>OX578276.1:44059269-46459269 GCA_951217055.1 Gerris lacustris
AATCTAGCTAATATGTTTGAGATTTGGACCATAGTTAACAGGATATTTTTCCATAAAAGTAGTTTTTCCAAGAAAAATTTAGTTCCTGAGAAAATATGAATGAACGCAAAGGGTTCGATTCCTCGTTAGGGAGGACTTATTTTTATTGGAATTTTTCAATAACAATTAAATATAACTACGTAAACTCGAAACAAATTATAAATCAACCTCTGGGCTAAGATTACAGTATTTTTTTTTTTTTTTAATTTAACTTTTAAAAGTACAAACTCTCATCGTATTCATATATTTTATTATCTGTATATTTGTGATCTATAGTTTTATATTTTTTAAAAAGTTATTTGTGTTTTTATATAGCTTCCTTCCATTTATGACTAATATAATAATATGAAATATATGTAATTTTCACCGCGAGTTAATTATTTTAAATCGCTGATTCTATAATTGATTTAATCTGAATAGTTTTAACTTTTTACATACCTAGTATAATAATAATAATAATGAAAACGACAATTCTAAAATATTGCTTCCGAGCTTACCGAAAGTAACGGAAGCTATATGTGATCGTTTGAAAAACGAAATTATTTTTTGTTCCCGATTTAAAATATTCCAAGGCAGAATTCCGTTTCAAACATCAGGGATTATTTTTTCTTCCATGTCTTTTTGTCGGTCTGTCGCTCAATCTTTGCAAACCAACATTCCTTAAAAACTACTTATCCAATTTTAATGAAATTTGGTATATACGTATATTTTGTTGATGGCAGGTTAAAATTAGCTCAATGCTAATAACAAACACGCCCGCACTTGTTTCTTTTTGTCGTAAAAGCATAACATCATTAAAGTATACGAAACAGGATGGGAGGAAGCTTTGTGCCACTTGGAAAATCATTTTTTAATTATTTTAAATCTATGTTCATAGTATAATGTGAAGAGTTTTTAATTTTAGATACACATATTGTTTAATATAATTAAAGCAAGTGTTGAATCGTCAAAATACAATTACAAATTCTAAGTGCTTGCTTTAAATATAATGGCGTAGTCCCCAATTAATTTCTAACGATAAAAACAACAAATAACATTTTTTAAGAAATATCAACTATTATTTGTACTACAAGACTAAAGAAGGCTACGCCGTCGATGCTTACTGCATACTCGTACTTGATTTAGTCTTTGCAAAAGAAAGGTCTTAGAAAAATATATTTTAACATATAATTACATACTATACAGATATCTATCAGACTGTGAGTTGTGAGTTAAAATTAAATTTTTGGATTGCGAGGAACAGTTAAAAGTAAAATCAAGTTAGAGATTTGTCGTTTTTTTCTTCTTAAAGTATGTTTATACCTCTTTTCTTGTATATACCTACTTTGTTCTTGTTTATACCTTGTTTATTGTATGTACCTAATTCTTGTTTATATCTTGTTCTTGTATATACCTTATTTCTTGCAAATACTTAGTTCTGGTTTATATCTTTAAAAAGGAAATACATTTTACCAAAAATCGGTAAATCCATTTATACGATTTTTTTCTTTTGATATGCGATAATTATCCTAAAATTTAATTTATTTATGTTGGTATAAAGGAATCTGAAGTTCAATAAACCTTATAAATAAGTAGACACTTAATTAATTTTTAATATATAATAGCTTATACGTTTATACCATATCGCATGACTATTCTTTAAAATAAATTAATAATTCATTCACATTTAAAATAAAACTATAAAATTTCACTTTTTTTAATGTAATGGAATTGTTAACTTTTAGCTTAAAGTAGAAAAAAATTATACAAGTTTTGTTAATTTCTATCCGTATTCTTTTTTTTTACCATGAAACTTTTTCTTATACTTAATGCATAACAATTTTATGGGTTCCTCTCTCCCCTTCCTCCCTCTTTTTGACATTTATACGTGTTAACAGAGTAAATGATAGGTTGCTATACCATTATTAATAGGGGTGGAGTTGATGTCACTGGTAGTGGATTTGCGTGCTTTGCCGTAGATTACTATATCATGAAACCAAGCCAACTAGAAAACAATGCATCAACATTCACTGTAGTATCCTGTATCCTCTTACAATATCTACTTCCTACAATATTCTTTCCTATAGTTTCGAGATAATCATTTAGTTTCTTCTAAAATTTGCACTCAAAAATTAAATCACACATCTATATAGATAGATTCTATTAGGCACACGTTTTGCTCTCTTTATAATTAAGACGTCTGCTAATTAGTGTGGCACATAGCTTCTGCGCGCCCAATTATTGGGCGAATAGTCACTAAAGTATTATGGTTTCATAAATGTTATTACAAACTTAGGATAATACAAAAATCTGAGCATTCAAATAATAAACAATGTGAGCCCACGAGGAATTTTTTGAACTTTGTTAGACATAGTGGGGTCATATTTTTTATATTAAATATTAAACTTGCTCAGAAGATTGAAATGAATATGGGGTCATCGCCATTTTCTTCAAGTTCGTTTCTTCAAAATTGTATACTACCTTTAATAGCATAGGTGTTTTTAAAAAATTGAAAATGGCCTCACACGAGAGATATAAGAATAGACGGAGTAGGTGAAATTAATATAGGAACATATTTGGCCTAATTTTACCATCCAAATTTCATAACAATCGCTTAAGTAGTTTTGAACATATGGTTATTTTGGGATCTACCTTCTAGATTGCTTGGAAGCATTAATGATCCTTAATAAAGCCCTTGAGGCCAGGGTGACCCAATACTTCACCAAAATCCCAAAATCGGATTTTGACCCAAAACATTTCGGTTTTTCTTTATATCCACTTCGTGTATGATTTAGTCAAAAAAACCAATTCAAATCTTTTGTAAGGTACGCCCTTAAATTCTTAAATGTTTTTGGATCTCTTTCCCTTTCGAAAGGTCTACATCTCATTCTTTAATTTTTTTAGGGTCCGTATGCAAAACCAAGGACCCTTATATTTTCCTGCGTGTGTCTGTCTGTCCGTGCGTCTGTCGCCTGCTCTCACGGCTACACCTTTCGTCCGATCACTGTGAAACTTGGCAAAAATGTGTACTTACCCACACATTTTAAATGATATAAAGGTATGATTGAGGGGGTATATGATGAAAGGGTACGTTGAGCTGATTACAAAAATATATAATTTTTGGTTATTGTCTTAGATATAGGGCGAGCGTAGGCAGTTTGAAGTTGGTTGTGAAAAGTGTCCCCCCCCCCCCTCTCTCTCTATCTCGCTTATGTAAAGTGCAAAAAATCTGAAAAAATTCCTGAACATTCTTCGACCAAAAGTAAAGATACCACTTTTTTGAAATTTCGAAAAAATATTATTTTATTTTTTAATGACAAAATACGTATTTTTTATAACTATGCTTTTTTCGATGTATTTGTATGTTTATAGTCCGGTTCAGTGGCAAAAAATACTTTATCAGAAGTTTGTTTATGTGCTTTGAGAATATCAGACCCATAGGATAGTTCAAAGTAGGCTTTTTAGCATTTTAATAAGCACCACCAATAAGTACTACTTAAACAAAACAGTGTTGCCTACGGACCCTCGCTGTGTGCTGACTAGCACACACTACACACTTGACCTGTTAATTTAATTATTAAGTTTAAACTTTCGGTTTATTTTACATCTTGTTATTAATACTCCATCGGCTTTCATAAATTTCCTTTTTATTTAATTTATTCTTTACACACAAAAAGAGGAAACTTTTTTCATTGGAAATTTAAAATCAAGGAATTTTCTCGTCTTTGTATTTTAGTTTAAAAACCTCGAATGTTGGTTTTTTTTTTTAAGTTAAAAAAACTCCAGGACTTATGAATTTCTAGTTCAATTCATTATGTTTGATCTGGGGATGTACCCTCGGGCGAATATTGGTTGAAATAATATTTGATTAATAATCGCTTCAGTGAACGATTCCGGGAAACATTACATTTTTGACGCTGGAGAGTTTCTCTTTATGGGGGTTATTTCATTATTATTTTTTTTTTTTTGGAATGTTATAGGTTAAAATTTGTTTCTGATAAATTTTCCCTCTAAAACCTCAAACCCCTCCTATCTCTTCTCTTGTTGAAATATTTTCGAAAATTAAAGTTTATTGATTTCTCTACTTTTTAATTTTATTATATATATATATATATATATATATATATATATATATATATATATATATATATATATATATATATATATATATATATATATATATATATATATATATATTATATATATGTATGTGTGTGTTTGTGTGTTTACGTGTGACTACTTTAAATGATGTCAGTTTTAATTCCATAATACTTCTTATTTGTTTATTTAATTTGATCCCGATAATAATTTTTCTCTCTTCCTATCTCATATTTCTATTCCAAGCAAATTTCCTCTGGTATATTTATTTTAAATAGATCACTAATCGCCTAATTTCTTATTATTTTAGTTCATTCTTTAATATGTGCAAATAGATTATAGATAAATAAATTAATAATAATAATAGACAAATAAAAAACTCGTTCTAAAGAATATACATTTTTTTTGTCACCGATTTTAAAAATTTCAAAATAGAAATCCGCTTCAGATATGAGGGAACATTTTTGCGAACCAATATTATAAAAACTACTTATCTGATTTCATTGAAATTTGAATGGTTAGTCATAAATAGTCCATTCTTGGTCCCATATCAGTCTCAACCTTCTGCGCCTCTATATTTCTCTTCTATATTCGCACAAAACTCCATTTATTTTCTCCTGTATCCATGAATGTACTCATCTGATTTTTCAGGAATGGGGATGGTATGTCGAATGTACCCCCACAGATACTAATATTTAAAATACTAAAATATACCTTAAATATTATCGCGTACTTTACTTTGTTTTGCTTTTACAACCTATTATTGTTTTATTTATTTATTAGTGAATTTTGGAAGAAAATTAAGCTATTGCAATGGCTTCAACATTTTAGTAATAAAATGTTTATTACTAAAAAGTTTAAAAAAACTTTTTCCACGGAAATCCGTTTTAGGCCATTCTGAATCGATTCCTAAAATTTAACACTTTTTTATGTATGTATATTTGTATGTATGTATATATGTATGTATGTATATATGTATGTATGTATGTATATTTGTATATATGTGTCACTCCAGACGATATCTCCCCTTAGGATGCACTTAAAAATTTCAAACAAATTTTAAAATGTCAATCAATCACAAGAAAGGATGAGTTAGAAGGCCAGAATTTTTGGAGTTCATTTAGGGGTCAAATTTTACTATTTAGGGTCAAAAATAGCATAAAAACGTGTTTTTTATTTATTAATTGGCAGACTACTTTTTAAAATCTTTCAAAATTGTTTTGTTTATTTACACAAATCAACCTATTAATCTAGCAATATTTAATGTGTGTAATCGGATATTAATCTGGGGCTATCTGCGGAAAACTTTCTACAGACCATCCAAATTTCTTTAAACTCGAATAAGTGATTTTTCAAATGAAGGTCGCAATAAACTTTTTTTGGGCCTATGAGGAAGACTAACCAATGGGCTAATTATGACCTAAGTCACGTTCTTTATTGATTTTAGGCTTTTACAAGCCATAATTGTCTAATTTTTTTCTTTCCCCCGTTTTTTTTAATCTGTCAAAATTGTTTTAATCGTTTACATGAATTAAAGTATCAATTTAGCAAAAGTTAAAGAGCGCAAACGGTTCAAATTAATCTGGGGCTACCTGCGCTACTTTCGATAAACTGTAAAGCTTTTATACAAATCAGTACTTATGAAGTTGTAGGTGTAAATAAATGTATGTTTGTGCGCATGTGGAAGAGAAACAAATTAGCGCAGAAGGTTGAAACTTATATATGGGACCAACAATGGACTAATTATGACCTAGCATCCAAATTTAATTAAAATTGGAAGGGTATTTTTTGAGATATGTTGGTTCGCAAAAATCGAACGACAGATCGACAGACAGACACGAAACCAAAAATGGTCCCTGAGGTCTGAAATGGATTTCTGTCTTGGAATTTTTTAAATCGGAGACCTAATGTTTTTTTTCCTCGTACGATCACATAGCTTCCGGTAAGCTCGGAAGCAAAATTGTTAATCAATTACTAGTTATAAATTATTATTAGATGTTTGGTTTTAAATAAACTTATTACATTTTAGTACGAGTTTTATTCTGAAACAATATGTCTCTTGAAATCTCGTGATAAGAAATCGGGGTTTGATAATAAATTGCCAGGATACTTAGTGTAACCTATATATGTAATTTGTCAAGTCTCGTGTAAAAAGTTTTGAGGTCATAGGTTTAGCCAATTCTTCTTCCCCTGTCCGAGTAAGTTTTACTAGGTCTAATCCATCCAGTACAAGTAAGTGATGTTTGTCTGTCCCCCCTCCTCTCTCACTTCTCTGTCCCTCACAAACTCACACATTTCCTTTCCCAAATCACTACACGTTTAAATTTAAAAATATTTTCTGACTTGGGAATTACGCAGCACGAGGATAAAATGTTGTATACGTTTTATACGTGTGTATAAAGTTGTATATATAAAAAGAGTTTGTTATAAACCATAGGGAAAATATATATTCAATAACAGAAATCTGTTTAAACTCTTTGTGCTGCGTAAATGCCAAGTCAGAAAATGTTTTTCTCATATGTATGTAAAAAAGAAGACATGAAACTGCTTCCTTTTTTTCTTCAAAGAAAACATCTTAATGTCAAATCCAACAAGTGAAATAAGTGACATAAAACGAGTCTATTCGGAGTTTAAAACCTTATTTCTATCGTTAAATTGATTTGTAATCTCTTCTTCTATATATATTTGTTGTTATTTCAAGTAATATTAAGTTGTATCTGAAATGTTTAAGGCAGGATATAGACATTTTTTATTCTCTAGTTTAACTCAGGGAACTACTAAGGGGAAGCAAAGCATTTGAGACGTTGTCCCAGTTTGTTGTCTGAAATGTGTTGGCATTTGGCATCAATCATCGTATTGGTCTGCGTCATTTATAATTAGTCTCCGTCTACTAACGGAGTAATTAATGAATAGAGGTTGACTCTTTTAAAAGTGAATTTATGATCTCTGAGGATGACGAAAATAGCATTTAAGTAGACTGCATAATGCATTTAAGTGTAATAGACTGACGGACAAATGAATAGAAGATTAGCTCTTTGTGATTCAACATGATCTTATCATATTTGTGTTTAACGAAAAACCATATCACTATAAGAACTGGTTTATCCGAGTAAAATGGGACCTGGTTTGTTTTAGATAACTGAATATTTGATATGGTTTATCTTGGGTTTCCAGTGAATTATTCTACATAATAATCCTAAATAATTTGAGATCCGATTTCTTTGTTTTCACTTCAGGAAGCATCCCCTGGTGATTTACGATATAGGGAAGTCTCTTTTCCGAATTAAAATAATTCTTCCCCTGGCCACTTCTAACCACATCTTTTCTCCTCTCAAAACACCGATGCAGAAGGTATATCAATGTCTTAATGATGTAATTATGCAGATGTAGTCTGGTAATTATTAACCCAGACTATGGGTAGCATTATTCTTAAAGCAGCGTTATCCATCTTTTCAAGGTTTATTCTGTCGTGTTTGCTAGGAATTCTAAGTTCTGCTTTTATTATTATAAATAAAATCAACCTTAGTTTTTTTTAGTATTTGATCTTAATACTAGTGTCGTGGGCTTTAGTGGGCTGCATTCTTCATCTAAGTTTTACATTTCTACTTAAATTACTTGATTAATTTATATATTAATAATATTTTGCTTCTGAGATTATCGAGAAGGTGTTACGAAATCAAAATCATCCTGATCATCATCGAAATAATTGAGATCATTCAACGACATTTTTTATGTCTCCAATTTCAAACATTCCTGGACAGAAATCCGTTTCAGACATCAGGAAACATGTTTGGTCTTGTGTCTGCTGTCATTTGACATTTTTGAGAACTGCTGGTCCCATTGTTAACCCATTGTTGGT
The DNA here is from genome assembly GCA_951217055.1 of Gerris lacustris. NCBI lineage: Eukaryota > Metazoa > Arthropoda > Insecta > Hemiptera > Gerridae > Gerris > Gerris lacustris. Next base: position 44,067,245 of record OX578276.1, read on the forward strand.
CCTATATTAATTTCAACCTTCTGCGCCCATTGCTTCCTTTCGCATGTGCAAAAACTGGTTTTTATTACCAACTATATCTTTATAAGTACTCATCCGAATCATACCATCTGATTTTTTAAGGAATTTGGACGGTTAGTTGAAAGCTAGCCACAGATGGTCACATATTCATTTTAACCTACGAAGAGTATTAGTGTTTCTCCAAAGGGAATCAAAACCCATCTCAATCTCATTTAACCATCCGTCTTATAATAGGACGCTCTTAGAGAGGAGGTAACTCTTATAGTGACCTTATTAAACTAGTTGTTGTAACATGTTTTTATAATTAATAATTACAAGATAAAAAGAACTTTATATACTACGTTTTTAAATTTTCTGTTGAATCATATGTAATGTTGATAATATAATTGTCATTGTTAGTTATAGTTTATAGTTATATATAATGTTAGTGAAAAGAAAAAATACATAGCTCCGAATTTATTTACTTCACATAATAATGACAAATGACAACCATCTAAAGAGCTGATGTTAAACCTATAAAAGGACAAATCGTTGTACAACGTATCTCACCAACACCGAATCTAAACCGTGTCATTGATATGCCCCTGTGTAGGGACAGTAAGAGAAGAAAAATGTGAACAAGTAAAGAAGTAGAGATGCAGAAAAATTAAACCTATACCTAGGATACAAAAAACTGACCTGGGTGTCACACGTCAATTAATTTATTTCTTTGTTTACTTTTCGCTGTCATTCAATGTTTACCTCTTAATAAAAAATTTGAAACCCGTCAAAATGAAGATTGTAAATACTATGGGATATGTCAAAACAAATAAAATAACTTGCGGATTTTTCCCGAACTAACTTTCCATACAGCAAAATTTGCTAAAAACTAATTAAATTCTATGCCATGCTGAAAGATGGCTAAAAGTATTAAAATAATGCATTGTCATCGTGTTCTGAGCTATTTTAAAAGTTTCTAATGTTTAGGTACTCGGGAAGTTAGTTAAACATCGATTGCAAGATTTGTACTGGACAAACAAACAAGAAAGCAAGCTAATAAAAACGTAGTAAAAAAATATTTATGTTTAATTATATGATTTTAGTTAACTCTTAATTTATCCCATTTTTAAGTATTTGGTATCAGTCATGATTAAGAGTGATGTGGTTAGTAACTTTATTCCTAGACAACTTTTGTAATAAAAAAAAGAAACTGTTTTAATTATGTATATAGTATCTTTTATTTGTCCATTTTTTCAATTTATTGGTAGTTTTTGTGTGGGTCGTTTAAGGGTTGTTTTGCTAAATTAACATAGAAAGTCAAATGTTGTTTTACCAGGATATGCTCTTACCGTCGTTTAATAACTCGACGTATTAAAAATAAGGCATTCAAGAAGATATAGCTTTCAATAAATACATGGGCGTGTTAATTTTATTATCTTACTGATCTTCCTATGTGAGTTAATCGGTGACAACTAGATCCCACACAATTTATATATTTTAAACTCAAGGAACTGAAGGATGAGGATTCGAGTGGGCGCTAATATAAGTAATACCACTATATAATCTTAGTAGTTATTAACTATATTATAGATTTACTAGATGATTTTTTTTTGTTGTACTTATAAATTAGTTAATTTATTTTGGAATCCATATTTGTCATTTCTCCTACTTGGGTTTCTGAAATCGGAGTTAATCAGGTCTGTAGAATGATGGAAGTTGCTTCACTAGTTCAAGGATAAACTTTACTTCAAGGACTCGAGATCGCAAAGTGAAGCAATCCTTTTAGTCAGCATTTGTGACCCAGATTTTGATTTATTTAATTTAAAACACTTATCACATAAAGAAAAACACGGAAAACTCTTCTAAAAGTGATTGTTATATTTGAATATCTTACAAATATTTACTCTCTATATATATTATAAATATGTTTCACCTTATTTTATTTTATTATTGTTTATTTATTTAATTTGATATATTTTTTTTTATTTTCTAAAATTTATAGTTGTTCAACTAGGTTGATTAGTAAATTTATTTAAATATGTTTGTTTTCTTTACCAATTTTTTATAAGCTTTCTGTTGTTAAGTTATAACAAATCCCGATTTTATATGTGCCTTGCACCTACCCACACATTTTAAAAATATAGTGATTTAAAAATTAGGGTAAAAAGCTTAAGGGTTAATTTTTTTTTTTGCACTGTGTGGTATCATATGAAAGGTTACATTGAGCTGATTACAAAAATATATAACTTTTGGTTTGTAAGCTTGGATAGGACTAGCGTAGGCGAGTTTGAAGTGGGTGGGAAAAGTCCTCCCCCCCCCCTTTATCTCGCTTACGTGAAGTGCAAAAAAATTGAAAAAATCCTGAAATTTCTTCGACCAAAAGTAAAGATACCACTTTTTGGAAATTTCGAAAAAAAAAAAAAAAATTAATTGACAAAATACTTTTTTTTATAATTATGCTCTTTTTGATGTATTTATATGTTTATAGTCCGGTTCAGGGGCAAAAAAATACTTTATCAGAAGTTTGTTTATGTGTTTTGAGAATATCAGACCCATAGGATAGTTCAAAGTAGGCTTAACGTCAAAGTTGTAGGGTTCAAATAATGAAAAACGACCCAAAACCAAATAAAATCACAGAGGAAAACGGTGTCAGACTTGGCCTAAACAAGCCATAAAAGAGGTTTGGAAAGAATATGTATAATTGACTTTTTTTGCCTATGGGCACCCTGAGTATCAATTATATATCGTGTTTCCAAAATGGCTACCATCTTACCCCCGAAATTACCAATTCAAAATCCCTCACAAAATTTGTTCTATGCATCGGAACAGACGTCAAACTTTTAATTTTTTAAAACCCTTTTTTTGAATTAGGAGACCTTAAAACGTCTAAATACATTCAAATTTTGAAATCCATTTTTTTTGCCGTGACAATACTTCCTCTTTATATAAAGTACTTATATTAGAAAGTAAAAAAAATGTGCTCGCTAAAGAATGACAAATATGGTTTAAATGATAACTAATGGAATCATTTTTAAGTAAAAAGAAATAAAATTACCTTCAATAAACTTTGAATCATGTAAAATTAAAATGGTTGAGCTTCGCAGGAATTCAGTTTGATGAGCCACAAATAGAGACGGTGTTAAGCTTCCTCTAAAGGACAATGCCGGAAAAGATAATAACCAAGATTGACTGGGAACAGATACGGATCATTATTTATTAGCTACATTACGGACAGTAATGGTTCGCTATTGCATCTATTGGTTTCCACTGATAATTCAATATTGCCTACAGGGCCGTCACTGGCCCTATTACGGATTGAACTCATTAGTCATACCCTTCTGATTCTACCCTGCTAATCCTATCTCCACTGACACTACCAAAATAGAACTATTCACAAGAGAACCGTCATTTGCTTCCTTTTGACATATTACATTTTTTTAACTATAGATTATTTAATATAAGATAAAATATTATAGACGATAAGTATAAGTGTTCCTTCGGAATTTCTTAGATTTTTATAATTAGTTTTAAATTACGTTTAATCCTTCTTTTGCAGAAATCATTAATTGTATTATTTTTATTTTCTTCAGTTTCGTTTAATTTAATTATGTATTGAGACTAGATCATTTAATTAATAGCAAGGTTTGGTTGATGTGAGAAAGAGTGAGGTGATTGGAGTCTTTACATCTTGGCCAGCCCCCTCTTCCTGCTGGCTTCTTCGATTTACTTACTTAATTAGATCATCTAATTATCGGTACCAGGTTCTAAACCCCTAGACTTACAGCTGAAACTACCAGTTGCCTTCGAGTTGGTTCAGAGACAACATCTCGAAAGGAGCTCCACTTATTTAAGTGTTTATTCATTATTTGTCCCCGGGACGACGAGGGACAGCGGCCGTTCTTCATCTTAATGCCGCTTTCTGATGTCAAGAACTTCATTCTCACTGACCAGACGACTTCATCTTCACCATTCAGACGCTGACACGCGCTGCCACTTGATCACCTCACTTCAATCTACTCACTACCCACCTTCACATCAAACCATAAGTTTACTTTTATTTTATATTCATCTTTTATTAGCTTCAATTAGCAAAATCATTTCTTTTATATAATTTTAACTTCAATAATTCAATCTTCTAATAATTTTAACTATAACTTCACCTCTTTGTATTTAAAACCAACATATCTTTCTTAGTAAATTTAATGTCAAATGATCCGGCAATTCATTTTATGTTTCATTCATGTATTATTCATAATTTTAAACTCTTCCTTACAATTACTTTTCCTTTAATGTGTAACTACATGTTACGTTTATAAAACATATTTTACATTAATAAATTTTATATTTTTTGACTTCATTTTTTATTTATTTTTTTATGTTATTTTACCTGCAGTCCACACATTGGATCTAACGATCCACGCAGGCCGAAACATTGGTCCTTTGGGCCGGATCATTAAATATTTAATTAAAATTTATTTAATATACATTTTAATCTGCACTTACGTGTGCATTGCGTTGTGGAGTGATTTTGCTTATTATGTTTAATGTTATTGTTTAATTATTTCAGTTATTTCATAAAACTCGTCTATTGTAAAGGTTTACTGCTGCCCATCATTTACACTTTAACCTATTCTTCATTTATTATATTATTTAGGTTAATTTTTATTTTTTGTTTTTTCATTTGCCTTCTTAGTCAATTTCTCTATAGTCACTTATTTATTATTTTTAAAAATGAGTGACGGGGAAGGTAAGGCTTCTAAGCCTTCTCCAGTAAGTGAATCTAGCAAAACATCTGAACCTAGTCCAAGTCAGTTGAGGTTAAACACACTAAGAAACTTAATTAATTCAGTGGGTAAAAATATACAAGGCATTAGAGATCAGGGTAAAAAGGCATGCAGTAACCCTGAAGAAATAAATTTATTCCGTGGTATGTGTAGATCCCTGGAGAAATTTAGTACAAAATTTGATAGCCTCTGGGAAGAGTATGTTGAGCTTGTGCTGGGTTCTAATAAAGAAGTTCCTTCAAAAGACACTTCATACGCTAATATCATAAATATGAGTATTCATGAAATTAACGCTACACGTGAAAAAATAGACGCCTTGATTACTTCCGGGAATGAAACTACTTCGAGGTCTGCTGCTGAACCTACCACTATAATCGAAGGTAGACGTTACCATCTACCCAAAATAGATTTACCTCGTTTCAGTGGTGACATCCGCGAATGGGCCTATTTTAGAGACACCTTCCGTGCCTTGGTTCATGATGATAATTCATTGTCAAAAATCATTAAATTCCATTTTCTACATACAAGGCTTTCAGGCAGAGCTCTTGACGTTATTAAGCATTTACCAAAAGCTGAGACTAGTTATGATTTAGCGTGGCGAGCACTTATGGAAGCTTTTGATAAGAAACGTTTATTGGCATCGTCATATTTAGATAAAATTCTAGATTTTAAAAAATCAAAAGACAAACCTTCTCTTCAATCTCTACAATCTTTTGTTGCAGAAATATCCGAAAGTGTTGAGGCATTTCGAATTCTTAACATTCCTGAATGCTCTGAATTTATTTTATTTTATCTTGCGGTACGCAGTCTCGACGATAAAACCCGAGAGCAATTTGAAGTGGAATATGTTGGAGTTGATTATCCAACTTTTGAAATCTTATCTGATTTTGTAAAACAAAGATGTCAGGCCTTAGAGGTTATGACGAAGACTTACAGTTCAGATAAAATCAAACCTCCAGCTGGTAAACCCAAACCGGTGTTGTTGACGAGCAGCACTAATGACAACAACAATCATCGTACAACTAAAACTGAGTTTACACGCTCAGAGCCAAAATTTCTGAACATCATATGTCCAGCTTGTAATTCTAATCATCGCGCTTACAACTGCGTTAAATTTAGAAATTCTTCACCACGTGATAGGCACGATTATCTAAGAGAATGGAAAGGTTGTAGAAATTGCCTTGTTGAAAGTCATAGTACTAAAATGTGTAAATCTAAGTGGCATTGTAGATATTGCAAGGCCAGACATCATTCATTATTACATTTGGAGCAAAATGATAAATTAAAACATGATGAAAAAACTATTAGTCCAGTTGCTACAAATACTCATTCATTAAACAATCCTTCGACTTCATGTAATAATGGTGCCACTCTTTCATGTGTGAGTGTTCGATATCAAGTCGTTTTAGCTACAGCGGTATCACATATCATCGACGAAAAGAACAACCTTCATTCTATTCGCATGGTAGTTGACCCAGGGAGTCACTATTCCTTTATTACTAGTGATGCTGTTAAGCAGTTAAAGTTAAAAATTAGACCCTTTACTGACAGGATTTCTACTTTAGGAGGCGTGCCATATACGGGAATCAAAGGTATGGTCACGTGCAAACTCCAATCAAGAATAACTCCTCAAAACATTTTAACTTGCTTGGCAATTGTTGTAGACAGAATCACGTCAGACTTGCCTTGTAAAGATCTACCGGAAGAGGTATGGCTTAAATACCAGAACTATGAGTTGGCGGATCCATCCTTTTGGCAGTGTAAACCAGTGACATTTTTACTGGGAGCGGATTTAGCTGCTGAAATGTGGACTGGATCAATAATAACTATTGATCCACAAGAACCTAAATTATTTTCTTCAATTTTTGGTTACGTTGTCACTGGTAAACTAGCCGATAAAGTTAATTACAGTGATGCAGTAACTTTACTATCAACAAAAGATGATGATCCGGAAGAGGACGTCAAGTCATTAGTAAAGCGTTTCTGGGAGATTGAGGAACCCTGTGGTACTATGAAACCAACCAACCCAGAAGACGATAGGTGTGAGGAGTATTTTAAATCAACTCATTACCGTTTAGAATCGGGACGTTATTGTGTAGAACTGCCGTTCAAACATTCAATCCCTGAATTTTCAGGCTTCGAAGGTGTAGCTTTTAAAAGATTTTATAGCCTGGAAAATAAATTGAATAAAAACTCAGATCTTAAGGTTTTATACCATGACTTTATTAGAGAGTATATTCAGATGGGACATATGTCACTAACAGCTGAGCCTGCGAGGTTTCTTATACCTCATCATTGTGTAACTAAAATAGATAAGGGTAAACTAAAATTACGAGTAGTTTTTGACGGTTCGGCTGCTTCTAACGAGGGCTCACTAAATGACCACCTTATGGCAGGTCCGAAGCTCCAAAATGATGTGTGTGATATAATGATAAACTTTCGCGTTCATGCAGTTGCCATTGTATGTGACGTGGTAAAAATGTTTCGACAGATATTAATTCACAGACCTCACCAACCTTTTCAGCAAATATTATGGCGATTTTCACCGTCAGAACCCATACAGCGTTACCAGCTTCATACAGTGACATACGGTCTCACATCGTCTCCTTTTCATGCTATACGAGTATTAATTCAGTTAGTGAATGACGAAGGTTTAGATTTTCCAGAGTTAACAGACATAATATTAAACGACTCATATGTTGATGATATCGCGACTGGAACACAAAATGTTCAGCTTGCGATTCAAATGATTAAACAACTCAATATGTTCTTTCAGAGAGGAGGCTTCAGCCTAGGTAAATGGGCTTGTAATAAGCCAGAGATTTTTGAGTCTGTTAACATCTCGTCGAATGAAGAACCCATTTCTTTAGAAACTAACGATAATTTTGGAGTTAAAGTGCTAGGTTTACAATGGAATCCAAACGAGGATATCTTCACATATAACATTTGTACACCAAAAATAGTCATGACCAAAAGAGCTATTTTATCATGCGTGGCAAAAATATATGATCCACTGGGTTATCTTTCTCCTGTGGTTATGTTGTCCAAATCTATAATCCAAGACTTGTGGAAGAGTGGTCTTGATTGGGATGACGAAGTACCTCCAGATATTGCCACTACGTGGAAGCGCGTAGTTGACGACTTACCTTCATTAAATGATGTCAAGATACCACGTTATGTTGGATTAGACAGTTGTGCTCAAGCACAAATCGTAGGTTTTGCAGATGCTTCAGAAAGAGGATATTGTGCAGCAATATTTTTGATAGTCCATCTTCTTGATGGCACAATTACGTCTTTCCTCATTAAGGCGAAGACAAAACTGGCTCCCATAAAGGTAATATCAATCCCAAGGTTAGAATTATGTGGAGCTTTGCTTCTGGCTAAAACTGTAGCCACAATTCCACAGAAATTTAAGAAGTGTATAACTTTACCGACTTACTTCTTCACAGACTCATCAATAGTACTTGCTTGGATAAAAACCCCCACTTATAAATTAAACACATTTGTGGCTCATCGAGTCGCGGAAATAAATCAGCTTACGCCTACTGGGGCTTGGAAACATGTAAAATCAGTAGAGAATCCTGCCGATTGTGGATCAAGAGGTATGTTTCCTTCTCAGTTGGTTGACTTCTCTTTATGGTGGGCGGGCCCTGCATGGTTACGTGAACCTCAACATTTTCTTGAATCCGAAGACAATATTTCCGAGATAGATACTATTCCTGAGCTTAAAACTACGAAGAGTCATATTGTTTTAGTTACGTCTAAATCTCAAAGTATCGATCAACTCGATTATTTCATTCAATGGACTTCAAGATTTTCCTCATATTTAAAATTAATTCGAAGTTTCTGTCATGTTTTGCGATTTGTGAATTTATGTAAAGGACAGAGAAGATTTCAAGGATTCATTGGTATATTAGAATTCAATCTTGCACTAACTAAACTTATAAGTTTGATTCAAAAACATTATTTCTTTGACTCTAAGAAACCAGACATAAATGTTTTATCCAAACAATTTCGTCATTTGACCCCCTTCCTTGATGACTCATCAATCGTGAAGGTGGGTGGAAGACTACAAAATTCTAATTTATCTGATGAACAGAAACATCCAGTATTATTGCCTTCAAAGTGTCACCTCTCCACATTAATAGCGAATCATTTTCATAAAATGTACCTTCATCCTGGCAATAACCTTCTTCAAGCATTAATTCAAACTCGATTTTGGATCCTAGGGTTAAGAAATCTTGTACGAAAGATCTCACACTTTTGCATTCGATGTCAACGAATGCGTGCAGATGGCATTATTAGAGTCGATACTGTCAAGACACCAACCTCAGGGTTTAAACGACCAGTTATAAAACTGGCACCTTTACCCTCAGAAGATTTGTATAAGGATCAACCTCCACTGACTGGGACTCAGGTTTCAGATGATTAATAAATTTATTCCAAATTGGTGGGCGGTATGTTCCTTCGGAATTTCTTAGATTTTTATAATTAGTTTTAAATTACGTTTAATCCTTCTTTTGCAGAAATCATTAATTGTATTATTTTTATTTTCTTCAGTTTCGTTTAATTTAATTATGTATTGAGACTAGATCATTTAATTAATAGCAAGGTTTGGTTGATGTGAGAAAGAGTGAGGTGATTGGAGTCTTTACATCTTGGCCAGCCCCCTCTTCCTGCTGGCTTCTTCGATTTACTTACTTAATTAGATCATCTAATTATCGGTACCAGGTTCTAAACCCCTAGACTTACAGCTGAAACTACCAGTTGCCTTCGAGTTGGTTCAGAGACAACATCTCGAAAGGAGCTCCACTTATTTAAGTGTTTATTCATTATTTGTCCCCGGGACGACGAGGGACAGCGGCCGTTCTTCATCTTAATGCCGCTTTCTGATGTCAAGAACTTCATTCTCACTGACCAGACGACTTCATCTTCACCATTCAGACGCTGACACGCGCTGCCACTTGATCACCTCACTTCAATCTACTCACTACCCACCTTCACATCAAACCATAAGTTTACTTTTATTTTATATTCATCTTTTATTAGCTTCAATTAGCAAAATCATTTCTTTTATATAATTTTAACTTCAATAATTCAATCTTCTAATAATTTTAACTATAACTTCACCTCTTTGTATTTAAAACCAACATATCTTTCTTAGTAAATTTAATGTCAAATGATCCGGCAATTCATTTTATGTTTCATTCATGTATTATTCATAATTTTAAACTCTTCCTTACAATTACTTTTCCTTTAATGTGTAACTACATGTTACGTTTATAAAACATATTTTACATTAATAAATTTTATATTTTTTGACTTCATTTTTTATTTATTTTTTTATGTTATTTTACCTGCAGTCCACACATTGGATCTAACGATCCACGCAGGCCGAAACAATAAGTAATCATCTCAGATTTTTCTGGCATCATAAATTTTATATTTGATAAAACACTTAATCAACACTTCGATTCATTGTAGTTTTTGTTCCTTACAAACTCGAACAAAACATAGTACACTGTACTCTTTCAAGTACATAGTAATACTGAACATTATACACCAAATTTTAATCTAAATCGATTCAACAGTTTAAGCTTTACAGGGCCGGCGCAAGAAGTTTTGGTGCCCTAGGCAAAACTATTATAAGGCGCCCCCCCCCCCCCCATCATTCTAAGGCAACGACGATCAGTCGATTCAGCCACTCACTTTTAGGAAATATATAACAAAACACAAATTATCGAAAATGTATTATTTAATCACTGCTACAATGTAAATAACTTGCTAACTCCTGTTCAGTTCAGTTAAAATAGTTGCCAGTCCTACTAATCTCTCTTTTGTCATACATGACCCTAGCACAAAGGGGGGTCCAGGGGGCCTCCCCCGGAAAATGTATGAAAATTAGGTTCAAAATGTTGAATGTTCCTTTTTTAGTTTTTTTCAGCTTAAAAAAGCAATCGCCTAAACGCGTTTGTTTAAAATTGCTTCTGCAGAATTTTTGCAACATTTATTAACTAAATCGGTTTTTAGACTAAAACATTTTTTTTTTACCTTTCATGCTATAAAATGCTATTAATTATTACTGATTCATTATGAAATACCTTCACAACGTCCTATGCAGCAACTGAACTAGGACACACTTGGATACACACTCAACTGAGTATATAAACAAACAACCATTAAAGTATGCAAATAAACAATCTCAAAATAGTTTAATGTTTGTATCCCACATATACATTATACATGTAAGTGGGAATCCCAGTTTTAAATGTTAATACCAACTGGACTATTGCTCCATAAACAATAATCATTTATTAGCAAAATAATTATATTATTAGTTTTAAATGGGTATAAAAATAATAAAACATAATAAATGTTCAACCTCATTTTATTCAGTTGATATTTTTTCGTAATTTTGTTGTATTTGGGGGGATTCCCCTTTGCCCACCCCCACCCCCCATGGATCCCTCCTAATTTAAGTTATTCATCTATCTTTCTATGTAAAAACATTTACTTCTTGGTGGGCAAGTATTTTGTGGCGCCCCTCTGGCCCTAGCGCCCTAGGCGGCCGCCTAGTTCGCCTATACGGTCGCGCCGGCCCTGAGCTTTGAGTTTTTCACTTTTTTAAAACATTCTCCAAAAGTGGTATTATTTACTTGCTTTTTCGAAATTTAACAATCTAAAAGGATTTAAATTTTTACCATTACTACGTTTTTATTAGCTTGCTTTCTTGTTTGTTTGTTTGTTTGTCCAGAACAAATCTTGCAATCGATTTTTAACTAACTTCTTTAGTAGCTAGGCATTTGAAACTTTTAGAATAGCTCAGAACACGATGACAATGCATTATTTTGACACTTTTAGCCATCTTTCAGCAGAATTTAATTTGTTTTCAGCAAATTTTGTTGTATGGAAAGTTAGTTCGGAAAAATCCGCAAGTTATTTTATTTTTTTTTTTTTTGACATGACCCATATTTACGATCTTCATTTGTCAGTTTTAAAATTTATGATTTATGACAGAAAATTTTAAAAACGTAGTGTATAAAAAGTTCTTTTTATCTTGCAATTATTAATAATTTAAGTGTATATTCTATTTTTTCAATGTGTATATTCTTATTTCATTCAGATGAAATATTTTGACTCATAGTAGAGTCATTTATATTTCTAAAACACAATTTTACATGAATTTAGACATACACATTTACTATTTTTTCCTTATATAACATATTTTAATTGTTTGAGATTTACAATTACAATAAAAATTTTTTAGATAGCTTTAAACAATACTCACGATAAAATTCTTCTAACGTTGGTACTTAAAATATACTTAAATATATACTTGGTATTATACTTATAATACCAAAAGAAATTTAACAAATAAATCGAGAAATAAATGTTAGATTTAAAATTGGGTTCCCACCAAAATTCGGAACCAAATAAGGTTTTTATTTAAAAAAAAAAAAAAAAAAAAATCCTAAAAAACATTTCGGACGATTTTCATTGAAGAAGTTCTAAAATGTAGTCCATTTAATGATAAATTTAACCGTATAAGTTGTTTTTCCGGGAAAAATATAGTTTCCGAGATATTGATGTAAAAAATCCCCTGTTAAATACTTTATGTTGAATAATAAATTAATTTAATTAGGTATTATGGTTTTACATTCAGTATCACTCTTCATGTGCGAGTTTTGTTTAGTTTTAGTCCGTAGATAGTTAAAGCCATGAAGACTAGGTCAAAGCGTCACCTGCTCACATTATGCATGGCTCTATTCATGCGATCATCCGTATATATTTATACCCTAAAGTTGGACCATATTTTTTCCATAGCAGAGGTTGTCTGATTTGAAAGTATAAGTAAATATTCGTTTATTTTAGGTACTTCGAGTTTTTCTCTCTCCTCCAAACCGCACCGAAGGGAATATTGATTCAAACCCCGATCGTTGTTTTTGAAAGGTTGAGAGTAACTTCCTTAGAAAAAAAGATTTATTTTTTTCTCTCCCTCTAAACTTATTTTTTTTCTCACCAATGTAAAGATTTTCATATGATTTGAGGAAGAAAAATGGAATCAGATCCAGGATAAGAAAAAGAACGAGAGAAACTAACAGCTCCGATGAAGAAATGATAGGTGGAAAAATAAACGCGTGAAATAAGAGTAGCAGCTGATTTATTGACTTCTCAAAAGGACCTGTAAGTGGTATGCGGCATTCCTTGAGACCCTTGACTTACCTACACTCCTGTATAATGATCAGCTGCATCTAATCGAGGCAGGCCTTGAGTATCACTCATCGCCCATTTACCTTTCCTTTTATGGCTAATAATAAGTATTAGTTGTACGCAATGAAACAGGTTTTGACCGTCGAGCTTTTTTTAACGCATTTTAACAATGAATATTAAAAAAAAAAACATTATTATTATTATTATTATTATAAATGTTTCATAAAATAACCATAACCAAGTGTGATTTGGATAACTTATCACAACTTATTAATAGTGGAATATTTGAATAGTAGTAAATATTTAACCTATAAAATTGCGATCCATGTTTTTCATCTATCTAGCTATTCTTAAATTTTTTTAACTTATAAAATTACATTTATTCTTATTATTATTATATTAGTTTTTTTTTACTGATTGCTATACCTCATCCGTATCAACGCCTTATATATCTTGCCTTATTTTATAAAAAAAATGAAATATGTTTTCTCCTATCCTTTTAAATTAAGTGGTTTTATTTTAATAGGCACTTTTTTCATAACAATATTATTTTCCAATTTTTTTTCTTGTTATTCAACTTTTTCCTCTTACAGAAACCTCATCTTGTGGGATGCATCATTATTTCTTATCGAAGTACATATATCGAGATTTTAAAATATTTCCAACAACTTCTTTATTTGAACTAGTAAACTATATTTTAATGTATTAATAATAATTAAAACAAATTCATTTCTTGATTTTGCCTTAGGTTTTGATTTTTCTTAACATATACCTTAATTTCTTCGAAATCAGTTCTGTAGTATATAGACTCACTTTGCACAGACAGCCATTTTTTACCAACCACTTTTTTGGACTCAAGGAACTTTAAAATGTGTTTATGTTCATCAAGATTTTTCGGCATATATTTCTCCTGATATATACCTAGTATGTTCCTCGACTGTGTTGTTTGGTTATTGAACTACACCTCTTCTATACCTAGTATATGTTCTAGAAAGAAATAATATTAAATCTCTTAAATTAGAAGAGATTTTCAAAAAGGAAAAAGGACTTTTATTCCAAATAAACCCTCCAGCCTACTTGAAAAAATATTAGTTTAACAACCTTGAACTAATCTTCCCTTTATACATAGTGATACAGTATTTAAATCCATAATATGTCATTTAATTTAATTATTATTACACATACATACTTACTTATAAAGTGTTCAATGGTGGTTATATTCATTCATTGCTCAATTTCGCCTCGGCATATTATTCTTCTGTATGGAAATCATCCCAGTAGTTTGACTCCACTATTATGCACAGACGACAGATGACATTGACTTTTCTTAAAACCGCCTTTTTGAACTCAGGGGTCCTTAAAACGTGTAAATTCATCATAATCTCAAAAAATATTTTTTAGGTTTAAATATTTGCTCTTTATAATGTGTTACGTATATGAGACAGTTAAAAGTGATCAAATTCTCATAGTGATTCACTTTAGTCTTTATTTTTTCTTCAGCAAACGCTGTTAAAATTAACACCTTTTTAATTTTTAATATATATTCAATTATTTGATGGATTTATAAGGTGTTGTGTATTTAAAAATAAAAACTAGTTGGTTTTCATTCTTTTATTGTGAGACGTTTCGACCCTCTAAGGTCATCTTCTCATCACATCATATTCACACTAAAATTGACAAAAAAATTAAAATTATTATTAATAACATAATTCCTTTTTTCTTTAATTATTTAACATTTTCTATAAAATTGGTCTTTGAACAATGCTATTAAATGTATCCATACATACATATACATACATACACGCACACATATACATATATACATATATATATATATATATATATATATATATACATACATATACATACATACACATACATATATAAAAACAAAAAAAACAATTAAAACAGTTTTTTACTTACAATTTGTGTAGTCGTATTGAAAATTTTCATAAATATTAATTTATTAATAATTTAAATGAATATTAAAATTATTATTCTCCATAGGAGTCGTCAAAAAATACATATTAACAATCAACTAATTAAAAATTTCAAATATATAAAATATTTATCACAATTCTGAAAACTATTAACATATATATGTATCTAGAAAAAATAATAACTGTATACAATGCATGATTTGAAATTAATATAACTTTGACTTAAAATTCTTGGTTCATATCATGAAATTTTATGCATAATTTATTATCGAGAACATTCATCTTGCTTTTATTTTAAATTTATTCCATTATTGAGTCTTATTAATTACTATTTTTCTGGAAATATAATTTATACCTTATTGTGTGTGTTATATTAGTTAATATTTGTTTTGGGAAATTGTTAATTGCATTTAATTCTCTAAATTTTACCTGTAAAAATCTCATAAAATTGTAAAATTGTTTGGTGGTGCTATCTAGGAGAGACATAAGTGAACTACTATTTCAAAACGGTTTTTATTTAATTACTTAGGTTTTTTATTTTATTTTATTATTTTATATTATGTAAACCTATATATATATTTACATACACACACATACATAATATATTTTAATTTCTTGATTATTATTTAACTTCCTTACTTATTACATTATAATATATCTATGCCCACGACATATTCATACATGTACATATATGCATATTGCAAAATTAACTATTCTTTCTCTCACTTTATTTGTTTATTTATTTTATTTTATTTATTTATTTATTTATTTATTTATTTATTTTATTTTATTTTATTTATTTTTATTTTTTATTTTTTTATTTTTTTTATTTATTTTTGTTGATACTTATTATTTTGATGATTCATTTAAATATTTTATAATTATTTATGCATATATATCTATTTTAAAACATTCATTCACTCATACACACTTCTTTTATTTTATATTAGATTAAAAATTATTTTATCCCTTTAATTACCTATATAATTTTGTTATGTTTGTTAATTTTTGAATTTTTTGAATATAGCATTGTAATTCTTATTTATATGGCCTGAATCTGTTTTATGGTTCAGGGTTTTCCCCATTGATTTAAATATATTAAATGACTCTAAAATGCGGCGTTTGTTAGTATTATTTTCATATCCCACAATTTTTGTGTTTTCAAACGCAAAATTATGCCCCGTATTACTGTGGTGGATACTTAAAGCTGTTTTGGTACTCTTGTTTTTTACGTCGTTTTTGTGTTGATATAGGCGATTTTTTAATTTTTGAGATGTTTCTCCTATATAAGATTTTTCGCAATTTAAGCAGTCGATTTTATATACTAAACCTGTTTTATTTTCTTTGTTAATTTGATCTTTCATATTAGTATATACTTTTCTTAATTTATCAATAGGTTTGTGGGCTAATTTAACTTGTTCACCGTCATTAAGTTTCATTATCCTCTGCAATTTTTCAGAGAGTCCTTTTATGTAAGTGAGGCTGTTGTAATATTTGGTTCTATTGTCATCTACGATTATTTGAGGTTGAATATTTTCTTTGTTTCTTTATGTGTTTATACCACATTGATTTTATTATTTTTATTGGATATAAATTTTCTAATAGTTTTTTAAAAATTATTGTTTTTATTTCTTTGATATATATTTTGTCCGTAATTTTAATCGATCTTTGTATCATATTAGACATTGTATTTAAAATAGTGTGTTTTGGGTGGTTGGATTGATAATTTAGTATTCTATTACTTTTTAGTTCTTTTGAGTACCACTTAGTTGCTAAGCTTCCATCATTGTTTCTTAATATTGTCATGTCTAAATAGTTTAATTTATTATTATTTTCTATTTCGTAGGTAAATTGAATTTTATTATTTGTGTTATTAAAGCATTCTAAAGTTGCGTCTAAATTTTCTTTTTTAATGATTAGGATGAGGTCGTCTATATATTTATATATAATTTTCGGTTTGACTATTAATTTTTCTATGGATTTATTTATTATATTATTTAAGGTGATTCCACTTAAATTAACTGAAATTTTACTTCCCATTGAGAGTCCGTTAATTTGTCTGTAATATTCATTTTTGTATGAAAAATAATTATTCATACAACAAAATTTAATTTTTTTGTCAATTTTAGTGTGAATATGATGTGATGAGAAGATAACCTTAGAGGGTCGAAACGTCTCACAATAAAAGAATGAAAACCAACTAGTTTTTATTTTTAAATACACAACACCTTATAAATCCATCAAATAATTGAATATATATTCACTTTAGTCGTAAATTCAAGTTAGGCTAAGCTTCTGAATCACAGTGTCTTTCTCATTAAAATGTATTAACAATTGGAAAGGATCCAATTCTTGTATCTCATTTATATTCTGCAATGATAATGTATACCTACAGTATTGAATATAATATGCTGTATGACCTAGTATTGAGAAATACTCATCGTGATGTCATTCTTCATACAAAAACATTGTCTCTGGCTAGCAGAATTACAGTGTCGAAGTTAAGTTACCATGATTATCCAGTCAATGACCTGGATGAAACTATAGGTCAAGGCTGGTCAACCGCGGTAACTGGTTGAACTAGTCAAGGTTACCGAGGGGGAAGAATGTAGCCTGGAGTCATTCCACGGCTCGTCTCGTCCATAATCTATGTGTTAGGTTTACCATAACGCTCGACTGAACCTAACCATTTCTAATAACTTACTCGTGATTTTTGTATCATAACTAATTCATTAATATCATACACACGCAAGGTTGTGCTTACATTAAATAATTCTTAGTAAACTTGGAATCTCTTTTTAATTAATGTGAATAATTGTCTGTATCCTAGTTCATTATTTTTATAATTATCTCATTTTCGATCTACCTTTATTTTAGTTCTAGAACGTAAATAGACTTTGAAAAAAAAAAAAATCATAAAAAGAAAGGACTTTTAAGAAAAAATACGAATAAAGAAAATGAAAAACACACATACCTAATATCAGCACGGTCTTGGTAAAATATTTATTCAACCTGTGTAAATTATTTGATATCATCCTTAATTATCTATTATCTAAATGTTGCAAAGTTTTATGCAATTTCTTTCTATTTATTAAATAATTACTTGCTGAATTCCCGTGCTTCGGAGTTTAATATTTTTATTTTTTTAGTTTAATAGGTTTAAAAACTATTCACTTGCTAAGCGAGAATATTTAGATGTCATGGATCAAATATTATTTGCAAAACGCACTAAACAGTATGTACTTGATTCAAATTACTAGAGAAGAATTTTTAAATGCTAACTTTCCGCGAAAAGACGGGGTTTTTCCTTTCTCTATTCCCCTCTCCGGATTCTCATAGTAACCCTGAGTTGAAATTGGAAATATTATATATTAATAGGTGCTTACATCCTAAAATGAAGCCCTTTCCCAAATGTTAACAACATATCTTCAGAAGATTAGTCAGGACTCAAACCCTTTTATAAGAACCCCTTTATGCCAGACATAAATATTAAAATGGAAATTTTCATACTAAATTCAATGTTTTTATTTTGCTTTGGAGCAGGTTACCGAACTTAACGGAAGCTATGTGGGTATTTCGAAGAACGAAAGTTTTCTATGTCTCCGAATTCAAATATTTAAAATAATAAAAATTGCGAGGAAACTATATGCCACACTTATTGGAAAACTATTTAATTCAGCTATTCAAAGTTTTTGTTTCCGAGCTTACCGAAGGTAACAGAAGTTATGTGATCGTTCTAAAAAATGAACAAATTTTATGTCTCAGAATTTAAAAATTTTAACACAGAAATATATTTCAGACATCAGGGAACAATTTTGGTCTCGTATGTATCAGTCGGTCTGTCAGCCGTTAAAACATTTTGTGCAAACCAAGATATTTCGAAATCTACCCGTCCGATTTTAATATAACTTGGAAGATAGGTCATAATTATTCCTGTGTTGATCCCATATAAGTTTTAACCTCCTGCGCCCATCAGTTTCTCTTCATCATGTGCTCAAAGATTTTTTTATTACATCTATATCTTTAAAAGTACTTTTCCAATATTAAGAAATAGGAAATTAGCGCACAGTTGATTCCATCTGCGCTCTTTTAATATTGCTAAATTAGTACTTTTATTCAATTAAAAAATCCAAACAATTTCTATACATTTAAAATAAAAGGAGGCAAACGGTAGTCTACCAATCAGTGTGGCACATAGCTTCCTCGCGTCCAGTCACGTATACTTTAATGATGTTATTACTTACAAGTTTTTTACTTTTTTTTTTTTACTTTTTACAAACATTTATTGTCGAATAGTCCAGGAGATAGCTTGCAAAAATGTGTCTGACTAGCATCAAGCTAAACTTTTGTGTATAGGTAAATCTTTTGGTGCCTTTTAAGAATATGTGGTCGGCTAAGTTTGTCTGCAAGACATAGCTTGGCAATAGGCATTTGAAAAGAATAAACCTGTGTAGAGCGGCCATGTCCCGCCCTTTTTGGTGGACAAGGTGATTTTCATGATCCTGTATACGAACTTAGTTAGTAGACCAAAAATTAAGTTGATGTTAGTTTGTCACTTAATAGGTTAGTTAGTTAGTCAAATTATTACTCCAAGTCAAAGCGGTCACCTATTAAGTGACAAACAACCATCATTTGATTTTTTGTCTACTAACTACTACCTTTTTTGAAATTAGTCAAAATTGTTTTGATATTTTACATAAATAAAAGTTCAGTTCCAGTTGTTGCAAAGATGTTGTGTTGAGTCAGTCTGTCAGTGGTATTTAGATTTTAAACAGATAATCACTGTGTGTAAACTCATGTTAATAATAACTAATTTTTTTGTCTGTTTATAGGTAAGCCTGCCTCATTTAAGATAAAGCAATATGAAAACCTGGATATTTGGTATGTCTAAACCTATTAAATTATTATTATTATTAAGAATGGGCTTCGAAACTAGGCCCTTTTTCTTTCGTTGACTTGTCTCACCCATTGATTAATAATAGGTTTTTAGGGTCCGTAGGAAAAACCAAGGACCCTTATATTTTCCTGCGTGTGTCTGTCCGTCCGTCCTCTCGCGTGCTCTCACGGCTACATCTTTCGTCCGATCAATTTGAAATTTGGCATGTATGTGTCTTGTACCTGCCCACATATTTTAAAAATATAGCGACTTAAAAAAAAAATATTTCAAAAAAATTAGGGTAAAAAAACTTAAGGGTTAATTTTTTTTTTTTTTCGATACCGTGAGAGGTATCATATGAAAGGGTACGTCGAGCTGATTACAAAAATATATAATTCTTTGGATATAACTTTGATAGGGTGAGCGTAGGCAAGTTTGAAGTGGGTGTGAAACGTGTCCCCCCCCCCTTCTATCTCGCTTATGTGAAGAGCAAAAAATCTGAAAAAATTCCTGAACATTCTTCGACCAAAAGTAAAGATACCACTTTTTGGAAATTTCGAAAAAAATATTATTTCATTTTTTATTGACAAAATACGTTTTTTTATGATAATGGTCTTTTCGATGTATTTATATGGTTGTAGTCCGGTTCAGTGGCAAAAGAATACTTTATCAGAGTGTGTTTTGAGAATATCAGACCCTTAGAATGGTTCAAAGTAAGCTTTTTAGCATTTTAAAAAAACACTGTTTACACACTTTACAGTTAAACAATATATAGTGTGGCCTACGGACCCTCGCTGAGTGCTGACTAGCACACACTTGACCTGTTTATTATTATTTCCTTGGTTATACTCCTTGCATATATTCTATAGACGTTTTAGTTTTACACCTGTCTACCTCCGTGCCCTACTTCAACATAGACTGATTCAATGATAATAATGATTACTTTAGCATGTGCACAATACTGCACAGTTCACAGATTGACTCTCCGAAAACTATTTCTTTATTCCACTGATCTCCAAAAAATCGTTTTAAACTTTTACATTGCAACAGGACTTTTCGAACGACATATTTTGCCTCTTCCGTTTATTCAAATATTCTTGTTGGAAGTTTCCAGAGTCATTCCAGAATAGTAAGTGTGTTATGAGTCGTTTTCAAACTTAAGGATTTGTTGCAAAAAAAAAAAAAATATATATATATCTGTACAACTTTTTCTATATTATCCTCGTTATTGATCGTTCAACTTGGAAAAATAAACATTTATTGCGAGTTTGGATTGCATATGATACTTTTAACCGCTACTTTTAACTAAAATAAAAAGTATTTTTGGCTTGTAAAAATTTATATTAACAAAGAATGAATAATTATGAGTAGTATGTATTTGTTTTGACGAAAGCGCTTTGCTAAATCAAGTTCTGCCTAGGAAATTCTCGAAATATTTCGTATAAATTGTCTATTTTTAAAGTTTTATTTTTTTACATCTATTTTTTGATTGCATTTATTTAGTGAAAGTCTGTTGTTGTCATTTAGCAGTTGAGGACGTTGTACTAAACACTAAACGAACAAAATAAGTTGATTAGATAGGAGCCGAGGGAATGCCGCCTGGTGGAAGTAGGGGGGGGGGGAGGTTAATGACGTCACAATTGTAGTATGGGGGTACGTCATGGTGGTTCCACACGCCCGCCTTGTCCTAATGTGTGTCAGTGTGCTTTTTACTCTGTGCCATGCAGATAACAGTTTGTAAACTCTGTTATCAGGGCGATTGTTGACTCGCTTATTAAACCTGTCTGTTTTTTTTTTTATTTCTCCGTTCTTTTAAAACATTCAGTTACCTTTTAACATCACGTGGATCAACCTGTATGCTTTTTAATTTACTCCGAGAGATTTTTTATATACGAATATACATCGTTATTTTATTCTCCTGTTTTAAACAAATTTAATCTAAGTTCAAACGAAATAACATTATTTCAAACTTGTCACAGTTTTTTTCTTATTTAGGTATTCATTTTTTGTTTTCTTATATATTCGTGGTTAATATAGTATTAAACCAATTTCCTTTTTCAATTTCAAAGTTTCCTGGATGTTACCTAAAGAAACGCTTTTTTTTAGTTCTCAAAATTGTATATGACATAAAATATTAGTATTGAACCAAAAAAATAAATTTAATTGTATTTACCATTATACCATTATTTTAAATTTTCTTCTTTTGGATGTAATTCTCTCTTTTACTTTCTCATATACGTTGTATATATAAAGAGAAAGTATTGTGATGGCACGAAAATTCGATTATGAGATTTTAATGGGTTTGCAATGGGTTTTTGAGGTCCCAGATGCGTAAAGCCGAAACTAATGAACCGATTTTGATGAAATTCAGCATACATATCCTGACAAATCATACCCCGAGGCGAAATCGAGACACGAATTTTAGCTCTAAAACTAGTTTTCGAGGTATTGATGAAAATAAATATGATCTTGTTGAAAAACGAAAACAAAAAGTAAACAACCACCTGTTGACAACTTTTTAAATATGTTTAAAAAATAGACTGCCAATTGATGTGGCACATAGCTTCCTCGCATCCTATCACGTATTTTATTGATTTTATGCTTTTACAAGTCATTATTGTCTAATTTATTTCATTATTTCCCCCGTTTATTTAATCTGTCAAAATTGTTTTGATTTTTTACATGAATTTAAGTATCAATATAGCAAAAGTTAAAGAGCGCAGACGGTTCAAAGTAATCTGGGGCTATCCGCGGGTTACTTTCGATGAACTATAAAAGTTTCATTCAAATCAGATAAGTACTTTTGAAGCTGTAGATGTGATGTGCGCATGTGGAAGATAAGCAAATGAGCCCAGAAGGTTGAAACTTATATGGGACCAACAATGAGCTAATTCTGACCTACCATACATATTTCATAAAAATCGGTTTTTAAGATATGTTGGTTCGCAAAAATTAAGCGACAGACAGACCGACAAATAGACACGGGACCAAAAATGTACCCTGATGTCTGAAACGAATTTCTGTCTTGGAATTTTTCAAATCGGAGACATAAACATTTTCGTTCTTCAGAACGATCACATAGCTTCCGTTTCCTTCGGTAAGCTCGGAAGCAATACATTATATTTAAATGTAGTATCAGTATATCTATATGAGAAAGTTTTGTTCATTTTTTTTTGTGATAAAAGTATGCATTATTTAGTTTTGTATTGTTAAAATGTTTGACCAAACTTATATAAATTTGTTCCATCTAAATAAGGTATGTTTGAACAGGAGAAATGAATAAAAAAAAATTTTCCTTTAGTAGGTTTTAAAGTTTAAATGGAGAAACGAAATCTAAGATATTATTTACAATATTTAGCAAGTTCTTAAAATTAATAAATAGCTACTAGTAGTTAAGTAAGTAAGTAGTTACTACTTACTTACTATCAGGACTTGGGCTACTTTTGTCACTATTCTCAACGAACATCGTGTTTTAGCTTTCTTCTACCAGTTCCTAACTAAGAATTTACACATCTTTTCAACTTTTTTTTATCTAACGTTTTCTCAGTTATCCTCTTTTTTTAGAGTTTCAGAATGATTGAGTACAAGAATGTTTTTTGGCATTATATATGTTATCACACATTCCCTCTACATGTATTAACTATCCTAATTGTAATGATTTCAATACTTATTTACATTATATATATATATATATATATATATATATATATATATATATATATATATATATATATATATATATATATATATAATGTAAATAAGTATTGATAGGACTATTTAATGTTGCTGCCCTGCTGGATTGTTTCCGTATGTTCGACGACTCTATTGATTAAAGCTTTTTTGGTGTTCATTTGCTTCCATGTTTATACTATGGTAAGTTATCTTCTTATGTTAGGATCTTTTAACCATAGAACGCTCGTGTAAGGGTGTATTATTAAATGCCATAGTTAACAATGTTTCTGCTTGAATTGATTTTTACATTTTCAACAACTCGTGCTATATCAGTACATAGAATACCAATAAAAAGTCTATTCTATGTCATTCTAAGAATAGAAGGAAAGAAAGAAATCATTAATCTGGAACAGCATTCATTGAGTGAACTAGTTGGTCAATGGTCATAGTATTTTTCTTCTTTGACCTTATTGATTTTTACTTTCTCATATAAAGAGAAAGTATTGTGATGGTGCGAAAATTCGAGTTTGATGAATTTACACGTTTTGATGTCCCCTGAGTCCAAAAAAGTGGTTTTTAAAAAATATCTGTCTGTGCAGACGCCTAGTGCCTAAACTACTGGGCAGATTTTAACGAAATTTGGCATACTTGTTCAGAAAAATCATACCCCGAGGTGAAATCGAGAAACGAATTTTAGCTCCAAATTTGGGGGGCGTTACCCCCCAATAACTCTGAAAAAACGAGAAAAAAAAAACAATCGAAAACGGTTCCGACGATTTTGATTAAACAAATCTATATTGTAGTCCATTTAAATACAAATCTAACGATATAAGCCTTTTCCCGGGAAAAATCTAGTTCCTGAGAAAAAAGCTTAAAACGCGGACGGAGAGAGCCCGGGTTCGATTCCCCGCCCAGGAGATGTTATTTTTATAATACACTTTGATGAAATGTTCAATAATAATTAAATGTACATAAACTAATAAATGGAAAACACTGGACCAAATAATTATGACCTCGTATATGAGAAAGTTTGTCTGAGTTGTCTCGGACCGATTTTTTAGGAATAGATCTACTTGTAATTATATATAACTAGCCTGGTTCCTACATATGGTACGCTATGGAATGTATTTTTTTTAATCTTCCATGAGAAACATTAAAATTCTTTTGCTAAGCGATTATGTAGATTTTACATTATTTATTATTATACTGCAATTAAATGGAAACAACGTTAATTAAATTTGGAAAAATCTGTCTGTGATTGATTACCTCAAATGGAAAAGCCTTTTTCAGCTTTCAGGTTCTAGGATGAGAGATTTTTACCTTCTCAATCCCCTCCCCCTCTGGGTTACAAAGTGAAAACATATTTTATTAATAGGTACATACTTAGATCCTAAAGGGAAGCCTTTTCAAAGTATTAAATTCCTAAGTTCAGAAGATCTAGGCTAAATTCCCTTTATACTTCGGCCCTTTTTCCCCCCTTAAGAATCGAATTTATAAAAATCCTTTCTTGGTACACTTTAATAACATTATAGAAAATGATCATACCAATAAAATGATTTTATTTCAGCGTTTCAAAGAAGTAGTTATAATTAGGTTATTAAGGGTACTTCTAATTCATATATAGCAGCAATCTTGAATAAAAATAATTTTTAAAATCAAGCTTTTATTCGTATTCTTCTCAGCAAACCCTTTCGCATTTGATACCGATATAATGAACGTACTTAATAAAACATAACCAGTCCGCCATTGGATTCAGAACGACGTCAAACTGAACGTGTATGCATAATTTCAGTTTAATCGGTTGAGGATAACTGCTTTAAAATGCAGTTGCAAGATTTGACCCGAACATAAACATTGCAAGTTAAATAAAATCTTGTAATGACTGAAGGGGTTCAACCCTTTACCCAAAGTTATTTATGTCAGTAAATGAAGTTGAATGCTAAATTTTAAGGTTGCAGTGCAATTAGTACTATAGATATCTAATGACACATTTTGCATACTATGTATTGCCACCATCTTGAATGAAGATTGGGGAACATATATATATATATATATATATATATATATATATATATATATATATATATATATATATATATATATATATATATATATATATAATGTATGTGTGTCCTAGAAACTTTAATGTGTTTACCAATTTGGGTTATAACATTCTTACCGTGTTGCATAAAGACCAAGTATTTATATTTTAAGGGGAAAAATCAATAGTATATTGACAGTTTAATAAGATGTTAACCATGACAAGTAGTTGAAACCATGATTTTAAGGTGTGATATTTTGACGGGATGTCAAGCTGAGTGAGGGTATTTAAAGTCATGTTAAAACTAGACACCACAAGCCTTGATATCTGATATCCTTCAACTTGTTACTTGACAGTCTTGTGTTTCAGTCCAACAGGTAACGGAGTTTCGGCTCAATTGTCCTACTATTGATTTCGACTTCTATGTCTTTGACTTAAATTGCCTCATTTCAACAGGTACGCTTAACGATAACTTCAGATTTCAGGTTTCTACCTATTCATTTGTTTTGAGACCAATATCTCTTTACCCCTTTTCCATTTATCGCTCGGTCTTTTTCTTAGTTCTAGTTTTGTTTTCAAACTTTTTATTGAAGTAATAGTATTTTAAAATACATAGTTGGGATACAATCAAGGATCTATTCCATTGTGAGTTTCGTTTCTTCAACTATAGCTACAAGCAATTCCTTATTGATATATTTTCTATTAAAAGAAAATTTGTTCTGAATTCGATCTCGATTTTGTCTTTAATTTGAATCAGTTCAAAATAATTTAAATGAATCAAGTTTTTATCGAACAAGGAATCTGCTAATTACATAGCATGAGATTACTTTCTTTCAATGTGAAAAAGGTATTCATTTTTATTAATTATTACCTATTCTGTTAGATAGTTATCAGAGTAATATTATAATTTTTTGATATTTGCAGATTCGTTGTTTAGTCAAATCACCGACGAAATATAATGTTAACTCTTACCTATATATTGTTTTAATATTACATTACAACTTGTCAATAACTCATTTATTTATCTGTTTTAACTATTAATAGTATTTTCAGCATACTATAAAATAGTATGACTATAAAAAAACCATTTGAAATTTTTAATTATCTTTTGTTTATGATATCATTGTTACAATTACACTATTGTCAATCTTATTCGATATAGTATTAGTATCTATATAAGAAAGTTTGGTTTTTTGTTTTTGTGACAAAAGTATACATTATTTTACTGTAAACGTTAATATGTTATAGAATACATACGTTGTACATCCTCGTAGTAGGTTGCCAATACGTGGAATGACAAAAAAATCACTTTCTGAGAAAAGCCACTCTTTTTATAAAATCTCCTGCTTGTCCTTAAATATAGATTTTTATAGTATTACTTCTTTTCAAAATCCACCCTGCGCCCACAAAGCTAAATATTTTAAAATTGTACAAGCATTTATAATTTTTATAGGCATTATTCTAAAAAACAATTTCGAATAAAAATGTCAAAAATCGAATTTAAAATCCCCCCCCCCTCCACCATTTATAAATAGTCAAATTTGGCTGATTCTAATATATATAAGTGATCGATTTATAGGTCTGTTTGAATGCATTACAAGTGGTGGTATTTTTTTCAATAAAAAACAATATGGAAGATTTTAGAGGGAAAATCTTATTTCTTATTTATATATACAGTTCAGCCTCTCTAATCCGATACATATGGGGCCATGTCTTGTCGGATTACTGGATCTTCGATAATAAATAGTGTACGTGTTAGAAAAATCATAGTTGGAGGTGATATCGAAAAATTCCCCAAAAATATTGAATAACAATAGAAATCAATTATTTGTCGTTAGTTTATAGTCCATTTGAAATTTCAATGTAACCTAAAATATTCGCTATCCTGAGAAACTATAAAATATAGTTTCTTAGATATTGTACTTACGTTAATGTGACCCTGGTGGAAGTAAGTTTTACGATAACTCGGTTTATGCAACACAACTAACAGTCTGTCCTTCGTACTACATACTTCCCTGCCCATTGGAAACTGTCAATTGTTATAATGATACCTAAGCCCCATAAACCTGCTCACCTTGTCTCATCCTACCGCCCTATTAGTCTTCTTCCAGTTATGAGTAAAATCCTCGAAAAACTATTACTACGTCGTATTTTTCCTATCCTTGAATCTCATAATATACTTCCAAATCACCAATTCGGTTTTCGAGCAGCACACTCAACTCTACACCAATGCCATCGCGTTGCAGACACCATCGCTACCGCTCTTGAGAAGAAACAGTATGTCTCCGCAGCCTTTCTCGACGAAGTGCAAGCTTTCGATCGAATTTGGCATCGGGGATTGCTGTGGAAACTTAAGAGAGTCCTTCCTCCGACATACTACCTAATCCTATCCTCTTACTTGAGAGACAGATTCTTTAAAGTCTCTCAAGGATCCTCTGTTTCCAACTCCTTTCCCATCCTTGCAGGCGTGCCTCAAGGTAGTATTCTTGCTCCTTTCCTATATTCCCTTTACACAGCTGATATCCCAGTACACCCAAATACTATCCTAGCCTCCTTTGCCGATGATAAGGCCATCCTCTCGACCAACTCAGAACACCAATTAGCATCCCTATCCCTCCAAAACCACCTCTACAGCGTCGAAAAATGGGCAACGAAATGGAGGATAAAATTTAACACCGAAAAAAGTACTCACGTAACTTTTACCCTAAGACGAGCTACCTGTCCTCCCGTTATTCTAAACGGATCCCATCTTCCTGTGGCTAGTGAAGTGCGGTACCTAGGACTTTTTTTTGACAGAAGACTGACTTGGAACATGCACACACTACACAAACGAACCGACATGAAACGACGCTACAAATTACTTCTAAGACTTCTCGACTATAGGTCTAAACTCACATTAAACAACAAACTAACCATATATAACACCATTATAAAGCCTATCTGGACCTACGGACTTGAACTGTGGGGAACTACCAAGCCGTCTAATTCCTACAAAATCCAATCCCTCCAATCAATTATCCTTCGCAAAATCACCAACGCCCCATCCTACGTAACCAACCTAACAATCCACAATGACCTGAATGTTCCTTTCGTCCATGATCTTGCATCCTCCCGCTACAAATCCTTCCACTCCAAGTTTTCTACTCATCCTAATCCCCTCATCCAAAATTTATCTTCAATCACACTCCCAGATAACCCCCGCAGACGCCTCAAGCGTAAGTGGCCACGTGACCTACTGCAATAATGAGACACTTAATTTAAGCAAAAACCGTGAGTGTCACTACTGAGTGAACTTACTCACATCAAGCGATTCAAGCTCTTTTGTTGTTATTATTATTATTATTGTTACTATTATTATTATTATTATTATTATTATTATTTTTGTTATTATTATTATTATATCTTATAATTATGATTATGCTTTTGACAATTATTTTTGTTATTATTATTTAATTACTTTTACTATTGTACAATTTTTAAAATTGCACTCAGTCGCTTGTTACGATTGTAAAATTGTAGTTGTGACTAAAGAAATAAAGAAAAAAAAAAAAAAAAAAAAAACTAACAGTCTAATTTTCAAATCATAGGAATATTGATATTGGTATTAGTTTCTCTAACATAAGCAACAACTCTGGTTTATATCATAGGAATCTCATAATATTGGTAATAATATTAGTTTCACTAATCAAAGCGACGCCCAATGGTTGATTAAAATAGATTGTTATTAATTGCAGTGTGTACTTATCTGCCCCAATATTTTCCCAATGTATTTTGATAAAGTTTGGTTAACCTTCCCTTCAAGTTAGGGACAGATCGATATCCTATCGTTTCTAATATCTGTTTTGATCTAGTTCAAGCGTCTGTCAAAACGTTGTTTTGTTGAGGCTTCATAGCTTCTGTACGGCTTCACTCATTTACACCCCTCTCTACAGGTAATTTTCTTGACCCCCTCGCCGCCTCTTACCCCTGTCTCTATAGGTTAGACAGGTCTTAATTGTCAAAAGCCCGTTGCTCCAGCTTAAAGAGTTGTGGGACTTCATATTGCTTTCTATTTCTATATCATATATATAAACCCCTGGACTGTCTAGAAATGTAGACTTCGTTTGTCTGCCACTTACCCAATGCGATTAAGGTCTTGAATCACGTAAACTAAGTTAAAATAAACTTACCTTCACCTAATTTTGATTTTTTTTTTTTCTCTCTTTCTATTTATTTCCCTACTAAGCATGCATTTATAAGTGGCATTGATCCATTTTGTATTCTTAATTGTGTTGTAGCCCTTATTTAAATGATAGATTTTCTATTTCTTGGCGACCCCATTTGTCGATCTCTGGCTAAATATAATATTTTAGTTAATCGTCTTTATAATAAGTATTGATTGGCACAGAAATTTTCTGAATTAACATTGATTGCCGAATTTTTTTAATTTAGCCATTAACTGTCTAATCGTTTCATCTTGTGATCATTTAGTAAATGCAACAACACCCCTTTCGATAACACACCACACTACCTTCTATTTGATTTGCTCTTTCTCCTCATCGTAATTTATTACAATTTTACAATACATACAGAACTACGATTCTTTCTACATCAAAAACTAACGAGCCTCTTCTTCACATAATTAATGATAATAACGAGGTATAATAATTCTTCTACTCAATTTAAACCCAACAAACTTGAAAAAACTCTAGATTCGGAGGACAACTCTGCAAAAAGTAATGACTGTGTTAAATGTTGTCAACTTGGTTGACAACATTGATTTAGCTATAATATCATTATACATAATTACATATGTATTATATGTCGCATCTAAGCTTAATAATTTAGGAGATATTGTTAAAAAATTAAAATTGAAATTAATTGTAATCCATGGCTTTCTTAATCCATATCAGGGAATTAGTATGAAAAATTAATATAAACGCATCCAGCCGCTGGAAATGCAACTACTGATTATCCTCATTTGGAAAATCAGAGGTCCTTAGTTAAATTCAGAGTGCATATTTATCTGTCCGTCTCTCTGCCTTTTAAATACTAATTTGATGAAATTTAATAATTTATTATGATTGATTTTATTGTTGACCACATTAAGGAAATGCACCTATTTCCAAGGTTGTAAAAATATGTATTCTTCTTTCAAATAACAGGATGAATGTTTCTGGACTAATGACACAAAACACCCTCTGTTTCTTAGAGCCACATCCCATCAATGTTTGAAGGTTACGAATGAAGTATTACTAACTAGTAACAATAGTGACAACAGCATTGTTGTACAATCAGCTGTCATAAATCAGTTAATAATGAAGCAGTTTACTGTTATTTTTTTATGTAGGAACTTGTAAATCATCTTTCGTTTTCCGTTTCCCGTTTCTAACGCTAATCCTACGCAGATTCTTTTTTTGTATGCGTGGACGACTTCAACTCTAAATAATAATATTTCTTCTTCGAATCGTATTTTGTGTTTTGATTTAATTATAACTAACTTTTCATCGCACAACATTACTAACTAATGCTATTGAAATAAGAGAGAGAGAAAAAATATTTTGAAGGTTAATAATCAACACGAGGCAGGGGATAGGGCAATAATACTAAAGTTTGAA
Source organism: Gerris lacustris (assembly GCA_951217055.1). NCBI lineage: Eukaryota > Metazoa > Arthropoda > Insecta > Hemiptera > Gerridae > Gerris > Gerris lacustris. The sequence goes on from OX578276.1 coordinate 44,098,363, forward strand.
TGAAATTTCGGTTGGACTGCGGGAGAGAGAAGGGAAGTGATTTCCTTACCCTACGCCCAAAGTGCCCTTTTGCTTTCCGTGCCTCTAATGGCGTGTGATGGTGAGGGCAATTTGCCCTAAATAATTTCGCTATCGATCAGGGGCTTGAAACTGAACCCTTCCAAGGGAGGTGGAGAGCTCCATGTATTGGCCTCGAAGTACCGATGAAGATGCCTTCAACAATTCATAGGCCTAAGGCAGATTATCGACATGGAAAATTATCCACGTGTATAGATCGACATTCAAAGTCGTTAAAGTTACGTAGGAGGCAGTAAAGCCGATAAATTATCCCTTCACTTATACCACGCTTATGTAGCTGGAAATTATTTAAAACTTAAATACAATTATGTGTATTGTTCTCGTAATAGTTCTGGTATTTTCCTATAATAGAAAGTTATGCCACTAATACTTCTACTTTTTATTTAACAAATAGTATGCTCTCGTGGTATATCAGTAAAAAAAAAGGTCAATTCGAATAACTAGAACTATAGAGTATCAAAATGACTTTGTCAAAAGTAAAGTGTTAGTCATTTAGAATTTAAGAAAGTAATACTATCCTTCATGTCGAAGAGCTAGTCTAAAAGAAATGGACCAATGTGCTTTATTTTACGTATTACTTCCTTGGTTTTGGCTATCTTTTACCCCTATAGTTTCGCCTTCGTATAAGCTAAACTTATTAAAATTCTCTTAAGTAGTTTGAAGATATATTTGACTCATTAAGTATATGATGCGAAATTATAAAAAATATCAGAATGCTCAACAGATGTTGACTAATGAGTTTTTCTAAATTCTGAATCGTATTTTAAGGCTAAGGTGACTTCTTCGAAGGTTAAGATCAGGGGAATATTAAAAGGAATAATTTCAAGATAAAAAGAACTTTTTATATACTACGTTTTTAAATTTTCTGTTGTAATCGTATGTAATGTTGATAATATAATTGTTATTGTTATATAATATAATGTTAGTGAAAAAAAAAAAAATAGTTCCGAATTTATTTACTTCATTTAAATGACAACCATCTAGAGAGCTGATCTTAAACCTATAAAAGGACAAATCTTTGTACAACGGATTTCCCCAACACCAAATCTAAACCGTGCCATCGATATATTTGAAATAATATAATCGATAAATAATATAATCGATATATTTCCTGTTTTGCTGTCATTCAATGTTTCTCTTATTTAAAAAAATCACAAATTTGAAACCTGTCAAAATGAAGATTGCGTAAATATGGGACATGGCAAAGAAATAAAATAACTTGCGGATTTTTTCCAAACTAACTTTCCCTAAAGCAAAATTTGCTGAAAACCAATTAAATTCTGCTGAAAGATGGCTAAAAGTATTAAAACAATGCATTGTCATCGTGTTCTGAGCTATGCTAAAAGCTTCAAATGTCTAGATATTCGGGAAGTTAGTTAGAAATCGATTGCCAGATTTGTACCGGACAAACAAACAAACAAGAAAGCCAGCTAATAGAAACCTAGTTAAATATATTTTAATATTTTGCTGAGAAATTCTCGTACATTTTGAGTAGGAGCAGATATTGGTTTTCAACGAATATCTTGAGATCAGCATAACCGAGTGGTTAGTACCTACTCGTAAACTATCTCCTGAATCTGAATCCAAGGACATTTACCGATATATCTGAATATCGTTGGATTCTTAGGGAGGTAAGACATGTTTTACTCTGATGATAATCATCATATCAAATGGAGGTGTAAATTGGCCGATCTTCTTCTGTCCTGTACTAAACGAACGATTATCTGATTTACCACTTCTAAGCGTGCCCAGGCTTCATTATGTTTGACACCCACATTCTTCGGTTTTGCTTATAATCATGGGTGTGTCTCAACTTTATTTTAAGTACGTTAAAGATAAAGACCACCTTTGAAGTGGATACAAATTTATACAATTACTAAGTATGACTATTGTACGAGTCTGAAAAATATACAAATTTCTAATTTAAAAAAATTCAATTCAGCTTCCTATGTGTTCAGAAAATAAAACCATGTTATATTGAATGGAAATCAGATTTTAAATGAGACGAAGTTGTTTGTCAGGCGCTTGATACACGTGATTGTTGTAGAAAATTTATTCATTTCCTGTAACTTCACCATAGGTAGATCGAATGATAGGGGAAAATAGAATAACTAATACAGAACATTATTTTTATGTTTGTTTTTTTAATTCTCACATCCTAATTTTTTAGTATCATCATCATCTATATCGTTATACTTTATTTTATAGTCATATATGACCGTTCGTCCAATGATAGAACGCGCGGAATCTATGTTCCACACTAGTTGACAGACTTTTCACGGTAAAACTAATATAATGTTTTCCTCTAAAGTAAATTCATTGTTCGTGGGACAGTCATTAGTCATCATACTCCTGGTGAACTAGTGTTTAGAAAAGTTACATAACATTTTTCCTTTCTCTTGTAATAATTTCCCGCTCCATATAGAATCACAAAACAGTACTAGCACATAATGCTTTCTCAATTTAACCTGAAGCAGATATGCTAGACAAAATCTGAAATGGAACAAGAGAATCCTATTAGAAATTACACCTTCTTTCATTATGGGTTTATTGATCTCAATCACCATAATCTTTTATGATCTACCCAGTAATAAGTACTTTTATAATTTTTTTATCGTTTTGTACTTTTAAAGATTAAAGATTCCTTTTAAGGATTAAGTAAGATGATGATGGGCATAATAGGTAATAATTTTGTAGCTATTAATTTAATTTTGGATAATTAGAAAAGTTAATTGTTATTCATGAATTCACTGTGGTTGTAAATCTGCCTTTTTGTTTCTTACTCAGACTATATTTATGTAACTATTCTATTATAGTTTTTAAGTAGGGAATTTATATTAATAAATTTGTAGTTAATTAAAATTGTTCGACGGAAATTTCATGTCAAACATTATTGACCAAGATTCGACAATTTTCTTTAAAATACACTGCATGGCATAATTCTTTTGTTAGATTATTTGTCTATACTAAATAAATTTAATTGTATCTGGTTTTGTTTGCTTTACGACAAAGATCAGCTGATTTGATTTTTTTTTTGGTCGTTACTCCACAACAGAATTAGAAATAAAATTTTAATGGTCTAGATTCTACCGTACATAAAAATGCCAGAATTTAGCTAGATTTCAAGGAAATTGTATTTTTAATACTAAAATTACAGCAAACAAATTGTCCGACAAAAAATTACTGGGACTGGGTTCATGTCCGACTCTTTGATTTAGAAAAATTGTATCTGACAAACTTAATCTAACAGTGACTTAATTTTTGGTCTATTAACAATTTTTTTACTCATGATCGCATCGTATATCACCTTATTTGACAACATTATTAAGATATTATTTTGGACTGATGAATATATTTGTCGTATATTGTCAAATTTTTATTTTCTGGCGCCCGACAACAAAAATATTGCTTATCTGACTAAATTAAAATGTTTAACGGTTGGAGAATATTACTTACTAAGTTGCACCTTTAAATAATTCTTACTTTACATAAGTAATCTGGTTTACTTATTGTTGGATCATGAGAAGGTGAGAAAAAAATTAGCGGGTAGTCAATTAAAAATATGTTTATATATCGCCGGCATCATCAGACCTGGAGTCCATACTTAAGTTATGGAATTAAGTTATTTTTTGTGTAATGTGTAATGTCGAATTGAAAAAAAAAATATTATGTAAAATACATTTTCTAGGTTTGATGACATAATGGGCTGAATATAATCATATTTTCTATTAATTACCAGTTAATTTGTTTATTTACCTTTTTATGATCCAACAATAAGTTATTAAAATGTTTACGTAAGATTTAACAGGGTAAAATTTACACATCCATAAAAAATACACAAAAGCCTAGCTTGGTGGTTGTAAATCACGTTTATTTACGCCATGTCCTGAACTATTTATATATAACGACATAGATATTGAAGTAAAATTCGGTATTGAACTGATTACAATGTATTTATAATATTTTACATTATGCATAATGTCTAAAACTCTTTTTATTTTAATTGAAGCTAAAATATTTCTTTTGTTTTGAACAGATAAAATTACTTTTTTATATGACAAAATATGTTTACGTGAGAAGTGAAATATAATGGTCAATGACCCTCTATTATTTTAATAGCTTTCCTAACTCATGGTAGGGAAGGTCGATGTTCTCTAGGGATTGTCGACAATGAGTTGTCAAATTTGATGATTATCATATCACAAAATCAATATGCAACTTTCACCACTATGTCTAGTGTAGTAGAAAATGCATAATAATATTGAACTATTTTGTTTGCGAGCTTATCGCAGGTAACTGATGCATTGTGATATTTCTTAAGAACGATTTTTTCTCTAAATTTAAAATTTGCCTTGCAGAAATGCGTTCATAAAAATCGGCGCACATTTTTGATCTTGTTTTTGTCTATTGGTCTTTTAAGTCAACATTTTTATAAACGCCTTATACAGAAAACTGCTCGTCCGATTTTATTGAGATTAAAATAGTACGTCAAAATTATCTTTGGTATAATAATAATAAATATAACGGCTAGAAATCGATAAAAGTCCAAACAACTACCTTTCAATGCCTAGAGAGGTCACATTATTATTCTGGCTTGTTTAACGATCTCATAAGTTTGTAACACTCATTATTTTGTTTTATTTAATGCTCATGTGACTATTCGTCTTGTGATAAGTGTAAGGATCTGACGTACAGACATTGGCAGACGTTTTTGACATATATATTTACATTTTATTTAAAAAGTTACTTTTACAAAAGCCGACTATTTCATTTATTACATTTACAGTAATAATAAAACAGCGAAAAAGTAAATAAATAAATAAAGGGAGATGAAATAAAAAAAGTGTTACAACTACTAAATAAGTGAAAAGAAAGTCTGTCAATCAGTGTTTCACAAAGCATCTTCGAGTCAATTAAAAAAAAATATATATAATGTGACTGCTGGGAATAGAAATGTGGTTGCTTGTACCTAATTCGATTTACAACGGAGTCATATTTATTTTTATTCTATTTTAAATAAGGGCAGAAGGTTAAAATTATTATGGAACCTACGTGCTAATTCGGACATACCGCCAATTGTAAGTAGCTTTTAAATTTGTAGGCGATCTCAAAAAGTTTGACGGATAGATCGACACGTCCTACGACGGACCAAAAACTTTCTGCTTTTTAGTGTTATTTCATAGGAAATTTAAAATTTGAAGACATAAAATTTCGTTCTTCAAAACGATTGCAACGCTTCCGTTACTTTCGGTAAGCTCGGAAGCAAAAAACTAAATTTAATATATATTTTTATAAATTTAACGTTTAATTTGAAAGCTAGGTGCTTTTTTGCAACGATAAGTCGGAGGAGAGCAAGGTAGAGGGAAAGGGAATCAATACGGTAAGAGATCAATTAAACTGCAGTGGCTGGATCTATAAGGTGATTGGCTCGTTTAAAAAAAGTAAAAATAAACCGTCCTCTAATTGTTTAGTAGCGGTGCAGGCAGGTGCGCGGCTAAGACTGAGTCTCAGAGTGTAATATGACGGGTAGTTGGTTGTATTGCTCCCACTCTAAGACTTGGAGTTAGCGTGAGTATTCCATAGTCAGGTCAAGGCCAATGTAAAGCTTCAAACACTTGTACTGTGTACAGGTAAATTTCCAGGATTCTCCTCTTTAGCTTCCTAAAAAACCAGCTCAGTCCTTGAGAATATAACGTCAGGAGAAAAAAAACTCAGTTCGTATTCAGACCTACCCTGTAGAGTCTAGAGTAATTAAACTTTAGAAAAACTTCACTACTTCCTCTCTTTTTCCCTCCCCCCTACAAAAACTAAAACAAACTTGAGTTTGACTTACCCCTTAGATTTTTTTTATTTAAAAAATAAACTACTTCCAATTTAATTTTCATTTATCTTCCACCATTCAAGTTTGTTAAATAATAGAACTTCCTTTTTATAATACATAACATATTTTAAATATGGCATTGTTGCTTTTATATATATATATATATATATATATATATATATATATATATATATATATATATATATATATATATATTTATATATCTTCATTAGAAATTATGTCCGGCCATCTAACATTTAGAATTCGGCGTAGACAGCGATTTATAAACGTTTGAAGTTTGTGGGTAATGTTTCTGGTCACTTTCCACGTCTCGCATCCGTATAGTAGGACTGATTTGACGTTATTATTGAACAACCTCAGTTTTGTCCTTCTCGAGATCGATCGGCTCCTCCACACTAGATATAACTGGACAAATGCTCCATTTGCTTTTCTAATTCGATTCGGGACATCTTGCTCTGGTTCCCCCTGTCGTCGTAACCTCACTTCCCAGGTACACGAAGGATTCAACTATCTCTAAGTTTTTCCTACCGAAATTTCTAATGAAGATTTGTGGGATGTTACGCAACAAAAACAAATCGTATTCCAAATCAAAGAGAGAAAATGGCGTTGGATTGGACATACTCTAAGGAAGCCCCAGGGAGCCATCGAAAGAGATGCACTCGACTGGAACCCCCAGGGAACGCGCTAACGTGGTCGGCCCAAGAATACTTGGAAGAGGACTGTCGAGAAAGAAGCCAAGGAAGGTGGAAAGACCTGGAGTGAAGTAAAAAGATTGGCAACAAATCGTCCCGACTGGAAAATCTTTATAGCTGCCCTATGCTCCTCATGGAGCGACAGGAATTAATGGAAAATTAATGGAAATATATATATATATATATATATATATATATATATATATATATATATATATATATATATATATATATATATATATATATATATATGCGATTTTCATGATCCTGAATACGAAATTAGTTAGTAGACCCAAAATAAAGTTGAGTATAGTTCGTCACTTAATAGGTTAGTTAGTCAAATATTATTTCAAAACAAAGAGGCCTCCTATTAAGTGACAGACTACCATCAACTTGATTTTTGGTCTACTAACTAAGTTAGTACTCAGGATCTTGAAAAGCTCATTGTCCACAAAAAAAGGTCATGGCTGCTCTCCACTGGTTTTTTTTCAAATGCCTATTGCCAAACTACGTCCCGCAGACGAACTTAGCCGACCTCATATTCTTAAAAGGCACCAAAACATTTACTTATAAACAAAATTCTAGCTTGATGTTAGTCAGACACTTTTTTGCACGCTCTCTCCTGGACTATTACTTTATAGCTCTTATTATATGATTATTTATTTAAGACTAGTCAATAAAACCTAAATTATATTTTATAGAACAATTGTCCCAAAACGCCTTCAGGGCTGTGATTATATTTTTGTTATTGATTATATTTTTATGGTATTCAGTTAACTTTCATAGTTATATATATAACTGAGCTTTCAATACAAATAATTATTTACACAATTAAAAGGTTACTAATAAATCTTCAATTATCATAGCGTAGATAAAATTTTTCAATTTTTATGCAGTTAAGCCGGAGCATGAAAACAAGAAGTTTGATGATGTTCATTTTGAGATGATTTAAACTATTATTCATAAGTGCTCCTAAAAAGCAAATAAACATTTTCAGACCATAAGGTTATCTTTCTTTAATACTTGGGCTTCACTTGATAATATATTCTAAACAATTAGTAAATAATTGAAGGAGGGTGTTAAAACTATAAGTGGTTTTGTTATGTATTTAATGGAGATGAGCCATTAGTGAAGTTTGGTAGTGGAATTTCTAGTTGAAAAGCAAAGAAGAAGTAATGTACGGGGTTCGTACGTGATGCTAAACCTCCTAATGAATTTATTTAAATGATCTTACTTTAGCTGTACCTTCTATTGAGAAAGGTGGGTTGTCTTAGATTGTTAATATTTTATCATATGATAAGGACTAAAATGGTGTATTTTTTCATCCTCAAAAAGCATATTCAAGTCTGTATCTACATACATAAATACAGTAAAAACATTTTTGGCGTAGTTTTTACTTATATTAAGAGGCAAACTTTAGGAAAGGAGGTACTTTGCCCTTCAAATAATTTTCAAATGCAAGGCTGTGAACTAAAACTTAAATCTGAGAATTTACTAAACTTGAATCCTCCTTCACTTTAAATGGAAAACTTAATTTGCGTGACCTGGCATTTTCTTCTTGAAGAGTTTAATGGTAGATGCATAACAAAGGTTTATTGCTAGCCAGGAGGTAATCTGTTAGTCTCTTAGTTCGAAAGTTTTAATTGCAGGAGTTCACTTAAAATGCTCGAGAATAATTGTCCCAAGAAAGCTATAAAGTAATCTATCAGAAAATAATAAAGCTGAAATTTCCCTTTTCAAAGTCGATAAAACGGATCATCCGACTTCTATCAACTTGTTGTTATTCACTCGATTTTTTTAATAATAATAAAATAAACAATAATTAATAATAATTTGGTAAACTTTCCACAGTATGAATACTACCAAAAACTTAAAAATTGAATTTCTAATGGATTGTACTAGGTACAGGTACCTACTAATTGGGTACTTTATAATTATGAGCTTTATTTCTCGGTCTAGTTTTATTATCGCTACTGTCGATTCCTAAGACTTGTGGAAAAATTGAAAGCTTAATTCGGGACTTGGTATCGTTAACAACAGAGGAAATTATTCTCCAGCATCTGTACTGGAAATACAGGAAGCCCGCGGTTCAAATCCCGGTGCTGAAGTTTATTTTTCTCTCTCTGTCTCCCGTTGTTATAATAATAATTATAATTTGATTTAAATTAAAATTTAAACTTTTGTAGTATGAATACTACCAAAAACTTAAAAATTTAATTTATAATTTGGTAAGTCTTTTGGGGTTTGTAACTCAAATGCAAGGCTGTGAGTTAACATCAAATCTAAGAATCTACAGAACTATAGTTAGATCGTTGAGCTATATATAGATCAAAGACCTGTACCCTGACTCGTGGAGACGTTGCTACGAAGATGGAATCGAAAGGTATTAAAGAAGAATCTTCAATGCTGTTCGTGACAATTGAGAATGACATGTAAGAACCAATAGAGAGTTAGTAGCATCTGACTAATGGGAGACAAGAGGACCAGATTAGGGCAGGGCATCTTGAAAGACCAGGAGATGTTTGAGTTGTCATGAAGGTGTGGATTGCAAGACAAGGAGGAATGATGGACAGAAGCCGACCTAGGTTAAGATATATTGATAAATTAGGAGTATGGGAGTAAGACGCTGGATGATAGCTACAGATAAGAAGAGTTTAGAGGCGCGTTATTGGTCAGGTCCTTGGTTCTACAGCCCTGCACGGGCCTTTAGAAGCAAGAAGGAAGTAAGTTTTACCTCTATGTATTAAGGAAGAGCTGTTGCTAACAGTATCTATAACAGATCCAAAGAGGAAGCTGCAAAAAAGTATCCTTATGTTAATATATGTTTCTTCATCTAAAATCCTATTCAACTTTCCCAAAGTCATGATTTCAATGATTTTTTCATCTTTTCGAAGACAAAGAATGCAAACTACATATTTCGTAAAAGTTAATGGTTTTGTTGAAATCGATGAATTGTATTAAATTTCTGATTCCAAGATTTTAATAAGTAAAAGTGTAAACATATTTTTAAGCTATTGAGCAATTATGGGCAATCAATGTATGCTATATTTTTAGTTTTGAAGCTGTACCGGACCATTTTAAAATACTAGATCCCTTCTAAAGCAAAATACATATTTACTTTCTTATTAGCCCATACATCTATGATGGAGAAGACAACTGTTATTTCATTTTTCAACGAAAAATATAAGAAAAAAGTATCTGATTATTTGGATCATCAATAATATTGCTATGATATCTTAGTTTTAAAATATATTTTATTTTTATAATTAAAACACTATCAGATATGTCATGGAAAGAGCAATTCCAAAAACAAAAATCTCATCTTGATATCTGTGACGGAGCTTCTCGTGGGAAATTTCCTTTGAAACATCTTTATTTATGAAAATCCCCTTGGGTTTTATAAGAAGAAATAAATTTGACTCGGGAGTAGTGTTGGTTGTCTCATATGGTTTTTGCTCTTTACTAAGGAAGTGAAAGCGCATTTCATGTTCGGGGCTTTCTTTTCTTTTCGAAGTCGAGTTTCCTACCGACTTGCCTATCTCTGTACCAAGTGATAGAGCCTTTAAAATATTTCCAATCTGGCTTGACTCCAGTAGCCCCCATCCCCTGGGTTGCGAGGCTCCAACCTCCTAGTTAGTTGGCTCCTGCCCAGCTCTTGTTATGTCCCCTAAGGTTCTTTAACTCTGTCGTTCCTTTACTAGTCGACGTTTCTTTTATAAAATAGGAGAGGAGGGTCAGAAGAATAAAAAATTGATATTGCTAAGAAAGAGGTAGGGTCGTTGAAAAGATCGCGTGAAACTCGTTTTGTTCAACAAGGATTTCTTTTTTTTTTGGGAAGATATAAGATTTTTCTTTTCTTAAGCAGATGTTATGGATATTAAATTGAGACTACTTATCATCTCGTTTAGCATAAATATCGGCAGCAACCGAGAACTCAAATTATTTCATCTCCAATTTTCTTAAATTTATCTCAATTTGTATTTCTGAATATAATTTGACACTAATGGTGTCAAAATAATTACAGAATATTAATGAAGTTTTAAAAGGCTAGTTAAATATCATAATAATATTAATATTTTAATATAATATATTATTGTAATATAATAGTTATTATATTATATAATAATCAAATCATATATTATAATATTATAAGACTTATAGTATATTTTACCTGTGGAAATTGAGCACTATCTATTATATTTCATAGTTAAATCATGAAATATAGAAAAAAAAACTAGGCAGAACTTGTATAATGTATGTGATAATAATTACCAAAGACTCTTCGCATTTCGCTTTCGCTAATGTTGTTTAAGATGTACTGTTGTGCATCAGTAAAAAATAAAACAGAGCACAATTGAGCAGTAACAAGTGTGTGTGTGTACATTGTATATGTACATTGAAGTAGAATCCTGGAAATCCGAACAACTTTTGGGGCTAAAAAAGAATACATTATACGTGTACACTGACGGCTTTGTGAAATTTCCGGGGACTGCTTTGAGCTGCCGCTATGTGTTTCTGAAAACCCAATCCCATTTTCAGTTGTATATAATATATTTCCAGCAATACACTTTATACCTGCCTCTACATTTCTATGGAACCGATTCTTCAATGTTCTATCTTATTCATAATTATTCAAAATTTGTTTTTATAACATAAATACTGGGGTATTCCTCATAAAGATATAATATAGTAATATACCTGTAAAGTATACCAGGAACAATTTTTTAAATGTTAATAGACAATAAAAGTAGAAACCCCGATAAAGAAATACGAACAGGCCCTGGTCCCAATTAGTTCGGACTTCCGAGGTTCTACTGTATATGTGTGTATATATATATATATATATATATATATATATATATATATATATATATATATATATATATATATATATATATGTATAACAATAACAAATTTTCAATTCAAACTTGTTTTCTGTTTTCATTAGAAATCAATTATTGTATAGAACCTTGAAATTTGGAAGTAGGTACACAGGATTTAAATTTAGTATCACTTTCATAATATTCTTGTTCCTCATAAAAGTTTTGTTCTTCAGAAGATTTTTTGTTTGACCGACATTTCATTTCGGTTATCTAAATTAAAAGAACTTAAGTGGGATTAACTGGTCTGTATTAAATATTAGCATTTTTATTTTTGGACAATAGTTTGCTCTTTGAGTTTTCTTAACTAGTGGTGAAATATCCCTAATATGGTGACTAAAATAGCAATTTTAATATTAATGAGTCTGACCTCTGTCAAGAAGAAGACCGTATCAAAAAATCGATGTCACTGCGCTATTTAATTATCGAGTACTTTGAATTAACCTTTATCTGGATTCAGCTGAGAATTCATGGCATTATAATCTCTACGCCATTTTTGGGGCTTTTTAATTTGACCTTTAATAGCGACAAAGTGACGCGACATCTATTGCTTGGATTTTACCATTCAGTAATACTCGAGTGTTACTGAATAAATCTATAATTATTAATAAACACAAATTGTTAATTTTTAACAATAAAAATGTAATATTATTTTGCTTCCGAGCTTACCGAAGGTAACGGAAGCTATGTGATCGTTCTGAAGAACGAAAAAATTGTAGGTCTCCGAATTCAAAAATTCCAAGACAGAAATCCGTTACAACATCAGGGAACATTTTTGGTTCCGTGTCTGTCTGTCGGTCTGTCGTTCGATTTTTGCAAACCAACGTGTCTTAAAAACTACACGTCCAATTTTAATGAAATTTGGATGGTAGGTCATGAGTAGCCCATTGTTGGTCCCATATAAGGTTCAACTTTCTACGCTCATTTGCTTCTCTTCCACATGCGCACAAACATACATTAATTTACACCTATAGCTTCAAAAGTAAACTTTTATAGTTTATCGAAAGTAGCCCGCAGATAGCCCCAGATTACTTTGAACCGTCTGCGCTCTTTAACTTTTGCTTAATTGATACTTTAATTCAAGTAAAAATCAAAACAATTTTTACAGATTAAAAGAATAGACTGCCAATTGTGGCAGTAGCTTCTTCGCATCCTATCCACGTATTGTATTGGTGTTATGCTTTTTTTACAAGCCATTATTGTCTAATTTGTTTAATTGTTCCCCGTATTTTGATGTGTCAAATATGTTTTAATTTTGCTTCCGAGCTTACTCAAGGTAACGGAAGCTATGTGATCGTTCTGAAGAACGAAAATATTTTATATCTCCGATTTCAAAAATTCCAAGACAGAAATCCGTTTCAGACATCAGGGAACATTTTTGGGCCTGTGTCTGTCTGTCGGTCTGTCGTTCAATTTTTGCGAACCACCATATCTTAAAAACTACTCGTCCAATTTTAATGAATTTTGGGTGGTAGGTCATAAGTAGCCCATTGTTGGTCCCATATAAGTTTCAACCTTCTGCTCTTATTTGTTTATCTTCCACATGCTCACTAACATACATTTATTTACTGCCATATCTTTAAAAGTAATCATCTGATTTGTATAAAATTTTTGTTGAAAGTAGCCTGCAGCTAACACCTGCCTAATTTCAACTTTCTGCGCACTTTAAATCGTGGTATATTAATATGTCTTCTTATACTATAAAGCCGCATGACTAACTGTCTCACTGACTGACATTAATGTTTACCCACTTCCAGAAGAGCTAGAGACTTGCGGTTTGCGCCTTTCGACGCGCAACGTCCATATTGTGAACAAAAATAACTATAAAAAGTTCACTTTTCCCCCTTCTTCCCCCCTTAAAAAAATAATAATGGGCGATTTGATTTTTAAGCTGGTTTGGGGGCTTATTGCGGCTAAAAGTCGTATTAGAAAATGGATAGCACAAGTGGTAACTGATTTTAAAAGATCTACAACTTTAGTCCTATTAGTTTTTGTCGTATTATCATCAGTTGTACCTTAGATGGTGATAATTTTGGTTTTATTTTTTTCCTTTTTGTCTTTGAATGACCATAGTTTCTATAATAGTTGACCGATTTTATTTCTGATTGAGGCGCTTGAATCTTACTCTAATGATCTTTAAATTGATTATATTTTATTTTATTAGTTCATCCTATTTGCTGAGATCATGAGAGTATGCCCGTGTGCCGTGTCACGTGACCACTTTTTTTGGTTTTTTAATATTGTGTCGTACATCATTTGAAAGGCTTTGATATGTACATTAAAGCTATTTTATTGGTTTATTTTGAAAAAAAAATTGTACACGTACTTTTGTACCGATTTTTAATTTTGTTGTAGGTTAAAGGGTTTAAATATTGTTTTGTTATTAGGTTTCTTATTTATATTTATTTATTAGTTTAATTAATGCCCTTTTGTATTGTTTGTTTTTTAAAAATATAATTTTGGTACCTCAGAGTACAGAGGTACAAATGTTAAAGTTAATCTTTTATAATATGATGTATATCGTTGAAAAGCTCTTAAAAGAATAGTAGATTAAATTTTGCTACGTTCTATTTTGTGTTATTTCTAGTTTTGAGGGGGTAAATTTAAAAAATGTATCATTTTTTTTGACAATAATGGTTTGTAATAGCTTAAAATCAATAAAGTACGTGAATTGGATGTGAGGAAGCTATGTGCCACACTAATTGGCAGTCTATTTTTCTTTGAATTTGTTTTATATTCATGTACACCCTTCCTTCTTTATTTTTCAAAATTACTTTGGATAATCTTAACTCCCTAAAAAAAACAACCTAATATAATTAATTTATAAATGAATCTTAAATTAAATAATAACATTATTTAAATAAGATTTAGTAATTCTGTTACTAAGACAAAAGGTTAATATTTAATCTTGTTAAAGAATAAATGTATTAGCATTAGATTTGTGTAAACTGATGGAATATTTTAAATGTTAATTGACATTTATAACTTTTAGGCTGTTTCTAGCTATTAAGTAGATACTTTTTAGGGTTTTGTAGATACTTCTCAAAACCCTTATTCCGAGGGTGATGTGTCCGTCCGTCCGTCGCTCTTTGGTTCATAGAGCCCGAACCGTTTAAGCGAAAGTGATGAAATTTGAAACACTGGTGCAACTTTTTGACCCAACCACAGGAAAAATGTACAGAAGTTCAAAATTTAATATGCGCATGCGCAATTCGAAGAAATGGGGTAAACTCAAAAATTTGTATTTTTTTTAATTTTCGAGTGGGGTATCAAATGAAAGCTGCTAAAGAGTAGGACGCATATATATATATCCTTTTTTAAATGTTGCATTCCTTGTTGGGTAAAAAAATCAAAATATACCCCAAAAAAAGCCCCCCCCCCTCCAACCGCTATACAACGGATGGTCCTAAAATTTCGAAAAGATTCATGCTAATGCCTTATTTTGGGGCGATGAAAATTCCGGGAGTGCATATCAAATTTTTAAAAATTGCCAACTTTAGGCGCGAAAATTTGAAGTGCGCCCAAAATTTTATTTTTTTTAAATTTTGAGTTAGGTATCAAATGAAAGCTGCTGAAGAGTAGGACACAAATATATATATGCTTTTTTAAATTGTGCGTTCCTTATTGGGTAAAAAATCAAAATATACCCGGGAGTTCATCCCGAATTTTAAAAAATTGCCAATTTTGGGCGCGAAAATTTAAAGTCCGCCCAAAATTTTTTTTTTTTTTTAATTTTTAGTGGGGTATCAAATGAAAGCGTCTAAAGAGTAGGATACAAATATATATTTGCTTTTTTAAATGTTTCATTCTTTATTGGTTTTATAAGTCAAAATATACTCCAAAAAAAATTCCCCCCCCAACACTATATAACGGCTGGTCCTAAAATTTCAAAATAATTCATGGCTATACCTTATGGTGAAGCGATGAAAATTTTCTGTAAAAATGTAATTTATCTAGTCGTTATTACTGATGAAAAACATTGTGACCCCCCGGGGGATCGAACCTGGGACCTTTGAGATCTAAGAAAGAAAATCATTATTCCATAATATAACGGGTATGCTTAATCATCTACAAAACCCTAAAAAGTACTTGGGCGCAAGTACTTCCCTGTGATTTTATTTTAAATTAATATAAATATCTGCATATTTTTTCTGTTTTTTTTTTTTTTTTCTTAAAGGATATTTTAAATAAACAAGAATTATTGCTTAAACAAGAATAACATAAAACTGATTACTTAGAAATATCACAGATATTTGTTTAATATAGTCTTGAATAGACGTAGAGATAGAACTTAAAATAGATTTCTTGTGTCCCTTTAAATTATTTGCCAAGTCCGTTGACCCTTATCAGTGGTAAAGTTTGGGAAGGTGTCAGGGTGCTTTACCAAAGCAACTCGAAGAAATACACGCCTCGAGGGAGAGAACCTGTCAACCCTTTCAGTCTTGACTGTCAGCAGGACGTGGTGTCTCTCTCCAAGCCATATCCTAAAGTTGCCTAATGGCATCTGCCATCAGGCAACTGCAATCTGAGTTTACCATCTGGTAGACTCAGATCTAATCATCCTAACTTGGACGCCATTAAACCTCTACCGACTTTTCAACTTTTCTAATTTTTGCTAGACTCTGACAAATTTTGACACCTAATGCACAGCATATTATCATTATTTCTTTCCTGGTAATTCTCCAATATTTTTCTAATTGAGTTAATCGGTTAACAGCATTTGTGATGATGATTCGGTTTACTATACTTATGCCATTATACTTTGTTATTCCGACAGCGTGGAAAAAACGAAAAAAAAAAACGGGAGAGGAGCCAATTAGAGCTTGAGATTTCGGCGGGTAGTAGGTCGGGCCAACTAGGCAAACAAATATATCACTGGATAACCTTTAGATAACTGCCTAGTGGTTTTATTTTTTCCCTCACATAGGTTGGCCAATCTGAGCTGTTAGGTTTACAAAGTATAATGGCATGAGTATAGTTCAGTTATCTCTATACTTAGGGTAAAGTTTTTCACTGTCTCTACGTGAACAATGCGTTTAAGATTTGAGAACCTATACCTTAAGTAACATCCATAAGTTTAAAATAGAACACCGGCGTTTCAAAAACATTTAACTTTTCTTTGTAAGGGTATTAGACAATTATTAAATTAAATGGATTGTACCGCGTAGGTTTTCTTGGTCAGCAGGGCTGCTGAGAGGATTTCCGACCCCCTGGGCAAGTTAGCATTCGGGGCTCTTTGAACAATAACGGCGGGGGATCCGGAATTTTTTAAAATCTAAGTCCAAAATGATGAGTTTTAAGGATTTCTGAGGTCAAGTTTGTCCTTACAGGAAAAGATGTTTGGTGGGGACGAATTTTGAAGTTTAACTAAGATGGGCTAAAAAGACAAATAATTGAGTTGTTTTGTAGCTGGTATGTTTCTTTAAAAAACCTTCTGTTTATACTTTGTATAATGCATAATTTAAAATAAAACATAATATAAATTGTTTACTAAAATAGTGAGATTAAGAGTAAGCAAATCAAAATAGTTATGTATCACATTTTATTCACTAAAGATGCATTACAAATAAAAATGTAAGAGTTATTAATATGATTTGTCAGTCAGTTTCCCTCATGTAAATTAATATTGACCATATTGAATAAGATGAAATCATAATAAAAATCTAAGTAAATAAATGAAATACAAGAACTCAAACTTACTTCGACACACTTACTCCCGTACTCATGACACATTGGAATTAATTTAAGTGCATCACAATCAGTGGCGTAGCTAGGGCTTTGGGGGCCCCTTGCCAAAAAAATGGATGAGCAAGAAAAGAAAAAAACATTTGTTTTCAGAATTGAATGCTCCTGACAGTGGTATAGAAGTATAATTCGAAGTTAGATTTTATTATGCTCTAAAGGGGCCCCATCGACATTGGTATAGGTAGTAGTTTAATGTTTTTTTGGATTTGGGGCCCCCTGGTACCGGTGGCCCGCTCGCAATTCGGGCCCATAGTTACGCCACTGATCACAATATCCTTCTTGCCTTTATGGTTTTAAAAAAACCAGGGCCGACCCCGTAGGCCCGGGCCCCTGGGCAATTCCCCCCCCCCCCCTCCCCTGTCAGCGGCCCTGTTGGTCAGCCTAATAAAGATTAATAGATAACTAATAAGCTAGATAAACTTAATAGATCTTAGATCTTTTGGAGGGGACCGTGTCAGAGTTTTTGTGAATCTCGACGTTTCGAACCCTTTACAGGGATCATTCTCAAGGGAGTTGCTCATAATGGGAGTAATTGGCTTAGTCAGTTGCAAATGAAAAATCTCGCTTTAGAATGATCACTGTAATAGGTGCAAAACGTGGGGATTTACAAAATGTCACCAGTGTTTCCATTGGAAGATCTAGATTTATTTAATATAATTAAATCTATGGGATAGCAAAGTAGCCTATTATTGTTTTTCAGTAAATATTTTACGATATTAATACTGTAAGAGTCTGCGAAACTTGTAAGTTGGTTATGACTCACAGTATGCAGTCATCTCTTATTTTATCTTGACAATGATCTCAGCATTAGGTTTGAATTATCAAGTTTTACTTTATGTTAGACGCAATCTGTCTGGATATTTACCTATACTTTTTGCTTGGCAACTCTTGTTTTGGTATAGTCAGTGTTAAATTTTATTAATGGTTCAAATTGATTCATTATGATGTTATATTGAATCACAGTCTACTTCGATTTTCATGACTTTAACATGATACTCTAACAACACTTGTTTTTATGCTTATAATTTGTGACAAGATCCACATTGACCTTAAGGATAAAGACGTCGATTTAATTTAAAGACGAATTTCTCTGTAGTGGCTCATTGGTTAGTTCTAACCAATGAGCCATTTAAGTGCATATTTAAATTAGATTTAAAAACTAAACCAGTTAAATGAGAGGAATCGAAACAATACAAGACTCACATACCCGTTCTTATAACTTATGTCAAATCTTAGCAGGAGGATTCATTGAGTGTAAGGGGGGGGGGGGGGGGTCTCTTTCCTCCATTCACTAACCTCGCTAAAAAAAAACAACATATATTGCTTTAATGTTTATACTAGCTGTACCATCCTTTTTTGGAACCATCTCAAGGCATTTTAGACCCCCTCTATTATTTGTAGGGATGTCTATTTTGTTTGTAAATTTAAAATGTATGTGTATATACAGGGTAACCCATTTTAAGTGGATCAAACAGCTATAACATTTAAACTAGGAAAATTCAGAAAATGTTTCCGGTAAATGTTCCAGCAGACTATCCAAATTATTCGTATTATGTATATTCTAAAATATACTAACATTAGATAGTTATTGCGTTTGTAAAATTTGCAATAAAATAACCTTATGTTACATTACTTTTTGTTGTAAAAACCGCATACTGAAATTGTCAACTTTGAAGCCTGTTTTTGCTTAAACTATGAAAGATATACAAAAATGTAATAAACATTTTTTTCATGCTTTTTAGAAAACTTTCCAAAACAAAATTGAGGGTCAAGAGGAAACCACGTTATTCAAAGGACCATATTGACCCTTTGAAGGGCGGAATCAGTTTTTTTTTTATTTCATTAAACTACGCTTAAAGTATAGCTACTACAACTTTTACTTGAATCATTTTTCTGAATTTTACCTAGTTTAAAAGTTATAGCTGTTTGATCCACTTGAACACATAAAAGTTGACACCTATACTTTACTAAATAATTGACCGAGCCCCGCTCGGTCAATTATTTAGAGGAAGGGAGGATATATAATCATCCCTCCGTCGAAATCGAACCATGATCTCAACATATTACGTATCTCTACATCGCTGGTGCAGGAATATTATCAGTGATAATTTCAACAACAACAAGTGAATCCTTTTAGTAATCTAGGTTTCAAAGTTTTTGAAGTTAAAGTACTATATTATTTTTAATCCATAGTTTTGTTTATATGGTTTTAGACTATTCAAATTCTCTCTTACAATAGCTTCAAGAAAGGGTTTTATCTGTTGCATATAACAGCCTCATGCCGATGCTAATTTTGATGATCGGCCTTGGTAAATTGCATGATCTAAAAATCTCAGAGAAGTTTTCAGTCGTATAATTTTCTCTCTTAAACTTCCACCATTACTTTTCCTCGCCTTAATATAAAACCTCTGGGGTTTGCAATTCAAATGATTTCCTGAGGGGAGGTGGAAAAAAGGACGGGAGAGAAGTAAGAAGAACAAAAAACCATCTTAGCTCGTCTTACATTTCGCTCTAACTCCTCCTTCTGCTACCCCAAGGTAATACAAAAGGAGTCGTGTCAAGGGAGTTTGTTGGATACCGTGGAATGACCTCACGGAGCTCCAAGCTAAGATTCACCTCGACTCCGTGCTTCGCTTCAGACTTTACATTAGATCATAATGTCAAACTAGGAGCGGCTTCACTCGCCAGTCTCTGACGTATAAAAACATCAATATCTTTACTCATTCTACGAGCGTTCTGCTTGCCCTCTCCCTCAAACCCTGTCCGGGGCCGTTTTACCTGCAGTGAAATGGAAACGCGACAATGGGCAAAATGTAGCCTCTTGGCACACTTTGTATCACGTGCAATCCACCTCTAACCACTAAGATTAGAAGTATTTTGTTATCATATTTTTTGGTTATAGTTATATCTCACATTTGTCGTAATTAACCTTCAAGATCCAAGAAACTACTGCAATGAGTCAGAAAGCCTCTGTGGATCTCGGAGGCATTGCTTTCAAATTAATTTATTAACATTCCTTTATACATATTAAAGATTTAAACTTTTTATTATTACATAGTTTTTATTTAAAGTTTGCTAATTCGTGTGGCACATCGCTTCCTCGCGTCCTATATAATTTATTATAGAGTCTTCTTCCTTCCTCGACATTTCGTTTATTTATTAATTATACAGGGTGACTGGCGATATATGTGGAAAAATGAAGTAGGTTGTTTACGTCTTAAGCGGCCTACACACATGGGAACTTGGTTCGCAAAACCAAGTTCGTGGGGTCCGCTCTCTACACACAGTAGAGAGAGACACGAACAACGGTTCGTCTTTAATAGTCAGTTTCCCTCTCTAATTATGACCTTCCATCTAAATTTCATCAAAATCGTATGAGTAATTATTAAGTTTCGGTGATTCGGGAAATTTTTAAACGACAAACTGATACGAGACCAAAAATGTTCCATTATGTCTGAAACGGATTTTTGTTAATGAATTTTTAAATTCAAAGGCATAAACAAATATATTTTTTTCAGAATGATCTCATTGATTCTTTTACCTTCGGCAAGCTCGTAAGCAATATAAATAAATTTGTGAGTTAATAAACGATGAAAGCTTTTTTTGATTTCTTTCCCAAGAAATCAATATTAGCCCTCTTTAAATAGCTGAAAGATATAAAATTTATATTTTAATTAGAACCAAGATAATTAAAATTTCGTTAGGGTATGGCACGATTTCGTGTCTATGAACTGACTTTCCCTTCCCTTTATGTAACTTACTATTTTTACCTTTGGTTGTTGTATTCTGAAAATTAATTAAATTGTTGACTTTTCTTCTTTTAATTAACGTCGATGCCAAAAAAACTAAAATATTTCCAGTCAAACATCACTCTGTAATAATTAAAAATTGAAATAAAAAATGTCTCAAGTGAAAAATGGAAACTATGTATCCTAATTGGAAAAATGTATTTTTACATAAAATTTATCAATTCAAATATTATTTTTTCTTTCAATATTCACAGTCATGGATTTAAATCATTATAAAACGTTACTTAATAATTATTCAAAAAACTAAATATATTTCTACCCCCAATGTATTCATAATTAATTTATTTTCAAATCACTATCTACGGTTAAAGCCATGTAAATATGTACATTCATGCATTTGAAAATGTTTTAACTAATAATTGCCAATATATATTTTAACTTTATATACAATATATACAGTTACTTGATATACATATCTTAAGGTTATATTAGTAGTAACAAATCTACATTTTTAATTATAATATTTTTATTTTATAATATTTAATAATTTAAATATCTGAGCCCAGGGCAGTGCTCCAAGCCAAGTTCCAGCAAGCATGCAGTGTATCTTTTCTTGAACTATGCACCCGGTTTTTCTTACTCTCATATCTCTGCTTCCTCTTAAGATGGGCTTTTGAAAAATGAGGCATCATACATCAGTATCATGTGATGAAGTTACATAGGAGTTACGTGAGTGTTAAGTAGGAGAGAAAAAAATGGACAAAATCACACAATTTGATGTAGTTTTTAGGCGCATTTTCCGGGACAACTGTACGTATAGGAGACATTCAGAATTCAGATTCGGATTCAGCAACCTTCAAAATTCATTTATGTATGTATATAAGTCTTGTATAGGTACAAATACAATTGCTTTGCTCCCTCCAGTGCCTCATAAAAAATCAAGTTGACACTAACGATGCTGAAGATAGCAAGAAGGAATGATATCCTCAGTGAAAAGCAGTTAAATAAATTGGTAAGGCGTGAAGTCTCACGTAAAAAGGGTTTCGTTGGTATTGTGAACACAAAATTAGTATAGGGGAGGGGGGGGGGGGGGGCACTTGGATTCCCAGTTAATCAGATATAATTGGTTTTCTTATTTTTTCTTTGGCCTAGCAGGCCGCACATTTTGCATATTCTTTTGTATTTTTACTAACAGCAGAAACACAGTTTTAGGGGGGGACACGCAAAATGTTGATGTTTTTTGACAAAATAGCGCGGAAAATTAAACACTAACCACAAGTGTTATATATTTTTGTAATTTACTTTTCAAAACCTTTCATTTGTATACCCCTCTCAAAATGTAAAAAAGAAAAATCCTTTTGATAGGTATTAGCCGCCATTTTGGATTCCCAGTTACTCAGATCAAATTGGTATTCTTATTTTTTCTTTGGCCCAGCAGGCCGCACATCTGCTTATTCTTTTATATTTTTAGTAGCAACAAAAATACAGTTTTAGGGGGTTGAAAATTAAATAGTAACCACAAGTGTTATATATTTTTGTAATCTACTCTTTAATACCTTTCATTTGATACCCCCACACAAAATATTAAAAAAATATTTTTCGCGTGACGTGAATTATCCGCCATTTTGAATTTGAACAGCTGATTATTTTGAGTTTGCTATATTTTTCCTGTGTGCGCGTCAAAGCGATCTTTAATGCTGGAAAGTTTCATGTTTTTATCTCTTTTGATTCAAAAGTTATTGGAACCGTACAGAGTGACAGACAGACAGACACAGGAACGAAACTATAACTATATATAGGGTTTATTTTTTTTTTGGTTTTACCAACGAAACCCTAAAAAGAGCCAAGTTCTAGACCTCCACCCAAAAAAGTCAGCCTATCAAAGTTGTGATATCTACATTGCGGCCAAGTCTGTTTAATGCCTCATTCAGAAACTGACCAAGTGTTAAGCAATAAAAAGAAAAGATCAGTCTTGCTCATGAAAGTAGGAGTGAAGTGAGGTTATGGACTAAAGAGAGAGCAGACTTGGCCACAATGGAGATATCACTACTTTGATGGACAGACATTTTTTGGAGGTGTTCTGAAACTTGTCCCTTTTTTTTCAAAGTTAGGTTCGTTCGTGATCAAGGGAGATTTCGTGATGATTCAAAGGTATTTCGGTTTTATATGCCTTTGTCTTTTATTTATGTATGTATGGCATTTTGATTTTTTATTTGTGTTTACATGGTATGTAAACACATTGAGTATAATAAGCTCTTGTTAATAACTACCTACTTTCTGTTTACAGGTAAACCTGCCTTATTTAAGATAAAACTCAGAGAAAACTTGGATTTTTGGTATGTCTAAACTTAAAAGTAATTATTCGAGTACAATCCTTCCTGTTTATAAAAGCATGTGTTTATACTTACACACATAATACTTATTATACTTCCTCATATAATAATTATATGAGTCATGAGTGTCTCATCTATAAAATAATGTGTACTAAATTTAAAATAATGGTGACTCGGTTTAGTTTATATGATACATGACTCGTTTCTAAGTACACTCGTTGAATATGACTTGTGCAAACCAATTAATATAAATCGACTATATATGTACTTTGTTCAAAAATGGAGAGGACGAATTTATAATAAATTCACTAATATGGTAAACTGTTTTAAAAAGTAAGTTACCTTCGGAGAATGTTTAGGAGGACGTTGCAACTATGTGTACGTCAAACTTAATTGTCATTAATTAACCTATTTAAGCTTTTTCATTAGGAGCATTATATTCAAATAAATGTATATCATACAATACGTTAATATGATTAAGAACAGTATTAATGATTAAACTTTTGAATTTCATAGACTTATTATGTCTTAACCAGATCTCAAGGCCTTAACCATGATAGTAGCTAATTAATCTAAAATTGATGTAACCTAGTTTTGAAATTATTTCTCCTTTTATTTTTAAAACAACTGTTTGAATAGCAGTGTGATACTATAAGGCCTGTTTCACACGGGACACTAGTGTCCCGGCCACAGAATCCTGAGCCACAGCCAATACATAGGAGTAAATGGGAGCGTTCAGAAGGAGGCTCGGCCTGTCTTCGGCCACGGGACACTGTCTCTCATCGGTGGCTCTCCCCGCGAGAGCCACCGCTCGTACACTCCCTGTGTCTCTGACATAAGAGACACAGTTGCTCTAGAGAGGCCTGTGCAAGATTCCTGTGGCCGGTCACTCGAGACACAGTGGCCGGGATACTCGGTGTCCCGGCCACAGAATTCCGAGCCACAACCGATACATGAGAGTAAATGGGAGCGTTCAGACGGAGACACAGTGTCTTGGGCCTCGGGGCACTGTGTCTCATCGGTGGCTCTCCCCGCGAGCCGACCGTACACTCCCTGTATCGACGACGAAGACACACAGTGGCTCTAGAGTGGCCCGTTCAAGATTCCGGTCTCTTTCACACGGGACACCGAGTGTCCCGTGTGAAAGAGACCTTATACTTCTCTGACTAACATTTTCTATTTACATACATATTAACTTCGTTATAGGGTTTCGTTAAACCTTTAACAACTAACATGGGTGTTCATTTATTTATTATTTAACAAAAATTTACTCTCCAATTTTTAAGTTTTTGGTAGTTTTCATACTACGGAAAGTTAAATTTTAATTTAAATCAAATTAAAATTATTATTAACTACGGGAAACAGACAGTGAAAAATACACTCCTGAGCCGGGATTTGAACCACGGGCCTCTATATACTGGAAATATAGAGGCCCGTGGTTCAAATCCCGGCACAGGAGTGTATTTTACACTGTCTGTTTCCCGTAGTTAATAATAATTATAATTTGATTTAAAAAAAACAAAAATTTACTGTAAAAATAGCCCTCTCCCTCTGGGAATCAAACCCCGACTTCTCCCCATTTACAAAAATTATCATAATTATCTCTGAATCTATATTTTTCCGGGACAGTGACTTATTAAGTTAGTATTTAAATTGTGTGCAATTCATGTAATTTTTTCCGTTTATTAGCTTGCCATTATTATAAATTATCTGCCGATTAGTGGAGCACAAACCTTCCTCGCCTCTATGGCGTACTTTTAATTATGTTTTGTTTTTATAACAGATATTTTTTTAATTTCTTTAATGGGGGATTAAAGAAAAGAACAGAATGAAACCAATAATGTTCCCTGATGTCTGAAACCGATTTTTGTCTTCAAATTTTCGAAAACAGAAAAAAACGTGGCTCTTGCTCTTCAGAACAATCACAATGCTTTCGTTACCTTCGGTAAGCTTGGTAGCAAAATTAATTGTAAGAAATAACCTATAATAATTTAGAATATTATACAATAATACACCAGAGTTACAACTCAGATTAGGAGACTCCAATAATGTGGTTTTAAATAATATAATCTTTAAGATGGTCACGGGATCTTTTTTCCCCTTTAGGCGTTACCTCGGAGTACCAGAAATATGAGGGGAGGATAGGACAAGAGGATTAGGATGTTGGATGAGTAACGGGAGGATGTACGATGTACGTGGGGGAACATTTAGGTTGTTTCGTATTATAAGGTTGGCCACGTAGGAGGGAGCATTACATATTGACGTGAAAACGTCTTAAAAAGGGCTCCCATACTAATGTCCCGCTAGAGTTAACGGAGATACGCTTGGTGAAACGTTTTTATTTTTAGGAATAGATTCGGATTTATTATTTAGAATAAAATCGTCGGTATCATTGAAGATGTTTTTTTGTTTTTATTTTGGAACGAAGTTCCTTATGGCACGTTATAGCCAGTGGCGTAGCTAGGGCATTGGGGGCCCCCTCGCCAAACAAAATCCTCTTGCGTTTAGAACTGGGGGCCCCTCGTCGTTGATTTGGGGCCCCCTGGTGGTAGGCCCCCCCCGCAATGCGGGCCCGTGTGGGCCCATAGTTACACCACTGGTTATATATAGCGTCTGGAGCCCGGGATGAAATCCGAAAAAAACAACCGGTAACGAAACCAACCGTCACAAAACCGACCGCCATGAAATCGACCGACGACGATAACTTGAGTAAAAGTTGACCGATTTTGTTGAAATTTGGTATACATGTACATTTTACCAATGCACAGGACGAGTTCGTTAAACAACGTTATCCGCTCAAGCGTTTGCGCTTAACGCTCGCACAAACGTGTAAGCTTCAAATGTAAAAGTGGAATTTTAGGACGGTAAAAAATTCTAACTTCATCTATTCAATGTGACAAACAACTTTTTTAAATAAATTTTTTTTGTAAAACCAACACCGACACCGCTCTGAAGTGTTAAAGATCGCTAAAACTATTAAAGCGGACCTAACCGTTTAAAATAGAGATAACGTTTTAACCAGTATCTTATGTTCTAACGTAACGATTTTAATAAAATTTCATAAACATTGTCAAAAGTACAATTGAAACAGGCATGTAAAATTTCAACCTGTTACAAGCAGAAGTTTTTGTGTTGTGTAGTGATATATTTAAAATATATTACTTTTTTGGAGAGGGAAGGACAGCAATTCAACGTAGAGTTAAAATTAATTTCTCAAAATGACACTTGGTATGTTTTGGGTATTTTTTTTTATGATGTATACCAAATTTCCTTGAAATTAGTTAAGAAGACAAAGACATGTTTTTAATTATAATCTCTATTTTGGACGCATTTGGTACTTCAATTACTTGTAAATCTATACAAAGCTTAGAGTCCTAACATTTGGGCTTAAACAATTTGTAATCTCTCTTTTTATTATTTGATATTCTTCATAAATAAGAAACTAAAAATCCATCTGACACTATTTGTAGATAGCGCTTAAGTGGAGTGTGGCTGAGTTAATTTAAACAGACGTGAGATTGTAAGCTATACGGGTGTTAAGTGTTGAGCCTTCTCATCGCCTCTCCTTTGATAAGATTTATTTGGCACGGTTGTTTTTTTAAATCATAAAAGAACATCTTAATTGAGCCTCGAGAGAAAACTTGGTGAAGGATGAACATCGACATATTTCCTGGCGCCTCTATTATTCATTTAAAAAATTCCATCTATCAGACGAGAGATAAGAGAAGTGAGCCAGATGAAAAACGAGAAGGATTGCTGTTGTTGAAAACTATGATAAAGGAGATAAAATATATAAACTGAGAGAATAATCAGAAAAATACAGTCTAAGTTACGTGTTGGGTGCCAATAAAAGAGTGCAAATTGAGAGTGAGTCAGTTGAGTCTTTAAAGTTAGTTAAGTCTTTACAGCAATGAGAAGAATAAAGAGTTTTGGTCAAGAATTACTTAAATCCTCCTAAAGAGACCAACCAAAATTGGTTACCTTTTCCACTGGCACCATAGAAAAGTGGTATATTTGACTAAATCTAGTTGACTAATTGATCACCTTTTACGGCTGGACCCACATTAGCAGGTATTACTGGTAAGCAAAATAAAATTTGTTACAGGAAATAAGGAAAGGTGCAATAGGGGAGACGGAGACGGAGGTGCAACGGGGTTGGTTGTTACATACTTAATTTAAATCAAACTGAGGGGGAGAGGTCTACAATTCATATCTCAGTCTGTCAATGATAAGATACCTTACTTCTTCCGTTATAGGCTTGAGGACATGTCCCTTCATTCTATAGATACGTACTGATTTATGTTGTAAACCCTAAAAGTAAAAAAAATAGGTGCTATGAAATATATGTTC
Source organism: Gerris lacustris (assembly GCA_951217055.1). NCBI lineage: Eukaryota > Metazoa > Arthropoda > Insecta > Hemiptera > Gerridae > Gerris > Gerris lacustris. The sequence goes on from OX578276.1 coordinate 44,126,032, forward strand.
TGCAGTCTTCATTTGTTTTAATGTAGCTTTAGTAAATATTAGCTTGAAAACAATGGTCATTGAGCTTAATTATCACGGTTTATTAGATGTTATAAACTTATGTGGGTAGACGCTTTACTTGATTGCTTCCAAAATGGCAGCATGGGGCTGGTTGTTACGGGGTAAGTTGTTACACTGTATCAACCTGCCCTATTACTTCTTATCTGTAATAACCAACCCTAGGAATGAAAATTATTATTAAATAAACTGTTTCAACCGTGATTTTGTTCAACTGTTACTTATAATGAATAAATGCTTACAACAAAGAAATGTGAATATTGTGAGCTGAAAAAATTGAGGTAGCCAACAGTTGGTTTTAAAGAACTAACTTTACATTACTTTCAGAAAACTAATGGTTTGGCCAAATAAAAATAAATAAAATAAAGTGTTACAGCCAGTCCCGGTCTCCCCTATAAGAATATATTAAATAAATAAATATTGATCTATAGATCTATAACGAGGAAATATTAAAAAAGATACAAAAATGTGTGGAAAATGGAAGAATGTGTGGAAAAATGCTGGAAGACAGGCATGAGCGCGAGGAGTGAATATGATGGTATTTATGAGTGATTTATTAATAACAAGACAAAACGAAACAGTTAAGGCGGAAATACACATGCTAGTTACTCGCACAAAAACATACGAGTAGCTCGTAGAGGAGTGCTACTGGCATGTGTATACATCAAATAGCATGAGAGTAAATCGCACGAGGTTTGATTTTTGTCTTGCCAGTGGCACGAATCGAGGGGAGGGGGAATTGATAAGGCACGTGTAAACAGGCCTGCCAGCGCAAGGTTGCTAGTAGCTAGCACGAGTCTCCCTCAGCCCTTCAGTCTTCAGTTGCGTTTCTTCCTTTCGCGGGTATCTGACAACAACTCATAAACTTTCTCCGGAAGCATTCACAATTGATTCCTAAAACACTTTTCGTGTCTGTTTATTATTTTTCAAATGTTTTAAAACACAATTCTTTGCAAGTAACAGCAATCCGGTTAATTTCATTCCCCACCGACACATTCATAATGTACATTCAAATACAATTAATAAAACTATCAAAATTAATTAAATCAAATACAATTATTTCATAATTTATTCCGGCTAAGAGAAGGCAAGAAACGTGTGCCTGTTTCAAAACTAGAACTGTGACTGGAATGTGTATTGTCTTGTGCTAGTAGCTCGTACAAGACCTATCATCCGGATGATACTAGCATGCTGTTTCACGGGCAAATGTACACAGCTTCTGCAGCATGCCAGCTACTGACGTGCTAGTAACTCGCCACTGGCATGCTTTTTTACTAGCATGTGTATTTCCGCCTTTAAAAAGAGTAGTTTTGAGCTTGTAATATATTGAGAGTAGAAAAGAAAATAAATAAGCATTGAGAGAACGTATAATTATAAAGAAATAAACCGAAATCATTGTGAGAAAAGGATACGATGAAAATTATAAGATTTACATTACTTAGAAGAGAATATAGAAATGAAACAGATCGAAATAAGATGATTTGAGTGTGCAATAAAGAGTAAGAAGAAATATGCATTGTGAGGAAGTAATTATAAAGAAGAAAAATGAAATAGTGTGAAGAAAGGATAAGATAAAAGTGAAAAGATATGCCTTACCAAGAAGAGAGTAAGAAAGAATATATGAATGAAACACATAATCAGATTATTTATATGAGACTGAAGTTAATAGTAAGCATTATAAGAGGAATTATAATGAAACACAATTAGTACGAGAAAAGGATATGATGACTAATTATGATAGATGCATTAGTAAAAAGAGAATCGGATAAGAATTTTCGAATTAAACGGATTTGAGAGAAATAAAGAGCAAAGGAAAGAAATAAGCATTGCGAGGAAATGATTGTTAAGAAATGTACAGAAATTAGTGTGAGATATGGATAAGTTGACATTTATTATAAAAGATACATTGCCAAAAAGAGAATATAGGATGAAAATATTTTAATAAAACAGACTAAAAAGGTTAATTTAATTGAGTAATATGTATAGAATGGAAAAGAGATAAGCATTATGAGGGTGTAATTATTCAAATAAAAAACCAACGAAATGTAAAAATATAGAGTGCGAGAAAGTAAAAATATGCGATTTATCTTCTTAGTAAGGCATTACTATGTAGAGAATATTTAAATGAGAAAAAATCCAACCATTCATCGGTTGAATTAAGTTTAAATCTATTACATAAGTTTTTAAAATTTGTTGTACTATTATTAAAAGGGGATAAAAATGAGATCTTAAATAGAAGAAATTTGAATGATTTAAAGCTATATTAAACATCGTGTGTACAAAGAATCAAGTGTAGCGATTGCTAGTGGAAAAAGTGAAGAGTTAACTATTATGACCTAATTGCTAAATGTTTTGCAAACAGAGGATATTTATTAGTATGAATTAAATTCACGTTTGAATGACTCGTTTATTTAGCTATTTTAAAAATGGAATGGCTTTTTAGAATTACTTGGAGTTTGTTTAGGATAAGTGTATATAGTTGATATTGAGAATAAGCTGTTTTTGATTTATTATAGTTTTAATGATATAAATATAAGTATACTATTAAATTATATTTCTCTTTTTAATCTAATGAGAGATAAAGTGAAAGAGAATGATAAAATAGTCTTGCCTATTAGTGTGGCACATATATAGCTTTCTCTCGTCCTATCGCGCATATACTTTAATTATGTTTTTCTTATATGACCCATTATTGTCTATTTATTTAATCCTCCCCCCTCTTTTTGCTTTCGAGCTTACGGAAAGTAACGGAAGCATTATGACCACTCTAAATAAAGAAATTTGTTGAATGAGCCTATTTGTAGCCTATTTTAAAAATTCCTGGACAGAAATCCGTGTTCGACATCAGGGAACATTTTCGGTCTCATGTCTGTCCGTCAATATTTTTGCAAACCATCTTAAAAACAACGGGTTCAATTTTTAATTAAATTTAGATGATGGACATACAGTAGCTCATCGTTGGTCCCATAATTTTAACCCTCTGGATCTATATCGTTTTTCTACTTTTTTGGAAAAAAAAAAAATATATATATTCTTTTGAAATTTTGGGTGGGGTATCAAATGAGAGGTATTAAAAGTATAGTCCAGTCAAATTAGGTTTTCATCTTGCATTAAATCATGTAGTTCCAATTTTTTCAGGAATGTGTAGGGGGTGGTCCCCTGAACAACGCCTAGTAAAGTCCCATCGATTTCAGGGGGGGGGGGGGAGGCAAAAGGTCACATTTTTCAGTTTTCGGCGTTTATCTCGAAAACGGTACGTCGCACAGAAAATGTTATTCTATTCAAAATTACAGCTGATAAAATTCTATTTCAAATGACATTAAATATATTCAATTCATTTCATCAACTGCTCTTCTCATTTATTAAAAGCTGTCAATAAGTCTTCTTGGATCGGAACACTGTTTGTACACGAGCCTTGACAGTTGCTGCACACCGGGGAACAGTTACTCCCGGCATTCCCGGCTCTCCGACAACCACACCTCGTTCCGCAGCCAGTAGTACAACGGCAGAAGAGGGTGTTGAGGACACTGTCTGGTGCCCCCCCCCCCTTATTTTTTATTTTTTAATTATTATTATTACATAATGTGCGAAATATCGTAAAGTCAGTTCGACTAACTGAAACAAAACTATCCTATATACGTGGTGTTACTGTATTTAAATTTCATATCTAATTTGGATGAAGCAACCTTTTAATTTGGTATTAAGCTTCTAAGTTTGTATACATGTTCCTTTCACTAATAATCTGGCTAATTTCGTTGGACAGTCAGTCTTATCTTCTAGATTCTAGAACAAAATGTTATTAGTTTTAGCGATCTTGATCACGTCATAGTGGTGTCGCTGTTAGTTTTGTTGAAAAAATGTTCAAGAATCTACAACATTTTTTTTTTTTTTTTAATAAAACCAACAGCAACACTACTATGAAGTGATCAAGATCGCTATAACTAATAATATTAGTTAGAAGATTGCTAAAACTATTAAAGCGGGCCTAAACTTTAACGTAGAGAAAATGATGCTTTTACCAATATCTTACATTCTAACGTATCGATTTTAATCAAACTTTTATATAAATCGTATAAAGTACCATTGAATCAGACATATAAAATTTTAACTTCATACTAGCCAAAGTTTTTGTGTAGTGAAACTAAATATATATATATATATATATATATATATATATATATATATATATATATATATATATATATATATATATATTTAATTATAGTTGAAATGAGCTAGTGTGTGGTTAAGGGAATGTAGTTTTATTATGTAGTTTTCTCAATATTCAATACATATAATATATTGACTCTCGCTTCAATGATTATTACTCCCCTTATAAAACAGGGGTGTGATATTCCTTTGTCTCAAAGTACATTGGACTATACATCCCTTTGCCTTAATAGTTATTTAGTCGAAGTCATTTATATTCTATAAAAACATAGGGGAGTAACAATCTAAAGAAGTACCATAAAAGCGTTATTTTACAAGGGATGTTGCGGTTTGTTTTAGACCATGAATTATTACGAATTATCTTAGTCTGTTTTATGCTGATAGGGAAAGAGAATGTTGAAATGAAGTAGTGAGATCAAAGAAAGTGAAGCTGAGAAATTAATTATTCATTATAAGGTGGTTCAAAATACAAGATAAAAAGCGACCATTATGGATAAAGATATCGAATGAACAAAAGTATTATTATTGTTTGTAATATTCTGCAGAGGGGGTATAATTAAAACGCATTAGCTTTTTATAAAAAAAAAAAAAAAAAAAATCAACAAAACAATAAGAAGAAACAATGAAGTTGAATAATAAGTTATTCAACTTCACAGCTGATGTTAATAATAAAATAAAATATACTTTAACGAAAAAACATATTATAGTGAAACTAATTTATTTTATGCATGTAAGATATGAAGTAGTAAGTTGCTAGGAGGTGAACTAATTTCACTATTAATTGAATGTATTGTATATTTAATTGTGAGTACCACAAGTGGTATTAAGAGATCACATAGATATAGAGTGTTGCATTTTTGTATTAAAATACAATGAGCTAATTTTTTTGAAATGCAAAGTGCAAAGCTTATTAAACTTTCCCTCACTTACATTCGTAGTAAATCTGAATATAAATTTCTAAATCTTATTTCATTAATTAATTTAAAAAAAAATCTCAATATAAGATGGCTCTATAGGATTTAAAACGTGGACTTGGAGGCTGTTTCAATTTCATTTGGGGTCGGATTTATTTTATGTATATTTGTTGAGTGAAAGTAGACTTTTTCTATATCTCTTGGTTCTCTTGTTTTTTTCAAATCTGTATCGTGTCTGTCTGTCGCTCAATTTTTTTGAACCAACATATCTTGAAAACTAATCGTCCAATTTTAATGAAAGAAATCTAGATGTTAGGTTATAATTAGCCCATTGTTGCTCCCTTATAAGTTTCAACCTGATGTGTCCCTTTGCCCTTTATTTCTCTTTCACATGTCACAAACATACATTTATTTACACCTATATCTTCGAAAGTACTCATCTGATTATTATGAAATTTGGATGGTTTGTTGAAAGTTGCCCGACGATAGCCTCAGATTAATTTCAACCGTCTGCGCTCTTTAAATTCTGCTAAATTGATACTTTAATTCATGTAAAACAAATTATCAAAACATTTTGACAGATTTTAAAATCGAGGGAAAATTAAGTATTTTTGACAAAAATAGGTTGTATAAGCGTAAAATAGAACCCGAGGAAGCTATGTGTTAAGGTGGTGACACACTTGAGCATTCGCCCCGAACGAGCGTGCATCGCCCCCGAATGAGCATGCGTTCGCCCCGAATCGCTTAGATATGGAGAGGACGAGCCGAACGGAAACGCATGCACATTCGGGGCGAATGCTCAGGTGTGTCTCCGCCTTTTCACTATTTATAATTGGACTGCCTCTTCTTACAAGGGTTTTATCTTGTCGGATTGTACAGATCTATTAGTAAATAAGAATGACAAATTAAACGTATATAAGAATGGTTCATGACGCGTAAGACGAAGTATTATCAATTGTGGATTTTTTTTTTTTTTTAATCTTTAATTTGTGTTGTTAAAAGATAAACTTTGTTTGTCTTTTAAGTTGTAAGTTTGTGTTTAAATTGCGTATGAGGTTAAATTGAACTAAAGCACTCAATTAGTTAATACAAACAACTTAACACAAAGAGTTGTATAAAGTTGTCAGTACGCTAAAGAGATTAAACTGGAACTCTAGATAAATAATGAAAATATATAATGCTTATGTTTGCTGAAACTTTCAAATGAATAAGTGAATGTTTACATTGTCAGTTGAATATGTTATAAAGTGAACTTAGATAATTGATGAGTGAGAAAAACCATAAATTGTGAGGTAACTGTGAAAACTAAGGTATTATTAAAACAAATAAAGATTCCCAGTTGGGTCTGACTTATTTTAGGCAGTATTAAATTTGTGCCGACAGGTTTACATTAATATGGGACCAACCAAACCATCCAAATTACTTCAAAATCGAATAGTAGGTATATTTTAAGATATAGGTGTTAATGAAACAAAGTTGTTGTTTCGATTCGCAGTTGGGTCGCACTTATTTTTTATTCTTGAAAGTTTTGAAGAAATTTGGATGGTTTGTCAAAAGTAGCTCAGTGGGTTCCATATTAATTTCAAATTCAATATTACTTAAAAATTAGAATGACCCTAGTGGGAATGGAAACAGATCATGTTACCATTCGTCCGATAATAGGTTGTTACCTATTCACAAATTGATTATTTTTTTTATTTATATAGTTAGTTTATAAGTAATTTCCTCGCATTTTGTGATAAAAATAATTCCTCGAATTATTATTACTTTTGCGTATGACTCCATTGACTGTGTATATCAAATTTCATTAAAGTCGGTTTTTGTAGTTTTTGTTCATGCTTCTGTACAAACCACTTAATTAATTTTATCTTTATGGGTCAACATCATTAAGTATGTTATAAAATTAACTTGTAACACCAATACATTTTAATATTTATTTTTATAAAGTTTTGAGCTATGGGGTGTGTAATGTGTACCCATTTAATGGTTGGTAGGAAAACTCAATTCTCAAATAAAATAATTCTTGTCCATAATATCCAAGTTTTTGTAATAAATTCTTTTTTTCTATGCATGTTGGTTGTGTGAGTCATCAGTAGGTTTTGATCACAGACGACAGGCACCAACAAAATCGATGTTAATATAAAGGATTTTTAAAAAAAAAAGAAAAAAAAAAAAAAAAAAAAAAAAAATGGCTAAGGGGTACCTCGGAACTTTTCCTCACATCGGAGGCCACTTTAGAAGCAGCATTGGGCGTGGTCAGTAGTTGGATGGATGACATTTATTTGACATTGGATGGAATTCATTTATTTAATTATTTGAATTTTGGCGGTATTTTGACAGATTGACGTTTAATAAAAGTATCGCACTAATTAATAATTATTCATAAGTAGTTTGTTGTCCCTATTTCTTCAATACTTTTTTCTTCTGTTGGGTCAATTCAAACAAACAAAAGAACAACAAAAGAAAAAAAAAAAAAAATCACAGGGAAGTACTTGCGTCCAAGTACTTTTTAGGGTTTTGTAGAAGATTAAGCAAAGCATGCCCGTTATGTAATTATGATTTTATTCTTCGATCTCAAGGGTCCGGGTTCGATCCCCCGGGGGGTCACAATATTTTTCATCGGTAATAACGACTAAAAAAATTCATTTTTTCAAACCATTTCCATCGCTTCACCATAAGGTATAACCATGAATTATTTCAAAATTTTAGGACCACCCGTTATATAGTGGTTGGGGAGGGGGGAAATTTTTGGGGGTATATTTTGACTTATAAAATTAATAAAGAATGAAAAATTAAAAAAAGCAAATATATATTTGAATCCTACTCTTCACCAGCTTTCATATGATACCCAACTCAAAATTTTAAGAAAATAAAATTTTTGGCGCACTTCAAATTTTCGCGCCCAAAATTGTCAATTTTTTAAAATTTGGGATGAAATCCCGGAATTTTCATCGCCCCACAATAAGGCATTAGCATGAATTATTTCGAAATTTTAGGACCAGCCGAAGTATAGTGGTTGGGGGGGGGAATTTTTTTTGGGTATATTTTGATTTTTTTACCCAATAAGGAATGCAAAATTTACAAAAGCTTATATATATTTGCGTCCTACTCTTCAGCAGCTTTCATTCGATACCCCACTCGAAAATTAAAAAAAATATAATTTTTTGAGTTTACAACATTTTTGCGAATTGCGCATGCGCATATTTAATTTTGAACTTCTGTATATTTTTCCTGTGGTTGGTTCAAAAAGTTACACCAGTATTTCGAATTTCAGCTCTTTAGCTTAAATGGTTCGGGCCCTATGAACCAAAGAGCGACGGACAGACGGACACATCACCCTTGGCATAAGGGTTTTGAGAAGAATCTACAAAACCCTAAAAAGAAAAAATAATAATAATTATGTTCGCTTATAATTTTTAAACTAATTATTGGAATTTGTTCCTTATTTTTTATCGGTTCCAACGATATGCTATAGGTCAAAAACGTATTTATACTTTCGGTATTATTAACCGTCGAAGTTTCATAATTTAAAAATCGATAACTTCAAAATGGCTGCCAATATCAAAATTAAATAGATTTTTTTACGATTTTTGCTGACTCATCAGACTGTGTTCAAAGTGGCGGAAAATGTTGATTTTCCGGGCGGCACGACTAGAAGTAGAACTGAAGTTTCAACTCTCTAGGTTAACTATCCTGCGTGCTACGATGATAACACACATACAGACATGCTGAAAACCACTCAAGAGGTCTTAAAAACACCCAAAACGGATAATTCAGTTGAAATCTCGAAAAAAAATGTTTGGGTGAAAACAATATTTTTTCTACCATAGGTGAGGAAAAGTAGAAATATTATTAGGTATATTTCTATATTAATTTTCATTTTTACACTCTTTTATTTAACTTCACTTGTTTGTTTGTCTAATCTTATAAGCTAAATTTGACTCACTTCCCGACTACCTAGTTAGCGGAAACTTGCACAGATTTTGTACTTCCGAAGACAATAGAATAATCAGTCATTAATTAATTGATTTTGTTAACATTTCTATTGAAATAATGAATTTGAAAATCTATAAAAAGCTTTTCCTCAAAAATGTTTTTGAGTTTACTTCTTCAAATATATTTTATTTAACTATAAATCTACAAAAGCATATCATATCATTTACACCGTGTGAATAATAGAATATATGTAAATTTTTGAATGAGTTAAGAGTTATATTTAATATAATAATTGTATTATGTAAGATCCGAGATATCCAGGAGTATATCTCTTAAAAGTGCATCCTCCTGCGCTCTACTGGCCGAATCATGAATTATATTTTGTTTTATAGTACTTAGTTTTTTGCTTGTTTGTTATTCATACTGTTTTAGTCGGGTTTTAACGTACGTCTAATGTAAACAAATTATGAATAAATGTATTATTTAATATTATCATTATTTATTTAAAAAATCCATTTTAATAATTATAATAAACATATATATAAAATAATCTAAATATAGTTTTTTAATCCAGATTTTCTTCAATCACCCAAAATCTGTAAATGTGAAATTACTATATATACACACACACACACACACATATATATATATATATTATTTTAGTTATTTAGTTTTTTTGAAATTCAATTTTTAAGTTTTTGGTAGTTTTCATACTACGGAAAGTTTAAATTTTAATTTAAATCAAATTATAATTATTATTAACTACGGGAAACAGACAGTGAGAAATGCACTCCAGCGCCGGGATGTCTTTTTCCCGTAGTTAATAATAATTATAATTTGATTTAGTTTTTTTGCTGATAATGTTTAAGTTTATTAAGGGAATGTGGTTTAGAAATAAAAAATGGCTAGTTCTTTCGAAAACCAAAATTACTACTTTTTGTTTCAAAATGAATCACCTTCAATGTGTACTTCTTGTATAAATAACCTAAACCTTTAAGTTCTCATTCTTTTCTATTTTTGGCGATATTTCAACCCCTCCTTGGGTCATTATCAAGCTTGTCACAGATTCCTGAATTAATCAACATTTTTCATTTTAATTTTCCATTACTTCGTTTCTCAGATGTGTGGTACTCATCATTGCCCCTTATTCTAAAACTATTTTTATTGCAATTCAATTTTAAATAAATGTTAGTAATTCATATTTTACGATTTTGGTATTATTCATACTACGGAAAGATTAAATTTTAATTTAAATCAAATTATAATTATTATTAACTACGGGAAACAACCAGAGAAAAATACACTCCAGCGTTGAGATTTGTACCACAGGCCTCTATATTTCCAGTATAGCGCTCTACCAATTTGATTTAAATTAAAATTTAAACTTTCCGTTGTATGAATACTACCGAAATCGTAAAATATGAATTTCTAATTGATTGTACTAGGTACAGGTACTAATTGGGTACTTTATAATTATAAGCGTTATTTCTCGGTCTAGTTCTATGTCATTAATGTTGACTTCTCAGAATTGTGGAAAATTGAAAGCTTAAATTCGGGACAAGGTATCATTAACGTCAGAGGAAATCATTCTCCTGCGTAGCTTAGTTGGTAGAGCGCTATACTGGAAACATAGAGGCCTCTGGTTCAAATCCCAGCACTGGAGTGTATTTTTCTCTGGTTGTTTCCCGTAGTTAATAATAATTATAATTTGATATAAATGTTAGTGTATTACCTTATATATATATATATATATATATATATATATATATATATATATATATATATATATATATATATATTATATATATATATATATATATATATATATATATATATATATATATATATATATATATATATATATATATATATAGGGTAATACACTACTACTCACTAGTAAGTAAATGAAATACAATGGAAACATATTATTTTAATATGTGCACACGTAATATGTGTAACCGAAGAATTGTCATCATCATGGAAAACGAAATTTTATGTCCCCCAATATTATAAATACACCGTATCTTAAAAACTTCTCGTCTGATTTGACGAAATTCGGATAGTAGGTTCGGTAGTAGTAGATATTTATCAGAGAAGAATTCTCCGTGATTATAAAGAGAGTTTTTTTTGCTAACTTCTGATTTTGATTAGTGATTATCTTGTAGTATAACATTGCTTAGTAAACAAATATTAATAATAAATTTCCCATCTACATCAAGTCTACATTACATTATTAGGGGTAGCAAAGAAAGTTGAAATCATTGATAATCTATAGAGATTTAATTATTAAATTAAAATAGAGGTTCTTGTTACTCCTGTTATTACATCCTAATCTAATAGTATTCATAGAAAGAAAGTATTGTAATGGCGCGGAAAATTCGATTTTGGTGGATTTTTCAACGAATCAATGAAAATTAAGCTGAAAACAGAAAACGAAACCTACCTACCTGATTACCGCTTTATAAATGTTTTATAATAAATAAATTATATTATTATATTGTCGAATTTAAATTCAGTTTCACAATGTATAGAAAGATTTGCTCGAGTTTGTCAAACCAATTTTTTTAATTTGTCCAAAAAAGTGAAATACACAACAGAAATAGAATATTTTACATTCAAGCCATAGGTAAGAATAAATGAAAATAAAATAACTTTTTATTGTGCTTTTAATTTCGAGTAGACAAAGGCTTTTGATTATCTATTGCGCTAGCATGTTTAAATTTCTTGTACTTGCTACCACTGGGCGTGAATTTGCCTTTAATCATTAACTTTTTCCACTTGGTTTGAGAGAAGTCATTGTTTTACACGGTGAAGGCACGTATTTATAAAGCCGACCAATAGATTCTCTCTATTGGAATGGCTGAAAAGTTAAACTTAAGTTTAAAACACGGGAATGCTTTCCATAGTTGGGCCGTTTCATTTTCTACTCTAGTTTGAAAATGTTATTTATATTTTTTCCCTGTGTCGTTATTTATTTCACTCGCTGTATTCGATGTTTAGGTCATCAGGTCCCGTGCCTCTGGTCTATACAGTTGGTTTTAATTTGCAGGGAAAATATTGAGGGTCCCTTCGGCCCATCTCTGAGACCCTAGTATAATGGGTTCCATCTCACACTAGCTGGGAGAGTGGGCTAGTGTACACGAGTTCTTTATAACTCTACATCCCAGGTTCAAGCGAGTGTTTTAGTATGCGTTATTCCATCCCAGTGTTGTATGTAGGTATAAATCAACTCGTGTAAGTGTGATTTATTCTCCTTTACGTATCTGAACTGTGTAAAGGTTTTTATTTGTATTCGTATAAACCTAGAATCGTTATTACAGCCGACCCGTGGATTTTTTTCCCCCGAAGCAGTTAAACTGAAAGTACCAGAGAGAAATAGAAATATTACAAAATGTATTTATAATACGTAGCTTCTATGTCGAGTTTCAACCTTTTTCCCATTCGTTTCAAATACTCTGGAATGTATTAGCCCCAATGACTAGCCTTGGTGTTTGTTTGTAAACCTGGACGTACTTACAACTCTAATAATGTTCTTCGTATAAAATCTCCCAACTGTACCTATTTTACATACATTTAAAATTTAACATAAATTTTAGAACGGTAAATTCAAATGATACATACCTTTTTTTAATATAAAAGAATATGGAAAAATCCTGTTATTATTCATGAAAATAACTCCTAGGCGTGTTACTAACGAGCAGGTTGAATTTTAAACTTCTAAATAATACGGTCGATAATGCCAGACTCTCGTTTACAACAAAGTTGCCCTTTTTTCGACCTAGATTTTGTACTTGAATACAACAAGATGAGTAAAGGATTAATGAGTAAAAAAACTGTCTCTCCATGTAAAATACTATTTTATTAATCAAAGCAGCTTTTTATCTTTATAAGGATACCATCAGTGCTTGGTCAATTACGTTTATGTAGCCTTGTCATTCCGAATATCACGTCAAGACAAATAAAAGGTTTAAGGTGGTCGTTCACATGAGCCGAGTCATATTAATTTATTTTATTCAATATCTCGAAAATGAGATATTTACTAGGATTGCGACTTATATGGTTAAATTGGTATTTAAATGGATTGTTTTAGCAACAATTCTTTTCGCGTCAGGGGATATTACAACGTGTTAATCTCGAGAATTTGATTCTCGTAAACATTTTCGTCGCTTTAGATTAAATACATTCTATTTTGTAGTCCTTTTAAAGGAGAGTGTAACGATATAAGAGGTTTCCAATAAACATAGACTGCCTATTAGTGTGGCACATAGCTTCCTCGCATCCTATCATATAGTTTATTGTTATATTAACATTAACGTTATATTACTTTATTGTTATATTGTTTATTGTGTAAAAAGTATTAATCGTTTTTAGCGATCTTTAACACTTCATAGCGGTGTCGCTGTTGGTTTTACTATAAAAATTTATTTGAAAAAAAAATGTTTGTCTCATTGAATAGATGAAGTTTGATATTTTTCCCGACCTAAAATTCATATTTTAAATTTGGTGTTCACGTTTACGCGAGCGTTGCGCGTCAACGCTTGAACGAATAACTTTGTCCAAGGAACTCGTCCTGGGCATTGATAAATGAACATGTCTACCAAATTTCATCAAAATTGGTCGACATCGAGTTATCGTCGCACGTTTCAGGATTTGCAGACAGAAACACACGAGACCAAAAATGTTCCCTGATGTCTGAAACGGATTTCTGTCTTGGAATTTTTAAAATCTTAAAATCTTATATTATATTCATGGATTTCTTGATCTTCCGGTCATGTTCAATGTGTTTTCCGACGTTTATATATAGTGGTGTTTATATATTGATGAAATTATATTTTATTGTATTAAAATTTAGTCTCAGTATCACTATGTACCTATGTGGGGAAGTTTTATGTTTCGAACTATTGCCAGGTATTTCTATAATGGCCTTAGCTTTTCGTAAGATTGCGAGAACGGTATCCACTCGGCTCAACCGATCTCTCATTTATTGTGTTGAAAGAGGAATGAAGTATTAAAATTCTACTTTTTCTTATTCTTTCTTTTTTCTTAAATTTTATTATCTGTAGCTTTGTTTTAAATTGTTCTCTAAGAAATGATAATTATTTTTCTCTATTGTTCTCAAGTTGTATTCTGTGAATAGGAGATCTTTTTTAATATCTGTTGGTTGTTTATTCAAGAGTTTTGTCGATTTCTTAAACGAGGCAACATTTTAACGAAGCTCCCCTCTCTCCTCTGCGGGTAGAGTTGATATCTACCAGCTAGGATCTCCTCGCTGCGGGGGTAGTCCTGGCCGAAACTTCGTAGAAAAGTTCACGGCATCCATGAAATAAAGTTTAATTGCTAGGTAATCGATGTTAAACAAGCTCAGGGCGAAATAATTCACGGTCTTAAATAAGAAAAGCAAAATTACTTTTCTTCTTTATTTTTTCAACTCCAATACTTTTTTTTATTTCTCAAACGCTATCATGGTTTCACTGCCTTTTTTTCTATCCTTAAATTACAATCATAAAGTAAAAATGCTATGCTTCTAAATATCTTAGTTATAAACCTTCAACCAAGAGCTATTTTATAAAAATAAACAGGTCAAGTGTGTGCCGTGTGCTCGTCAGCACACAGCGAGGGTCCGTAGGCAACACAGATTTGTTTAAAAGTAGTACTTATTGATGGTGCTGTTATTACGTATTAGCTCAGTATTTGTAGTAGTTCGCCTGACTATCATGCATAGCGCGCGTTCCTCCTACCGCGCATTATTTTTATAATGCTAAAAAGCCTACTTTGAACTATCCTATGGGTCTGATATTCCCAAAACCAATAAACAAACTTCTGATAAAGTATTTTTTGCCAGTGAACCGGACTATAAACATATATAAATACACCGAAATAAGCTTATTTATAAAAAAGCAAACGAATTTTGTCGATAAAATAGAAAATATATTTTTATTTTAGAAATTTTCAAAAAGTGTTATCTTTACTTTTGGTTGAAGAATGTTCAGACATTTTTTTCAGATTTTTTGCACTTTACATAAGCGAGATAGAGAGGGGGAGGGGCACTATTCACACCAACTTCAAACTCGCCTACGCTTGCCCTATCAAAGCTTATATTCAAAAAATTATATCCTTTCATATGATACCCCACACGGTTTCCACAAACAAAAAATATTTTTTAACCCTTAAGTTTTTTACCCTAATTTTTTGTGATTTTTTTGTCGTTACATTTTTAAAATGTGTAGGTACTATACACATATATGTATGCCAAATTTCAAAGAGATCGGACAAAAGGTGTAGCCGTGAGAGCAGGCGACAGAAGGATGGACGGACAGACAGACACACGCAGGAAAATATAATGGTCCTTGGTTTTGCCTACGGACCCTAAAAATACCTTTATGATGACTATTTAGGAACATGCTCATACCTTTTGGGAGAAACAAAAATTGGAGTTGATTATAAAATTAAGATTTTGAGATATTGATGGATAAACACGTTCAAGTCCAAAATATGTTTTTTCAAAAAGTTGTCCTCCGTCTGTGCAACCGTGGAGCTTAAACTATTGAATCATTATGATTTTATTATAAAAAGTAGAGATTCGATTCCCGCCGGGGATGTCTTAATTATTGTTGTCTTGTATTATTGTTAGTCTTAATTTTGATAAGATATTTAATAGAAATCAAATTTATGCACAAGAACATTGTAATAATAATAGCCACTAAACACCTTAAATCAGCTACGTAAAGTGCATGTTTTTATTATTGGGAACGTTATATAACACTTAGAGACATTAGAAGCGTCTTAAGAATTTCTAAGGCCGTTTTATTTTCCAGCGACAATAGGATGTTATAAACGAAGACTTAATGTTTATAGACAGTTACCCACAAACAAGTATAAATCTCATTTAAAACTTTCCCTCAATCTTAGCTTTTAATGTCGATTTAACTTTCCATGATTTTGTTACAGACTTAAAAACCTATTTGAAGTTATGCCTTCGGAACAATTGAAATGTATCTTTTACCACTTAAAACAATCGTTAAGAGAAAAGTTCATAAAAACGGCTTTTGCACAGCAGCTGGAGAACATATTAACTGCCTTTGTTGAGAGTTTTACGTGCAGTCGTTTCACCTCCTCATATGCCTTAATATTCTTGCTTACGACGCGCTGCATCTTTTATTAGCTCTTTTATTTTCTGAACTACTCACATTACAATGCCATTCAATACGTTTTGAATTTTTTATTTCCCAGAAATTACTTTTAAACTTTAAAATTCATAATATGTATTTTATGAAAATATATATTTTATATTTAAACTATTTGGAGAAAAGTTTAATTTTAAATGAAATTAGTTTTGTATTTTAATTAAGGAACAAACTCAAATTTTATTTCTTGTACGTGTATCCATAAAAACAATTTTGACAGATTAAAGAAAACGGGGGATACAGTTAAACAAAATCGGTAATAATGGCTTTTAGAAGAATAAAAAATCAATAAGGTACGTAATAGGATGCCAGTATAAGCTATGTACCACACCAATATGTAGTCAATTTTTTTTTGCCATTGCATTACTTTCCCTCTGTATACTTAACATTTATACACGAGTTCAATCCTGGCTCTGAGTTCACCATCTCTCCTTAGAATTTGAAGTTGTGTACTTGCTCAAGCTATTCTGTTGCTCTTCGTTAATGGTGATCTGGTGCTCCTGTCTCTCTTATGGTTATAATCTTAGCCATTAATTCTTAGACTTCTAGCTTTGTTTATTTTATAAACAAGAAATTTAAGTTAAATAAAAATATAGATTTGAATGTTATTGTTTAAAATTATATTTTTGGAGAAATAAAAACATAAATTTTATCTATGTAAGTACTTATATTTTTTTTGGCTAAATTTTTCTTAATATCCTTGAAGTAGCACTTATTATTGAAATAGTGCGTATGACGCTGTAAACATGTTAGTCAATTGGTTTCCTGTTTGTATGTATGTGAGTTCTCATACCAGTAGTTTACAATGATTTTTATCCCTAATAATGTCTCCATTTAGAGTGAATGGGCGTTGATACTACCTAACGATTTGGTCAGTAGACCAATACGTGACTTGACTCTCTGAATCTAGCCTTGCTATGTTGGTGTTTGTTCCTTGATTATTGGCCCTTATACAAACTACGCCTGCCCTTAGAGGTGTAACATTCCACGTGGCATCCTTGAGTTGGGACCCACCCAACTTTCAACCACGCCCGATATTACTTATTTGTGGTGATCTAACTTGAAATGTTTGGCATATGAGACAGCGACATTATCACCTTAAATGGCACAAACTTTCAGAAATGTATTTTAGCTTTAAATTAAGGTAGATCTCCGAAAATTATGGAAAGTAGTGTACTTTTTTTTCCAAAAACGGTTTGCGAAGATTTTATTAAATGAAGTCTATTCAAATGCCAAACTGTACAAGTTGGTTCCTCATTTTAACTATTTTTAACTAACGAAAAAAATTGAGTATTAACATTTTTGCTTCTTGAGTCTAAAAGAAATATTTTGAATTGCCTAAATATTATTTATTTTGTCTCGGCGCATTTCTATTATTACAGATGTATATAAATTCAAAAAGAATATTATTAGTTTACATTACTCGCTTTTTGAATTCACTTACTTGTGAGGTAACAAATTGTGAAATAGATGTAAAACCTTCTTCTGATGATGATTTCCTTTTATGAATTATGTATATTCCAACGAAAATGAAACATTGTTACAATAGAAAACCTCCAACCTGTGCCTCATGTCAGCGCATAGTATATTATGTTAGTAGGACCTGCGCTGCACCCGACATACATAGAGACAGACATACACCGAGTGGAACAAATTTCGTAAAGCATGAAATTAAGAAAGACCAGTCATGCACAATGACTTAATGAGCGAATTTTCAAAGAAATCTGCGTATTATTAGCTTATGATAATAGAGGAAAATTTTGGTTTAGAATTTGGATAGGTGAAAAAATAAAATTGGTACACAGGGGTACGGGGTACAAAAGTCAAAATAGTATTTTTCCTTCAAGATGCATGTCGTTGGAAAGCTTTTTAAGAGTAGCAGCAGTTGTTGTTGTTATGTACACTTTTGTCATATTTTCATATAAGAGGGGGGTAAAGTGGAAAACACGTTTTTATGCTATTTTTGACCCTAAATGGTCAATATTTGACCTCTAAATTAACTCCAAAAATGTTGGCCAACGAACTCATCCTTTCTTTTGATATTGTTGACATTTTAAAATTAAGTGCATCCTAGCGTGAGATAACGTCTGGAGTGACACATATATACAAAAAAGTGTTTAGGAATCAATTAAGAATGGTCTAAAACATATTATCATTACAAAACTTTTGAAGCCATTGCCATAGCATAATTATCTTTGAAAATTCGCTAAAAGTATCCAAAAATGTTGCAATTCTTATTGATGTTAAAACATAGAATTAATTTTATATATGTCTATAGATTATTTTTATTGTATTACTTGGATCATTTTTAGCCCGAATGACAATTTATGTTGAAATTTACCTGTGTGGTTTATAATAAATTTGACCAGAGTTTTTAGCACCTTTCAAATAATAATAATAAACTTTTCAAATAATCAAAATTGATAAGCACAAATAATATAGTTGAATTATGCAGTTTTTTTTTATCGATTTTAAAGGTTTTATACTAATGCTAATACATATTTGTGAAAAAGCTGTATTTTGGCTCTAGATTACTATAAGTTGTTTTGGCTATAGAACCTAAAGATTTTACTACAAATTTGAACTCATGTTAATTTTCAATTTAGGGCTTGTTTTTCGAGATGAAATTGCTCTTTATACCCCAGAAAAAGGGAGTTAAAATATTAGTAAAATTTTAAAACCTCATCTGTTCTTGTTTGCTCCCAAATGTAACTATTTCACATATTACCATTTATGTAACAATTTATTGTCAAATGTCTATTTTTAATGTACTAAAATAAATAATAAACCCAGTTATACGTCACTAGATCAATCTTAATGTTGGTAATTTATCAAAATGAATTTCAACACTCAGCATTTTGAATTATTAATACTTCTAGGTTACAAAATGTTCGTACTTTTGCCAAAACAACAAAAAATTATTTAAGTAAATAAATATTTTATTTTGACGCAAAAGATTTAAAATAGAAGGCAATGAAGACAAATATTTAATGTAGGCCAAACATGACAAAAAAGGGAGGCCTTATCTTGGGTCGAACTTGGCTGTAATGCCTAATTTATAGCCAGGGTCTCAAGCCATAAAACAGCAAATACCAAGCACTGAGCAGTGCTACCAACTTTCTACTTAAATAATGCCCTTCAAAATCGTAAATAACCGAATTAAGCATGGTCCTATCGTGATTCAACTAAAGTTATATTTTTAATAAGTAGAAGGCGTTTCTTTATTTGAATTTGTATAATAATAATAATAATAATAATATAGCTTTATTGGTTGATAAACAAATTATACATCTTTATATCTACATAATATACTTTTTTTTTTTAAAAGATTTTTTGATTTTAATATTATTTGAGTTGTTGTGTTTGTGTCTGTCTGTCTTTCTGCATGTCGGTGTGGGTGTGTCTGTTTTAAGCCAAATACTTGAAACATGTTATAAAAATCTGTCCTTACATGTATTTGTGCTGCCCGGAAAAATCATAAATTGGATATTGACACATTTTTCTGTTTGCGAAAATTCGTGTAAAAATCTAATCACTTTGCGGTTGCGCTAAAATTTGCACCAATACCTCTTATAAAACAAAGATTTCCACTGAATTTAAAAATATCAACTTTTGAAACTTTAATGCTAAATAATTCGAACGTATTTTGCCGATTTAGCTGAAGCTGACATTCGCTCCAATTATACTTTTGTATAAGATAAATAATTCCTTCGTATTTCAACAATATCTGCCGCCATTTTGGAATTATTTGGTGAGGAAAAGTTCCAAGACGCCCCACGTCCTATTTTTTTTACTGCCTCTATCTTTATGGTAAGTATCCTAAAGTTTTTTCCTCCAGAAGGGAGAAAACATTAACTTTCCACCCTAATTTATAGGGAGAAAAGGATCACATTACAGCCTAGTTGTAAAAATCGTGGTGGAAAGTAACAGTAGAACCAACCTATTCTTTTAAAAAATCAGTGTTGCCTGGTTTGTAACAATAGTAGCAGTTTTGTTCAACTGAATGACTCGACAGGTTAACAGCTTTTTTTATAATATTATAGAGTTTAAATAAAACGTACTTTTGATTGCCGTGATACTTTAATTTTACCGTCATTTTAAAATGTCGTATGACTTCATAAACTAACTTTCAACAAGACTTATAGAAAAGAGGTAGGTTACGTCAAATCGTGTTATATTTATGTTTTTGATTTCTTGTATTTTAGAGATAAACATAAATAAATTTATGGAAGAGAAGTATGATGGCTCATAGGTGTAGAAAATAAATAAAATCGTTATTTCATTTGTGAAACGTTTCGACCAATAAGGTCATCTTCAGTCTTGTATAATTCTAAAATTCAAACAAAGATAATGTAACATTAATTCAATTTGATAATTTTTAACATTTCCTTCTAATCTCACTGTGGTTCAATTTAACTTTAGATATATAATTAATATAAAATATACTTACAAGTTTCAATTAATGTGTCATTGTATAAAATAAAAAACTATCTCCATTAGAGAGGGTCTTTGTTTGAATTTTAGAATTATACAAGACTGAAGATGACCTTATTGGTCGAAACGTTTCACAAATAAAATAACGATTTTATTTATTTTCTACACCTATGAGCCATCATACTTCTCTTCCATTGATCTACAAGTGTGTATTAATTAATTAATATATATATAAATAATTATATTGATTAATAAAAAAATTTTTATAAATAAATTTAAAAAAAATCGGGTACGGGGTAACTCGGAACTTTTCCTCACTTCAGAGGCCACTAAAGTGGACTCTCCTGCTGCTTCGCAGCAGGAGGAAGCAGCATTGGACGTGGTCAGTACTTGGATGGGTGACCGTTCTGAACTAACTGATTTATTATCATTCTTCAAAAGAACCTTATTTTTAATATATTGTATTTAATTATTTGAAGTTTGGCGGTATTTTGACAGATGTGAAACTTTGTCGTCATCAAAATTATCGCACTAATAAATAATTATATTCGGTTATAACTTTTAAACTAATTAATGGAATTTCATCAGGTTTTTTTATGTTTGTTCCTTAATTTTGTCCGGTTCCAACGATATGCTATATGTCAAAAACCTATTTATACTTTCAGTATTATTAACCGTCAAAGTTTAAAAATTCAATAATTTATAACTTCAAAATGGCGGCCAAAATCAAAATGAAATTTAGTGGGCTTGTTTGTCATACAGACAAACAACTCGATCTGGACCATTTTCGATTTATTAAGATTTTTTTAAATTTTTGCTGACTCAGCAAACTGGGTTCAAGATGGCGGAAAAAGTTGATTTTCCGGGCGGCACAACTACAGGTTAGGACTGATTTTTCTGCCAAGTTTCAACTCTCTAGGTTAAATACCTTTGGCGCTACGATGATACACATACACACACACATACATACGTCATGCTCAAAACCACTCAGGAGGTCTTAGAAACACCTAAAACGGATAATTCCGTTGAAATCTCGAAAAAAAATTGTTTGGTGAAAAAATACTTTTCCTACTATTAGTAGTGAGGAAAAGTAAAAAGGTGATATACGACAACAGTGACAGATTAAAGTATCACGTCTTTTGAAAGTACTACAATTTTATATGTAAGTATGAGCAGTAGGTTTGACCTCGGCAAGACGTATAACATTAATTGCACTTAACGTCTTTACTCTCTATTCTTTTAATTTATTTTGTTAACGCTTTCGGACTTGAAAAGTTATTATTGAGTTAGTCATTTTGTACTATTAATAAACATTTGAAGTATTATTATAGTTACATAGTTATAGAAAGTTACGATATTATGGAAAACAAAGAAAACAAAGTTGGAATAGATGAATTGCACCTTTAATTTTCATTATTTTTTTCCCCTATAAGATGTTATAAAACCTTTTTTTGTTTTTAAAAGTTTTTGTTAAAATTAAAGGTATAAAAATTTGTAAATTTAGTTATTAATAACTAAATAAATAGATAAATCGAAATCTGAGGTTTTAATTGTGTTGTTTTTCTCCCTTCTAGAGGAAAAATCTTGTACGCATCACCGGAGCAAAAAGTCATAGTACCCTCGCTATAATTAACTCTCTCGGCTATGCCTCGGGATTAAACTTCATGGTTCCCTCAGCAGCGCCTCAGGAACCAACTAAAACGCTCAGGGTGTAATGACTTTATTTCCTCTCTTGGTGCGTAAATAACTATTACGTTTTAGTCGTTTAGTTTGAAACACACTTTTTACAGCACATGAACTATAATCAATAATCATGACTTTTTTTTGTGACGTTCTTTATATTTGCATTTTTTTTTTTTTTTTTTTTGGATTAATTAAAATACCTCCTAATTTTATGTAGATTAATTTTGTATATATATATCAAAGTTCGGAAGTAAGGAGGTTTGCGCTAAACCTCATAGTTTTCGAGATATTTACGAAAAACGATTTAACACACCCTTTTACCCCCCTTTTCAACCCCTCCCCGCCAAGCCCGACGCTCTAGGTCGTGCAACTTTTTATTACTTACAAAGAGGAGGGTATTGAACAATTTGGCGTGAGGTAGAACTTTTTTTTTGAATGTTTGGGTTTGGACAATTTTTGAGCCAGTTTTACTGTACTATTAATCAACATTCAACTATATTTGTTTAACCTTACAAATATACTTTAACGTATTTTATTTTATAATTTTTATACTTGCCCCGTGACGTACGAGACAGTACGTAAGCTCTGTGAAAGTGGTTTTACTAATGAGACTTACAAATGAAATATTTTAGACAATGATTCAAACGAAGACATGAAAGTTAATTGATCTTGCTCTCTTCTTTGTAGGACACGGTAGTTAAAAAAAAATTGTTGGCCAATTTCCAGTTTAACACTTCTTCTTTAGGTATTAGAACTTTTACGCTTGCCAATTGGACGTCTATAAATTATAAGATTTTTTTAATGGTTTGGTTGAAATCTGCCAAAAAGTAAGAAGGGCCGGTGAAAACCTTTTGGAGGTTTGCCCTAATTTTGGTTCTTACTTTATCACTCTAAAATAAACTGATCAGGTGCAGAATGCGGTTACTCAATGTAGAAGTTGTTGAGGTTGGAAGTATTTGTGGAAGCCTTTTGCACTAAGTCAATATATAATGTGAAACCCTACACTGCCAGTATGTTGCCCTTTTGTAGAAAATGGGGCATGCTTAATGTTCTCTTAATCAAAAGTGACTAATATTCTTAACAAAATATACATTGATTTTTCTTACTTAATACAATCAGAGTTCCTCTAAAATGGAGCTCTTTAAAATCCCTACTCTTTCTAACTACATATATATTATACTGAAGAAATATATTTTAAGTTTAATGTTTTCTTGCTTTACCTTTATGGTTGTTCTACCTTTGGAGGGGGGGGGGGGGGGGGGGGTCTGGAGGGAAAATTTCAACAAAATATACAATATATATATATACCTATATAATTTTTTTGTGATATTGGGAAAAATAAATAAGTTAATTACGTTATATATTTATTTATTTATTTGTTTTTTGAAGGGTGTTGGACTGCTTGGTCATATACACCCAGTTCTTGTTTTAATTAACAATATATAGATATAGATATATATACACAATATATAGATATTGTTTATACATATACATACTCATACATACATACACATATATACATATATATACACATACACATATATATATATATATATATACACACACATACATACATACATATGTATACATACATATACACACATATACATATACATATATATACTTACATATACACACATATACACATATATACATATACATATATATACATATATACACGACCTTACACACATATGAATATATACGTATGTATATCAATAGGTCTAAAGGTCGTTTAGTAGGTCAATGTGCTTGAGGAATTTAACGTTATATATTTATGAATATAATATTTGTTAATGTTTATTTATTTATTAATATCATATTCAACTTATGCTAGTCTCTGCTGGGTCCAGGGATGAGTTCTTCATTAGTTTTTGCTTCATACTCAGATGAACTAATTTTCCTCAGAAAAGGCTTGTCATTTTTGATTTTGTCGTGGAATTCTGAGCATGTCATAGTAGAATTGGCTATAATTAAAGCGAGCGTAAGCGAGCTTCTTACATTCAACGAAATATGCATCTTGTCTGTCTGTCTGTCTGTCTGTCTGTCTGTCTGTCTGTCTGTCTGTGTGTAACGCTTACGTGTCCGACGATAACTTGAGTAAAAGTTGGCCGATTTAGTTGAAATTTGGTATACATGTTCCTCTCATGACAGCGTGATCCGCCCAAGAGTTCGCGCGCAATGCTCGCGTAAACGAGAGGTTCAAAAATTAAATTGGAATTTCAGGACGGGAAAAAATTCTATCATCACCTATTCAATGAGACGAACATTTTTTACAAATAAATTTTTTTAGTAAAACCAACAGCAACACCGCTATGAATTAATAAAGATCGCTAAAACTATTAAAGCGGACCTAAACGTTTATAATAGAGAAAACAACCTTTTTACCGATATCTTACGTTCTAACGTAATGATTTTAATAAAACTTCATATACACCATCTAACGCACAATTGAAACAGACATGCAAAATTTCAATTTGATACATGCAGTAGTTGTGTTGTAGCAAAGAGATACATTTTATAATAATTGAAAAGGAGATGGTGCGGTTAGAGGAATAGTAAGAATGCGGGGTGGTTCTATACCCATTATCTATAAACTCATCATGATTCACGATAATCTATTTTTTCAATATTCAATACATATTTATTACTTTACGCTCGCTTCAATGATAGAGCCACGCGATGCCTAGTATTAAGAAGCTCTTTTACAACTGACAGAGATAATCTTTCTCTTTTAGGCGTCAAAATAGACTACCATCATTGAAAAAATACGCTCAGCGGGAGCCGAAATACCAGGCAGAATTCAAAAAGGAGACGTTGCTTCTAGAAAATACTTCAATTATTTCTTTCCGTTTCTCATGAGTTTTTGGGGTTTATACTTTTGGTAGGGAAGCCCATTTAGCTTTCAGATTTTTTAGAATTTGGTCAAGTGAAGAGCGCTTATCAAATAAATTTGATCCACATTGATGGAATCCGGTACAACGCTGATTTTAGTTAAAGCGCTCTCTTCCATCTCTTCCCAGAAAGGATCATCTTTTAGCGTTAACCATTTGAAGTTGTTAGCCCTTTCAAAGCTATTTTCTCAAAGTAAGAATGAAATATCCCTGCTTTCCTGCGTTTTCCGTCATCTTTGTAAAATCCGAACGTAAAACCGGACAAATGTTTCAAATCCGGACTGTCCGGACGAAATCCGGACGTCTGGTAACCCTACCTAGTAGCTATCCCGCTCCGGCAAGGGGTGCAACACTCGGTTTTCGCACAGCATCATCATAAAAATAGGTACTTAAGTCAAGTGACGTCTATCCTGTACGAATATTAGTTATATACGGTTTATGCAACTGACGGAGCGACACACTAACCCCGTGTCATCCATTGCATGCAATGGAGTAGTTATTTAAGCCCTTTAACAGGCTTGAGCCCTTCACGGACCGTTGAGTCAAGGATTATTTTATTGTTACCTTTATGATTGTAGATGAGGTGTTGAAATACGTTTTCTAGTTTAACGACCTCTGCAATCAAGATTTTCTTTGTCATCCTCAGATAACTGATTAATAAAAATCGAAAAATTCCATTGATGTTAAAAATAGAAAATGTATTACGTAACATTTCAATGCACTCTTATCTTTTTTTCCGCTTTTTGTATCTTTCTAATTTGTTTGTAGAATTTTTATAGTAATACTTAGATACTCCGGAGGTTAATAACCGACTTCTGTTCTTATCATGTTTCCGATCTACCTTCTGTGGATATATTACAATCACTTTGTCTCATCGATGGTACTTCCTCCTTATATCTATCTTGTTTCTGACCTATCCCTTGCTCATCACAATTCCAACTTACTATTCATTCCCATTACTAAATTCTATCTAACCGCTTTTATGTATATCTCAGTTCTGACCCATTCTTTGACCCATTACAATTCCAACTTATCCCTCATAGTCACGTCAATGGTCTTACTACTTAAAAAATAGGTTAGAACCGATATGAATACAAATTCTTCTCAGTTCCAACCTAATCTTTAGACACATCACAATTCGAGCTACCTATTTAGTCCCTTCACTAATCTTATCTTACAAGTTTTATGTATCTGACTTAATTTTAGACCAGAGGTCTAAAATCTGCTATATTACTGGCTCGCAAATTAATGATTTTAAAAGTAAACATATTGACCCGAAATCAGAAGCCCCGCGCCTATCAGAAAAGAAATAACCTAACGCTTATTTTTTTCCATTGTTTGATATGTTTTTTTTTTTTTTTTTTTTTTTTTTTTATAGTTCTTTATTTATAGTGATTTCTTCTAAATCCCTGATAAAACCTTTATATTGAAATCTAACTCCCCATAGATGCAGGAATTTCCAACATTCAACAGTATAGGTACCTATTAGAGAATAGACTATTTTCTACTCTAATACCTATCACGAGTAGCTCAGGTTTAAATGTGAACGAAAGTTTTAATTTTTAAATAAATATAGAGTCATGGTGTGACTGAATTTTTTGAAAGGTTCCACCCTTTCCATTCCACCCTTTTATAATTACTCTGCAAATCAAGTTGTTTGAAAATGTACCAAGAGAAATATAGAAAGTGTCGGCATCGTAATTAGGATTACCTCCATATTTTATTTTGAACTTTTAGGATGTGTTTTGAAACGCTTTTGTACAGTGGTTTTAACTTTGCTACTGCTTTTTTTCTGTGAAACAACCGACCTACTCAAAAAAGTATCTCTGGGCAAAGCAATTAATTCTCGAAATCCAACGGAGCTTTATTATTTTAAGCGCTTGGGTTTTTTGGACAGGACCCCCTCTTTCAGTACAAAATCCTGGGGAATGGTTTTTGCATTTGCATCCTTACTTATGAATTTAAATTAAACGGATGTTCAGATTAATTTATTCGACCCCAATCCCTCCTCGTTTCCTCTTCTTTTGGACAGTAATAATTGTAAATTTATGGAGTCCTCCCGTTTATTTTTTTTCCTCCCTTTAGCCATTTTAGAGAATTGAGTTAATTTAGTCAATCTGTCTTAAAGTTGGAAACCTCCAGGCTTGGCACCTTAGCTAATTCGACCTAGTTTCTTCAATGCTTCTTTTCACAGTTCCCTTCAATAACTTTTCTTATTTCAAGTCTTGTTCACGATCCAACTTTTTTTTATTTTATTTCTTTTCTTTTACTTCTGTGCAAACTTTTTTTATGATTGTTGTAAAAAAAAGTATATTTCATTAAGAAACTTTTTTTTTCGTTATTGACATTGTGTTAGATCCAAATCTCCTAACTTATTTGACAACGAATTTAACACTGTCAACAATTATGAAGAGAAAGACGTTGTTTTATATTTGCAAATTTTATAAATTAAGTTAAGTTTGTATAAGATTTTAAGAGGCATAACAAATAAAACCTTCAACTGTAAAAGGACTACTGATAATTTAGAAAATTTAAAAATAATTTAATAAATTTTCTAATTTATTCCTTCTTCAGCAATGGAGTCTACTTAACCGAGATGAAATTTGGCAAACATATTAAGAAAAACCAAACCCTGAGGAAATATCAAGAAAATCATTTGAGTTCTTAATTTGGGGGCTTAATAACTCTTAAGATTTTTTTTTTTTACGTTACAAAGATTTTTATTAAAATAGTTATTTATGCACCTAGGGAGTAAAGTAAGCCAATATTCCCTTAGCGAAAAAGCTGGTTCTTGAGGTGAAGCTGAAGGAACCATGGTCCCTAAATCCCGAGGCGAAGCCGAGGGAATTAAACTTTTTAATTAGCTTTGGGAATTAGACTTTTTAATTCGCTTCGGGAATTTGACTTTTTAATTCGCGAATAACGCTAATTAGCTCCCGAGGTGCAGCCGAGGGAGATAATTATTATTATCGTGAGGGAAATAATGCCACTTTACTCACGAGGTACATACATTATTTTATCTCCAGTAGGAAGAAAATACACATTTTCATCCATTGCACAGTTTTTTTTTATTATTTTAGTAAATAAAATAAACAATAATTATTAGCACTTTTAATAGCAGATATAAGAGATTCAATTTTAAAAACAAATAAGAATTGAAATTATACTCGCAAACAGAAGGTTATTTTGATAACCCTTATAAACAAAGATAAACCTGGTCGATAAAGCAGTGTCGCCAACCTGATTTCAACTACTTTATTACATTGGCCATTCATTTTCTACTATTTGTAAAACAATTAAGTTGCCAAACCTTACTTTTTTGCCCTAATTTTACTTTTTCGCCCTACTTTTACTTTTTCTCCCTTCTTTTGAGTTCAGGGAAGAAAAGACTTACTTTAGTCCCTCTAAACTAATCCAAAATCATAACTTTTTCTCCCTACTGGAGATAAAATAATTTTAATTGTTGTTAAGTTAAGTACCATTTAACCTAATTATAATTAATAACCATATTATTTATTATTACATCAATTTTATTATATCTAGTGACCTTAAACCCTTAAATAATTTTCCCGGAAAAATCAAGTTTATCAGAATCTAGTGAAAACTGTTTGTAGCGAAAGGTCGGTGTTTGACATATTATTTGTATATAGTGTTAAAATGATTTTTATTAGAGGTTATCACATTTGTGGGTGTTATAGATTACATTTTGTTGCATCCCCTTTCTCCGCCCTTTCATGAATTTTCAAAAGGATATTTTTTGCTGAAGGTTAAGAGTTATGAAATTAGTGTGGTTGGCTTTACTAGAAGGTTGTAGTTGAAAGTCTTTTGTTATGCGATATGAATAATCATCCTGTTTAAGATGTTTTAAAGCATTGTACTTGAGTTCCGTGGGGCGTCTCAGCCACTGAGTGATCTCGAGAGGTGCTCGACCGACCTCTGCCCAAGAGAAGCTAATTGAGTCAAGAAAACCTCCACTATGTCTGAATACTTCACAGAAAATCCTTAACAATATTCTTTTTATGTATACCTTCCACTCGTCTATCTTGATATCCGCGTAAAAGAACTGATGTACCCTGCGTCACATAGTCATAACTTGTTCTGTAATAGTACATTACGCGTCTAGTGCAGAAAGTAGCATTTTGCATGCGAGTGTGGATTGCACCCGAGCGACAGCGAGAGTAGTAAAACCAGACGACCAAAGCAAAATGCAGTTTTCGCATGAGTTGCACACCGTACATTATCTACGATTGTGGATTTTAATAATAAATACAGAAAAAAAAGTGTAATAAACTTCCTGTATGTAAGTTCGTATTTCTCTTTTGATTAATATGACATTCTTTCATTGAATTAATTATTTTGGAAGGCGTATTATTCTCCTCATTTTCGTCATGATCACTTATTGTTTTTCACTAAAAACTCGATATAAACCGTTATTTTAATTAAACAAACAGCAAAATAGTTTTGTTAAATGTAAACAAACTCGCTAATCGTGCGTTAAGGTTAAAAATCCCTCTTTTTTCCGCTCTAGGGCGGAAAAAAAGAGGAATTCCTCACCTTTTCGCACGATTATTAAACGCGCATGCGCAATGAAATCAGCTACGAAAAGAATCACTTTCCACGCATCTAAACAGAGATATAATGTTTATATTTCGTATCAATCGTAGATAAAAGAATTTCCTCGCGACTTACGCGTGGACGAATGGAAACATGAGTGTAAAATAGAGTATAATGAGTTAGTTTTCAAAATATGATTATTACTAAAAGCTCATGATGTGAACATTAAGCAAGTACCGTAAAAATAATGTGATCCAGATAAGAATTAAAGGTGGTTGTTTGGATCTGTTTCGGTTTCCAACTGATACAAATTAATTTTAAATATGCGCAAAAAATTGAAACCAACAAGGGCCTACTTTCAACAAATCATTCAAATTTCATCTAAATCGGACAAGTAATTTTTAAGATGATATACTGGTATGCAAATATTTTGACGGACAGACTGAAATAGGTTCTGCGACGCTTAAGAGAAAAAGGTTAACACCAAGTTTGACCTAATCTAAAATACATCAAAATCAAAAATAAGGATTAAGATAATCCATTTTGTTTTTAAAATAAAAATAATTTTAGATCTTTTTTCTTCTTTTATATTGAGGATAAAGCTCTTTGTATTGATGTCTTGATATTTCTTCATTAAGATTTAACTCTTAATTATTAACTCCCGAATTAGAAAATGAAGGGGAAAAATAATTTTTAAAAAATGTGGAATAAATTCCTATTTTTTACCTGAAACGAAGCCTCACCGCGTGAATACCTTGAAAGCTTCTTTTCATTAAATTCACGAAATTCAAGAGGATTACCTCTATAGGAATAAATGATTTTTTTTTTAATCTTCCATTTTATTAAGAAAATAAGTAACTTAACTTGGAAGAAAATATAATTTTCCCTAGATAGTTCACTTTTGAAAAGTCACTTAAAAATTATATATATATATATATATATATATATATATATATATATAGATATATATAATATATATATATATATATATATATATATATATATATATATATATATATATATATATATATATATATATATATATATATATATATATATATATATATATATATATATGTGTGTGTGTGTGTGTGTGTGTGTGTGTGTGTATTAATTTTAAGAAGGTACTCTAAAAATAAGGTACCAATAATAACAAAGAAATTAATTGTTTTTATTTTTCTTATTGCGTGAGGTCTAATTCTGTTCATGACGGGCTAAGCGTGTAATATTAGTGTCGTGCCGAGATCCCATTCATTCACATAGGGACGTATCATAAAACGGGAATGCACTCGTGCACTCTCGTGGATGTCGTCCAAGAGTCAACTTAGTGTCACCTTTGCATCGACCGTTTTAGATAGTGTATTAAGTAGGTCTGTTAAATTATTTTTTCGACTAATTGAAATTTCAAATATCATTAGCTTGGAGTTTGTTTTTTTTACTATAATTAGGAACTATTTTATTGTAATTACCGTGTACCTACCAAATAGCTATACTCAAGTCGACCTATATTTACGTTCATTTACTAATATTATGTAGGTGTAGTTTCTCATACTATGCCTGTATAATATCTATAGAATATGGAAACATATATTTGTTATTTTATTTTAAATCAATATTATAGTCTTTGAGATAGCTTGCAAAAAAGTGTCTAACATCAAGCTAGAATTTGATAGGTCAGTTATTCAAATATTACACCTAATCAAAGTGATCACCTATCAAGTGGGAAACTAATATTAACTTGATTTTCGGTCTACTAACTAATTTCGTTCTCAGGATCATGAAAATCACATTGCCCAACACAATTGGCAGGTCATGGCCTCTCTCCACCAGTTTTTTTTTTTTTTTTTTTTTTTTCCAAATGCCTATTGCCAAGCTATGTCCCTCATACAAACATAGCCGACCACAGATTCTTGAAAGGCACCAAAATATTAAGTTATACACAAAATTCTAGTTTGATGTTAGTCAGAAACTTTTGCATGCTACCTTCAGGATTATTAATTAAGAAACAAAATTCGGTTGCATCAGCACGAGCAAAACATTAATTCTCCGTGATACTTGAGTTAAATCTTCTAATTTTATTTATTTATTATTTAACATTTATGGAAATAAATGAGTGTACTTAATATTTCAATTTAGATTTTCAGCTAATTAAGATTAATTTTCATCAATAGCTTAGGAACTAGACTTTTCCTGGGTATACGATACGTATAGTTAAATGGTTTACCATTTTTTTTTTCATCAAAATCATCCTGTTTTTGATTTTTTTTTGTACCTCTCCCTTTTCATTAAAAAATCCCACTTGCAAAACGGCTGATATTGTTAGATTCGTATATAAATGAACTACATTTTGGAACTCTTCAATAAAAATCCTCGAAACCGTTTTAGGACAAATCATATTTTTCACATTTTTTAAGGAGCAGCACTCCCAAATTTAGAGGTGAGATTTATTTCTTTGTAATCTTGAAGTTTAACTTCGCGCGTTTCCAGAAAAGTCAGGTTTTAAACATGATTGAAAATCTGCTTTTTTTGGCTTATGGGAACTTAAAATGTGCCTAAATTCATCAAAATCTCAGAATTGATTTTTTCCGCCATCACAATACTTTCTTTATAAGTTATATATTAGCTGTACTTGAACAAGTCCACTTAACTCCGCAAATATTCTTTTTACTTATGGACCTGGTAAAATAATTGGGGCACTTCTTTAGGTGTTATATTTTCTCCTTATATGTTCCCTTTGATGAGACATAAAATAAGAAAACCTGCCAAAGTTCGTTTCAGTTAAGTTCTTCGATTAACCTAAGACCCTTGCTAAGTATATACGACCCTGTGAAGTATCCGTTACCCTGGGGAATTATAGTAGTCAAGTGATTTAAGCGGTAAACAAATTTGATGAAAGGAATATGCTCAACTGGTCTAATAAAAGGACAGAGAAGCTCGTAGTTTATGGCTACCCTCATAAATATAGTTAAACTTATCCCTTTTGATTCTTTGAAGTTTTGGAAGACCACGCCGCGCAACTTTCCCGAAAACCATTAGTTTCTTCACTCTTTGTTTTTAAGCTTAAATATATCTTCTCTTACTACTACAATCTATCCATGCATAATGCTAACTTTCTCCATATGTTATATAATATACTACTTATATGAGAAAGTAAAACCGAAAATATACGCTCTTTACCTTTCGTTGCGTGGTTCTTGAAATGATTTATTTCATCAATATTTATTTACTTAATTTTTAAAATAAAATATATATTATTGTAATTAATAATCATAACTTTTCAAGTTTTTGAATTGCTCCAGTCAACAATTAATTTTAACTTTATAATACCTCATCTTTAATATAAATTGCTTGTAATATATATTCTTTATTATTCAAATAAAAGTAAAGAATATAAAAAGTAAAAAAGAGAGAATAATAAAAAGGGCTCTTTAAGAAAAAGAGTATCCAAGCCTATGAACCCCGGCTGAAGCTTTATATGGTTTCCCTTATCCATTGAGGCAAATACTGGGTTTGATCCTATCAAAGTCTGCCTTTGTTACCTTACCAGAATACCTACAATGTAGTAAAGCCTCTTAGAATAAAATATAAAAAAGGAATTGAACATTTTTTTCAAACAAAATTTTATAAGGAGCAATCAGTGGATGTAGAGAGTAAAGGATTTTTTTTAAAAAAAAGAGATGTGTATCCGCAATATATTCCACTTTCAATACTGGCCTTGGCCTGTAACGCTCAATTTATTGAAATAATGTAAGATAATATTAATTGACATTTTCGACATAATGTGACTGTTTAATGCTACTGATTTAGCAAGCATTGCCTGATGATAAACTTTTAGAGGTTAAAAATAAAATGTTGGTCTGTGGAGAGACATCTCATATAATAATAATCCATAACGCGGGGATCGGAATCTAGTAATTATGGACATCAACCTTATTCCTGAATCAAAATTATTATGAATAAACAACAGGAATATTCTATTAATAAACAAATCGCGAGGAGTCTCATAAAAGGTGAATTAGAGATTTTCAAGATGCATTTGAGGACGGGCTTATTCTTAGTGGTATAAGATTGGTAGTAATAACGTACATTTTAACTAGGTATGGCTTAGTTCCATTCTTAGGTGAAATCAGGTTGACGTTATTACTGGACGGAATTTATTACTTAATTTTGAGAATCTAATCCCGGTAAGCTTATCTCTAGGGATACTTGAACATGGTCCGAGTCGTTAAGGCGTCCTTTCCACTTCGGAAACAACACTCTAATGATTATAAACTGTCCTGGATTTTAACTTTACCTTTTAACCACGTTTCTCTGATAGGGATATTCGATAAATAAACCTAACCCAAGTATATTTTAATTAACCATATTTAAATATATCTATAGATTAGCATTTTAACCATTGTTTATGATGTCCTGACGACAAAAAGTTCACAAAAACTCACTATTTTTGGTGAGTTAGTCTTTTAGTTGGTTTTTCCGACCTAAATTTTGTTTAACTTACTTCTACTGAATAAACTCTTAGTGGGTAAATGGGGCAACGCAAGTTGCAGTATCCCTAAGAGGTAAATCTGTACAAGTATACCGACCGCAACGTGTAAGCCGCATTTAAACAGTTAATATCAACCAGTTTTCATTAAGTTTTATTTCCAGTTCTTATTATGTTTATTCCTGTTTCTTTTTACTTATCGATAAACTCAAAATTAGGTCATTACTGACTGAGGCGTTTTATGCAGTAAATAGAAAATTCCTGAGAAATATCGTTAATTTTGAAAGAAACAAACAAGTCAGTGTATCATATTTCATATTATATAATTGTATACTGATAATGACAAAAAATATAGTCTGCCAATTAGTGTGTTACGTAGCTTCCTAGCGTCCTATTTCGTATACTTTAATGATTTTATGCTTTTAAAACCTAATTTGTTTAATTCCCCCACCCTTTATTTTAAATCTGTCAAAATTATTTTGATTCTGTTTCGGAGCTTACCGAAGGTAACGAAAGTTATGTAATCGTCTGACGAACGAACTTTTTTTTATGTCTTCGATTTTAAAAATTAACTGACAGAAATCCGTTTCAGACATCAGGGAACATTTTTAATTCCGTGTCTGTCTGTCGGTCAATTTTTGCGAACCAACATATCTTAGAAACTACTCGACCGATTTTAATGAAATTAAGTAAATGGTATTCACTTATGATAGGTGTACTTTTGAAGATATTGGTGTAAATAAATGTATGTTTGTGCGCATGCGGCACAAACATAGGTTGAAGCATATATGGAACCAACAATGGGCTAATTATGAACCATTTTTATTATCATCCATATTTCATTAAACTACGGACTAGTATATTTTAAGATATTTTGGTTCGCAAAATGTTTTTAACGGCAGACAGTCAAGGCAAAAAGTTTTTTTAAAGAAAAAAATATGGATTAAATGTGTTCTGCCTGTCCTGATTTATGGTGTCGAAACTTGTAGTCAGGGTGCCCATAGGCAAAAAAGTCAATTATACATACTCTTTCCAAACCTCTTTTTATGGCTTGTTTAGGCCAAGTCTGACACCGATTTCCTCTGTGATTTTATTTGGTTTTGGGACGTTTTTCATTATTTGAACCCTATAACTTTGATGCGTCAGACTGGAAAATCGGAAAAAATTATGCGTCTGACAATATTAAAATGTTGACTTATAGGCTTAAAATAATGTATCTTGAGAAATTTAGCTGGATATTAATAATTAATTAATATTAATTTATATCATCATTATTTTAGGAGCAGCGATCGATTTTTTAGGGTAAAATAGTCGTACCTTGGAAAATAACAAAAAAAATATTGTGGCGAAACTATTGAGAATTAACAATTGACCCATGGTATCCTACAGTGTTTTTTGTTGCAAATGATGGGTAGAATCTGCCCTCTTCGTTTGTTACATCTTCGACCAAACATCCTGTATATAGATGCAATAAATAACATTGTCGGCTTTATTTGCATGATATTGTTGAGTGAAATGTTTTTCCTTCTATTTCTTCTTTACTTACTTTACTGAAAAAGTGTTTTTTCTAGGTGAGTCTGACTCTAGAATTGTTTTTAAAAGTGTCCGTTTAGCTAGGGAGGGTCTTGAAGCTCCGTAGCTTGATTTGTTTGCCCTTAATCGTCGCGAGAGAAGGTTCATAGGGCTGAGGGTGGACTGTAGAAGGGGTTTTTATTGATATTAGAGTGCCTGGGGTTGTTTGTAGGTCTCAACCCGTGGCTATTTACTTTGGACCTAGCCAATCTATAGGGGGCCTCTTCAAAACCCAACATACTCTCTCGTACCCAAGCACTTAACCAATATTATTGCTTCAAATACTGCGCTCTCCTTCAGAAAATTTCAACTAAGAGTAATTCGACTAACGGTTTTTACGGCTACCCTTCCCTTTCCCGCCCTAAGCATCGTCCTGTGTGTATTAGCCCCAGAACACGGAACAGTTTTAAGAGCCCTCACATTAGTTATGGTATTTGTAGAGACATACTTATCCCAAGGATATCCTGCAATGGTTTTCAAATCAAATCTTTTATCGATTTTAGTTTTATATTCCAATAATTAATTTATGGTATCAATTTGACCCTTTCAACTATAAATATTTTATCTTGCTTTGTATTTTTTATGGCTGCTCCACTCGGGTCACTATCAATCAACTATAGTTGCTAAACTTTTTTTTAAGCTTAGCTTTTTAAATTTTTTTATTAATATTTTAGAATTAGTCTTCCAATATCTTCTGAAATCTATTGTTTTTTATTTCTTCCAGAGTAACTTTAGACTTCTTCTTATTTGTAGATTTGACTTTACTACTTTTTAAAAAACTTTCCATAACCTTCTTCTGCATATTTTGTATGGAGAAACTAAAAGCTGATGCTGTTTTAACAAACTTTGAGAATGCAGCATTTCTCTTATGGGACATATGTAACTATAGTAATATTGGTAAGATGGGCAAGCAAAGTCAAACAATCAGGGCTACTAATAAACCTTTTTATTTTGGGGATCGGTGTTACCGAGAGGTTAGCATACTCAAAATTTCTTACTTGAAATAAAGATTATTTACAGATATCCAGTAATGGCTCGAATCCCAGGAATGTATAAGACATATTTCACAATGATCATATAATTTCTGAAATATATTGATGTGAGCTTTTTGTCAACTATTTCTGTTATGACACACAATTACAATAACACTTATCATCATATCATACCATTTGATCATTTTAAATGTTTGATAATCATTTTTTGACGTTGGTAAATGGTGGATGCCATGCATTCACCCAAGTAGTTGACGGAAGGTTCCTTCTCCATGTTTGGGACTTGTGGTTTTAATTCTTAGCAGCTTCCTTATTATCCTGTCATAAATCCAACAAAAATCCTGATGCACGGTTTGCTCAGGTTTAAGTAACTCTTATTTGTGCCTGCAATAGTGCATATTGGCTTACAAGACTTGTAATCCAGCCTAAATGTGCAAAATGGGTTTTCACTGCAGTAGTACGGTTAGTACTACTGAATTGTTCCCTTTGACAATTTATTAGTACATCAGAGCAATATAACTTTAATTTTTATCTCTCTATATGATTTTATTGAGAATTATTACTAATATTTTTCTTATTTTGTTTACAGGTGAGTGCATATCTTTTCCTTCTCTCAAGGATTACAATTATGGTCATTGATCAGGGTATGTTACTTCTATTATAATAAAATTATAGTAACTAGGCATCGCGTGGTTCTTTTATTGAAGCGAGCGTAGTACAATAAATATTGAATACTAAGAACAAAATGTTTGTCTCAACAAATAGATGATGTTAAAAGTTTTTTCCTGTTCAAATTTTCTAATTTTACATTTTAAGCTTACGTTTACGCTAGCGTTGCACGCGAATGCTTGGGCGGATAACGTTGTCCTACGAACTCGTCCTGGGCATTGGTAAAATTAACAGGTGCACAATCAAATGAACAGGTGTAAAATCGGTCTACTTTTACTCAAATTATCGTGACATAAGTTACGGACACACGCAGACAGGAAACGTAGCTTGTTGAATGTAAGAAGCTAGCTCACGCACGCTTCAATTATTATTTTTTCAATCTTCTTATTGTTCACATTATAATTTGTACGTTGCTCTCTTGCTATCAAGGTGAGCTGCTAAATCTATGAAATGTGACGTTTATTTTTTACTCTATTATGTAAAAAAACAAAACTTATTCCCGTTTTTTAAAAAATATTTAGCTGGATTCCTGTGCCTCTCTACGAAGTGTATTATTTTGAATCTAGACGCTTTAAAACAAACAGTCTGGAGTCAATTCCCCTTCTTTTTTCACTTTGACCCTATTTTCTCGCCATAATAAAATTTTAGGGAATATCATTTATTGAATAGAACTTACTAGACGGTACCTACTGTTACGTGGTCAAATATTAAACTTTTATTAAAATACTCTGTTAATTAATGTGGCACATAGCTTCCTCGCAAAGAAAATACCAAATTAAGAAAAATACCTCGATAAACATAAAACATAATCAAAAAGTTGGAACGGCGCGGCACTGTATCAGTAAATATTTAATAAAGTTGTAGAAATTTTAAACATTTGTTGGAGAAACAAAGCCTCCAACAAGCACCATAAGTTAGCGCACATATAATTAATTTAATAAACAAATATAAACCTGCAACCAAATCGTAGAAACCGCTGTATAAACATTTTTTTTATTTTACCCCCCTCAAAACTAAAAATAACACAAAATTGAATATAACAAAAATGAATCTACTATGCAAGAGCTTTTCAACGATATACATCATATTATAAAAGATTAACTTTAACATTTGTACCCCTGAACTCTGAGGTATCAAAGTTATATTTTTAAAAAACAAACAATACAAAAGGGCATTAATTAAACTAATAAATACATATATAAATAAAAAACCTAATATCAAAAAAGTATTTAAACCCTTTCACCTACAACAAAATTATAAATCGCTACAAAAGTATATGTACAAAATTTTTAAAAAATCAACAAATAAAATAGCTTTAATATACATATCAAGGCCTTTAAAATGATATACGACACAATATTAAAAACAAAAAAAAAAAAAAAAAAAATGGTCACGTGACACGGCGCACGGGAAAAAGTTTACTCTCATGTTCTCAGCAAGTAGGATGAACTAATGAAATAAAATATACTCAATTTAAAGAGCATTAGTGTGAGATTCAATCCCCGCAATCAGAAATAAATTCAGCCAACTATTATAGAAACTATGGCCATTCAAAGACAAAAATGGAAAAAAATAAATAACAAAATGATCACCATCTAGAATCTAGGGTACAACCGATGATGATGCGACAAAAACTCATAGGACTAAAGTTGTATATCTTTTAAAATCAGTCCCCACTTGTGCTATCCATTATCTAATTCCACTTACAGTTTAGCCGCAATAAGCCCCCAAACCAGCTTAAAAATCAAGTCACCCATTTTTTTTTTTTAAGCGGGGATGGAGGGGGAAAAGTGAACTTTTTATAATTATTTTGGTCCCCAATATGGACGTTGCGCGTCGAATGGCGCAAACCACAAGTCTCTAGCTCTTCTGGAAGTGGGTAAACATTAATGTCAGTGAGTGAGTGAGTTAGCCATGCGGCTTTATAATATAAGACTCGCCGGCGTCAGCTGGCCTACGGCCAGCTTTTGCCCGTCGAGTGGCCAGGTAGATATATGCCAGGTACTTGTATATAGTAGTTGGTACTTGTAAGATCTGGTAATGTTGTAGGAGGTTGTGGGATATTGTAGCCATCAGGTGGGTTAATTATACTGTTATAATTCCCAGTCTATAAATGACAAAATAAACAAACGATAAAGCAAACAAAGAAACAAAGTTGAAAGCTATTGACGTCTAGAGGAGCTGAGCTAGTATTTGTGAAGTTGTAGAGCGGATTGAGTAAGGTGGGGGGACGGGAGCGACGGGAGAGGATGGGAAGATCGGACATATTGCCGTCTCTGTCTCTTTTTATGGCGCGGCACTATTAAAGTAAATATGTATTAATTAACTTTGGTACTAACAGACATTTTTCGGAGAAACAATGCATCTAACATGCGCCAAATGTGGTGCACATATAATTAATTTAATAAACAAAACACCCAGCAACCAAATCGTAAAAACTGCTATAAAAACAGTTTTTTTTCAATTTTACCCCCCTCAAAACTAAAAATAACACAAAATAGAACATAACAAAAATTAATCTGCTATTTAAGAGCTTTTCAAGGATATAAATAATATTATAAAAGATTAACTTTAACATTTGTATCCCTGTACTCTAAGGTAAAAAAACCTTAGACAAAAAAAAATGAAGGGGCATTAATTTAACTAATAAATAAATATAAATAAAAAAAACCTAATAAAAAAAATTATTTAAACCCTTCAACCTGCAAGAAAATTATAAATCGGTACAAAAGTATACGAGTGCAACATTTTTAAAAAATAAACAAATATAATAGCTTTAATGTACAAATCATGGCCTTTCAAATGATGTACAATACAATATTAAAAACCAAAAAAGTGGTCACGTGACACGGTACACAGAAAAACGTTTAGCCTCAAGTTCTCAGCAAATTGGATGAACTAATGAAATATAAGAGCACATATAATAAATTTAATAAAATTAAATCAAAAAGAAAAAAAAAAAAATCTTAAAAATCGTTATAAAACAGTTTTTTAATTTTACCCCCCTAAAAACTAAAAATACCACAAAATAGAACGTAACGAAAATTAATCCACTATTCAAGAGCTTTTCAACGATATACATCACATGATAAAAGATTAACTTTGACATTTGTACCTCTGTACTCTAAGGCCTAAGGTACCAAAATTATATTTTAAAGAAAACAAACAATACAAAAGGGCATTAATTTAACTAATATACAAATATAAATAAAATAACCTAATAACAAAAAAATATTCAAACCCTTTAACCTACAACAAAATTAAAAATCGGTACAAAAGTACGTGTACAACATTTTTAAAAAATAAATAAATATAATAGCTTTAATGTACAAATCAAGGCCTTTCTAATGATATACGACACAATATTAAAAACCAAAAAAAGTGGTCACGTGACACGGCACACGGGAAAAAGTTTACTCTCAAGTTCTAAGCAAGTAGGATGAAATAATGAAATAAAATATACTCAATTTAAAGAGCATTAGTGTGAGATTCAAGCGCCTCAATCAGAAATAAAATCGGTCAATAATTATAGAAACTATGACCATTCAAAGACAAAAATGGAAAAAAATAAAAATAAAATAATGCCAAAATTATCACCATTTAGGGTACAACCGATAGAGGTACGACAAAAAGTCATAGGACCAATGTTGTAGATTTTTTAAAATCAGTTACCGCTGGTGCTGTCCGTTTTCCAATACGACTTACCGTTTAGCTGCAATTAGCCCCAGAACAGCTTAAAAATCAAGTCGGCCATATTTATTTTTTTAGGGGGGGAAGGAGTGGGAAAAGTAAACTTTTTATAATTATTTTGGTTCACAATATGGACATTGCGCGTCGAATGGCGCAAACCTCAAGTCTCTAGCTCTTCTGGAAGTGGGTAAACATTAATGTCAGTGAGTGAGTCAGTCAGTTAGCCATGCGGCTTTATAGTATATAGACATAATAATTTAGCACGATTTAAAGTGCGCAGAAGGTTGAAATTAGGTAGGTGTTATCTGCAGGCTACTTTCGACAAACCATAAAAATTTCATAAAAATCAGATGATTACTCTTAAAGATATGGCTGTAAATAAATTTATGTTTGTGAGCATGTGGATGACAAACAAATAAGCGCAGAAGATTGAAACTTATATGGGACCAACTATGGGCTAATTATGACCTACCATCCAAATTTCATTAAAATTGGACGTGTAGTTTTTAAGATATGGTGGTTCGCAAAAATTGAACGACAGACCGACAGACAGACACGGGACCAAAAATGTTCCCTGATGTCTGAAACGGATTTCTGTCTTAGAATTTTTGAAATCGGAGACCTAAAATTTTTTCGTTCTTCAGAACGATCACATAGCTTCCGTTACCTTCGGTAAGCTCGGAAGCAAAAAAACTTTTCTTAAAATCGTTATTTTCTTAACTTTAAAGTTTTGCTTCCGAGCTTACCGAAGGTAACGGAAGCATTGTGTTCACTTTTGAGGACGAAAAAATTTTGTCTCCGATTTTAAAAATTTTAAGACAGAAATCCGTTTCAGACATCAGACAGATCTGTCTGTCTGTCTGTCGGTCTGTGTGTCCGCGTCCCTTGAAACGTGTGACGATAACTTGAGTAAAAGTAGACTGATTTTGATTAAATTTGTTACACATACAATGCCCAGGGCGAGTTCGTTGGACAACGTTATCCTGCCCAAGCTTTCGAGCGTAACGCTCGCATAAACGTGAACTTAAAATTTTAAATTGGAATTTAGGGTCGGGAAAAAATCTAACTTCATCTATTCAATGAGACAAGCATTTTTTTCAATTATAGTTTTTTCGTAAAACCAACAGCGACACCGCTATGAAGTGTTAGAGATCGCTAAAACTATTAATAGTTTTTAATATGGAAAGAACGCGGGGAGGGAGATAGACGAGGGGAATAGGAGGTGGCTTGGTTCCCCCACCTCTCTATTTGACCTACATCTTCAATTGCACCGCGAGCCTAGTTCGGGGGGAAATTTAATACATTAGACAATAATGGATTTTAAAAACCTGAAATCATTAAAGTATACGTGATATAGGACGCGAGGAAGCTCTGTGGCGCTCTAATTAGCAGTGTATTTTTGTTTGTTTTTTTAAATAATACATTTTTGGTTCGAAATATAAAGCTAGATGGAAGTATGTAGTTTAAAACAGAGTCAGAAGTGGGAATTGGAACAAGTTGGCTGTTTCATGTATGAAAAAGTCTTGAAAAAAAGGTGAGTAAGAGGGAAGAGAAGCGATGTTGGTTAATATTTAAGGGTTGAAATCTCATAAAAGATTCGGATGGTCCAGAGGTTGATAGCGACTGGACCTGGGTGAAACATTCACTCTTCTATTTACTTCAGTTCAACCCATTACCAACTTTCTCCAACCACTGACATTTTTATGGCAAATAAAACAAAGCAAAATAAAACTCATTGTTAATTCATATGTTAATAGTTTCTTCCGTAAAAAGTCTCCGATTTCAAAAATTCCAAGAAATCCGTTTGAGACATCAGGGAACATTTTTGGTTCCGATTCTGTCTGTCGTTCAATTTTTGCGACCCAACATATCTTAAAAACTACTTATTTGATTTTAATAAAATTTGGATGGTAGGCCATAATTAGCCCATTGTTGGTCCCACATAAGTCATTTTTTTATGTGTTTTTAACTTTTGCTAAATTGATACTTTAATTCATGTTCTAAATCATAACAATTTTGACAGAATAAAAAAATTGGGGAAACAATTAAACAAATTAGACAATACTGGCTTGTAAAAGCATAAAATCAATAAAGTTCGAGATAGGATGCGAAGAAGCTATGTGCCACCCCAATTGGCAGTTTATTTTTGTAAACAAAATTAATTTGTTTTTACTTTATCATATGCATATTATATATATAAAGGAAAGTATTGCGATGGCAGTCAAATTTTGTGATCACAGAAATCAATTCTTTGAAACGCTAAAATTAAGTCTTTGAATTTGATAGGTATATTACATTCTTAATAGGTATTGGTGTCTGACAAAAGAAAGGATTTTCGGCAAATTAATTCCTACAGGGGGAAATAGGGGCAAAGAAAAAAACATATTTGGAATTAAACCCAGACTGATACTAGGAATAGGTTTCTTTTTATGATGTAAGAGCACATATATATATATATATATATACATATAATCCTAATTATATGACTGGGGGGGGGGGGGGATATAGAGGGTAAATCCCTCTGCCGTTCTTGGAAAATTAATATTTAAAAATGCTTCAGCAGTAGTCCAAATTAAGTACTAATTACTTATTTGCATTATTCAATGCTTGCTTAGCAAAGCATTGAATTCCAGCTAGTTTATTTATACATATTGAATTCGTATTAGATTAAATTTGAAAGTTAAAAAGTAGGTGATAGTTCAGTTACTTAATATATTTCATAAAATAAAATATTGATGGTAAATACGACTTGAAATAATATATTATTGATTACATTATACACATATAATATTATACATTCCTTAAGCTATTTACTCTACATCAAAAATTAATTCAAAGATCTTTTTTAGTAGGTTAGGATGGTACTGGAAAATATTTTGGAAAAATCCATGCATAATATATATATAATTTTCTATTTTTATCCATATTATAATTTTCCCAATATTATAATAGTATGTGGTCCTCTTCTTGTCAAGCTTATACCTTTTGCCAAGTATAAGGTAATACATATTTTTGCTGCAGAGCTGTATTTTTAACTGTGAAATTCTGATAAGATAGTAAAAAATATATGGTAAGTGCATAGAAATTACTTACAAAAATTGAAAGTACATTTAATAA
The DNA here is from genome assembly GCA_951217055.1 of Gerris lacustris. Lineage (NCBI taxonomy): Eukaryota > Metazoa > Arthropoda > Insecta > Hemiptera > Gerridae > Gerris > Gerris lacustris. Next base: position 44,170,384 of record OX578276.1, read on the forward strand.
CACCTTTAAGTAAACAAATGTGTAACTTATGTTAAACAGGTCAAAATTGAAACAACCTTAATTTTAGTTCCTAAGATTTAAACCAATGGCATTAGTGAGAACCGAGCGTAAGCGAGCTTCTTGCATTCAACAAAATATTATGCATTCTGTCTGTCTATTTATTTTGTCAGTAACGCTTAGGTGTCCGGACGATAACTTGAGTAAAAGTTGACCGATATAGTTGAAATTCAGTATACATGTTCCTTTTACTAATGCTCAGGATAAGTTCGTTGGACAGCGTTATCCGTCTAAGAGTTCGATACATTTTTTAATAGTTTGAATAAAGATGATGATGATGAATACGGAGCATGTAACTTAAGGAATATGTATAAAGGTTCTCCTCTACTACCCGGCTCTCTATTACAATCATCCTCTTTAACTATCAACTCATCATGATTAACTATTTTCTTATTGTCTTAAATGTATTGCATTGCGCTCGCTTCAATGATAGAACCATGCGATGCCAAGTGTTTAGGGTTTCGAGATCATCCTAGAAACCCTTATGCTTTTGGTAGTTCGTCCGTCGCAGCTTGGAGTATATCTCAAAACTTACTGTAGCTAGAGATTTCAAATTTGCTTTACAAGTTAAACCTTTTTGCCTACAAACAGGAAAAATATTGCGATATGCAATTGAAATCTCCAAATGTCTAGGATCAGCGAGCAATTGCGAACTTTTCTCAATATTTTATTATATTTTTTGAAATTTTTAAGTGGGGTATCATTTTAAAGGTATTGCTATTCGGATCACAAATATATATTGCTTTTCTAAAATGGCGGTAATTTTACCCCCGAAATTATTAAAACAAAACGCAAAAAAAGTCCCCCTATGCTACCCTATAAGGACAGGTCCTAATGATAAGGCAAACATTCATAAGTATACATCTCTGTGGTCCAATGATATTTCCGAGGGTTAATATAGAAAGTCAAATTTTAGAAATTTTAGGTGACCGTAACTGTGGTGACCTAAAAATTTTATTTTTTGTAATTTATAATGAAGTGTCGTTTTAAAGGAATTGAAATTTGGATCAAAAATATGTATCGCGTTTCCAAACATGGTTGCCACTACCCAAAAGAACCAAATAAGCACATACCTAAGATGCTAAAGGATAATATATATAAACACCTTGATTCTCCAAAGTGCAACTTTTTATACATATGTTAATTTTATATATATATATATATATATATATATATATATATATATATATATATATATATATATATATATATATATATATATATATATATATATATATATAAATAATGTACAACATATGAATATTTATGACCAAAAAAAACCCTTTTAGTTTGCAGCAAGTACTTGACGGGATTATTAAGATATTTTATTGAAGCTGTTTAAAAAAACACGATATCTTATATGTGTTTATTTTAAGGCGAAATTGCTCCTTCGTAGATCCGTGTTAAGAGAGCTGGAAACAGAGAACCATGATTTAACTCCCTCTGTCGGGGCTCTTTCACCTTTCTAATTGAAGCTTTTATTTTATTTATTTAAAACATAAAATAGACTTTTTTTTTTCTTTTACTATTAGTAGGATTTAATCAGTGGCGGCGCGTCCTTAAGGGCAGGTAGGGCTAAGCCCCACTAACCTATTGAGAAAAAAATAAAAAAATATATACCTATTTATTTTATTTTATTTATTTAGAAAAGAAAAACTATTTAGTTGTCAACACAAATAAATACATACATTAGATATATATAGTTTGTGTTCAAAGAGTACAATCGTATGTAGTATGTAGATCCAGATCGTTTGATATAAGCAGTAGAAAAGCATAGCATATAGCGAGAAATCTCGCGGGGGTAGGAGGTAGGAGGCCAAGGTTACTAGTGCGGCAAGCCAGGCAAAACGTTAATACCTAAGGTTATGCCCGAGAGGTGGGCCAAGGGGTAGGGCATGTTGAGCGCGGAACATCCCCTACGCGCGGCTAGAACCGCGGAAATATGAAGGGGTCTTGGGCTAAGCCCGAGCCCTCGCGCCCAGCAAGATGGTAGAATAGAGAGGTTTTACTGGGCTTGAAAACTAGTTTATATTCTCTCTACTAGATAGCAGTGGTGGGATAGATAAAATATATTATATATTTTTCCCATTTTTTTGTAATTATAAATTAAATTTATGATCTTTTTATTATAAAATATATTGAGCAAATCACTTCTGATGCTAAATTTAAAACAAGAATGCAAATTATAAAAAGATAAAACAGTCTAACTAAAGTTTGTGTTACGTATCTTCTCGATAACATTTTACGCATTTTTTGGGTATATAGTTAAACATTTTCTTTTTTTACACATTCTCATAGTACTGTTGATTAATTTATCATGAGATCAAAAATGCAGCATCAATTAGCTGTTTTCCACATGTAAAGAAATCTTGTATCATCATAACTTTGCAGATATTTATGAGGACCTACTATAGCATCACACTCAGTGTCGTAATCGTAGCAACATTTCCCTGCATGACACCCCCCAGGGTGGGCTTGTCTAGCCCACCCAATTAAATGGGTCACGCGCCGCCACTGGATTTAATAATCCTTTAAGTTGTAAATAGCAAATCAAGTTTTTTTTCGTACAATTTTTTGAAAGCTTTATGCCACCAGTTTATAAATCAGGCGTTCTTAAGTCTTTCCACTAGCTTGGATCACGTTAACTTTTCTAACCAATCCATCTTTACTTGACATGACCTTTACAACTCTCATTAGTGGCCAAATATTTCGAGGAATTTTATTCTTCTTCGCTGATGACGATGTCTCCTATCTTAACGTTTCACTTAACACAAGTCCTCTTACTTCTCTTTTATATGCAGAGCATAAATTCCTTTTTCCATCTACTCCATAAGATGTTGAATCCGCTTCCATCTTTTCTTCAGGTATTCTGTATCGAAGTTTCCAGGAGGTGGCAAAAGCAGCCTAGGATTCATCGTAAGAATATCATTTTGAGTGAGTGACTAAAGAATCTGCATAAACAAGTCGTTGATCTTTAAAGGTTTCGTTACTCCATTATCATCTATTCATAATGCTCCCACACTCCCAAAAGAGAGTTTGAAGACAGTCATCTGTCAATAGTCCTGCAGTTTCTTATCACTTTGAGTATTTTCCTTGCTATGCCTATTTGACGTTCCACCATCATCCGATGGATTGTACAGAACTCAACGGCTAGGTATTTTTGAACATATTCATGATTTTTTTCTTTATTATTTGGCACATTTAATATTAAATATAAAATAATATTAAATAAAAAGAAATTCAATTTTTACTAGTTTTTGTTAGTATTTATACTACGGAACGTTTAAATTTTAATTTAAATCAAATTATAATTACTCTTTATAAAGGGAGACAGACAGAGAAAAAAGACTTCAGCGCTCGAACCATGGATGAGAGGGAGGTCCGTGGTTCGAGTCCCGGCGCTAAAGTCTATTTTTCTCTGTCTGTCTCCCTTTATAAATATTAATTATAATTTGATATAAAAAATACAGGTAACCCCACTGGAAATCGAAACAAGACAATTTACATTATCTGTATAGATTTTTTTTTTCTCTAATTTAATCTATATTTTGAAATTTATCTCAATATACTTTATATTGATAAGATCTCTCATCAAGTAATAGGATGCGCAACAGCTGTGTTCCGAACTAATTAGCAGATTTTTCCCCATGTTTCTAAAAGAAGAGAAAAATAGTATGACAAAAGAAAACTTTTACACTTTCGGTTGTGTTTTCCCCCCTATTATCCTTATTGACAGATTTATTTCTACGTATTATTTTCTATTTGTTTTGTATATATTGTTTTATTGATATAATATAATTATTATGGATGTAACCGTTGTCTCTAATAAATTATTAAAATGAAAGGAATTATTTGTTTTCATAAAACACTTGTCGTACCTCTTTAAGCCTTGTATATCATTTTAAGTTATATTTAATTATTAATATAAAAAGTTGTGACTGTTTTGTTTTTCTTTTTGGAATTAGTGTTTGTATAGAAGAGTTGTTGGGGAAAATTTCAGCAACTTGGTGTTTCTGATTTCTTCCTGCAAGCTTCTTAAGATATTTAAGCGTCTTTGTCACGATGAATATTTCACTATGCTCTCGGTCGATTTGCTTTTTCTTTTTCGGAGTCCCGAAACCTCAATCAAGAGAACAAACAACCCTTTGTAAGCCTCTCAGTGTTTTTATTTTTTATTTTTATTTTGTGGAATATCTGATCATAAAGCCTCCCCTATCTTCCTTTTTTATATAGGCAAGTGTCCTCTTCAAAGAGACTATGGAAAATAAAGTATCCTCTTATAAGTAGATAATAACAAAATGTTACTCTTCATACCGTTTACATTATATATAGTTATTAAATGCTATCGATTGTTTTTTAAATTATTCAATCACTTCGCTATCATTTGATATAACATTGCTGATAAATGAAATCAAAAGGGTATTTCTACGTAAATATTACTTCTAATTAGCTCTTGACTAAGTACTTATTACTAATAACTATCTTATTAGACTAAATACGATTATCTTATTTCTAATAAATACTAAAGATTACTTGACTTTCACTAAATACTACGTATATATAAAAAATATTGAGTATTAGAACTATTAATACGTATCTTTATGTTGTGATATATAACTTATTAACGAATCTCCAGGAATATTCTTTGCTCAATAATAATTATAATTTGGTTGTATTACTTTAGATATGGAGTTCATTCAATTATTGACTGAAAAGCAACTCACAGTAAATAAATGTTAAAAAATAAAAAAATAAAAAAAAGTCTTTGTCTCTTTTTCTTATATTTACATACATTTATACAATAAATAATTAAATACATTAAAAATATTAACAACCTTAAGGAAAAAAGTAAATAATCCAGAAATAAATTAATAATTATACAATTGTAACCCTCCTCATAACGGCTTCTACAGCCCCAAGGAGTATAGCCAATAGGCTATCTTATAAGGTCTAACATGTAAAATTTTTATTAATAAAGCCATTCTTATTCTTATTCTTATTTTTATATGGAGTTCGTGTTTTAAAAATATATCTCGATCTTTGATGGAATAATCGGTCCGAAAAACTTGAACAAATTAATATTGACAATATTATGTATTTAAATCCCATAAAATGTTGAACAGTGCTTTTATTTTGGGTTTATCTATTATTATTATTATTATTATCTATTATTATTATTATTATTATTATTATTATTATCTATTATTATTATTATTATTATTATTATTATTATCTTTATTCAATGTATTGGAGGCTAGATTTTCTACTAATATGGTTTTAAACGTATTTAAACGAACTACACTTCAGAATTTTTTAATGAAATCATCGGAACCGTTATTAGGAAATCTGCTTTTTAGGATTATCAAAGTTTATGGAATTAGTGCCTTCTAATATTCTATTATCTGTTTCTCAATGCCTCCTAGACCTAGAGGTATGATTTTCCTGTGCACGAATGTCCAGTTTTATCGAAATCAGCCCACTTGTTTAGGCTCCACGCGGCCCCTCAGGCAGGTATTTTTAAAATCCATTTAACACGTACCTTGTGAGTAGTACACGTTTACCTGGACTCGTTGCCCTAAAAACATGTAAATAAATTAAAATCGAGCTTTTATTCGACACTGCAATACTTATATACAATATACACTTATATTACGCAGGATGTTCGGGAGACTAAAAGTAAGTAGGTGTTAATTGATTAATAACTAGTGATGCGGTGCATAAAGAACTCGGGTAGAAAAAAAGAATTATGCCCTTTTTTCGGCCATATTTGTTTTTAACATGGCTACCAGGAAACGTTTTTCCTTACGTATTCTTAATCTACCTCAAAATAAGCTTTCAAATGGTATGTGACATGCATTTTAAGCATTAACTTCTTTTCCAAATCCACATTTCGACCATATTTGAAAACCAAAAAATTAAAATGTTTTTAGTTACTCATTATTTTCCTATACTCTTCAAAATTTTGAAGGTCATGCTGACTAAAAACTTTTTGTGTAGTCGAAAATATTTAATGTGAAAAATACCAAAAATTATACAGTTGTCGCATATACTGAGATGCGCCTGTGCGCCAAATTTCTTTCATATCGAGCAATTTTTTACGCCAGTTTTCGTAAGACAAACAAATACCTTTTCAAAGCCCTTGTTCCTGAAATAAATAATCACTACCCTCTTTCAAAAAATAGGCTAAACCATATATACTTTATAGCTGCCCCGGTTTTATCTATTATATAATTTGTATAGTATATTTATATAATTTGATGCTTTATGCACCATTGATATTTTAATTTGTGCAATGCATTAATTGACTGAATTTTTTTATCTTGTATTTTTACTTTTAAATTTAATCAGAAGTTATTGATTCAAATAAAAAAATAAATATTAAAATATTATTATTTATTCGTTTTCCGTCCCAAATGAAAGATGTATACATATTAATACAAAAGTTTTAGTTAAAAAAATCCATAGTTTTGCCTGAATATTTCTCCTCTTATGTTTGTTTTGAGGAGGGGTGGGGAATTAAAACATCTCCCTACCAAGGATTAATATTTTATTGTGCCAGTATTCGATTTATTTATTTAATTTCGTTTTCATCCTTTTAGGAGAAAGAAATAACTTTTTAGTAATTTAATTCTGCTTTATATATATACATATATTTATATATTGATTTTTTTACTCTACCAACATTTAGGAATTTATAATTTTTTTAGGTATTCTTTAAAAGGACACTATAATTTATTTTTATTTTTTTAATTAAAGAATATATATTTTTTCCTTCAGATTTAACCCTATTTGGCTGTACAATTATCAGTGCTTTTGACAGCTTACAGTTTTATCCTCTTTGTGAATTTTTATTTTATTTTTTTCCTTATTAAATCCCAAAAGTAGAAAAATAATATAGTCCAGGAAAATAAGGAATAATTGGGGAAATAATTTATTAAGTTTTAAAACTTTGTGAAAACACTTTTAAGGGCTGTAGTAGTAAGAAACAGTAAAGTTCCCCCCTCTTGAAGGGGCGCTTTATTCCTCACATAATTCTGCACAAAAAAGGTCCTATGCATGTTTGAAGTGGGACATGCCGTTTTCGAGATATTGTAGTTGGATAGAGATAAAACGTATTTTTGCGAACCAAGATATCTAAAAAACAACACATCCGATTTTAATGAAATTGGGATGGTAGGTTATACTTAGCCCATTGTTGATCCCATATAAGTTTCAACCGTCTGCACTCGTTACATTTTGATAAATTGACACGTTAATTCATAACAGACAGACAAAAAATTGACCAACAGACAGACAGAAAGGGACAATTTAGAAAATGTAAAGAGCGCAGACGATTGAAATTAATGTGAGGCTATCTGAGGGCTACTTTCGACAAACCATCCAAATTTCATAATAATCAGTTGAGTACTTTTGAAGATATAGGTCTAAATAAATGTATGTTTGTGCGCATGTGGAGGATAAAATAATGGGCGCAGAAGGTTGAAACTTATATGGGATCAACAATGGGCTAAGTATAACCTACCATCCCAATTTCATTAAAATCAGATGTGTTGTTTTTTAGATATCTTGGTTCGCAAAAATACGTGTTATCTCTATCCAACTACAATATCTCGAAAACGGCATGTCCCACTTCAAACATGCATAGGACCTTTTTTGTGCAGAATTATGTGAGGAATAATTTTGGTAATAACACTTCTCTTCAAAAAAATAAACCGTTTTGCGTAAAAAGTGAAAAATAAGTAAATTTTGGACTTTAAGGAGGGGGGAGGGGGGACGCGCCCCCTCAAGATGGGGGAACTTTACTGTTTCTTACTACTACACTCTTTAAAAGTGTTTTCACAAAGTTTCAAAACTTTATAAATTATTTCCTCCATTTGCTGTTTTTTTTTTACTAATTTTCCTGGACTAATAATAGTTATCTGTAATACTTTCATCTTTACATTGATCGAAATTGCAAAATGTGGTGATACGTTTTCATTTTATTGATTACGAAAAATAAAACCGGCCTTAACATTTTTCCTGCCTCTCTTAGCGAGTGTGACTTAATAGGCACAAAACTACCCTATAAAATACAAAACGAATCCATTAAAAAAAACGAATCCATTATTGGTTAAATCGCAGGTTTGGATTCTTTGGAAAATGTCGGAGATTTGGATTTTTGGGAAAATATTATGGAGAACCAGAATTATTAAATATTTAATGTCTCTATCTATATGCCCCTTTGAAGAGTGTATATTACTCTTCCCCACTAACACCAATAATTGCTTAACACTTGCTTCTTCCTGAACCGGATTCTTATGTTTATCGGTTATTTGCGTGTTGTACAAGTTTTATCCAATTCCACTATAGTTTAGGCTCCACGCGGTTCCCCAGACAGGTATACTTTTTAAAAAACCCCTTAACACCTACTAGTACAACATCAGCTGGAAGTAATCTTAAAGTAGTTAGACTACTAGAGAGTAGTTGCGTTGAACTTGTTAATAATTCAAAATTTCTTTATTTTGTCACAAATCTTATTCCAATTCTATTAAATTCTTTTATACTTTATGCTGTGTTTATTATATGTATAAATATATGAGTGTCATAAATATATATATTATGCACCCTTCTGGAAGTGAAAAGTATGGAACTATAAATAAAATACAACGAAATATATAAAAAAACAGTTTATAATAACTATTAATTCTAGGCAATAAAACATTTATAATGTTGGTATTGTAGAATAAAAATAATATCGTTGATGATTATAAAAAAAAAAATAGGTGTTATAAACAAAGATCACAAACTTTACCATTAGTAAAAATACAGGTAACATAAATAACGGTGAAAATATAATAAATGTTTTAAAAAAAATATATACATAACTTGGGAGGAACTTTGTAAGGCTTGGTAATATTTAACATGAAACAAAAAATATAACAACATAATATATCATTAAAGAGCTATTGTTTGTCATTGTGCCACTTCACAAAACAATTGTCTAAGCACAAGCCTGGTTCATCTTTGCATCCTGGACAGTAAAATCCAGAGTTAGTCCTCTTCATATTCAATTGACAGATTCGGCATCGTTTGTACAATTTTTTCCCCTTCTCGCTGGATGGCACTGATCGTGGGAAATGTGTGGGATTGACCCAAGTGGGTAAATCTTTCTGATGTACTGCTACGTTGAGATCTTTAAGAGGCAGAAGCTGTTCGACAAGAGTGTTTCTATAATCGTAGAACGAAACTTTTTTGGTGGTATACTTGTTATACAGCACAAAACTATTAAACACCATAACTTGGATTATATGAATGCTCATTTTTTTGTACCATCCCAAAGCTTTCCTTTCTAAGGAATAATAGGTCATTATTTGACACATCTTGTCAATCTCATCTATAGATTCGTAATACTTTGCAATCGCCTGTGGTTTCTCGACTTTTTTCCCTTTTCTGGTGACTACATCTTCCATATCGGCTGAGAACTCTGATGAAATGAAGTGGATTTCCTTTCTGTCGTTCCACCGCAGGACACATATACCATCTTGAGAGTAAACACTTTCACACTGGCCTTTTCCGATCTTACACTTTTCATAAAGCTCATTCCTTGGTATATCTTTACAATTGTTTCTCAGTATTCCCGAAACATACGTTTTATTGTCTAACATATACTGTGTTAGATGCAAATCATTAAATAAATTATCCATGAAGAGACTATGGCCGACACCAAGATTATCCTCCATAAGTTTTTTCACTACGCGTGAAGCATGATCTTGGCCTCCGAGATCTTGATCGTTTCGTTCTGAATTGATAATTATTTTTTGGACCATGCCATTTACCTCAGTCAACATATAAATTTTTAAGTCGAATTTATGTTTTTTTACCTTTACGTATTGTTTAGAGACTATGCGACCCTTCCAGAATACCATGGGTTTGTCGATAAATAAGTTTTTTTCAGGGTAATAAATCTCTGACATTTTATTTTGAAAAAAATCTAATAATGGTCGAATCTTGATTAGTGGATCCGGCTGTGTCTCTTGATTGCCTGGCTCTTTTTCTTTTTTGGATCCTAGCGTTTGTCGTCCACAAAAGTTTAGACATTGCAGAATAGACAAAAATCTATCCCTAGCCATCATCTTAGAGAACAACTCGAGTGAAAATAATCTACTTTTTTTCCAATAATCGGGGATTCTTTGACATTTAACAGTCCCCATATGTAAGAGAAGTCCTAGCCATGTTGTAAATTCCATTACAGTCAGGGGCCTCCACCTCGTTTTTCCTTGGTGTAGGGACTGTCCAAGTTCATTTGCTTTGGAGATGCATAAATCAAAAAAAGTATCATCCGCTAATATTTTGAAGAAATTGAGAGGAGTTTTTTCTTGAGGGACCGGAACTTTTAATCCTGGAGTTCCAGTTAAGGGTATTCTTGTAGCCTGGGGGCACTCACGTGTCCAAACAATGGCGGGTTGGGGGACTGCAGGTACCTGGCCTAATCCGCTGTCGCTTACCCTTGCCCTTTCATTGGCCTCGTCTTCATCACCAGCTTCTTCGTCACTAGATAAATAGCTACTGTTAGAATAGCTCTCGCTTCCTGAATAGTGATCTTGATCGTCTTCACTGTCATGAAACTCTTTCAGAAACAACGCAATTTTTGCATCGGATGGGCCAGGGATACCCATCCAGGAATCATGTTGAGCTAAAGGCACCTCATCTATGACGGAGTCGTTTGAAGTCTTATTATGTTCGTCTTCTTGAAGACTAGATCGACCTGTGCGATGCAAAACTTTCCTACTTGGTCCTGGAATGGCTTCCTTATTCTCTCTTTCCGGGTCATCTACAAAAATGTTTTTAATTAAATAAGTAAAACTAATGAAAGAAAATTGAAATATAACACAAAATAATAATAAATCATGTGAATCACGATATCTCTGGTACCATGTGACATATGACCATGAAATAAAATATATTCTTCTCAGCCCTAGATGTTTATAAAATATTTTTACGATTAGCCAGCTTGCGTATTGGAGGCCACATAATATCTATTTCTAGTCCCTCACTGACATAATTACCGCTACTCTGAAATAAAATAATTGTATATGAGATGATAATGTCTCCCAAGAAGAGATTTTCTTAAATTGGATCCCTAAGGGGTAAAATGAGGAGAATGAAAAAAATAGAGGGAATGGAGCCCAGACAGGTCGGACAATCTGGCTAAGCAAAAGAATTTTAATTTTTCTCGGCGTTAGTTCATAAACCCATTACATTAAAAAATACTCCGTAGTGAAACACAGGTATCCAGCTATTATTAGTATAAATAATATTCATAAAAATACATAGGTTGATTCAACATGGGCCAATCTTAGTACACATAGTTAAGTCCCGGATTTTTTTTTTTAAACCTTTTGATAAAATGGTATAAAGATACTGAAACGATCTTACGACACATAACAATAAAAAAAGTGTAATTTTACATTATATTCAAGATAATTATATTTATAAAAGGCTAAACAAAATTATAATAATAATAAATTTTAAATAAAGCATAAATAACTTTAAAATTCTTTTATCTACGATTGATACGACATATAAACATTGTATCTCTGTTTAGATGCGTAGAAAGTGATTCATTACTTACTTGTATTCATTGAGCATGCGCGTCTCATAGTTCTGAAGAATTCCTCTTCTTTACCACCCTAGGGCGGTAAAGAAGAGGAATTCTTCAGCTTTACGCACGATTACCGAGTTTGTGTACATTTAACAAAACTAATTTGCTGTTCGTTTATTAAAGTGCCATCTTTATCAAGAGAGAAATACGAACTTACATATATCAAGTTTATCTTTTTCTGTATTTATTATTTAAATCTATCAATCATAGATAAAGTACGGTACGTAACTCGTGCGAAAACGGAATTTTGCATTGATCGTGTGGTTTTACTACCTTCGCTGTCGGTCGGGTGCAAACTCCACACTCGCATGCAAACTGCTACTTTCCGCACTCGACGCGTAATGTACTATTACTGCCCCTCGAGTGGTAAGATTTTCTTTTTATAAAATACTTAAATATGTATAAATAAATAATTTTAATGTCTCTATACCAACAATAGTAAGTTTGTTAAAGTAACATAAAACTTGTTTACCAATTTGGGGGCACAGCAGTGCCCCCCGCCAAATCGAGCTCAGCCATTCTATCCATTACTGAAACCAATTTAGGGCACTTTAGACCCCCCCCCCTTTATTATCCCATTAAAAATACTCAGAAGTATAAAATTGATTTTAAATTAGAGTTTATTAGAATAAAAACTGAACCAGAAATAAAATGTCACACCTCTACCCATATTAGTTCATATAAGATATATGAGCCTAAAGTTTTTGTTATTTTGGCACTCACTGACTGACTTATTGACTAACTCATGAATATTCTAAGGCACTTCTTGCAATCCTAGAAACTTGAAATTTTGTATGTACGTAGATTTAATGTACAATAAAATTAAAGAATCTGCTTCTTTGCCTCTCTCAAGGCTAATAGACAAGACTTGGCAATTACGCTGCACTAGAAGGTTAAAAGTTTACCGTTATTTAATTCATATTTTCCCCTATGGAGATTTAGCTGAACCTATAATCATAATATAAACGATAATGTAATAAAATATGTAATATAAATTTATATACCTAATATTAAATTCTATAATATTGTAAAGGAACACGTCATAAATATACTTATATTCATAAAGTGTAATAATAGCTACTTGAGATAGGATTTTTTCTTATTTTTTATTTCATGATATTAACTATTTTAATATTTTATATAATTAAAGTATTACCATTTTTTGTTGATAACCGTCGTTTACGACTCCCTCGATTGCTCATTATGACTAAAAATGTAATATTAAAGTCAAAAACCAATGATATAAAATACTGTATAAAGTAATTATTTATTCCAATTATTTGTGAAGCTAATTCAGTGTACAAATGTAATAATTATCGGCAGAGAAAGGGTCCGATGAGAGAAAAATACGCGCACCAAAGTTAAACCAAGCTTGGGTTGTTGAAAGCTCAACATTACAACACTAACTGATGTCTGACTCTATGGGGCCGTTTTACCCATTCCTAGGGGTGGGGAGAGATTAAATAATAGCGCATGGCATCGACCGCCCAAGCGGTCGTCCGTTGCTGGGTAGTATGCATTCCCCTGGTACCGTTATGAAGGTCGCTTGGTTTTTTGACTGGTTTTTACTTCAATGTATTATGTCTACTTATATAGACTGACCACTTATCTCCTCTCCTCTATGGTCTGCCTGTCTAGGCTTCTTTATTATTTATCATTTGTTTGCTTTGTTCACATTGGCATTGTTTACATCGCCATTTGTACACTGTTTACATTGTCATTGGTTTTACATAGTTTGACTTAGCCCTCTATTTTTTAATTCTGTATTATTTTGACTGCATTAGCATTTACTATTATTCTTTTTAGGGTTTTGTGGATACTTTTCAAAACCCCGTTTGCCGAGGGTGATGTGTCCGTCTGTCCGTCGCTCTTTGGTTCATAGCACTCGAACCGTTTAAGCTAAAGAGCTGAAATTTGAAACACTGGCGACACTTTTGAGCCCAACTACAGGAAAAATATACAGAAGTTTGCAATTTGCAAAAATTTGGTAAACTCAAAAATTTACAAGTGGGGTATCACATGAAAGCTGCTGAATAGTAGGTTACAAATATATATAGCTTTTTATTATTACTGTGCGTTTTACCGCCAATATTGCGTTTTTAGCGCCAAAATTTCACCCAAAAAAATGTTCCCCCCTTCCTAACCACTATATAACGGCTGGTCCTAAACTTTCGAAATAATTCATGCCATTACCTTATTGAGGGGCGATGAAAATTCCGGGAGTGCATCCTCAATTTTCAAAAATTGCCAATTTTGTGCGGGAAAATATAAAGTGAGCACACAATTTTATTTTTTTTAAATTTTGAGTTGGGTATCAAATTAAAGCTGCTGAAGAGTAGGATACATATATATATATATATATATATATATATATATATATATATATATATATATATATATATATATATATATATACTTTTTTAAATTTTGCGCTCTTTATTGGTTTTATAAGTCAAAAGATACCCCAAAAAACCCCAACCACTATATAACGGCTGGTCCCAAAATTTTGAAATAATTCATGGTTATACCTTATGGTGGGGCGATGAAAATTTCCTGAAAAATGTAATTTATCTTGTAATTAATGTAATTAACCATCTACGAAACCCTAAAAAAAAGTACTACCATGTGATCTATTTCTTTACTTATTTATAAGAAATCTCTTGAAGGGATAGAATATATGTATATGGTTTTCAATTTTACATGATCAATTAAGATCATTGTGAGAGTAAATTCAAACACATACAGCATACAGGTGAGCAGTGAATCACTATGATGACCACATTGAGTTGATTCAGAAAGTGACCGATCCCATTCTAAAATTATGTTATTACCTCACCTTTACCTACTCAAATATGATTTGCTGTTATCTAGTGTTGATCCGTATGAACCCTCCGAATACAGGATGTATTTTTAGGGAATAAGTAACAAGCGATATCTCTGTAAGGTCTGGCCAGACCCTATGGAGGTAATGCACGTTTTAAATCTTATAATCATTAGAAAATAACTATATTAATATAACTTCGTTTGACCTATATCAGACAGTATTTGTAAAAAAAAAAAAAAAAATAAAAAATAATTAGAGCTTTATTAATAGGAGAACATATACACAAAGAGTAAAAGAATAAAAAAAAATAATAAAATAGGAATAGGTATGCTTGAATTTACTAGCAAAGAATTAACTATTTCTTAGGCACCAAATTAAACTGAATGTCATCATTCGAAGTAATTAATCATTTTTTTTTATCTGACAAATGTTCAGTTTGAGCCTGAACATCGTCCAAGCGATTCATACATACCTTTAAGTTTATTACACAGGCTGTCGTTTTTGTTTTGTTTTGAAACAATTGTATATTCTTGTGATTTGACTCCTAGCTCTGCATAATTGCTTTAACTCTTCCTCCCACTGTCCCATGTCTGTTCTCTGGTCATCGCCTTCTTGCTTGTTTTATCCTCGTCGCCATTGATAACTATAGCGTTAACTCTATAATAAATATTTTGTTCGGTACATCTCAAAATGTTTGGTTACATAACTCGAAAACTGATTCATTGATCCTAAGGTTCAATAACTACATTTTAAAGTTTATTTAATGTAGAAGTTTTACCTGAATTCGTCACTTGTCTGGCTAGTCTAAATAATAAGGTATAGCTCATAGAGAAGAATGAAGAATTTTGAGAAAAAAATAATATTTCTAAGTTACCTTCAAATTACCAGTGTTTGGAGGTAATTTTAACCATAATCAGGGATTCTGAAAGAAAATGAAATACTCTTTTGAATGCCGTAAACTGATTTTAATTTGTTACCAAAATGATAAAAAAAATCCAAAGGTCGAAAAAACACCGATATCTCTAAAACGAAAAATAAAGCTGAAGTAGTAAAAAAAAGAAAGTTTTATTCTCGCTTGATAAATCGGCTTAATTAATGAACTAGAGTATTGGCTAAGTAGAGATTTCCATTCACTTCTAATTATTTGAGTCAGCTGCATATCTCATCTTATCAGCAGTCTTAACTTATTTAACTGATTAAACTTCTAAATTCCAACTACTCTTTGTTTGCTGTTGAATCAAGAAACAGACCTTGTTGAATTAAGACTGAAAGCTTTTTATTGGTATTAATTATCTTGCTTTGTTTTTCTTAGTTGATTAAAAAAAAGATGACGTTGCTTCATCTTGAGATATTGGTTATATAAGATACTAGCCGAATTGGCACGCTTCGCGTGCCTTATTCGTCTAGAAGTTGGCGCTAGGTGTAAAAAATAATTAAAACAATATAAGTAATATATCTTTTTTATTAAATAATTTTGTATTTTAGTGCAATTAGTTTATATTATTTTTTATTGCTTATTTTTAAACATTTTATCTCAATTAAATATATGACCTGCTTTTTTTTATGTAAAATATATTTTTCATTATAAATGAATTTAACCATAAGTTTTTATATTTCCTACATATTTACTTGGCACTAACTATGTGGATAATGTATTTTGTTTAACAGTGTAATTTTTTTTTATTTAATAATATTATTGCATCAGAAATGAAATCTTAACTCATAAAACTGTTGTTGGTAAAAGTTTTGTATGTCTTAGTTTGTTAGTTCACCGCTAGAATGCGTTTGAAGTTTAGTTTCTAAATGAAGTTCCTTAGGGCATGGCACAAACAATATTTTAATGCTTTTAGTAATTATTCAGCAGAATTTAATTAGTTTTCAGCAAATTTGCTTCATGGAAAGTCTGTTCGGAAAAAATCCGCAAGTTATTTTATTTGTTTTGTCTTATCCCAAATATTTACAATCCTTCATTTTGACAGATTTCAAATTTAAGATTTTTTATTAAGAGGTAAACAGTGAATGACAGCGAAAAAGAATAAGTAAACCAATTAAACAAAGAAGATAAATAATTGAATATGAAGATAAATTAATTGAATTAAAAAACGTAGTATATATAAAGTTCTTTTTATCTTGTAATTTTATACATATATCTATATTTGATTAATTTATATTTTTATTTTTCTATACACTTTATTCTTTTATTGCCGCGCCGTATCAAAAACTGTCAAAATGTGTCAAAAATAAACAAAACAATGCACCCCCCCACAAAGACAAACCCAAGCCTTTCTCAAAGTCTTCTCTCATTGGTTGGTCATATTATGTCAAATTAAACACCAGAAAACTGATGTAGAAAGCTTGTCGCCAAGAGTAACGGCTACAATTAGACTAACTCAACCAACAATTCACGGAACTAAAAAAAAAAATCAAAACAAATCAAATGCGCACCAGTCTATCGAATAAAAAATCCTTACTCTGCTGAGCAGCAGCAGTGGTTTATCATTCATCGAATATTATCAAAATTGGTATTGTTGTAAAGGTCTCGATAAGAGCAGTAAAAAATTATTAATTAGTTTTCCATTTAAATTATAATCTAAAAAACCAATCGGAAAAACAGATAAATTAACGGTTTTTTATGCTTTACACCCCTTAAAATGTAAAATTTTGAAAAAGTGTACATAACAACAATGAAAGTACTTTTCAAGCACTGTAAAATTATATATAATATGATATATTTCGAGCATTTCGATCATTGTACCCATGTACCTCATATAGGTACCAACATTATATTAAAACAAATTAAATTCACTGAATGGTATAAAGCTTACTAAATAAAATCATTACTAATAACACATTGTTTCACAACATAAAATCTCAAGTTAAAATAACACATTAGGTACCGTATGTGCCAAAAGTACACATGTGTACAAATATGTTCAAGTATTAATTTTTTTCTGAGTTCCTAATATTAAATAAGGCATGCATACAAATTTTAAATCAAATCGAATCAATATTTCTCATATTTTTAATTTTTTATTAATTTCCCTATTTTTGGGCCCAGATTTTGAGCCGGAAAATTTGGGCAAAAAAAGTTGTCGACAACCCCATACAAACTGTACGTTTTTTTAAAGCCCCCGTCGAGTAGATTACGAATATGCCGTCAGTTTACCATTTAGCACTTTTAAAGCCTAAAAAATGGCCAATCGAAAACCCCAAAAATTGCCAAATATGAACTTTGAGTGGCTTTTTCTCGGAAACTAAGAGTCTTGGAAAAAAAAGCCCAAGTGCACTTTCGTCTTGTATTTTTCATTTTTATAAGCGTGACAAATTTCATGAAGATAGTACAAACTTTATTTTTTACCAAAAAATCGTCAAGCCACACCCCTGTGATTTTTTTACCCGAAAAAGTCAAAATGAAGATAACAAAATAAATGAGGTATATTCGTAAACGTCTCGAAAAGGAGAGTAAAAAATAATAACAATGTTTTAAATTTCAACCAAAACCTAAGGAACCATTGTCAAATAACAGCTATATAGGGACTTTTTTCAATTTTACCCCCCTAAAAAGTAAAAATATCACAAAACACTACATAACTACATTAAAAGGCCTATTCAAGAGTTTTTCAACGATATACATGAAAGTAGGTTTTGTGTTTAAAAGCATATTTGTACCCGTGTACCCATAGGTACCAAAAATATATTTAAAAATCAAACCATGTATAAGATCATTATTTAGGCTAATGAATTCTAATAAATGTAAAAATAAAATTTAAAAAAATTATTTCACCTTCTTAACCTGAACCAAAAGTACAAATCGGTACAAATGTACCCGTACAAAAAATTTTAAAAATAAATAAATACCACAACATTAAAGTATTAATCAAGGCCTTTAAAACGATATACGACACATAAAAATATACACGTGTTTTAAAAATCCAATATGGCGGCTATAATTCAATATGGTGGCTATATATCGAAATCAAAACACCCGCACATTTCTAGTATTGGTACACTCTACCTATGTACCAAATTTCAAATCTCTAGGTCAATGGGAAGTAGGAGAATTACTGATGAAAAAATCCAAGATGGCGGCTATAATTAAATATGGCGGACACATATCGAAATCAAAATGGCCGCACTTTCCTATTTATGGTACACTCTATCTATGTACCAAATTTCAAATCTCTAGGTCAATGGGAAGTAGGAGAATTTTTGATGATCAGTCACTGTCACTCTTAGTTTTATATATATAGATAACTTAACTTACTTAAGTTAAAGAGAGCCAGCGTGGCCGTGCGGGTTAAACCACGTCTGCTCGGCCATCACTGAATCTTGAGTGGAACGAGACGGGGTTCGATTCCTCGCCGTGACACTCTGATTTATATGGCTCACTATTGATCACATCATACACGCTTCGGCGGTACAAATGTACATATGTATGATGTGTGAAGTGGCTGGAACTCTCTACCGCGGGGCGTAAAAAGGGCCTAAGTGATGGCCTAATTGCAAGGTTCGAAGGTTGAACTAGCCTATACGGGGCATCATGTATAGAAATGCAAAAACACTGGCACATATAATTAAAGTCTTTTCTATAGATTGATAAAAAATTCACCAATTGTGGATTCTTCTTCATTTCATAAGTTTTCTCTTAATAAAATTTCCATCTTCAGTCCTCTCATTTGAGACACAGCTGTGTACAGACCTGTATTCAGGTCGATTTTGGGAATCTTGGGCGTATGTATCTGTTGTAGATGATTACCTGGGCTTTGATGTAGCGTATCTGGTTTTTCAAGAGAGTATGAAATGAAAAAGAATACATAAATAATGCAATTTATATCAATATACAAGAAACACTTTAATTATGTATGCATTATATTTGTAAGTTTTTGCATTTCTATACATGATGCCCCATATAGGTTAGTCCAACCTAAAATTGATTAAACAATCAAAGACTTACTTTAAGTACTGGATGATACTTGAAGCACATGTAATTAAAATAGTGTTTTCATGTTGTTAGTTTTATATACTTTTTGCTCTAATGGTAGAATTTAAAATAGTGGAGAATCTAATTTTGTCTGACTGCTACGACCATTTACGGCATTTTGCCGTGATAAATACGTTCAACACTTGAAGCCAATTTAACAAATTTAGTAGAAGTTAAGTTTTATATACTTACTTACTTAGTCGAGTCCTCTTTTACCTTGCAGTGTTGAGGAGTACCAAAAATGTCTCCACCTTTTCCTGTCCAAAGACATGGAGCGAGCACTTTGCACAGATTGTCCTCTCTGGGTGAGGGTGGATGTTATATTGTCCATCCAAGAAGTTCGTCTCCTTCCACGGGGCCTTCTACCCTCAATCCTTGCCTCAAAGACTTTTCGAGGTAATCGTTCGCTGCCCATTCGGTTAACATGCCCAAACCATCGAAGCTGTGCGTTTTCCACTGTCACCTTTGCCTGCTGTACATCTAAACCTTGTCTTATTGTGGAGTTTCTAACCCTATCCCTTCTAGTCTTTCCAGCCACCTTTCTTAGATAGTGCATCTCTAAGTTTTATATAAAAATCCTAAAGATGATTCTGTATAGGATTATCTAAATGTAATTTTTTTTTCTCGATTAATTGATATCATAGACTGGTGTCTATAAACATACCACGCATTATTTTTGATAATCTCCTATTATTAAAACAGTTCGTCTGTACTACTATCCTTTGTAGGACTATCCTAGTTTAAATTTGAACCAAAATTTAAATCAATATTATTAATCATTTGTTTCCAACGAAAAAGATTAAGTAGTTCTACGTGTAGTTTCTTCGTTCTAATATCACAATCCTAATAAGTATTTATTTTATATATCCATTGCGACACAATTTAGTTTCCCATTGTTGTAAATAAGGCAGACCAGGGTTGTTTCAAAAATTATTCTGTGTGAGAACTCCCGTAGAAGTAGTTAGCCAAAACTTGGCAGTGAAGCTGCCATATTAAAGGAGCAGATCACTAGATATTTATTTGATTTCTAATAGCGATTACCACGCTTTGAAATTTACTTAGAATATTCTTCTTGTATTATTGGGGCATTTTTTCTTTGAATTAAGGTGCAATAAGAGTAAATATGTTACGATAAATAAAAGGAGTTTTTGGCTGGTCCTTTTTACATTCCAAGGGCAGTCTACAAACATTTTGGATGCGGTGTTTATGGCTCTCATTTTGCCGCATTCTATCTTTTCCTCCATTCTATCCTCCTTCCGTTGTATCCTCAGCTCTCTACTGCCGCGATATCAATATGGTGAAGGATCTTCTGGTGAAAAACTCCATTGAATGCTTCATGAGGTCGTTGACAGTCTTTGTTTATGATTTGTAGAAGTTTGGTTCCACGTGTTTATACTGCAACAAGTGCCTAACTCGCTGATTGATAGTCTCTCAATTTAATTTCTCTAAATATCTGCTCCCTGGCTTTCTTTGGAGATTTAGGTGTAAGCGTGAA
Organism: Gerris lacustris; assembly: GCA_951217055.1. NCBI lineage: Eukaryota > Metazoa > Arthropoda > Insecta > Hemiptera > Gerridae > Gerris > Gerris lacustris. Next base: position 44,191,382 of record OX578276.1, read on the forward strand.
AGTAGTTGTTTATACCAATAATTCAATAATAGGTCCTACGTATCCTAAGACGCTTTTGTAAATAGTAGAAAAACTTATATTAGCAAAAGAAATGATTCTGAAATACCCCGATCTTTATGCAATTATTCGCTAAAATCACCGTTGTCTAACCTGTTTCAAAAATACAATGATAATCATATGATTAAGCACGTTCCTCTTAAAATATAAAGTCAACGCACCTAACTTTGCAAGTTGAACCATACATAAAATACCCAAATACAAGTAATGAATCCGCTATCCCAATTTTATTTGTTTAATGTTTCGAAAGACGGCCTTAAATATTTTAAAATTTATGATGTGTACTTTATGGTTGTTGTTGCAATTAAATTTATAATGATTTTTCGGTCTTATAGTTGCTATAAAACCATTTAGATACATTTTTCTTTTTATACTCTACGAACCCGACTTGTAGCCCAAATTAATTGGTTCATATATCTCTTTGTGAATATAATTACAGGTAAAAGTCTAACTAAGGGATTTATCTGTTTAATTTTACAGATTACCTTATCCGCGTTTGCTGAGATTTAAATATTTTATCTGATATTTTCTTTTTCCTCGATATATAACAAAACCTTGTGACACGAATTAACTAAATGGCACAGGTATTTCTATTAATATACTGACGTAATAATTAATTGGATTTTTAACTCTTGATATATATATAACTCACGCTTTTCTAATCGGCAAGACGAAGGTATGTTTTATATATATATATTTTTTTTAATCAGCTTTGAATTAAGGTAAAGTTAAGAGGAAGGATTTTAAAAAAAAGGTAACCACGTAACATAGATTTGATCTACTTTCAAGCTGCTTCTATAGGAAGTTTTTTTATGTTAGCTCTAATGATGACCGAAAGTTCATTTGAAATTTGAACAATGAATAATCCATCCTGCAGATAGTTTCAATACATTCTTGATAATGACCTTTATTTCTGGCATAACGTTAATTGGCTTATTGACGACATGAAGTGCGACGGTTTTGTCCGTCTGTCAAAACTTAAGTAACTTCTTTTGCTGAAGATACTGTGAAAAAATTGTGAAAAAAGCTAAATTTGATTAAGATCTAGCGAACTATTTGGAAAAAAAAATAGAATATAGAGTCCTGTGCTCTTAGGATCAAATTATATGTGACTATGAAGTTTCTAGCCTTAATCAATTATATTTTTCGAGCTTTAGGTGCTCAAAGAAAAATAAAATCAATTAGATCTAAGTACGTTAAATTAACTTAGAAAGGAAAAATATTAAAAATAATAATAATTCATATTAGAAGTTACGCAGGTCCTCAGATGATCACTGCTATGCTTAGGCTGTTCTTTGCAATGCATGGTAGGGAATAATTTGTACATCATGTGATATTTGTACAACATGTCCTTCACATGTTTTTCATAAGTTGCATATTTATTGAGTTGAGTAAAATAGACTTTTTACGCGTTACAAAATAAAGGTGTGTACGAATATTCGGCTTTATTAGATTTTCTTATTTTACGGGCTATGAAGGCTCGGGACGGGACATCTTTATAGCAATTACCCATGTACTAATTATAATTATAGTAAAATACTAATTATATTTACAAACTCTACTTGGTAACTATATTTTAATATCTCTCTCTATTTATATTTCATAGACATCTTTAAAATATTACATAATTTTAAACTATTCGCTGTTTGCCTGTATTAAAGTCTTGATATCCTTTTCTTATCAATCCAATATGTATATTGTATATGCGGGTTATGCTAGATAACCTCATTAAATTTGACAATAAACTCATTGCATATTTTCTCTATAAAGAGTTTGTCACAAAAAAGTAATGAATTCGGTTCCTTTAAAAAGTGCACTCAACTTTACTAAACAAGGTACTTAACTAAGCTGAGAAACTTAGCCCCTAGCACCACTTAACAGGCACCAGGTACTTAGCTTCCAGTCATCCGGCCAACCACTTTCTATTGTCAAGAATTATGATGGGGATGTGTTATAAAGTTGAAGGAAGCTTAAAAGTTTCCTGCCCGATGAAGAGGCTCTTCACATACCTGCCAGAAATCTTAAGTACCTCTCTTATCCAGTGGCGTAACCTGAAATTGGAGTCTTACGGAAATACCAATGAATTTTAAATGATTGTGTACAACAAAATCATTTACCAATATTCATACGTAGTGCCATTATATTATCTGTACGTAACGTAGGCATTGGCATTATGATCATTCTGAAGAACAATTTATAAAATAGAATTACTTTTGCATTACAATGTGCACGAATTTCTGGGGAAAATAGACAGAAATTTGTGTGCAATAAAACAATGGATAAGGAAAATGGTCCTGATCGAGTTAAAATTTGGCACGAATATACCTCTCTATATGAAAAACAAGCCCACCAAATTTCATTTTGATATTGGTCGCCATTTTGAAGTTATCAATTTTTTATTTTTTAAACTTTGACGGTTAATAATACCGAAAGTATAAATAGATTTTTGACGTATACCATATCGTTGGAACAGGAAAAAATTAAGGAACAAATATAAAAAACCCCGATTAATTATTAAATTCCATTAATTAGTTTAAAAGTTATAAGCAAATATAATTATTTATTAGTGCGATAATTTTGATGACGTCAAAGTTTGTTTACATCTGTCAAAATACCGCCAAACTTCAAATAATTAAATAAAATATAGGTATTAAAAATAAGGTTTTTTTAAAGAATGATAATAAATCAGTTTGTTCAGAACGGTCACCCATCCAAGTACTGACCACGTCCAATGCTGCTTCCTCCCTCTGCGAAGCAGCAGGAGAGGCCACTTTAGTGGCCTCTGAAGTGAGGAAAGGAAAAGTTCCGAGGTACCCTGTACCCGATTTTTTTTACATTTAACTCAGCCAAGGCTGTGGTAACCTCTAAAGGTTTTTTGAGTTCGAGTTTTTTTTTATATAATTAGTAAGTTTATTAATTTCTTATTATAATTAATTAATTTAATATAAGAATTTTTATTAAGTATTTTTAGAGTAAAAGATTCATATATTTTATGACAGTAAACTAATTTGATTTAATTAGTAATGTTCCCTATAAATAAATACAAATAAAACAATAACAATTACTTATAAAATTTATAGACGCTCACACAAAATAACTTAATAGCATAATATTACAATAAATTACACCTACAATGTCAATAAATTAACATCCAAATATTTTATATTAGATATTGTTGTTTGAGTTATAATTCCTGGTGTAGCCATACTTCTTTATACACTTCTATTATTTTCATTCCTGTCTGTCTAACGCAACTCTTCTCCATGTTCTGCTCCACCGCAGTATTTCCGCATTTCTTTGTCCCATTTGATTTTTGGCCTTCCTTTTGCTCGTTGACATGCTAGTAGTCTCCATTCTATTGCTTTCTTTGTCCACCTTCCCTCGTTCGATCTGACCACATGTCCAGACCACCTCCATTTTCTTCCTACAGCCTCCTTCCCGATATCTTCCAATTTCGTTTGCTGCCTTATCCATTTATTTCTCTTCCTATCATTTCTTCTGATTTTCGTCATACTCTTTTCCATCCGTCTAACAGCCACTCTCAGCTTATCGACATCTTTTTTGGTCAGACACCATGTTTCAAATCCGTACAGCATGACAGGTTTGACAACACTGTTCCATAATTTAACCTTTAGTTCGATATTTAAATCAGACCTAAATAATTTTCTGTAACAGTTGTAAGCTCTCCAACCTAGTCCTATTCTTCGAGTCAGTTCTTTGTTCATCCAATTTGCTTTGGCTACTTTAATTTATTTATTTAGGCCAGATTAATAAATAAATTATTCGACGACTTCTATTTTTGTTACCTTAGACAATTATATCTGTTTCTTCACTTGCATTTATATACATGAGTTTAGTTTTATTAATATTAATTCTTAATCCTATTTCTCTAGTTTTCTCTTCTAAATCTTGTAGCGTGCATTCAATTTCTTGTTTACTCTTTCCGATTAAATCAACGTCATCCGCAAATTTTAAGCTGTTTAGTCTCTCTCCGTTGATGTTTACACCGTAACTTTCCCACTCTAGTCTCATAAAGGCTTCTTCTAATGTAGCGCTAAATATTTTAGCAGATGGGACATCTCCCTGTCTAGTACCTTTCATCGGTTTGATACATTTGCTTTCTTTTCTGACCTTCATGTGTATTTCTGCCTTTTTATTTATTTCATCTGTTATATTTAAGTATGGTTCTTCGATATTACTTCTTTTTAGGGCTAGTATAATATCCTCATGATAGATGCTATCGAAGGCTTTTTTCAAAGTCGATGAAAAGCAATAAAATAGGAAAGTGATATTCTAGTGATTGTGCGACGAGTTGTTGGACGACTATAATAGCATCAATTGTGCTAAAGTTCTTTTTGAACCCAATTAATATATAAAACAGCTTAAATGCTAGTTCGTTAAATGAAATAGTGAAGGTAGCAGTGTTCCCCTAATACACTGTTACGAACGGTGCTAAAAGATTTAGATATTTCTTGGTCTATTGAAAAAAGTTTATAATAATTACTTCAAATGGTATTTACTTTTTAAAAATCCGAAAAAAATAATGTTGAAGAGTAAATGCTTATGCATGCCAACAATCACGATGTTTTTGGGTTGAAATTTAATGTTAAGAAAAGAAAAACCTGGCCTCCTCCGACACTTCTACTTAACTTTCCCTTTTTGTAGTATACATAATAGCTTGGCCTCACTCTGAACTGAAGTTCGTCCCAAACCTATTCCTGCAACGCTTTCTTCTTCTTCTCCAGAATAGTCTTCCATGTAATTATTTTCGGAATTAGGCAATCTGTCCACATACACAAACCAACTAATTCTCTTATTGTTATTATGTAGTTTATATTTGGATGCTATTTAGAGAATTCTCCTCTTTTCGCGATCCATGGACAAGCCGTATAATTTGCATAGGCTCTGTCTCTTGAAAGTCATGAGAAGGTTCTGATCTGCTTTTGTAAGGGTCCTGGGCCTTGGGCCTTGGAAATATTTCTCGCTGGTATAGCCTTGCCAGAGTCAATTACATCTTTGGTTTCTAGACTCTTATTGTTAGTCTGTTTTTAAAAAAGTTTGATGTTGCCCTATTAAATTTGGTTTCCTGCTTGGACTTTTTTGTATGCAGTTTCTTACCGAGGTATGAAATGTGTCTTCTTCTACATTTAGTTCCTGTGGTACTCTGAGGAGCCTTTACTGTTGACAATAACTTAAATCTTAAATCTGAGCTCAAGGCCAAGTTGCAGTAAACATGCAGTTTATCTTTACTTGAACCAATTTACCCGGTTTTTCTCACCCTCTCTTAAAATGGGCATTTAAAATGTTTGCTTTTTTGTTACTTACTGACTCACCATCAAAATTTTAAGTGACTTCCAGAATAGCTAGAAACTTACTTGTATAGCTGTAGCCGTGTTACTGTCGGGAAAATTCTAATAAGTTAATATATTTAATTCCCCCCTCCAAAAAAAAAAATAAAATAAAAAAAATAAAATAAACATTGTGGATGAAACGTTAAAGTTTTCTGTGAATTTACGGTGTCATATCAAAAAACCGATTGTTCAACTAACAGCTACTGATTTTAAAAATCTACAAGTTCGATTCCATAACTTTATTCGTACCTCTCCCATTGGTTGTACCTTAGTTGGAGCTAGATTTTATAATATTTTGTAATTTTTGACTTTGAGCTCTCATAGCATTTACAATTGTTAACCGATTTTATTTCTGATTGGAGGGGACACATCTCATTCTAATGCTGTTTAAATCTAATATTTATTATTTTATAAATTCGACTTATTTGCTGAAAGCACGAGAGTAAACTTTCTTCCGAGTACCGTGTTACGTGACCACTTTTTAACATTTGTTATTGTGTTGTATATCATTTGAAGGGTCTCAACTGTACTTCAGGGTTGTGTCATTTGTTTATTTTTTAAAAATGTGGAACTTAAAACATGTACTTTTGTAGCGTTTTGTATCATAATAATAATAACATATATACTCTGTACTGTATATACCCGTGTTATTCGGTTTAATGCATATTTGGGGAATATACAGTGGCCTTGCTAGAAAAACGACGCACACGATACTGAAGCTATTAAAAAGGAATCAATTTTCCAACAAAAAGTTAACCGTGGAAGAAGGTCCAAGTTCCAGACCCCCTACCAAAAATGTCAGCTATCAACGTAGGGCTCTTTTATTTTTATTGCTTAATAATACTTGGCCAGTTTCTGAACGAGGCATAAAAAATCAGTATCATGAGTATTTACACAGGAGTTACGTGGGTGATAGGAAGGAGAGAACTTAGAACAAAAGATAAACGTTCTAGAACCCCTCCCAAAATAGCATTAAAAATTAAAACATTTTCATGTCTCCGATGGTAAAAAGTTTAAGACAAAAATCCGTTTCAGACATCAGGGAAGGAATATTTTTTGTTCTGTGTCTGCCTGTCGGTCTATCACTCAATTTTTGCGAACCAACAATATCTTAAATACTAGTTGGCCGATTTTAATTAAATTTGGATGGTTGGTCATAATTAGGCTGTTGTTGGTCCCATATATGCTTCAACCTTCGGCGCTTTTTTCTCTCTTCCCCTTGCTCACAAACATACATTTATTTTCTCCTATTTTTAAGAAATTTGGATGGTTTGACGAGACGTTAATTCATGTAAAAAATTTGACAGATTTACAAAAACGGGAGAAAATTTAATAAAGAAGACATAATGGGTTGTAAAAGCTTGAAATCATTAAAATACACGAAATAAGACACGAGGAAGCTACTCTCCACTCTAATTAATAATCTATTTTTAATAAATATACCTAATATTGATTTAAGAATTAAGCAATACCCTCTTTACCATTGTAAAATTATTTATTTCCTTTTTGAATTTAATTAATTTGAGATTCCAATTGTTCAACTCTACTTATATAACAGCAATGCTAAAAAAGACTACGAATAATTACGTAATTGAAATGAAAAAAAAAAATTATCTTTATACTTTCTGGCAGATCCTTGGACAATAACGTATTAATCTGCGGGGATGATTGTCAGGCATAGTACGGGGGTTGGACAAAAGGATAATAGTGATTGGAAGGGAAGGGATTCATAGAATCGTTTGTAACAGGAAACAGTTAGGTCTCGGACAAAAGAAACATGGAGGTCATTATGGAGAGTAAGTTTAGTGACGTAGAAGACATTTCTTAACATAATGGGCTGGAGGGATTGGATACGACCTGAGTTGGGGGTTCTTTTTGGTATAAATTACGTTTAGGTTCGTTTGTCTAGATTCGGTTTAGTATTTTGAAGAAATTATCTTTTGAGTTGTCTACAAAATAAACTTTTTACTTTTCCTCACTACCTATAGTAGGAAAAGTGCCTACTGTTTTGACCAAACAATTTTTTTTCCAGATTTCAACGGAATTATCCGTTTTGGGTGTTTTTAAGACCTCCTGAGTGGTTTTCAGCATGACGTCTGTATGTATGTATGTATGTATGTATGAGTGTGTGTGTGTTATCATCGTAGCGCCCAAGGTATTTAACCTAGAGAGTTGAAACTTGGCAGGAAAATCAGTCCTTACCTGTAGTGGTGCCGACCGGAAAATCAAATTTTTCCGCCAGACTGAACCCAGTTTGTTGAGTCAGCAACATTTTTAAAAATCGTAATAAATCGACAATGGTCCTGATCGAGTTAAAATTTGGCACGAATATACCTCTCTGTATGACAAACAAGCCCACCAAATTTCATTTTGATATTGGCCGCCATTTTGAAGTTATCAATTTTTGATTTATTAAACTTTGACGGTTAATAATGCTGAATGTATAAATAGGTTTTTGACGTATAGCATATCGTTGGAACCGGAAAAAATTAAGGAACAAATATAAAAAACCCACATGAAATTCCATTAATTAGTTTAAAAGTTATAAGCGAATATGATTATTTATTAGTACGATAATTTTTTTATGACGTCAAAGTTTGTTTACATCTTTCAAAATAACTTCAAATAATCAAATAAAATATAGGTATTAAAAATAAGGTTTTTTTTTAACGCTCACCCATCCAAGTACTGACCACGTCCAATGCTGCTTCCTCCCTCTGCGAAGCAGCAGGAGAGGCCACTTTAGTGGCCTCTGAAGTGAGGAAAAGTTCCGAGGTACCCTGTACCCGATTTTTTTTTTATATGGCCTTAAAATTAATATACATAATTATAAATAATATTATTTTGAACCCTTCTCCTTCCCTCTCTTCGGGCCAAATTAAAGACAAGTCTAATTAAAGGTTTAGGCCAAAGCAGCAGCCCTAAGAATTCTTACAAGTTTACTAACAAAATTGTTCAAGTTCGTAATTACGTAATTATATTAAAAATTGGTTTCATAATATTATTAAGCCCTTTTTTCTGCCGATCTTACTCAAGGTGGATAAGATTCAAAGATCAACATTGACAGCTTATAGTTAGAAGAACAGAATGGCTAATGTTTAGTAGAAACAGATTCCATCATTTTAGTTGGTCGTTTGTTTATTGATGACCTATAAACATACTAATTGGTCTCTTAATGATTGTAGAGTTTATTCGCCATATTGTGTTAATTTTTCATATACGAGTATACGAGGTAAATAAAAAAATATTGTTTTAGCCATTTATCCATTTAAAATCGAATCTAGGTGTCGTTTTCCGGAGAAATAACTAGTTTCTGAAATATTGATGAAAATAAATGTGATTTTTGCTAAAACTCGAAAACGAAATATTAATATGTTAATATTCACCTGTTGAACACTTTTGAAATATTTTTAATAAAAATTAATTAAATGATATATTATGGGATTTAATGAAATGTCTCTGTAGATATGAGAAAGTTTTGTTGGAGTTTATCGGATCGATTTTTATTTAATTCTAAATTACTTTGACTGCATTTACTTTTTATTATTAGGGTCTGTAGGCAAAACCAAGGACCCTTATATTTTCCTGCGTGTGTCTGTCCGTCCGTCCTCTCGCGTGCACTCACGGCTACACCTTTCGTCCGATCACTTTGAAATTTGGCATGTAGGTGTCTTGTACCTACCCACATATTTTAAAAATATAGCGACTTAAAAAAATATTTTTCAAAAAAATTAGGGTAAAAAAACATAAGGGTTAATTTTTTTTTTTTTTCGACACCGTGAGGGGTATCATATGAAAGGGTACGTCGAGCTGATTACAAAAAATATATAATTCTTTGGATATAACTTTGATAGGGCGAGCGTAGGCAAGTTTGAAGTGGGTGTGAATCGTGTCCCCCCTTCTATCTCGCTTATGTGAAGTGCAAAAAATCTGAAAAAATTCCTGAACATTCTTTGACCAAAAGTAAAGATACCACTTGTTGGAAATTTCGAAAAAAATATTATTTTATTTTTTATTGACAAAATCCTTTTTTTTATAATTATGGTTTTTTCGATGTATTTATATGGTTGTAGTCCGGATCAGTGGCAAAAAAATACTTTATCAGAGTGTGTTTTGAGAATATCAGACCCTTAGAATGGTTCAAAGTAAGTTTTTTAGCATTTTAAAAAAAACACTGTTTATACACTTTACAGTTAAACACTATATAGTGTGGCCTACGGACCCTCGCTGTGTACTGACTAGCACACACTTGACCTGTTATTCTAATATATTTGTGAGATTAAATTAAAACTTCATTGAGAAAAAAATAGACTGCCAATTGGTGTGGCACATAGCTTCCTCGCGTTCTATTCCGTACTTTGTTGATTTTATGTTTTTTCAAGCCATTAATGTCTTATTTGTTTATTTCCCCCGTTTTTTAAATCAGTCAAAATTGTTTTGATTTTTTGCATGAATTAAAGTATCAATTTAGAAAAAGTTAAAGAGCACAGACGGTTCAAATTAATCTGGGGCTATCTGCACCCGCATTACTGCACCGGTTACTTTCGATAAACTATAAAAGTTTCATACAAATCAGATAAGTACTTATGAAGCTGTAGGTGTAAATAAATGTATGTTTGTGTGGATGTAGAAGAGAAACAAATGGAAGGTTGAAACTTATATGGGACCAACAATGGGCTAATTATGATATGCCATCTAAATTTAATTAAAATCGGACGTGTAGTTTTTAAGATATGCTGGTTCGCAAAAATTGAGCGAAAGACCGATCGACAGACAGACACGGAACCAAAAATGTTTAAAATGGATTTCTGGAATTTCTAAAATCGGAGACCTAAAAATTTTTCGCTCTTTAGAACGATCACGTAGCTTCCGTTACCTTCGGTAAGCTCGGAAGCATAATAAATATCGTTCCTGGTATATATTTATATGTTTGTTTCGTTTTTGTACCTATTCATCTTTAGGCCATATTATGTCCAACAAATTGTGTTTTTCATGCCACCCCCACTATTTAATAAATCAACAAAACTATCACGGTTATTTATCGCAAAGAAATTATCTATAAGGAATTTTCCTTAACTCACATCTACAGCAAAATAAAAGATTAAACATTTAATATTGTCGGAACTGTTTGAGCTAGAGACTTCAAAGTAGTTTTATTTGCCAAAACAAAACTTTAAATGCCTGCCATCTTGAAGATGTACCAACTTCTTATAAATCCTTAATAAAAAGACAAGCAATTTACTTTTCTTTAATAAAATTTGTTAAATTGCCAACTCTCTATAAATCTGGACGGACTCTTTGTGTGTGATAAAAGCAAATACTTGGCAACTTTATTATCAACGCAAAGATAATGATTTAGGTTATTGGTAGTTTGAGGTTTAGGCTATAATTTCGTTAGCTACAGTATAATATTGGTTAACATTTATAACATAACAGTTAAATGCATAACATAAGGAAATGTAGCATGATCTTTTTTCTATATTTTTAATTTTATTTTTGTTGAATAAATAACAAGGAGAAAACCTCCCGTGGCATTTACATTTAATATTTACGAGTGAAAAAATATTCCAACCAACTGTGAATAACACGTTTTTTTGTGATTTCTCTCCCTCTACTGAACAATTTTTTTCTTTATTTCCTCTTTTGTCCAAAATAGTTCATGCTTAAGGCCTACGCCGTATTCGGAATACTGTTTATTGATATTTGGTTTTTCCAAGTGGAAAATGGATGTGATTTTTTCGTTTCACGTTTTATTAATCGTTCAGATATAACTTAATTTATAAAATGATTTGGGAAAATTATGGTGAAAAGAAAATGGTTTTGTAAAAGGCCAGATTTTTCCTATTCGGTTTATTTTATTACTAGCTGAAGTACCCAGCGTTTCCCGGGTGTATACAAGTATGAAATCGGTCCTAGACAACTCAGACAAACTTTGTTATTTACGAGTTTATAATTTCTTAGTCCAATGCTTTCAATTTATTAATTTTCGAGTTTTCGTTGGTCAATTTAATTATTATTGAACATTATATCAAAATGTATCATAAAAATAACTTCTCCTCTGCGGAGAAATGAACCCGACCTTTCTCCGTCTTCGTTTAAAGCTATTTTCTCACGAACTAGGTTCGTATTTAAATGGACCACATATTAGAATTTTTTATTTAAAATCGTCGGAACCGTCTTTGAGAAATCAGATTGGACATCCGTCCCAAGAATCTTCTAAAAGTCTCAAAAGGTTTTTAAACAGAACTTAAACACTCTTTTCTCACCTCTCAAATTTTCTAATCCTTAGCCTCTTTTGCTTCCACCTCTCTATTTTGTCAAAATCGAAAACGTCTTGTTCATGTTCTGATAAGTAGCCTTTTCAATAATGTAAATTTCCTAGTAATAATGGTTCGGGGCTTAATCTCCCTCTTTTTACTCCCCCTCCCCCTTGATTATACCCCGTAAGGGTCAGATCTTTAAAATTTCTTTTATTGAACATTTTTATGACGTTTTAAGCAGCTTGGTTCTGGAGATAAGGCCACCTAAAATATATGCGCCATTTAGAATCGAAATACCGTATTAAATAGACCCTGCTTTGTGGACGTCTAAATCATCAAAGGAAACATATTTTAAAGTTTACCTATTATAACATGGAAAAAAAGATTTACGATCATAAAAATATGAATATGGGGATATTGCTAGATTATAATAAGGGGTTCTATGTAGATTAATAATTGTATGTATATTTTGTTGACGTGTATAGGTAAATGTTCCTGATATTTAATCATCTTATTGCTAGAGTACCATTGCTCAATATGGTACCACCGTTTCAATATGACATATAGACGCTGCATATTGTTGGGCAATATCAAATATTATGGTATATGAAACTGCTTTAATATAAATTCATTTTCTTCACTTTAATTAATCATCTTCTATTTTAAAAAAGAATCAAAATTTGTTTTTAATGAGATTTGTATACACTTTGTATAGTCCATTCATAAGCAATTTTGGCAGTTATGTAAAATGATATAACTTGGATCTTTAATCCTTTTTAATTATGTGGATCTTTTCAAATTATTTTACTAGTAGATTTTCTTAACTTTTTATTTTTTCTAAATTGTTATTAAACATGCAATTTTTTAAAAGTGGCTACATTTTTTTCTAAGGTGCATAAACTATTTAGTTTAAAAGTGTCATTGTCAGCATTTCCAACTGAATAATCCAATATATAAAGTTAAGTTATTCGAATGACTTCAAATAATTAAGCTGTCATTTATTTTTAAATTTGAATTATTCTTGAAAACTAGATCTAAACTTTTTTCTTTCTTTCTTTGCTATATTTGCATTCAAACCTGACTTTGGTGATTTAAAAATATAATTCTCTTTAGTGTTGTTAAGAGAGAAATAAAGATGTTCCTCGGACACATCCTTTGCCATTGAGAAGAATTGTCACGTTTTCTCGTTGTTTCTTTTCCAACCCTTAACAGTTTTTCATTCATGGGTCGAATGAAAGTGGAATGGTTTCTCTCGTGGTTGAAGACTATGTGACACTGGTTTGTTAAAGGGTTGGGGTAGGTGAGTATGGTTAGGACGGCGTGGAGTTTGTGGGCCCTGCCTAATAGCCGTATCCCTGATCGATCCGAGCCAAGCTCAAGGGCCTCCTGTAGTAGCTAACTCCAACCCACCCCTGACGCTACGACTTGACCGCACCGAATAAAAAGAACTCTGCCGACAACTCCCCTGCCTCTTGGCTCTCAGGAGATTCTCAATCCATGGTGTTAAACCTTAAAATTCGCGTCACGTCCACACCAAGTCCCTTCTTCCTTCCCCTCACATCGCCTAAACTGACTTAAATAAGTTTTGTAAATGTCTTCAAATCGTTCCAAAATATATACACAGTTCCCCATGAAATGCTACTATGACTTATTCTTTCGGTGATTCTAAAATAAATTGGTTAGGCGCGAAGTCTGACGTAAAAAGGGTTTTTGAACATAAAATTAGAATAAGGGGGGGGGGGGGACGCAAAATATTTGTTTTTTGACAAAATGACGCGGAAAATTAAACACTATCCACAAGTGTTATATATTTTTGTAATCTACTCTTCATTATCTTTCATTTGATACCACACTCAAAATTTAAAAAAAAAAAAAAAAATCGCTTAACGTGAATTATCCGCCATTTTCAATTTGAACAGCTGATAATTTTAAGTTCGCTATATTTTTCCTGTGTGCGCGTCAAAACGATCTTTAATACTGGTAAGTTTTATGTTTTTATCTCTTTTGATTCAAAAGTTATTGGAACCGTACAGAGTGACAGACAGACACAGGAACGAAACTATAAGGGTTTCTTTTTTTGGTTTTACCAACGAAACCCTTTAAAGAACCAGTGATGCAAAATATTGGTAACGGATCATACACCTAAGCATTTAAAAAGTATTAATTTAAAAAATGTTGTTTTTTCCCCTTTCACGAAAATTATTTTGAAAACTATGTATGTGTTTTCAGTCCTTGTTTTAAAGGATGTATTATTTAATGTTTAAATAAAACAACAAAATTATACTTTTTTATAATTTGCATTGAACTATAATACAGTTTTTTTCGTTATCCTTATATAACACTTAATAGCTACCGTCCCCCTCTCCTGCCAGGGTGAAGTAATGAATACAATTACAATTCATTGTGTGGTATATATATAAACCAGCTGTGGCACCTCCTTTAAAACTTACTCTTTAACTTACTGCTATTTCTTGGAGTAGAGGATGCTCATCACCTCCACAGCCTGTTTTGTGACCCTGTCGTCGGGCTTTTTAATCACGTGACTGAACCACCTTAATTTTTGTTTGACAACCCTGTCTGACAGTGGCTCCGCTTGCAGATTCATCATAATAGTTTTATTCCCAACTCGATCCATTAAATAATATATCCCTTTAATTAAAAATTTGCTTTAAGTGCTCTATAATTCTAGGAAATAGGTCAATGGACAAATTACAGATTGTGGTATTATTAAAAGAGGCTGTAAATCAATGGGTTATGTATATATACAACGCAGATTATCCTTGTTGAAGAAAAATTTCCTCTAACGTCGTGTAATCGCTGAAATTTACAAACCGTGGCAGTTTTGAGGTAAAATAAATAATTATTTACGACTTTATAGAATTTTCAGATCATTCTGTAATTGACAATTCGTGATCACATTTTAATCTAAAGCGAGTTTTGCTGTCCATTTATGTACAGTTTGGGATTATCTTTATGATAATGAATTTTTATTTCTCATTTAGCATTTAGCCCTATCCTGTTATCTTACATTCATACATAAAACAAAAGTATAGACGTTAAATTTATATACTTATCCCATCTGAAATATTTATGAATTTAATTAAAATTTTTAAACTAGTGATGTGGACAATAAAGACCTTGCGTAGAATTGAGCTCTTATATCAGCCGTATTTACATGGCCCCCAAGAACATTTTTTGGGAAAAACTTGCTTATTCCTAATCTACCTGAAATAACTTTAAAATGATATATAACATGCTATATATAAGCATAAACTTTTCTTTAATTTGTTATCACAATGCCGGCACAAATAAGTAATAGGTACTTTGTTGAATACACACAAAACAATATAGTACATAAACTATACTTTAATATTACAACTAAATCTAATGTACAGTTTTATCAGAAAACAACATCAATATTTGTAAGAATTAATAAAGTGTCAGTGTTGTCAGTTACCTGTCACATACATATACATGTCAAGTCTCACCCCTTAATTTTGTTGTTCGTATCTGATCTAGATGTCTTCTCCATATTAGTCCTTCCTCCCCATCTATTTTGACCAAGTAGTGATGAGTGCCCTCCCACTTTATTACATTTCTAAATTTCCATTTTTCCCCGTTTACCTGATAATTTTGAACCTGCACACGGTCTCCCACATAAAATTTCCTTTTGACACTTATCCTTTCCCCTGTTTGTTTATGTCCTTCCTCGGCCACCATTAAATCCAACTTAGTTCGAATCACCCTCCCAAACATTAGGTGATAAGCTGACTCCCCTGTGATATTTGGCACTTTCCTTAGTTGTGTTAATAGTATGTCCAGCTTTGATCCTATGTCTCCTGGGTCTGTCTCCATGGCCTGTATTCCTTTCTTTACCGTTTGTACGAACCTCTCTGCTTGCCCGTTCGAGGCTGGGTGGTAGGGTGCGGTTAATTTATGTTTTATATTGAACTGTTTTAGAAATCTTTTGCATTTTTCTGATGTAATACTTTTTGATTGATCACATATAATTTTCCAAATAAATCAAAATCTTTATACTTACATCTTACGATAGCTACGCCTTTAAGTACTATTACTTCCCCTGTATAAGTCTTAAGTTCTACGTTGGTTTTCCATAGTCTGTTCGTTAGTCCTAGCCTGTCATAATCATAAGAAGATATTGAGCTAAGAGCAGCGCCAGTATCAAGTTCCATCATCAACTTCTTCCCTTCAATGTCTAGCTCCACTTCGAACCTGCCTGACTTCCCCACTTGTATTCTATTGATTTGATGTCTGTTGTCTTCCCGGTAATCGTCACTTTCTTCGTCGAACTGATGCAATTGCCTCTGCTCTGGTTTTCTCTTTGTTATACATACTCCTTGTAAGTGTCCTTTCATATTACAAGCCTTACAGACTTCTTCCTTAAATCTACAAAAATTGGCTCTATGTTGACTGCTGCCACATCTGTAGCTCTGGCCTTTTAACGCTTCGAATCCTTTGACTTGTCCCCTATGTGTCGCCTTCTTCGAGTTATAGTTGAACCTATCCCATATTTTGTTTCTGTCTGATTTACTTACTTGATTAATTCCAGGATTGTTAACAGGATGTGCATCCATCAGCTCATTTTCCTTCTTTGCTTGTTCAATGGCTATCGCTATTTGTACGAGCTCCTTAAACCCTAACTCCTTCTGTTCTTGTAGTATTTTTGTCCGAATATCTCTGTCCTTCACTCCCTTAATAAACTGCGATGAGAATGGTATCTCTGCTACTGATAACCCACATTGACAGACAAACTTACATTTGCTAGCCAACTTGTTTAGTTCT
The DNA here is from genome assembly GCA_951217055.1 of Gerris lacustris. NCBI lineage: Eukaryota > Metazoa > Arthropoda > Insecta > Hemiptera > Gerridae > Gerris > Gerris lacustris. Next base: position 44,207,853 of record OX578276.1, read on the forward strand.
GCAGTGAATCCAGTAATTGTTTCCTCCTGTTTTTCTATCCTACAGCTGAACTCATGATGCCGCGCCCAAATACTTCCTCTTGGTTGTATATAATTATCTAGCATGTCTACTAGGTCCTCGTACTTTTTTCCGTCGGGTTATCCGGCATGCACAACTCGTACAACTTTTGGTGTAACATTGGGTTTAAGGCATGTAATTTTGCGTCTGTAATGTTTTTTAAAAACATAAATGTTTTTAACCGTTGTGTCGCCCGCCGACGGGCGAGTAGACCCCCCACCTTACGTCCGTCCTAACATTGAATATCTCTTCTATATATTAATTGCGGGATTATTCGGAACTAAAAACGTAATAACCTCACTTTACTAGGCTACTATCTCAAGCACGTGTGAACGACTTTAGAGTCACTCTACCAAAAAACAGCACACCATTTTACTCTACCGTCCCTTGTGCTAAAAAGTAAGCTAGTGCACTCGACCATATTTACTCGACCAATGTAAACTAGGCTTTACACTGGCGCTCTTTCCCGCTCTCTTTCCCGTTTGTTGCTCTATCCTGCAGGAAAGCGCGCAAGTGTAAAGGCCGCTATTATTTCTTCAGTTTTATCACTCGTCGCCATTGTTGAATACACACAAAACACTATAGTACATAAACTATACTTTAATATTACAACTAAATCTAATAACATCTAATGTACATTTTTATCAGAACACAACATCAATATTTGTAAGAATTAATAAAGTGTCAGTGTTGTCAGTTACCTGTCACATACATGTCATACTTCATCTTTTTCTGCTCTTCAAGATCTTTTAAATGATATATAACACGACGTTTTAGTCGTCCGCCATATTGACTACCATCTTGAAAATAAGTGTGAAATTTCCAAACACAGTTGTCACAAATGCTGGTATTCATCTTTGTGCCGAAGTTCGTTCAAAACGATCAATCTTCTCCGCCAGTTATCTTTAGACATATACACAAACAAAAACACTTTTCAAAGCCCAAGTCTCTAAACTGAAGAACCACTACACTCGTTCAAGAAATTTTGTCTTTTTTAAAGTTAATATTTTTAGCAGCTGACAAATAAAAGTGTAGTGTCTAAATCTCTGCTTCTATTATTCTAGCGTCCTATGTAAGAAAAGAAAAATGTTCTTTACATGCTTGCTTACTTAATCTTAATAGCAGGTACATTACATGCTTCGAGGAAGTTTTCACCTTCATTTTAACTTCTTCTTTTTTTTTTTTAGTTCCATTTTTGTTACTTCATTGGAGTTAAGGCTTTTAGCCTAGAAACAACGGTTCTTATTAAAGAACTATCCTTCGTTTAATATATGTTAGGTATTTAGGGATTCTCATTTTCAAGCATTGAAACTAATCAGCTATTAAAACTAATTTAGCTATTAAAACTAATCTACATTTCTATAGTTAATATGTTAAAAATTTCAAGATAAAAAGAACTTTTTATATACTACGTTTTTAAATTTGCTGTTGAATCGTATGTAATGTTGATAATATAATTGTTATTGTTATATAATATATAATGTTAGTGAAAAACAAATAGTTCCGTATTTATTTACTTCACATAAATGACATCTATCTAGAGAGCTGATCTAAAACCTTTAAAAGGACAAATCTTTGTACTACGGATCTCCCCAACACGAAATCTAAAGCGTGCCATCGATATATTTGAAATAATATAAATAATATAATCGATAAATAATATAATCGATATTTCCTGTTTTGCTGTCATTCAATGTTTATCACAAATTTGAGACCCGTCAAAATGAAGATTGCGTAAATATGGGACATTGCAAAACAAATAAAATAACTTGCGGATTTTTTCCGAACTAACTTTCCGTACAGCAAAATTTGCTGAAAACCAATTAAATTCTGCTGAAAGATGGCTAAAAGTATTAAAATAATGCATTGTCATCGTGTTCTGAGCAATGCTAAAAGTTTCAAATGTCTAGCTATTCGGGAAGTTAGTTAGAAATCTATTGCCAGATTTGTACCGGACAAACCAACAAACAAACAAGAAAGCAAGCTAATAAAAACGTAGTAAAATACTGCTGCTTCTTTAAACGAACAAATTGTTATTTTAAGGGGTCTAGTTTTAGACATTATATAATTTATTTATAATCATTTTGAAGAACGAAAATTGTTTTTTTCAATAATTAAAAAATAATTGTCACCCCTGTTGCTTAACACTTTTGTGAACCACCCTATCTTAAAAACTTGTTTGATTTTGACAACATTTGGATGGTAGGTCATAGTTATCCTATTGTTGGTCCTGTAATCATTTTAACCTTATGAGTCCATTGCTTTCTTCCGCGCGTGCACAAACTCGTTTTTAGGGTTTCGAGGTAATTCTAGAAACTCTTATGCTTTTGGTTGTTCGTCCGTTCGCATCTTGGAGTATATCTCCTGACCAACTGTAGCTAGAGATTTGAAATTTGGTGTACAGGTAAAACTTGTTTGCCCAAAAACAGGAAAAATATTACGAACTTAAACACTCAAAATGTCTTCCATCAACGAGCAATTGCGAGTATACAATTCTGTTTAGAAATTTTAAGTGGGCGTAACTATGGTGACCCAAAGGTTTTATAATTTAAAAACCTTCTCTGACTTAGCAATTACGCAGCACGAAGATACAAAGTTGTATACGACACTGCGCATACATTTTTATTTAACAAAAAGATCTTAATATAAACTATAGGAAAAATATAAATTAAATATCAACAAACTGTTTAACCTATTTGTGCTGAGTAATTACCAAGTCAGAAAATGTTTTCAAATTTAAACTTGTTGAGTGATTTGGGAATGAAAAGTTTGAGTTTGTGAGGTACAAAGAATAGAGATGAGGGACAGACAAACAACATCACTTACTTGTACTGGATGTATTAGACTTAGTAGAACTTACTTGGAGGGACCTTACTACAGGGGGAGACTTAACTAAACCAATGATCTCACAACGTTTTATGCGAGAGTTGGCTTATTTTTTTTACACAAATGTTTTTGTTGGGATTTTTTTTTTTTCTGCTTATCCTTATAATTTATAATTATTTTCATTATATATTACTAATAGAATTTTAATAATATGTTTTAAGAATTACTATGAAAATCGTTAACTATGGATTTAATATTAGAGAATATAAAACTTAAGAATGAATAAATCCCTTAATTTCTCCTTGAATAACCATTGATAGTTCTTTTTTCTGGTTTTTCAAATATAATCAACAATAAAAGTTAAAGAAAAAAGTATTTCTATTAACAAGTGCTCGCATTTTTTCAAGCTTATATATTTTTATTTCCTTTCTTATTTTTCTATCTGGATTTCAAAGCAGTTATTTTCTTGTAGGTTTTGAGGGAAGAATTATTTTTCAAGTACATTTTGAACCCTTCGCTTCCTCTCTTCTCGTGCCTAATTAAAGACAAGTCTAATTAAAGGTTTAGGGCAAAGCACCCGACCTGAGAAGTCTTACAAGTTTGCACCCCTGTCGACCCAAAGGGTTGGAAAAGAAGAAAGAAAAGAGTGGCCAATTTACCATAATTAACTCTTGCTCTTTCACTCTTTAACGATGCTTTCTCAACTTGTTTTTTTTTACCTTTTTTATACTCTGCATATTATTAAAATTTTTAATTAAAAAAAAAATATAAGTTTTTCGTAATTGCAACAGATTTTAATTTTTGTTCGTCCATTTATTCTTTTGTCTGGTAGAACGACATTTGAATTATTACATTTAATTTTAACTTAATTTAAATGAAAGCTTTCACTTCATGTGTTGTTAATTATCATTTATTAATATAAACTTTACTTTTTATCATTATAGACGCATGCCAGCTCTGGTATCCCCTTCCCTTCCTTTTAAATTAAACGAAAAGTAGCTCAAATATACGCCACTCAAACCTTTTATAAGTTATTTTTTCAGTTGTAAATAATTAAAATTACCGTGATCAAGCCATAATTGTATTTTTGTTGATGATTTGAAACAAATAAAACACCTGTTCAACACTTTTTAATTGTGTTTAGTGATAAATTAATTACCTAAATTATATATTATGGGATTCAATTTCATTATGTGTAAAAAAGTTCACTTGGGAAAAAGTTTTATATGAGTTTGTCAGGATGATTTTTTGCTTCCGAGCTTACCAAACGTAACGGAAGCATTGTGGTCATTCTAAAGAATGGCATTTTTCCCATGCTTCCAAACATGATTTCCGAGACAAAAATGCCTTTTAGTCATCAGGAAATATTTTTGGACTGTTATCAACTTGTTGGATTTTATTGTAATTTGACTGGCACGTCAAAATGAGTCCAAATGAGTGTCAAAATGAGTCATAGATGCATCCAATGATAGCATCTATGTGTCGCACTAATTGGGATATTAAATTAAAAAATCGGGTACCTCAGAACTTTTCCTTACTTTGGAGGCCAATAAAGTGGCCTCTCTCTTGCTGCGAAGCAGCAGGAGGAAGCAGCATTGGACGTGGTCATTACTTGAGTGTGACCGTTTTGAACTAACTGATTTTTTTACTTTCTCACATAAAGAGAAAGTATTGTGATGGCGCGAAAATTCGATTTTGAGATTTTGATGGATTTACACGTTTTGAGGGGCCCCTGAGTCCAAAAAAGGGGTTTTTAAAAAATGTCTGTCTGTCGTCTGTCGTCTGTTCAGACGCCTGGAGCCTAAACTACTGGGCCGATTTTGACAAAATTTGGCATACATGTTCAATAAAGTCATACCCCGAGGCGAAATCGAGAAACGAATTTTAGCTCCAAATTTGGTGGCGCTACCCCCAAAAACTCTGAAAAAAAACGTGAAAAAAATTATTTCCGTAAAACAGATTTTGATTAAAAAATTCTAAAATGTAGTTCATTTAAACACTTATCTAACGATATAAGCCCGTTTTCCCGGAAAAAATCTAGTTCCTGAGAAAAAAGCTTAAAACGCGGACGGAGAGAGCCCAGGTTCGATTCCCCGCCGAGGAGAAGTTATTTTTATGATAAATTTTGATGAAATGTTCAATAATAATTAAATGCACCTACGAAAACTAATAAATGGAAAACACTGGGTAAGTAATTATGAACCTGTATATGAAAATATTTGTCTGAGTTGTCTCGGACCGATTTTTTTTTTTTTGGGATTGTCATTTATTATTATTGTCAGTAATCCTTTTCAGATGTCAGGGATTTTTTTCTCTCGTGTCTGTCTGATCAGCAATATTTTTGTGAACCCACATCCTATAACTTAAAAACTACTTGTCTAATTTTAATGAAATTTAGATGGTTTGTCATTAATTTCAACCCTCTGCGTCCATTGCTTTCTCTCCTATTAGGTACTAAAATTAAGAATTAATAAACCCTTTTAAAATGTAGCATATTTATTGATTTGAGTTGTAATTATTACCAACATTCTTTTTCTTTTTGTTTCAGGTAAGAAATCAGATCATATTTCAATGTTATAAAAATAATTTCTTCAACTACAATGAAAGGTAACAATTATATTTATTTTAAAAATTACTTAAATGCTGCACTGTTTTTTCATTCATTTGTTTACTACTTTTTTTTTGTTCTTTACGATGCTTTGATTATAAACCATTATAATAATAACTATAGAGGAAAGGAGAAAGATTTATTAAAATGTGGGGTTCATTTAACAACGTCAGAAATTGAACAAGATTAGAAGCATCCATTAAATTACCCAATTTCAACTGTAAATTGTGAATGTCTTGATAAAAAAGATCAAATTTATCAAAAATTATATTATCAAATATATTACTAACATTTTCATACCCCTTTGGATTATTTTCGGAGGAACATTGTGCATTATACCTGATGTTTTATAATATTTCTCTTTATCTGTCAAAAATGTATTTGGTTTTTTCTAGACAACCAATTTACCAATGGTATTTTTATGATTCGCTAACCAAAGCTTTGTACTTAGACATGACAGATGAATTAAAGTTTCCAAGTGAAATATGTTCTTGAAGAAGATGATTATGTATGGAGAGCGAGGTTTTTTTTTTTCTTCTTTCCTGCTTTTCTGACCCCGTTCTGTTCTAGGATTTTTTTTCTATCTTTCAACCGAAGTATCATCAATCACTTTTAACTCTGCTAAAAAAAAAAGAAGGAAATATATCAGACAAGAAAAAAATAGAAGTTGGTATAAAATATGCAGGAAAAACCCTAGAATGCATTTATATGCAGAGAACCATCTCGACTTGAGCATTTCTTTAATAATAAATAGAGTTGCACCTATTTGACCTTATCTGGTTTTATAAAATAAATTTATTTTTATTTACTCTGACCTATATAAAATCTGGTCAGTGCAGTTGTCGATTGATAATTTCATGTTCGAACATTAATAATTCTGTTGGTAAGAAATACAGGATTTGCTAAGAATATATTTTAATGGAAGGTTCATATAGATTTTATTAGCTTTTTTTCTTTCAAATGTTTATTACGCTACAAATTGAATTTATATTTGTATCTGAGTTACTATTTCTTTTATTTTATGGATTATATTTGAAATATTAGGGGGGGGGGGGGGAGAGAGAGAGAGAGGGGGGAAAGGATGTACAGAAACAATGTAGGAAAGGAAATAAGGAACTGTGGCATCTGGATATTAACGGTAGTTTAATAATAACACACTTCGTAACGAAGCACGATGGAATTTTGATGAAGTTACACGTTTTCAGGTCCCCGAGTCTAAAAATTATGTTTTTAAAAATAGATGTCTGTCGTCTGTGCAACAGAAAGGACTCTAAAATTTATAATACATATTGCAAAAAATCACAACCTGAGGCGAAATAGAGAAATTTATTTTAGCTCCAAATTTGGGGGCGCTACCCCCGAGAAATCATGAACATTTTTTTTTTAAATGTTCCGACAATTTTGATTCTAAAATATAGACCATTTAAATGCGAACTACCATATCAGTCGTTTTCCCGATAAATATTTAGTTCCTGAGAAAATTGCTCTAAACGCGGATGGTGAGAGGCCTGGTTCAAATTTTTAATATGTGACGTATGATTTTGATTGTAGTGTTGGTACTCATATTTTTTGCACCCTGCAATAAGCTGCACAATTTGTGTGAGTGTAGCTTATTGCAGAGTGCAAACTCGGTATTACATTGTTGATGTGTTTTGCCAGCCTAGCAAGTATGGCGGTATGAGAGCACGCTCGTCTCTGATAAGTCCTATATCTGATCTTCTTGATCTGGTATAGGTCCAGAGTTAGATGGGCATCGTCGGACGCGACGAAACGATGCAGGACATGGCGTTATGCCGAGTCAACATCTTATTGACGTAATGTCTGATGTTGGAACATTGCGTGGCACATCATATATATATATATATATATATATATATATATATATATATATATATATATATATATATATATATATATATGTGTGTGTGTGTGTGTGTGTGTGTGAGTATATGTATATTTAGTATTTCTACGTTGTAGGTCCTCTGATTTTTTAATGTTGGCAATCAAAGCACAAACATACTGGTGAGCTCTAAATTGGTTTAAGGGCGAGACGAGGCGTCAGTTGCTTGCTCTAACGTACTACATGCATGAATTACAAATGTGAAATTAACTTTCTTCAACTCTTTTTGCTCTTTGCTCAAGAAGTTTTATTATTCAGTATGGACCACATGCTACAAAGCATATTTTTTTAATTTTGACTAAATAATTTGGGTTTAACTTTTTATTCATATTATTATTTTGTTTTTAGTTTCTCATATGAATGAATGCACTAATATAATAATGTCTGTATTATTGTTCAATAACATTATTAATGAAAATACTTGTTTGTTATGTATAATATATATATATATATATATATATATATATATATATATATATATATATATATATATATATGCCGTTAGTTCCTGATAAAATAGCTTTAAACATGGACGGAGAGAGGCTGGGTTCGATTGCCCGCTGAGGAGAAGTTATTTTTATTATACATTTTGATGAAATGTTCAATAATAATTAAATGTACCTAAGGAAACTAATAAATGGAAAACACTGGGCTAAGTAATTATGAGCTCTATATGAGAAAGTTTGTCTGAGTTGTCACTGACCGATTTTTCTTTATATTATTCCGCTTATCTAATATAGTTAAAACAATAAATTAATAGATGATAAATTAATAGAGAAAAGATTAATAACTAGAATGTTAAATTTTTGCACTTGTTTTGATCAAATGCCATCCTGATTCTGCCCAGTTACAGAGCCATATTCATATTATTAAGATAATTATTTTTAAAAAAAAGGAAATCCGAATGGCTGGAAATCCTTTTAGACTAAATTAAATAGAACTACTCAACGCTTTACACTTTAAATCTTACATTTTTGAAAATAATTTAAAGGAGGCCTTATAAATTATGGGGACGAGGAGGTTTTTAAGGAGAAAATATTATTATGGTACTAAGGAAATTAGTGGTTGCCTCTGAAGTAATCAAAACAAGAGGTTGAGGGCGATGTAAACTTCTTGTTGTGCAGTGATGCAGTAGTGCTGAATTTGAGCCTAAAGTACTACAGTACTATAGTGGAGTACCTCCAAGAGCTTAAATTGCCAATTAGTGCTAATGCCTCGGCAGAGAGCCTGATGAGCTGTTAATGTACCTCCTTGACAACCCTTTCCCTACCCAGGCCATTATTCTTCCCTGACCTTATAACTTTATAGAGCTTATTATAAAATTTCCAGATAATGCTGTGCAAACCTATCAGTGGCAGCCTCTTTTCTTTTATCGAATATAAATAGGGCACTTTGTTTAGTTTCTTTAATAACCACATTGTATTGATTTTACACTTTTGGATTAAATTGTATTTGAAGAAAATTTTAAAATTAATTTTTCCTTTCCAAAAAAAGATAATATTCGATATTTAGAGTGATTAGATAGTACAATATTTACGCACTGAGGCAATATTTACGTCTCGCTTCGCTCGACAGTAAATATTGCCAAGGTAAAGAAAAAACACTTCACAGTCGCGTAGCATATGCTATTTTTTCTGAGGTAGCAGACAATGAAAAAACATTAAATATTAATCACTAATCAATATATAATAATAACAAATATTAGTACATACTTAAGACTTAAAAAAAGAAACCTTAAAAAGAGGTTACACTATAAGAAAAGATAAATAAAACGCATTGACATCTAGCGGATTTTAATCGTACTAGAAGCATTTCTACATGCAGCGGTACTAACGGAAGTTTTGACAACTACCCGCCGGAAAATAAAAATCTTTTAGTTCCTAGGACGTAAAAGATTTTATCTTTACAGCTAGGAGTAGTGAAAAGATTTTTTAAGTCCACGTAATGAAAAAATGGATTTTAGCTATGTTTTTTAGGCTCTAAAGTTACTATTTCACAGCCTACCACGGAAAAAATTATATTTTTGATTTGTTTTGTATTGAAAGCTGTAACTCTCACTGAACTTGTATGTTTACAAAACTTTTTTAATAATATAGATAGAAAGTAAATTAATGCATACTACCTTCAACAATATTCAATGTGGAATTTTTTAAAAATAATTCAACTTTTTTATTCTTTATGTTATAATTGATACTAGATAATACATTTTATGTCCAAATTACGTTAAATTATTTTATCTACGATTGATATGAAATATAAACATTATATCTCTGTTTAGATGCGTAGAAAGTGATTATTTACGTACTTGTATTCATTGCGCATGCGCGTCTCATGGTTCTGAAGAATTCCTCTTCTTTACCACGCTAGCGCGGTAAAGAAAAGGAATTCTTCAGCTTTACGGACGATTAGCGAGTTTGTTTACATTTAACAAAACTAATTTGCTATTCTTTTATTAAAGTAACTGTTTATATCGAGTTTTTAGTGAAAAACAATGAATGAATCAAGTGGCTTATAATACTCCTCAATGAATCAAGTAGTGGAGAATAATACTCCTCCAGAAATAATTAATTCCGCAAAAAATACAACTCAAGAATTAATTGAGAGTGATACGAATTTACATACAGCAAGTTTATTTTTTTCTGTATTTATTATTTAAATCTAACAATTGTAAGTACGGTACGCAACAACTCATGCGAAAACGGCATTTTGCATAGCTCGTGTGGTTTTACTACCCTCGCTGTCGATCGGGTGCAAACTCCACACTCGCATCCAAAATGCTACTTTCCACACTTGACGCGTAATGTACTATTATCTACTGTTTAGATGCGTAGAAAGTGATTCTTTACGTACTTGTATTCATTGCGCATGTGTATTTCATAATTCCTCATTTTTTCCACCCTAGTACGATAAAAAAGAAGAATTCTTCACCTTTACGCACGATTTGTTTATATTTAACAAAACTAATTTGCTTTCTTTTTTTTTAATTAAAGTAACTGTTTGTAACGAGTTTTTAGTGAAAAACAATGAGTGATTTGTCATTATGACGAAAATGAGGAGCATAATACGCTTCCCGAAATAATTAATTCGGCACAAAATACAACTAATGAATTAATGTCATCTTTATCAAAAGAGAAATACAAACTTACGTACAGAAATTGTATTAAATATTTTTTCTGTATTAATTATTAAAATCCAACAATCGTAGATAAAGTACGGAGTACTCGTGCGAAAACTGCAGTTTACTTTGCTCGTGTGGTTTTACTACCCTCGCTGTCACTCGGGTGCAAACTCCACTCTCGCATGCAGTGCTACTTTCCGCACTAGACGCTTAATGTACTATTATTTGATATATCCGTAATCAAGATTAATTTTTTTTTTTATTTAAATATTGAAAGTACCTGCACAGATGGTTTTAATTATTGTGGGACCATCTGTGGCTCCTTTTAATTAATCATCCAAATTTTATTAAAATCATAGTACTTTTTAAATATAGGTGTCAATAAAAGAAAAGTTTATAAAAGGAAGTAATGGGCGCAGAAATATAGCAATTGATATAGTAAAGTCGAAAGATTCAGTTTTTCGCAAAAATGTTGACCGACAGAGACCAACTATTTTATCTGATGTCTAAAGCGCATTCTGAAATTTTGATTTTGCAAACCCAAAAAATTTCATTCTTCAGTTATATCAAAATGCTTCGGTTTTCTTCAGTAAGCTCAAGCAATAACTAATATTTTAATATTAATTTTTACCCATGATGCATTATGTAAAAAGTACAAGATTAAAATTGATGATTTTTAATTATGTATATTTTCCGATATGTTCATAATCTGAAACAAAATGGTGGTGTTAAACACCATTTTCTAAAGTAAAGACCAAATGATTTTCAATTATTTATTTTTTAATCTTCTAAATATGCGACGGTATGTGTAAATATTTGATTCTTAAATGTTTAGATAATAAATTTGAGGAATGATTTGGTGAAATGTTTTGGTAGCCTTTGTTTAGATTGTAATTAAATATTCTAAAAATCAGGTTTCGCTCAAAATCTGACATTCCTTTATGGAGAAACTTTAATGGAAACCCATAATTTCAGTATCGGGTTTGAAGATAACCATGTAGAATGTTCAATGCTCGAAAGTGTCAGGTATCCGAATTTTACAATTTAAAATCCTTCAAACCAATAATTCCTGAAAAGGGTTGGAGCTCTGGGATTTTCGACGGAAGCCACCAGTATCGGTGTGATAAATTCCAGGTGTCCCCAAACTGTTAGATGCTATCTGAACCTTCATTGTTTATGCAAGGGCCAGGGTCGGCCCTTTACCTCTTGTATCGCGTTTCCGATACACGGCTAGTGCTTTTGGTCCACCCTATAATTGAAATCTGATTCCGAAACTTCGCTAGCCACTTCAGACTGGGTATGAGAGCAACCTCACTTTGTTAATTCGATTTTGCATTTTGAAACCCCTCTTTATTAAGTGATTCGAATTTTGGTGTAGTTCCAACATTGACTATTTTACTTCTGAACCTAAATTTCATTCAAAATAACGTCAAATTTCATTTTGAATTTTTAATCAATTTGAAATTTAAAGCTCTTTAATCCTACTATATAATTTTAGTGATTATGTATAAAATTGTTGAATACATTATAATAACAATCATTTTTAATTGCTAATTTCACTCTTAATGTACATGTTTAGGTACTTTATTTTCATAATGGGAAGTAGAGTTAGAAAATTTTAATAGTTTAATGTATTAAAATTGCCAACTTGGTTAGATACATAATACGTGGTATAAATGCTCCATTTCTGTTATTCAGATAACCATTTAATTTTAAAACCCGCTTATGAAATATTGAAGCTTATAATGTAATATGTAAATCCTCTATTATTATATAATAATAAAGTTCAACAATTGTAAATCTATATGAACAGTGTTGTATCAAGTTCTTGGTTAAAATTTGTTGCAGCTAACTACGAGCTAACTTTTGATAATATCCCAGTCTTTCTCAACCTATTTTTTAAAACATGGCGTAATGCCGAGCCAACATCTTAATGACGTAATGTCTGATGTTGGAACAGCCCTTGGTGTCTCTCATAAATTGTGTAGCCTATTGCAGTGTGCAAACACGGTATTAAATTCCTGAACACGGTATTAATTTCCTGAATATATATATATATATATATATATATATATATATATATATATATATATATATATATATATATATATATATATATATATATATATATAACAGGCAATATTTTATATATTGTAATGATGGCAGACATGCTGAAACCGGTATGGTGTACAGTATAAAATTTGTGATTTGGACAATAGAAGACGTACATAATATTAAATAGTGTTTTAATTTTAGGTTTCTGTTTGAAGTACGAAATGAATCCTTATAATGTCTGTATGCCTGTCTGTCCGTTGGGTCTGTCCGTTGGCATGTTTAAGCGTTTTAATAAATCTATTAGAGGGTAACAACTGCTTGCTCTTGGGATGGCCCTGAAAATTATGATTTTTTATGGTAGAATCCTTAGAGATCAAAAGAATTCTTATCATACAAAAAAGAAAACACAATTTTCGTCATAATATCTCTAATTATGGGCTTTTAAAGTTAGGATATTACTGTAATTAGACCATTTACCCCCCATTAAAAGGGGGTAAATAGTTCAAGTGCACCGCAAGTTCAACAATAATGTGCTATATGATCTTTACCATTGAACAAACTTTATTTTAAACTTTTTTGTAAAACCACCGTTCCGGAAAATGTGTATGTTTTTGCAGTTTAACTTGACGCACTATTATGAATATTATCTTTTGTTAAATCATTTATTCAGACTTGAGTTATTCTCATTTCTACCGATTTAATTAACAAATATCAAAAAAGCGCTGCGTTGGACAACAGGTTCGATGATTTTCCCTCATGAAATTGTTAAGTTGATTAATTTGTAATCTAAAGTTTATGTTTGAATGTGGAACGGATGTGATGAAAAGCCAAGGATGCCTTGCCTCTTCTAAGCTAGAGTTGGATATAATTAATGATAGACACTGCTGTGAAACGAGCGAGGTAAGTTAAGTTATGGTAAGTCTGCTACTTACTCTGCTTGGGACAGGTTGAAATTTCAACTGTCTGCAACTCCAAGCCAGATAACCCGGACGACTAACAAGCAATAGATGAGTTGGAAATGTAAAAGCCATTGACGGCAACTTGCTACCCACCCCTATCTGCCTCTGTTTCTCTACTCAACAAGTTTTACCCTTTCTGCTTCTACTCGAGTTTACCTTCTCAAGCGCATGTAATATTTTAAACAAATACTCCTTTGTTGCATCAATATATATGGCGTTACTTTTTACTTACTATACTTTTTACTGCAAAGTTCTTCGTTACATAATTATTACTATTTCATCTTATTAAGATAAAATAGTGGGGTGAATAGCTTCCTCACATCTTATCGTTGGACGAATTGTCACATAAGTATAAACTCCAGATCCCTCACCCAATAAAGTCAGCCCATCAAAGTTGTGATATCCATTGTGGCCAAGTCTGTTCTTTTTATAGTGTCCATAACCTCACTTCACTCCTACTTTCGTGAGCAAGATTACTCTTTTATTTTTATTGCTTTTATTGCTTAATACTTGACCAGTTTCTAAATGAGGCATGAAACATCAGTTACATATGTAAAGAGAGAACTCAGAAGAAAATAAAAAAGTTCCAGACCCCCTTCCAAAATAGTCAGGCTATCATCATTCAGAAGTGGGCCAAGAGTTAAGCAATAAAAATAAAAAGTAGTCTTGCTCATGAAAGTAGGAGTGAAGTGAGGTTATGGATTGAAGAAAGAGCAGACTTATCCACAATGTAGATATTACTACTTTGATTGGCTGACAGTTTTGGGAGGGGGTGTGGAACTTGGCCCTATTTTCAGCATCATAGGTGTCGACTTGTTTTTTTTACGAGGCACTGGATTTTCCCATATATACATTAAACCAACGAAGAATTAAGTATTTTCCGTATATGATATTATTATTATGATACACGTCGGTACAAAAGAATAAGCGCTACAATTTTTAAAAATGAACAAATGACATAGTAAATAAGTACTAAAGTACAAATAGTGGATTTTCAAATGATATACAATACAATAAGAAACTTTAATAAAAAGGGGTCACGTGACACAGCACTCGGGAAAAAGGTCACTCATATTCTCAGCAAGGAAGAATTTATAAAATATTAAATACTCGATTTAAAGTGCATTAGTGTATAATATATTTGAGCCATCCAATCGGAAATAAAATCAGTCAATAATTACGGACGCTATATGAGAGCTCAAAGTCAAAAACAACTAACTCCAACCTCCGACTGAGGTACAGCCGATGGAAATACAAAAAAAGTCATAGAATAAAAAAAAAAACAGATCTTTCAAAATCAGAAACTGTTGGTGACATCAGTTTTTTGATACGCTTACCATTAATTTTATTCACAGAAGAATTTAACGTTGCATCTGCCAATCCGGGGGTAAAAATGAAAAATTCCAACTTATTTCTCCATCAGTTAATAATTTCAAGTTTCTTCCTATTCTGGATGTCACTTATCATTTTGATGATGTGTCAGTGAGTGAGTGTGTCAGTAACGAAAATGCAAACTTTGGAACACTCCCTTTTTTAAAAAGCCTTATATTAAGGGCTCAATTTTGTACAGTGTCCTAAGCTACTTAAGCTTAACTGTGTTTCAAATTTAAAAAGCCCATCTTAAGAGGAAGCAGAGATATAAGGGTGAGAAAAAATACGTGTGGTGTCGCGGGACACCCGGTAGGAACGAAGTTCCTTACATTTTTCATTAAATATAAATTATAAAATCACACTGCTAAGTACGTATGCATTGCTAACTATTTATAAATGGCGGAGTTTTAAAAAAGAGACAAAATTAAAAGTAACGAACTGTTTTTACCTAGCAGAGTTAAGGCAAAATTAAAAGAAAATCATTATTTTTATCATTAAAGCAAGCGTCTTCCTATAAATATATATTGAATATAAGAAAAAAGTTGATCATGATGAGTTTATAGTGAAAGAGTATGTTTGTTAAAGGAGTTTGGATTGAAATAGGACTGTTTTCTACCTACCCTGCCAATTAATTTAAAATATTATAAAATATATCTCTTCCCTACTCTACAACTTCTGCTTGTGTCAGGGTGAAATTTTACATGATTATATTTGATTTATTTACAAAACAAAGTGACATTTTTGACATATATTTATAACAAAAATAATCAAAACAAGTCAAGTAACAGGCTTCCTTAATAACACTTTTTCCCGTCTTTTGAAGCTTACGTTTACGCGCGCGTTGTGCGTGAACGCTTGGGCGTTTTCCGACGAACTCAGCCTGGGCATTGGTAAAATGAACATGTGTACCAAATTTCATCTAACTCGGTGAACTTTTACTCAAGTTATCGTCATCTGTAGATTTCGTGACGGATTTTGCGTGACGGTGATTTTGTGACGGTTATTTCGTGACGGTGATTTTGGTCGTTTTTTTCGGATTCACTCCCGGGCTCCATCCAGAACGTGCCATAAGGAACTTCGTTCCAAAAACCCGGTGAATTGCAAGTAAAGATATTCTGCATGCTTACCGGCACTGCCGTGCTCTCAGATTTATTATTTCAGACCGCTAGCCTTAACTTGACCAGAAGCAATATTTTCCAACAATTCCAAACAATTTTTGGAATTCTGTTTTTGGATATATTTAATTTTGTTTAATTGCAATTATTTTTATAACCGATTTAAAAATGAAAATATTCAATGAATCAAAAGTTGTCAGTTGTGTTGTTAGCTTTTTAACAAAGGACTCATTTCAGCGATTTCATTAACATATAATTGCACCTAAAGGGTAGCGGCGTACCTGAGTTATCAGAGGTAAAATTGCGGAAGTAAATCTAAACGTTTTGATTTTGGCATAGTTGTTTATTGATATTTGAAAATATCTTTATAAAAAATATCTTGGTGACTCTAATGGTTTTTGCGTAATTAATCGTGATTTTTCCATAGATTCGTGCCTACCTTGCTCGCCCTTGGTGGTTTAAAATCTTTTCTTTTTAACTATTTAATACGCAACTTGTCATAAATTAAAGCTAAGAAAATATGTTAATAGATAATAAATGTCTGTACATTTAAATTTACTTTCTAAAAACTAAAATTGACTGCCAAAAAAATGATAATTTTAATAATTATGATACTTGCTGAGAAGAAATATTCAAATGATAAAATAATATATTTATTTTTATTTTTTTTTCAAATAGATGAAAATTATACCACGGAAGAGCTTGGAAAATTTCCCTTTGAATCCACGAATATAATTTAAGTTTTTACAGAAACTGGTTTTATTCAAGAGTAAAATTAATGTTACAGATCGAAATTTACAAATCCATTATATATACTTTGTATTAAAAAGAGTTTTAATGGATATATTTAAAGAGGCACAGACATAAATTATCTGATACCATATTTTTTTCAGCTTTAATCTATGTCGTATACTTATTTTTAGGATGCTGTGAATTTATTGAATAAAATAACAAAAACCAAAATAAATATGTTTAAACCACCAAGGTAAGATCCAATCATTTATTTGAACTTATATCTTCAAATGTACTTATCTGATTTTTATGAAAATTGGATGGTGTGTCGAAAGTAGCCTGTAAATAACCTCAGATTCATTTCAACTGTCTGCGCTCTTCAAATTTTGATAATTGGTACTTTAATGTAAAATATCAAAATAGTTTTGACAAATTTAAAAAATGGGGGAAAATTAAATAAATTTGACAGTAATAGGTTGTACCATAAATCATTTAAGTATTCGAAATAGGACGCGAGGAAGCTATGTGCCACACTAATAGCAGGCAATTTATAATATATTATTGATTTCCACTAATTTAAATTTAAACACCATTATTGAACCTTTAGCAGAAAAATTTCCTTAGAGCTCTTCCTCAAAACAAGGCGTTGGTTAGATAAAACATGTAATGCGGCTATGTATCCCAGGCTTTAGCCTACTATAAAATTTGACCAAGTTGGTTTCTATATCATTATAGTTTTGTGAACGAACCAAATCAACGGAACCAGTCACCGGAACTAAATTGAAAGTTTAGATATTTGGCATAGCTGTACAAAAAGCTGTAAGCATAAAAAAATAGACTGCCAATTGGTGTGGCACATAGCTTCCTCGCATCCTATCCACGTACTGTATTGGTTTTTATGCATTTTTTACAAGCCATTATTGTCTAATTTGTTTAATTGTTTCCCCGTTTTTTAATCCGTCAAAATTGATTTAATTTTTTACATGAATTAAAGTATCAATTTAGCAAAAGTTAATGAGCGCAGACGGTTCAAATTCATCTTGGGATATCTGCGGGTTACTTTCAATAAACTGTAAAAGTTTCATACAAATCAGATAAGTACTTTTGAAGCTATAGGGGAAAATAGTTGTATGTTTGTGCGCATGTGGAAGAGAAAAAAATAAGCGCAGAAGGTTTAAACTTATTTGGGACCAACAATAGGCTAATCATCACTCTACCATTTAATTTCATTAAAACCGGACGTGTAGTTTTAAAGATATTTTGGTTCGCAAAAATAAAACGATAGACCGATAAACAGACACGGAACCAAAAATATTCACTGATGTCTGAAAAGGATTTCTTTTTAGGAATGTTTGAAATCGGAGACTTAACATTTTTTTTCCTTCTTCAGAACGATAACATAGCTTCCGTTACCTTCGGTAAGCTCGGAAACAAAATCCCGTCAAGTACTTGCCAGCAAGCAACATATATATATATATATATATATATATATATATATATATATATACATATATATATATATATATATATATATATATATATATATATATTTTTTTTTTAAATTGTATTTCTATAATTTGTATAAAAAGTTGCTCTTTGGAGAAGCAAGGTGTGCATATATTATCCTTTAAAATCTTAGGAATGCACTTATCTGGGAGGTAATGGCCGCTATTTTGGAAACGCGATATATATTTAGTATCTACATATCAATACCTTTAAAATATTACAAAAAATAAACATTTCTGGTCACCGTAGTTATGGCCTCCTATAATATTTCTAAAATTAGAATTTTTTATATTAACGCCCGGAAAATATGATTGGCCTACAGAGATGTATATTTATGTATTTTTTCCTCATTTTTATGACCTGTCTTTATAGGGTAGCGGAGTGGTAGACTTTTTTTTGTGTTTGCGTTTTGTTTTAATAATTTCGGGGGTAAATGGCCCTCCATTTTGGAAACCCGATATATATATTTGTGTTCTACATTTGAAAATCTTTAATGGTCGCGAGTGCTCGCTTATCAAAGAAATTTTGTGTTGTGAACTTCGCAACATTTTTCCTGTTTTTGGGCACAAATGTTTAACTTGTATACCAAATTTCAAATCTCTAGCTAAAATAGGTCGGGAGATATGATCAAAGATGCGACGAACGGATGGCCAAACTACCAAAAGCATAATGGCTTTTTAGGATGATCTCGAAATCCTAAAAAGGACCTTTTGCTTCCGAGCAAAATGGCAACGATAAGCTTTTACCCTTTTTTTTTTTAATCATTTTTAAGTCGCTATATTTTTAAAATGTGAGTATACACAATACACATATATGGCAAATTTCACAGTGATCGGACGAAAGGTGTCACCGTGAGAGCAGGTGACAGACGGACGGACAAACAGACAGACACACGCAGGAAAATATAAAGGTCCTTGGTTTTGCCTACGGACCCTAAAAAAAAATATTTCGAAGGTTTTTTTTATTTTAATTTTAGCTCTTCTTTTCCTCGATTATCATAATGATAATGGATGTTAACATAAACGTGTGTAAGTTTAAAATTGTAAAAATAAATATTCTTGTTATTAATTTATAAATAAGAGAATTTTCCTTTTGATAATATCGTATGTCAAGGAATTTCTAGTCTAAATATAAAAAGAGCCTTCTGAAGGTTGGGATGTTTACTAAGTATAGGGACCATCTTCTACTCGAGTTGTGCATTCCTTTATCTTCTCTTGTTTTTCCTACGTCTTTCCTTATCCTTTACTCGTCACACTCAGTGTTGTTGACCTCTTTTTTTATTTTATCTAAACTTGTGAGCGTAGGAAAGAGAACGAGTGCGTGTTGGAGTGTGAACTAAAGATCTGGTGTGTTCTTTATTAATGTATATATATGTGTGTGTGTAGAGTGCCCCTAAGGAATGGAAAAAGACTCATCTCGTTAAACGTCTTACTGACTCCATTTCCATCTCTCTCCTTTTACATGAATACATAATGTATGCATATATATATATATATATATATATATATATATATATATATATATATATATATATATATATATATATATGCATATATTATTATTTATGTTTCAGTTTGCCCTGATGATGGCAACATCATAAAGTTGCCAAAACGTTGGCTTATGAAATTGTGAAGTTTTCTTAACACCTTACCGTGACCGTTCCCCCAAGTTGAGTTGCAGGAGTTTTCTTCAATATATATCTTCGGTCGAGTTGAGTCGCCTGGTGTATACATATATTTATTTATATATATATATATATATAAATGAAATATTTACTATACTTTGTTCTTTCTTGTTTATATATATTATAATGATCTTCCTTGTTTATTATCTTGTTAGACGTGCAACTCTGCCTGAGGGCTTGAGGCCATGGGTGTCAAAGTCTTTTGTTATACTGTTATACAAAATTTTGTTATTTAGAAATAAAGACATTATTATTATTATTATTATTATTATTATTATATATATATATATATATATATATATATATATATATATATATATATATATATATATATATATATATATATATATGGGGAGGGGGTATTCAAGTCAAGTACAGCCATACCATCCTTTACTGGAACCAACTCAAGGCACTTTGGACCCCCCTCCATTATCCTATTAAAGATACTTAAATATGTAAATTAAAGTTTTATAAAATCACAGATTCTATCCAGCCCGTTTCAAAAATGATAAATTATTATATTTGAAAAATTTAGAACGGTTCGCCTGTTATAACTCAAAAACCAAAAAAGAGAATAATGTAAAAAGTTTATAAAAGTTGGCAAGAAATGCTTTTTAATATAAAATATTCCTATTTTAGGTTGGCGAAAAACTTCACTTGGGTTGAAATTGGAATAATTTTTTACTAATGTACAAGCTTACATGCTAAAGAGAAGCCTAAGTATTAGCTCTCTGTCTGAAGTCTCCTTCTTTTATTACTTTGCCCCTATTTATGATTCTAATTTCTAAAAATACCGGCTCGGAAGTTATTAATATTATTTTAAAAATTATTATTATGATTTTATTTTAGCGATACAAAGAAGTGGTGATAATTGTAGTTAGAGGTCATGGTCTCTAAATACATATGTGACCGCCAACTTGAATCAAAATGGCCGATTGTAAAACTCTTAACGAAAGTCGTTAATCTCATAACAAGAAAGGGCTATCTCCCAAATTTCAAGGTTGTTTGCAATTCGTTTCTGAGATATTACTTCGATTTTTTTTATATATATAAATGGCCGCCATCTTAATCCATGATGATGAATTGTAAATATAATTATTACTGACCCACAAAATGTCATGTAACAAAATTTAGTGTAATACTTTTTTTTATCAAACTCCATCTTAAATTTAATATAGCGCCGCATGAAATAACACCCTATTATCATCCTAGTTCAGTTAAAACCTAGACGAAAATAATACTTAATAAAAAATGGACCTAAAAACTTGAACCAACCTTTTTCACATAATCTAATTCGTGTTTAAATGAAAATATCTAGGTATTATATTTTTTTCATCCAATTCATCAGAACTAGTTTTGAGTTATTTTTTACGTTTTCTTTAAGATTTTTGTGGGTGTAATTGAAAATTGTTATTGATTTTGCCTTAGGGTAGAATTTTTTCTAAACATGCCAAATTTCATCAAAAACGGTACTGTAGTTAATGCTCCACGCGCCTGCACAGTCAGACGGACTTTTTAAAACCAATTTTTTGAACTAGGGAGATATTAAAACGTATAAATCCATCAATAATCTAATTTTTGCGTAATCATAATACCTTTCTCTATATATACTTCGTATATATTAAATTAAATGAAATAGCGAGTTCTAAGACTGATTTTGTACAAATTTCATATTTCAATCAGTTGGGGAAGTGCTCAAACATTATATAATCTGCATGAGTGGTGGATTGTACAGTTTTATTGTAATAACATATCTTGGTTCTACCTCTTAGAGCACTCGACTCTTTCTGCCTCCATCTCCACATCCCAATGCTGTTTAAATGTATTTCAATTCGTGCACCATTTTTATCTTCGCTTTTAACATTTTTCTACCCCATTCCTTAACGCCCACTATTCCCAATCTCTTTGAAAGAATTTCTGTGGAAAATTCTCGCATCATTTAACTTGAACAGAACTTGAACAGAGCTAGATGGAAGAGAGAGAAATTCTTAGTCTACATTTCTGTAGTACATTCAATAGATTCCGACAATTTACCGAGAATTATATTTTATACCTTACTATTTTTGAAAATATATACGTATATTCTTTAACCCATTATGCTATATGTACTTGTACTAAACATTTTTAAATCTATGTTTAAATTGTATGAAACTATAATTTTTTTCATATATATTTAATCTGTAATACGTTATAAATTCTTAATAATTTATGGCATTAGCAACTATGTGCATGCCACTTTATTTAAGTACCTACCCATTTATATTTCGATTATGGGTGAACACCAAGCGTGGGTCCATTAGCCAGAGTTGAAATTGAATCCGGAAGTCCTCAATTCTAAGCTCCCCTCCCCCCACACTTTCTAAAAAAAAAAAAATAAAAAAAAAAAAAAAATCTTTGAATACTTGTGGACTGGAAGCTCAATTTTTGTGAACAACATATCTAAATTACTTGTCCGATTTTAAAGAAATGTTGATGGTTGGTTATAATTAGCCCATTGTTAGTCCCCATATAAGTTTCAAACTTCTGCGCCCATTTGTTTCTCTTCTACATGTGCACAAAAATATAGTTATTTACAATTATATCTTCAAAAGTTCTCATCTGTGGAAAATTAAATAAAATTGACAAAAATAGTTTGTAATAATCACAGGGAAGTACTTGCATTTAAGTACTTCTTAGGGTTTTGTAAATTATTAAGTATATCCGTTATTATGCTGAGATAACATGTAATTATTTCCCCATCCCGTCCTATGTGAAAGTAAAAAAATATAAACAAATTTAAATGACAGCCCCCCCCCCCCCCCCCCCAAAAAAAAACAAAAACTTTGTAGAGTAAGGAGGAGAGTTGAGTAGGGATCCCTGGTTTGATCCCCCCGGGGGGTCACTATGTTTTTTTTTATTGGTTGATACCGCTGGTTGGTTTAGATGCTAAAAGGGTGACACAAAACCGACGTGTGGAACGGACTATAGGATCTATAGTCTGTCCCTCTGGAGACATCTCATTGGTCGAGTCGCACAGCCCCGGCCTCTCATTGGTCGAGGTCTGCGGGCTTTCGCCAACACCACCTGTATATAACAGACGTTTTTAGAGGACCGGAACCCTTTACACTTGGAGTCAGACCACTTGGACTACCTTTTACTTGAAGACTTGATTTTAACCCTGGACTCCTCTTTCGATTCTTCTACTACGGCTAGAACCAACTCAGCTGCCTGTCTAGAACCAGCTCTCTCTTACCTCACCAAGGCCCGGCACGAAACCACCGCCCGTCACTTCACCGGGGCCGCGAAGTCAACGAAGTGTTCCCAGCGTTTCTTACCGCCTTCTACTCTCATCGTATACGCCGAGACCTGGACCAGTCCCTCGAAGTTAACGTGACCGCTTCCACGGCGCTTGTTCCGCTAACCAGCCTCCACCCAACTCACAACGCTAACCGTGTACCGAGTACCGACCACCTTGAATCCGCGCCCTCAGTTTCAATCTTGTTTCACTTTTTTCATACTTCACCTTTTCTTCCTTAACCCTCTTCCCAAGCCTGACCCAACTCCTTTTTCTACTTCGAGCTCAGTCGCTGTCCGTCGTCGACGTAATTTAACCGACGACTCGGTGACGAGTTAAGGAGGAACGCGCTAGCCCTTGGCAGTAGCGCCAAGGCCGTAGTCTGATCTACCCCGAACGGTCCTTTTCATGACCACGGCAAACCAAGATACCTCTCCCCCTTACTCCCGAGCCCGACACGATTCGTAAGTCTTTCTCAGGACTCCGCTCACTTCTGTACGGCCCTTTTCAGGACCATCGTTCACTCCCCGCGAATCGTAGCCGGAGTAAAGGAGTCCTACTTCCTTTTTTCCCCTCGTCTTTTACCAAACCACCTTCAACCTTCCCACACCCCCTTACTCATAAGGGGGTGTGGGAACCCCCCATATTCATTCAATATGATATATATTTGTAATCTACTCTTCAGGAGCTTTCATTTGATACCCATCTCAAAAATTAAAAAAAAATTTGTCTCACTGCACATGTGCGCGCACAAAATTGGGAATTTCCCCCCATTATTTTCATCGCCCCACCATAAAGGGTATTAGCATGAATTATTTAAAAATTTAGAATAGAATAGAAAGATTTGAGAGTCCTTGTAAGCAAACACTGTGCCTATAAAGTAGAGGATAATTGCTTAAAGACTAGTATAGAGGCCCATGGAGGTTTTAGAAGTTTAATGTCAATGATTTATGAACTAGAAAATTCAATATTCTGCATCATACCTTATATTGTCGGCATGTTTATACCCATTTCACGTCACGGATTCTTTAAAGTATACTTAAATGTGGAACCTCTTGTTACGGCATACTTTATTTATGTACATAAGATCTTTGTTATATAAACATTTGTTGGAATAGATAGGGTAATGCAAGCTTATCTGTATTACATATTTGCAAACAGTTGACTATACATGTTTTATTGATTAAAGATAGTCTTTCCTCTAATACTGAATTCAAACGAAAAAGAGTAGAAATGGGAGGTTTCAACAATCGATTTCTCTTTGCATAGCAAAAATGTATGCAAAGTAGTAGGTGGGCTTTTCCCTACTTGGGTTACAAGCACACTCCCCTCTCAATACACTAATACACAACACATCACATGCAGGAGTTCATTTAGTATGCTCGCACCATGTGCACTGTTCCCATTTTTTTTTTACATGATATTTTTTCTCATTTATTTTCCGCTCTATGGGAAAGTTCTTTGCGAAATGATATGAAATGTCGCTTGCTTTAGAAAAGTCCCAGCTGGCATCCGACTAAAACTTTAAAGCAAACACAACACTAAGATCCTTTCTTCCTTTCTTTTTATCTCCGATCAATTTAATATGGAACAAAAAAATCTTCAGTTGTTGTCGACAAAAGATGGGTTACAAGGAGTAAAACTAAATAAAATGTTTATAAAGATTCCTTTATTAGAGTGGTGTTATTTTCCCGTGTAATTTATTTATCTCTGAGGTAATTTTTATTCTCTGAAAATGCTACTTTTATTTTATTTAACTCCCTACTTTTATTTAGCTCCCTACTCTTATATTTATCTTTAAGCACTGTACGCGCGTGCGTATGTATAATTGGATTTTAATTATTTTAATAAACATACAGAGGGAATCTTTAAACAATCTTATAACCTTGAAAAATACCTTAGATATAGATATTCTTTTGATTTTTTAAAAAATATTTTAAACAGAAAAAAAATTATTTTAATTTAAATCAAATTATAATTATTATTAATAACGGGAGATAGACAGAGAAAAATAGACGCCAGAGCCGGGACTTGAACCACGGGCCTCTATATTTCCAGTATAGTGCTCTTGCTAATTAAGCTACACTGAAGAATAATTTCCTCTGTCAATAACGATACCTAGTCCCGAATTTATCTTTCAATTTTCCACAACTCTAGGAGTCGACATTTACGACAATAGAACTAGACCTAAATTAATTTAGGTAAATTTAATTTTCCCCCCGTTTTTTAAATCTGTGAAAAATATTTATGAGTTTTAACATGAATTAAAGTATCAATTTATACAGGGTGTTCCGCATAAGTACCTACAGAGAAAAACCTATGAATCTACATCAAATTTCTGACCAAAAATGTCAAGTAACCTTAGTACCTACGGACCTTCGTTTTCGAGATATATCGATGTATCGATTTTTTAATTTAGGTCTTGTTTTAAGCCATAAACTACGTAATAAATAAAAATCTGAATAAGATAGAAAGATGCAGTTTGCAGCATCGTAAAGAGCATTAAATTTGCTTTATTAAATCACTACTTTTAGTACTTGATACGTTTATCAACTTAGTGATAATGCAAGAGAAACATTAAAATTGGTCTACACAACTTAGATCTTCCATAACTTCTATATTTTTATACCTAACGTAATGTTTAAATTGCTTAAAAAACTGCGCAATTTTATAAGCTTTAATTCGATATAGCATTGTCTACAGTTTAAGTAAGTGTTCATAGAGAAATAGAACTTATTCACATTAATATTTATTTACAGGATTTCGAAATAACCACTATTTTCATATAAACAACGTCAACATCTTCTTCAAATGCTCTGTGTTGCACTCCTTATCTCTTCAACTTCTGCCTTATTTGTTCAAATGCAGAAATAATTCTATCCATTAGATCTCCCCTAGTATACACAATTTTTCTGTATACAATACTTTTCACTAGGCCCCACTAAAGTCTACTACACTAGGCCGATAAAAGTCTACTGGTGTAAGGTCTGAGCGTGGAGGCCAGTGGACTGGTCATTGAGCCAGTGCCTAACATTTCTGGCAAAGTGGGCGGGACATCCATCCAACTGTAGGTACATGCTGAAAAGTGGACTCGTCGGTCCACAATATTAAATGTGAAACATTTCTTCGTAATATCCAATTGTAGAATTATACCCTCGCAGCAATGTCAGCTAGGGTCAGCTCCTGGACGGGAGTGTCATGAAAGGCACAGTTGATTTCTTTTTCAAAATTCTAAAAATGCGTCCCTGGAATTCCCAATATAGCCGAAGCCCTTCTGCCTTCTAATACTGGTCCTAGGATCAGTATGAAAATGATTCAGAAATAATTCTTCGTTGAGACCTCCAGCAGCCAAAAGTCGTTCATGATGACGAGGGTGTGCAATAGGCTCTACTTCGTTTTTCGGCATCTACTTTCGACAACTTAAAAAATTTGATAGGACGAATGTTGTCAGTTTGGGAAATGCCTGGCATATTCATGAGCAGCGTCACTGCTATTCTTCAGAAACAACCTCGCTAGCATAAGAAAAGAAAACACTCATATTTTAATCTTAAAATTGCAGGAAAATTCATAGAGCTGTTACTTAATAAGTTGATTTCCTTATAGTTTTTTTACTATTTCTCTATGAACACTTACTTAAACTGTAGACAATGCTATATCGAATTAAAGCTTATAAAATTGCGCAGTTTTTTAAGCAATTTAAACATTACGTTAGGTATAAAAATATAGAAGTTATGGAAGATCTAAGTTGTGTAGACATTTGCTATAATTTCCAATTTTAATGTTTCTCTTGCATTATCACTAAGTTGATAGACTTATTAAGTACTAAAAGTAGTGATTTCTTAAAGCAAATTTAATGCTCTTTACGATGCTGCAAACTGCATCTTTCTATCTTATTCAGATTTTTATTTATTACGTAGTTTATGGCTAAAAACAAGACCTAAATTAAAAAATCGATACATCGATATATCTCGAAAACGAAGGTCCGTAGGTACTAAGGTTACTTGACATTTTTGGTCAGAAATTTGATGTAGATTCATAGGTTTTTCTCTGTAGGTACTTATGCGGAACACCCTGTATATGGGGCTATCTACGGGCTACTTTACTTCACGAAGAACCATTTTATTTAACCAATGTTTTCTTTTTTTGCAGGTGAGATAAAACATATGCTCAATCTCTACTTTTAAAGGTAACAATGATGTATCAATTTTTATTTATAAGCAGTGGAATATATTATATATATATATATATATATATATAATGTGTGTGTGTGTAAAAATAATGATATAAATATTTTATTTATAGTAGAAATAAGGTTATATTTCGATATAAATGTTGAACGTTGTTTGTTTGATATCCTGTTTGAGTTTTAGGCATTGCTTTTAAAAGTTATTCAAAAACATACCGAGCTCCTCTTCTTAATATAACTGGAAGGCAACATTACTCTTAAACATAAGAAGAAAATATTTTTACTCTGATATAATATTTCTGTTTTCAAAATGAGATTTGTTTTTTCTTCAGATGTTTTTACCAAATTTCGGAGTTAATTTAAAGTTTAAGAGGCTTTCTTTATAAAATCATCTCTTTTGATGTCATTTTAATTTTCATTTCTTATTATTTAAAAATCTTCCTTTTTATTTTTATTTTTAAAAGAAATGAAATTATTAAAGAAAATATTAAAAGATATACGCACTGATGTTATGAAAAAGTGCGCGGTACATGTTAGAATGGGTTTTCCTTTGGTTTGATTTTCTTTTCTTTTCTGTACATTACTTTTAATATTTATTTTTCTTTGTTTACCTCCTCATATGGAAGCATGATTTTATTTTAATCATGAAAATATTTCCTATAAATAAAGTGTATAGTTTTCACAAATGCCGAGATGCACCTGTGTGCCGAATTCGATGTTCCTAGCTATAGTAGTTTATGAATTGAAACATGCCAACGGACAGACAAACAGGCAGAGAGAGCCGTTATATAAGGAAATCTGTTCTCTAACAAATCATGATACATTTTAGGTTTCTGTACAAAGTACGAAAAGAAACCTTTTATAACGGCTCTGTCTGTCTGTTAGTCCGTTGGTGTCTGTCCGTTGGCTTGTTTCAATTCATAAACTACTGTAGCTAGGAACCTGAAATTCGGCACAAAGGTACATCTCGGTATTTGTGACAGCTGGACACATTTTAGAGTTTTTACACTTAATATTTCCAAGATGGTGGCCAATAAGGTGGGCGAATAAAAAAAGTTTTAATCACCAAGAAAGAATATGCAACTATTAAACTTGAACATTTTAACTTAATCGTACAGAAACCGGCGATTCTCGCCTCATGTACGTACGTGAAGCGCGCCTTACTTGTATATTTTTTAAATGCAGTAGGTATTATGTATATGAGAAAGTTTTTTCGAGTTTGTAGAATCATGTTTGCTCCCTAGCTTATTTATGGTAAAGGAAGCTATATGTTGTTTTTTTTTCTCAATATTCAAAAATTTGAAGACAGAAGGGCCATCAGTGAACATTTTTGGTCTCGTGTCTGTCTCCCAGTCTGAAATGTTTTATTTTTGTCACAAAAAAGACCGTTTCAGACATCAGGGCACATTTTTTGTTCCGTGTCTGTCTGTCTGCCGCTCATTTTTTGCAAACCAACTTATCTTAAAATTACTCGTTTGATTTTAATGACTTTATGATGGTAGGTCATAATTAGCCATTTGTTGGTCCCATATAACATTCGCGCACACTTGTTTCTCTTCTACATGCGCAAAAACATACATTCATTAACACCTATTTCTTCAAAAGTACTTATCGGATTTTTAGCCCCAGAATTATATCAATCGCTTACGCACATTAAATATTGCTAAATCGTTACTTTTATTTACAAATTTTGACAGATTCAATAATAGTCTGGCAATTAGTGTGGCACGTAGCTTCCTCCCGTTCTTTAATGACGTTCTACCTTTACAACCCAGTCTAATTTATTCAGTTTTCCCCCCTTTTTTTAAAACTGTCGCAATTGTTTTGATTTTTTATAAGTATAAACATATTAATTTTGCAAAATTTAAGAAGTGCAGATAGTTGAAATTATTATAGGACAATCTTTGGGCTTTATTCGACAATCCATCCTAATTTCTTAACAATCAGGTGAGTACTTTCAAAGATATAGTTGTTTATAAAAGAGAAGTGCACATGTGTATGAGGTAACCCCATTGGCGCGGAAAACAATTAACTAAGTATGACCTTGCATCTAAATTTTATTAAAACCAGGCAAACAGTTTTTAAGATATATGTAGGTTCCCAAAAATTGTGGTAAAACAGACAGACATGGACCCAAAAATGTTTTTTGTTGTCTGAAACAGATTTCTGTCTCGGAATTGTTTGAAATCGGAGTCAAAAAAATAAATGTGGTTTTTCATAACGATATCATAGCCTCCGTTACCGAAGGTAACGGATGATAATTAGCTATTTTACTCTCATATTATTGTGCAACACTAAATTATCAGACTATTTTTAAATCCTTTATATTAATTTCACTTTTGTGGATGCCTGCTTGTGTTAAAAATCTTTGGAAGGCTAGTTAACCCTCTTCCAGTCATCCAATCGAGCTGAAACTTGGCACATAGACTCTGTACCAATACAAAAATATTCTAAAAATTAATGAATTAATTAAATATAATTAATTAATTAATTTTTAAATTTAATTATCTTTTTAAATAAAAAAAATTGCTTGCATACGAGTCTGCAAGACAGTGAGACATTTTCATGTAACGCCTTTTGGTGTCGTTAATTGGTAACGCTTTTCGAGTTTATGTGCCAAAGTGAAGACATGAAAATGTCGAAAAATTCGAGCATTCGTATTTTCTCTAGATTGATCAAAAATACATCAATGTATGTATGGACACTTCTTCATTTCATAAGTTCTCTCTTAATACATTTTCCATCTTCAGTCCTCTATTTTGAGACACAGCTGTATACAGGTCGATTTTGCGAATCTTGGGCGTATGTATCTGTCGTAGATTAATTGGGCTTCGATGTAGCTTATCTGGTTTTTCGAGAGAGTATGAAATGAAAAAGTTTCCATAAATATTGTAATTTTTATCAATATACAGGAAACACTTTAATTATATATTTGTCAGTTTTTCCATTTCCATACGTGATGCCCCAGATACGCTACATCAACCTTTAAAAAAAATTAAGTAATAAAAATAAAATAAAAATGTAATTAATTAATCAATTTGTATAGGTAGGTATATAAAATCTTTGGAGGGCGAGTTAACCCTCTTCCAATCATCCAATCGAGCTGAAACTTGGCATATCGACTTTCTACCACAATACAAAAACATTCTAACAAATTAATTAATTAAATTTGATTAATTATTTAAAATTAAAATGAATTAATACCAATATTTACCCTCACACTACCAAAATTCAAAAATATAAAGGATTTATAATAAAAACTTGGTTTTTAAGGGCTAGTATTATTATACTTTAAATAAAGAAGCTCTTGTGATTAATTAAATTATTATTTGTAGACAATAAAAGAATCGTATTTCTTTATTGAGTGTAGCGATACAAACATTTCAGTCAGGTGATTACCGATTGATAAAATTGTTGTAATTTCTGAAGTTTTCAAACCGTTAGATTTATTTATTGGTCACTTAAGGTGACCATTAATGGTTGAAAGTTGTTTTGTTTAAAGTTAATTTTGGTGTAAGTGTTGCTACAGTTTATGCTCGTCAATAGATTTGAGTTACTAAGATAATAACGAAAGGAATAATGAAGGATGATCTTTAGTTGTTCTAGAATTTCGGAATCTATTAAGATCAAACTGGATTTCATTAGACCCCCGCACTTAGTTTCTCACGTTTACTCCATTAACTCTTAATGTATAGGAATAACGACTGATTGACTAACATAGTTTTCTGTGTATACTCGTATCACGTTACAGCCTAATGCTTTACGTTTTCAGAAAAGCTCAAGTATCAGCGGGTAGAGTAAAGCAATGCATACATAACTAGGCTTGTTTGTGTTTTTTTATATCTATTGATTGCTTTTAGTTTTCTACTTTCATTCTAGTCCACGTGTGTTAGCGGCTTGTCAATCTTTCTTCCGTGCTCTGAAAATACAATGATCTATGGAAATATTCCCCTTAAAACTGGCAATTAAATATTTTTTGAGATTTCATACTACAACTATTATCATCTTATACTTATGTGGTATACTTATGGTTACTGCTGTAATATAATATGCAGGTTTATAGTACTAACTACTATTAAACGATAATATTGACGTTAAAGCAGATACTCCCCTATTACACAGTTGACCAAGTATGTGGGTTATTACTCCCAGGTAGGAGGTAAGAAAACTCAAAAACCCTGAAGTTTAAATTAACTGACCTATGTGCAAACAGTTTGAAAATGTGAAAGAGTCTTTAGTTACTTTTTAAAATCAACCGCTGGAAGAATCTCAGAACAATTCGTTCACAATTAGAATAAATCATTAGCTGAATAGACAGAAGATTTGATCACATCCAACATCTTTTTGTTAATATGAAATATGTGCTCTATTTGATTTTACTACAGGATTTTTTGTACTGGGCATTTTTCTGACTTAATGTAACTCTTGAAAAAAAACAAATTAGCCTTGTTGTAGGACTTAAAGAGACGCAGATAGTTTTTTTTTTTTACTTTCTAGTAAATAGTATTGTGATTGCGCGAAAATTCAATTTTGAGATTTTGAAGGATTTACACGTTTTGAGGTCCAATAAGTCCAAAAAGTGTTTTTTTAAAAATGTCTGTCGTGTGTGCACACGTAGGGCCTAAACTACTGGGGCGATTGCAACGAAATTTGGCATACATGTTCAAAAAAATAATAACCCGAGGCAAAATCGAAAAATTAATTTTAGCTCCAAAATCTGGGGTGCTACCCACAAAAACTCGAAAAAATAAAAAAAATAAAATGTAGTCAATTTAAATACGAATCTTACGATATAAGCCGTTTTTCCTGCAAAATCTAGTCCGGGAGAATCTAGGACCGGAAAAATCTAGTTTCTGAGAAAATAGCTTTAAACGCGGACGGAGGGAGGCCAGGTTTGATTCTAGGAGAAGTTATTTTTATGATAAATTTTGATAAAATGTTCAATAATAATTATTAAATGTACCAATACGAAGTAAATGGAAAACGCTGGGCTAAGTAATTATGAACTCTTATATAAGAAGGTTTGTCTCAGTTCTCTAACCGATTATTTTGGATCCTACCTCTCCAGCGCCGTAACATTAAGAGATGTTACCCTACTCAGAACTTTTTTCAATCAGAACCCCTAAGTGAAGTTTTTTTTTTATTATTATTAGCGGTTCATTCATTACTTTATAATATGAAGAGAAAATATTGTGATGGCGTGAAAATTGAATTTTGAGATTTTAATGGATTTAAACGTTTTGAGCTCCCCTGTGTTTGTCTGTCGTCAGTAGTCAGTGTAGAGGCTTAGAGCCCAATTTACTGCGCCGATTTTGATAAAATTTGGCATAGATTCTGAAAAATAATGCTTTTAGGTGAAATCGAAAAAGAAATTTTAGCTCTATATTTGGGGGTACTACCTTCCTTACATAAACTTAAAAACAAATTATTTCGCGAAAACGGTTCCGAGGATTTTTATTAAAAAATGTAACTACCAATCTAACTGCATTAGTAATTTTCTGGGGGAAATCCTAGATCCTAAGAAAATAGCTTTAAGCATAGACACTAAGAGGCTAGGTTAGATTCCTCGCTGGAGAGAAGTTATTTTTATGGCAAATTTCCATGCAATATTTAATTGGACCGATTTATTAAAATATAAAATGCTTATTAAATTATACTTATATATAAGCCTCTTGCTTTGATGAGAATACACACAAAAGATAAGAGAGGTAGGACCAGAATTATAAGAGAAGAAGGAGGATTGCAATAAAATATTTTTAGAAGAAAGTTTATTCATGATTTCTTCGACCCCAATTACACTATGTACTTCTAGAAATAAAAAGTTATTTTTGTCTTTTTTATTTATTTATTTGATTTAAATATTTATTTTTAACATTATTATTTATAACTCCAACACTATACATAAACAGGACACTTCCCTGCTCTCCTCTTTTATTAGATGAAGAGAAAAAAACTTATTTTCTTTGTACCTTATAAAATTATTTTTATACATAATTGTATTTTTGTTATACTCAAGTAAAAAGTCTGATTTTTTTCACTGGGTTTGTTTGTTTTTAATAAGGTATAAGAGGGTCC
The DNA here is from genome assembly GCA_951217055.1 of Gerris lacustris. NCBI lineage: Eukaryota > Metazoa > Arthropoda > Insecta > Hemiptera > Gerridae > Gerris > Gerris lacustris. The sequence continues at coordinate 44,241,319 of OX578276.1, forward strand.
TTGTATAAGGGACAAGACTTCGTATCTATTAAAATTAGTGTAAATACGTATATATGTATATATATATATATATATATATATACATATATATATATATATATATATATATATATATATATATATATATATATATATATATATATATATATATATATATATAATTGAGCAAAGGATATTTTTTTCTTTTTTCCTTCCTACCAAAATTTTGTTATCCAATTGTCTTTAATATTATGTTTTTTTTTGTCCAGATTCAAGAACAACAGAATCTTCTCTGTAATAATTTAAACCAGAGATGGAATCCAACCATATTTTGTTATAAGATATTTTATTTTCAATGTATATATATATATATATATATATATATATATATATATATATATATATATATATATATATATATATATATATATATATAATTATTTATATATATAATTATGTGTATATATATATATATATATATATATATATATATATATATATATATATATATATATATATATATATTAATAATAATTATAATTATTATATTAATTTAATATAATTATTATATATTATATATTCGGCTGGGGCCTAAACTGAATATAAAGCCTAAACTAGAATATCAAGCCTAAAACTAGAAATACCATACCCGAAAAATTAATTTTAACACTACATCTAGGGGCGTTCCATCCAAAAACTTTTTTATGTCCGGGAATTATCTTTATCGTGATAAAATTGCTATGATTGCAATTGGTGAGAAGTTAGGTTCGACTTTCCGCTGGAGAGGAAATATTTTTAAGGTAACTTTTAATAAAAAGTCCAACAATACTTTAATGTAGCCACGAAAACATTAAACAATTTATGAAAGGAAACACTGAACCAAGTTATTATTGTATGTGTATAAGAGAGTTGTATTATTTTTACCAGTTGTGTCGGACTTAAAAAACAAAAATGCCACTTGAGATATTAAACTTGTATACCCCTAAATATTCATAGGCTCTAGTAAAAGCATTAGTACATGTTTTGTTATTTAGAAAAAGAAGAAAAATCTAGTGGGAGTTTACCAGGCATAAAAATAAGGTTAAAGAGTTCTATGCTGTTATAACTTTAATCCTTTTTTTTGGTAAGTTTTCCTGCGCAGACTTACAAAGTTTATTTATATATATATATATATATATATATATATATATATATATATATATATATATATATATATATATATATATATATATATATATATATATATATATATATATATATATATACACACATATATAATATTATTATAATATTTCTTTTTTTCCTCCAAGTCAATTTTTTCCTTCACTTACTTACCAATTTAAATAAAGAAGGAGTCTCTTTATGAATATATTTATATTCTCTTAAGGGAAAAAGATATTCTTTGTATATTAGGCTTGCTTTCCTTGCATTTCTAAAGTACTATAAGTCTTGTTGCGTATATATATATATATATATATTATGGGTGTATGTATTTACGTATATTTATATAAAGTTAATAGTATGAATTTATTTAAAAGTTATTTACTGAATGGATTTTATTACAGCAGTGAATTTACAACTGAGTTTGTTTTTTATTTTGTTTTACTTAAGTTAATATTTAATATAATTTACATAAATATGCCTCAGGCGAAATATTAGCAGTGGAAACTGGATTTACATAATATTGTTTAGAAATAAAACTAGAAAGTTAATTTACATTATGTGATATCTATACATTTATATAAATTGATTTGCCTCATATTTTTTATTTTCTTATTTCAAGTTGTTTTTTATTAAAATTAGGTTAAAAGTACTAATTTCTGTCTCTCTGTTTGACTTAGTATAAATTGAATACTGCTCGTCCGATTTTCGGTGCCCAGCATAGACTAATGCAGATGTTGATTTTTGATAGCGGATTTTCAATATACTGTTTAAGTGGAAATAATTTGGAGGGGGGGGGGGGGGTCATTTTCCGCCCTGTCGGGAAGAATTTTATTATAAAATTGCATAAAATGTTCAATAATTAGTCAATTTAAAAACGAATACCCATAACAAGCAAACAAATGGAAATCACTGGATAGATTATTTTTTATAAGGTCGATCTTGGTGACCGTGGGGCTAATGTCCCTTTTTCCCGTCTGCTCAGCCGTGAGGGCGGTGGAGGGTCCCATTCTGTGAGGCTCTGATTTATATCTGTTAGTTTAGGGCGGTAAAGTCTAATATGGGTATGAGACCCCACACCTTGGGCTCTGATTTAAATGGCTCGGTGGTACATTGTACAGTAGCGTGAAGTGGCTGAAACTCTTTACCACGGAGTGTTTAACAGGTCTCAATAAGGCCTAGTGCTAGTTGTTTGAGTAAGTGGTCCGTCCTACCTGTCTAACCATTATAATATGGTCTATGTTTGTGCAATATTTATTTAATTCCTAGTCTATATCCGCATAGGATGTGTTATTCTTAGGTAATAGGGGAAGTGAGTGCTTAATAATCCCGCCTGCAGTCTATAGTTTTTCCTACCCTACTATTAAAATTTGTAGAAATCCTGAATTGGTATAAATTAATAACAGTGAAAGTTGTGAGTGCTAAGTAAAGTCGGGCAGGAAGGATAGTTTTTTCAAGCCTATTACCGAGGGTATATGGTGTCAGTGGAAGCTTAGTATTTGGTCCAAGTCTTTATTGTAAATGATTGCCTGGAGATGTGAAGACGTGTACTGAAGCGACGAGAGGAAAAGAAGAACCTTGTTCTTTCTTTTATTAATGGTTAGACTAGGAGGGTTGAATCCCTAGGCGTCTGAGGCCTGGATTCAGTCATATTTCTTTCAGAGGAGACAAGGCTCCCGTATGTCCTGGCAAAGAGGTCCTTAGTTATATGCTGCCTAGGTCCCATAGTCCTGTGTCTCTAGCTAGATAGCGGATAGCACCATCACTCTGCCGTAATGTTCCTCCTTATACTCTCTACTCGGGGGGCTAACTCCTACATTATACTTGTTACAGCTTCCCTAGCATCCCCTCAATATGTCCCTCGTTTTTATACCAGACTTGTCTTGATATTCTTTTATTCTGCCTTTCTGGTCATCTTTCTTTGTAGGATTAAGGATAATATACGCTAGGCGTTAAGAAAAAGTGCGTTCAACTTCAAGTTTGAATATATCTTACTTAAATCTCTCGCGTCATGTAAATAGGCTTATTTATGTCTACATTTAAAACAAATTACACCTTTGGCTCACCCTTATTTTACTATTATCTCAGTAAATAATATACACCTACTCCCCTTCAACACCTATCCATGTTGTAGAAATGACTTTAATCAACATATGCCGTCTTCTAATTCTTCTTCCTTATAGACTTCTTCGTCCTTTCTACTATTGATATTTATTGCTTCGAAATAAATACAGAAATTATTACAGTGAGACGAAAATAAAGACCTCTCATAAACTCTATGGGTTCTAGATTCTGTTAATTTGGACTACTTTGTTCAATTTTTATTTGTCGGATTATATTGCTTCCGAGCTTACCGAAGGTAACGGAAGCATTGTGTTCACTTTTGAGAACGAAAAACTTTTATGCCTCCGATTTTAAAAATTCCAAGACAGAATTCCGTTTCAGATCTCAGGAAACATTTTTCGTCTCGTGTCTGTCTGTCTGTCGGTTTGTGTCCGCGAATTATGAAACGTGCGACGATAACTTGAGTAAAGGTCAACCGATTTTGATGAAATTTGGTAGATATGTTAATTTTACCAATGCCCAGGACGAGTTCATTGGACAACGTTATCCGTCCTAGCGTTCACGAGCAACGCTCGCGTAATCGAGAACTTCAAATTTAAAATTGGAATTTTAGGTCGGGGAAAAAATCTAACTTCATCTATTCAATGAGACAAACATGTGTGTGAAAAAAACACCAACAGCGACACCGCTAAAACTATTAATAGTTTTTACACAATAAACAATTTAAACAAAAAATAAAGTAATGTAACAATAATTTTAATGTTAATATAACAATAAAGTTCATGATAGGATGCGAGGAAGCTATGTGCCACACTAATTGGCAGTTTGTTTTTTTTTGTTTTAAACCTGTAATAAATAATCATTATAATTTTTGCTTCCAAGATACCGAGGGTAGCGGAAGCATTGTGCTCGTGCTAAAGAACGATTTTCAAAGAATTTCAAAAATTCCTGCACAGAAATCTGTTTTATTCATCAGGAAACATTTTTGGTGTAGTTCAAAATGTTTGCGATCTAATAAATCTTAAAAACTACTTGTCCAATTTTAATGAAATTTGGATTGTAGGTCGTATTTTGCCCATTGTTGGCACCATATAAGTTTTAATCTTCTGAGCCACTTGTGTACTGAGTTTTTTTTTAATCTTTATGAAACCCATAACTTTAAAAGTACTCATTTGTTGTTGGACTCATAGTTGAACATGAAACCAAAATTTCCTGATGTGTGAAACGCATTGCGGTTGATACAATTTAAACTTTTAGACTAAAATAAATTATTCAGAATGATAACAATGTTTTCGTTACTTTCGGCATATTCGTAGGAAACAAAATAAATTTTCGTTGTGAAAAATATGATTTAAAGTATCGAATTTTTGTAAATAACAATTAAGTATTTATTAATTTAAAAATCTAAAGAAATTAGATTGACGTTTGTACATACCAACCACATATTTATGGCTGGTTAGCTAGTGGCTGTTGTCAACAGTGGTAAATGAAAGGTGATAGTATTGCCAATTGGAGTTGATGAAACATCAACTGCATGTCTTGGCGATTTATTAAACTAAAATGTTATGAATTCTTTTTAAGAAGTTATTTTGATTATAAAGAAAGCTCACAAGTTAACTCTAATTTTTATATCGTTATTAATTACGTATAACTTTGTCTTTTATTAAACCTTTTAACAATGAGAAGTTTTAGAAATGAACGTACCAGATTAAATGTAAACTTTAAGATGTGTATATTTGTAAAGTGTTTTCAGGTGTAGGTTTCTCAGTTTGTGGAAGGGGGTTTAATAGTTTGACGACGGTTTAGCTCAAGATGGTGGATTTAGTGTAGTTGGATGTCTTTTATGAGTAGATTGGTGGATTTTGTGAGCCTGGTTACAGGTTGGGTTTAAGTTAAACTCCATCTAACTCCCTTATTCTCCTAATTACTTCGGCCCAGGTGCTTAAGACTCTCTCCTATGGGACCGCAAGACCTCTCCTTACCTTCTAATTTCACGGCTTCTACTTACTAATCCTGAACCGATCTAGAACCCACGTCTAGAGTCCCTTCCTCCAGAGATACCCCACGACCATACCCGAATCTAAAATTTAAACAATTTCTAATTATAACGGTGCCCAAAATCCACTTCTCTAGGATTATTATAAGGTTTAAAACTAATTAGAACTGAAATGGAATCCTACCGCGTAGAAGGGAAAATTTCACAGGGTAAATCGAAATATTATTTGAACAAAACTTCATTTCAAACGTTTAAAACACTTTGAGAATTTTACAGATAACAAAAAATGAAAATTTCTTGACAAATCCCCATTCATTCTGTGTGTTTAAATTTCTGCTAATTAAAATAAACTGTTGTTTGTCTGGTTTCTGTTTGTGCCACTATAAAAAGTGGAACAGAATTTAGCAGGGTAAAGTTTAAACCTCTTTTATTTAACCGAAGAGATTAAAGGCAGCCTCTTACAATTTAGAAACTTATTTTGAGTTTTCGGCTTTAAAGCTGTGTAAGCTTTTATAAAAGACAAATTTCAATGAAATTCAGGTTGTAAGTAACCTAAATTCAAATTCTTGTGTTGACTAATCCCCCTACATCTTGCTTTGTATGAGAAATAAGTAGGATTGAATTCTCCAACTAATGACCAGAATTGAGAAAATATAGTATCTAATCAATATAATTGAGTAAATGAAGAATTTAATCACCAGAATTGAGAATATTAAGAATTAAATAACCAGAATTGAGAATACATATTAAGAATCAAAGGGCCAGAATTGTGAAAATTAAGAATTTAATCATCAGAATTGAGAATATTAAATAATGTGCACTGCACAGTTCATCTACAAAAGCACTTATTTTTCAGCTTATGCTTATTTTGCTTAAGTAAATAAAGGATTTGAATATCTACTTTTGAATTTTTTATCCATAATTCTTTCAACCTTCGTATACCACATTGGTTTTTCTTACGCGTGCGCACAATTTGTTTGTAACTCGTAACATGTTGAAATCTGTCACTTATAATTTGTATATTTGCTTATACTTTATCCTCAATATGACTTTTATCTAGTGATTGGACCCAAGCAAGCTGTGTGCCACATTAATTGACAGATTTTGTCTGATGTCTGTGTAGGCTCCACGCACTAAACTACTGGGCTGATTTCGTTTAAATTTGACTTACATGTTCAGAAAAATTATAATACGAGGTGAAATTGAATAAAAAAAAAAAAAAAAAATGTAGGGAGCCCCCCCCCCCCCCCTAAAAAACACACGAAAAAATGTTTTTTAATCAAATATCGTTCGCCGATTTTGATTAAAAGACAAGTGGTTTTCCAGGAAAAATCTAGATAAAATTTTTTAAAATCATTTTCATAACAAAAATAGCCTAACATAAAAATCGATTAAACCGAAATAATACAGCGGCGTGGCACCGACAAAATACTAGGCATTTTCTTACATTCCTTGTCTTTTATTGCGATGTGATTTCGCTTCTCAGAACGAAAAAAATTCATACACATTTAAGCCTGCGAAAATTTAGAAGGGTCTGAAATAAAAATGACACCATGGTGAGAGCCCTTTGGCTCGGCTTTGAAATACTGACACCAATGGGAGGGGGGAAACGAGACGATATGTTTATCTGAACAACCCCCCTCTTATGACACCGGTGTCTGTTTAACTCTGTGAATTACGACTTACTCCTAGAAACCGACTTTTTTTCCTTAAATAAAATTATTGCTCGCATATTAAGGATTGATTATAAGAATATATTTATCAGTTAGTTTTCGAAATATTTAATTATGGCTGTGTCAAAGTAAGTAAATTGTGTGTCAAAATCGTTGAATTTCGTGATTTTTTAGTGTCCGTAGGCAAAACCAAGGACCCTTATATTTTCCTGCGTGTATCTGTCCGTCCGTCCTCTCGCTTGCTCTCACGGCTACACCTTTCGTCCGATCACTTTGAAATTTGGCATGTGGCATGTATGTGTCTTGTACCGACCCACATATTTTAAAAATATAGCGACTTAAAAAAAATTAGGGTAAAAAAACGTCGTGAAAGGGTACGTCGAGCTAATTACAAAAATATATAATTCTTTGGATATAACTTTGATAGGGCAAGCGTAGGCAAGTTTGAAGTGGGTGTGAAACGTGCCCCCCCCCCTCTATCTCGCTTATGTAAAGTGCAAAAAATCTGAAAAAATTCCTGAACATTCTTCGACCAAAAGTAAAGATACCACTTTTTGCAAATTTTGAAAAAAGTATTATTTTATTTTTTATTGACAAAATACGTTTTTTTTATAATTATGGTCTATTTATATGGTTGTAGTCCGGTTCAGTGGCAAAACAATACTTTATCAGAGTGTGTTTTGAGAATATCAGACCCTTAGAATGGTTCAAAGTAAGCTTTTTAGCATTTTAAAAAAATACTGTTTATACACTTTACAGTTAAACACTATATAGTGTGGCCTACGGACCCTCGCTGTGTGCTGACTAGAGCACACACCACACACTTGACCTGTTTATTATTATATACATTCATACTCATAAATGTAAATATCGTATAATAATTTGAAAAGTGAATAGTGTTAGTGTATCTAATATGATATGTTCGACTATTAATATATACCTATTAGCTGGGTACCATTGGTAATACGGCGTAATGCTGAGCTATTTTTTATTTTTCCTCCCAAGAAATTGACCAAGCCTCTATAAAAATGATTCGTTGAAAAAGTTTAAAAACGTAAATTAGGTATCGCAGTGAAGGTCTCGATACACGTAGTAAACAATTATATACATGTTTTTTATTTTATATTGTAACCTAAACATCTAACTCGTAAAAACAGCTAAAAAAAAAAGAAACATTTTCTCCATTCTTACCCCCTTAAAAATGAAAATATGACATAATTGCTCACAACAACATTACTTCAGTTTTTAAGAGCTTTCCATCTATACAAATCATAATAGCTTATAACAATAATTATTTAAAAAAAAAACTTTTATCAGGTCTAATAAATGCCTTCAACAAAACATCCTTTTTTTATTACCTAAAACCTGTACTTAAAACCTACATTAGGTACCATTTTATTCCTAATTACTAAAATGTACATAACAATAACTCTTATACTCTTAGAGAGCTTTTTAACGATGTGCAACATTACAGGTATATATATTACTGTGACTTTTGTACCTTGTACCCTTGTGGGTACTTCTTTAGATTGTTGCTCCTCTCTGTACTTTTTAGGATATAAATGATAGACTAAATAACTATTAAGACAAAGGGATGTTTAGTCCAATGTACTTTGGGACAAAGGAATATCCTATTTCTGTTTTTATAAGGGGAGTAACAGTCTAAAGAAGAATATTCCATACACCTTCTTTAGATTGTTACTCCCCTCTATTGTTTTATAAGGGGGGAAACAATCTAAAGAAGTGCCCCCCTACGTATCAAAATTTAAATTTCGTGATCCCATGCAGATAATGACCTTTCTCTTCAAGGGTAAAATGTTTTATCAAGATCGGACAAACTGTAGATTTGTATAAAAGGCACATACATACATATCCTTTTGCTTGTAAATGACCTTCATACTTAATCAAGATGGCCGATTGAAAAACGCTATTACTTAAGTTGCTTACGTCATAAAAGGAATCTAACATCAAAATTTGAAGATTCTAGTACAATTAGTTCCAGAGATATCGTCAAATTTGTGATATAAAACACAGTCATCTTGAGTCAAAATGGCGGATAGAATCAAGCTTACTTAGCGAGCACTTAGAAACAAGGGGAGCCTACCTACAAAATTTCATGGTCATAGGTTCGGGGGTTTCAGAGATATCGTGAAATGCCAGTCAGTGAGTGATATTTGGATTTTTGAGCTGAGCGAAGCAAAGCTCTTATACTACACTTGTTGTGCATTTGTTTGGACGCATACTCCTCCTGAACGGCTAAACTGATCTGCACACAAGTCGGCTCGGTCAATGTGACCAACCACAGGAAGGTAGAAATCTGAAATGGTCCAAATTGGTACACAGGGGTACGAGGTACGTGGTACAAAAGTTTTCTCCTGAACGGTTGAACCAATCCGCACAAAATTCGGCACGGTCAATGTGACCAACCACAGGAAATGATTTATTTAAAATGGTCCAAATTGGTACCCAGGGGTACAGGGTACAAAAGTTTTCTCCTGAACGGTTGAACCAATCCGCACAAAATTCAGCACGGACAATGTGACCAACCACAGGAAGTTATAAATCTGAAATGGTCCACATTGGTACACAGGGGTACATAGTACGGGGTACAAAAGTTTTCTCCTGAACGGCTGAACCAATCCGCACAAAATTCAGCATGGTCAATGTGACCAACCACAGGAAGGTATAAACTGAAATGGCCCAATTTGGTACACCAGGGGTACAAAAGTTTCCTGCTGAACGCCTGAACCGATCCGCACATAATTCGGCAATGCCAATGTGACTAACCACAGGAAAGTTTAAATCTGAAATGTTCCAAATTGGTACACAGGGGTACGGGGTACAAAAGTTACGTTCTGAACGCCTGAACCGATCCGCACATAATTCGGCACGGTCAATGTGACTAGTAGCCACAGGAAAGATAAATCTAAAATGTTCCAAATTGGTGCACAGGGGTACAAAAGTTAAAAGTATATGCCCTTCATGACGCATGACGTAAAATATAAAATATAAAAATGCTGTTTAATTAAAAATTAGAAATATTACTATTTTTGATCCGATTTTAGCTCTTTATAAATAAAAATGTTTATTGTTTAGGATTAAAATGCACACAGACAACTGCATTGCACACCTAGTAAATATATAGAAAAGTGTAAATTAATTAAAATTTCACAAAAAAAAGTTTTTTTTTATGCATCGTTTAACTCAAAATTCTTTTAACACGAAAAATATTGGTCCCCTTAGTTTTGTGTTAAACGGATTACACTGTACTTATTTAATAGTGTTTTATAATGTGAAGCACTAGATTAATACAGTATCACGTATTATTAGTCATTTGCTAAGTATAGATACTGAATAATGCTGTTAAATTAAGGTAGGATTAAGTATTATGGTTAGCATAAGACGGTTATTTGATTTAGCCTATTAAATGTTGAGAGTTAGTGCCCACCAAGGTTGACTCCATCTCTCATTGCTTAAACCCTATATTGATATAGTAAATGAGATTAATAATCCGAGACTTGAATAGAAATATATTATTATATGTAATGCATTGAGTATTAATACTGTATTGATATTAACAGTGTATTGATGCAGGCAATATATTTGGAGAGATATAGTTTTACTTTTTAAAGTTGATATATTTTTAATTAGTGCGCCGACTAATATGAAATATTACTATATTCACTGCTAAATTATTTAAACAAATATTAACTTATGACTCTATGTTTTAAAAAATTTAAAAGCATTTTCCACTTATTTGAAACACTTGACTTTAGTTTTTTCTCCAAAACTCGAAGCAATTATAGAAATGCTTTAATTTTGATTAAAGGTTTGTATTTAAATAAATGTATAATAAATTATTGTACGAAGGTTTATTCGTGTCAATAAGGCATGAAACTTAAATTGTTATAGAAAGTTAGAAGTTTGGTAAATTTATCCACCAATAAACACTCTAAATTAATTGCAAAGTGTGTTTTATTTACTTCCATAGGAGCATTAAATATTCTTTTATTTACAGCTGTCTGATACTGACAGGGTATTCCTTACTTGATTTAATTCCTGTTATACCGAGGTGGAGCATGGGTATCAACAAAACAGCGCAATCTGTCACCATTCAGGGACAACGCCTTTAGCTGTTCCCAGAATATCCCTTCTGCTGTGACCTCCTCTTCTACTGTTCTTTTCCATGTCTTTCAAGGCCCTCTTAGCTCAGTCAATTTACTTAAAAATTAGGGCTGTTTCTTTTTTTTAATTATTTTTGCCCTATCATGAACTATATGATGGCCTGTATTTACCTATGATTTCCCCCAAAAAATCCTGTCACAACACAGAAATATTCAAGGTAAAAGTAGCTGCCTACCTTGGTCGCTCTCATCAGCTATTTCTCTTTCTTTCTTTTCTCGTGATCCACAACATGCTCCGCTCCATCCTTTGTGCTACTTGTAATCTATGTATAACTTCTTTTGTAATCGTCCACGTTTCAGTCCCACACATTGTAATATATTTGAATAATAAAATTAACAAATATCGTTGAATTAAGTTACTTTATTTAAATTATATTAGTCACTACACATGTTTCATATTAACGATCGATAACAAGCTCTACTATCGAAAAACTATCTTCCTCTTTAACATAAAATTCTCTGTTTAAATAAATTACATCTAAACAAAGATCTATATAACATACATAAGTACCGGATCCACACATTTTCTCCATAATTTACTTTTCATCTTTATATTCACATCCGATCTAAACAAGTACCTGTATTTATAATACACTTTCCATGCGTTAGTGATCCTTCTGCTCACTTCTTTTTCTTGTCCATTCCTTTCACTGCTGATTAAGAGGCCAAGATAAATATATTCTTTCACAATCTCCACCTCCTCTCTATCGATTAGTATTTTACTGGTCTTATATTACTTTGCTTTGTAAGTTTCATCGCACATTTCCGTTTCCCCAATTTTGAACCACTTCCCGTGATTCAATCTTCCCCAAATTTTGCACATAGAAACAACTAAGGTGAAGAATACAGAAACCAAAAAAAAATAAAAACAAAAACAAAATGGCGTCAAATTTATTTGCTTTTTAAGTTTCATCGCACACCTATTACCCCAATTTTGAACCACTTCCCGTGATTCAATCTTCCCCAAATTTTGCACATAGAAACAACTAAGGTAAAGAATACAGAAACCAAAAAAAATAAAAACAAAAACAAAATGGCGTCAAATTTATTTGCTTTTTTCAGTTTCATCGCACACCTATTACCCCAATTTTGAACCACTTACCGTGGTTCAATCTTCCCCAAATTTTGCACATAAATAAAACTAAGGTGAAGAATACAGAAACCAAAAAAAAATTGAAACAAAAACAAAATGGCGTCAAATTTATTTGCTTTTTAAGTTTCATCGTACACCTATTACCCCAATTTTGGACCACTTCCCGTGATTCAATCTTCCCCAAATTTTGCACATAGAAACAACTAAGGTGAAGAATACAGAAACCAAAAAAAAAAAAAAAAAAAAAAAAAAAATGGCGTCAAAATTATCTGCTTCTTAAGTTTCATCGCACACCTATTTCCCCAATTTTGAACCACTTGCCGTCATTTAATCTTCCCCAAATTTTGCACATAGATACAACTAAGGTGAAGAATACAGAAACCAAAAAAAAAAATGGTGTCAAATTTATTTGCTTTTTAAGTTTCATCGCACACCTATTACCCCAATTTTGAACCACTTCTCGTCATTCAATCTTCCCCAAATTTTGCACATAGATACAACTAAGGTGAAGAATACAGAAACCAAAAAAAAAGAAAGTTGAAAATAAGACCAGTTTTGAAAAATGGCATTTTTATATGAATTATTATTTCTCTCTCTCTCTATCTAAGTTCACTGTCAACATTTTTGTGTTACTTCTATTTATTTCCAGTCCGACCTTTTAGGTTACTTTAATCAACTCTACCATCATATCTTCGACATCATTCATACTTTTACTTATCAATACTATGTCGTCCATAAATATCAAGATATTAAGCTGCCATTAATGTTAATTCCTTTTCCTTGCCATTCTGTTGGTTACAAGCTTTCTCCAATACATTAACGAACATCTTATCCGACAGTACGTCTCCTTGTCTTGTGCCTCTGTCTGTCTTAACTACTCTCTTTTCATTATCAAATTTAATTTCCATTCTTGCCCCTTCATAAAGGTATTTTATTAAATCGACATAGCACTTATCAATTCCTATATTCACCAGCATTTGCAAAACGTCACATCTATTTACCGTATGGAAAGCCTTCCTATAATCTACGAACACTAGTACCAAAGGAAAATTATATTCCTGTGCTCTTTTTATTGTTATCTAAGATTGAAACATTCTTTTTACCTCCGGTTTGTTTTATATTTACTGATTCGTCCAACTGCCTTTCTATTCTCTTTGACATTACTTTCATCAATTTTTTTTATAAATTACAAGCAATATACTTATAGGCCTATAAAAATATAATAAGACAGTAAAAAAGAATGTGACTTATTTAAAATGTTTACTCATTTAATTAAAAATACGTTTTATAATGTAGTTATTTAAAGTTTTCACTTTTGTTTATTGTATCAAGAGTATATATAAGAGATTAGCAAGAGAGTAATGTACATAAGAGATAAGTTCTATATATTTAAATGAAAGTAAAAAATTAAGTTATTATAAGAGAATAAATATCAATATATTATAGTGCAATGTAATTTTCTACGTTTTTTTTTAATACACAGATAAAATTAAATTTATTGTAAAAATTCTCTAAAAGCTTTTTCCTTCTTGATTATATTAAGGAGGGGGAAAAAGAAACAAAAACAAATTCTAAATATTTTATTTTGATACTCTCAACGTTTCTATTATATATGCTTTGTATATTATTCATTGTCAAAAAATTCTGAAAAATGAAGATAAATATTTAAAGGACACATGTATATATATATATATATACATATATATATATATATATATATATATATATATATATATATATATATATATATATATATATATATATATATATATGCCGGCGTGTTAGGTTGATTTATGAAAAGGTTCTTTTAATGGATTAGTGTCTTGGTTTAGAATGTAATTTGAAGGATATTTTTCCCCTTAGCTGTTGGTTTTTCTTATGATTCGTACAGCCTGTTGCTTGTCCTTATACATTTACGTTGTATTATAGGCAGCATCGCAAATACATATTAAATTAGAAAATGTTAAGAAGCTTTTTTTCCTTCCCTTAACAATATATCATATTTAGAGTTGTTTTCTTGTATATTATATTCTTGAATATACAATGTCTTTAATACATCCTTTGTAAATTCCTCTATCTTCAAAGAGGGTTAGAAAAAGTTTGTACGTTGTTTTTCGATGAATGTCATTCGTCACAAGACTTATTTTTATTTATTTTTCATTCTAAATCTTACATAATGGGATACATAAAAGTTTAGGAATTCCATAAATCGACATTTCTGGTCAACAGTGTGAAACATGTCGTACTTTCAAAAATGTAAACCATCATTAGATATGTCGGTGTTGGGTCCTTAAGTTCAAGTAAGCTTTTAAACAACCCAAAGATAACCTCATTCCCCTTGGTATTTAGTATCAAATTGTTATTTATTTAGACTAGGGATCTGAAGAGTCACTCACATCGTTTATTCGTTTTTTATGCATTTATCGAAACCTTTGTTCTAATTAGTAATTTTTATTATAATATCATGACAACCGGGGTCCTTTGTAGCCCATTGTACTATCATTCATGCTTCGGAAGCTGAAAATCCGGGTTCGATTCCCAACTGCGAAAAGAGGTCTCCAGCTCGGTGTTATACGCGACGGGTAGCTACTTAAGGCGACCTCTGATGGTCGACAGGCAGGTCAAACCCCATTCATTCATAACATTTTTAGGGTTTTGTAGATTCTTCTCAAAACCCTTATGCCGAGGGTGATGTGTCCGTCTGTCCGTCGCTCTTTGGTTCATAGGGCCCGAACCGTTTAAGCTAAAGAGCTGAAATTTGAAATACTGGTGTAACTTTTTGACCCAACCACAGGAAAAATATACAGAAGTTCAAAATTAAATATGCGCATGCGTAATTCGCAAAAATGTATAATAGGACGCAAATATATATAAGCTTTTGTAAATTTTGCATTCCTTATTGGGTAAAAAAATAAAAATATACCCCAAAAAAATCCCCCCCCCCCAACCACTATACTTCGGCTGGTCCTAAAATTTCGAAATAATTCATGCTAATGCCTTATTGTGGGGCGATGAAAATTCCGGGAGTTCATCTCAAATTGTAAAAAATTGCCAATTTTGGGCGCGAAAATTTGAAGTGCACAAAAAATTTTATTTTTTTTAAATTTTGAGTTGGGTATCATATGAAAGCTGGTGAAGAGTAGGATTCAAATATATATTTGCATTATTAAATTTTTCATTCTTTATTAATTTTATAAGTCAAAATATTCCCCCAAAAATTTCCCCCCTCCCCAACCACTATATAACAGGTGGTCCTAAAATTTCGAAATAATTCATGGTTATACCTTATGGTGAAGTGATGGAAATGGTCTGAAAAAATGAATTTTTTTGTCGTTATTACCGATGAAAAACATTGTGACCCCCCGGGGGATCGAACCCGGACCCTTGAGATCGAAGAATAAAATCATAATTACATAACGGGCATGCTTAATCTTCTACAAAACCCTAAAAAGTACTTGGACGCAAGTACTTCCCTGTGAATTTTTGTAGTTGTATAAGCCCTTTAAGTTTCCTTCCATGAGCTGTTGTACCATGGATTATTTTTTATCGTTCGTTCTCTCCCGCGCCGTCGATTATTATTATTTATTATTTTTATTCGGAATTTTAATAACTAGTTAGTACTGAATTCAAAATTGGAATCAGGAAATTTTAGAATATCCTTCATGAAAATATTTTTACCGCATGCATTTGCGTTTATAAAAACAGACTGGTTGCTCCTTTAAATAGCAAGGTTTGAAAAGAGCAATCTTAGGTTTGATTGTGTGGAGAATAGCTTTCTGCTTAGTAAAAACATCCCTTCTAAGCATACGGCTAGATGGGCTTTAAGCTATGAGACTGTACATTTTTATAATAGAGTCCACTAAGCCTTAGTAAACATCTGCTTGATGTCGTACTGTCGCAAAGGGTATCAACTTTAGAACGACCCTTGTTTTCTCTGATGAGTTTTCTATTTTAAGTCACACTCGATTGACGTTCCCTTATACTTGACATTGAAATAATAGTTATACGGTCTAAGACATTCAATAGCCCTTGATGTAAAATGTCAACTCTTCTGCGTCAGATTGTTTAAAAGAGAAAATGGAGAATGTTTTCTATCATTTATCCCTTTTATATCATGGAAAGATAGAATCCTTTTTGAGTTTATAATAAAAAAAGTTTTTCTTCTAGCTTAGCCTCGAACTGTAATGTTTTGTTTTTAGGAGGAGTTGAACATAACAAGTTGTACTAATCAAGCTAAATTACGTGTATCGTAATTCCGATGTGGAAAACTTAGTCAGGTTATAATGGAGTTATTATACATATTATATTTAACCATAAGTTTTATACTTACTTCTATTGACTACATAATACTTAATGTTAATATTTATTTATGGGTGCTTTTAGAAAAATGATTTGCGTGGCTTATGCCACAAAGCTAAAAGATTGTGTTGCGGTAGCATATTTATGAATAGAATAAATTATACTATTATAGCGTTACCGAGGGTTCTCAGATAGCTCTTTGCTATCATTCTTGCTTTGGGAGCATGAAATCAGGGTTCTATTCCCGACAAGTGGTCCCACACTCGGTAATCACTCTGCGCAGTGATAAAAATGGGTAGCTACTTAAGTGAAGTAGGAACCATTCGTTTACGAATGCCAATTAAATGGCTTATACAGCTGACAGAGCGCCACACAAACCCCGTGTCCTCTGTTGAATGTATAGTTGTATAAGCACTTTGGCAGGCCTAAGCTCTCAGGGGTGTAGCACCGAATCCTAGGGTTGCACTATATGTTTCACACCGAGAATCATATCGACTGAATGTATACAGTGCCAATTCGCTCCCGTCATTGACCACCTATGTGGTTAAGAATGACACATAATTTAGTGTTCTATGTGTTCTATGAAAAAGGTGTGTGCAACAAATCTTAAAGTGGATAAAATCGAAAAAGCTATAAAACGTAAGAGAGAAAAATACAAAACACCCCTACGGTTGACGAAAAAGGAAACATTCCCTGTCGAAAGGAATGCACTTAGTACTTTACTCTGGTTCGGGTTTAGCGCCTGGATCTTCAAGTTCAATCCCACGGGTAAAGGTAATAAATAGCCACAATATCTTAGTCAAATCAACCAAATTCATAGCAAAGACATGAATACAGGTTGTAAGTAACTTTATTTGAAAGCCAGTTTTCAACACGAATAGTATTTTTTGGTGAGACGAGTAGAAATGATAGAGACACGATATTAGTTCTGGAGGTAAGACAGAGGTTTATATTCTTTCTTCCTCGATATTAAGTGATATTAATAATAATATAATATTAATTTAATTTATAAATCGGGTATCCAATAACTCAGCTTTTATCTCCAATAATTGATGGAGAGCTTGTTTAAAAATTCCATTAAAAAAATAATAGGTTTTAGATAGTTGGTGAGTAAGGTTGCAATATTCTAAGGTCAAGTCTTAAGGTTAGTTATAACAAATATACCCGTGTAGTAGAGTAAAGCACTAAGTGCATTCCCTTAGACAGGGAACGCTTCCTTTTCCTGTGCCGCCAGCCCTAGGGGCTTTCGTATTTTTTCCTCTTTCGTTTTATAGCTTTTTCGATTTTATCCGCTTAAAGAGTTTTTGCACCCTCATCTTTCATGGAACTGAATTATGTGTGCTTCACAAACCTTTCATCTATCTCAAAAGTACGAAAAGAAAGTTCTCTATAAGTTTATTTAGATAATTCTGTAAGAATTTTTATAATGCGATCGAATATCTATGCATAATACATTCTTTATACTTTTGAATATCACTATCTAGTCTTGAGTATACTGTTTTCTATCTTGTTATTTTAAAATAATAATTAATTATAATACATATCTCCACGCCTTATGCCGATTTGCTTGCAGGTAAACAAATTTGATATTATGCATCCTTTGGTAGTATCTAGATCTATCTATCAACCTATATACAGGGTGTCCCAGCTAATATGGAACAGCGAAATAACTCCGGAACCGTGATAGATAGAAAGATGCGGTTGCAGGGTTCGATATTGGCTACAAATGCGCTTCCAGAACATATGCTGAATATTTTCTGTGTTCAGCATACCTAAGTGTGTGCAATTTACATAATTAAAAAAAAGTGAATAGGAAGCCAAATTTCTAAGACTGGATATGGATTTATGGCTTAAAATAAGATTTTTTTTGGAAATTTTTCGCTCCGAGCATTAGTTTGCCGTCTGGAGAGCCCTGAACTTGCTAAAATTGAAACTTTAAGTCCATTTTACAGCTAAACTAATGGATTTAGGAAAATAATTCAAGAGATATAAAATTCTTATTTTTAGTCATAGAATCCAAATCCAATATAAAATTTATACCTTATATGTAACTGTTTTTTGCCAAATAAAAGGGTGTTCAGCAGGGCTCAAAAAGTAAAAAAAAATACCAATAATGCATGTTTTTAAGAATGGATTTGGATTTTACGCCAAAAAATAAGAACTTTTTGTATCTTAATTGTTTTTTCCTAAATCTATTAGTTTAGCTGTAAAATGGACTTGAAGTTTCAATTTTAGCAAGTTCAGGGCTCTCCAGACGGCAAACTAATGCTCGGAGCGAAAAATTTCCAAAAGTAAAAAATCTTATTTTAAGCCATAAAATCCAAATCCATTCTTAAAAATTTGGCTTCCTATTCATTTTTTTTAATTATGTAAATTGCACACACTTGTGGTGAACACAGAAAATATTCAGCATATGTTCTGAAAGTGCATTTGTGGCCATTATCGAACCCTGAAAACCGTGTCTTTGTATCTATCGCGGTTCCGGAGATATTTCGCTGTTCCATATTAGCTAGGACACCCTGTATATATAAAATATATATTTATATATATTTATATATATATATATATATATATATATATATATATATATATATATATATATATATATATATATATATATATATATATATATATATATATATATATATATATATATAGATATATATATATATATATATATATATATATATATATATATATATATATATATATATATATATATATATATATATATATCAAATTGGTTGCGTTTACCGATATTTTGTGATAATTGAACATGATGAAAATTAACACTTGAATAAAACACAAATTGTTCAAGCTAATATATATATTTGTCTAAACACAATTTAAATATATAACAATCAGACGATCGTTTTAGTCTTTCGACTATATTCAGTAATACGTATATTTTTAAACTGAGTGAAGAAACAAGGGTTACATTACTTAGTATAAAAATGTATATGTTGGTTGTGGTCGGTGGGGGTACACATGTGGTATGTGAGAATACCTGGGAGAAGGTCTCAAAAATGTACATACATAAAGTAAACTAAAGCTAGGATCTTTAACAGTGAACTACGAACTACTATTTTACAAAATAGTCTAAATCTATAGGTAATAAACCCTAATAAGGAATTAGGCAAGGTAAGTGGTGGTTGTAAAAAGTGAGTACAACTAATGTAGAGGTTGACCAGATTGAGTCGTTAGGATAGGTTCTTTTATTTGAATTCTAAACCAGGCGTGTTTAAGGCTCTGTGGATCTCTAAGTTCTCTAGTAAGTCTAGTTTTTTTACCTTTTCCACAAACGTGGACAAGTTCATAGTTATCTTTGGTAAACGCATATGGCTGGTATTAAATGGTTGGCGAAACTGGATGTGTAAATTGTTTCAGTCCAGGCCGAATAATGTTCTGCGACCTGTTTTGAAATTTTTCTTCCGGTCTGACCTATAATCACCCCTTTACACTTGTTACATATTAGCCTAAGTATTTTCCTAATGTTACATAATAACAACAAAATAACCTACACACCTTTTTATTTATTGATATTTGTTTTCTAATTAGGTGTAAATACTAGAATCAGTAACTACTGGTGAAACTAAACCAAAAACCTGCTGTGTTACCTTTTTATTTTATTTGTAAGGAATTTTATTTTATTTTCAGAAAATAAATAAAATTTAATGTCTATAATTTGTTTTTGCAATTCTGAATTCCATTTCTAAATTATATTTTCCAATATTGTCTGAATAATAGTAGTTTATTCGAATTTTAATTTGAATGCCCTTTAACATAAACTAGTAAATATTATATTTTTAATGGCTTAAGAAGAAGCAGGAGTTTTTATAAATAATTAAATTTTCTCGAAAACCCCAAAATAACAAATCTTCCTTTTTAGTTCTATTTTTTAAACACATGCAGTGTCCCACAATAGTATATACAATTTTTAAAATCCAGTTCTTACAAATATCTAAATAAAAACTATTACAACATTAAAACGGGACTATAGCTAAAATAAAAAGAGAGAAAAAAATCAATTAAATAATAAAGTATAAAAAAATTTAGCTGAATGTCTCATAAAATATATACATAGTTTTTAATCATAAAAAAAATTAATGCCCCTTTTTTATCTTAAACTTTAAAAACATATTAATTTCCTGTGGTAGTTCTATGTGTGAAAAATGGGTTTTAAAATAAAATTATAAAATATAATATCCTAAACATAAAGTCAGTTCTTCAACCTGATTAATAATATAAAGCAAACCAGGCATCAAGTTTAATTAGGGTACAAAATGGAGTAGAGAGGAATTAATTGTGACTAGACTTGAACAAGGTCATATTTCCTATGCTGTCTGAAAATGCATCATCTTGAACTAGACAGCTTATTAAATGGTAATGTTGTTATCTTGAAAACAGTTTTATCTTGTCATTTTGATAGTTGTGTTATAAGTTTCCAATTCCTTAATATTTCCTCTTTATTTAAATATTTTATATCCCTTCTAGTTATTCTTTTATATATATATATATATATATATATATACATATATATATATATATATATATATATATATATATATATATATATATATATATATATATATGTATATAAATTTAATTAACCGTGGATAACCTTGTACAAAGATGAAACTAGTCTAAAAGCTCTTACATTATAAAGTTTGTCTGATCTTGGTATTAAAGGTTATTAAATGAGATAAGACACGAGAAACATAAGGAAGCTAATATTAAGCATTCCTTTCTATATTTAGAAAAACTTAAAAACTTCACAGTTTTGAGATTTCGTGCTTTTAATTTAAGTTTTGCTTCAGAGCTTATCCAAGGTAACAGAAGCATTGTGATCATTCTGTAGAATTTTATTTTTTTATGTCTCCAAATTAAAAATTCCCTGCAAAGAAATAATGTGTTTTAGACCTCAGGAAAAATTTTGGTTGTTGTTTTTCTATTATTAAAGTTAAGCAGCATTGGGCGTAATAAGGTCACCATTGAATGGGTGATCAACAGATCTGGGTTCAATTCCTAGCTCGGTGTTCCCAAGCTTCGCCGTATAAATGGGTAGCTATATAATCTGGTTGTGGATGCCAATTATTAGGTTTATACTGATGATTGAGTGAAACTCTAATCCCGTGTCACCTCGGCCTGCCAAAGAGTTTATACTACTAGGGTGGCACAAAAGTAAGGAAACTCCAGAATAACTCGTCAGAAATGCATTTAAAAAAAAAAGTTTTTATACAAAAGTTTCAGGATTTTTTCCCTAGCTATTCAATGGTGACCTGGGATTTGACCTTGACCTTCAAGGTCATTTGAAGGTTAATTTTGTTTTTCCAATTAGAACTTCTACTTTTTATTTGGGATTGACAAATAGTTGAATTTTACCTTCAACCATGTCCTACTCCCACGGTCGACCATGGCCTACACCTCGTCCTTGACCATGACCTTTAAGGTCATTTAATTCCTTCCCCCCTTTCTTATTTTTTTCATTTTTTTTGTCCTTGAACGTCGACCACGTCCTTGACCATAACCTAAGGAAAAACTTTCCTGCTCTTTTCAAATCCTCAATAAAAAATGGGGGTTCCTATTTAAAAAACAAAGTTGACCTTCAAATGACCTTGAAGGATAAAGTCAAGGCCATATCCAATGTCGCCATTGAATAGCTAGGGAAAAATCCTGAAACTTTTGTATGAATTTAAAAAAAAAAAATATGCATTTCTGACGAGTTATTCTGGGGTTTCCTTACTTTTGTGCCACCCTAGTAGTATAAACTCTTTGGCAGGTCTAGGCCTTTTACGGGCGAGCGATAGTTAGTCGTTGGTTTGTCGGACGACATTATCGCGAACCACCATAACCTAAAATCAACTTGTCCTATTTAAAATAAATTTGGATCATCTAGAATCTAGATCAGGGGTCTCCAATCTTTTTGGTTGAAGGGCCGGATCTGGATAAGATGATCCATAGTGGGCTGGCCGAAGTATGCAGAATTCAGCTATCGGACTTCAAAGTGGGAGAGAACATGGATAATTAGCTTATAAACCATATCCAATTTCGGCCAAACAAACTTATCTAAGACTCGAGTTTATCGTTTATAATGTTCGAAATTCATTTAATGTTGAGATCTCATAACTTTGGATTGTAAAGGTTCTTTTTTAACTTCTTTCGTGGTGCAGCGGGCCGAATGAAAACGTCTCACAGGCCATAGTTTGGAGACCCCTGATCTAGATGATAAATTAGCGCACAGATTGTCCGTGTTAATTTCAACCATCAATGCCTTTTGCTTACTCTCTTGCATGTGCACAAACAACAATTTATTTTTTATTAACACACCTATATTTTGCTTCCGAGATTACCGAAGTTAACGGAAGCTACTTGATCGTTCCGATGAACCAACATTTTTTTGGTCTCCAATTTAAAAAAAAAAATCGGTCCGAGACAACTCAGACGAACTTTCTCATATACGAGTTTATAATTACTTAACCCAGTATTTTCCATTTATTAGTTTTCAAATGTACATTTAAATATTATTGAACATTTCATCAAAATTTATCATAAAAATAACTTCTCCTGGGCGGGGAATCGATCCCGGGCTCTCTCCGTCCGCGTTTTAAGCTAATTTCTCAGGAACTAGATTTTTCCCGGGAATACGGCTTATATCGTTGGATTCGTATTCAAATGGACTACATTTTAGAATTTTTTAATCAAATTCGTCGGAACCGTTTTCGAGAAATAATTTTTTTTCATGTTTTTTCGGAGGTTTTGGGGGGTAGTGCCCCCAAATTTAGAGCTAAAATTCATTTCTCGATTTCGCCTCGGGGTATGATTTTTCTGAACATGTATGCAAAATTTCGTCAAAATCGGCCCAGTAGTTTAGGCTCCAGGCGTCTGCACAGACGACAGACAGACAGACTTTTTTTAAAAACCACTTTTTCGGACTCAGGGGACCTCAAAACGTGTAAATCCATCAAAATCTCAAAATCGAATTTTTGCGTCATCACAATACTTTCTCTTTATATGAGAAAGTAAAAATAGTATTATTATTATTTGTGAGACAGTTAAAGTAATATAACATTAAAAATAATTGAATAATAGATTTATTCAAGCAGACTTGAAATTTCGATGAAAAATTCTTTTTTATTATTCTCTTAAACTGTGTATTATTGTGTTTTCCTGAAATAACTCTAGTACAAAAGTATAAAGGACGAAAGTAATCATACAGTAAGCAAGTTTTTTTACGACAGTAATCTCGGTTCAATAATAATTTCAAAGGTATTATTGTCAAGGTAGCGTCCACCTCCGGCTAGAAATCCTATAATCCTCTCTATTTCTTGAAGCTCGTAAGGTGTTATCCCAAGGTAATAGACTCGTGGGTTTAAAGGTGTTAAAGTCCAGTTCAATAAGACTAGGGTTGGGAGCGCAAAATGTCCTGGATTTTCTAAGTATAGTCGAGCTGTTAAAAGGAAAACAACGTTATTGGATATATAGTTTGAGTATAAAGGAACTCAGGATAAGGTTTTTTATCCTTTCTAAGAACGAAGCTATAACCTAAATTCATGTCACATCCTTCAAAGAACCACTAACAATCTTACTTAACCACACCATCACAGCTTATCCGTTTATCTTTAGCGTTTTACTAGCTTACACAAAAATAACGAGGCAACTAAAACAAAATTATATAAAGACAAACCTTATAACTGTCAATTTTATTTATAAAATTAAATTAATTTTTACTTATAATAAAAAATCTCTTCTAAAAAACCATTTGAACATTTTACTTTGAGTTGGAACTTTTTTAAAAATCGTTTTATTGAATTATAATTGTTAAATAGAAATATAAATTTCTATATTTGACTTAGGTTCTGTGTTTGCTCAGATGGAAAACAGGGCTGACACGAATACTCTTCACCGGTCTCAATCATTAGCAAGCTTTTTGATCTGTACCCAAATCTTCCCAACTCATCTCTCGAGGTCTACCTTTTATTCTTCCTTGTGGATTTCATTCGAGTGCGTCTACTCATATCTTTCTCAAAGTTTACCTTATCCACTTCCACTTCTCTCTGTATCGATCAGGCGTTGTCCTATTTTATCTCATTTTATATTTTATCCAAGGCCGTATCTTTCCATAGTGACTGATTTATAAAGACTATTATTTTAAATCAAATTATAATTATTATTTACTACGGGAAACAGACATCTGTCTGTTTCCCGTAGTAAATAATAATTATAATTTGATTTAAATTAAAATTTAAACTTTCCGTAGTATGAAAACTACCAAAAATTTAAAAAAAGACTATTATTTTGTATGTGATGATTTAACATTACTGTTAAAGATTACAAGTTTTCTATGTACAAGGTGATATCTTGATCTCCATAAAGGGCATCCTAGACTTATAATACAGAAATAAATACTTAATATTTGCTGATAAGACCAAAAGCCTACTCAATAAACATTACGGCTGCCAGAATGGTCGCCGATCCTGTATGGTGTGTCGGCGCGGCAACTCAAACTTCCCGCCTAACCTGAGTCTGAGTGGGGGAAAAACCCTTAAATCTGTCTCTCGTCCAGTGCCACAAGACTCTGCGAGATCCGACGGGATGGTCAAGGTCAGTTAGGCTAGGCTCACACTAGAGACAAAGCAGTCTGCAGACTGTTTTGTCTCTAGTGTGCGCCTAACCTTAGGGTCGAAATCACCCCTAAATTTAAAATGAAAACGTATGAAACATTGAAGAAGGTTAACGACGAAACCTGAATCCATTGTTTATTAATACATTTGGTTAACACTGGTCCTTCACAGTATATATTTACACTTTTGAAAATACAGAAAAATAATTTTTAAAATAAAGTTTATCGACTGCTCCTCGCTAAACTCATTTTTGTTTTTTTAGTTTAGTTTCCTTGGTCCTATCTTTGAAAAGATATGTTTTACATTTTAGATGGTTATGTATGAAATCACTCGTGTGGAAAAAATACATAGAAATTTAAAACAAGTTTATTTTCATGCATATCTCCCGAGATGTATTTTTCCTGGTCTGGATCCTTATTTTTTCTGAGAAAAATCGTGTTGCGGGAATTCAAGAATTTGAATATATCTTTGTCCTAGGAAGATATATCGAATAAAAAATTATCCTTATTTTCTGTAATATATTCTTAAAAATAAGTTCGTTTGAAAGTTTCCCCTTCCTTTAATTTATTCTAACATAGCAAAGAGATAAAGTTGGAATAACAACTAAGTATTATTATTTATGTTTTATTTTGCCTTAGAAGAACTATAAATTATGGGTAAGCTGCTATAACATGACCCCAAGGGGAATTGTAAATAAAGAAGAACGGCTTAATGAAGCTCAACGCTCCATCGTTCTTGATATAAAGGAAAGTAAGTGTAAGTGGATGGGACAAACTTTGTATTAGAAGAGGAGAATTAACGAAATAATCATTTGAAGAAGTGTCGGATCTTCTCGTTACAAATAGATGCAGAAGAACAATAAGAGAATCTTGAAAGATATGGGGGTAGGTTAAAAGTTTTCCAGAGTTCGGAAGTGGGAGACTTTGAAAGATATGGGAGTAGGTTACAAGTCTTACCATGGATCAAGAAGGCTTGAAAGATATGGGAGTAGATTACAAGTCTTACCATGGATCAAGAAGGCTTGAAAGATATGGGAGTAGATTACAAGTCTTACCATGGATCAAGAAGGCTTGAAAGATATGGGAGTAGATTACAAGTCTTACCATGGATCAAGAAGGCTTGAAAGATATGGGAGTAGATTACAAGTCTTACCATGGATCAAGAAGGCTTGAAAGATATGGGAGTAGATTACAAGTCTTACCATGGATCAAGAAGGCTTGAAAGATATGGGAGTAGATTACAAGTCTTACCATGGATCAAGAAGGCTTGAAAGATATGGGAGTAGATTACAAGTCTTACCATGGATCAAGAAGGCTTGAAAGATATGGGAGTAGATTACAAGTCTTACCATGGATCAAGAAGGCTTGAAAGATATGGGAGTAGATTACAAGTCTTACCATGGATCAAGAAGGCTTGAAAGATATGGGAGTAGTTTACAAGTGTTACCATGGATCAAGAAGGCTTGAAAGATATGGGAGGTTACAAGTCTTCCCACCGAACGAAAGAAATAGCCCATTGTCCCACCTAGGAAAATATATAGGTAAGTCTAGTACTGTAAAATGTATTCAAATCTAGGGATCTTACTGATAAATTTAGGAAGAAATAAATAGATAACCTTACTATGTATTTATTAACTACACTTTTTTTAAAATTACTAATTTTTGAAATTAGTAAGTTATTTCTTTTATTTTTTTGTTTTGATAGTTTATTATATTTTATAGTTTGTAGTAAGTTATGGGTAGCCAGATAATTTGAAAAAAAGGATATTTCAGTACCTTAACTCAAATCTAGTGGTACACCCTTACTGTGTTCTTATATCGGCTCTATAGTAACATCTTTCTTTAATTTCATTACAGTATGATCTTTAAAGAATTAACGACCATACCTCAATTCTATTTTTATTTTTTTTATTTTTTTTTAGCCTTGTTAATATACTTTGAATAATTTATACTACATAATTTTATTTTTCCAGCATTACAATTTTTTTTTCTAAGATGATATTTTGGAGTATTATTTATATATATATATATATATATATATATATATATATATATATATATATATATATATATATATATATATGTGTGTGTGTGTATAAAATAAAATGGAGGTTGTCGGGGAACAAATGACCATTGGCTTCCATAGAAAAAGAATGGACAATAAGTTGATCGAAAAATACTTGAACCCCTAACATTTTTTAAATAACTTCCCGTTACTTGTTGTTTTATCTCTAAAGCCTAGTTTGCACGGGTCGAGTATTTTAGTAGAGTAGTTTAGTAATTTAGTACTCGACTCGTTTGGACACTTTGTTTTTTACTAAATTTATATACTTGACACTGACTAAATTACTCGTCCGCGGCTATTAATACTAAATTACTCGACCCGTGCAAACTAGGCTTAACTAGATTATTACGTTTAATTATTTATTTTTATGCTTCCGAGCTTACCGAAAGTAACGGAACCTATGTGATCGTTCTTAGTAATGAAAAAAGCATAAACATACACCTATAGCTTCAAAAGTATTTATCTGATTTTTATGAAACGTCTTATCATATCTTATTATGTGAAAGTAGCACGTAGATAGCCTCAGATTAGTTTCAGCAGTCTAATTCTTTAAATTTTGCTAAATTGATAATTTAATTCATGTAAAAAAACAAGAAAATTTTTACAAATTTAATAAACGGGAGAAAATTAAATAAATTTGACAAAAATAGGTTGTAAAAGTGTAAAATTATAAAGCATAGAGGAGCTATGTGCCACTCTAATTGGCAGACTATTTGTTTATCTATTCAAAATACAAATAATGTATTCCGTATTAGCCTATATTTTCTTACTTGATGCTTATATTCCTGTTTTTTTTAATATTGTTTAACTTTTACGTAAGCCTTGTATTATTTCTTCTCCAAATCTTCATTTTGTATATACGAACAAAATTGAATAAAAAGCTTCTAAAAGCCGAGAATAAACTAGACTATGAAAAAAATTAACATAAACTAGGAAAAAAAAACAATCGTCTTTTTCTTTGAGTATGAAACGAAAATATATACATGTATACGGTTACATAATACTGCCATTAAATGTTGCTTCTTTTGCAATCTCTTCCTTACTATTTATAACTGCACTTACTTTAATAGTAGGAATTTTAGATTCAGTTCTCTTACCTTAATATAATTCAAAGAAAGTTAAGGGAACGTAAAAAGGTTTAAGTACTTTTTCATCTTGAATAAGAACAGGGTCCATTAAAATAAAGGTATGAAAAATGAATTTTATTAATATTTTAGTTGAAAATTATTGTTTTTTTTTTTTTTTATGAAAAAGTATTTATTTCCTGTGTTGTATAAGCGAGAACTCTTGTTGAAAATGCCGGCTAGAAGTTAGTATAAGAAATAGGCTGACATTAGTTAAAGTTGTCGCCACCCTAGCAATCCCAGCATGTCGGATGCATTCATTTGTCAGCCTTTTTTTTAGGATCCTTTCTCTTTTCTAAGGTTTTTTTTTTTGTTTTCGAACTTTTTATTTCCTTTATCTCTTTATTCTCTTTTATTGTACTCCAGTATATATCGCAAACATGATAAGAATTTTCACGGGCGTTTTCTCTTTACTTGTCGCAAACCGGAAAAGCTTTTCCAGGATCTCAGCATGAAAAAATTTATTATATTTCTTCTTCAATTATATGCATAATTTTTACTTTCTCATGTATAGAGAAAGTATTGTGACAGCGCGAAAATTCGTTTTTGAGATTTTGATGAATATACACGTTTTGAGGTCACCTGAGTCCAAAAAAGCTTTTTTTTTAAAAAAATGTCTGTTGTCTATCCAGACGCGTGGAGCCTAAACTACTGGGCCGAGAAAATCATACCTCGAGGCTAAATCGAGAAATCAATTTACGCTACTCCGTACGTATTAAGGAGAAGTAGTGTGATGTCGCAAAAATTAGATTAGATATTTAAATGGATTTACACGTTTAGATTCCAAAAATATCTAGTTTTTGAGATAATGATAAAAATAAATTTAATTTAAAACGGTAATTGTAATGCATCAAACCTTTCCAGTTTTAGAAATTTTAAAATCATTATAGCTCAAGACCTTAACATTTCAGGAAGATATTAAACTAATAATGATAAGATAAGACCGCGCTATCACAATTCCACTGTCATCAGATATTTTTTCTATCTTGACAGTAGTTTTAGTGACTGTCGCGTGAGTACTATCAACTAATGTGTGGAGTCATCACTTTCTGACGGTGACTATAAAGTTGTATATACGATACAGTGATAGTTGCCGCCACTATTACAAGAACTATCGGCATGAAAACGAGGCCCTATTTAAAATGAAATATATTGACACTTTCAATGTTATTAATACTTTTGAAATCAAAAGATTAAATCTCTTTTAACATGGAATGATCATAATGTAATTTGAGGAGGGATAAATCTAGTTGTACGTGCTTATAGCTGGGAGAGGACTAATTGAAGCAGGGATTTAATGTGATTAATTGATGGGAAGCTACCTAGATCTGATATTTCAGAGGGTTTAGCAGGCCTTCAGCCTCGCCCCAAATCCTACCTTCACAAATCCCACCGTGATGAATTCAGCATTCAATAGAAGCTATGACGTCATAACTCCTAACTCATTAATACTCCTGCTAACATCCCTTAAATCCTATAATGACCCGATTAAATTAAGTGAACATTCAAAGCGTTGAGTCTTACGCAGCAAATGTACACTAACTAAACCTCGTGTAATAACCAAGCACCAAGATAATAAATTATTTCAAAAGCAATCCTGAACTTTTTATTATTTATTCAGTTATAGTTAATGGAAACTTGACCTGCGACAATATAGGGTCATATTATTAATATATTAGGCTTTTACTATTATATATACGAGTCTGTTTAAATTCAATTTATTTTTGATACAGTCCTCTTGCTTTTTTCTATCTTTATTTAATCATTTATTATTTTTTATTCATTTATCTTTTTTCATATTAGTTCGTGGCTAGATCAGGATTAACCCCCTGGTGCGAACAATATCTGTTTTATAACTCTTTTTTTTATAGAAAAGAACATTAATATAGGAAGACATATTTTGTCCCTACCAGATTGTTAGAGAAAAAAACATGGTCCTTAATGATAATAATTTGAGAATAATTAGATGAATTCAATGATAAATGGAGTATTTAAGCACTCTAAACATTTCTTAAAAGGATTGCAGGAGGATGATCAAATGGACTTGAGAGAGGACAGAACAAGAAGATAGTAGAGTGATGTTAGAAAGGAAATGGGGCAACGCAGAGCATTAGAGCGAAGAAAAGGTCATTAGATGAACCAAGAGATTGATAAAATGGTACCCGGGAGACTGCAAGCGAAGAAGAGGATTAAATGATGAGGTATCCTTGCGAAGGAGAATCTTGACAGAGAGTGAGTACAGACCTAATGGGGTATATAAGTTAGATATAAGTAAGTCAAGGCTACTACTTACAGATATTAATATATTATGTACCTCAATGTATTTATCACAATAATAATATAATAAAACTCAACATATCTTACTCAGATGGTATTTTTTTTAGTCCCCCATTGAACTGTATCTGAGTGTCTCCATTATACAGTAAATGCGCCATTATTTCAAACAACATTTTTACCCGGAAAAACAACTTGTATGGTTAAATTGGTATTTAAACATGGACATAGATTATCTCATATATGTAATACATAGAGGCTAAAATTCAATTTTTAGATTTTGACAGATTTAAACGTTTTAAGGTCTCCTTAGTCAAAAACAGCTGATGTATGGAAGCTTAAACTGTTGGATATATTTAGATTATATTTGCCATTTATATTCAAAAAAATTATACCCTGAAGTGAAATCAAGAAATTGTCAATAATTAGAGAGCAATTGTTCCCTAAAACTCCATAATACTTGTAAAAAAAAAACTCTAAAACGGTTCCGATGATTTTGATTAAAAAATTATATTTTCATTCAAATCTAAGCCCACAGCAGTGCGCAAGGCCAAGTTTCAACAAGAATGCAGTGTACCTTTACTTGGACCAATTCACCCGGTTTTTTTCGCCCCCAGATCTGCTTCCTCTTAATATAGCTTTTGAAATTTGAAACGTTAGATTAAGTACCTTTAGGACACTGTAAAAAGTTTTGCCCTTAATATTTCAGCCTTTTCAAAAGGGGAAAGTTTCAAAGTTGAAATTTGTGTTACTGACAGACTAACTCATCATCAAAATCATAAGTCACTTCCAGTGTAGCTAGAAACTTGAAATTTGGCACTCTTGTAGCTTTAACCGTTTAAGTTACGCGAAAATTCTAAAAAGTTGAACATTTTCATTGTAGTAGACAACGCCTACGATGCTAAATCGATATCCCCAACAAAAACCTAACCGCAAAATAAGGGCCAATTTCCAGACCCCCTACCAATATAGTAAGCCTATCAAAGAAGCGATATATTTATTGCGGCCAAGTCAGTTTTATCACTCTAAATTTACCATCACCAAATATAACTTGGTGTGTAGGCTTCCGCTGGTTGACTCTTAACCATCCTTTCCCTATCCTACATGGAAGCCTTGGTCAGCATCTGGACGAAGCAGAATGCAAGAGAGGTGGCAACACGGTCATTTCCCAACATCCGCTCGATAAAGTAGCACCGGCAGGGCATCAGCTGCCCGACTACATCTTCCCAAAAAAGAATTTAACTGACTGTGGAAACTTTCCAGAAAACTACCATAAATTCGCCGTTCTTCTCTCTGTCAGTATATTTTGTTGTTGCTTCTAGTTTAGATCAAAATGCACCGAACTCACAGTAGGGATAGCAAAACGTCTGACTTTAAACCCTTCGTGGCGCGGATTTATTAATAAATAGAATAATGAATCATTATTCTATTGATATCAACTCCACTTGCGCTCTTATAATCTTCAGTTATTTATTACTTTGAAATATGTTTAATAATGAATTTCTGAAATAATATTTTAAGGGATTTATAATTTTTTATCACTATTTATATAAGAAAGTTTGTTCAAGATTATCGGATAGATATTTTAAAAAAGAAAAATGTAATAATTTAAAAAGCCGGAATCGATTTTAAGAAATTAATATTTCCTTGGTTCACATAGTATTTTTCTTTCCTTTTTAAGAATAGTATTAATGATTAATTAGTTATGACTCAAGTTTAAAATTATTTTGAGGTAAAACTTACTTAATACTTATTAATTGAGTGTCAGGTATTATTAATAACTTTATTTTATGATTTTAATTATTAGAAGGAATTTTTACCGAGAGTTAAATAATCTTCTAATAAACCATTTAAAATTATTGTAATTTGTTTCTAAATGTTCACCACTTCATTTGGATTTAAAATTAACCAACATTACTTGATTAGAATTTGCATTTGTGGTTTTCTTAGTGATTTATACAAGTTAGCCGAAAATTGAAGTTAATTCTTTGGTAAATTGTATCACCAAATACCTTAAATTAAAAAAAAGAAGAAAATCGTATTAATCCTTAAATAACTAAATTATATTTTCTGCAGATTATTCTCAGGAAAGTTCTAAAAAGTTTTAGAATTGAGTTTTCGTTCTCTTTACCCAATGGCAAGTTTAAATAAATTAAACTTTTAAGCTAATTTCCAATTGGGCCAGATTGATTAATTAGAGCTAACATCATTAAAAGGTAAAATTAAAATCATAATATCTGTAGGATACTTTCGACAATCATCCAAATTGCATAAATATCAGATGAGTACTTTTGAACTTGTAACGTGTAAACAAATGTGCGTTTGAGTGTAGGTACTTGAAATAGTAATAAATGAAATAGTATTATCAATAAAACAAGAAAAAATCGATCCAAGACAACTGAGACAAATTTTATCATGTGCGAGTTCATAATTACTTAGCCCAGTGTTTTCCATTTATTAGTTTTCGTGTTTTCCTAGGGGAATTTAATTTTTTTTGAACAATTCATCCAAATTTATCATAAAAATAACTCCTCCTCGGCGGGGAATCGAACTTGGCCTCTCTTGGTCCGCGTTTAAAGCTATTTTCTCAGGAACTATATATATTTACCGGGAAAACGGCTTACATCTTTAGATTCGTATTTAAATGGACTACATTTCATTGGGAGGTAGCGCCCCCAAATGACGAGCTAAAATTAATTTCTCGATTTTGTTATCATGTATTCTAAATTTAGACGACGGAGAGCCATTTAAAAAAACAACAATTTTCTGGGCTCAGGGGACCTCAAAATGTGTAATTCTATCAAAATCTCAATATCTAATTTCCGCGTCATCACAATCCTTTCTCTTTATATGAAAAAGTAAAAATAAGAATAAATAAACTGTGTGCTAAGAAAGGATAGAGAAAAAATGGTGTTGTGGGGGCAGGTAATTGGAAGGGTCTTTTTCCCCTCTACTTCCATTTTTTATTTGTTAAAAAAAATAGTTTGGGCATTAGTGTTGCATATAGCTCCCTCGCATTCTTTAACGTACTTAAATCATGTTATGCTATAACAAACCATTATTGCTAAAGATGACCTACCGTCCAAATTCCATTAAAATCGGGCAAATAGTTTTTTCAGATAATATGTTGGTTTGCAAAAATTTGAACGACAGACAGACACGGAACCAAAAATAATCCCTGTGCGGCCTGAAATGGATTTCTGTCTTGATTTTTTTTTAATTTGGAGACAGAAAATGTTAGATCTTAAAAACAAAAATTCATAGATTTAAAAGAAAAAAGATCCACATAGCTTCCGTTACCTCCGGTAAGCTTGGAAGCAAAGATAGTTTTATATATTACAAATGACCTTCATAAACCAGTTATTTTAGGTCTTCCCGTGGTAGCGAGTGTGCTTCGCATGCGAGAGGCCATCAATTCGAATAAGGCTGGCTTCACTAATATCTTATACTCTAAAGACAACCTATAACTTTAGGGATTTTTACTCTAAGCACACGAAATCTTTTCCATTAGACACTTTTGTAATAGTTATTTAATACGGTATACGACTCATCTGAGATAACTGAAAATGTTTTATATTGAATATGGTTTTATATTTTAGGGTATCACTATTTAGTTTTGGGTAATAGGCTAGAAGCAAATTTTAAAAAGTTATAAAAGTTTAGTTAAACAAAGATTCCAATAATTGACCTCACATTATCACGGGCGTTTCTGTCATTATTAGAACATCTGTTGTTTTATAAAGAAGAAAGCATTTTTATAAGAGGAAGGGGATTACATATTTTACAATTGTGCAAACAATACATTTTTTTCACATGTTGCTGTTTATGAAGAAGTTGATTATTTTAATTGTTTAAGGTGATGGAAAACATGACGGCTTCGTCTTAATACCGAATACATACTGCTGAGTAATTAATTGTTTAAGGTGATGGAAAACATGACGGCTTCGTCTTAATACCGAATACATACTGCTGAGTAATTAATTGTTTAAGGTGATGGAAAACATGACGGCTTCGTCTTAATACCGAATACATACTGCTGAGTAATTGTTTAAGGTGATGGAAAACATGACGGCTTCGTCTTAATACCGAATACATACTGCTGAGTAATTAATTGTTTAAGGTGATGGAAAACATGACGGCTTCGTCTTAATACCGAATACATACTGCTGAGTAATTGTTTAAGGTGATGGAAAACATGACGGCTTCGTCTTAATACCGAATACATACTGCTGAGTAATTGTTTAAGGTGATGGAAAAAATGACGGCTTCGTCTTAATACCGAATACATACTGCTGAGTAATTGTTTAAGGTGATGGAAAACATGACGGCTTCGTCTTAATACCGAATACATACTGCTGAGTAATTAATTGTTTAAGGTGATGGAAAAAATGACGGCTTCGTCTTAATACCGAATACATACTGCTGAGTAATTGTTTAAGGTGATGGAAAATATGACGGCTTCGTCTTAGTACCGAATACATACTGTGGAGTAATTGTTTTTAAGGTGATGGAAAACATGACGGCCTCGTCGTAATACCGAATACATACTGTTGAGAGCGTTAAGTTAGGGTTGTCTTATTTTCATTTAAATCATAAGCTTCCAAGGACTGCCAACATTGAGCAGTGAAGCTGCTAGGTCTCTCCTGGGGGCTGTCAAGCAAAGCGAGTGGAGTGCAGGACCCCCTACTAAAATTTATAAATAAAACTTTTATTCTCATATGACTCATTGTCCCGTCAGAAGATACAAGGAATCTATTGTGCCTCTATAATTGGCAAACATTTTTATTGCTACACCAGAAAAATCTACGTAAAAATGATGTTAATATTTTTCTTTTTAGACCTCAATTCACATTTCCTACTATTATTATATATAATAAAAAAATATGCCATAAATAATTGACGAAACGTTTATTAGTCAAATTATGATGGAGGTCTAGGCCGGTGGAGGATTTAACAGTGGAGATAAGATAAAGCCTAAAGTACTCTAGAGAGTTAAAGTGGTCTAGAAGCGAGAAATGTTCTCCACTGTGGGACCCCGGGCTCTATTACTCTCGCTACACCCCCAGAATATTAATGTCTAATTGTTTTCACTGTTGATTTAGAGATATGCAGGTTAAATCCTGGGAGTTCTGAGTAATTCATTGTTACCTGTTCTGAGCAGTCAAGTTTCTCGCCTATTTCATTTCTCACCTCGTTGCACTCACTTCTTATCATGGAATTAAACAAGACATTTATTAAAATCTCTCTCGACAATATTCTTATTAGGAATATTTCTTTTAATAATAATACGCTGGGTTCTATTTCTCTGATAATATAGATTGATACTATGTTCACATAATTTTACCTGAAAATTATGAATCCCTTGAATACTTTTATTTTAGCGAATTTTCAAAGAAAATTACGCTATTGCAATGGCTTCAAAATTTTTGTAATGCAAATTTTTTCCATGGAAATCCGTTTTAGACCATTCTGAATCGATTCCTAAAATTTAACACTTTTTTATGTATGTATGTATATATGTATGTATATATGTATGTATATATTATGTATGTATATATGTGTCACTCCAGACGATATCTCCCCTTAGGATGCACTTAAAAATTTCAAACAAATTTTAAAATGTCAATAACATCAAAAGAAAGGATGAGTTCGTTGGCCTGAATTTTTGGAGTTCATTTAGGAGTCAAATTTTTACAATTTAGGGTCAAAAATAGCATAAAAACGTGTTTTTTCCATTTCACCCCCCTTTTATATGAAAATATGATAAAAGTGTATATAACAACAATTACTCTACTTTTAAAGAGCTTTCCAACGACATGCATCTTAAAGGGTAAAGACTATTTTGACTTTTGTACCCCGTACCCCTGCGTGTGCCAATTTTTTTTTTTTTTTCACCCATGCAAATTCTAAACCAAATTTTTCCTACATTATCATAAGCCAATAATACGCCCATTTCTTTGAAAATTCGCTCATTAAGTCATGGTGCATGACTGGACTTTTTTAAATTACACTCATTAAATAAACAAAACGTATTTCTGAGTGGTACTAGACTGAACTTTGTTTTTCCTTACTTACTCTAGTGGTTATTATTACACTTCTTGTAATTCCGTGTTATTTTTAATGTGTTTCTTTAAATTGATAAACTTCTAAATTAATGGCATGAAACATTCAAATTCTTTTGCTAAGCGGGAATATCTAGATGCCAGAGATGTCTTGATACTCAGTTGTCTGTCTATATCTTCTTGGTAGAAACAATATTATTATATAAATTATCATACAAAATACAATGATTTTATTTTAGCGTTTGAAATAGGTATTGATTATTATTTTGGTGAGAGAGATATTGTAGTGATACGTACACGTACACTCAATCAAAATGGCGTAAACCCTTTCAATAAAGTTGAACATGTCATGTGAAAATGAAGCTTTTCAGTTTTCATGTATCTAGTGCAACTGCTGCGTAAAAGAACCGCTGTCTTGCATCGACAACGCGTATCGTAAAAAGTTTTATCTCCAGTAGGGAAAAAAAGTTATGATTTTGAATTAGTTTAGAGGGACTAAAGTAAGTCTTTTCATCCCTGAACTAAAAAAGTAGGGAGACAAAGTAAAAGTAGGGCGAAAAAGTAAAGTAGGGCAAAAAAGTAAAGATTGCAACTTAATTATTTTATAAATAGTAGAAAATGAATGGCTAATGTAATGAAGTTGTCAAAATCAGGTTGGCGGCACTGAGTTTTTCGACCATGTTATCTTTGTTTATAACCTGCATCTAAATAACCTTCTATTTGAGTTTAATTCCAATTCTTATATGTTTTTAATATTGAATCTCTTATATCTGCTATTAAAAGTGCTAATAATTATTGTTATTTATTAAAATAATAAATAAAAACTGTGCAATGGACGAAAATGTGTATTTTCTTCCTACTGGAGATAAAATATTGTATGTACCTCGTGAGAAAAGTGCCATTATTCCCCTCGCGATAATTATCTCCCTCGGCTGCGCCTCAGGAGCTAATTAGAGTTATTCCCTCAGCGGTGCCTCGGGAATTAAAGAGTCTAATTAATTCCCTCGGCTTCGCCTCGGGATTTAAAGAACCATGGTTCCTTCGGTTTCGCCTCAAAAACCAACTTTTTCGCTCAGGGAATAATGGCTTACTTTACTCCCTAGGTACATAAGTAACTATTTAAGCGAGCACTTAAAAATCAAGAGGTATCTATCCAAAGAGGAACCTCTACAAAATTGTATGATCATAGGTCAAGTTGTTCCAGAGATATTGTGATAAGACAGACAGTCAGTGTTATTTGAATTTTATAAATATAAAGTTAAATGAGATTATTACATGTTTTCCTCCAGTCAAGAAATACATCTTTATTTTATTTTTAAGTTTAGTAATTTTATTTACAATTAAAAATGGATTTTTATTTCTAAAATGTAAAATACCTTTACTAATATCTCTATTTATTTTGTTTGTTCCAGGTAAGACTTTGAGATAATATTCACTCTGGCGATATTTTGGTGAGACATTCTTTTAAAGTATTTAACTTGTGAACTAAATAGCTATGTAACTAACTTCTATAGTTATATTGGTATTTTATGTTGAAGAAAAAGATAAATCCTAAAAAAACGAAACAAAAAGAAAACACTTATATAAAAAAATAAGTTTCGTGTAAAAAGTTATGAGATGATTAGTTTAAATAATACTCCCCTGTCCGAATAAGTTCTACTTGGTCTAATCCATCCAGTAAATGTAAATGATGTTGTTTGTCTGTCCCCCCCCCCCCCCTCTCTATTCTCTGTTCCACACATACTCATATATTTTATTTCCCAAATAACTCTACACGTTTAAAATAAATTTAAAAACATTTTCTGACTTTATAACTCTGGATCATTAAGATTGTAATAAGATTATCCGTAGCGCAACAGCCATGAAAGTTGTGTAATCCGTGTAGTTTGCATTTACACTCGGATAGACGATATACGCCTCTTCTCTTAAGTAGCTACTCCCATACGCATTTATATTTATTGAGTGAACATCAGAAGTGGATACTCTAGCCGGTGAAAAGTCCAAAGAGTTATTTAGTGCTAGGCTAATAAACCTAATTTATTAAGACCGATATCTCAAAAACATACAAATTATATTAGTAAAACGACAACACTCTTGTAACTGTAACAAAAATCATATCATTCATAGTAATAAAATATAAATATACCTATGCTAGGATATAATCTTATCAGATTATTTAAAGCAGGGATCTTGTTCATTTTAGCAGGGTTTCCTAGAGAATTATGACCAGAAAAATGTAAAAACATTTTTACTCTAACTTTCATTCGTTCATAATAGTACATTACGCGTCGAGTGAGGAAAGTAGCATTTTGCATGCGAGTGTGGAGTTTGCACCCGAGCGACAGCGAAACGGCGAAAATGCCGTTTTCGCACGAGTTGCGTACCGTACTTTATCTACGATTGTTAGATTAAAAAAATATATACAGAAAAAATAAACTTGCTGTATGTAAGTTCGTATCACTCTCTTGATAAAGATGTGATTATAATTCTTGAGTTGTATTTTTTGCCGAATTAATTATTTCTGGAGTATTATTCTCCATATTTTCGTCAAAGTCACTTGATTCACTCATGGTTTTTCACTAAAAACTCGATATAAACAGTTACTTCATTAAAAGAACAGCAAATTATTTTTGTTAAATGTAAACAAACTCACTAATCGTGCGTAAAGCTGAAGAATTCCTCTTCTTTACCGCACTAGTGTGGTAAAGAAGAGGAATTATTCAGAACTATGAGACGCGCATGCGCAATGAATACAAGTTCGTAAATAATCACTTTCTACGCATCTAAACAAAGATATAATGTTTGTATTTCGTATCAATCGTAGATAAAATTATTTTTTATGCATAGTATACAATATTAGTATATTATGTTAATATTGTATACATTTTTTTTTTTTTTCAATTACAATTGTAATTAACTTTATTGCTGCTTCTAACATGGATTTAGCAATATGTATTTTATTATTTTAACTTCATTAAAAATACATCAGACATGCATTATTAACATCGTAATTTGTTTTATATTCGAAATTCAAACTAAAGTAGAATTAAATTTAGATTTACCTTTTTTTCATGATTGTCTTCCTTTATTCCCGTTGTCAGATCTATGATTTAGCTTAATGGAAACTGGATTTAATTATTTTACACAAGACATTCTGATTCAGATTAGAATTTAAACTTCTTTTTTTCTTTTTTTCCGTCAGCTATTAATAATAGTTTTATTTCTGTGGACAGCATTTAGAATGCTTTCATCCTGATGAAACTTGGTTTTAATCTAATCAAAATATTCTTTCTTGCGCTTATTCGAGTTTAACTTCTTTTTCTAATCAACTTTTAATTTATTTCTTCTTTTAACCTTTTCAGCTTACTTTGAAATTGAAAACTTAAAACTACATTTTTATTCAATTTTTGTTTTTCTTTGAGAAATTTAATTCCTCTTTTGATTTTTTATATTATTTTTTTTTTTTACTTGTCCCTTCCTTAAAGGAAAAAGTATTGCTTTCACCCAAAATATCTGAAACCGAGGTTGCAGCGAAATTATCCGTTTCGGATGTTTTTAAGACTATTTGAGTGATTGTTAGCTTGATCTAAAATCTGTCTGTCTGTCACGCATGACTCCCACAGTTTTTAAGCTGTAGTGTTGAAACTTAATTCGAAAATCACTCCTTACACTTAGTCCTGCTGTCCGGAAAATCATAAATTTATAACGTCATTAACTCATTTTGCTGATTCAGCAAAAAATTCATGTGTTTCTCTTCCATATACGCACTAACAACCATTTATTTACCCCTATATCTTAAAAAGTACTCATCTAATAATTAAGTATGTAATTTGCATGGTTTGTCGAAAGGAGGCCGGAGATAGCGTCAGATTAATTTCAACCGTGTACGGGGTATCTCGTAACTTTTCCTCACTTCCGAGGCCACATAAGTGGCTTCTCCTCCTGCTGCGAAGCAGCAGGAGGAGAACTAACTGATTTTTTTACAATTATGTTTAAAATATATTTAAATAAATATTTGGACAGATGTAAACAAACGTTGGCGTTTAACAAAAGTATCGCACTAATTAATAATTTTATGTTCGCTTATAATTTTTTAACTAATTAATGAAATTCCATCGGTTTCTTTATTTTTGTTCCTTACTTTTTACCGGTTCTACGATATGCTATATGTCAAAAACGTAATTATACTTTCGGTATTATTAATCGTCAAAGTTTCAATATTCAAAATTCGATAACTTCAAAATGGCGGCCAATGTCAAAATTAATTTTGGTGGATTTGCGTTTCATACGGAGAGGTACATTCGTGCCAAATTTCAACACGATTGGACCACTCTTCGATTTTTTACGATTTTTTTAAATTGTTACTGACTCAGCAAACTGGGTTCAAGATACCGGAAAATGTTGATTTTCCGGGCTGCACAACTAGAAGTAAGGACTGATTTTTCTGCCAAGTTTCAACTCTCTAGGTTAAATCCCTGGGCGCTACGATGACACTCATACACACACATACAGACGTCATGCTAAAACCACTCAGGAGGTCATAAAAACACCCAAAACGAATAATTCAGTTGAATTTTCGAAAAAAAAAAAATTGTGTGAAAACATAACTTTTCCTATCATAGGTGAGGAAATGTAATAAAAAGAAATAATTCAGATTTAAAAAAGTTGTTAAATAATTTATAATAAGTTAAGTTTTAAAAGCATAAAATCATTAAATTATACGAAACAGGACACGAGGAAGCTATATGCCACACTTGGCCGACAATTTTAGCATCGATTGGTTTGCTTTATTTGAATTCTTTATTTTTTGTATAGTATTACAGGACTGCTTATTGAATTAATTAAAATTAAACGGTCTTTTTGTTTATAAAACTATAAATCTGTGATTAATTTGATGGCAAATGATAAAACGTATCTGACTATAAGAGCTCCGAGTTTTTGAAAAAAGATAAAATTTCAAGTCCCCATAGAAATAAGATATTGAATTGTGAAAAAGAGGAGATAATGGGTCTGGAATCCACATTTTTCACGGGGGTGTTAGTTAGGAGACTGGGGAAGGGGTAGAGCTGGAAAACGATCCACTTTAAACCTTGGAAATGATAAAGGGGTCTCTAGTAGGTTGGCTCTCTAGCCTCAGTAGAGCCGGGGTCTCCCGCACCAATAAAGAACCTTCCGGAAGTCCTATTTTGGTGGCCCCTTTTCTCTCCAAAAGCGAAAAAAAAGAATTTCTAACTATTTTCACCGTGAATTCTAAATTGTATAACAATTTGATCAAACTCTTTTACTTCTTTTATTTTATTTTCCTCTGCAAATTGTTTAAAGCTAAGTCTTATTGTAATTCATTTTTACAAAAAAAAACTTTCTTCCGTTTTTAAAAGTTTTCTTTTTAAACCTAGGTATAAGGTACCAGGGATACTTTTCTTTTCTTGTAGAAATACCATAATACTTTATCCCAACCTTTTATTTTATTTTGGTAAACTAAGAAAAACGAATTGAGCTCAAGATTATATTAAACGAGTATTGAATAAAGAAATGTAGTAGTTATCACAACTTTTCAGTTAATTTTCTTAAAAAATAGAAGTGCCGCAACCTCACACGTTTCTTGTCAAATAAATAATATTCATGCCCAGATTAGGTGTAAAAAACTGAATTAATAAAGGTGCATCCACTAACATCCAATAACATTATCTTTTTACATTGTCATTTTTTTTCGCTGATTAGTTTAAAACGTTCTAAAGATCAGTTGAGTTTTAAAATTATATACGAGCAAGACGTGTATTTGACAAGCTTTTATTGAACTTGCAATGTTTGTATGTTCGGGTCAAATCTTGCACCTGAATTTTAAAGCAGTTATCCTCAACCAATTGAATCGAAATTGTGCATACACGTTTAGTTTGCATGACAATGCATAGTTAGCAAAGTGACGTCATTCTAAATCCAATATGGCGGACAGCCCAAGGTGGCGAACTAGTCATGATGAAGCACGCCCATGATATGGGTATCAAATGAAAGGGTTTGCTAAAAAGAATACAAAAAATAAAATGCCGTCACTCTAAATCTAATATGGCGGATGGCCGTCACAAGTGACAAAATTCACTGAGTCATTAATCAAAATGTTTGGGATCTTCTAGACCACCTAGAGACTTTTTGCGTTTGGTCGGAAATTGACCTAAACTGACTAAAGAATCTGAAAAATTATTTCATTTTTACCCCCTTAAAAAATTAAAGATGGTGACGTAACTTTACCATTTTTTTTTGGAAGGTCATTGCGACTGAACGGTAAGTTGGATCGAAAAGCAGTTTGCTCCAGCGGTAACTGATTTTAAAATATCTACAACTTTACGTCCTATGACTTTTTGTCGTACCCTCGGATCTACCTTAAATAGAAATAAATTTGAAAATTTTTGACTGTGAATTTTATGGCGTCTGCAATTGTTGACCAGATAAATTTATGATTGGGGTACTTAAACCTCACACTCATGTTCTTTAAATGTAAAATTTATTATTTTATTAATTGTTTATATTGAGCATTGCTATTCATTACTATATTACTTAGTTTTGATTAGCTATTTGTTTATATAAATAGACTCTAAATACTTTAAATATATATGTTTTTTTGGTAGACTCCAAACTACGATTTGTAGTAATAGAATTAATGATGAATAATATAGTCCTGATTCTATTCTAAGAAGGCTTTGGAAACAAAACTATTTAGGCGTTTCAATTAATTTCTAGGGCTACATAATAAT
The DNA here is from genome assembly GCA_951217055.1 of Gerris lacustris. Classification (NCBI taxonomy): domain Eukaryota; kingdom Metazoa; phylum Arthropoda; class Insecta; order Hemiptera; family Gerridae; genus Gerris; species Gerris lacustris. Next base: position 44,284,662 of record OX578276.1, read on the forward strand.
AGTAAATATAGCAACTAATACCAAGCATGAGGTGACTGTAAGTAGAAAATAATAATAATAATAAGAAAATGAACATTTCCAAATGTTTTTGATGGGTTACATGAAAACATTATTGATTGCAAGTTAAACTTTTTCCTACACAATGTCTTTTATTATCTTTCTACGTTGTATACATTATACTCATATTTTTATATTATACGGATGTATCTGGCAGTGTCAGATTCAACGATATAACAATATATATAATGGATTGAGTGAAATACATAATACATAACTAGTATATGTGGGACGTAGCAGGAGATGTCTAGTTTATATAGAAGAGAATTCACTGGTGCTGGGGCCTTACTAGTCAACTTGAATCGATGCCACGATCCTTCCTTCTAGACCACGCCCTCTTTATCTACTCGCCTAAAGTCCACTTCTTTTGAAACATGCAATATTTGCCTGAAAAATCAAATTATTTTTATTATTCTTACATAGAAAATGAAATCATTTATTTTATGCTATAGAAATTATCTAACACTAGAATTAAATTGCAGAGTAAATTGAAGTAATTTATTTCATTATAAGTTCAAGTTTTTATAATATAAATTATTTTATTTTTAATTTGCTTCCGAGCTTCTCAAAAGTTACGGAAACAATGTGATTTTTTTTTTTAGAACTATTTTTATTTTGCTTCCATATTCAAAAGTTCTTAGACAAAAATGGGTTTTGTCCCTCAGGGAACATTTTTGGTCTTGCGTATTGTTTATCTGTTTTTCATAATTTATGTTTAATTTTGATGATGTGTCAAAATTAGCACACATATGGTTTCATACTAATTTTTAACTTTGATTGTTTCCTAAACATTTTTCTTCGCTCTGGGTACCTACTTTTTAGGGTCCGTAGGCAAAACCAAGGACCCTTATATTTTCCTGTGTCTGTCCGTCCGTCCTCTCGCTTGCTCTCACGGCTACACCTTTCGTCCGATCACTTTGAAATTTGGCATGTATGTGTCTTGTACCTACCCACATATTTTAAAAATATATCGACTTAAAAAAAATATTAGGGTAAAAAAACTTAAGGGTTAAATTTTTTTTTTTTTTCGACACCGTGAGGGGTATCATATGAAAGGGTACGTCGATCTGATTACAAAAATATATAATTCTTTGGTTATAACTTTGATAGGGCGAGCGTAGGCAAGTTTGAAGTGGGTGTGAAACGTGTCCCCCCCCTTCTATCTCGCTTATGTGAATTGCAAAAAATCTGAAAAAATTCCTGAACATTCTTCGACCAAAAGTAAAGATACCACTTTTTGGAAATTTCGAAAAAAAAACAAATTTTTTTTTATTGACAAAATACGTTTTTTTATAACTATGGTCTTTTCGATGTATTTATATGGTTTTAGTCCGGTTCAGTGGCAAAAAATACTTTATCGGAAGTTTGTTTATGTGTTTTGAGAATATCAGACCCATAGGATAGTTCAAAGTAAGCTTTTTAGCATTTTAAAAAACACCATCAATAGGGCACAACTTAAACTATACGCAGGGTTGCCTAATGACCCTCGCTGTGTGCTAACTAGCACACACTTGACCTGTTTATTTAAAAGTACTAACCCGATTTTTGTGAAATTATCATGGTTTGTCGATAGCAGCCCACAAATGGCCTCCTATTAAATTAAATCATCTGCGCTTATTTTCTCCCTTCTTGAGGAAAAATATATTTTTGACAGTTTGTGAGGTGACGCGTTACTGTATAGTTATTTATTTAAAGACTTTTTTTTGTAAAATTTGAAACAAAAAAATAAACATATTTGTTATAAATATGTTACACATATTACCAGATAAATTAATTAAAAAAATACAAAGCAAATGCATTAGTTTTTTTTATTACAATAAAAGAAAAATATTAAAAATAAGACACAAAAGAAAATATTACTCATACGATTTTAATGAGATTTGGATAGTAGCACAAAATTAACCCAATGTTGCTCACATATAATTTTCAATCTTCTGCGTCTATTTGTTTCTCTTCTACAAGCGTACAAACATACAATTATTTACGTGTATATCTTCAGCAGTACTCATTTGTTTTTTATGAAATTTTGATAGTTTGTCCAAAGAAGCTCGCAGATAGCTCCTGATTAATTTTTACCGTCTGCGCTATTTAAATTCTGCTAAATTGATACTTTTTTAAACTGATTAAAAATTTGGAGGAAAATTAAATAAGATTGACAATAATAGGTTGTATAAGGACACGATATAGGACGCGAGGAAGCTATGTGCCACACTAATTGGCAGACTATTTTATGTTTATTTTACATGGCGTGCTTGTTCACATGACTTGCCTTGTTAAGCTTTTCTAATCGATCCATGTTTTCATGAGTCGGAACTAAAACAAAGAAAAAAAGCCCTACATCTAACCCTTGAAAAACTCCTTAGTTATATTTTTATTCTATTTTTGATTTTCATTGAGTCATAATAATCAAATTATAATCTCTTGTTAGTATCCCCCTATTTAATAAAGTACTTTATGTAAACGAGTCTGGGATGTGATGGAAGTTAATAAAGTTTGCTGTTTTCGAGTCAGTGTGTACGTGATGTCTTATACAGCTCAGTAGAAAGAAGCACGTTTTCACTATCCTCTCTTTCTTGTGATTTCCTTCCATGCTACTCTTCCCCCTCTCCCTGCTCTTCCTCCTCTCTCAATCCTCTCCGTCCTTCTCTTTAGTAATTCAATCAACACTAAAGTGAATGGATAGGACATTTAGTTCAGTATAAATTAATCGTGCCAACGTTATAGGACTAAAATTATTAGCACAATACCTTTGATCACATCTTCCCAACTGTATGTAAATCTTATTATATTATTTGCATTTAAGCTAAAGTCCTTCCTTTTCTGGCATTGAGTTTTAAACTTTCATTGACCACCGGGTAGTATAAAATATGCTAATCTTAAAAGAGAAACTTCATAAAATTCTTCAGATATGTCATTAGAAAGTTATTATACTTCTGGCACAGCGTTATAAATAAGAAAGTTATGATACCTCTGGAAACAATTTCTGTTGAGGAGAATATTAAAGAACTAGTGGAATACTTCGAATACATCATCAAATACTGTCGTTGGGGAGAATATTGCAAATCAAGTGCAATGCTTCAAATACGTCATAAAATACTTTCTGTTGGGGAGAATATTAAAGCACAAGTGGAATGCTTCAAGTATATCATCAAATACTTTCTGTTGGGGTGAATATTAAAGATCAAGTGGAATGCTTCAAATGCGTCATAAAATACTTTCTGTTGGGGCGAATATTAAAGATCAAGTGGAATGCTTAAAATACGCCATAAAATACTTTCTGTTGGGGCGAATATTAAGGAACAAGTGGAATGCTTAAAATACGCCATAAAATCCTTTCTGTTGGGGCGAATATTAAGGAACAAGTGGAATGCTTCAAATACATCATCAAATACTTTCTGTTGGGGCAAATATTAAGGAACAAGTGGAATGCTTCAAATACATCATCAAATACTTTCTGTTGGGGCAAATATTAAGGAACAAGTGGAATGCTTCAAATACATCATCAAATACTTTCTGTTGGGGCAAATATTAAAGAATAAGTAGAATGCTTCCAATATATCTCAATGTTCAATTGAAATGGTAAGAATAGTAGCAACTGAAAACCTGTTGCAGGCCATAAGTACCAAAGTTCTTATTTGTAATACCTGTCTTGGTTTTAACTTATGGCTCTGAATGCTGGATCCTTACAGAAAAACAACATTAATCTCTACAAGCCTCGGAAATAAGATATCTTAAGAAGGTATTAGGCAAACCAAGAAGATTTTGAAGAAAAGCCTTCATAGATAATATTTATCATATCATCTGAAATGTTTTGAGAGTAGGCATGGTTGAGGAGTTGTCGAGGTTGACAGATTTTCTGTACTTTTGGCATTAAATGCATTAAAGATGTTTAAGTGTGTTGTGACAGTTGTCAACTATTTTGTGTCCAAATTCCGTGTAGCCTTAAAATAAAATATAAATCTATTAGGTTAAACCATTTGGCAGAAATTTTAAGGGTTCATCACCCATCCATAATCTTTTTAGAGTTAAAGATACTATTATCAATGGAGTCCGTTTGCAAAGCAGGTTGAACTCGTGTTCTTTAATATCTTTTTCAAAGCTAAGCTTATATAAATGAGAAAACTCAAAAGAAAAGCTGTTTAACAAAGAAGTAGATTAATAATTGAAAGAAGAGCGTATGAATATCTAAGCATAGCTTGAGTTATAATGTGAGTCCGTGTGTAGTCAGTGACCTAAAGGTCTTTCTGTCGAGTTGTAAGCCTACAGGACTTCTTTTCATCATTCTATATTATTAATACTCGAGTGTCCTTAACCTACAAACGAATATTTCATACATTCATTCCCTCTTTACGATCTACGGACCTGGAAAAATGTGTTACTATGAATAAAGAAATAACACTCTCTCACTCAATTCAAATGAAAATAATAACACTTCTTTTGTCAACTTCGTCCATCCCCAGGATGTGTTTTGTGTTAATGAAAAACAACAAAATAAAAAAAATAGAATACTCATTTTAAAATAAATTTTACTCCATTTACCCCTGTTTTCTCGATTGGAACAAAAATGTATTAAAATATGATAGCTTTTTTTTACAAAGAATTTAATTTAATCATTTACACAAAAATCTACAGATAAAATCATGTATACGAATACAAGTTCCTTTAATTTCAATACCGTTATATTAAAATTATGTATGTTACAGATTTCTTTGAGGTATTTTTACGTTTCAATGAGCTCGAAGTAGAAACATTGAATTTTAAAAAACATGCAAGCATAACCATTTTTAGAAGATTATCGTCTAAATTTTTCTAATAAAAGTATTACAATTTTTTTTTCACAAAGTGTTAGCTATTTGCTACCCGTATTTTTCCTGTCCTATTTTTTGTAGTCATGACTAATTGTGTGTGCATATCCTGAATTTTAAAAGCCTAGGCATTGCGATTGATAAAAAATAATACATGTCCCCTCGTTGCGATGAAGCCAGTGTTCCTGATCGATCGTGTATAGTTTTTTTAACTACTAACTAAAAATGGAAAATAATCTACTTCCATTATGATGAATTTAGGCAGGGCCTAAATCATGTCACGTGACATAACTCGTCACGGGACACCTGGTAGGAAGGAAGTTCCTTACACTTTTCTTTAAATATAAATTATAAAATCACACTGCCAAATACTTGATGCTAACTATGTACTTATACAGGTGGAGTTAGGAAAACGGATAACATTATAAGATATTATACGCTAACTACTTGTACTTAAAGAAGTTAAGGCAAAATTAGAAGAATATATTTTTTATTTATTTACTTATAGTAATTCATAAGTATACACAATGATGATGTAAAATAAATATATGTTTTGAATATTGAGAAAATAGACAATCATGATGATTTGATAGTTAAAGCGATTGCAATTGAGAGTACAGTAGTGGGGAGGAATCCTGCATTTTTACTATTCCACCCAACGACGCGCCCCGGACGTCTCCTTTTCAACAATTATAAAATGTATCACTTCACTACATTGAAATTTTACATGCTTCAATTGTGTACTTTAGGCGAAGTTGATGAAGTTTTATTATTAGTTACTTTAGATTTTAAGATGTCGGTAAAAACGTTGTTTTCCCTACTTTAAATGTTTAGGTCCAACAAACTTGTCCTGAACATTGGTAAAATGAACATGTGTACCAAATTTGAACTACATCTGTCAACTTTTATTTAAGTTATTATCGTCATATGTCGATTTCGTGACGGTCGGTTTTGTGGCGGTAGATTTCTTACCGGTGTTTTTTTTTTCGGATTCACTCCCGGGCTCCCGGCGCTTTAACGGTTCATAAGGAACTTCGTTCCAATAAGTTTATCGACGACATGGTAATAGTTATAGTATATAGTCAATGATGTAGACATTTCTCAAGAAAGAGTTAAAGAAATTCTGCTTTTTAAAGGTTTCAGCTATGTCGGTCCCAAACCTTTGACTCCTGATCAATAACCCAAAATGGTCGAACTAAAACTATATAACTATGTGATCAATGAAACATATGGATTTATAGATTGAGACAGTTATAGGGATTTTTTAAATAGATTTAACACTACTTTTTTTTCTACCCACAAGGGGTTTAACCCCAAATATAATACAGACACAGTAGGTAGATCCATCCAGGCTTCGTCCTGTTTCTCAAGTTTCGGAAGGGGAATCAAACCATAGTAGCATTTCGGGGTCGTTTGATCAATTGTTTGTAACGGTATGTTAGATCAATGTGCAGAACATGTGGTGTAGTTTCATTATTTCATATTTAAAAAAAGAAAATGTTCAACATTCCCTAAAGCAAGAAATATTAGGATTTTTTATTTCGATTAAATAATTTGTAAAACAAGTTGATAACTACCCTTCTCCTCCTTATTGAAGGAGAGAATAATTAAACCACATTTTTTACCTAAAGGGAATTTAGATTTTTCTCTGAGCCAAACCTCTTCGAAATGATCTTCAATGAAGGGGTAGCTGATGGCGCCTAAGATTTTAACTGTGTTCAGTCATGTGGTTGGGCTAAAGTTAGTATACGTTAAATATTATCATACTCTGTAAATATCACGATCTGATAAACCTTAAAAGTTATTCTTGCCATTTATCATACGATTTTTGGCTTGGCGCCATTACTTCTCCGCCCATCTATTTTACTGTTTTAATGAAGGTCAGAATTTATTATAGTGAAACTAAAATTCTCGATTCTCGGGAATTTATGTTACGGTTTAAATTCTAATTGCCTGAACACTAGTTACATTAACAAATATATTTTTTTTTTTTACAAAAAACTTTTAATTATGTATGTATAATAGTAACAAAAAAAACAGGAGAATGAAAGAAGGTGATTATAATTCTACAATAAGGGCAGTGGTTTACTTTTCTTAAACCCTTTTTTGCAAAGGTTAATTGCCTCACTCTAGTTAGCTAACTTTCCTTCTTTAAGTGTATGTCAGAAGCAATTTAAGATTTTTGCTTCCGAGCATCCTAAGGTAAAGGATACTGTAATCGTTCTGAAGATCAAAAATTATGCCTCTGATTTCAAAAATTCCAAGGCAGAAATCCGTTTCAGACATCAGGGAACATTTTCAGTTTTGTGTCTATCTGTCGGTCTGCCGCGCAATTTTTGCGAACCAATTTTATTGAAATTTGGAGGGTAGGTCATAATTAGCTTATTGTTGGTTACATATAAGTTTCAACCTTCTGAGCTTATTTGTTTATCTCCCACATGCGTACAAACATACATTTATTTACATCTATATTTTATAAGCTTTTATTTAACTTGCAATGTTTGTATGTATGTATTTACGGGTCAAATTTTGCAACTGAATTTTGAAGCAGTTATCCTAAACTGATTGAATTGAAATTTTGCATACACGTAAAGTTTGGAGGACAATGCATGGTTTGCTAAGTGACATCATTTTAAATCCAATATGGCGGGCAGCCCAAGATGGCGGACTAGTTTTTTTTTAAGCACGCCCATGATATGGGTATCAAATGAAAGGGTTTGCTGAGAAGAATACGAATAAAAGCTTGTTTTTAAAAATATTATTTTTATAACCAACTTATTTAAAATTACTTTGGAATAATATTTGAAAGGTATATGTCGAATGTAGTCCACAGATGGTCCCGTATTTATTTAAACTGTCTGTACTCGATTAATTTTGCTAAATTGATACCTTTAATTGATGTAAAAAATCAAAACAATTTTGACAAAATGAAAATAAAAGGTGAAAAAAAAAAAAAAAAAAACCTATGTAGACAATAATGGTTTGTAAACGCATAACCCCATTTGCGTACGTTAAAAGAACGCGATGAAGGTATGTGCACACTATTTCTTTGTGTTTATTCTCGAATAAGCAAACAGTTTTGAATAGGATAGTCACCGCAGTTATCGCAGTCTATATGTAAAAATACATACCGCATGCTCATTGCTAACTGGATCTTTCACGTAGTTTTATTCGTGCTGAACCCTACATTATAATTGGATTTAGATAGAACATTAGGGAGCTGGTCTGAAACAAAATTGGTATAAGGAATGGAACATCATATTCCTTTTCTAGATATATTCTGTAGACATAACATATATTCACGTATATATTCACATATATTCTGTAGAAACAACACCATAACTACCGTTCCTTCTTAGAGATCATCCTTTCTACTAACCTGCTTTGTAACCGTTATTGTTTGCTATGATCCAGTGAGCAATGAGAATTAAGGCGGTGTTTACATAATAATATGCGGTGACTACGTTGCAGACTACGTTGGAAAAACAGGCCGAAAATTTAAGATAAGTGCTAAGGAACATCTATAGCCATCTAGTAGTAGATTTCATTAGCACATGCTTGAGTATAATTACTAATATTACTTATTTAACTCTATTTCTTCCGCATTTCGGTAGGATATCTTACTCTCACTTTAATTCCCTCCTTTTTATTCTGTTTTTCCCTCGTATAGGTACTACACTTTGCATTTGGTTGGACACATACTACTCCTCCTGAATGGCTGAACTGATCCGCATAAAATTCGGCATAGTGGCCAACCACAGGCAGGTATAAATCTGAAATGGTCCAAATTGGTACACAGGGGTACGCAGTACAAAAGTTAAAATAGTATATGCCCTTTCTGTTGCATGTTGTTGAAAAGCTCTTTAAGAGTACAGTTATTGTTGCTATGTTCACTTTTGTCATATTTTCATTTAAGAGGGGGGGAGGGGGAAGAATATCATTTTTTTACTTTTCCTCACTACCTATAGTAGGAAAAATATTGTTTTCACCAAAAAATGTTTTTTCGAGATTTCAACGGAATTATCCGTTTTGGGTGTTTTTAAGACCTCCTGAGTGGTTTTCAGCATGACGTCTGTATGTGTGTTATCATCGTAGCGCCCAAAGTATTTAACCTAGAGAGTTGAAACTTGGCAGAAAAATCAGTCCTTATACCTTGTAGTGGTGCCGCCCGGAAAATCAACTTTTTCCGCCATCTTGAACCCAGTTTGCTGAGTCAGCAAAAATTAAAAAAATCGTAATAAATCGAAAATGGTCCTGATAGAGTTGAAATTTGGCGCGAGTGTACCTCTCTGTATGACAAACAAGTCCACCAAATTTCATTTTGATATTGGCCGCCATTTTGAAGTTATCAATTTTTGAATTTTTAAACTTTGACGGTTAATAATACCAAAAGTATAAATAGGTTTTTGACGTACAGCATATCTATCGTTAGAACCGGAACAAATATAAAAATACCCCATGAAATTCCATTAATTTGTTAACAAGTTAGCGAATATAAATATTTATTACTGCGATAATTTTGATAATATCAATTTTACTTTCATTTTTATTATATTTATTTATTATATATTTATCATTTTTATTATTTTTATTATATTTTTTTTTTTTAGTTTTTTATTACATAATTTTATTGTTATTTTTACGCTTGCTTAATTTGATTTCTTTTTTACTCCTTTAGGTTATTGTTTCGAATTTATTTTGATTTATGTTTTTTTTTTATTAATTGTTAATAATCATTTAGGTTATTATAATTTGTTTAGGTTTTGCTATTATTACATGGTTTTTCACCTACAGTTTGTTCTCAGAAACTGATGATGGCCTGCATTTGGTATTAAACATTTTGATTTACGAGGAGACACATATTTATTATTCCTTAAGCCCTCCCTAGACGCTCCCTAATCTATAGCAAAAACATCGGTCCGATACAACTCAGACAAACTTTCTCATATACGAGTTCATAATTACTTAGCCAAGTGTTTTCCATTAGTTTTCGTATGTACATTTAATTATTATTGAACATTTCATTAAAATTTATCATAAGACTTCTTCTAGGCGGGGAATCTAACCCGGGCTCTCTCCGTCCGCGTTTTTAGCTATTTTCTCAGATACTAGATTTTTCCCGGGAAAACGGCTTATTTCGTTTCTTATTTAAATGGACTACATTTTAGAATTGTTTAATCAAAATCGTCGGATCCGTTTTCGAGAAAAATTTTTTTCAGGGTTTTGGGGGGTAGCGCCCCTAAATTTAGAGCTAAAATTAATTTCTCGAATTCGCCTTGGGGTATGATTTTTCTGAACATGTATGCCAATTTACGTCAAAATTGGCCCAGTACTTTAGGCTTCAGGCGTCTGCACAGACGACAAACAGACATTTTTAAAAAAAAAACAACACTTTTTGGACTCAGGGGACCTCAAAACGTGTAAATCCATCAAATATCAAAATCGAATTTTCGCGCCATCACAATACCTTTTATCTTTTTATGAGAAAGTAATAAATGATATATTATTCTGATTAAAACGAAATAATAAATGACTTTCAAATCTAAAAATAAGTTAATATAAGAAAATATTAAGTTTTGCTTTCCATTACAGAATGTAAATGATAATTCTAATATTTTGACACCTTATTAGACCTCACCTGTCACATAAACCTCAACACTTGTTGTAAAAATTAAGAATTAAAGAAAATACCTTTCTTCGCTATTGTATTGCCATCTCTACTTTTTCTCTTCGAAAATTTCAACTCTTTATAAATTTTCCGCTAGTGTAATTCTTTCCTTTGGCACATCCATACCTAATAACCAGTTGTTTGGCGGCATAAAGGTTTTCTTGTTTTTAAAATGCAGTGTGTGAACTACTTTTGTTGTTAGCTAATTTAATATTTCAAAAAGTTAACTAAAATTTAATATTCATAAAATTGTCTAAAATATAATATTTCAGAATAAAATATAAATTAATTGATGTCTGTTTTTGCCATTTGGAACCACTTTTTTAAATTATATTTTTGTATACCATTAAACAAATAAGGGTAGTTTATTCTTTTTAAAATATTTCCAAGAAAAAACCCAAAAATAAATTCCTCTTGTACAGTCTATGTTTGGACACAATAATTATTATTAATACCTAAAGTTAATCCAATATAACATTTTTTATCTTTTAATTTATGAACATATTTATTTATCATTTTTTCAAATATGTATTTTTATTTCAACCTTCTATTTTTCTCTAATTTTTTTATTTCACGTTTAAAAATTTACAGAATAAAAGTCAATAAAAAGGAAACGGTCACCCGTTTAAAGAATAGAGAGAAGGAGAAGAGGAAAAAACATGGTAGGAGTTAGTCAAATGTACTACTAAAGATAACTGGAGTAGTTAGGGTGTCTTCGACAGAGGAAGGGTAGAATAAACCCTCACATCGAGCTGATACTGTTTCTCCAGTAAAACCCAGGACAGTCTGCTTTAATGTTAATACTGATAAGAGAGTACAGAATTTCAGTCTGGGATTAAATTTTCTTTTACAATCCACCTCTACAGACTTCTATTAATACCTCTTGTAAAAAAAAGCATTTTAACTTTAATCCTTTACTACTAAGTTAAAAAAAAAATCAGACCTTCCTGTACCTTCCACAGGCTTTTGTCAAAAAAAAAAAAAAAAAAAATAAATAAATAAATAGTGTTAAAATATAAGCTTTGAGACAAAGGGTTTTCTTTTTTACTTTATCTTATACGTATTATATAATAGGGAGAAAGTATTGTGATGGAGTGTTGGGGATCAAAAATTTGATTTTTTGGATTTACACGTTTTAAGGTACCCTGAGCCCAAAAATGTGGTTTTATAAAAATATCTATCTGTAGTCTTTTCTGTGCAGGCACGTGGATTCCGAACTACTGGATTGAATTAAATCAAGATTTAATGATTTCAATTAAATTTGGCATATATTATCTGAATAACCACACCCTCGAAGAAAAATTAGATATTATGTGTGACTACTTCTCATTCGGTAGTGAGACCCAAATTCCTGGCACTGGTTAAATATAACTGAACAATTATTAATTATATGGTTTAAAGGCAGAGTGGTATAAGACAATATTTAAAACTTGTATATTTAGATATATATGCATACACGATTATACATGTATGCTATATGTATATGATTATATATGTATTTATACATTCATATAAATTATATATTTGTATAAATGTAATTGTAATTATATATATTATATATATATATATATATATATATATATATATATATATATATATATATATATATATATACAGGGTGACTGGCGTTATATGTGAAAAAATGAAGTAGGTTGTTCTACGTCTCAGGGGCTACAAAAAACACTTATAAACCATGGGTCAAATATTAACCGTTCTCCCATAAGTTAAAAAAAAGTTAGTTTCATTGTAAAGCTGACAAAATTTCCTATAAGAAAAGTGAAATTTTCATTTTTATTCCCTCAAATTACATGACAAAAAATGTATTCAAATGTTATTTTTAAGAAAAAATAAAAAAATCTTTTTTCTTTGAGGCTCCATAACTTAGAACAGAACCGAGATTGAACTGTTCGGACTTCAGGAAAAACTGCCTTATTTCCTAAATTTTCTATCAATATTAATATTAATACCTGGGCGGAATTTTTAGTAAACTACGCTGAAAGTAAAACAAGAAACATGTTTATTTTTGTTTTTGTTGAAATATTGGTGAGTATACTAAACCAGTCTTGTTTTTTTAATACTTTTTAATTATTTACTCACCTGTTACTCAAAAATAGCAACAATAAACATGTTTCTTTTTTACTTTCAGCGAAGTTAACTAAAAATTCCGCCCTATGAATAGGTATTAATATTAATATTGATCAAACATTTAGGAAATAAGGAAGTTTTTCCTGAAATCCGAACAGTTTAAGCTTGGTTCTATTCTAATTTATGGAACCACAAAGAAAAAAGATTTTTTTATTTTTTCTTAAAAAAAACATTTGTATACATTTTTTGTCATGTAATTTGAGGGAATGAAAATGAAAATTACACTTTACTTATAGGAAATTTTGTCAGCTTTACAACGAAACCAAAAATTTTGTTCTAGCTTTTATACTTTTGGAGCAATTAGTGTTTTTATGAGCAAAGGCATGCGATCTTAAAAAAATCATAAAATTTGAACTTATGGGAGAACGGTTAATATTTGACCCATGGTTTATATAGTTTTTTTTGTAACCCCCGAGGCGTAGAACAACCTACTTCATTTTTTCACGTATAACGCCAGTCACCCTGTATATGATATATATATATATATATATATATATATATATATATATATATATATATATATATATATATATATATGTGTGTGAAGATTTTGGATGTTGACTTATACCACTCTGCCTTTAAACCATTCAATTCATGGTAGTTATATTCAAAACCATTTACCTAAAGAGACGGAAGGAGTGATCTAGAGCTACCGTACCAGGGATGAATGGTTTTTGTTGTGTGTTGAAACAGTCTCGGCGGTCTTAACGGTGTTCAAAGCACGAGTGGTAGGTGAAAGTAAAGTAAAATTAGGCGGGGGGAGCGGGGTATGGGCCTGCAGCCCAGCTTGAGGCTGCGGCTGCGAGCACATTCAACTTAGGTTTCTATAACAACATGATTTTGCTAAATATTTGAACATGATCCAAAAGTCAGAAATAAAGAATCTCCTTTTAAAACATTTTTAATTATAAATTAGACATTATGGGATTTAAATTCAGTGTCACTATGTATACGAGAGTGTTTTGTTCGAGATTCTCGGGAAATTGTTTTACTTCCTCAAATATATTTAAAAGTATTGAAACGACGCCCAAACATTATTTTGAGATGTTGATAGATTGGTACTTCTTCCAATTGTTACTCCCGTGAGTTTTTTGTAGAATATAAATCACTTAGACTTAATAATTATTAAGACAAAGGAATGGTTAGTCCATTGCACTTGGGATGAAGGAATATCACACTTCTGTTTTTATAAGGGGAGTAACAGTCTAAAAAAGAACATACCGTACACCTTCTTTAGATTGTTACTCCTCTCTGTTTTTTTTTAATGAGAGTAACAATTTAAAGAAGTGCCGATAGATTTACACTTTTTAAGGTCCCTCTAGTCCAAAACAAAACATTTAAAAAATGTTTTTCTGTCGTCTGTTTCTGAGATATTGATAATAATATAATACTGAATTTGAAACTATGTTTAAAAATTAATTGATCAAATCAGATATTATTTAGATTTAAATTTATTCTTAATTTGTACATGAGATTTGTTCTAGTTTGTCGTACTGATTTTTAATTTTTATAAAAATCAGTTCTGTTGAATTTGTTACGTAATATGTGTTATTCCTTTGCCCTTAAAAAGTGTTGAAGGAGAGAAGGGGGGGGGGGATGTTATTGTTATTATTTTAACACCATTTTCCAAAAATTGTATAACATTGTTTAATATTTAATTGTCTCTGTTGTAGTATAATATGTATTTTCATATTTATATAGATATAAAGATATAAGAAGTTGTTTATAAAAAAGTAAATTATGGACCTCTCTTTTATATTTATAACGTCATAAAATATAGTTGTTACACAAAAAGGAAGGGATAGAATGATTTGGAGGTTGCATTTGGTATTCAGAAATCCATATTACCACGCTATATTTGTACGGTTAACGATCCACTCGTTCCACATCATTTGACTCGTTCTCTTTTAATGGTCCTTTATACCATTATTCCCAATTATTTGCTGTCTCCGAGCTAAGAATTAATTTATAGTAGTTTCCTATATTGTAATGAATCTTGTTTGTCTGTAAAATTTTGTTCCGGAATAATTTCAATTCAAATCATAGCTGCAGCCAATGTTTCAACAATGGAAAAATTAAACTTTGTACTCGCAAAAATATATAGATTTCAAGTATCTCTAGTTAGTAATTTCACGTCAATGGACTTCCTTGAAATTTTGTTGTAAGTTTATCTTGATTGTGCAGATCACCGAATAGTAAATAAAAAATTCGGTCCGAGACAACTCAGACAAACTTTCTCATATACAAGTTCATAATTATTTAGCCCAGAGTTTTCCATTTATTAGTTTTTCGTATGCACATTTAATTATTATTGAACATTTCATCAAAATTTATCACAAAAATAACTTCTCTTGGGCGGGGAATCGAACCCGGCCCCTCTCCATCCGCATTTTAAGGTATTTTCTCAGGAACTAGATTTTTCCAGGAAAAACGGCTTATATCGTTAGATTCGTATTTAAATGGACTACATTTTAGATTTTTTTAATCAAAATCATCGGAACCGTTTTCGAGAAATAATTTTTTTAACATTTTTGTTAGAGTTTTTGGGGGGTAGCGCCCCAAATTTGGAGTTAAATTTAATTTCTCGATTTCGCCTCAGGGTATGATTTTTCTGACATATGTGCCAAATTTCGTCAAAATCGGCCCAGTAGTTGAGGCTCCAGGCGTCTGCACAGACAGACATTTTTTAAAAACCACTTTTTTGGACTCAGGGGACCTCAAAACGTGTAAATCCATCAAAATCTCACAATACTTTCTCTTTATACGAGAAAGTAAAAATACGTGTGGTGTCGCGGAACACCCGGTAGGAACGAAGTTCCTTACACTTTTCATTAAATATAAATCATAAAATCACACTGATAAGTACGTCGCGTCGTACGTATACGTTGCTAACTACTTATACATATACATGGCGGTTAAGAGACAAAATAAAATGTAACTAACTGTTTGCACCTAGCGGAGTAGAGGCAAAATTAAAAGAAACAAGAAACATTATTTGTATCATTGAAGCAAGCGTCATACAATAAATATGTATTGAATATTGAGAAAAAAGTTAATCATGATGAGTTTATAGTTAAAGATTATGATTGCAGTATATAGCCTGAGGGAAAAGAACTGTTTTCTACCTACCCGCCCTACTAATTTAAAATATTAAAAAAATACGTGTGGTGTCGCGGGACACCCTGTAGGAACGAAGTTCCTTACATTTTTCATTAAATATAAATGATAAAATCACACTGGTAAGAACGTATACATTCCTTACTCCTTATACATGGCGGAGTTAGAAAAGAGACAAAATTAAAAGTAACGAACTGTTTGTATCTAGCAGAGTTAAGGCAAAATTAAAAGAAAATCATTATTTGTATCATTAAAGCAAGCGTCTTACTATAAATATATATTGAATATAAGAAAAAAATTGATCATGATGAGTTTATAGTTAAAGAGTATGTTTGTTAAAGTATGTTGGATTGAAAAAGGACTGTTCTCTACCTACCCGGCCTATTAATTTAAAATATTATAAAATATATCTTTTCACTACTCTAAAGTTTCTGCTTGTATCCGGTTGAAATTTTACATGCCCGTTTCAATTGTACTTTTGACTATGTGTGAGAAATTTTATTAAAATCGTTATACGTTAGAACGGAAGATATCGGTAAAAACGTTGTTTTCTTTATTTTATACGTTTGGGTCCACTTTAATAAATTTAGCAATCTTTATCACTTCATAACAGTGTCGGTGTTCGTTTTACTGAAAAAAAAATTAAAAAAGTTGTTTGTGTCATTTAATAAATGAAGTTAGAATGTTTTCTTGGATTAAGTACGCATTATTATAATAATATACCTAATATATTGAAATAAGCGTAAGCACAGATCAATTTTACTTTTAAGAAGACCGTGATTATATTTTCTATATTTACAAAACCAAGTGACATTTTGACGTATAACAAAAATAAACAAAACAAGTCAAGGAACAGGCTTCCTTAATAACATTTTTCCCTGTCTTTTTGAAGCTTACGTTTACGCGAGCGTTGCGCGTGAAAGCTTTGGCGGATAACCCTGTCTATCAAACTTAGCCTGGGCATTGGTATAGAATGAACATGTGTACCAAATTTCAACTCACTCGGTCATCTTTTACTGAAGTGATCGTCATCGGTAGATTTCGTGACGGTTATTTTGTGAAGGTGATTTTGGTTGTTTTTTTGGATTCACTCCCGGGCTCCAGAAAGTGCCATAAGGAACATTGTTCCAATAATAACCAGAACTCGATACTGACATGCGCAGAGTGTGGTTGTAAGAGCCCCTAGCGTGTGTCTGTAGAAATGATTGTCAAATCTGTCAAAACACCACACTCCACTCAACCAAAAACTCACATGGAAGTACTCGCATCTAAGTACTTTTTTTTGGGTTTCGTGGAGTATTAAGCATATACATAATTAAATTATGAAGTAACACTTTTTTTTATTTCTTCAACCTGCTCTATATGAAAGAAATTAAAATAATATAAATTTACATAATAAGGTATTTGCCCCCCCCCCCCATACTATATTTATATATTTATTTATCTGTAATAAGGTATTTGCATGTATTATTTCAACTCATTAAACCAATAAAGAATGGAATATTTAAAATAGCTTATGTATATTTGTAAAGGAATGACATAAATTGTCTCTCCACGTAAATCAAAACTTGTTTATTAAACAAAGCAGCTCTAAGCCTTCATAAGCCACCGAGTTGTTCAGAAACAAAAACTGAGTAAGAATACAACATTTGAAAACGCTCCGATGATATATAAGTGTAATTGTTTATACATATATATATATATATATATATATATATATATATATATATATATATATAAATGTGTAGGTTTTGGATATTGACTTATACCACTCTGCCTTTAAACTATAATATAAAATTATATAATTATATTATACATATATAATATAAGTATGCAGTTCTATACATATTGTAAGTAAATAAATGTAATAAAGGCCCCTTCACCATACAATGTCCGTCCGACCATGTCCCGCGATGGTGTGTAGGGAGAATGATAGACGTCAGGCGTCCGGTACGGCTTCAGTTTACACAATGAAAAACTCAAACAAAAACTAATATTTAGGAGAACCACTCAGAACGAAAGCCCGCTATTCAGCTTACTTACCAGTAGAGTGAATGCACCATCAGTTTGGGCTTATCCGGCAACCGCATAGTGTCTTTAGATATTATGGAATTTAAATTCAGTATCATAAATTAGACATTTTTAGTCTAATTACTATATTAGAAAGTTTTGTTCGAGTTAATCGGACCGATTTCTTGTAATAATATGCAAGTTTATAAAAAGAAAACACTTCGTACCATAAAACCACTATTTGCAAACTTTATCTTTGAGTCTTGCGTGCATCAATTATTAAGGGAAAAGAAGAAAGATGCACGATTGAAAAAAAAACAAAACAGGTACAATGAAATGAGAAGTATATTATACTAGTTTAACTGTGCAATTATATTCTAATGTCATTTTAAGTTTGATTTGTTCTCTTGATAAATTATGAAATTTTGTATGTATTAATAAATGCCCTATCATTTAATTAAATAAATTGTGCAAAAAGTTTGTCTATTAAAATACATTACATTTCATTCTTAATAAAATTGATGTACAATTGTGGTAATTTGAATATTTTTATCTGGTAGATTGTAGAATAACAAAAAAAAAAAAAAAAAAAATTAAAATCCAATAGTGTCTTTTTTATTAGTATTAAATTACCTACTTAATACAATCTAATTTAACTTTATAAGTGTCTTATATAAAAAAATAAATTTTATTCTTATCGAAAAACTTTACGAACCAGCCTGTTTTATTTGCATTCTAATACATAGTAACTATAGTAATATTTGAGTTATAACTTAAAATGTAATATTATGCGGGTTTTAAAACGAATTATATATTCTAGTTTAAACTGGGTAAATTTTTTTTTTTAAAAAAAAATGGGGGCCCTGGTTCCAAGTTATTGAGGTCAAGGAGAAGAAAGGTCGAAAGTGTTAGAGGATTTTAGAACGAGGTGCCACACCGGATATGAAAACCCTCTTCTTCCTTCTCTGCCGTTTTCCTTAGCGAGTAAAGCTTCCAGTACCGTCTCCACTAGGGTTAGAATCCAAAGGCATTACACAAGAGAGGTAAGGTAGGATTTAGGGGGGGGGGGTTCCAAAAGCAACCCCTCCCCACACATCCTGTTCTAGAACAACCATATTTACTCTACTCTCTTAAACTCTGGCAAAGAGTGGATTTTTACTCCTGCCTTTTTTCCGTGACCGGGAAGGCTATACGGTGGATAGATGAGGGGGGGGGGGGGGGTTGAGACGTGACCACGCGACTCAACTTCCGAACTCTACGAAGCAATAAAATAGAAAGAAAAGACAAGTAGAAGGCTTTAAGAGGACGGCGAAGAAAAAACTATAACATCCCAACATTTTTAACTAAAAAAATTGATTTTGAAGGCATTTAATTTTATATAAAGTAATCTTGATGGCTTATATATCATAAAATACTTTCCTTGTTCTCCCGGCCTTAATTAATATTTATTTACAACCAATATACTACGAATTATATCATTTAAATGTATAAAGTTTTATCACACTATGATAAAAGAACCTCTTGGGTGTTTAGGCTGCAATTATTTGCCTTGAGATTATGATTGCTTGAAATCGATTAAGCAGTGGAAGCGAAACATCTGGACCTCACATACTTTTAGGCTTCACTCAAAATACTTAATTTTTAGATTGAATCCTCGATTTTTATACTCGTATTATAAATATTGAGTTAACAGTGTCGAAAAAACAGTTCTTTGACTCTTCTGATTGCAATCTAGATTATTTGTATTCTGTAGTAATCGATCTTTTTAAGGTTTCGTAACTATAGCTTTTTTACAGCAGTTTCTTAATTAAACCAAATCTTTTGAATCAATCTTAAATCTGTATTATTTGTAATTGCTTTCGAGCTTACCGAAGGTAACGGAAGCTATGTGATCGTACTGATGAACGAAAAAATTTTAGGTCTCCGATTTCAAAAATTCCAAAACAGAAATCCGTTTCAGACATCAGGGAACATTTTTGGTTCCGTGTCTGTCTGTCGGTCCGTCAGTCTGTCGTTCAATTTTTGCGAACCAGAATATCTTAAAAACTACTCGTCCGATTTTATTGAAATTTGGATGGTAGGTCATAATTAGGTCATTGTTGGTCCCATATAAGTTTCAAGCTTCTGCGCTAATTTGTTTCTCTTGCACATGGGCACAAACATACATTTATTTACACCTATATCTCCAAAAGTACCTATCTGATTTGTATGAAACTTTTATAGTTTATTGAAAGTAGTCCGCAGATAGCCCTAGATTAATTTGAACCGCCTGCGCTCTTTAACTTTTGCAAAATTGATACTTTAATTTATGTAAAAAATCCTAACAATTTTGACAGATTAAAAAAAAAAAAAGGGAAAACAATTAGATAAATTAGACAATAATGGCTTGTAAAAGTATAAAATCAATAAAGTACATGATAGGATGCGAGGAAGCTATGTGCCACACCAATTGGCAGTCTATTTTTCCAATGCTTTGGAACGAAATCAAACTATCTCTGATTTTTATATAAATAATATAAATTGAATTATAGATGTTTGAATTTTATATTCACAAAGTAAATCGAATAGCATCTCAATGAAATAAATAAAATAAAAATCCTTGGTATATAGTTATTGATTTAGAGTGAGCAAGCGATATTTATTATTGGGATTTTGTAGGAAACCCAATGAATAGAAATAAAAAGAAAAATATCTATATTGCATCTAGATAACTTTATTGGAATTCTCGTAAAATTGGTCTATGAGAAAAATCTGTTTTTTGGACGGAAAAAATACATTTATACCATAAAAATCTTAGTGCGAGGTTTCCATAAGACACATGAAGGTAGTAAAAACGGTGAGTAGATTCTGTGAGATAGAAGCTTTTCTGCAAAATACGGATTGGAGATGGGGGAAGAGATTTTTGTTGCATTTATCTTTTATCTTTTTTTGGCATTCATCACAATGGCTATCTATTACTGAGCTTGGACTACAGCCAAATGTTCGTCCTTTTCCCCCTGTTAACTTCGGAATTAAGATTGAAGGACCACAAGCAGATGGGTTTTTTAACCCACGCTTAATAATTTCAAGACTTGTTACATTGCTATTTATTTGAATGGTTTATTTCGATTATAGCATTTACATTTTTTGTAGATTACCTAAAATCTGGGGGCACGGTAGTCGGTAGTGCCCCGGCCAAGTGGAGCACAGCCGTACCATCCTTTACTGGAACCAACTCAAGGCATTTTGGACCCCCTCTATTATCTTATTAAAGATACTTAGATATATAAAATTAATTTTAAGTTAGTGTTCATTTCAAACTTGACCAGAGATAAATATTTCACACCTCTATATTAGTTGATAAGATTTAAAATTAAAAGCCTTAAGTTTATTTATTTATTTTTTTTTTTTTTTGTTATTTTGTCTCTGATATATAGATTTACTGACTCATCATGAATTTCTGTATATTTGAATAAAATATATATTTAAAATATATATTTGTTTAAAGCTGAATGCAGCTTTTTTTTACAAAGGAGTAACAATAATAATATAATTTTTATAATATGGCACAATAACAATAAGTCAAAAATAATATAAGTGTCTTATAATATGCATACCAAATGATTCTATATATAAAAAAAAATAAATAAAAGAAAACCTCTAGTTCTTTAATAAATATGTTCTTCAAAAAAGTGTAGCACAACAGATAAAGGTTGAGCTTCTAACATAAAAACAAATGAAGATCAAAGCTTCACAGTTATAACAACCTATTGATAAATTTAGTCATAATTAGGTACATCTAGCAATCCTAGAATCATGAAATTTTGTATATAGGTTGAATTTTATGTAAAAATGAAGGAAAAATGACAAAATACGAAAAAATTTTATTGTATGATGCCCCTCTCAAGGTTGATAGAAAAATTGGCTATGCAAAATGAATAAAATAATATAACTTCTAGCTACTAGTAGCTACTAGTAATATAGCTACTAGCGCTTTCTAGTAGTGATTTTCGAAACTAAAGTGTTATTTTACTCACGTTAATAGAATTTTATATTGGAATAAGAGTGATTGATCTTTATTGAGTATCGAGCTCGAAGATTATAAACATACACTTCCCGCTCGTCCGCACTTTTACACCAGATTATTGTTTATTTCAATTAGAACACCCCACGCGTTACACACTTTACCACTTTGTCTTTTCGTTTCAAACCCCTTCTTCTAAACTTAGTATGTCCTTCAACACCTACATCCTAATTTTGCTTCTGAGCTTACCGAAGGTAACGGAAGCATTGTGTTCACTTTTGAGAACAAAATGTTTTATGCCTCCGATTTTAAAAATTCCAAGACATAAATCCGTTTCAGACATCAGGGAACATTTTAACTTGAGTAAATGTTGCCCGATTTTGATGAAATTTGGTTGACATTTTTATTTTACCAATGCTCAGGTCGAGTTCGTTGAACAACGTTATCCGTTCAAGCGTTCACGCGCAACGCTCGCGTAAACGTGAACTTCAAATTTAAAATTGGAATTTTCGGTCGGGAAAAAAATCAAACCTTATCTATTCAATGAGACGAACATTTTTTTCAAATACAATTTTTTAGTAAAACCTACAGCGACACCCCTATAAAGGGTTTAAGATCGCTAAAAATGTTAATTGTTCTAACAATATAGTAATAAAACTTTAATGTTAATATAACAATAAAGTACATGATAGGATGCGAGGAAGCTATGTGCCACACTAATTGGCAGTGTATTTTAGGTTATTATTTTTTTTTTTTATGAAATTGTGAATAACTTTGGTTCGTCTGATAATAGAACGTGAGGAAACTATGTGTTACACTATTTGGCAGTCTTCTTAAAATAAAATTAAATATGGACATTATACGTAATAAAAATTATATGTAAATTTATTTTTTCTCATGGGTAGGGGAAAAAGAAGTTAAGAAGGATCACTGTTAGGGTCAACTTTTTCACGAGGTTAAAGGATGCAGGGTCCTATCATTCACGAGATAAAACAAGTTTTGCTGCAGAAAATGGAAGTTTTTAGGGGTTGTCAAGTAAAAGTGAGGGTGGGGGCCCACAGCTCGAGGCCCCATGTGGGCCATCCTTCTTAGCGGCCCTTCCACAGGCACCAAAAGGGAATAAGGGTAAAAATATAATAGGGCCAACCGTTTATCTTATTTCACTGTGCTCTCACTGGCAAAACTTGATTCCCTTTTATCTTGCAAAAATCTTAGCTCTTCCTCCCTTCAAAATCATTCGACCTTAAATTCTCAAACCTTAAACCTTATCTTTTTTTCAAATAATTAAAACAGTATATATATATATTCACAATCCCCTCACAATAATATTTTAGATATTTTAAAAAAAAATGAAACATTAATTATAATACTAAGTTTATAGGTAAATTAATAATAACACTTATGAAATAAATAATTATAATAATAAAATTATCATAAATATAATATATTATACTGGTGGCATTAATTAAATTATAAGGTTGTCATCCTCTTTTGATTAGTTTAGAATTGTGATTGTTAATCCTTGTCATGTATTTGTTGTCCTTGGTGTAAACCAAGATTATATGATTAGATAATAGTATATTATGGTACTAGACTGTGAAGTGAGTTTTTTCTTTACCGTGGCAATCATATATTTAGACAATCACCTTTAGCCAAGGTAAAGAAAAAACACTTCAGAGTCGTGTAGCACATGCTATTTTTTCCGATGTAGCAGACAATGAAAAACTAACTTTTTTGAAATAAAAACAGAGATAACATACGAAAAAAACGAAAACAAAACAAGAAGTTAAAAAAGAAACCTAAAAGGGGTTCCACTATTAAAAAGAGATAAAGCGCATTGACATCTAGTGGATTTTAATCGTACTAAAAAGCATGTCTACTTTTGACGGCACTTTTGATAACTACCCGTAGGAGGTAAACATTTTTTTCAATACAGTTTAGGAGTATTGAAAAGATTTTTTAAATCTAAAATGAAAAAAATGGATTTTAGCTATGCTATTTAGGCTCTAAAGTTACTATTTCACAGCCTACCACGGAAAAAATATATTTAAAGCTATTTAAAAGGATATAATAAAAATCATGAATTGTTTTATTTATTTAAGATGTTGAATGAGATAGCAATATATAAACGTATGTTTTCCCGCTAAAATTCTATGTGGTTTACCCGCCAGAAAAGATACACGTTTTGTCCATTAATCCCCCTCCCCCCATATTTTCTCGAGCATTTTATTTAGATACATGCGGAAAACGTTGGCAGCTATGTTACATAGAAATATTCTATTTATGCTACTGAAAACATCAATAGCATATGTATTATTCAACTGTACAGAATCCTGGAAATGTTTGTACTTGCAGTCTTAGTCTGCAAATGTTATGTTGCAGTCTTAGTCTGTTTTAGCAGGTTGCTTCTTGAACTTATATGTATAATTAATTATGCATAAAATATATAAATTATGGAATATGACAAACTATTACTTATTATTTTGAAAAATTTCTATCGTTAATTACAGATTTAACCGTATTTTATAAATCGGTACCTAATTTCTTTAAATAATGTAAAACGATGAAAATACATATATCTATTAATTTACGTAAGCTAATTAGTCGAAAAATTAATGTAATTTAAGTACATTATATACACGATGCACTACACCGACGCGACCCTAAGGCTCAAAGAGTGCCCCGGACTCAAAAAACTTCTCTTCACTTATATTTCTATCCTGCGTACGTCTCCTCCAAAGCCATACAGACAGACCTCTTAGGTCATCCTGAAGGCTTTCCTCTTCGTCTGCAGTATAATTATATAAGAATTTAGGTGCAACATCCAGTGGAACAGCAACCCCGCTTTTTCTTATAAGTAGGATTGGCACGTTCAAAAAGCAGGTTTGCAACGTAATATTGCGCTGAAATGAACGCAAACCAAAACACGACATGTACGTTTATTTTTAGGAGGAGAAAGAGACAATCCTTATGTAATTTATGCCGCGAAAGAGAAATCCTGGAGAAGCGCTACGCAACGGTTTTATTTAGTGCGATGCGATTGTTCGCCACTATCAAACTCAATAATCATTATTTATATATTTGTAAGCTCGCATCAATTTTTCTGTCTACCTATACTGTTTGAAAAAGTGTGTGCCGCAACTTCACTGCATTGATGAATCGCTTTCGAGAATGTTAGGGGAAACTATTGGGTTTGTTAATAAATAAAATTTTATGGACGATGATGTAGAGAAATTATTTGCTCCAGACTTAGCTAAATGCAGAGGAAAGCGATGTTTTTAAATAAATAGTACGATTCTGTTTTTAAAATAATGATGAGCAACAACTTAATCGTCGATGAAGAGAGTTTTAATTTGCATTCCGTTATGTTAAAGAAGACCATATTCATTCTCCAAATTATATCATTCTTCCGAAGAGTCAAAATATGGAATTCGTTGGCTTAGAACGCAATTAGACTCCCCCAATAGTGGTCGCTTATCGCACCCGGTGTAAATGGCCGCCGCACTATGCAGCAGGCTTTGTAAAAAAAACTTGAAGATGCATTATGCCAAACGCATTATGTTCTACGCTGCATGAGAAACACGCAGCTAGGAGAACGTGGCTTTAGAAAGATTTAAATATGCCTCTAAATGTTTGCCTCCGAGCTTACCAAAGGTCCAAAGGTATATCATCGTTCTGAAAAACTAAAATAAGATAACGTCTCCGATTTCAAAATTCCAAGACAGAAATCCGTTTTAGACATCAGGGAACATTTTTGGTCCCGTTCTGTCTGTCCCTCAATTTTTCCGAACCAATATATCATAAAAACTACTAGTTTGACTTAAATGCAAATAAATGGTAGGTCATAATTAAAGGGCTAATTATGATCTATATTATATATACTTATATTAGTCCCTTATAAGTTTCAACCTTTTTGTCCTTTTGATTCTCGCGCAAACATACAATATATTTACACCTAAAGCTTCTAAAGTATTCCTCTCATTTTTTTGAAATTTGGATGGTTTGTCGAATGGATGGTTTGAAAAATTTGCCCCTGATTAAAGCTATGAGCCACACTAATTGGCAGACTATTTATTTGGCGAATTATGTTTCCAGACCCCTCAGTTATATTATTTTACAATAATTTTATAATTCGCCGTCTGTCTGCGTTTTTAAATAAAATTTCGTCTTTATTGCCTATGTAAAGAGAGCGTTATTTTAAATAGCTTTGTGATACTATTATAGAAGCTTTTATTTATTTAGTGTCCATGTATTTTTATTTTTGTATTTTAATTTCCGACGTAGTTGTTGTATCTTCCGCTAAATACATTAAAAAAAAAAAAAATAATAATAATAATAATAATTAAATCAACGCGAGGTCAGTAAAAAAATGGGAGGTTCCACTCACTAAAATTCAAAAGGCTTTAAACAGTTTTATCCTTTTCCGAGTTTAGAGTTGAAATTAGGAGTTAAAAACGTGGAGATTTTAAATAATTCCAAGAGAGTTTTTTTGGAGGCCCTTTGCTCTACTCTCATGGGGATATAGAGATAATCCTCGCCGTTCCCTTTTAGTTTACTTTACCTTCTAAAATGCTTAGAGAAAATAAAGTTGTTTTTTTATTATTAAAAAAAAAAAAATGAAGTCAACTCCCTCTTGGTACTAAGTTATTAAACATAAGACTAAATTTGTCCCTATGAAATATTTTTTAAAAATAAATATTTAAGTAAAAGGCAAAAAAAAGGAAAGCACACTAATTTTTCATTTCTCAAAGAGAGAAAATTACACATGGGACAACTTTTTCAGAATTTCCCCTTTTTTTGATCTAGTTTTAACAATTTTTTAAAAGATAAGAATTTTAATGTAATTAGGCTTGTATTTCAAAAGTTTATATTTCTCGCGCCATTTTGGTATGTATGTATGTATATACAGTATGTCCCCAGTTCGAGTTGCCTATAGGTGTAAATGACAAAAAAATTCATTTTTCGAGAAAATGTTACTCTTTTTAATAATTTTTACTTGTTTTGAAATAAAGAATAACTATATTACAAAAATTTCGTACTATGTAAACTGCACCCAAAAATTGCAATTTCCAAATAGTATCAAGAGTAAAGTGGCGTTAATTTTGATTTTTCGAAAAAATGTTTATAAAAAGGTATGCTTGTTCTAAACGAAGATTAATCGTACAAAAAATTGTGTACCGAATTGTGCTCTCTGTACCCAAAAATTACAAATCTCTAAATTTATCCAAGACATAAAGCAAACATTTTTTACTTTTTAAGAAAAAGTTATTCTTTATCATTTTTTCTGTCTTGTCTAAAATGAAGATTTATCTAGTTAAAATAATTGTACCATGTACTTTATACCTAAAAAGTACAAAACTTTTTTTTTTACAAAAAAAAAAAAATGTATAAAATATAATTTCTTTTGTTTTAGTTGTTACTTATATTTGTACAAAATTGGGCAAAATGCATGAACCTGATTTCATGTTCTGCATTGAAGTGGCAGTGTTCGTTAATGTACTGGTAAAACTTACTGTTTGTGCGTTACAGGTGCTCTCTACCTCTTATTTTATAAGAGCACCCTGTTTTCCCGACATAGTCAGTTTCACACTCTCAATATGGGTTGAGGTAAAAAAGATATATTTCTGGTTCAGTTTTTAATGAACTCTAACTTAAAATTAATGTTACATATCTAAGTATCTTTAATAAGATAATAGTTGAGTTAATAATAATATAGAGGGAGGTCTAAAAATGCCTTGAGATGTTTTCAGTAAAGGATGGTACGGCTGTGCTCAACTTAAATCACACTGGGCACTGGGGCTCGTGCTCCTAGATTTAAAAACCTAAAATATAATTTAAAGTTTGTTAATGGCACAATGTGTCTTTCTTGTAAATGAATTATACATCATAATTTTAAATAGTATGTCCCTCAAGGGTTTAATGTGGGTGGTTTAGCTTTCACAGAGAATTTCTTTAAAATTTGTTAAACTTTGGCCTTTTTTAAGGGGGCGTTTAGGTGTGAGAACGTCCCTTTACTTTTTGATAAGAGAAGCATTTTTTAATTTTCCTTCTTTTTTTCTTTTTTTCTAGAGTACCTATTTAAAATTCCAGTTTCAAGAGTTGTAGTTTGAAAAGTACATAATGTAGCTATTTGGACATACGAGACTTATTTATCTTTATGATCTTTCGTTTAATTTCAATAAAGAGACGTGATATTAGATATTTAAGTATGTTTTTCAAAGTATATGACTAAATCGTAGTAACCTTACGATTCATTGACTTGCTTCAGGCAAAATATATGAAGCCTTTGTTATTCAAATCACATTGAAGTTTGCATGCTAACTTTGCTTATAATTATACCTGATTATATTTATAAAAATACCTACGGGAGTGCGGCAGACAAAAGTGTGTTTATGGGAGCTAGTACTGCAACATGTGTCGCGATGCGACGGTATCAATACTGAGTTCTATGTTTTATATTTGAGCTTGGACTCATCCTGTGACAAGATTCTTCTTAGTTATTCTTGTAACTTCAATCAGCTCAGACAATAATTATAATAATAGAACTCTGAATTATTATTTTTTATAAATTAGTTCTGGGTAATTTCTAGTCGTTTTCCTAACCGTTCTCTTTCCTTGAATAGCAGGAGATTCCTGGCAAAGGGAGAAGCTTAAGCACCAAAACATAAATTTTAAACCTATTTTCATATTAATTTTGTTTTTCCCCGAAAAACACAAATTACCTATTTAATCCTCTTCTTCTCTTCCAAATATACCTAATAATTTAACCGTTGCCAAATATTAAAAGTTTTATAACTCATATTGTTATATTATAAATATGTATAATAAATTATGTGTATATATATATGTATATAGGAAAGTATTGTGGTGATATTGTCAAAATTCAATTATAAGAAGATTATTTTGATGGATTGATACTTTTCATGGTCCCTTAATTACAATAAGTTTTTTTTTTCAAAAAATGCTTGTTTCTCGTCTGTGCAGATTCATGAAGCTAAACGTCTGATTCGATTTTGATAAATTCTGATATTCATGTTTAGAAATATCAGACCCCTAGTCGGAATTTTCAGAAATTAATTTTAGCTCATGATTTAAAATTTATTTCTTAGAATTGGTTCCGACTATGTTGATTACACAATTATAAAATTTATTCCTTTTCAATAAGCATTTAATCGTTCATATGTCGTTTTCCTGGAAAAACATCTCGTTTCCGAGATATGGATAAAAATAAATTTATCCCTACTTATAGGAAACCTAAATGTAAATAAACAATCATCTCTTTAACACTTTATAACTATGTTCAATTAAATGACAAACTAATTAAATTAAAATAAATAATTAAATGAAATGTTGATCAATTTATTTATGTTTAAATCCTTTATATTAACTTCACTTTTGTGCCTGGGGGCCTAGATGCCTGGGTGCCTGACGTCAAAATCTTTGGAAGGCTAGTTAACCCACTTCCAGTTATCCAATCGAGCTGAAACTTGGCACATAGACTCTCTACCAAGACAAAAATATTTTATCAAATTAATTAATTAATTAATTAAATTTAATTAATTAATTAATTAAATTTAATTAATAAATTAATTTTTCAATTTAATTAACTATCTTTTTAACAATGAATGGATTAATTAAATATTAAAAAAATTAAGTAATAAAAATTTAATTAATTAATTAATTAATTGGTAGGTATATAAAATCTATCTATATCTATCGGGCTAGTTAGCCCTCTTCCAGTCGTCCAATCGAGCTGCAACTTGGCACGTAGACTCTCTACCAATACAAAAACATTTTAACAAATTAATTAATTAATAAATTAATTATTAAAAAGTGAATGGATTAATTAAATTTAAAAAAAGTAATAAGAATAAAATAAAAATTTAATTAATTAATTAATTTGTAGGTATATAAAATCTTTGGAGGGCGGGTTAACCCTCTTCCAGTCATCCAATCGAGATGAAACTTGGTACATAAACTCTCTAGCAATACAAACATGTTTTAACAAATTAATTAATTTTTGAATATAATTAATTTTTAGTTGAAAATTAATGGAATAATGAAATTTAAAAAAGTAATAAAAATAAAATTTAATAAATTAATTTGTGGGTATACAAAATCTTTGGAGGGCGAGTTAACCCTCTTCCATCGAGCATCCATTGTCATCCAAGCGAGCAGAAACTTGGCATATCGACTCTCTACCAATACAAAAACATTCTAACAAATTGATTAATTAATTAATTTTACTAATTATTTAATTTTTAAATAATTATTTAAAATTGAAATGAATTATTACCAATACTTCCCCTCACAACCAAATTGCAAAAATATAAAGGATTTATAATAAAAACTTGGTTTTTATGGGCTGGTATTATTATTATTAAGCTTGTAAACATATTTTATTGCAGGGGTTATATTTTTTTATTTTTTTTCCAGGTAAGAGTTTCATTATTCCTGTCTAAACCCAGTATTATGGAAATGTGGTAAGATATTTTTATTAAATTATAAGTATTGTGACGATGCACTGATTACAGCAGGGCTTAAGTTGTTTGAAGTTAAAGTAGCAAACAAATTAATGCCAATTTTTGTGCTGTATCGGTTTAATTTTTTTTTAGGGTTTAAAGTCCTTTATTTCTCTTCATGGTTTGAAGTCCTTTAAATATGTTTTAGTTTAAAGTCCTTTTAATTTCTTTATGATATGAAGCCCTTTAAATCTTCCGGGATTCGGATTTCACCGAAAAAACAAGATATGCTGTTTACAATTATAATAGGTCATATTGATGAAAACATATATGACTTTTTAATAAAAGAAATATAACCTTTGTTTCTTTTGTAAATCGGGATAAAATTTGTCGAAGGGATAACCGTGCATTAATTTTCGAAGAAGTAAAACAGAATGAAGGATTTTGGGTGGTATCGTGGTTTACCTTGCTGCTTATATGGATATTTAAATAGAGATTTACCTGGTGCTTTACAATGCTGTTTGCTTACCACTTGCCTCAGGTTAAACAATGATAAGAACCTGCTATTTATATTGACACACGTATTTGTCAAATTCTCGTTATCTTAGCATGTATTTCGCAACTTTACCAACTTTTCTCCTAAGAGCCTAAGTTGTATTTTACATATATATACATCTGGCCGCCTAGTCGAGCACAGTCGTACCATCCTTTACTGGAACCTACTCAAGCAACTTTGGACCCCCTGTATTATCATATTAAAGATACTTAGATATATAAAATTATTTTTAAATTTGAGTTCTTTACAAACTGAACTAGAAATAAAAATTTCACTCCTCTGTCTATATGTGTTCATAAGATATATGGGCCTAAAGTTTTGTTGTTTTGTCACAGATCTATTGACTGACTCATCATAATTCTAAGGCACTTTTAGCAATCCTAGAAACTTTAAATTTTGTATGTTGGTAAAGTTTAATGTAGAAATAAAGGAGAAATTAAGAAATCCGCAAAAATCTAGTTATTTTACCCCCTGAAGGCTAATAGAAAAACCGCATATCCAAAATATTTTTAAAAAATTAAAAAAAAAAATCATGCGATAATAGCGCTTCCTTGGAGAAAACTTTGAAACTAAAATAATTGTCTATCTCTCATTAATAAAATTTTATATTGAAATAAGTGTGATTGGTCTTTACTGAGTATTGAGCTCGAAAATTGTAAATATAATAGACTTCCCGGTCGTCCGCACACGTTCGCAGATAATTATTCAATTTGAACACCCTCCGCATTCCCCCTTCTTCTAAGCAATGATAATTATTTCCTATTAATTTTTATACGCGGCTCGAGGATACAAAGTTGTATATGACACTGCATAACATTTATTTTTTCAAAAAGAGCTTATAGCATATAAACCATAGAGAAAATGAAAACCTATTTGTGCTGCGTAATTGCCAAGTTAGAAATTTTTGTTAAATTTAAACATGTAGAGTGATTTGGGAAAGAAAATGTTTGAGTTTGTGAGGGACAGAGAATAGAGAGGGGGGGGGGGGGCAGACAAACAACATCACTTACTTGTACTGGATAGATTAGACCTAGTAGAACTTACTTGGACAGGGAGAGACTTGGCTAAACCAATGACCTCACAACTTTTTACGCGACACTTTTTTACACTAGTGTTTTTGTTGGATATATAATACAAATTATTAACTTTTTGACCCATTCTTATTTAAAATCTATAAAATCTTATTTTTCTACAGTTGCTCGACAAAGTGGTTATTCTTGCACTCCAAAATTGTAAACAAAAAAACATTTTCCTGAATTTACTTCCCCGCACTCCAGTGTTTTAACTTGCTAACATAAATAGTTTTCTCGCATTCCCGTGTTCCAACTTACGAACAAAAATAATATGCCTCTATTACTAAGCAGTTAACATCGTATAAGCTTGAAAAACACTGGCTACAAACAGAACAGCTATTGTAGTTGTTATTGTTGTCTAGTA
Source organism: Gerris lacustris (assembly GCA_951217055.1). NCBI lineage: Eukaryota > Metazoa > Arthropoda > Insecta > Hemiptera > Gerridae > Gerris > Gerris lacustris. The sequence goes on from OX578276.1 coordinate 44,316,922, forward strand.
TCAGTAGTTGTTGATTGTACTTTTATATTTTATTTACAGATTAAAACTAACTGTAAAAATAATTTAATGTAGAACTCGAGCTAGTGTTGTACATTAACATTAAATGTGTAAAGTTTCTTTGCCCCTCGCCTGCGGGTGCGTAAACATTTTTCTAGAGTGCAGTGCTACTTTGCACCCTAGTTGCAAAAATAACTATTTCGTCTAATCAGCTTTGTTAGAGCACATTGTTTTATTTTACTTTATATTTACTTGCTTGTCAAAAGTACAATTGGTTTGAAATTTTTATGAAGAAATTAAAAGTTATTAGCCACATCTATAGGTAAATATACATTTAAAATTAAGGATTCTGTAAATCTTTCTTTTTATTACATAAGCTAACATGAACGAAAATTTATTGCCCTTACATATGTAAGCTTTCTGTTAATAATACATTACAGCATTCCATATATTATTTTAGCATATTGGTAACACACATTCATATGTTAAAGCTTTCTTTTTAATACTTGGGCGTAGTTAAACGTATCTCAAAATATAAACCAGTTTTATTTTTATAGCGTTGAAAAGAAAAAATATAAATGTAATCTTCCAATGGAATCTCTTGTTCTAAGTAATTTCTAAAACATTGTTACAAATGATTCCATGATATTATCGTTAAAATGGCACGAGATGGAAATTTTCTTCTCAGATCTTAAGGTTTTGTTTCTTCCTTTGTAACGTATTGAATTTTCAGGATTAAAGCCAAGAGTAGAGCCTTTAAGATTTTATTCCTCACTTATTTCCCCTCCCCCGTTCTTTAAAGGATATTGCATTACAAAGAAGTCGGAGAAATAAAGGAGAGAAAAAAAGGATTGTTTCTTTCAACTTTAGGCGATTCCATCAATCTTGTCTAGTTTCTTATCACAGTCCTTTCAACCTTTCAAATCTCCAATACGGACTTATCTTTCAATTCCATCTTAATACTGTTCCGTTTAAATCTTTCTTATGTATTTCTATTTTATTTCTATTTTTTCTCTTTTTTCCTTCTCTCGTTTTTTTTTTCGCGTAAGATTTTATGTTATTTCGGCTTTTGGATTCAAAGTATTTAGTTAAAAAGTTTCTTTATCAAAGCTGTCGTTTTATTTAGCTTTGATGATGTTAAATTAGTAGACTAAAACCATCACTATACAAATAATAATAATATTAATAATAACTATATTCCGTGGAGCAACACACCGTGAATGGCTTAGGTCTGGCAAAGGACAACTATTTAGGTAAAGGATGAAACAGGGTTGGCGTGTCTCCCCATCCGCTATATAAACCACGTAACTAGCACAACAATTAAAAATAATTTATTAAAAAAAAAAATAGTTTGTAGAAGAATGTTACTTTTAACTAGTTTTTAGGAAACAAAAATGTCAGCATGTTATAGATTTTATCCTAATAATACACATAACAATACAATAATACAAATAATAAAGATAATACACAGTAAAATTAGAAAAATATTTTGACGTGGCATTTAATTCTTGAGTTAGGTCTATTGAGGAATTATAAAAGCTCACTTGGTGAAATGTATACCTCTTCTTGGGTCATTCTCAACTGACATTAAAGGTGGAGATACCCATGCCTGTAGTTTGCACAAAAACATGCCAGCTACTTGCACGTACAAGCTTCTTACACGTGTATATGTTAAATGGCATGCCTGTAGATGGTAAGCAAGCAGATAAAAACCTAATAAAAATCCTTAGTATGCCAGTTTCTGGCAAATACCCTCTTTTGGCATGCAAGCTACTTCCCCAATTTGATGGCATGTGCATGTGCATCTTCACCTTAAGATTAAATTTGAATGGTTTTAATATATTATCGTTAGTTTCCTTTCTATTTTCATATGTTCATATTGTTTAAACTTAAACACTATCTATATCATAGCTCATAATTTCTTTTATAATGAAAGAAAATAAAATATATTTATTATGAAAATCAGAGCTAAACTTTTAGACGTTTAGCTCATCGTGTAAATTAAAAGGTTACATTGAAAGTTATTAGCCTTGTTTCCTAGAGAAATGTGGTTATTGGTGATAAATATTCAGCACTGTCAAGCTCTTGAAACATACTTGTTGCTTGACTCTACATAATTACAGCTTGACATCTAGTAACAAGATGTCATTTTAGTTATTCGCAGTATAAATGTAGTAGTTCCCTTGTTAGGATTCTTGTAAAAGAAGGACCTTACCTTAAAAATTTGCAATTATTTGAAAATATTACCATTGTTGGAATGATCAGGAAATTTCATATAAAATTACGTATGTTCGAGTTGACTTTTGTTCAAAACAGAAATTGATATTTCAATTTGTTTTCAAAGACTTTGAGCCGCACATCTCTATGACCCTAAAAGAAAAATGCAAGAGAAATGCGTACATTGAACAATAGTGTTAAAATCATCATTAATGAGCCCTACCCAGCTTCAAACATGACATGTTTTCTTTTGCAACAAAAGTTTGTTCGCCTAGTTAGAGTTGGTATATTAAAGTATTTTGTATCGTTGTAAAGCGATAACTTTCTTAACTTTTTACGCATTTCTCTGAATAGGGTCGAGGGTCGTAGCGATAAGTGTGTTCAAAGTTTTTTAAATTTTTTTAAGAAATATATTTTTTGTTTTCAAACTACTCATCTAGAACATACATAAGTTTGCAGCTAATTTCCCGATCTTTCCAACGATTTTTCATTCTTCCAATATTAATATTTTTTGAGTTATTGCAAATGTTTAAGGTAAAGTTCAATTTTTACACACTATTTTTGCATATAGCTTCTACACAATTGAGAATTGGATTATAGCTTGTATGGACTTTATTGCCCTAAATGACCTATAGAAAAACCCCTTTTGATAGAGTGATCTGAAATTCATGCACCCTGCATAGTTGTATAAGGCCTTTTACTTGGCCCTTTTAGGGCAGTCGTGCAATGGAGTTTATTTTTATACCACCCTATCATTAAATTATAATTGTCACAAATCAGTTATTTTCATTAAAAGTATAGCTCTAAAAAGAATATTTACATTCAGTTTAAAACCTTACTAGGTTTCGTTGAAATTGAAACATGTATATTTAAGCGTAGTATTTATGTTTATACTTCCTGTTGAGAAAGAAAAAAGGGGATATAAAACCCTTCAACAAATATTACGATATGGATAAAGAAAAACACTGTGGATGTTGGAGAAAAAACACGAGAGGATTGTTTATCCTGCAACGGATTATAAGGGTCAAGTAGAGAACGTCAGCAGAGTCTGTTCGCAAACCCAGCTCCCATGTATACCAGACCTCCAACCGAGTAAATACAAAAATACCAAGCTGTATTCTAAAAACCCCAATACCCTCACACTCAGACCAGCAAATATATATTACACTCTACACACTTCCATCAAAACACGCTAAGACACATATTTTAAAACAGATAATCAGATTAAATACAGAAGGAGTATTCACGATTTTTGTTTAAAGAGTTATATGTTAGAAATTGAAATTGTGAGGGACCTTGTCCAGAAGACTAGTTATAAGTTAAATGTCAAGTAGGTGGCGTTTCAGTAGCTTGCACATGCACCATTTGGCAGTTTTTAGATTATAAATAGAATATTTGATATGTTACTAGGCTGTGAAGTGAGTTTTTTCTTTACCGCGGCAATTACATTTACTGTCGAGCCGTCGAGCGAAGCGAGACAGTAAATATTGCCAAGGTAAATAAAAAACACTTCACAGTCGCGTAGCATATGCTATTTATTCCGAAGTAGCAGACAATGAAAAATCATTAAATATTAATAAATAATCAATATAATAATAACAAATATTAGTACATACTTAAGATTTAAAAAAAGAAACCTTAAAAAGAGGTTACACTATAAGAAAAAATAAATAAAACGCATTGACATCTAGCGGAATTAAATCGTACTAAGCATTTCTACAAAGACTGCAGCGCTACTAACGGAAGTTTTGACAACTGCCAGCAGTACAATAAAAACTTTTTTCGTCCTAGGACGTAATAGTACATTACGCGTCGAGTGCGGAAAGTACCATTTTGCATGCGAGTGTAGAGTTTGCACCCGAGCGACAGCGAGGGTAGTAAAACCACACGAGCAATGCAAAATGCCGTTTTCGCACGAGTTGCGTACCGTACTTTATCTACGATTGTTAGATTTAAATAATAAATATGTACAGAAAAAAATAAACTTGCTGTATGTAAGTTCGTATCTCTTCTCTTGATAAAGATGGCATAATCTTGAGTTGTATTTTTTGGCGAATTAATTATTTCTGGAGGAGTATTATTCTCTACATTTTCGTCAAAGCCACTTGATTCATTAATTGTTTTTCACTAAAAACTCGATATAAACAAAACAGTTACTTTAATAAAAGAATAGCAAATTAGTTTGGTTAAATGTAAAAAAACTCGCTAATCGTGCGTAAAGCTGAAGAATTCATCTTCTTTACCACGCTAGCGTGGTAAAGGAGAGGAATTCTTCAGAACTATGAGACGCGCATGCGCAATGAATACAAGTACGTAAATAATCACTTTCTACGCATCTAAACAGAGATATAATGTTTATATTTCGTATCAATCGTAGATAAACATTTTTTTCTTTGCAGCTAGGAGTAATGAAAAGATTTTTTAAGTCTACGTAATAAAAAAATGGATTTTAGCTATGTTTTTTAGGCTCTAAAGTAACTATTTTACAGCCTACCACGGAAAATAGTTATTTATGCACCTAGCGAGTAAAGTAAGCCATTATTCCCTGAGCGAAAAAGTTGGTTCTTGAGGCGAAGCCGAAGGAACCATGGTCCCTAAATCCCGAGGCGAAGCCGAGGGAATTAGAATATTTAATTCCTGAGGCGCAGCCGAGGGAGATATTATCGCGAGGGGAATAATGGCACTTTACTCACGAGGTATATACAATATTTTATCTCCAGTAGAAAAAAGATTCACATTTTCGTCCATTGCACAGTTTTTATTTAATATTTTAATAAATAACAATAATTATTAGCACTTTTAATAGCAGATATAAGATATTCAATATTAAAAACAAATAAGAATTGGAATTAAACTCAAATAGAAGGTTATTTAGATGCAGGTTATAATGTTGTAAACAAAGATAAACATGGTCAAAAAAGCGCAGTGCCGCCAACCTGATTTCGACAACTTTATTACATTTGCCATACATTTTCTACTATTTATAAAATAATTAAGTTGCAATCTTTACTTTTTTGCCCTACTTTACTTTTTCGCCCTACTTTTACTTTTTCTCCCTACTTTTTGAGTTAGGGATGAAAAAACCTGTTTTAGTCCCTCTAAAACTAATTCAAAATCATAACTTTTTTTCCCTACTGGAGATAAAGTATATTTTCTCACCTATTTTCAATTTTCATACCTCAATGATCTTAACCCGATTTATCATCTTTTAAACTTTATTTAACTCACTCAAAGCCAAATGTTAGATCATTTAACTTAAGTAACAACACAGTTTAGCACGTTTAAGAAAAGAACTTGAGTTCCCCCAGAAATTTAGGATTATTATCATATTACTAAGTACTTTTAATTAAACGTAAAACAAATCACTTAAAAATAGTCTGATAAGGTATAATTTAAGATGAAAAAAAAAAATACGTGTGGTGTCGTGGGACACCCGATAGGAACGAAGTTCCTTACGCTTTTCATTAAATATAAATGATAAAATCGCTGTAATAACTACGTATACATGGTGGAGTTAGAAAAGAGACAAAATTAAAAGTAACTAACTATTTATACTAGCGGAGTTAAGGCAAAATTAAATGAAAATCTTTTTATTATCTTTGAAGCGAGCGTCTTTCAATAAATAATGTATTGTATATTGAGAAAAAAGTTAATGATAAATTTATAGTTAAAGCAGATGGTTGTAGAACGAAAAAGAACTGTCCTCCCAGGCCCCGTCGGCATATTACTCCAATTAAACATTAAAATAAAAATATAAATCATTAACTCACAAAAACTTCTGCTTGTATCAGGTTGAAATGTTACATGCTTGTTTCAATTGTACTGTAGGTGATTTATACAAAGTTTCATTTAAATGTTTACGTTAGAACGTAAGATATCGGTAAAAAAGTTGTTTTCTTTATTTTAATCGGTTTGGTCCGCTTTAATAAATTTAGCGATCTTTATCACTTCATAGTAGTGTCGGTGTTCGTTTTACTAAAAAAAATTATTTATAAAAGTTGTTTGTCTCATTAAATAGATGAAGTTAGAATTTTTCCCCGTCCAAAAATTCCAATTTTAAATTCGAAGCTTACGTTTACGCGAGCGTTGCGCGTGAACGCTTGGGCGGATAACGTTGTCCAACGAACTTGTCTCGGACATTGGTAAAATGAACATGTGTACCAAATTTCAACTAAGTCGGTCAATTTTTACTCGAGTTATCGCCATCGGTAGATTTCGTGACGGATTTTGCGTGACGGTGATTTTGTGACGGTTATTTTGTGACGGTGATTTTGGTCGTTTTTTTTCGGATTCACTCCCGGGCTCCAGAACGTGCCATAAGGAACTTCGTTCCAATAACTACTATTTCATTAATTGAAACGTTTCGACCCTTATTTGAAGGTCATCTTCAGTCGTATTTAATTCTAAAAATAAAAAAAAATATATACCTCACATTAATACAACAAATCAAGATATGGATGTGCATTTCTTTTAAATCTAAATCTTTGTACACTTTCTTCGATTTCCAAGCTAAATCAGCTTGTTTATGTTTTGCATTTAAAAATGTGTATACTTAATATTGTATATAATGGAAGAATTTTGTAATTAATTATATATCATTTATTTAATTTTAGCTTGAAAATGACCCAGAGGGGGTTGAAATATTGCAACATTAGTAAAATTATGGAAACCTAAAAGTTTAAAATTTATTAATACTACCCTGTAGACCTATGAAGTAAATTAATTTTGAATCGAATAATAAGAAAAGGGTAATACTAAACTACTATATAAATAGTTAATGCACGCAAACGCTTAAAGTAATATGAGATTATCTGTAGGCTACTTTTGACAACAATCCGAAATGATTCAATAATAGATGAGATATTAAATATAAGTGTTTTTGTGCGATTGTAGAAGAGAAAGCAATGTGCGCATATTTAATTGTTGTAGGCTATTCAATAGGCTAATTTTAGATCCTATCACCTTTATATTTATATGACCTACCAGCGAATTTTCATAAAATTTTTATTCATCTTACGTAGAATTTGAACCATTGTTTCTGAGGATAACAGACTTTTGAGTTGTGACTCTTTTGAAACAAATACGACAATATTATGTTACTTACTTCTGTTTTTGTTGTGAAGTTATTTTATTTCTTTGTGTTTTTTGTAAAAAGTATAATTTAAAATAATATTAAAAAGAGGTAAAATGTTTGTATTTTTGTTTGTATAGGATATAATCTCTGGCTCTACTGATAAGATTCTATAGGCTACATTTACATAGGCTATGTTTTATATTTACACAGGTACACAAGTACAGTGGGTAGGTAAAAATAATATTTACCCTTCATGATACAAGTCGTTTGAAGTTCTTTAAGAGTACAGTAATTATGGTCATCCACTTTTTTTTGGCCGCTTAGGTTTTAAATAAAATGGAAAACTTAATAATTTTTTACTATTCTTATCGATCTATATCTTATCCTCATTTGCATATTTTTTGCAACTTTGATTATTTTTGAATTTTTCGACGGCTCATTACACAAGGGTTGGGCTTGGTCAAACTCTTGGGAGAAAAAATCAAAACTATTTCAACACAACGCTGCATTCTAGACTGAGTAAACATTTTCGTTTCAACTGCCTTCCATATGCTGCTCTGGAGTAGTCCGTAGCTTCGGCACGAGTCATGTCAAACTCCGTATTATCCTTTTATTTCAAATATAATAAAAAGAGATATTTATAAGTGATTTTTCGGTAAAATGTGTCATTAATACTTACGAGGTGTTTGGTGAAGTAGTTAGTGAAACAGAATATTATACCGATTCGGCCCTAATATCCGTATCCAACAAATAAGAAATAGCATTATAAGCCTAAATAATAATTTTAATATTTTATAAATTTATCCAATTATTATTTTTAAAAGAAGAAAAAGATCTACTATAACACACTTTGTATAAAACACGGGAATTCAGCTAGTTTGTTATAATAAAAAATGGAATATAGGTTATTTTCCTTTGCGAACATCAGCATTTCTTTTCCTATTTCGTGGCCTCCTTTCCTCGGATATTCTTTATCAGTTTTTTGAATAGAGTTATTCGTATAAAAAATTCTGGACCTGTTCGATCAATCATAAGCTGATTCCTGGATGTAGAGGGAGAGGAATTTAAAAGGGGAGACCGCCTGGAGGTTCTTAGACGAACCGAATCCGTTCTGACAGCGGGCCCCATCATGATAGGATCTGACAGGGATTCTAGCAAATCGCATTTATCAATATATTTCCTTGCTCAAGGCAGCCGTCCCTTAGTCCGTACAACCAGTGAAAGAATTTCATTTGTCGGTTCTATAACTCTAGGCTATACATTCTACAGGAAATAAGGCTTCAATCCTTCTTACGTCTATCACTAGTTCCTTCAATTTCAAACACATTAGTCCTAGAGACAGTTTTAAACCTCCCTAATTCAGTTTAGGTCTGTCTGCTTTAATAATTATTTATTTATTATATCTTTTAATTGGAATATTGATTTTAAATCAAATTTACAGTTAACCAAAGTACCTTATTATATCTGGGCCCCGGTCGAGCACACCCGAACCAACTCAAGGCACTGTGGACCCCCTATATTATCTATAATACTTAAATATATAAAATTATTTTTAAATTTGAGTATATTACAAACTGAACCAGAAATATAAATTTCACAACTCTCCCCATATTGTTTCATCAGATATATGAGCCTACAGTTTTGTTATTTTGTCACTGATGTATTGACTGACTGGCTCATCATAATTCTAAGGCACTTCTAGCAATCCTAGAAACTTTAAATTTTGTATATAGTTAGATTCCTTGCCCCTCTCAAGGCTAATAAAAAACTGGCTATTCAAAATATTTTTAAAAAAATTATATTTTCTCTAATACCGCTTTGTAGTTGAGAACTTCAAAACTAAAGTATTATTTTACTCCTATGAATAGAATTTTATTTTGGAATAAACGTGGTTGATCTTTCTTGAGTGCATAATGAACTTTAAGATTGTAAACATACACTTCCCGCTCGTCCGCTCACGTACACCATATAATTGTTTAGTTCAATTTAAACACCGATTACGATTCATTCCTCGCCTTTCCTTTTCAAACCTCTTTTTCGAAATAATGATAATTCCTTCCTTTATCTTTTCTATTATTAATATGTATTATATGTATAATACGTACATATTATGTGTTCAAAAAGAGCAAGTGATTAAGAAAAGAAAAACGACTTACAAAATGAAGTAAAATCCCAACAAAAACACTTGTGTAAAAAAAATTATGTCACCGCGAATAAAAAGTCGTGAAATCATATGTTTAGCCAAGTCTCCCTCTATCCATGTAAGCTCTGCTAGAGGTCCAATTTATCCAGTACAAGTAAATGATGTCGATTGTCTGTCCACCCTTCTCTATTCTCTAAAATTCTCTCTCTGTTCTCTTATAATGTCGTATTTGTTTCAAAAGAGTCACAAGGAGGATTCTCTGTCCTTCACAATCTCAAATATTTTCAACTCCCACACTTATAAATTTAAAAATAATTTCTGACTTGGCAATTTCGTAGCATGAGGATACAAAGTTGAATACATCATATAAATTAAATATCAGCAAACTGTTTAACCTCTTTATGCTGCGTATTTGCCAGGTCAGAAAATATGTTGTAGCATATACTGTGACAGCAAATCCACCCTCTGGGAGAGGTATCGATTCTAACACACAAAAACCATTTCTCTGTCAAAGCTTAATTGATTAGAGGTCTTGAGTACCAGGAGTTCATGATTAATGATTAGATTATAGGCGATGGGATTAATTTTTATCTGATTTTTCCTTTTCTTCTTCAATATTTATTTTACTATATGAATTCTTTAAGTATGGATTGCCAAACATTTTAATGATCTGCTAATCAGTGTGACACATAGCTTCTACAAACCTTCCTCGCATCCTATCTCAAATTTTACAGATATTTTGTTTTTACAACCCATTATTGTCTAATTTATGTAATTCCACCCCTTTTTATAAATCTGTCAAAATTGTTTTGATTTTTACCTGAATGAAAGTATTAATTTAGAGCTATAATAACTACTATAAACTATAAAGATTATGGAACTATCTGGGCTAAATTCGACAAACCATCCAAATTTCTTATAAGTAAGATATTATAAGAGGATATAGGTGTTAATAAAAGAAACTTTATGCTCATGGGGAAGAAAAAACCTATGGGCGAATAAGGTTGAAACTTATATGGGACAAACAATGGGTTTTTATGAACTACCAGCCAATTTTGTTTAGAACAAAGTAACAACTTAGTCTTATTAATACCTATAACTTTAAAAGTACATCTGTTTCATGAAATTTGAATGATTTATCGAAAGTAGCTCACAGATATGTTCAAAATAAGTGTTATCCCAGTTGGAATTGAAAGAGAGTCAAATCTCATTTTACTATTCGTCAATAATAGGACACGAGGAAGCTATGTTCCCTACTAATTGGCAGACTATTTGTTTAAAGTAGTTCTATTTTTACTACGTTTTTATTAGCTTGCTTTCTTGTTTGTTTGTTTGTTTGTCCGGTACAAATCTGACGCTGAAGCGGCACTTCTTTAGATTGTTACTCCCCTTATAAAGAAAACAGAGGGAAGTAACAATCTAAAGAAGGTGTACGGAATGTTCTTCTTTATACTGATACTCCCCTTTTATGAACATAAGTGTGATATTCCTTTGTCCCAAAGTACATTGGGCTAAACATCACTTTGTCTTAATAGTTATTTAGTTAATGTTATTTATATTCTAAAAAACACATAGGGGAGTAACTATCTAAAGAAGTACCGCTAAAGCTAGACATTTGAAACTTTTAGCATAGCTCAGAACACGATGACAATGCATTATTGTAATACTTTTAGCCATCTTTCAGCAGAATTTAATTGGTTTTCACCAAATTTTGCACTATGGAAAGTTAGTTCGGAAAAAATCGCCATTTTGGCTTTGAGACATTCAGATCGTGCTCCGTGTTTTTTGTGTTTTTGTATTAGTTAAACTTAATGAAACTACCTGAACGTTTGAAACTGAGTGCATTTTTAGTGGATTAACATAGTGAAATATTCATCAAAGCTTGAACTGACAAGGTAAGAAAGTTATTAATATTTACAATAGTCAGTTATTTGAAGTAGAAATCCATAGTGCGAAATTATTTAGGTTAGGATTTGAATGATTTAAACATAACTTATTAGTATTTCCTAGAATCTGCTATAAAACGACCTTGAAAAGGTTTCGAGAAGAGTCTCCGAGGGCAGCACTATCCAGCCACATAAGTGGAAACAGTTTCTTATAACTGCCACTAGATCACCTAGCGGCAATTCCTCGAATGAAGAATAGTATCGTGGAGGTGGAAACATCCAAGAGACCCAGAGTAGACATCTCCCCGGATAACAACACGCAGAAATCTCCGGCACGGAAGAAGGCTATAATAATGGACCGGGCAACATTCGCTGACCTTCTCGACGAGAAACTAAAACCCCTAGCGACAAAAGAAGATGTTGCTCTCCTCCACGAAAAAATAGAAGCTGTGTTAATAGAAAACAAAGCAATAAAGGAAGAACTCGCCCTTGTGAAGGCGGACAACTGTATTCTTCTTAAGAGAATAGAATCACTAGAAAATCGCGGAAGAAGAAATAATTTAAATTTCTGGGGTATCCAGTGCAGTTCAACTACCAACTATATTGATGCTGTGAAAATATTCTGCAAAGAAAAATTGGATATTAGGGACGAAATATTTATTAATAGAGCCCATCCAGATGGGCCCATAGATAATCCAAGAATTCCTATCAAGGCTCACATCCCTTGTGATTACGACATAAATAAAATATTGTCGAGCTGCTACAAGCTGGCCGGAACATCTTTCAGCGTACAAAGAGACTTCAGTAAAAAAGTACGTGAAAAAAGAATTCGTTTATTGGCAATACGTAAAGAAATAAAGCAAAAAAGTAACTGCAATGTCAAAGTGTTGGTGGACCAGTTAATCATCGATAGATACAGATTCGATATGACAGATGATTTCCAATTGTCCTATAAAAATGAATGCGGCATTGCAAAAATATTAGAACTAACCAAGGTTGATTTAACGACACTCTTACAGGATATCAACAGTCGAAAATTCAATAGGAAGTGACATTTGCGGAAGGATTCTATGGTGAATGGAACGGTAGACGTTGTTTACTGGAATTGTAATGGGTTTAATAATTTTCAAGATAACGCTAAAGAATTATTCGGAAAAGATATAATCTGCTTAAGTGAAACATGGAGGACTGATAATATTAAGCTAGTCGGACCTTGGAAAGAACATCACGTTGTATCATCACCGGCCATCAAAGAAAAATCCCGAGGTCGAGCCAGCGGTGGACTCACTATTATAACCAGCCCGACTATTAATCTCACCGTTCTGGATTCCAATGAATACTGGATTTTCGTTAAAATTAAAGTAGGAAGAAATGTTGTAATTTTAGGCTTAGTATATTTTAAACCAAAATTAGAATTAGAATATATTTATGATATTTTAGAGGGTACTATAGGACAAATCGTTAGAGACGAACAATTTGATAATTTTTTCATATAGGAGGGGATTTTAACGCTAGAGTGGGAAATCTAAACTACGAGCTCCCAAATATCGAATGTATAGGTAATTTGCGTAGATGTAGGGGGTTTTTGGACGGAAAACAGGACGGAAGGGGGAGGGGGATGTGTGAGATCATGGAGGGTGCAGGATTCGTTCTTCTCAACGGTAGAACAAGATCGGACAGCCCAGGCAGTTTCACCTGTATGAAAAATAATGGCGTCAGCACTGTGGATTTAATCTGGTGCAAACTTGCTGGACTCTCTTATGTGCAAGATATGCGAGTTCTGGACTTTCTGCTCGGTTCAGATCACTTCCCTCTCTCGCTCCAGTTTGAGGCCGGTGCCCAGGGGGCTACCTACGCTTGTGCAAATGCGCCAGTCATTAGAAGGGAAAAACTTTGTTGGAACCAAGATAGAGTAGCCGAGTATGTTGAATGTTTAAATCAGATGTGCGATGAAAACAAGTCTTGTACGGAAAATGCCTCTCCGGATTATTTTAATAACCTTATTGTTAATGCCATAAAAACAACCGCCGACAAATTAGACATGCAAAAATGTATTCAATTCAAACTAAATTGCAATTCTATTAAAAGATTTTATGACAAACCGTGGTTTGATTTAGAATGTAATTTATTAAAGAAAGAGGTTAGACGGGCCACTAGAAAATGCAAAAAATGTAATTTTGAAGAACCTTACAAGACAATATCTATTAATAAGGAAAAAGAGTACAAAAGAGTCCTGTTAAAAAAGAAAAGACAGTATAAATCAAATGTTATAGAGAAACTCTCGGATGTAAAAAACTCAAAACAATTTTGGTCAACAATAAATAGTTTTAAGAATAAAAATAAACACTATGAAACTAAGATAACGATAAATGAATGTGAAGATTTCTATCGGAATCTAATCGGTCAATCACCCCAACCAAACCATAATATTTATATTGATACGGAAGAGCTCCATGACACTGACCTTGACTCTGAAATAACGGAAAACGAAGTTAAACTAGCAATAAACAAATCTAATCCTAATTCAGCTCCCGGGTCCGATTCGGTAAATAACTCTTTTCTAAAAAATCTGCCACACTCAATGATTAAGCTTGTCACTGAATTATTTAATAACGTTTTAGAGTCTGGGGAAACACCGCCAGATTGGTCCGAAGCAATAACCATATTGATTTATAAAAAGGGAGATAAAAATAACTTGCACAACTATCGAGGGATTTCTTTAACTAATTGCTTAGGAAAAATATTTACTAGCGTTTTAAATGCACGTATGGGTAAATGGGTCGAAAAAAATAAGCTAATACCGGAATTCCAGAATGGATTTAGAAAAAATCGAAGTGCAGTTGATAATATATATATATTAAACACTATAATTCAAAATCATATCCGCCTCCCCCGTAGAAAAGTCTTAGCGGCATTTGTAGATTTTAAGAAAGCGTTTGACAGTCTGATTCACTCTAAGTTACTCCACAAGTTAAGAGAAATTAAACTGAGCAGCAAAATATTTAAAATAATACAAAACCTATATAATAATGCTAAGACAAAAATTAACTTCCAAAACAATTACACTGGTGAAATTAAAATACTAAGGGGCCTTTTACAAGGTGAAATTCTGTCACCCCTTCTTTTCAATCTTTTTATAGCAGATATCGATGAGTTTTTTAAAATTAGAGGATTCCAAGGTCTGAGTTTAGACAACACCACTTCTGTTCGCATGCTAGCGTATGCGGACGACTTGACTATTTTATCAGAATCCACAGTTCATCTAAACAAAGCCCTACAAATATTATGTGATTACTGCCTTGCTAACAGTTTAGAAGTAAACGTGGACAAAACAAAAATATTAACATTTTCAAAAGGTAGCCTATCCCATAACAGAAACAAATGCTTTTATAATGGCCAAATAATAGAAGAAGTAAATCATTTTAATTATCTAGGAGTCTGGTTCAGCCGAAAAGGAGTATTCGAGGAGGCGACCAGACAAGCCGTGAGCAGAGCTAGGACGGCGGCAGGAGTTGTAAGGGAAACCCTGGCGAGGGCCAATAACTGTTCGTTTGAGGCCACTCTGCGAGTGTACGATGCCAGTGTTCTCAGTACTTTACTCTACGCTGCGCCTGTCTGGTCGCTTAGATATATCGAACAATTAGAAAGCGCGCAAAATTATTTTTTCAAAAATTATTTCTCCTTAAAACAAAACACCCCACACTATATAGTTAGACAGGAATTTCATTTGCAACACTTAGCCACTCGCATACTTAGACAGACACTTAACTACATAAATCACATACACACTCTTAATGACGAAAATCTTTTAAAAATTAGTATTAAACGTCTTTTGCTTTTGGATTCTGTGCCTGGAAACGTGGTAAAATACAATTGGATTAGCCAAGTAAAACAGATTCTAAAAGCAATTGACGCACAATATGTAGACACCATTCTTGACTCGACCATTAGTAATAGCAAGATTAATAATTTAATACAGACATACTCTCAACAACTCAAACAGACGGACTTGGACAGAATCAACAACTCTTCCTACAGTAGTCTTTATAAAATACTAAATACCTTTAACCACCAAGATCAAAATTACTTAAATATAAATTCTAAACTTTCATTCAATAATCAGAAATTATTAGCACAACTACGCACGTGTGGGCTAGATAGTATTAGAATAACCCTCAGAGGCATTTTGTATAGAATCAAAACAAATGAAATATGCTCTATTTGTAACTTGATGGAATTGGAGACCCTAAGTCATATATTTTTAAGATGTCCTATATACAAAGCACAAAGAGATGCATTCCTTCCCAGTGAATTTTTATCGACTGAATGGAGAGATGAAACAAACGTAGCATCTATTTTAGGAAATATAAATAATAATAATTTAAAGAAAATATATTTTTTTATAACTAACATTCTCAAAATAAGGTCATTTATTTTCAACCAGTAACCTTAACTAAAAAAAAAAAAAATAAATAAAAAAAATAAATAAATAAATAAATAAATTCTTATGTGTGTGCATTGTGCAGGTATAGGTATATTACTTTTAAAATCCGTTCAAGTATTTTTTTATTTATATCATAGATTATATATATTATCATTTTGTTAATTTATATTTCTCAGTTGCTTTCTTTTTCCTTTCTTATATTATGTAGAATGTAGAAGAACGCCTTTAACTTTATCTAATTCAAGTTTAATGTTATGTATTATTTATTTTATTTTGTCTTTTAATTTTCTAAAAAGTGTACAATTTATTTAAGCGACAACCCTTTGTATAAAACTGTTGCAGTTTTTAAAACAAATAAAATTATTATTATTATTATTATTATTATTAGTTCGGAAAAATTCCGCAAGTTATTTTATTTGTTTTGCCATGTCCCATATTTACCTACAATCTTCATTTTGAAGGGTTTCAAATTTGTGATTTTTATAAATAAATAAGAGATAAACATTGAATGGCAGCAAAACAGGAAATATATCGATTATATTATTTCAAATATATCGATGGCACAGTTTAGATTTGGTGTTGGGGAGATCCGTTGCACAAAGATTTGTCCTTTTATAGATTTTAGATCAGCTCTCTAGATGGTTGTCATTTATGTGAAATAAATAAATTCGGAACTATTTTTTTTTTTTTTTTTTTTTCACTAACATTATATATTATATAACAATAACAATTATATTATCATATAACAGAAAATTTAAAAACGTAGTATATAAGAAGTTCTTATTATCTTGAAATTATTATTGATTATTATGTAAACAGGATGTAAATTTAAATGTTTATTTATTTACCCATTTCTTTAGCGTAAAATTTATCTCAGTTCCCTAGTTAAACCTTCAAGTTTGTTCTTATTTATTTATTCATATGTACGGAAGGCAGTACTTCAAATTGGTTGTTTATTATTTATTACATTACGTATGAAGTTGTATAAGCCCTTTGGAAAGTTTAAGTCCATCACGGACTGTTGCGCTCCATATTATTATTTTTTAATTCTATATTGATTCTTCTTAAGGCTTGAAGGTAGTTGTTATAACGTAGTATGTGTGTATACACTCACACACACACATACATCTGAAAGTAGCTTTAGTTAATCTTCGGAACCATTTCAACATAAAATAATCCGTGAGGCGACATCCCCATGGCGGCTTGGGGGAGCCAAAAGTCTCCTACATGTAGTAACGACATGGGGTTGAGGTTTTAAATAGTAACTAATATCGAAAAAAAAGTAATATTAATGTTATATATATATATATATATATATATATATATATATATATATATATATATATATATATATATATATATATATATACATATATATATATATATATATATATATATATATATATATATATATATATATATATATATATATATATATATATATATATATATATATATACATATATATATATATAAATAATATTACTTTTTTTCCATATTAGTTATTGTTATATATATAACAATAATATTACTTTTTTTTCCATATTAGTTGCTATTTAAAACCTCAACCCCATGTCGTTACTACATGTAGGAGACTTTCGGCTCCCCCAAGCCGCCATAGGAATGTCGCCTCACGGATTATTTTATGTTGAAATGGTTCCGAAGATTAACTAAAGCTACTTTCAGATTCCATCTCAAATATGTACTATTCACCTGAGTAAATACATTCAAATTAATCAAACAATACGGGGAAGGATTAACTTAAAAACTCCAGTAAAGGGATTTGTTTAAATAAAATGTATAAAAATTATAATTATTTCATTTAATACATATATATAAAATGTGTGTGTGTATGATGTAAGTAAAAAACTGTGTGTCACTGTATAGTGTGTAGCGAATGATAGTTAAACAAGGTGCGGTGTGTAGACTATAGACGTGTCAGTTTTAAAACTTTACTGGTCCCACCGGATACAGCTAAAACATTATTCATTTACGATTTATTTTCAACCTGACAACTTTTATTATTTTATCTCTTTTTTGTTTGCTTGCAATAATTGGTCAACCCTTGGTATTTACAAGTGTTGCAAATCATCCTGTTATAGAGAAAACTTGAATTTTATTTATTAAATTGTTTCTAAATAACTATATGTATGGGATGGAAAGTTAAATATATATTGTTTCAAAAATTAATAAGTGGAAGTTCCGGTTTCCAATGAAATTCTCAATGTTTAGGAAAATAATCTGCCAATTGGTGTGGCACATTGCTTCCTCGCGTCATATCGTGTGCTACAATCTTGTTTTGTTTTTACGACACATTGTTTAATATATTTATTTACCCCTTTTTACTTTTTCTCACTACCTATGGTAGGAAAGTATTGTTTTCACCCAAAACATTTTTTTCGAGATTTTAAGGAAATTATCCGTTTCGGGTGTTTTTAAAACCTCCTGAGAGGTTTTCAGGATGACGTCTGTATGTATGTATATGTGTATATATGTGTGTATGTATGTGTGTGTGTATGTTATCATCGTAGCGCCCAAGGTTTTTAACTTGGAGAGTTGAAACTTGGCAGAAAAATCAGTCCTTACCTGTAATGGTGCCGCCCGGAAAATCAGCTTTTTCCGCCATCTTAAACCCAGTTGGCTGAGTCAGCAAAATTAAAAAAAAAAAAAAATCCTGATCGAGTTTAAATTTGGCACGAATGTACCTCTCTGTATGACAAACAAGCCCACCGAATTTCATTTTTATACTGGCCTTCATTTTGAATTTTAAAACTTTGACGCTTAATTATACCAAAATTATTTATACGTTTTTGACATATAGCATATTGTTGGAACCGGCAAAAATTAAGGAACAAATATAAACAAACCCGATGAAATTCCATTTATTAGTTTAAAAGTTATAAGCGAATATAATTATTTATTAGTGCGATAATATTGATGACGTCAAAGTTTGTTTACATACCTGTCACAATGCTGCCAAAATTCAAATAATTGAATAAATAAAATAAAATAAATAAAAATAATGTATAAACATTATTTAAAGAGGTCACTTTAGTGGCCTCCGAAATGACGAAAAGTTCCGAGGTAGCCCCCCCCCCGATTTTTTAAAAAAATATATATACAGGGTGTCCCGGGTCAGGACCGACAAACTTTGGGATTTGATAGTACAATTAATGTGGAGTGAAAAAAGTTCTATAAACAATGGTCCTATTCTCATTTGTTTCATAGCTTTTTTAGTAAAACGTGACTTTAACTTAATAAATTGGTAATATCATTAGAACTAATTAAGCTAGAATGATAAATAATATATCGCCTGAAAGAGAATGAAAAATTCTTAAAGATAAACATCATTTCAGCTATTAAATTTCATTTTTGGTCACACGTTAATTCGTTAGAACTTGAAAATAATAAAATTTAATTAAAAATAGAAAACGTTAGAGCTCGTATAACTACTGTATTGTAATAGTTAGCTGGGTGCAAAACACCTTGAAGTTGGCACCTTTACTAAGCTTTAAAACGGTACTTTTTAATTTAAAATATTGCAATTTTAAATATCTGAAATATTGATGAAATTCCACAAAATATGTACAACTTTCTGCTGAGATAGGGTTGGGGAAATGGGAAGAGCCCTGAAAATTCAATCTTCTGGTTATATTTTTCTTTTTCTTTTAAGCTGCTCCAGTAGAATAAAACGTTAAAGTCATAGTACCCGTCATGACCACCAGTGTAGTACCAGTAATAGTACAGTCAATGTAACGTCATAGTACCTGATGAATCTTATGATGTACTCTTTGATCTTTATGATAACCTCTTTGATAGTTATTTTATACTCATGTCACCATTCGTCTAATGATAGGAAACAATGAAACAAAGTGCCACATTAATTTTTTAGCGAATTTTCAAAGAAAATTAAGCTATTGCAATGGCTTCAAAATTTTTGTAATGTGAATTTTTGAAGATTTTCTCCATGGAAATCCGTTTTAGACCATTCTGAATCGATTCCTAAAATTTAACACTTTTTAGCGAATTTTCTAAGAAGATTAAGCTATTGCAATGGCTTCAAAATTTTTGTAATGTGAATTTTTGTAGATTTTCTCCATGGAAATCCGTTTTAGACCATTCTGAATCGATTCCTAAAATTTAACACTTTTTAGCGAATTTTCTAAGAAAATTAAGCTATTGCAATGGCTTCAAAATTTTTGTAATGTGAATTTTTGAAGATTTTCTCCATGGAAATCCGTTTTAGACCATTCTGAATCGATTCCTAAAATTTAACACTTTTTAGCGAATTTTCGAAGAAAATTTAGCTATTGCAATGGCTTCAAAATTTGTGAAAATTTTCTCCATGGGAATCCGTTTTAGACCATTCTGAATCGATTCCTAAAATTTAACACTTTTTAGAGAAGTTTCAATTTTTTTAGCGAAATTTATTTAGCGAATGGCTTCAAAATGTTAGTAATGCTATTTTTTGAAAATTTTCTCCATGAAAATCCGATTTAGACCATTCTCAATCGATTCCTAAAATTTAACACTTTTTTATGTATGTATATATGTATATCTATGTATATATGTGTCACTCAAGACGATCTCCCCTTAGGATGCACTTAAAAATTTCAAACAAATTTTAAAATGTCTTTTGTGATTATGTGTTAAGTTTAGTTGGTTTGGTTTATTTGAATCTTTAGGATAATTCCCTCGCTCTGTCTTGTTATAGTTTGTTTAATAGGTCAGTCAAGTTTCTAGACATACTTTAGGCCAAGAATTTCTACATTTTCTTCCTGCTGCTAAACTAAGGCCTTCATTGTTATCGTGTCATGTCTAAATTTCATGGAAAGTTTTGATTGTTAATTTGGAAACTTTCATCAGCCTTGTTTGTTAACTAAAGGAAAAGGAGGTCATAGATACAAACTAATCCTTTGTAGTAAATGCTATGAGTAACAAAATTGTTCATCTTTATTGTAATTCATTATGGCATTGCTAGTGAGAAAGTTAATTGGAAGTCATGTGGAGAATGTTATTATTGATGTGTTTTTTAGGGTTTCGTTGGTAAAACCAAAAAAAAGAAACCCTTATAGTTTCGTTCCTGTGTCTGTCTGTCACTCTGTACGGTTCCAATAACTTTTGAACCAAAAGAGATAAAAACGTGAAACTTTCCAGTATAAAAGATCGTTTTGACGCGCACACAGGAAAAATATAGCGGACTCAAAATTTGTTTATCATTATAAAGGTTTATAAACTACCGTCAAGAAAAATAACATTTTTTTATTCTAAACAAGAATATTAATATATCCCTATGGATCAAATATAATTTGCAAAACTCTCTAATTATTATTATTTGCACTATTGGAGAAACTCCAGGAAAAGCAGAGGTTTTTCCTGCTACAATACCTCCCTCTCCCCTCCCACAATTCCCCAGTGTCTCATCGCATCCCTGAGTTGAAAGTGGAATATCTTTTATTAATAGGTACTTACATCCTAAAGAGAAACCCTTTTCCTAGTATTAACTTCCTTGCTTCAGAAGACCAGTCTTGGCTCAATGCCCATTTTTTTATTTTCTCCATATATATTCTTACTATTCTTAGAGAGAAATTACATATCATGATGACTCGAGAATTTGATGGATTTACATGCTATAAGGTCTCCTGAGTCCAAAAATGTGGTTTTTAAAAATAATGTCTGTTCAGTCTGGGCAGCCGCATAGAGTTTAATAATAATTATGTCTGATTTCGATGAAATTATCCAAGCATGTTCAAAATCACACCCCGAGGTGAATTCGAGAAATTTCTATCTAATACATTTTTTTATGCAAAACGGCTTATTTCGCGGAGGTGGTTTGGATTTTACGATTTTTTCTATACCAAACACATCTAAATAACTTAAGCTATGCATTCTAACCCCATATGCTATTCACTGTTTAAAAGAGCAAGAGGGAACACTTTTTGGCATTTACTTTGAGCGGGGGACTTCAAAAGCCACCTTTACGCTTGTCAAGTTAGAGTAAAAACCTACTGATTCGCCACCTGGCAATATTAAACGAGCCGCTAGTGACTTCGAGCCACTAGTGACTCCGACCCTTCGTTTTTATACTTACTTATAAATGTAGTCTACATAAGGGAAAAGTATTGTGATGACGGAAAAATTCTTTTCAAGATTCCCTGAGTCCATAGTATGTCTCTTCCAAGGGAAAATCCTGGAGGCCTAGGCCTAGACGACCTATTGGACACATTAAAAGTGAGAAAATTAAATTGATGCCTAAAAAATCTCTGGCAAGTACAATTTTATGTGAATTGCTCTGTATTTTAAGTGTTAATGAAAGTGCTGTTAGCACATACAATAGGTCTGCATAGGCAATTTAATATAGGTCTAAAATATCTCTCTTTCTCTCTCTCTCCCTCTCACCCTCTCTCTCTCACCCTCTCACTCACCGTCTCTTTCTCTCTCACTCTCCCTCTCTCTGGCTTCCCTACATTTCTCCTGTATTCGGATTTTCGGACATAATATAATTTATGTGTTGTGTACTTCGGAGATTAGGAGCGTCAACGACAGGCAGACAGAGACAGATAGACAAATGCAGGAAATTAAAAGAGCCCTCGGTTTTACCTACTGACCCTAAAAATATAAATAAATACGCAACTGTTGCTGTTAATTTTTAACTTTTTGTTTATTACTGTTAAACTTTTATTTTTATTTATGTTATTTCTGTTACATAGTTAATTTTGTTATATTATAGTCTATGCTAAGTACTCCTGCTAAACGCTTGTATTTCTGAGCGCCCTACCAGTGGCTTTTTTGCTGTTTAGGGGCTCATAAAAAATTATAAATAAATAAAAACTTATCTCTCCAGTATAGATGTTATTTCTTGATGCAAAATGACTAAGACGGGATCTTCACAGGAAAACTTAGATTTTTATGATGATTCCAGCCGTGGGAACTGATTTGCGCGCCAGATTTTTAACTATTTTTGCTGATTATAATATTATTATAAAACGAAATTTTTCTTTTTTATTAAATACTTATTGGCGGTGGAATAGGAAGGTGAAGCTAAACGAACACAATCTGTTTTATTGGTGAGACAATTAAAACAAATATGAAATATTCTGATCACTTAAAACTTAAGAATACATTTTCCAAAGTCATTTTGAAGAGAGCAAGTTGAAGTCAATATTTAGAAACATGGAATAAAGTTTATGACAACATGGAAGGTTGAGAGGAAAATCATTTTCGCCGTAGCTCATGCGCCATGAAAAGTTAATAAGCCCTATTTACCCTACATGTGGGAAAAGTTGTGATGTTACACCAAGTTATGCTTTCCATCTGCCTCCGTTTGTTAAGTAATCAAGAGGAGGAAAAGTTCACAATCTCACAGTGTCTTCAGAAGGATTTACAACAATAATCCTCCTAGCTCTGTTGAAAATTGCCTTTAACATCCTTTATATCGGAGCCTGTAGAGAGCCAAGTTCGACTCATCAAGCCCGCATGTAGTCATTAGCCATTAGTTGCGAAACTACAAGAATCGTAAATTGGAACCAGCGGGAGTTTTAATTATAACTAAAAAGGTAATTTATGATTTTAAATCTGATATTTACGAAGTAAAATTGGAGTTTACTAGCCGTATAATCAATCGAAATATAAAGTACTGGTATTTAAATGAGCATCTATAAGATAAAAAAAATGGCATAATTAGTAGTTCATTCCATACTCAATATTGTGAAATGGAATCGCAATATTTTAAAACAGCTCGTATAGCAGAGCAGTCGTCTATTTTATCAATAAAGTTAAACAGCATCTGTGTAGGTTACACCTTGGATGGGTGACCACAGATCAGGGTTTAATTCACAGACCGTCCCCTCCTCCGGCGTCTATTGGATTTCTGCAAGCATCTCCACATACATTGGGTGGCTGCTTATGAGAAGTGGCGACTAACTGGTTGCGTATGCCAATTGTAAGGCCTCTATAGCTCATGGAGCGGCGACACATTAACCTCATGTCATCCAGCTTATTATGGTGATGGAAGCATTGATTGTGATTATTCAGAAAAACAACATTATTTTATGTCTTCAAATTTTAAATTCCTTTTAACAAATAGGGGTTTTTAGACATCCCATGTTGGTGTTCCTCGTGTCATTTTTGTGAATCTGTCTATCAACATTATTGTGTACGTCTAAATTTTAAAAACTAACTACCTGTCCGATTTTGTTAAAATTTGGATAGTGCTCAAAGTTAGGCCGTAGATGATCCTAAATTAATTCTTCCTCTCTAGTATGGTCACAATTATATTTCTTTAGTACTCTATCGCGTTATATCTACTTCATTTTATATTCATATTACAATTGTCCAATGATAAGATGCAAGGAATCTATGTGACAGACTAATAAGCGGACTTACTTTATCATTAAGGAAGATGAAATTATTAAGGACAACGAAATTTATATTAATCTTTAATGTTATATGTATATAGAACAAGTGTTTCTGTATTTTGACAATAATAAACTTTCACCGACATATTTCTTGGTTCATCAACGTATTTATAGCATCGCTGGGTACCCTGCTACAGTCTATAAGATTAGAAATGGCACAATCGAAGGCGGGAAAATTTTGAGAGGGAAACGATTCTATTGGTCCGCCATCTTGAATGTAACTTTAGAAAAAAATGCCCTACTCTACCCCTGTTCCACAAAAAAAATATAACATGGCAACACTGATTTTCCCTTTTTGTAACCCCAAAACTACCTCCACGTTTGTTGTTTCCCGCCTTCGATCGTGCCAACTCTAATCTTATAGACTGCAGTAGTATTCGTAATATTAAAATTAAGGAAGAAAAATAGAGACGGATAATATTGCACCCTGCCGCTAAAAATCAAGCCACATACAAAATAATTTTAATCTGTTTGAAAAAGACATAATATATGTTTAATAACTCAGTCGAGGATCTTCTAAAACCTGGTAAAAGATGAACTAACCACTACTCTCATGTTATTCATACTTACTCAAAAAAATAATTTTAGAACTACCTACATAAAAATGGTTAAATTGATAGAAAAAATATATTATTACAGTACATTCTAAAAGAGAGAAAAAAGTTAAAATACATTATGTATTTTTTATTCTTTCAAGTCGTTTATAACGAACGTTCTACGTGAAGACAATTGATGTAAAAATAAAATAAAAAGTTGTTCAAAGACATGTTTAAAAAGAGCAGGATAAAAGTTGTCTTGATAGAGTTTCAAAGTAAAGGAAGTTGTTGGTCGTGTTAGTGTTAAGATGCAACCAAAAGTATTTTTTGAGCGACACAAGGCTAAGGAAGCTACGCTTTCATATAGGTAAGACGGCGTTCCTGTATTTTCTTCATGGTTTCCTTCACTAAATATATTGAAAAGAAAATTTCTTCTCTCACTTATCCTTCGAGTTTTTATTCCCCCCCCCCCCCCCTATATATATTTTAGCACGTGGGAAAAGTATCTCTATAAAGTTTTCTCGCCTTACTTTATTCACGGGCTTGCTTCAGGTCTTTCCCTGTTTTTCATAACTCCCTTATATCGTAAACTTTTTTTTTCTCTTTCCCATCTCTCAACTGCTTATACAGTTTTTTTGAGTTATGTAGTAAAGTAAATATATATATATATATATAATGATGTACTAACGCCTCCAATAGAAACAAATTCAGGTTAACATAAATTTCACTTCATACTTACATTAGATTTCGCTATATTTCTTTTTTTTAACCTTGTAGTAAAATAATAATTTTAACATCAATAAAAAATAATAAAAGAAAAACACTACTGTCATAAAGGTTTCCTCCGAGTACATTATAAAAGTTGAATTATTTTTTTCTTTTAATATAAAAAGACATCACTTTTTTAAAAATATATTTATTTTAAATATCCTTATGAAAAATATGGCGCAAAATATCATATATTCTATAGCATATGTGCTTCTTTATCTTTATATGATATTAAATAAATTAAGTGTGAAAATAAAGGTTGAATACTTTATTTTCCTACTGGTCTTATATTACTTTGCTTTGTAAGTTTCATCGCACGTTTCCGTTACCCAAATTTTGAAGCACTTCCCGTCTTTCAATCTTCCCCAAATTTTGTACATGGAAACAATTAGGTAAAGAATACAGAAACAAAAAAAAAATTGTTGAAAATAAGACCAGTTTTTAAAATGGTATTTTTATATTATCTATTTTATGCATAGCATAGCTATCAATTTATTAAAATTTGTGTGGATTCTTTTTTTTTGTTTTAGCATCTTCATTTTGTATCATATTTTCTTCCATTTATTAGGGTCCGTAGGCAAAACCAAGGACCCTTATATTTTCCTGCGTGTGTCTGTCCGTCCGTCCTCTCGCGTGCTCTCACGACTACACCTTTTGTCCGATCACTTTGAAATTTGGCATGTATGTGTCTTGTACCTGCCCACATATTTTAAAAATATAGCGACTTAAAAAAAATATTTTTCAAAAAAATTAGGGTAAAACAAATTAAGGGTTAATTTTTTTTTTTTTTCGACACCGTGAGGGGTATCATATGAAAGGGTACGTCGAGCTGATTACAAAAATATATAATTCTTTGGTTATAACATTGATAGGGCGAGCGTAGGCGAGTTTGAAGCGGGTTTGAAACGTGTTCCCCCCCCCTCCTCTATCTCGCTTATGTGAAGTGCAAAAAATCTGAAAAAATTCCTGAACATTCTTCGACCAAAAGTAAAGATACCACTTTTTGGAAATATCGAAAAAAATATTATTTTATTTTTTATTGACAAAATACGTTTTTTTTATAACTATGGTCTTTTCGATGTATTTATATGGTTGTAGTCCGGTTCAGTGGCAAAAAAATACTTTATCTGAGTGTGATTTGAGAATATTAGACCCTTACAATGGTTCAAAGTAAGCTTTTTAGCATTTTAAAAAAACACTGTTTATACACTTTACAGTTAAACAATATATAGTGTGGCCTACGGACCCTCGCTGTGTGCTGACTAACACACACTTGACCTGTTTATTTATTTTGTTTCATCTTTACTTCCTTATCTTAATGTTGTTTCATCTCTCTTTCCACAACCTTTATAAATTTCTTGTTTTATCACTCTTTCCAAATCCTTATTTTTTTTTTACCTTTCCTTCCGCAACTTAATTTTCTTTTAACATTCTATCCATATCTTTATGAAGTTTTATCCCCATCCTCAATTGGTATTTGATTTTTATTTTATCACTCGCCTTTATTTAACCGCTATATTCTATCACACCATTATATCTACAAATAGTTTTATGTATCTACTCTATACATATTGTTCTATATACTTTTTTTTATGTGTCTACAGATTTATTATTCATCGACATTTCTTTCCACACATTTGTTTTATTATATTTCTAACATTTCATGCCTTTAAATTCCATATTACTTTTCTTATTCGCCATATTGTCTTTCCATCCCTTTGTATTTCACCATTTATTCCTTTTTGCCTTCCAATTTTTATTTTTACACCTTCACAGTCAATATTACTTTCCTTTATCCTTCACAATACTGTCTTTCTAAGCTTTTATTTCATCATACTTTCCTTCCTTAAATTTGTCCTTTATCCCTCTAAAAAATTTTATGAGGACCTTCCATTAGCTTAATCCTTTCATTTTTGCTTGAGACGCAGGAGGTTTATGGTTCGATCCCTGACTCCTTAAGGGCCCGCACTTTAGGTGTTATTAAATCGTGGTATAAATTGCTAAAACAGCTACTAAAGTAAAGGGGCGCGGGCATCTGTTAAATTAGTTTGTTTTTCAAACAGATTTTTAAATTTATAATTTATATAATATAAATATATATTCAACACAAGTTCACTTTGGTGATAATGTTTAAATTATATTTTCTATAATAATTTAAATAATTCTCTGGTGCATATTTGAGGTAATTTAATAATATTGTTTTTGGGTAAAGGGCATTTAAGCTCTAAAATAAATAGAAATTATTATTCCTTTAGTATATCAACATAGCACTTGAACTACACCAATATTTACTCTGTTATCTGTTTTATTAATCATTTCCGTCAAAGGTTCATTTAATTGATCCTGTTTGAAAGCTTTTATGTTTAATTTATGTGTATAGTTACTAATGATTAATTTTCATCTCTTCTTGGATTCCAAAAATCTCTCTGCTTTGTATGAAATGATGGAGGTTCTTTTATGTTTGCGTTTTTAATGATGGTCTAGTAAACATTTATCTTATCAGTTAAATTATTATTTTGGAAAATCTCTGTTTGACACACACACACAGATATATATATATATATATATATATATATATATATATATATATATATATATATATATATATATATATATATATAATATCTTTCTAATTTACATTGTGATACTGAATCCATACGAAACGAAGCTATTTCGTTCCTTAAAATAATCACAATTGTCCCGTTACCCTCGGTAAGCTCGAAAGCAAAAATAGTAACAGGTTAGGGTAAAAACACGGTTAAGCGGCTAAATAAAATAAGTCATCGCACGTGATCCGTGAAGATCAATCTAACAAAATAAAACAGTGCAGCATAGTACCATTACTTGAGGATTATGCAGGAATCAAGATGAGGTTCATCCTGGATATATTTAAATTTGTGGCTGTTTTAGTGGTTCATTCAAGTTGGATTCCCACTCCCCTCGCAAAAGAAAGTTCCAATTCTCATTAGGACAGAATAAAAGAAGAGCATAGGTACACCGATAATTTTTTCAAAATCAGACTTATTAGTTTTAAAATGTATGGGGATTCCCAAAAATGTTGATGGACAGACAGAAAAGTAACCAAAAATGTTTTCTGATACTGAAATTTTAAAAGGAAATTTTTAATTTGGAGACAAAATAAAATAATATACAATATCAAAATCTGTTGCCTTGGGTAAGGTTGGAAGTAAAGTATGACATACAATAAAATACTAATAAAAAATATAATAAATATAATATATATATATATATATATATATATATATATATATATATATATATATATATATATATAAATATAAAAATATATAATATAAAAAAATGGAATATATACTATAAAAAATATATACTATATATATAAATATAAATATAATAAAATACTCTGAAGTGTCCGTTTCCAAGTGAAAAGGTTAATATTCTGATCGAGCGAACATTTTTTCCTCACAAAATATGGGACGTTTGAAAAATTCGATTTTTTTTGTTAATTTCAAAACAAAACAGAGGGAGGAGGATCGAAAAAAGCTATTTTTAAGGACACATGGCACCAAGATGAATTAGTTTAAAAACGAAAACAAATATATATTTGTACTCAGGGCGTGCTCGTCTTTGATTTAACACCTCTCATGACGCATTTTTGTTTTACAAAAATTGCACCCCTTGTTTTTAAGGAATGTTTTCTTGGGGTCTCCCAATAATTTCCTGTGGATTATTACACAACACTTAAGCGCAAAGTTTTAAATTTTTGTTTAGGGTACTTTTAGGAGCTCAGCCAGCTCAGGTGCGTTACAGTTAGAAAATAAGAGGAATGTATAAGGGTACATGTTGTATACGTAAGTACTTACATGTAAGTATAAGGGCCCTGGTGTTTGCCTACATACTACACACCCTAAAAAAAACCTTAAAAGAATTTGTAGCGGGTGATCGGAGGTATTTTGGATTTAAGAAAAAAGCTTTGTTAGATTTGTTTGTTGGAAGGATATTGGAGTGACAAGACATGGTAGTAGATTTTCGGTTTTAAGCACAAGGAAGTGAATTCCGTCTCCCTGTTGTGTTGCTTGAGTCGGAGATTTCTCTCTCTTAGTTGTTTTTGTTTAAAATTCCAGTCAGGGGAATTGACTTTGAAATACGAAATACGTACAGTTTATCTGGGAGTGCGGACCCTTCGCCAGAGTTTCGTCTCGTAAAGACAACTTCTACCTGGTTTAACTCGACTTATAGTCTAAAGTCTAAAGTAGTGTCATGTACCCCGCTTCATCTTAGCAAAACGAAAAACTTTAAACAGAGTTCCACGGTTTGAATTTATAATGGTTTTAGATCGGATTAGTTTTGCATAATTTTTTAAAAGGCTCCTTTTAAAGTTTCAAACCATTTACCTTGGAACATTATAAATATCGATCGGGATTTGGGATCTATTTCACTTTACCAACATCGTCTAACTAAACTTCTTATAGTGTCTCCTCGACTGTATTTATTTTCCTCCAATCTGTGATACCGACTCCTTATTATAGAAGTGTAGTTCAATAACCAAAACAAGGTCTTCACACAAAATATTTATTTCAACAATTGACCAGTTTCGGCTGTTCTGATGCAGAAAAGCTTTTCAGATAATCTGATGCTCTTAAGTAAGTCTTCGAGTACATTGTTTAAGTATTTTGTCTTGTAAAGCTGTGGAATCGCTTGCTTAGAACAATTGTACAAAGCCAGGATTCAACCACTGGGTCATCTTCAATACTGGATAGACGAGTAAACTTGTATGCATTTAGAGCTTCATTGGCTACAGAACCATCATTTTTCCATTTCCTGCAAAGTCACATTATTTTTAGCGCTTTTTATAATGTTTTAATAGTACAATTGATTGGTTGTTTTGACTTAGATTTTGTGGTACTACTTGATAACTATGACTAGAGAGGTTAATAAAAGTAACAACAATATTGTCACCACAATTGTAATCAAATACAATTTAAAAAAAAAAATTGCGGTGACAATATTGTTGTGTTACTTTTTATTAACCTCTCTTGTCATAATTTTTACATTAAGTAAGTAGGATAGTTTGGTAATATATCGCTTAGTATATAAATCACTCAATTTAAATTAAAATAATGTGATCCCACTGTGAATGAAAGAATTTTGGTTATTTTTATCTATCGATTCCCTGCGGGGTAAATTTTTTTTTTTTTTTATTTAATATTTAATTTTTTGATAAGGTTGAAATTAATCATGGGACAGTTTGGAGGCTAATTTCAACCAAACATTCAAACTTCTTTATCGGATGAGTAATTTTAAAAATATTCAAGACCTTCCTCTCTTATCACTTACATGGGACTTTCAGTGCTATTTTTTTTTTTTTTTTTTTTTTTTTTTTTAAATCCAATTATAATTATTATTAACTACGGGTCAAGGTATCATTAACATCAGAGAAATTCATTCTCCTGCGTAGCTTAGTTGGTTAGAGCGCTATACTGGAAATATAGAGGCCGGTGGTTCAAATCCCCGCGCTGGAGTCTTTTTTTCTCTGTCTGTTTCCCGTAGTTAATAATAATTATAATTTGATTTAAATTAAAATTTAATGGTTCCGTAGTATGAATACTACTAAAATCTTTAAATGCTATTTTTTTTAAATTCTCATCACATTAAAATTGGAACTATAGTTTTTAAAATATGATTGAAACAATATAACACCAGCAAACATGAAAACACGATACAAACAAGACAATGGAAAATACCTGTCGAAAGAAAAATTAAGTGTGTGTGTTCAATTATGTAAAGTTTAAGCGTCAGACGTCAGTATTCTTTTACATCCTGTAGTCATCATTCGATTTAATTTTGCTCCACGTTGTATATCCGTAGATCAGTCATTAAGATGTCAAAAGTAGTCTTATTGAAATAATGATCTTATACCAAAATGAGAAATAATTGAAGATTAGTTCTTTAGAAGTGCCCTAATATGTATAATGTATAATCTAGCTAAGTGTACATAACTAAGAGGTAATGAAATGTAAACCTATTCATACATCTATTTGGATTGTACACACTGGTCACACTTTATTCAAATCAATAAAATAAAAGAATTAATATTACTATGGCTCTATGCTTAGACTTCAAAAAGGGATTAGACATATGAACCATACATATTATTTAATATTTATTAAGTCGTAATCTTTATTAATAAAAACTGTTTATGTCCTTTATTTTCATTAACCTTTGATTTTAATTATGTTTCAGGTATGAATTGCATGTTTCCACATGAATTTTCTCAGTTAATAAGGTGAATTTAAATTACAGTTATTTTATAGATATAAAAATTAAAAAAAAAGGTTTAATTTTTGAAATTATTGTGTTGAAATCCTTAGTAGTGTTTTTTTTTAATTGAGCATGTGATTTTTAATGATCATAAAAGTTTTTAAGTTTTAGTTCCGAGCCAAAGGCGAGGATAGGCTAAACAAATTTACTGCAGAGGCGAAGCCGAGGCAGGAAATTTACTATTTTACCGACGAGGCGAAGCCGAGTCAGGAAAATTACATGTTGACTGACGAGGCGAAGCCTCGTCAGCCAACCACCAGTACCTGCTGAGGTGTAACCGAAGCAGGTAATCTTTAAACGAGTCAGGAATGTTTCCTTTGCTGCATAGTTACATACAATATTTTATCTATTAACGGCAGAAAAATTACACTAATTATTATATTCCCTTTTTAATATATAAAAGATTTAAAGAATTTAACTTTGTAAAAAAACGAAAGTTTGAGTCATCAAGAAATCAAAACAAAGGCAAAACAATTCAGTGTTACCACTTTTTTTATTAACAATTTTTTTTTATCTCAATTTTTAGTGATTTTTTAAAAATAATCATCGTAAAATAGTAAAATTTGTTTGTCACTATAATTATTTAAGTTATTTTCAAAAAAGATATAACTATTTAGCAGAATATTACGCTTAAATATATAAAAATAAACTGTGGTAGTGTTTATAACCTGCGATGAAGTAACCTTTTTTTAGTAAAATTTTCTTACAATGTGACAGCCTGTTTGTTATTTTGCTGACACTTTGAACTTTTGCTGACACTATGATATTTTGCTGACACTTTATTCAAAAGAATCAAGAAAAACCACATTTTGCAGACTGAAAACAGTACAACAATGCTTAATTTTGCTGCCGTGAGTAGATAAAAGTAATTTTTAATTCAAAAATAAAGATTTTAATTATTAAAAAGTTCAGTCATGCACCATTACTTAATGAGCGAGTTTTCAAAGGAATCTGCGTATTATTGGCTTATAATAATATAGGAAAATTTTGGTTTAGAATTTGGATGAGTGAAAAAAAAAAGAAAAATGGTACACAGTGAACCTTCAAGATTCATGTCGTTGGAAAGCTCTTTAAGAGTACAGAAATTGTTGTTATGTACCATTTTGTCATATTTTCATATAAGAGGTGGGTAAAATTGAAAACAACATGTTTTTATGTTATTTTTGACCCTAAATGGAATCGATTCAGAATGGTCTTAAAACGGATTTCCATGGAGAAAATTTTCAAAAATTCGCATTCAGCTTAATTTTCTTTGAAAATTCGCTGAATTTTCAGCTTAATTTTCTCTCAGCTTAATTTTCAGCTTAATTTTCTCTTCAGCTTAATTTTCTTTGAAAATTCGCTGAAAGTGCATAATTGTAATCATATTTTTTTATTTTTATAAAAATATAAAATATATTTAATCCGTGCTTGTCACGTTGGAGGTCCTGATAGCTCATTGCCATCACCCGTGCTTGTTCCATCGTGACAAGTCGTCCTAGTTCACTCATTGTTTATTGTGATATAAATGGGTAGCTATATACTTAAGTAAAATGCTATCTATCCGGTTTCTTATGCCAATGATACGGTGTATACGCCTAATAGAGTGACACGCGAACCCCATGCCACCCACTAACTACTTTATAAGGTCTTTGCCAGACTAAAGCTTTCCCTGGGGTTTTGCGCCTTGGGTTTTTATTACTTTTAATTTAAAGATTACACTTTTTTCCATAATTATACCTTGGGGCCGGCAGTGCCCAGGCCAAGTCGAAGGCACCGTGTACCATCCTTTACTGGAACCAACTCCAGCCATTTTGGACCCCTTCTATTATCTTATTAAAGATTTCTTGGACAGGGGGAGACTTGGCTATACCAATGATTTCACAACGTTTTACGCGAGACTTGGCTTATTTTTGTCACAAGAGTTTTGTTGGGTATATATACATATAGATATCTGTTTAATCTTATATAAAATAGTGGCAAACTGAGATCAACTATTTCTCGTTTAATTATATCATGCCATTTCAGTACTTAATATAACATCTACATAATTTTCCAAAACCTAAGAAGTTTAACGTTTCTTAAAGATAATTAAACCTATTAAATTAAAATGAAATACGAATTATTTCTTAGAGAAGCATGGTAATTCGGCTAGTTACGTATAGTTTATACGTAACAGTATATGTCTGAACGATTTGAACTTAAAATAGTAGCTTAAGTATTATTATAGTCATATATTACATATATAGTTGTATAAGTACTTTGGTAAGCCTTAGCGCGGGCTGTTACGTCACAGATAATTATTACTAATGCAATTATTTTTGCTTGTAATCGCCCAATTTAAGTTAAAAACCTCATGAAATATATAGACGTGAAACTTAATCTTAGAATATTAACTTATTAAATTTTATTAGGCAATACATTACGCCTGAAGTTTATTATTAAAGCCTTAAGGCACATTATGTTATTTATGACTGTTTTAAGATTTGCGTGTTTGCAGCTATTGCGTTATTACCTGCTCGAGTTTACCCTAATTTAAACGTTATTTTTGCTTCCGAGCATACCGAAGGTAATGGAGGTATTTTGATCATTCTGAAGAACTTTTTAGGTCTCCAAATAGAAAAATCCGTTTCACACTTCTGAGAACGTTTATGGTCTCGTGTCTATTTATCGTTCAGTTTGCAAACCAACATCTCTTAACTAAAACTATTCGTACTATTTTTATGATTTTTGGATTGACTGAATTTGGATGGTAGGTCATACCTTTCGACCATTGGTATAATATTTGGACGCGAGGAAGCTATTTGTCACTCTAATTAGATGCTGGTGTCGACGCTACAAACAAATATGTTTTAATGGCCGCTTGAAATATATTTATGTTAATCCACACCGCAGACAAATTTATTTTAATTGACGCTTGGAATTAATATGATCGACACTACAGAAACTATATTTTAATTGACGCTTGAAATTAATATAATTGACACTACAGATAATTTGTTTTAATTGAAGCTTGAAACTAATTAATATAATTGACACTATAGACGATTTGTTTTAATTGAAGCTTGAAACTAATTAATATAATTGACACTATAGACAATTTGTTTTAATTTGAAGCTTGAAACTCGAAATTTAAAGTTGATTTTATGATTCTATTATTAACAAGTTTTGTCTTTGTATGTACTAATACTATTTACTAACACTGATTTAATTAAATTAATTTATCTTGGCTCAAATAATTTAATTGTTTGATGTACCATGAGAATTTTGTGTATTTTTTATTAATTAATTTTTCTTGTTACACTAAAATACGTTGTTTTTTTTCCTTCACAAATGGAGCGGGAAATATGTCTTATTTTTTTTAGTAGTTGTCTTTTCCTTTTCAATTTATTTCTGTGAAACATTGCTAAGGAGAGAGGCCCAAGACACGTGCCTTGAGGCAGTCCCCTGGTTTAGCTGACAGCAGGGCACTGTGAAGGCCTTATTTCTGTTAGTGTCTAGGCGCGGGCCTCGGGCTCCCTTTTCTCATCAGAAAGGGCCGAATACAGCTTGCTTCTCCCTTAAACCCAGCTCCTTGTGCTTTCAACCCCTCTCCAGTATCGATTACTTCTAATCAGTTCACGACTTCAATCTCCCCCACCTTCTTTACACTTTACTTATTAATTCTTAGAATTCTCTCGGAAAATTATTTTCACATTAAGTGTGAAACTTTTTTATTATATTTTAATTCTTAGAATAAACGAAAGTTCACAGATGTTGAAAAAGAAGTTAACAAACATAGGGTGATAACTAACCGTAAACACATAGCTCTGATACATTTATAAAATAGAATAATTGTTATTGTTTTCAAAACTTAAGGTTTTTTACAATAAAGTTCAACTGTTAAGTTATACATAATTCGTTTATAATGTGACCTTTAAAATTTAACAAATAAATAGAACATGAATAATTTAATTTATAGTAATAATTAATACTTTAACAATAGTATATTAACAGTAATCTAAAAGTAATTAACTGTAAAATATAAGTTGCTATCTCAATAGTAATAATTGTTATTAATATAAATAAAATGGTACATAGTTAACAAGAAGGTTCTTAGTCTCAGTGCCTTATCGTTAATACTGCATACATTATAGACTACTTTTAAAATAATTGAAGAAATATATCTTCTATTATAATGTAATGGTGAAGCCAGTATTCCCGAGTTTATAATGTGACTGAAAAAGGATTTAGCGTTTCTTCAGCGTTTAGGTTATAAAGCAGACATTTAATGGCTCCATCTAAAATATAAACTATATTAGTGTAGGTTAGCCTACAATATCCTTTCTAGAAAACCTTAGTTGGCTGAACATCATCAGTTTTTTAATTGGTTCTTTTCCTAAGATACTCTTGTCCTAATCCTATCCAACTTAATTATCTATAACTGGGATTATACTGAGAAGCCAGCGTCGCTTCCATATCTTTACTTAAGGATTAGTTCTCCATCTTCTTTAATTGTTTACCCCTGGATTAGTCTGCTTAATTTTATATTTAAGATGTCTTCACCATGCACCAAAGTAAGATTTTCTTTCATTTGTATAATACTTTCAAATAAATCGTGATGTTAGCCTTCATATCTTTCTAATATGTCTCGTTTATTCTAATATATGTAATTTCTAAATTTAGTATAATGTTACCTGTCATTAGAAATAGCAGACACTAGATTATTTTATCTATTGTGTTCACAGACTAATGTAACGTCACTGTCAGACAGGCTTAATTATGCTCTGTATTATCCGTCCTAATATGAACCGTGTAATATCCTATGTCTAATATAATTAGCAATTCTCGGAGTTCCATTACACTTGAGTCTAATCTAATTATCGGTAAACTATTACATTATCTAGATCTAGGCGTTGCGTGGATCTAACATTGAAGTGAGAGTACTCTAATGACTATTGAATATTAAGATTGTTTACTACGACGAGTGTTTATGTCCATGTTTGCATGAGCGTTTCGCGCGAACGCTTGGATTGATAACGCTGTCCGAACAACCTAGCCTGTCATTGATAGAAAAAAAATTAATACAAAATTGAAACTAAATCCGTCACCTTTAGCCACACTCACATTATCTTCATACACATGAACGTTACTGACAGACAGACAGACATATTCTTTCGAAAATAAGGAGCTCGATACGCTTCCTTCTACAAGGCCTGTTGGACACTATAATTTGGTACCAAAACGTCAATCGAGTATTGAGTAGGATAGTCAATAATCTCTTACATACACTTAGGTACCTCCCATTAAAATTGTGAGAAGACTAGAATGGAGTATCGAGAAACGGCAATGTAATAAAATTGTTTTGGTAATTTTATATTTATGAATATATGGAGTTCGTTGTTGCTTGGAATGAAAGTCCTTTTTTCTTTTCTTATTATATTTTATTGAACAAGCTTTCGTCCAGGGAACCTGGGCTTCTTCAATAAAATATAATAAGAAAAGAAAAAAGGAATTTCATTCCAAACAACAACGAACTCCATATAAGAAACCTCAAGTCCACAAAAGAAAAACTTCAATTTATGAATATATTTGAATAACCAGAAAAAAATACCATTTATTTCAAGAATCATTCAAAGGTATTTATCGGATACATATTTCACTAAAATGCAGTGGAACGGAGGTATTTCAAGTTGTCCGTGTATGTGTACGTTCGTTTCACATGAGATAGCAATAACAGTAACAAATTACTTTGTTG
Source organism: Gerris lacustris (assembly GCA_951217055.1). Lineage (NCBI taxonomy): Eukaryota > Metazoa > Arthropoda > Insecta > Hemiptera > Gerridae > Gerris > Gerris lacustris. The sequence goes on from OX578276.1 coordinate 44,354,420, forward strand.
AGAAACAACGTTAAAGTACGTTGTAACTTTATCTAAATTTAAGGTTAATTACAAACTCATGTTACCGAGAAAATTATTAGGCTCCGCTGTAATTTGAGAGTGCTTGTACATCACTGTCATGATATTACGGTGAAATAATTAAAATGATGGCAAGGTGAGATGAAACCTGTAGTGGCAAATAAAACGATAAGTAGTGGAGTGTTAGAATATTCTATGATAAATTCCATGTGTTTATTGTGCTAAGTATGTCGATAATTTAATTCTACGCTCAAAAGGAATTCTATAGCTCCTAATGCTTATAGCTGTATTCTGAATATCGGGAGACATTATTAACGTTTCACTTATACATCATGGCCGAAATCAAGCATTTACTACCAAACTGCTCAAATTTCCAAATATATATTGGCTTATAGTTTTACATTTGTCGACAAAGGATTTAATTGAATTGGCTGATACTGTGTATCTCCTTTTTCCGTTGTAGTAATGTGAGATTAATTTGTTTGTCAGTGTAGACCAGTACCTCGTCACTTTAGAGTTACAATTGAAATTGCTCTACTCTAGTGGAGGGAATTTGTACTGCAGTAAAATTTCTGATGTTAAGCTCTCTGTTTGTGCGATTTGAATTCTGTATAATCGTGAATCTGAAGCTTGGAATTCCATCAGGGCTAACCACCAGTTCCATCTGAAACCTCTTTATCTATTAATAACCTTTAAACTATTTAGACATCTGACAGAGCTGCAACATTCCGTGAATTGCTGTATACTGTTGTCTAATACTGACAACATATCCATGGTAATATTATCTGTTGCTACAATACTCCTGATGCGTGTTTTGGTAATATGACAGAATTCAATATATTTTAGACATTATGTTCAAGCATTTTCAAGCAAAACATCTATAATATAGACATTTATATATTATATTTATATATATATATATATATATATATATATATATATATATATATATATATATATTATATATATTATATATATATATGTATATATACAGGGTGACCCGCGATAAAATGTCATAAAGAAACTGGGGGATTCTATGGATTAAATGCAACAAAAAATGTCGATTAAGCATAGGCCCATACCTCAATAGTTCTCGAGATATCGATTTATTTTCATTTTTAAAGTGCTTCACGAAAAGTTTAAAAAAATGCCTAATATCTCAAAAACTAAATGAGATAGAGAAATTGGGCTAAGGACCAATTTTAAAGAACATAACAAAACCTTTCAGAATCATTCATTTATTTCCAAATTATCAGCTGCTAAGCATCTTTTAAGTTCTGTTACATATGAAAATTTGAATTTTTTAAAATTCGATCATGAAATTCCTGAGCTTACTACTCTTAATTGTGGGATGTTAGAAGTGTGGCGTTTTCAGGAAAAACTACTGCTTTTCATAAGCTTTCAAATGGTATAATTAAAGTATAAGCTCAACGGACTAGTTATTGAATTATGGTGGATTGAATGTTACCAGACGTGAAATTTTTTGGTCAGGATCACAACCAATTCTAGTACAAACGCAAAAAAGGTTTCCCCGAACGAAATCACAGAACTTAGGGTTTCTTATAGGAAATTTGACGCTGAACAAAAAAGTTCCTATAATCATGGACCCGGAACAGCTTCGTTTTCGAGATATTCGCAAAAAACATGAAAAAACACCATTTTGGGACGTTTATCCTTACAATTCTCAAATACTACGCTTTTTACCATAATACTTCTTGAAGGAAACCTGGTAAAAAATATAATTTTTTGTTGAATGACACCCTTCCCAGCGCTGTACGACAACCCCCTGATTTTCAGCGAAATTTTAAAATTCTACGTCCCTGTTACTTTATTAGTCAATTCATTAAGGTGATCTCCATCAACGCTAAATTTTAAAAGATCATGTTGTAAAGAGCTAAAATTGGTGTAATTCGACTCTCTACAAGATTTGCTTCGAGGATTATTACTGTAAAAAGCGTAGTATTTGAGAATTGTAAGGATAAACGAAACGTCCAAAAATTGTGTTTTTTTCATGTTTTTTGCGAATATCTCGAAAACGAAGCTGTTCCGGGTCCATGATTATAGGAACTTTTTTGTTCAGCGTCAAATTTCCTATAAGAAACCCTAAGTTCTGTGATTTCGTTCAGGGAAACCTTTTTTGCGTTTGTACTAGAATTGGTTGTGATCCTGACCAAAAAATTTCACGTCTGGTAACATTCAATCCACCATAATTCAAAAACTAGTCCGTTGAGCTTATACTTTAATTATACCATTTGAAAGCTTATGAAAAGCAGAAGTTTTTCCTGAACGCCACACTTCTAACATCCCTCAATTAAGAGTAGTAAGCTCAGGAATTTCATGGTCGAATTTTAAAAAATTCAAATTTTCAAATGTAACAGAACTTAAAAGATGCTTAGCAGTTGATAATTTAAAAATAAATAAATGATTCTGAAAGGTTTTTTTATGCTCTTTAAAATTGGTCTTTAGCCCAATTTCTCTATCTCATTTAGTTTTTGAGATATTAGGCATTTTTTAAAACTTTTCGTGAAGCACTTTAAAAAAGGAAATAAATCGATATCTCGAGAACTATTGAGATATGGGCCTATGCTTACTCGACATTTTTTGTTGCATTTAATCCATAAAATCCCCCAGTTTCTTTATGACATTTTATCGCGGGTCACCCTGTATATATATATATATATATATATATATATATATATATATATATATATATATATATATATATATATATATATATATATATATATATATATATATATATATATATATATAATTATCAGACATGATCCATATTAATTCCATGCAAATGTAACATCTATCTATTATCTATTTAGTCATCTATCTATTTATTAGTAAATATTAGAAACATTGTGCTAAATAATAAAAAAATTCTGTCGTGTCCGTTTCTGGGCGTGTCCGGGCACGTACAAGAACGGTGGTTTGTCGGACCCGCCACGATCACTTTCCAACCCGTCCAAAGCTAACCAAGAGCAAGAGTGAGGCAACTGTCCGGGAATGTTCAGGTTTAGTTTTTATTCTAGACAGAAGAAATTCAATAAGCTTTTTTTCGTATTTTAAAAAATGGGGGTGAAAAATTGATCGTGGGAGTCAGGGAGAAACAAGCTATCAAGGTGAAAACGTTGATTTCTTCTTATTTTTACAACTTCCTACTGCAAGGGCTTTTAAGAAAAATAAAAAATGAAAGTCCTTACAACCACTATTTGGGTATTTGGTCTTAACCAAACCTGCGAATCACAATTTTTTTTTATTGTTTTTTGCGAAGGTGTCCTTAAAAGAAAAATTAATTTCCCCCTTGCCCCTTGTGAATGACAATTTATCTCAACTATCCTTGTACGTGGCCCCCGGTATACAGCATAAAGACTCTAGCCGGACAGCTCTCGTCCCCCCGGCTCGTTTAGACATAAATAGACCTTTATATGGTTAAACTCATTTTAAATTAACTGAAAAATACAATTTTTTTAAAATAAAAGTCGTCTATTTTTTGAGTTTTTTTTTTTATATGAAAAAGTAAAACGCCTACATAGACTCCTTAAAGGCTAAAGATGGTACCTATAATATGGTGTTACGCTGATCATATACTGTTCTGCTCTGGGGGCTCTTCGTAAAGTATAATTAACTAATTCTTATATATTTATTTATTTATTGTTGACATTCAGAAAAATATCTAGTAAATGTATATTTTAAATGATTATCTACGAGTCTCTTTTTAAATTATAATTTAATTCTAGTCGAAGGAATCCTTGAGAGAATTAATGAGAAATTGCCGAATTATTTGTTCAATTTGACTTGAGAATTCCATTGCAAATTAGTTTATAGCCTCGGCATTGGTTCTTTGAGCGTGAATTGCTTTGATCTAACGCCTAATTGCCTTGAAGCGATTGATAAAGTAAGGAATTACATTCCGACAGAGAGTTGCTTATAGCTATTTTAGGTCTTCCATTTTGTCATTAGCATTTTCATTCATTCATTGTCATGGCCCTTCATTTTGCTTCATAAATTATCTTAATTTTCATCGACCTTATATTAATTTTAAAATTTAAATGTGGCTAAATCTAAACAGGTTTGATATTACAGGGCTTAGAGAATGGACTTATTAGTAGGAAAAACCACTATGTTGCAGAGATTTAAGCCTATACTTACTGCGTAAGAGTTAGAGTTTTGGTTCAGAACTTTGGTGGGAAAAGTACCTCTTGTTATTTGGTAGAAATTGGAACCTTTTCTTGCCTCAAAACTCAGTCTTATAAAACAATTCACCACATGGAACATATCACCTTATTCTAGCGTTTAACGTTTGCCATCCACAAGGCTCAGCCTCATACACACAAATTCAGTTGCGCCCTAAAATTAATTTCTCAATTTTACCTTGTGAGTCATGTATGCACAATTTTATCGTTATCTCCCCAGTAGTTTAGGCTCTACTCATCTACACATACGAAAAACTTCACTATATGGACAGCCACATGTTTGGATTCGACGGTCCTTAAAACGTGTAAATCTATCAAACATTCTCGCCCTCGTTTCAATTTGATCAATATAAACCAAAATTTCAAGAACCAATAAGATAATAAATGGGACACTCTAGAGTAATAAGGTAAAATTAAATAGACCGCCAATTGGTGTGGCACATAGCTTCCTCGCATCCTATCCACGTACTTTATTGATTTTATGCTTTTACAAACCATTATTGTCTAATTGTTTTAATTGTTTCCCCCGTTTTTTTTTAATCTGTCAAAATTGTTTTGATTTTTCACACAAATTAAAGTATCAATTTAGCAAAAGTTAAAGAGCGCAGACGGTTCAAATTAATCTGGGGCTATCTGCGGGTTACTTTCCATAAACTATAGATGTTTCATACAAATCAGATAAGTACTTTTGAAGCTATAGGTGTAAATAAATGTATGTTTGTGCGCACGTGGAAGAGAAACAAATAGGCGCAAAAGGTTGAAACTTATATGGGACCAACAATGGGCTAATACCACCTAAATTTCATTAAAATTAAATGTGTAGTTTTTAAGATATGATGGTTCGCAAAAATAGAGCGACAGACAGACACGGAACCGAAAATGTTCGCTGATGTCTGAAACGGATTTCTGTTTTGGAATTTTTGAAATCGGAGACCTAAACATTTTTCGTTCTTCAGAACGATCACATAGTTTCCGTTGCCTTCGGTAAGCTCGAAAGCAAAATATAAACAAATAACGATTAGGCAAATGGAACGTTTTTATATAAAAAAAAGGCCTTGATTAGCCAAGTTCTTACGTACTCGCAACTTGTGAACACAACAAATAAACAACTAAAATCCAAGTCAACTTAAAACCAAGGGGATACACAATGTCAGCATCATTAGTTCCAATCCCAGGGAAGGGAGACATGCTTTACTTAGAAAATTACATAGGTGTTCGTTCATCTCTCATCTTTTAATAACCTGATAGTTTATTATGTTGATCAGGACATGAGGGAAACACCAAAATTAGTTTCACAAAGTATCTTGGCATTAACAATATTTATACAAATATAGATAAATATGTATACACCATATTTACGCGGTGCATATAGAATACGCATAGTAACTTTTTATTATGCTCTTAGACTTCAAGAAAACATTTCAATCTACTTGAAAATAGCTTTAAAAATATATGTAACATGTTTATAATCCTAACTTTTTTTTTGAACACCCTTATTTCGGCCATATTTGTTTTCAAAATGTTGGCGAAAAATGAATAGTTACACATTATTTTCCTTAAAACCAAAATTCAAGACAGCATAACATTTCATGCTAACTAAAAACGTTTGTTTCAGTCGTCCGCTATCTTTCATGTATTAAGTGTAAAATATCTAAAAACTTTATAGTTATCTTTATAGTGTTCAGTTGTTCAAATTTGCCAGATAGATTCATAAGATTAACTCTAAAGCAGACAAATTTTTGAAAATTTCAAGTCTCTGAAATAAAGAAGAAACTCTCGTTCAATTATTAATATTACTAAATAAAAACAATTACTAGTAAATGGGGGCACGGTAGTGCCCCCGCCAAGTCGAGCACAGCACTACCATCCTTTACTGGAACCAACTCACGGCAATTTGGACCCCCCTCTACTATCCTTTTGAAGATACTTAGATGTATAAAATTAATTTTAATTTAAAGTTTATTTAATTTATTGTTAATGGTTCAAAAGTTATATGTAGCTAAAACAAATTTTTAAATGGCCGCCATCTTGATGCAGCTGGAACGATTATACTGGTTAACGAACTCGTCCGACTTGTTAAATTGCCCTACGGATCCTTTGTGTGTGCTAAAAGCACATACTTGGCCACTTAATTTTTACTTATTAATTAAACGTGATATCTTAGACTTAGAAAGTAATTAATATTTTTGTTTTTTCCATTAACGTCTCTGTAAAACTTGCGTTGTTGAGATTATCTACCCTTGTTTTAACCCTTACCGTGGACCTACTCTTACGAAAAGAGCCTATATAAAAAGAAAAAGGAAAAATAAAGGCGGACATTAGAGTTGCAGACCTAGTTTTACTGGTCTTTGTCATGTCCCACTTAAATCAAGAGCAACTGAACTAAGGACTCTTATGAGATACTGAGGTTACAAGATCAAAAAAATGTCCTTGGAAATGACGTTGTTTGCTGGTTACTGCTACTTTAATTCTTCGTTTGTTGCATTGTTAAGGCCAGGAAAAAATGTCCTTTAAGTACTGGACTGTTTCAACAAACCGTGACTATCTTTTAACTTTGGGTCCCTTTTTTTTATTAAGCAGCCATTCAACCTTTTGTAATGAACTTCCTTTGATGATACGTCAGAATGGATAATCATGTTACTGCATAACTCCACATGTTTTGCGTCTGGAATATTTTCTCAACGTATGTTTGAAAAATGCATGCGGGTAATTATGTGTTGAAAAATTTGATGAATTCAGTTTGAATACGACCTTTTTTTGAGGTGAAGAGAAGAATAGAATGCTGAAGAGCTTATTGTAGATTCTCTTGGAGTCGAGGACAGCCAAGGAAACAAAGCAGTCACATCCTTGCATCTTATTGTTTCCTGCATCTACAACCCACCCTCGCAGTGCTCTTGTTTACCCTCAATCCTTGATCGTTAAACACGTTCAATAGACCTGACGTTTTCCACCATTGTTTACCACCTCGTTTGTGAAAGTTTAAATTATTGGCTTACGAGATAAGCCCAGTACCTTCTTAAATTTGAATGGAACATGATTCATTTTTATTGTAAGCACAAGGCTGTTACCTTCTTTTAGCTTCTTATGAAGAATTATTGATAAAACCTTTTTTGCCTTTATAATTGAGGTTATGAATTCTTTTTTCAAACTTTTGTACAATGGTTGTATAAGGATTGATCATATAAATAATGTTTAAACGAGACTTTTTGACTTTACCTTTAAGATTCTTTCTTAATAATTTATGCTTAGTGGATATTTACAACTAAGATTATAGAAGTGTTAATTGTTTGAGAAATGAAAATAAGCCATTTTCATGCTATGTAATGCAATCTTATACTCAGTGAACTTGATAGCCTAAGAAAAGGGTCAAAATTTGGCAAACACGTGTCTTTTAATTTCTAAATAAAAGGCTTTTTCTTAACTATTAAGAACAATTTTCTATTTTAGATGACATTTTTTCTTCTTTATGGTCTATTTGTTCAATAAATAAATAGAACTTTAGATATTACTGCTGAGATTTTTTTTTTTTATCTTTTGGATTTTTTTATCATATAGATAAATCAGTAATATTGTTGGTATACTTTTTTTATTGGGGAGTTTTAATTTGAAATGAAGGATTTTTTCAACAGATATATAAGGCTATTGATATATTACTCAAATATTTCTTCTTTATGATCAATAGACATTATAAGGCTATTGACATATAAATAAGATTATTTCTTCTTTATGTTCAATTCAATACATAAGGCTATCATTTATATAATCGTGTAGTGTCCCGACGACGCACCTCAAAATGATTTGTTATTGCTAAGCTATAAGGCAACCACATTTATTCCAATTTACATAAATGTTTGTTTCGATTTGTTGGCCTTTATATAGATATAATATCTATAATAACTGAACTAAATTAATTTACTTAGTTATAATTTTTTCTAAATATAAAATTAAGCCGGTTTCCATGGGCCTATAAGGGCTCGTTGATATATAATGAGCTGATTTCTTCTTTATGTTCAATAGATGAAAAAGGTTATTGCTATTTAGCTAAGATTTTTTCTTATTTTTTCTTCAATAAATACAAAGGGATATTGATATATATATATATATATATATATATATATATATATATATATATATATATATATATATATATATATATATATCTGAAATTAAAATTCATTCATTTCTTCAATAAATGCATTGGACTATTCAAATATTACTAAAATTAATTCGTCTTCTTTTTATTTTCTCATATAAAGAGAAGTATTGTGAAAGCGGGGAAATTCGATTTGGATGGATTTACACGTTTTGAGGTCCCCTGAGTCCAAAAAAGTGTTTTTTTTAAAAAAATGTCAGTCGTCTGAGCAAACGTGTGAGCCTAAACTATTGGACTGATTATGACGAAATTCGGCATACATGTTCAGAAAAATCGCATAGTCCGAGGCGAAATCGATAAATGAATTTTAGCTCCAAATGTGGGGGCGCTACCCTCTCAAAAACTTTTAACAAACATGAAAAAAAATTAACATGTTCACATGTAGTCCATTTAAATACGAATCAAACGATATAAACCGTTTTCTCGGGAAAAATCTAGTTTCCGAGGTATTGACGAAAATAAATCTGATTTTGTTGAAAATCGAAAACAAAAAGTAAACAACCACCTGTTGAACACTTATAGGTTTCTGTACAAAGTACAAAAAGAAACCTTATATAACGGCTCTGTCTGTCTGTCCGTTGGTGTCTGTCCGTTGCTTGTTTCAATTCATAAACTACTATAGCTAGGAACATGAAAATCGGCACACAGGTGCATCTCGGCATTTGAGACAACTGGACACATTTTAGATTTTTCACACTTAATATTTTCAAGATGGCAGGCAATATGGCTGGCGACTAAAAAAAAAGTTTTTTGTCGATCTTAATAGCTTAAAGCGATCTTAATGCAATACATATTTATTATCAAGTAAATTAATAGTTAATCATGATGAGTTTATCGTTTAAAAAGATGATTGGTGTAGACGGTATTGCTGGGTGGGACTCTCACTACATTTGGAAGGTTCTATAGGAGAGTTCTTAAAGGTGGGTTCACAGTCATAGCTAGCGAATGACACACGTTTCCGGCTGTATAGATAACAATATATTTTATGTTTCCTTGGATCTGGGACCGAGATTGTATGAGAAACTTAGTCTGAGTTGTCTCGGACCGATTTTTTTTTTAGTAGAAACATAGTGCAAAAAATAAACCATAATAATTGTTTTAAAAATGAGGTATGTATTATGCCGGATACACAATCTGGCAGGCCCGACATCTCTTAAGACTGAACAGTCCATCTAATGCCCAGTCGGATTTTACACTCCCCAGCTTTTGACTGCATAACTAATATTTTTTTAAATATTTGTTAAATAGGTTTTAGGAGTTTACTTCGATCTTGTTTTCTTGCAGGTTTTGCAATTATTTAGATAGCTAAATTTAGTATATCCTATCCTTTGATTATTTATATTTAGTATATGTTTAGTACTCAACACCTTAAATTAACTTTTAAATGTTTAAAATAAATTAATATATTCATAAATTGATTAAAATTTTACCTAAAATAATTTTAAAAAAAGATGTATTATTGTTTTGCTTTAGTCTTCTTTCGTCCTACTTATAGATGGATTACATGAATAAATAATAATCCATTCTCGTTTATTTATGTCAAGGTAAAAAGTTTAATGTAAAACATTTAATAATATATATATCTTTGAATTTTTAACATTTTTAGTTCGAAGAAAGAAATAAGAAGAAAGAAATAATTATAATAATTTATTTGTATAATGAGTCTAAGGAATTAAGACGGTAAATTGATTGTGAAATGCCGGAAAACTTGTAATTGAAGAAGTAAATGAGCTCTGTGGAGGGGAGGGGGAGGAAGCTAAAGAGATTTTGGATTTGTCGTTTTAAGGTTTTCGTTCCACCTCCTCAGAATCTCCGGCTAGAAGGGGGGGGGGTTATTGGCAAAATGAAATTACTCGCAATTTGGCTTCATTTTATTTTTTTCCCCCTCCTCCTACTTCTCAATCTCTGGCAAAAATTTCCAGAGTAAAAAAATCCATTAAATAATATCGAAAGAGGGAATAGAAATTGGAAAATAAAGTTATTCCTTTTTGAATTAAAGTAAACGACAGTGCGGATGGAAATGGTAATTTTCTTGTATATATTTTGTTGAATATCTAATAGAATATGAAATCACGACTTTTAGCGATACTTTTTTAGTTAATAATTTAGAGGGTTTGAATTATTAATTTTTCTATTTAGAGACGATCAAATAAATGAGCTTTTTTGCAAACCTTTTACTTGCCTAGTACTGCTTTTAAACAGTTCAAAATACAAGGTAAAAAGTCCAAGTCGAAGTCTATTTGAGTTTTTAATGTCTTATCTTAGCGCCATGTGGTCTTGCTCCCTCCAGTGCCTCGTCAAAATTTATGTTGTGCAAACAATGCTGAAGCCTAGCAAAAAAGAATGATATTCTCAGCAAAAACCTAACCGTGAAAATAGGGCCAAGTTCCAGACCCTCACCCAAAAATGTAAGCCTATCAAGTAGTGATGTCTACATTGCGGCAAAGTCTGTTTTGTCTTAAGTCCATAATCTCACTTCACTCCTTTCATGTGCTAGACTACTCTTTTATTTTTATTATTGCTTAGCACTTGGTCAGTTTTTGAATGGGGCATACAGCATCAGTTATGTGTTGTTGAAAGATGAGTTACACGGGCAAGAAGAAGGAGAGAATTCAGAAGAAAATAGAAAGTTTCAGGCCTACTCCCAAAAAAGTCAGTGTATCATTATTCAGAAACGGGCCAAGTACGTATTTAAATAAAGTAGTATATAAATATAAATATACAGGGTGGAGCGCGGCACACGTATGAATTTGAAGAGGGGATTGCTCCCTTCCTATTGGTCCTAGACGGTTGAGAGAAGATTCGTTTAAAAGAGGGGGGGGGGGACGGGATGTTTATGTTCCACGTTTCAGCAGGACAGGGCCACAGCCCACACAGCAAGGGTTTGCGTAAACGTTTTGCAAGACAGATTTCCAGGGCGTCTCATCTCTATAAGAGGCGATTTAAACTGGCCAGCAAGATCGCCTGATTTGGCTCCTTGTGATTTTTTTCTATGGGGATACCTTAAATCCTTGGTGTACAGCGATCGTCCCAGAACCCTGGAAGCCCTCAAGAACAACATTCGAGCCAAAATTGCCGAAATTCCTGTGGAAATGCTTGAAAGAGTGCACAAAAACTTCGAAAAAAGGCTTTATCAGTGTTTGGAGTGTGAGGGGAATCACTTATCCGATACTTTGTTTAAATCTAGGTAAATTTAAATTTCCCATGTTATTAAATCAGGAAAAAAATTTAAAAAAAAATATTTTGTAACATTCTGTGTTTTATTACATTTTCAAATTCATACGTCTGCCGTGCTCCACCCTGTAAATATACAGGGTGGCCACGATAAACTGGCTCACCCGGTTATCTCTTTGATTTTTGAAGATAGAGAAAAAATGTAAATGGTAACTCACCTTGGATTTTCACGTAGTTTTATAATATGATTTCCAAAAATATTTTTATCTCATAGTTTTGGCGGTATCTCTCTCAACTTTGTAATCTTAAATGGTAACCTATATTTTTTATATTTGTTTCTTAAATTAGATTGCTTTAGAAGAAAAATGAGCTTTGAATCAACAAAATCGGTTGAGAATTGACAGAGATATTCAGTTTTGAATATAACAAAAATGCTATTTTAGCATGTAAAGTACTGGAACAAAAAAATTGCAAATTAAACGAAATGATCTTAATTCTGTTAATTTCACTTATTTAGGTTATATGAATGCATTTACTGATCACAAGTCAAACCTTTTTTCCTTACCTTTCCGAAAGTGTTGAGTATTATAGGAAGGTGGTCGACACACTGATCAAAAGAGGTCCATACTAACGATGTTCCTGAATGAAATGGAAGAAAGGTTTGACTTTTGATCAGTAAATGCATTCAACTAACCTTAATAAGTGGAAAACAAAGTGAAATAAACAGAATCAAGATCATTTTTTTTTTTAATTTAGTATTTTACATACTTAGATAGCATTTTTGTTATATTCAAAACTGAATATCTCTGTCAATTCTCAACCGATTTTGTTGATTCAAGGCTCATTTTTCTTCAAAAGCAATCTAATTTTAGAAAAAAATATAAAAAATATAGGTTACTATTTAAGATTACAAAGTTGAGAGAGATAAAAATATATTTGGGGAAACTTAGGGGATCCGTACCATGTAAAGGGAAGTTTGTTTTTATGCAATCGCGCTGTAGGGGCAACCTCCCATTTTGCCCCCAGACCACCTAACATCAAAATTTTAACCTGGAATGTATATTTTTGATAGCAGATTTAGATTCTACGGCATAAAATAAAAATATTTTACTTCAAACGTTTTTTTCTATCTCCAATATTTTGCCCTCCATAGGGAGGCAAAGCTATAAAAAGGGTAGATTTCAGCGCCTGGGGGCAAAATGGTGGTTACCCCTAGTACGCGAGTGGATGATTACGCACTTCCCTTTACATAGTACAGATCCCCCCAGTTTCATTTCTTCATTTCAAACCGTTTAGATTTTATAACGATCTAAGTGTTATTTTTCTTACTATTTCGGAAGGGATATTTTGGACTTTTGGGCCACCCTGTATATATATATATATATATATATATATATATATATATATATATGTAATTCTTGAATAATTCGGGAAGTCAAACGATTCCTAAAAATAAGGTTTTTATTAAGTTCAAGTTTACAATGAACAATAACATTATAAATAATTAAATGAACAGATATATAGAGTAAGCTTGTCTTACCTAAAAATAAGGAATTGAATACAAGTCCCTTTCTATTATGTTAACAATTAATAACGACAAAATATATAAATCAAATAGTATGGAATATAAACAAATAATAAATAATAACCTATCGTAGTATAACCTTCCTCTTCAACAGTTTAACAACAAATAAAATAAAACAAATAATACAACTAAATTCCTAATTTATATATATATATATATATATATATATATATATATATATATATATATATATATATATATATTAAGGAATCAAATTAACGGAAAGTGCAAATTCAAATATTGCTTAGTATTTTAATAGCTTTATAAGATATTTCCATTTTAGCTATATGAGTAATTATTATTTCATTGGCATATTTTCTGTCCAAATTACTCAGAGCAAAATAAGAATTTTAAATGAAGCAGTGTTCTATTTCAAGCAGTATAACAGGATTAAATAATTTGAGTCAAAGAATATCGCTATTAGCTGAAAGACTTTAATGAAGGAATAACATTAGGTTATTAGCATGCGAAATGCGAATAAATAATCTGTATAATTCCCGAAATCGTATATGGAATTAGCTACTCTTCATAAAGAATTCATATTGATTTGCTAAAGTAGAGGACTTCAGATGAGTCCTAACTGACGCAGAGACTGTAATTAGATGACTCTCTTTCAGAGCAATATAATTTATTTATATTCACTAGACCTAAAATTTTAAGGCTGCTTTATATGTTATATTAACTAATAGAACTACATACTTGGTCCTGAAATAAAATTTAGTTTATAAAAAAAATTATATCTTACATATCAAATATACAGGGTGTTTAAAAAAAATGCGGCTGCATTTAAGGGTTGGAATATTTAAAATAATTACACCTTGGACGATTTTTCGAAACTCGTTTCACTTCAAAGACAATATTGTTCTAAAATTTTGAGTGGGGTTTCAAATGAAAGGTATTGAAGAGTATAGATTACAAAAATATATAACACTTGTGGCTAGTGTTTATTTTTTTTTTTGCCATTGTGTCAAAAAATTTGCGTGCCCCCCCCCCCCCCCCCCCCCCCCCACCCCAAAAAAACACTATATATCTGCTGTTCCTAAAAATATAAAATATGTGCAGTCTGCTGGGCCATAGCAAAAATAAGAATAGCAATTTGATCTGATTAACTGGGAATCCAAAATGGCGGATGATTCATGTTACGGGATTTTTTTTTTTTAATTTTTAGTGTGGTATCAAATGAAAGATATGAGAGAGTAGATTATAAAAATATAAAACACTTGTGTAAATTGTTTAAATTTCCACGCCATTTTGTCAAAAAGAATCTACATTTTCCAAAAAGTTTCATAAAAATAAATTTAGAATTTATTTATAGATTAATTTTTTTCTAATATAAACTGGTCACACTATGTTATAATTATATTAATACAAACTGCATTCAGACCTTTTAGTATTTTACTTTCTCATATAAAGAGAAAGTATTGTGATGGCGCGAAAATTCGATTTTGAGATTTTGATGTATTTACACGTTTTGAGGTCCCCTGAGTCCAAAAAAGTGGTTTTTAAAAAATGTCTGTCTGTCGTCTGTGCAGACGCCTGGAGCCTAAACAACTGGGCCGATTTTGACGAAATTTGGATACATGTTCAGAAAAATCATACCCCGAGGCGAAATCGAGAAATGAATTTTAGCTCTAAATTTGGGGGCGCTACCGCCCAAAAACTCTGAAAAAACATGAAAAAAAATTATTTCTCGAAAACGGTTCCGACGATTTTGATTAAAAAATTCTAAAATGTAGTCCATTTGAATACGAATCCAACGATATAAGCCGTTTTCCCGGGAAAAATCTAGTTCCTGAGAAATTAGCTTAAAACTCGGACGGAGAGAGCCCGGGTTCGATTCACCCCCCAAGGAGAAGTTATTTTTATGATATATTTTGATGAAATGTTCAACAATATTTAAATGTACATTTTAAAACTAATAAATGGAAACTCTGGGCTAAGTAATTATAAACTCGTATATGAGAAAGTTTGTCTGAGTTGTCTCGGACCGATTTTTTTCAAACAAAAACAAAAATTTTTGGGATAGATAGTTTTGAACTCTTAGTTTTGATTTTAGTATTTGGGATTTTAGTATTGTCTTTTAATTTTTTTTAATGTTTTAAAGTGCCTGATTATTATCCTGATGTCTAGGAAACGCATTTTTGTCTACAAATCAATAATTAACTTGGCATCTCGTGGCTCTATCTTTGAAGCGAGCGTACTGCAATAAAATACTAAATATTAAGAAATTTATTTATCATGATGAATTTCATAGTTAAAGAGAAGTGGAAGAGGGTAGTGTGGGATAGAGTAGGGATACTCGGTAAAAAGCTCACCTTCCTAGATAAACCTATAAAACACGCCTATAAGAATCTTAACCGCTCGCAGTAGCTTTTAAGCTATTATTATAAGTGTATCACTTCACTTACTAGAAAACCTCGGCTTGTATCAAATTGAAAATTTACATGCCTCTATTGTACTTTAGATTAGACGATGAATATGAAGTTTTAGTAAAATCGTTACGTTAGAACGTATGCTGTCGGTAAAATCGTTGTTTTCCCTACTTTAAATGTTTAGGTCCGCATTAATCGTTTTAACGATCTCTATTAATTCATAGCGGCGTCGCTGTTGGTTTTAATAACAAATGTTATTTTGAATAAAATGTTCGTCTCATCGAATAGGTGATGATAGAATATTTTCCTGTTCTGAAATTCCAATTTAATTTTTGAACCTCTCGTTCACGCGAGCGTTGCGCGCGAACTCTTGGACGGATCACGCTGTCCAACGAACTTAGCCTGAGCATTAGTAAAAGGAACATGTATACCAAATTTCAACTAAATCGGTCAAATTTTACTCAAGTTATCGTCTCACAGAGAAACATTACTGACAGACAGGATGCCTAGTTTGTTGAATGTAAGAAGCTCGCTTACGCTCGCTTCAATTATAATGATTGGATTTTTACGATGTGATTGTACTTGTTGTATGAACAGCATAATGTAGGTATAGTGACTTAGATTTGTGCAATGACATTCTGATTTAAGCAAGTTTTTACTACATTTCTGTAATTTTTTTAAAATTTATCTTAATATTTTTTCTCCCTTATAATGTAGGATCGTTTAAATTTATATTTGAGTGTGAAAATGGAAGAGTATTAACTTAAATGTTATCTTTCTGGCGATGTACTCAAGAAATGTATCACATTATAGTTTCTAGTTTATACTGGGATAATATTGGGTTTAATTGGTTAAAAAGTTTGAGAGTTTTGGTAATGTTAAAACTGGTATAGTGTGGGTTTAATTTTAAATTTATGTTTCATATATATATATTTTTTTTTTGTAATTATGCCAAGCCTGCTTCACTCATATGTAAATCAATATTAATCTGGGTTTGGTATTTAACCTCTAAAAACTATGGTATAATTTTTCATTCTTAAATAAACCACGCTCTTCAACAGGTTATGGGCTCAAGCCATTTGGTTAGTTTTTTCCTCGTGCAACTTAATTAGGGTCCGTAGGCAAAACCAAGGACCCTTATATTTTCCTGCGTGTATCTGTCCGTCCGACCTCTCACGTGCTCTCACGGCTACACCTTTCGTCTGATCACTTTGAAATTTGGCATGTATGTGTCTTGTACCTGCCCACATATTTTAAAAATATAGCTACTTAAAAAAAATATTTTTCAAAAAAATTAGGGTAAAAAAACTTAAGGGTTAACATTTTTTTATTTTTTTTCGACACCGTGAGGGGTAGGTACCATATGAAAGGGTACGTCGAGCTGATTACAAAAATGAATAATTCTTATTTTATAACTTTGATAGGGCGAGCGTAGGCATGTTTGAAGTGGGTGTGAAACGTGTCCCAACCCCCCCCCCCTCTATCTCGCTTATGTGAAGTGCAAAAATTCTGAAAAAATTCCTGAACATTCTTCGACTTAAAGTAAAGATACCACTTTTTGGAAATTTCGAAAAAAATATTATTTTATTTTTTATTGACAAAATTCGTTTTTTTTTTATATCTATGGTCTTTTCGATGTATTTATATGGTTGTAGTCCGGTTCAGTGGCAAAAAAAATACTTTATCAGAGTGTGTTTTGATAATATCAGACCCTTAGAATGGTTCAAAGTAAGCTTTTTAGCATTTTAAAAAAACACTGTTTATACACTTTACAGTTAAACACTATATAGTGTGGCTTACGGACCCTCGCTGTGTGCTGACTAGTACACACTTGACCTGTTTATTTATTTTTCGTTTCTGTCTTTAGTGCGCTTGCATAAGTTAACAATTTGTTTTTATTTCTAATCATGAGTACCAGTATATATGTTACAAGTACTGGTAGGAACATAGTTCCGTTTGATCGGAAGGATTTTAAGGTTGCTTTTTTTTCGGAAGGATGGTGCATTGAACCCCCAAAGAAAGAAAACCTTGACAAAAATGAAGTCAAACAAGAAAAGAAGTGTCGGTCGCTAATAGTTAGCGATCTGGCTGATTGTCACAGGAAAGGACCCAAAATCTCCATTAGAAATGCGGACAGCCGTACAAAAACCTATGTCCGTAAGGGATTCTTTTTGCCTAAAGAAAAAATTTAATTTTAAATATGTCGAACCAAGTCCCATGAATAACCATTTGACTACTCTTGATGCAATCCTAAGGGAACTTGCCAGTAGAAGTGTCGACGAAACAACAGTTATCATTACCCAATCCTTACAGCGATAAAGGAATAACACACACTGTGTCTCCACATAAACATAACGTGGAGAGACAGTTTGTGTTGTACCTTTAAGATGACCTCCATAGAAGTTCCCATATCTAACTTATATGCGGTACGTTTACATTGCCCGAAACGTATTCAGCAGTTATTACGACACTTGAAACTATGAATCATCTTAGTTTAGAATTTTTAAAGGGTAGATTATTTGATGAAGATGTCAAACGTATGAAAAATAATTCTACTTCAGAGGGATTCATGATATTCTACAAGACCTGATACCACTGAAGGACCTTGTTCTACTCTATGAAAATAAAATTTTGTTGGAAATTAAGTAAATGAAGGCATAGTAAAAGTAATGTATATTTGCACTAGTGATCATTATAACTGATATCTTAACAAAACCTTTAAACAAAAATGTATTTTTAAAATTTCAAAACTGTTTCGATGTAATTAAATAAAATGAAATATTATTAGCAAACAAATCATTGAGGGGGATGTTAAGTTATGTTTCAATATACAGGGTGGGCCAAAAAACGCACTTTTTTTAACACTTATAGCTCAGCTTTTGTAATAGATATAGATATGGGGTATTCGGGGTCTGAAAACTACATTCTTCTACTTTAAATTTCATATCTATAATTTAAAAAACTATTAGGTGAAAGCCATGCAATGACGGTTTGAAATAGGGTCTTAAAAAAAGTCGTTGTCCGGGTAGTAATCGTTGTTTGGTATTATAGTTTTGATAGAATAAATTGCCATATTATGGTGGAGGGGGGGGGGGGGGGGGGGGTCTTTGTAGGTAAGAGGTAGGAGTCCCTCAGTGTTATAACAAACATTGAAGATGGGTTATGCACAATGATGCCTGAAATTGAAGATCAAATGCTAAATTACACGTGTATGCAAGATAGTGCCCCGTCCCATCGCTCCTTGCAAACAATTCAATACTTGCAAGAGAATTGCCCTGACTTCAGGCAACATTGTGCTTAACACAACCTCCATGTTTGTTATAACACTGAGGGACTCCTTCCACTTACCTACGACTTTTTTTAAGACCCTATTTCAAACCGTCATTGCATGGCTTTCGCCCAATAGTTTTTAAAGTTATAGATATGAAATTTAAAGTAGAAGAATGTAGTTTCCAGACCCCGCAAACCCCATATCTCTATCTATTACAGATGCTTAGCTATAAGTGTTCAAAAAAGTGCTGTTTTTTTTTTGGCCCACCCTGTATAATTCTTTTATAATTACGCCAAACTCGCTTTACTCTTATGCAAATCAATATTAATCTGGGTTTGGTATTCAACCTTGTAAAAACCATGTTTAATTCTTTGTTGTACAATATTCGGTCTACAGTTGAAAGTGTTTATTACTTATATAGTGTGAGTATATTGTGTTAAGATGAGGATATCTAGGTTAGTTGTTTTGTTTAGAGAGAGTGCTGTCCAGTGTCCGGTCTATAGTTGAAAGTGTTTTTAACCGAGTTTGTTACCTTGTTTCTGGATAGTGTCAGTAGAAGTCGGTTGTTTGGCAAAGGTTCCAGGTTATCTTGCTTGCATTAGGAACAGGGGGAGAAGGGTTAGGCTGGGTGGTCGCATCGCTCGATACCGTCCTCTGGCGGTGTGCCCTTAATACTCATACTGACACATTCTCCAACCCGAACCTTACTGGGAGCAACGTATCTAACCTAAATCTACTCACGCAGTTTCTCTCTTCGACGTAAAATTGAAGCTAACCTGCAAAGATTGGATGCTATCGGAATTCGCTCGTTCCGAACAGGATAAGAGTTAAGGGTATGCTACGTGTCTCAGCCATTTCCTTTATTTTTCCCCCTTCTGAGCATTATACACTCCCTTGAATAACATTGGCAAATAAGGAATTTTTTAGGGTCCGTAGTCAAAAACTGGGGACCCTTAAGCCGCGTTTACACAGAAGTTTGCAACCTAAAAGTTTACAACTATTAGGTTCGTTTGCCACATTTTAGTTTCAGACTTTTTGGTTTGAAACAAAATAGACAGCCAATTGGTGTGGCACATAGCTTCCTCGCATCCTATCACGTACTTTATTGATTTTATGCTTTTACTAGCTATAATTGTCTAATTTGTTTGTTTCCCCCGTTCTTTAATCTGTCAAAATTATTTTGATTTTTTAAATGAATTAAAGTATTAATTTAGCAAAAGTTAAAGAGCGCAGACGGTTCAAATTAATCTGGGGCTGTCTGCGGGTTACTTTCGATAAACTATAAAAGTTTCATACGAATCAGATAAGTACTTATGAAGCTGAAGGTGTAAATAAATTTATGTTTGTGTGGATGTATAGAAGAGAAACAAATGAGCGCAGAAGGTTGAAACTCATATGGGACCAACAATGGGCTAATCATGATCTACCATCCAAATTTCATTAAAATCGGACGTGTAGTTTTTTAAGATATGATGGTTCCCAAAAATAGAGCGACAGACAGACACGGAACCAAAAATGTTCCCTGATGTCTGAAACGGATTTCTGTCTTGGAATTTTTGAAACCGGAGACCTACAAATTTTTCGTTTTTCAGAACGATCACGTAGCTTCCGTTACCTTCGGTAAGCTCGGAAGCAGAAGTTGTAAGCAAGCTATGTTTGCATTTTAAAAGTCAATAAGTGTTTCAAACTTTTTATTTGGATGGCTAGTGTCATTCAAGATGTGAAGAGTGGAGGACGTTATTGCAGCTGCAAGTTCTTGTTATATTTTGGCTACTCTAAGAGCACCAAGAAGATACTGGATAAGACCGCCGCTACGGCCAAGAACCAGATATAGTGGCAGTGCATTTTTAGAATATCTGAACAGGGATGATATTGATCCACTTTCAGGAGAATTGCGGAACAGATGGCAGTTTTAATAACTTTTTGAGAATGGCAAGCAGTGACTTTGAACATTTAGTACTTCATGTAGGACTGAAAATTACTTAGTACGACACAAAATGGCGATTCGCCCTTACATTCCTACGCTTGTCTATGTGTATGTCCGTCTGTTTGTAATGCACCTGATCTTCGAAAAGTTATAATTTTGCGGTTACGATACGTATATGACCCAATCACCAAAAAATGATTGGGAAGCCCCAGAAAATCATTCCTCAAAAACTAGGAGTTAAAGTAGAAGGGGTTGATTTTTTTTAACGAAAAAATGGGTGCTTATCAGGGAATTCTCAAATAAGTCATAGTTATTCTTTGTAACAAAAAACCCTTTTTAAAGAACAAATAAATGTCCCCCTCCCCCCCCCCCCCCATACTCTCTAAAATGTTATATCTAAGGAACGGATTGGGTTAGATACTTACGACAACAAAAATGCAAAAAAAGGCGTTTGTTTCACGTCATTATAATAAATGGTTCAAAAGTTATCGCTAGAACAAACTTTTATATGGCCGCCATCTTGAAACGGCTGGGCCAATTATGCTGGTTAACAAACTTCCTATTTGTTAAATTGCCTACGGAGCCTTTGTGTGCTGGAAGCACATACTTGGCAAATATATTTCATCATTCCACCTTGAGCAATGAAAGAGTTGACTTCCTAAGGTAAAGATAGAAAGTTATTGCTTGAAGAAGTTTTAAAACTAGTCCAAGGTAACTTTAAGATATTATTATGTTAGATGATGGAAGGCATTATGGTGGTATTACTTCTGATAATTCAAGACATTTTAAGGTAGTAGTACTTCAGATGATGTATGGCATCATTAAGACAGTATTACTTTAGATAATTTAAGGTAACTTTAAGATATATTATTGCTTTACATTATTTATGGCAACTTTAAGATAATATTACTTGAGATGGGCCACAGTAATGCGTACTGTAATATAAAAAACAACATGTTTATCTATGATTAAAAATGATCTGTTTTATGCTGTTATTATTTAATACTAATCGTTCGACCACATGTCAGGTTAACATCCCGTTTTGTAGGTTAACAGCACTTCTATTGTACAGTAGAAGAGAATAATCTTTATTTGCGAAGTGAAGCTATGTTAAGTTGTTGTATTGTATTGCTGTGCTTAGGGCAGTGTCAATTTTTAAATTAATATATGTTTTATCAAAATTGTTGATACTAATTTTTTTAACTTTTCGGCTTTTCAGAGTGTTTTGGAGAGCTAAATGTATTTATCGATTTCACCTCGGGGTAAGATGTTTGCCGAATGTCATCGAAATCGACCCAGCAGTTAAGGCTCCGCGCGTCTGCACAGAATACAGACGACAGACAGACAGTTTCGAAAACCACTATTTTTGGACTCAAAGAAGGACCAAAAACATGTTAAGGCATCAAAAATATCATAGTAAAATGTTTGCCCCATCACAATACATTTAAAGTTAAAAAAGTTTACTTACATTCAACAAACTATGCATCTTGTCTGTCTGTCTGTCTGTCAGTAACGTTTACGCGTGTGACGATAACTTGAGTAAAAGTTGACCGATTTAGTTGAAATTTGGTATACATAATCCTCTTACTAATACTCAGGCTAAGGTCGTTGGACAGCGTGATCCGTCCAAGAGTTCGCGCGCAACGCTCGCGTAAACGAGAGGTTCAAAATTTAAATTGGAATTTCAGAACGGGAAAAGATTCTATCATGATCTATTCGATGAGAGAAACATTTTTTTCAAATCAAATTTTTTAGTAAAACCAACAGCGACACCGCTATGAATTAATAAAGATCGCTAAAACTATTAAAGCGGACCTAAACGTTTATAATAGAGAAAACAACCTTTTTACCGATATCTTACGTTCTAACGTAACGATTTTAAAACTTCATATACACCATCTAATGCACAATTGAAACAGGCATGCAAAATTTCAATTTGATACATGCAGTAGTTTTTTTGTAGCAAAGGGATACATTTTATAATAATTGAAAAGGAGATGTGTGGTTAGAGGAATAGTAAGAATGCGGGGTGGTTCCCTTACTAATAGCCGCTGTACTACTAATATACCCATTATCTATCAACTCATCATGATTATCTATTTTTTCAATATTCAATACTTATTTATTACTATACGCTCGCTTCAATGATAGAGCCACGCGATGCCTAGTATAGATGATTTGAAAGTAATTCTTAAACGACAAAGTCAGGGATGTTTTGGTGTGAATTTCTCCTAAGCAATTGTGAAGAAATGGATTTTGATCGAAACAATGCTATAAACCGTATTTGAAAAAATTTCAATACAATTTCTCTGCACATGGGATTAAATGCAAGAATTTAAGCATACTTTCATAATGGTCAGTTATTTTGCTCATCTGTGGCTGCTAAATACATTACTCTAAAGCTTCTCAAAAATTCCTTTCTTCAGAGCATTTCCTCCTCAAAATGAGCTTATTGATAGATATACTCAATTTCATCGCAAAATGCTTCTATCAACAGGAATGATGGTCCCAATTTTAAGAACATTGGCACTATGGAATAAGCCAACTAAATACTGCTTTTCAACCTTTGCTGAAGCAGCGTTACAGAGCACTTGGACTAAAAGCGTAGACAACTAAAAGCGTACAACTAAAAGCGTAGACGCAGAATACTTCTTTAGTAAATATAATGTCGTCGCTACTGACAGGAGAACGACTTTAAGAGTCAAATGTTGAAATTACAACTATGTTAGCTTTTATCTAACAATAAATATAAATTTTAAGTGTATAATTAAGGTTTTTTTTTTTTTCATGTAATATGAATTCGAAATTTTGTTTGTTTGTTTGTTTGTCCAGTTCAAATCTTGCAATCGATTAATAACTAACTTCCCGAGTAGTTAGACATTTGAAACTTTTAGAATAGCTCAGAACTTGATGACAATGCAATATTTTAATACTTTTAGCCATCTTTCAGCAGAATTTAATTCGTTTTCAGCAAATTTTGCTGTATGGAAAGTTAGTTCGGAAAAAATTGTCAAGTTATTTTATTTGTTTTGACATGTCCCATATTTACCTACAATCTTCATTTTGAAGGGTTTCAAATTTACGATTTTTTATCAAGAGATTAACATTGAAAACGAAAAAGGAAAAGTAAACTAATAAATAAATTAATTGACGTGTGACATCCAGGTTTGTTTACACTTGTGTCCTAGGTATCGGGTTAATTTTTCTGTATCTGAACTTCTTTACTTGTACACATTTTTCTTCTATTACTGTCCCTACACGGGGGCATATAAATGGCACTGTTTAGATTCGGTGTTGGCGAGATCCGTTGTACAAAGATTTGTCCTTATATAGGTTTAAGATCAGCTCTCTAGATGGTTGTCATTTATGTGAAGTAAATAAATTCGGAACTATTTTTTTTCACTAACATTATATTATAACAATGACAATTATATTATTAACATTACATATAATTCAACAGAAAATTTAAAAACGTAGTATATAAAAAGTCTTTTTATCTTGTAATTTCTCTTTTTTATTCGTGCAAATTCCGTACCTTTAATAATAATATACAGTGGTTGCTTGTACTGTACAGTATATAGGTGAAAGTTTTATCATTTTAACTTCATCCTTTACAATTTTATATATATATATATATATATATATATATATTTACATATAATGTGTGTAATATACACTTTATAGTGTATTATCATTTATTTATAATAGAATATCTCTCGCAAGGTTTATTGTGAATAATATGATTTAAATTATTATATTTAGTTAGTAAATTTTAATGAATTTGATGATCTATATTAATTTGTTTATGGGAATGAGAGGCACAATTATATACGTGAATAAACCTCTTTTTATTTTGTTCATTAATAAAGTGATAGAGTGTGAAAGTACGATTAGCAATAAATATACAGTTAAATGATTTCAATTTATCATATTATTTCAGAACTTGCAAAATATCTGAACAATGTTCGTTTATTCCAACAACAACAAAAAAAACATATTTTAATGCGAATAAATTATCGGAGGTGAAATTGACGAAGCGTAAATACGTGGAATCAGTTTATACTTGAACGAGCATCCAGTTACGTTGGTGTGAAGGTTTAGAAGTATGTTATACGTCGTGTACGAGTATTCAGCCCTCGGCGTAGATTCCTTCTCTCCGAGCAAATTTAATTGTTTCTCAATTACATTAACCGAACTTAGAGAAAGGGAATATTTACTGAAGGAAACATCCGCATTAAATATGCTCGGCGTGATTTAGAGGAGTTTCAAAACATGAGTCGGTATGGGAGAAGAGAAACCTTTTATTAGTTTATGAATGTAAGAAGATGCTTTAAGTCTTGGGCTCTTAAACTTTTAGTTTCCTCAATAAGGAGAATATAGAAACTGCTTGAGACCTTTTAAGACTATATTCAGTAAATTAAAACCTTCAGTATTGAGTTAAAATCTTTATCTATACGATTGATACGAAATATAAACATTTCATCTCTGTTTAGATGCGTAGAAAGTGATTTATTTTCGTAGTTGTATTCATTGCGCATGCGCGTTTATAATTCTTCTTTATACCCGCCCTAGTAAGGAAATAAAGAAGAATTCTTCACCTTATCGCACGATTAGCGTGTTTGTTTACATTTAACGAAACTAATTTGCTGTTTGTTTAATTAAAGTAACTGTTTATATCGAGTTTTTAGTGAAAAACAATGAGTGATTTAAGTGATTATGACGAAAATGAGGAGAATAATACTCCTCCCGAAATAATTAATTCGGCACAAAATACAACTTAATGAATTAATGTCATCTTTATCAAAAGAGCAATTCGAACTTACATACAGGAAGTTTATTAATTTTTTTCTGTATTTATTATTAAACTCCAACAATCGTAGATAAAGTACGGTATGCAACTCGTGCGAAAACTGCATTTTGCTTTGCTCGTGCTTTGCTTCCTCGCTGTCGCTCGGGTGCAAACTCCACACTCGCATGCAAAATGCTACTTTCCGCACTAGGCGCGAAATGTATACTATTAGAAAAGCTTCTTCAAGCTAATAGCAGCTTTCTTCTTCATGTCGATAATTTATTTGTAAATTATCGATACAACAACAAGATTTTCTTACCTGATACATCCACTTACATAAATGCATTTTGGAACGAATTTGCTTATGCCACGTTACAGCTTCTGGAGCCCGGGAGTGAATCCGAAAAAACCTACCGTCACAAAATCCACCGACGACGATAACTTGAGTAAAAGTTGACCGATTTAGTTGAAATTTAGTGCACATGTTCATTTTATCAATGCCTAGGACAACGTTATCAGCCCAAGTATAATAGCCCAAATATTTTTTTTAGTAAAACCAACACCGACACCGCTAAAATTATTAAAGTGGACCTAAATGTCAAAATTGAGAAAACAATGTTTTCGCCGATATCTTACGTGCTAACGAAACGATTTTAATGAACCTTCATACACATCGTCTTTTTTTTTTTCCGGGGGACTTCTTTTTTTTTATAAAAAAAATGTCCGAAGCAATAAGACCTCATGTGTGGATCCAAGGAGCAAACCCGGTTTTATAATCCATTCTATATTAATCTATCCTCTTAGCAAGCTGACAGACCCACAGAAAGAGAGCACCTTGTTTAGGGGAAGTAACTTGTTCTTCAATTGGCAGGATGGTTAAGCCAAAGATTCTCCACTTCAGGTGTGTTAATGCAGGACAGCTGCTAATAAGATGAGAAGGGGCTTTATCCTCTACCTCGCACAGCCTCTTCGTCTTAGTCTAAAGTCTAAAGTATAATTAAAACAGGCATGTAAATATTCAACCCGATATAAGCAGAAATTTTTGAATAGTGAAGTGGTATACTGTATAATATTTTAAATTGAGTATCGGGTAGGTATGGAACAGGAATACAACTCATAATGATTAACTTTTTTCTCAATATTCAATACATATTTATTGCATACGCATGAAAAAAGTGTTTCTTTTAATTTTGCCCCTTATCTACGCCAATTATGGTTTTTCTATCTCCGTCATGTATAAGTAGTTAGCATCGTATACTTAGCAGTGTGATTTAATAATTTATATTTAATGAAAGGCGTAAGGGACTCCGTTCCTAACGGGTGTCCAGCGCCACCAAACGTATTTTTTTTAGTCGGGTGAATTTTAAATTGGGTACTTTTAAATATGGGTGGTGACATCAGTAACATTGTCTCAACCACTTCGTTTACATTTTACATAGCTGATCTATCAATAGTATGGGTAGGTGTTTTGTAAGGGTGGGGATTTGGAATAAGTAGTGACATCTATAATTTTTTGACATGGGATCTGTAGGTGATTTTTAATGGTTGGTGACAAATGTGACATTGATAAAACTATTTCTTTTGGGTAGGTGATTCGTAATTAAAAATCAGTTATTAATCTTCTCAGTATATGACTAAGAACAAGCAATGTGGTGACCTAAAAAATTGATTTTAATAAATTTGAACGGTTTAAGGACCCCTGAATAAAAAAAAAAAAAAAAAAAAAATATATATATATATATATATATATATATATATATATATATATATATATATATATATATATATATATATATATATATATACACACACACATACAGGGTGTCCCAGCTAATATGGAACAGCGAAATATATCCAGAACTATGATAGATAAAAAGATGCGGTTTTCAGGGTTCGATAATGGCTATGAATGCGCTTCCAGAATATATGCTGAACATTTTCTGTTTTGAGGAAATGTGTGTGCAATTTACATAATTGAAAAAAAGTGAATAGGAAGCCAAATTTTTAACTCTGGATTTGGATTCCATGGCTAAAAGTAAGAATTTTTTACTCTTGGAAATTTTTCGCTCCAAGCATTAGTTTGCCGTCTGGAGAACCCTGAACGTGCTAAAATTGAAACTTAAAGCCCATTTTACGATTAAACTAATGGATTTAGGAATAAAATGTCTTATTCAACGAACTTATTTTCAAATTTAAAATAAGAAAGTTAAGGTGACGAAACGTAAGGTCAATAAATTGTTAACTTCATATTTGAAAAGGCCATTATAAAATAACACAAGTCACAATTTTTTTTCTCTCTTTAAAAACAAAAAGAGATAAATGAGTTATGCATATTTGGTGGGGCCCTCTGTATATGTCATCGTATAGAACACGTGTACAGTACATATATATATTTACTGTTGAATAAGCAATTAGACTCCTTAGATAGAAGTCCTGGATAGTTATTTTTCGAATAAATAACAGAGTCAAATATTAAATATATATTTTTGTATTGGAACCATGGTTTTTAGCATTTGGTTTTATTTTATTTTCTATTTGGTTACGTACTGTGTCATATAGGGAATCCAGAAGGGATAATTGGTTCGTAGATGTGTGCCAGTGATCGTTATGTCCCCCATGGGGTATGACATAGCTTTAGCATTTTCAGCAGTAAGTTCATCAATGCTTCCTTGATGAATTTTTATTTTATTTTTTTATTTGATGATTTAAAATTTAAATTGGAAGGTCTTTCTGACTCAGTTGAGTTTTTGTTGGTTTAGCTAAATAAAAAAATAGAATATAAATTAAAATTACAAAACAATACACTTGCGAACTCATGTTCATTTTATTACAATATTTATTTTGTTAAAAACAAGAAAGGAAATATATAAAATTTAAATTAATATATATATTTCCTTTGTTTTTATTTCAATTTTATCTCTAACGATGAAGCCAAAAAGCAATTAAAATTTGCAATTGGATATGTATATATATATATATATATATATATATATATATATATATATATATATATATATATATATATATATATATATATATTATATATATAAAGTGGCTAATCAGCTGATCGGGTTATCAAAATGTTTGGGCACTTCCAGACCACCTAGAGACTCGCGGTTTCTTGCGTTTGGTCCCGAATCGGCCCAAACCGACTAGAGAAATCTGAAAAGTCGAAAAAAATTATTTTTACCCCCCTTAAAAAAATAAAAACGGTGGACCGAATTGAAGGGTTTCTTTAAAGGGCTGTTGCGGCTAAACGGTAAGCCCTATCGAAAAGCGGTCATATGTCTTTTTGTCATACGACCAACGGTTCTACCTTAAATCGAGTAAATTTGATAATTTTTAGTAATTTTTTTGACTTTGAACTCTCCTAGCGTTTACGGTTATTGACCGATTTAATTTTCGTTTGGGGTATTTAAACCCCACACTAATGCTCTATAAAACGAGTATTTATTTTTTAAATGATCTGTCTTTTTTGTCGAGAAAAATGAATATTTATAGAGAAATAACGAATTTAAAATACCGTAAATAACGTCATGTTTACGTTTTTAATATATTATCATTTTTATAAGCTTATTTTTATTATTATGTTATAGTTAAAAAAAAGAATAAATAAATATAAACAAATATTGAATAATAAAGTATGTTGTTCGCTAGGTAAAAGATAATAAATACATTAGTTTCCGCGAAAACACACTTTGTAAACAAATGCCCCCTCTCTGTCTCCGTCAGTCTCCCTGACTTTAGTCTTACGTGTCCAGCCGTGACGGGCACCTCTACTCCGGACATCTTTTGTTATACTACCGACATTTATTAAGGTATAATTTTATTCTTATTTATTTAATTGTTTTTATTACCATATTATTGTTACTAGAATTGTTTTTAATAGGTTGTTAAATTCTATCATAAGAAAATGTTTTAATTTATTTAAATGAATATTTTAGTTTATTTAAATGAATTACTTACATTATTTTAATGAATATTTTACTTTATTTAAATTTATGTTTTTTTATTTAAACGAATGTTTGTTTATTTAAATGATTTTTTTACATTATTTAAATGAATTTTTATGTTTATTTAAATGATTTTTTTACTTTATTTAAATAAATGTTTTACTTTTTTATTGAGTCGAAAAGTCTCTTCACTAATGAAATAACTTCTGAGTTTAGTATCTTCTTATACAACTCACCATCCATCATAACTACGTATAATAAATGTTTCACTTTTTTTTAATTGTTTTATTATCATAATATTATGATTACTAGAATGAACTGATTTATAGTTTGTTAAAATCTATATTAAGTTGATATATTTCAGTTTATTTAAATGAATGTTTTACTTTATTTAAATGAATGTTTAAGTTTATTTAGGGCAATTTATAGTTTAGTTGTGTGTATGGCAAATTATTTCGACGACATTGTTTTCATTTTTATATATGATGTAGCTAAATTTATATATAGAATTATTATTTCTCCTTGACTTTAACTACTTATGTTTCAATTAATCTCGAGTACTAATAAATAATAAAATATATTGACAAAGGTTCTATGTTTATTTTTATTATTCTGTAATAAAACTAATCAAATATAATGAAATTTATTTTATGACAGGACCTACAGTTTACTCAAATATATTAACACTGTGACACAGCCAGTGATTCCTAGCATGAACCTCACGGTTACGACCATCGATTCTACTGCTTTTTCTCAGAAAAATTACCGCCTTCCAACTATATAAATCATATTGGGTGTTGTCAACCAAAATTTCGGGTCAATTTTTCCGGCCTGAATTTGATCCTTTTGAAATTCGTTTTCCCCAAAAATGAACCAATTTCAAAGAAAATTTGTATATATACGCTTTATTTAACATCAGAAAAAATAATGTGAAAGAATTTTTGCAAATGTAAAGAATTAAATATTTCTTATACACGTAACACATATATTAGAAGGTTATTTTAGGTTGTAACCTTCTGCAGGATATTTTAATATTTTTATAAATTACATAAATGTATGTGTCATTCAATATATGGTTTGGGTCAGAAAATGGTTTTCATTACCTATCGGTGTAAACATTATTAGCTGTAATTAATTAATTAGAGATTTATATTTGAGTTTGATCCATGTTGGAAAGTACTTATAGCGTGCTTATGTGAGATCTTAGTAAAATTTTGAAAATACATATAGATTATTATTTGCATATTTCTGTATAGTGTAAAAGTAAATGTGTTTGATTGTAGAGTAGTAAATATATTTATTTTACACATTTTAGTTTATTTAGCAAATAAAAAATAAAGTAATCAAAAAATTAAAGATGATGGCTCAATCTTAAAAAGAGTGAGACATAAAAGTTGCGAATTAACACCTCTCACGGAGTTGCATACGTAACAGATTTAAATGACCTTATTGATTTGGTGTATCCTCCTGAAGTACTTATAACTTTTTTTTAGCAATATCTCTAATATTTTAAGGTATATCTCTTATATGTATCTTAATATTTTATTAAAGTTAGAAAACCATCTTTGTTGTATAGATATTATCAGAGTTCATTAGAAATAAATCCCAGGGTCAAACATTATCATTTATTGGTGTGGATCTCAGATAAATGTCTTTAGCCCCGGCCAATTTTACGTCATAGTAAGAAGTAGCTTCTTCATTCAAGTTTTGGTACCATGTGAGAGGGTTACAGATGGAATTGCTTATACACGGAACATTCTTTACTATCCATTACTACATAGTTAAAGTATTTTGTGTAATTACATTATAGTTTTAGGTGTGGCCTAGCTATATGTTTCCTCCGGTTGACGAGGAAATTCCTCGCCGGAAAAGGCGGAGTTAAATTTTATCCTTATTTTATAATCATTTTGGAAAAAGTCCTGCGATATTGTGGGAGGACCCATTTTCAAATAATTTATTTTATTTTAATATTTAAGCCATTTTCATTTTCTATATTAAGCTAAACAAATAATGAAGTATAAAGTATTATGTTCAATGAAATGGCCTAATCAATTAACCAATATGATAGTAATAGATATAAAATAGTAATAATATACAGCCACTGATTGCAAGCATGAACCCCGCGCGAAGCGCGGGGCGAATGCTTGTATATATATATATATATATATATATATATATAATTAATAACTAGCCGAAGTATCCGGCATTGCCCGGAGAGGGTAGTTTTTCGAAATCTCATGTGACATAGTTGTTTTGAAGGTCATGTGTACAACATTTTTATCGAGCTCGAAATTTCTATAAACTCAAACAAACTTTCTTATTTACGAGTTCATAAATACTTAGCCTAGCGTTTTCCATTTATTAGTTTTCAAGTTTTCGTAGGTGCATTTAATTATTATTGAACATTTTATCAAAATGTATCATTAAAATAACTTCTCCTCGGCCGGGATATTATTTTCTATTTTCTTAGAAACTAGAGTTTTCCCTGGAAATCGGCTTATATCGTTAGATTCGTATTTAAATGGACCACATTTAACAATTTTTAATCAAAATCATCGGAACCGTTCTCGATCATTTTGCCCCCGTTTTTTAGAGTTTTAGGGGCCCCTAAAACTGGAGCTAAAATTTATTTCTTCGAATTCGCCTCGGAGTATGATTTTTTTCGACATGTATGCCAAATTTCGTCAAAATCGGCCCTGTAGTTTAGGGTCTACGCATCTGTACCGAAGCACCGATAGACAGACGATGGACAACAGACGGACATTTTTTAAAAACCACTTTTTCGGACTCAGGAAAACGTGAACGTCCATGAAAATAACAAAATCGAATTTTCGTGCCATCACAATACTTTCTCTTTTTATGAGAAAGTAAAAAGGAAATATGTACAAAAAGCATCAGAACATTGGAAAAAATGTGTGTGTATTGAAAATTGTGTTGTGACAAAATAATGATAGTTATATATATATTTTGTATTTCTATGACTAAAAAGCAATAATCATATAATAATTCTCCGGTATGTGTCGTATCATACAAACAGTTGTTTGGACTACTTATCGTCTTTTTCCCATATGTGTATTTCTACTCTTTATGAATGGTCTTTCGTCCTAACAAACTTCAAGAAGTCTCAAGAGGTTTTTAACCAGACCTTAACCGCTTCCGTTTTACCTTTCAAATTTTCAATTTTTTAAGTTTTTGGTAGTTTTCATACTACGGAAAGTTAAATTTTAATTTAAATCAAATTTTCAAAACCCTACCTTCTTTTCCTTCCTCCTCCCTTTTTATTACTGGTCTTATATTACTTTGCTTTGTTAGTTTCATCGCTCATTTCCGTTTCCCCAATTTTTAACCACTTCCCGTGATTCAATCTTCCCCAAATTTTACATAGATACAACTATGGTGAATAATACAGAAACCAAAAAAAAAAAAAAGGCGTCAAATTTATTTGCTTTTTAAGTTTCATCGCACACCTATTACCCCATTTTTGAACCACTTACCGTCATTCAATCTTCCCCAAAGACCAGTTTTGAAAAATGGCATTTTTATATTAATTATTACTCCTTTGAAGTTGATGTACGAGTATAAAAAATCTAAAATCTTGTTAATGATCTGAGGAGTAGCCATTTCTAAAATTTGAACTTCTCAGTAAATATGGTTTGGGCTAGGCTGAAACACCCTCTTTTACTCCCCCCCCCCCCCCCCCCCCCCCCCCGTTTGAGTACACGTTTTAGACACAGATTTCAAAAATCCTATTATTAAACATCTTTGTATCATAATAAGTCACTAATATCAAAATTTCAAGGTTTTAGTCTGAAGTCTTCTATCTATTTATTTATGTATTTAGAGTTTTAAATATATAATTTAATTAAAGTTTTGCCTGTGTGTGTCTGTCGCCACCAGTCCGATTTTATAGGCGTAAAACTGACTAAACGAAATCGATTAATTTTTTCGTAAAGGTGTGCACAAACATGATGAGGGACTAGGGTACAGACATACATATATCTAAAACAACCAATGTCAACAGTCTGTAGTTTCGGTAAATAACTACTTAGGCTGTTGTAGCACTAAAATGACCCCTTTATCACTGATATTGGTTAATAGGAAATCGTTCATATCTACTCCTAGGAATGTGATAGAGAATGAGTTGTTCTTGCAGTGATATTTATTCACTTTAAGAGTCACAATAATACATTTATTAAATTTTCGCAAAAAAATTGACATTGGTTGTTTTAGCACCATGGTACATATTTATTTATTTATTTAAAAGAGATATATTTAGATATATAGTATCTATTTTAACCCATTCATTTTTCTTTTTCTTATTTTTTTCCCTAATATTCTCTAAAGCTTCATAACGTATCAAAGTCTTTTAGTGCTCGATTCTTAAAAACAGCGCCATGGAATTTCTCCGATAGAAATGGATTGAATTTACGACTGTCTTTTCTTACTGTGGACATTTATTGTGGGGGCAGTGTGAGGCGGTAGAATGAAGGGAAGTGATTTAGATTTGCCCGACACTAAGATAACATCCTTGTCTTACCTTGTTACTGGAGATAGACGGATTTTTTTTCTTTACAAAGTGTCGCCAGAATTCTCAATTCCTCCCCCCCCCCCTTCATTACTTTAAGGAATCCTGATAAAAGATATACAGCTCGTTCACAACTACATTGTTTTTCTTTGTGACGCCCATTTATTTTAGCTCCTTTACAATTACATTTACACTTTACCCACCTACTACTACTAATATATATACAATACATATATATATATCAATCAATATCAATATATCTTTATTTCCACTTCGTTCTTTAAGCACATTAATATACAAAAAATAAATTACAAATTTTACATAAATATTCCTGGTTTTTTTTTTAGATTTGAAGTGAGAGCCCTCAATAGCAATGGATGCTAGAGCGAGGGCTCTGCCTTTAGTTTTTTTTTTTATTTTTTTTTTTTTAGTATATTTAAGATCGAAAAACCGCAAGTTAAAAAGTCAGATACATATGAATACAGATAGTAAAAAATTAACAGTTACTATATAAATATACAAGATTTCAACAATTGTTTATATAAATAATGGATGGTTATTAATATGAAAAGTGCAATATGGGATAGTATGTGAGGTATGTGTACACTATAGTTTGTATGTTGGTTTTTTTTTTTTTTTAATTTTGATATTCGTTATTGAGTTCATTTGTCTTTTTTATAAGTATGCGGGTTTAAAGGTTAAATTAAACAGCTGTATACTGATAAAGAAGTCAGAGTAACAGAGGTATTGATGTATCAACTATGATATGATTATTTTTTATTAATTTATTGATTCGATTATAATTTAAATGTTTATGTGTTCCAACATAATATGATATATATGTATATTAAGATATTTTGGTTTTGAAATATGCGTTTAATTTATTTTTATATATTGCATATGATTGAAATTGTTTCATTTCTATGGGCAGTCTATTGTAATAGAGCGGACCAAGATATTTGGGATAGTTCTGTGATTTAGATTTTTTACAATAGGGAGTTATAACGATGTGAGAGCTTTTTGATCGAGTCAAGTAGTCATGCTGTAGGAATGCTTTATCATTTCCATAGTAGTCAAGAAGAACACTCCTCTCATGTAAGAGCTGTACTGGCAAAACAGAGAAATCCTTAAAACATTTATCTGTAGCATATATATATATATATATATATATATATATATATATATATATATATATATATATATATATATATATATATGTGTGTATATATCCGTCAAAACCGATTTTTACTAGCACTACAGAACTGAATATCGTATTTGGTTAACTATATCTAATCAAAACTATAGTTTTGACAGACATGGAGCAGTGATTGTGTTTGTCTCAACTTGCATTATTTGTTTCTTTTTTTTGTTATTAATTATGAATGACAAAGATAATTACTTTTTTAACGTTGGTCGATCAAGGTGAATTTAATATTATTTAATCAAAATTATTAATCTTGATATAGCTATATTCTTTTCCCCTCCGGGTATAATCTTGCCTAAATCATCATTAAAAAAATCTTTTTGAACATAATGACAATTAGATGTGCTAGGAACGTTCCTTGAAACAAATAATTCTATTTTAAAATTACTTATGAAAGACTTAACATACTGAAATTACACTGTTGATGTATTTCGTACTTGCTGAAGACATTTTTTATAGGAAATATACAGAAGAGTTTATATCCCTTATATTAGTCTAACTACCTATTTAGACAAAGGGATTTTCAGTCCAATATGCTTTGGAACAAAGGAATATCTCAATTTTATATATATATATATAAAAAAATGTGTGTATTCGGTTGTCCGAAAGTATATTATATTAAAAAAAAAATTGGGGGCCCTTTTCTTTGAAATTGCCGAAAAGAAAAGGCTTACTTTCGAACCCCATTCTTCATACAGAAATAAATATAGGAGGTACCTGGAGGACTTGATAGATATGCAGGCATAATCTGATTGTAGATTCAAGTTTATCTTAGTTTTCCAGAGTTATTTGACCAATTAAATTACAATTACAATCATTAGGATAGTCGGTAGTTTTACCCTTTTATTTTTAATGAATGTTATATAGGTGTATCCTCTTTAGGGTGAATCATTTCAAAAAATTATATAAATGGCGACATTTCGACCTCTCCGGTCATAAAGGAAGCTGTAGAAGCTCTTATTTTGTTTGGTCGGAACATATTGTTCCGTTGTCAAGAATGGAGTTCCGTATGAATAATGGAGTTGACAGTTTTTGGATTATATTGTATTTAGATTCTATTTGACAACGGAACAATAAGTTCCGACCAAAAATAAATATTAGCTGCTAAGACTTGATAATGACCGGAGAAATGTCGCCATTCATGTAATTTTTTGAAATTATTCACCCTTAAGAGGATCCACCTATATACTGCAATCATTAGTTTTTTTGGTTAGATCCCGTTTTTATTAGGAAAACGTGGTTTCCTAGTTAGGAACAATTAGCATTTCCAACGAAATGTCAAAATAAAATACTTCAGTTCTCTTGCCGAAACGATTTTTTTATTTTCCAAAAAATAGAATCGTTTCAATCTTGTATTTTACAATGGGAATTTCGCCTCTTCCACTTCATTCAAAATCGTATTGTAAGTCTTCAGTGTCATTACAGAATAGTCTGTTTTTACTCATTTTTAAACTTAAGGAATTGAACTAGAAACGTTCCTTACCCCTCTTCGTTTCTTTATCCTTTTTAATCATTATTAAACACGGAAAAATAAACAAATAATGCAAGTTGAGACAGGCACTAACTGCTTCATTTCTGTCAACACCAATTTTTGCCAGTATACATTTTTATGTACAGGGATTTTATACAGGGAACTTATATGTACAGGGAATAAAGCATCCCAAATTATCCCACCTCGCCACCTGAAGAGGCAGTGGCCCAAAGATTTACTCATTTCATAAGGTTTATTTTCAATCACCATTTAATTATTGCTATTATCAAAACTAACCACAGCAATCAGCTGATTTGGGAATAATTTAATATGTATAATTACTATATTATTGAAAATTTGTTCTCATTCCTAATAAATGGTTATTTATTTATTTATTTATTATTATCAAATACTTGTTATCTTATATACTTTTAATAATTATACTTAACCGATTGTGAGCGAACCCAGCTGAAAGGAATAGTCACTGGATTATTACCTTTCTCATGTATTACACTATCAACAAAACACTTATAACATGTAAAATTATGTAGTTGTGTTAATCAATAAATATTAAAAAAAATAAAAAGGAATTCTAGTTTTGACTCGTCAATATCGGTTTTGACGAAACCGTTTTACTACTACTTCTGACTGAAATTCTAGTTTTAAGTTATTTTGAAGATAACATAGGGAAATTCTAGTTTTGGGTTTTTTCGGGTTTTGCGTTAACGCGGGCCCTTACGTATACGTAATATACTTATGGGGGATACTAAACCAGTAAGAATATACTAAACCAGCAAGAATATATTAAACCAGCAAGAATATACTAAAACAGCAACGACAAAAATGAGTTTAGAAATTCATGGGATAATATCAATCCAGGTGAAACTAAGTCCGCTGATACAACACTCTACACACATTTATATTATACATTATACACACATTTGGCACATTATTTTACTCCGTATGATGTTTCGTGCTATATTTTTAAAATAAGCTTTTAACATTAATTAAGTTTAGCTAGTTCAAAAAATAATTTTTATGTCAAAACCATTTTATATTATTTTATTAGGTAAAAAATTCTTATAAGGAAACATATCCCAAATAACAATACAAACATATAAAATTATTAAATTACATGAATTATATTAATTAGATAAAAGTAACTGTTATTTTAATTATTATAAGTCCAATAAAATAATCATTAATCAATGATAATATAGTAGAGCTTATTGCAATAATAAATACGTTTTGAAACAAGTTATAATCTGGAAGTAAAACAATTAAGTATTTAGTTGAATTTGTTAAGCTAATATTGACCTATTAAATAATTTACTAGTGTAATCTGAATTAAGCTAACAAAGTTAAATTTATTTGTGAGGTAAGTAGAACAAAGTTATGAGCAAGTGTTTATGTTATACTTATAACCGCAGAGAGAACGTGTCCCCCTGCGGAACTCCACTAAGCCTTAAAGAGAAACAACAGGCCTACAGCAAACAACCCGCTCCCTTATTCCCTCTTTTGTGTGGTGAAACAGTACAGTCCTATAGTAACACTTATTATTATTAAAATTATGTAAACAGGTTTACATATCAAATATAAGGGAAAACTGAAGACCCTTATCCTTATCATTTCCTGCGTTTGACTGTCGTGTGCGCATCTTATCTCCAAAAGTACCATACCCAAAAATGTTAAACGCTGTAACTTTGTAATTATGTTGTGTGTAATTCAAAGTTACAACTAAGAGTACTACCGAACGCACGAAAATATTATATTATAGGGAAGCCCCAAAAACAATGGGTTACACTTTTTATTAATAGAAATGCTCGCGCTCACTCTATAGGTTGTTCAATGAGGACGTAATTTAAATATCTCTATTTATTTACTTTCTATTTTATTACTTTCTCATATAAAGAGAGAGTATTATGATGGCGCAAAAATTCGATTTTGATAGATTTACACGTTTTGAAGTCCCCTGAGTTCAAAAAAAGTTGTTTTTAAGAAATGTCTATTTTATTTGTGCAAACGTGTGGAGCCTATATTAACTACTTGGCCGATTTTGACGAAATTTAGATTACAGGTTCAGAAAAATCATACTTTAGCTGAAATCCATTTAAATGCGAATCTAACGATATAAGCTGTTTTCCCAAGAAAAATCTAGTTTCTGAGATATTGATAAAAATAAATGTGATTTTATTGATAATCAGTGTTTCTTTTTTTTCTTTTTTTTTTTTAAATCAATTAAATGAGATATTATAGAATTTAAGTACAGTTTCTACAATATGAGAAAGTTTGTTTGCGTTCTCTGGTACCGATTTTTTAATGAAAAAAGTATTTTTTACTAATCCTAAAGACGCAATTAATCAATCTTAAGTTTACAGCGTTGTATCTTAATATATTAGGCTTGAAACGATAGCGGGTATCATTTCAATTAGCTTGATGCGGGTCGACGTTCAAGACGAAGAGCCAGCACGAAATATACAGACATTGTCAGAAGTTATGTGACATTTGAGGGTTACATGAGAACGCAAAGAATCAAATCTTTACATTTTTTCCCTATCGTCCCACGGTCACTGCATATAGTCATTTCAAATGTATCCTTTGTGGGAATCGAACTCCGATTATTTTTGTTAGGACTTTTCAAAGAGAACAGATTTTCGCCTCTGAAAGCACACCGAATAAATTCCCGTATAAAATACTTTTCTAAATCTAAACTTAGTAAATGCCTTTTGTAGGCCCCCGTACGTAACTTGGTTTGTAATGTTTTGAATACTTTAGAAACTTGATAAAACATTTTATTTATTTAGAAAAACATTTTTAGAATTTTGAAAGGAAAAGTTTTCCCTTCAAGTTATTTTCGTACCGTTTATTTTCGTAGTCATTTGTACTTTAATTTAAAAAAGGTTTTGGGATACTTTAACCCTTTTTTCTTTTGGAATTTCATTTTCCGGTTTTTTTATTCTAGTTAGAAAGGCACCAAGGTTGATTTGGTGGGAATGAACGTAACATGAATTGAATCAAGTTTGAACTGTGGGAAATATAAAAGCATATGAGTATGTTCTCTAGATGGTTGTATGGTTAGATGAGGAAGAGATATAGCCTCCGGGTGTAGGATATCTAATTCGTTTCAGCCGTTTCGCGTGTGGTAACTCGTTAGGCTCCCTGTTTTTCCAGGATGAGTTTTCTCTTGCTCATTGAGAAAGTGGCGTTAGTTCTGCAGGGCACCATTATGCGGAAAAGCCTGGGCTTTAATGTTATATTTCATACGGAAAAGGTATGATTCTCGACAGAGGATACCCTTGGTTTTCATATAAAACCGTTCGAAACCATCCAGACCTTGCGGTTTTTCATATCTTATAACTTCTGAGAGAAGGTAAACCTAGATGACTGATGGTATCCAAAGCCTTTTCTCAAACCGCAGCTAAAATGGCAACGCGAGATTAAATTTTCCCGAACTAGGAAAGATTAAAATGGTAACGAGGAATGCAAACCATTTATACCTTAGTATATAATTTTAATTTAATTACTTTAACAAGAGGCTTGGAATCTTCTCTCCTTTTCTCTTAATTTACATTATTATTTTAAAACTCTAATTATTTTCTAACTGTACGTCTTTTAAATTAGAATATTTATCTGAAAATGTAAGACAGGCATTATTAAGAAAAACTGCATAGAAAAGGAAAAGGAATATATATAAATTCTGCTTTTAACTCAGTAAATAATATTATGTAGATATTACATAATACAGTACATATTATGTACTGTTAAAATATACAAAAACATTCATGCATTATTAGAAATAGTAAAACTGAAATAAAGCATATCGATCATATTAATTTAATTTGCTTAGAGAGTTTTGGTAGAAACTTTTTTTGAAATACAAACTTTTTCTTTAATTGGCTATTGTCTAAAGAGTTCAAAATAAATCTCTTAAGCAAATTTAAAAAACGTTTGACGTATAATTATTGATAAGTGAGCATGTGATTAATGTTTAGGGTCCGTAGGCAAAACCAATAAAGACCCTTATATTTTCTTGCGTGTGTCTGTCCGTCCGTCCCTGTCCGTCTGTCGGCCTGTTCTCACGGCTACACCTTTTGTCCGATCACTTTGAAATTTGGCATGTATGTGTCTTGTACCTACTCACATATTTTAAAAATATAGCGAGTTAAAAAAAAATATTTATCAAAAAAATTAGGGTAAAAAAACTTAAGGGTTACAATTTTTTTTATTTTTTTTCGACACCGTGAGGGGTATCATATGAAAGGGTACGTCGAGCTGATTACAAAAATATATAATTCTTTGGTTATAACTTTGATAGGGCGAGCGTAGGCAAGTTTGAAGTGGGTGTGAAACGTACCCCCCCCCCCTCCCTCTATCTCGCTTATGTGCGCAAAAAACGTTTTTTTTTATATCTATGATATTTTCGATGTATTATTATATGGTTGTAGTCCGGTTCAGTGGCAAAAAAAATACTTTATCAGAAGTTTGTTTATGTGGTTTGAGAATATCAGACCTATAGGATAGTTCAAAGTAAGCTTTTTAGCATTTTGAAAAACACCATCAATAGGGTACTACTTAAACTATACGCAGGGTTGCCTACGGACCCTCGCTGTGTACTCACTAGCACACACTTGACCTGTTTATTTACCACGTCTATCCTACTTTTCGAGTAATAGAGATATACCTTATAATTTCAAAAGTATTGAAACCAACTTCAAATTTTCTATTTTCTTGATACATTTCGATCCCCTCAATTACTTACATGGTGGAGCAACGCTCGCGTAACCGTGAACTTTAAATTTAAAATTGTAATTTTAGGTCGGGAAAAAAAATCTAACTTCAAACTATTCAATAAGACA
Source organism: Gerris lacustris (assembly GCA_951217055.1). Lineage (NCBI taxonomy): Eukaryota > Metazoa > Arthropoda > Insecta > Hemiptera > Gerridae > Gerris > Gerris lacustris. Next base: position 44,395,923 of record OX578276.1, read on the forward strand.
AACATTTCTTTCAAATACAATTTTTTAGTAAAACCAACAGCTACACCGCTATGAAGTGTTAAAGATCGTTAAAAACTATTAATAGTTTTTACATAATAAAAAATAAAACAATAAAGTAATAGAACAATAAAGTAGATGATAGGAAGCGAGGAAGCTATGTGCCGCACTAATTGGCAGCCTATTTTTTTCTGTACTTATTAATATAATCCAACAACCGTAGATAAAGTTCAGTATGTAACTCGTGCGAAAACTGCATTTTGCTTTGCTTGTGCGCTTTACTACCCTCACTGTCGCTCGGGTGCAAACTCCCACTCGCGTGTAAAATGCTACTTTCCGCACTCGACGGGTAATGTACTATTTATTTTTTAGTTCTGATCGTGATAATGATTTTTTTAAACGTTATTGGGGAAAAAGATAGGTTTATGCGTATAAATAGTAGTATAAATTAATTAAAAATTCAGAGCTATAATAATAGTAGTTACATTTAGAGCTGTCGAACTAAAGATAAACAAATTGCAATTACAATTTAGGAGTAAAAACATTGCTAATAAATCAGAATATTTTCTTTACATACGGAACAAGACCTTCTTTATCCGAAACTTACTTTCTATAAACTTTTACTGAAACGGGGTAGGTAATGATTCGTGAAGTCGTTACGGAGGTCTGATAGCATGGAGCAGGGTAGTTGCGGTATCGCTCCCTATCAAAGAGCTATAAAATTCTGTAAGGTTGAGAATTCTATAGGCCTTTGGAAACAGAGGTAAGCCCTAATAAACCAAAAGAAACCCCCTACTTATCTTCTCTGTATTGTGTCTTTTCTACCTGCTTCTTTGGAAAACAGAAGCTACTCTAAAATGAAAGCAATGTTACATTTTCCTCGATAATGAAGTCATTGCTTCTTTTCTACCAAGAGTACTTAAAATGATAACGATGATTGATCCACGACTATACTTTCAAACATAAATTTATATATAAAGGTCTAGTAGATTTAAGCCTCGTCCAGACTGCCGAATCGAACAAAGGAAAGGAGCCGAGCATTGGTCTCTGCGCATGTCCAGTTTAAAGTGCACCTGCGCATCTCAGGCTAAAACAAAGGAAAGGAGCCGAGCATTGGTCTCTGCGCATGTCCAGTCTAAAGTGCGCCTGCGCATCTCCGGCTAAAACAGAGGAAAGGAGCCGAGCATTGGTCTCCGCGCATGTCCAGTCTTAAGTGCGCCTGCGCATCTCAGGCTAAAACAGAGGAAAGAAGCCGAGCATTGGTCTCTACGCATGCCCAGCCTGAGATGCGCAGGCGCACTTTAGGCTGGACATGCGCAGAGACCAATGCTCGGCTCCTTTCCTCTGTTCGGTTCGGCAGTCTGGACGTGGCTTTAGAATGAACGTCATTGGATACTGACGACGTGTTGTAGCAAATCAATCCGACCAACTCGAACACTACAATATAACTTTCTCATATACGTTTTTATACTGGACCAAGGGGGCTTTAAAAAGTCTAAATCATATAAAATCTCACAGTAGAATGCTTGCGCTGTCGAAATACCTTTTCTAAACATATTTGCTTCGTATGTGAGAAAGTGAATGGGGGTCATTGTTTCAGTTATTGAAATTTAAATGTCTTTCATCTACGATTGATACAAAATATAAACATTTTATCTCTGTTTCGATGGGTAGAAAGTGATTCTTTTCGTAGTTGCATTCATTGCGTATGCGCGTTCATAATTCTTCACCTTAACGCACGATTAGCGAGTTTGTTTACATTTAACAAAACTAATTTGCTGTTTGTTTAATTAAAGTAACTGTTTATATCGAGTTTTTAGTGAAAAACGATGAGTGATTTAAATGATTATGACGAAAATGAGGAGAATAATACGCTTCCCGAAATAATTAATTCGGCACAAAATACAACTAATAAATTAATGTTATCTTTATCAAAAGAGAAATACGAACTTACACACAGGAAGTTTATTAATTTTGCTTCCGAGATTACCGAAGGTAACGGAAGCATTGTGTTCACTTTGGAAAACGAAAAACTTTTATGTCTCCGATTTTAAAAATTCCAAGACAGAAATCTGTTTCAGACATTAGGTAACATTCTCGTGTCTGTCTGTCTGTCAGTCTGTGTGTCCGCGAATTATGAAACGTGCGACGATAACTTGAGTAAATGTCAACAGATTTTGATGAAATTTGGTAGACATGCTCATTTCACCAATGCCTAGGACGAGTTCGTTGCAAGCGTTCACGAGCAACGCTCGCGTAAACATGAACTTTAAATTTAAAATTGGACTTTTAGGTCGGGAAAAAAATCTAACTTTATCTATTCAATAAGACTAACATTTTTTCAAATATAATGTTTTAGTAAAACCAACTGCAACACCGCTATGAAGTGTTACAGGTCGCTTAAAAATTAATAGTTTTTACACAATAAACAATATAACAATAAACTAATATAACAAAAATGTTAATGTTAATTTAACAGTAAAGTACATGGTAGGATGTGAGGGTGAGGAAGCTATGTGCCACACTAATTGGCAGTCTATTTTTTCTGTATTTGTTATTAAAATCCAACAATCGTGGATAAAGTACGGTACGTAACTCGTGCGAAAACTACATTTTGCTTTGCTCGTGCGATTTTACTACCCTTGCTTTCGCTCGGGTTCAAACTCTACACTCGCATGCAAAATGTTACTTTCCGCACTAGACACGTAATGTACTATTACAGGAATATCCATAGTTAAAAGGCTTTGCTATAGCTTAAAATATATAATAAAACTATGTATATTCTCATAAGTTAGTTTTATTCAGCATTAGTGACTCCTCATAATTGCAATTATATCATTTGCATTAAAAAAAGAAAAAAATAGGTAAATTAATTTGGCATCATTATAATAAAGTAAAGATTTCTTCTCAGTGAATCTGAGACGAAAATTTCAACAAATTTCACGTTGATGTAAAGTTCAAAGACTTTAAAGGTTTTACTCGAAAATTTAGCGAAAATTCCTTTTTGAGGAGGCCAAAGTCTAAAAGTATCTAGTTGATCAGGCTAGGACCAAGAGTAACATCGTTACAAAGTTTTTGGTCTTCAATTTCAGTTTACTTTGTTGTTCCAAGTTTATGCTTCGTCGACTTTAACTTTTACTAAAGTTGGTTTTCAAAATTGCTTCCGGCAATTGAGAGAAGCAGTGGATAAAAATAAATCCTTCTTCGAAAACGAAAAAGTCGTTCCCATCTGGGAATCCAAATAACTAAAAAGAAAAGGATCAGAAGCATTATTTAAAAAAAGAAAGTAATTTTGTAAAATGATCTTGAAAATTAGAATTTTATATGGAAATTATCTGATTCATATTTTTCACTTTTTTATGCTAAAAAAAAACTTTTTAACTCGATAAATCACGAGCTGGATTTGATAAAGGCGTTACAGAGAGCAGGATCGTTTTACCGGAGAAGTTTAGAGATAATCCTTTTTATCATGATGAAAGTCAAAGAAATTTTAAATGTAAAAGTTTTAATTAAAATTCAGTTTTCGAAACATAATCATAGCCACTTTTATACAAAATCAAGGTACTTGAAGTAACAAAGATTTCATTTACAACGTCCATACTGAATAAAGATTTAAAACAAGAAGTTAATTGTGAAAGTATAAAAATGTATCCGATATTACTCGCAAATATCGAAACATTGCGATGCCTAATAGTAGTGACCCACTAACCCCGTATAATCCATTATCTGTTACATACAGATTATTATAGATGTAAAAGCCCTTTGACATGTCTAATAGTAGTGACACACTATCGCCTTATAATCCATTATCTGTTTGTATAGATGTAAAAGCCCTTTGACATGCCTAACAGTAGTGACACACTAACCCCTTATAATCCATTATCTGTTAGTATAGATGTAAAATCCCTTTGACATGCCTAATAGTAGTGGCACACTAACCCCGTATAATCCATTATCTATTACATACAAATGTAAAAGCCCTTTGACATGCCTAATAGTAGTGACACACTAACCCCGTATAATCCATTATCTATTACATACAGATGTAAAAGCCCTTTTTTATGCCTAATAGTGACACACTAACCCCGTATAATCCATTATCTATAAGATAACGATTTAAAAGCCTTTGGCATGCCTAATAGTAGTGACACACTAACCCCGTATAATCCATTATCTATTACATACAGATGTAAAAGCCCTTTGTTATGCCTAATAGTGACACACTAACCCCGTATAATCCATTGTCTATAAGATAACGATTTAAAAGCCCTTTGGCATGCCTAATAGTGACACACTAACCCCATATAATCCATTATCTATTAGTTAAAGATTTAAAAGCCCTTTTGCATTTTAAATAGGTAGTTTATGTATGTATATAAAGTGATCTTTATTTTTGTTATTTATTCATTGTTTGTTTTTTGTTTTAGGTAAATTTGAGAATTATTCCTGTTACAATCCGTTGCAATCTGTCCTTCCAATCTGTTGCAAGTATTTCTTATTTAATTTTACAATTTATTATAACAGTTGGTATTACGTATTATTGACACAATGAATTATGTGCTACTGCAAAATATAATCTTAGTATTGAATATCTCTTGGAAAGGTACTCTTATAAAGCATTGCTTTGTCTTGATATTTTATAGTAATAATACGTTATCTTAGTTTTAATTTATTACGGCTTCTATCTTCTAAAATATTATTCAAATAATGAAGTACAGATCTTTGCAGAGCAACTCCATGTTTATAGTCACATGTGTTTCTTGTCAATTTTAGTGTTTTCCGGTGAGATCTGTTTCACGAAGGGTTTGAAGTCCTTGATCTTGTTTCCACTGCTGGAAGCGTCTTCAGGAGGGTAGTGGATTGTGATTTTAATTCGAAGCAACAATTAGATTAACCTTACAATCCTGGAGAGACTTCCAGTAGTGGAAGTGAAACGTCGGACTTTAAACTCTTCTTGATGTGGATTTCATACAGCTCAGTGGAGAGAACCGTTTGTAGTGCTAAAATGTAAAATTTGAAAACAGTACTCATAGAATTAGAGAGATTTATGTACTAAATGTTTTTTATGTATAAATATTATTATTCAATATAGGTATTAAAAAATAAAAAAATATTTTTTTTTTTACTGGGTGGAACTTCAATTGTTGCACTAATTTCTTTGAAAATCCTCATTTCTAAAATAATATTAGTATGTAATGATTTAATAAAACATTCATGAGCTTGTATATAAAAGTAAAAGCCCGCCCTTGCTCCACCCGCCGATAATTCTTCCACTTCCCAAATAGGTAGAGGGTTGAAATTAAGTTGGGTATTCATTATAAGGCATTTAGATTATCTAAGCATCGAACATTGTGAATTTCTACTCCAAAAGGAGAGGAAGGAAGAATAAGATGTGACAAATTGCCACCTTAATCTAGGAAGTTGACAGACGTAATTGTCAAAATGACTCTTAAGAGATATTCTACATAAGCTTGTATTTTAGATGATTACCTCGGTAGTATTAAAACCTCCTTATATTACTAGACGTAGATCGTCCATAAGACAGCCGAAGCTACCCTATAATTTTCCTGTGATTGGGTTATTACACAAACGCAACTGCAAAAATTCAAATTGTTGTGGCATATAATTTCGGAGATCAAATGCGTTATAGGTAGACAGATAAGCGCAGAAACGTCTAAGGGTACTCGTTTTTGCTTATGGACCCTAAAAATTGACTAAAATAACCTTTAAATTGACATAAATTTGCAGCGCTTCAAGTATTTTATACTAAAAAATTGTATTCAATCATTTTTAGGGTCCGTAGGCAAAACCAAGGACCCTTATATTTTCCTGTGTGTGTCTGTCCGTCCGTCCTGTCGCATGCTCTCACGGCTACACCTTTCGTCCGATAACTTTGAAATTTGGCGTGTATGTGTCTTGTACCTACCCGCATATTTTAAAAATATAGCGACTTAAAAAAAATATTTATCAAAAAATTAGGGTAAAAAAGCTTAAGGGTTAAAAATTTTACATTTTTTTCGACACCGTGAGGGGTATCATATGAAAGGGTATGTCGAGCTGATTACAAAAATATATAATTCTTTGGTTATAACTTTGATAGGGCGAGCGTAGGCGAGTTTGAAGCGGGTGTGAAACGTGCCCCCCCCCCCCCTCTATCTCGCTTATGTGAAGTGCAAAAATTCTGAAAAAATTCCTGAACATTCTTCGTCCAAAAGTAAAGATACCACTTTTTGGACATTTCGAAAAAAATATTTTTTTTTTATTATTAAAAAAAATACGCTTTTTTTTTTTATAATTATGGTCTTTTCGATGTATTTATATGGTTGTAGTCCGGTTCAGTGGCAAAAAAATACTTTATCGGAAGTTTGTTTATGTGTTTTGTGAATATCAGACCCATAGGATAGTTCAAAGTAAGCTTTTTAGCATTTTAAAAAACACCATCAATAGTGTACTACTTAAACTATACAGTGTGGCTTACGGACCCTCGCTGTGTGCTAACCAGCACACAGCGTTGACCTGTTTATTACTAAATAATTGTATTCAATCTTTTTTTTAAAATAAAGTTTGCTATAAACATACCATATAACCCAAATTTTAGTATTGACGATGCTTTCTGCTTAAGTGTCACGTATAAAACAAAGCCCTTAATAAAAGCTTGATGATTCTAAGTTCGAATGACTTTTAGCACTTAAATCTTTTACTCGTCAATTTAAACATTGGCTTAGATTTTATAGCGTTAAACTAACTTTATACTTTATCTCCGCATAATTTACATAAAATAACATGTTTATTGCCAAGTCCATATAAATCACCACTTATTCTGGCCATTAAAATAAAAATGTTTCCATTTTATATTATAAAGTTGAAGCATTTATAGGAAACATATTGTAGTTAAGTTATTTTGTATCTAACAATCTGAGAGGTTTCTTGTTTTGTGATATCGATTGCTCTGTTGTTTGGGTTAAGGATGTATTTCGAGTTATGTCACTATTCTTCTGTTTCGTTATTTCCGAAAGTTATCTTTTCGTGAAAGAAACATGTAACGACTGGGCGTTATTTCGGATTTTTATTCTGTCGCCGGGGAGAATGTCCTATAAAATTGTTCGATCTATTTCCGAGCTTTGGACATTCCGTTCTAGATTTTCTCCTTTTTATATATATATATATGTTTTTTATTTTTTCGTCGAAATGGCGTTTTCTCCTCTGTTATCGGTTTTTTTTTAAGTATCCTTTTTTCTGAATCTGTCTTCCTGTAATGGCCATTCTTGTTATTTATGGTGTAGCAAGGTATTTTTTCGTACCTAATTTTTTTTTTTATTGTATGTTTTAGGCTTTTACTCTTTAGTATAGATATTCGGTAGAATATTTAGTTGTTTTTTTCCGAGCTTACCGCATCGGTTAGGCATTTTTATCATTATTAAGTACGAATTTTGTTTTAAAGTCTACAAATTCAAATTTTTTTCACAAACATTCGTTTCAGTCATCGGAGAACAATTTTAGTTTTGTTGCATATATCTTTCAACAGTTTTGCGAACGCCCATATTTTGATGTCACTAAACGATTTGAAGGGTGAATCATTGCAGTTTACAGTGAGGGGAAGAAGAAGAAAATATGTGCCAGTAAAAATTTTAAGTCAATTGTTACAATATGCGACAATTGCCAGATTGGTTTATGCATTTTATGATATTAAGCTTTTCACTGAAAATGATGTGTAATAAACTGAGTTTTTCTGTACCAATTTTTTAGTCGCTATTCTTAAATATATTATATTTAATGTATGTAATATACAGTTTGGTCCAAAAGTCTCCCCCCCCCCTCTTAAAATTTGAACAGTTTGAGATAAATTAATGAAACTAGGGGGGATTTGAACTATGTAAAGGGAAGTTGGTTTTCATGCAATCACGCACCAGGGACAACCACCCACTTTGCTCCCAGGCCACCCAACTTCAAAATTTCAAATTGGAGTGTATATTTTTGATAGCATATTTGGATTATACGGTGAAAAATAATAAAATTTTACTTGAAACTTTTTTTATATCTCCAATATTTTGCCCCCTATAGGGGGGCAAAGATACAAAATAACCCTTCAAAAATAGTAAAAATAGACTGCCAATTAGTGTGGCACATAGCTTCCTCGCATGTTGTAATTTACTTTATTGATTTTTTCTAATTTTGTTTCCAAACTAATATCCTTCCAAACAAAAATTCTTTATAAACTAAGTACTATCGACGGCGGCGATTGTTACGTCTTGACTACTTGAGATGGCAGGCAAGTCGTCCGTCTTGAGCCGCCCCCCTGGAGTTGCTATGTCACACAGCCACATACGTGCCATAAATTTACCTAAAAGGATTTTATTCATGCGCCACCCGGCTATAGTCTCAGTCGTCGCTTTGAAACTCCACTTATAAGCAAGCGCTCAAAAGTTTTATCATTAATATTTGTAAAACGATTCATCCGATTTGAATGACATTTTTTACAGTATTCAATTAGCCCGCATAGATTGTTCCATATAAATTGTATCCCTCTGTCCTCATTGCTTTCTCAGTGTATAAAAATTCTGGAGATATTCAGTATGTTTATTGCTTCTACTTTATCCGATAAATTGGAATATTAATGTCGTCAGGCAGTATTGTGGGAATCAGACTATCGTAAGGATGATTTAAGGAACATCTGTTAAACAAGGAGTCTGGTTATTAAATCTGCTTTTCTTTTCTTCTCCCAACCCCAAACATTTTGCCTTTGTTAACCAGTTTCGTAAAACGTTTTATGAAAAACATCCACCTTGGTTCCTTCCTTGTCCTGAGGCACAGGGAGCTTAAAAGAAATCATACTCATTTTTCTTTAAGTAACCTCTTTTCCCCTGGATTATGTTATTCCTTTTTCTCCTAAAATTGCGATATTATTAAGTGAAATGTAAACTTATTAACTTACCTTGACAATCTATATATTTAAATTAAATAAAGAACTATCATTTTTATAAAGTGTATTTTTTGGTCTCGTCGTTCTCAGCGATAGACGAGCGAGATATTGTTCAACTTATATTTGCTGAAGAAAATTACACGCTTTTACTTATAAAGTTAAATTAAAATTCTCTGAAAGCAAGTAATAGTGTGGAGAGACCTTGGATTGAACCACAATTGGGAAAACTTCTCTATTTTTATTTTTAGAGAAAAAAGTAATCTTTAATTTTTAGTTTTGTTTGTCTTTTAAATGTCTTATTTATTAATTTGTTTCTCATTTAAGAAATGTCTGTTTTTGTTTTCTTATAATCGTAGTTTGATAGTGTGCTCAGTTTATTAAACTCAAATACAAGTAAATTATCAAACTAAATATATTTTAAATAAATCAAAACAACTTTGTGACAGTGTCGTGCCCGTATATTTCTTTTAAATTTAGTATGTATAGATAAAGTATTCTGATTGAGTAAAAAATATATTTTGAAATTTTTTTCGAATTACACATTTTAAGGTTCCTTGAGTAAAAAAAAAAAAAAACAATACTAAAAACGTCTGTTTGTATAGTGCCTGTAGTGGTGATAGTCTGTGATCCATGCAGACACGTGGAGCCTAAACTTATGCTCGTTTTCGATTAAATTTGGTCTACGTGTTTAGAAAAGCCATTCAGGCAAAAATATAGAAATTAATTATGACTACAATTGGAAGAATTGCCCCTCTAAACTCTGAATAAACGTGAAAAACAATTCTCAAAAATATCTCTGACGACTTTCGTTAAACAATTTTATAATAATTATTTTAGTCCATTTAAATTCGAATTGAACAGGTATATATAACTTTAAAAAAAAAAAAATCTATTTTTCGAGATATTCATGAAAATATATCTGATTTAGCTAAAAATCGAAAACCAAATGTGATCTATCTTGAAATCCTTATTAATATTATAGAGAAAAACTTGCCTAATAATTAGGGATTGTTTTAGTTATTTAGGCATAGGCCACTTGCCTGAGATTTTTTTATAATTATTTAGGCCAAGAAACATAATTTCTCCTCGGGCCGTAGCTAAGTAGTTTAAGAATTCATCGAAAAAGTGGAATGATCTGTGATTCTAATTTTCTCTGGAATAATCTGTGATTTCTAATTCGATTTCTTAGTGGTTGACTGTATTTCTATTTTTTCCGCTTCTCTCAGAAATAAATTAGTAATATAATGAATGAAATGTGGTCTTCACTAGATTCATCTTAATAGATTTGAATAAACCGTCCTTCCTCGTAAAATATTACCTGTTAATTTATCAAAGAATCTTTCAGCCTTTATGAGACCGTCATCAGTATCGATACTGATTTTGATTCTTCTATAATCGATTATAGAAGAATTATAGTTGAATTTTGTTCTTCAACCGGGCGTTCTTAAATGGAGCCCGAAGGTGGATAACCCGGACACATAGGTGAGTCAATTGAGCAAACCCGGGGAGGAGGGAAATGAGGTGTTGGCCACTTTACACATCCTAATTGACTAGTGTGAAGCATGTCTTATTCCCTGGGATTCGAACCATCGCCAGAGATTTTGGTAATGACCTTGGTTTTAGCGAAAGTTGCATTAATAATTAATCTAAATTAAGTCTAAAGTCCCTCTATTCGAATAGGAACCAAGTTCCAACGCGATGGAATACCAAGTTCATCACGAATTGGACTCGTTAACCTCCACACACAGACAACATGGTTCTTGCGAACCTAAATTGGCGAATCAAGTTCCCATGTGTTAATACCGCTTTAGACCGACAAAAAAAGTTTAATAATGTATTTCTAATGCATGGTTTATACAAAATGTTAGTGTTATAAATAAGAAGGAGTTGATTTGTTATCTGTTGATTGATATGAAATACATAGTTTCTTTTATCGTCAAGTCTGCCTTATCTATATTTGAGGTAAAACTTTGTTAGAAGCAGGTGCAGAAAGAATAAAAGATTTCAATCTATATTAAACACAGTCCTTATAAATAAAAAAAGTTTATTAAAGTGTTTCATCATCGGGGCCCGTTGCATAAGCGAAGAAAACTTCGATTCTTGTCAAAGTACTGTATTTGATACATTAAACTTAGATTTCTTATGAAATGTTGATAATAAAAAGATAATAAATTGTCTTTTTAAGTTTTACCGACTCTATATAGAGTTTCTATCTTATATAAATCTTTAGAAAAAGAGGTAGTTATTTGTTATTTGTATTCTTTAGAGCCGACAAAGGAGCTAAAAGTAAAGCAGATAGACTTGCACTCGGCTTCAATAAATAATGTTTGGAATGTAATAAATAAATGGAAGCAAGTCTAGAGGAGCTATTAATCACCTATTCATTGATTTTCCCTGTCTTCAAGCTCTTTTTCCTGCCCAACTCCTCTTCCAAAACTCCATAATCTAAAAGGGGGGAAAACAAAGATACTTAAAAACATTGCAATTAATGGCTCGTTCATTTCTTCTTGATCATCATGTATTCAGAGTTACTCACTAGAAAATATATCTATCCACTTGAAAAATTGTACATTAACAGCGGTCAGACGATAGTTGGTGATTAATTCGTTTAAATCATTTTTCAGTTATCCGATGTTGATTTGTAATCAATTTGAACTTGTCTTAAAATATATTTGGAATTATACAAAAATATAAATCAATCATTGGTTGTTAAATATGCAAAAATTGAATTTAATAATCCTTCTCTAACACTATTAATCAATTTCAGATATTATTCATATATAATTATTATTTTTTGTTTTTTTCTTAAAATAAAAAAATGTTTTATTCTAATCCTCTTATTTTTATTTTTAATAAACTTTGGATTTGACTTGGTACGTTATTTATTAGCTTTCAAATTATTTATTGGACAACGAAGGGAGAAAATTTCATCTCACTATATCGAGGCCATAGATTGTTTTAAGAAAATGAGTAGTCCCCAGGCCACCATAAGAAGTGAGTCGCTGATTTATAAAGTTTTCTTACCTTATGGAATCGCTTATTTATGCCTTGTCCACCGATGAATTGGGTATATGGCAGCTGGGCGCTGGACCATTTCTTTTTTTTTGACATGCCAAACATGCCCTTCTGCAACATTGAAAAGAGTAGGTAAAGTTTTGATTTTCACAGGATCGTTTAATTAAATTATTTAAAAAACAGTGGTACACCTGGCCACCGATAAGAGTGGGCCGTTCACTTTTCAACGTCCCCGCAGAGTGACATGTTTGGGGCGGTGGACACCCCAAACCACTTGCCGTATACCCAATAATTCATCGGTGGACATGGCATAAATAAGCGATTCATCAATCAAGCGATCAATCAGCGACTCACTTCTTATGGTGGCCTGGGGACTAGGGTCAAAGGAGAAGAAACGTCGGGCAAATCTGTTAACATTTTTCATTTAAATTTGGTGTCAATATTCTAATGTTATCTTTTTTATGTAGCAGACATTAAAATGTTAATTTTGAGGGATTGCCTGGTGCGACGTAATGACTTGCGGCTTTGGAATGTAATAAATAAATGGAAGCGCATCTTGAGGAGTTAAATATTAGGCCGCGAGGCCTTTGTTAAATTTTAGTTAATGTTTTACCAGTGTACGTACCTTTTAATTTCATCCCCCTAATCTCCAAAACCGTTCAAGTGAAGGGTGGTTAGTCCATGGCAGATTGTGAGTCCAAAACCACAAAAATCATTATTTTCTACTTCATGTACCCATCACCTTTCTCTTTTATATTTGTTAATTTATACAACCAATTTAGGTTTATGTTATGTGCATAGGATTGGTTCTTATCTTTTTTAAAAAGGTGCTCTGAAAGGTACACCTAGAAATAAAGAGATGTTTTTTATTCTAATTATTTTTTTTTTAATCTTAAACTCCACCCCTAACTACTAACTGAGTTGGGCAAAATTAAATTATTGTGTTTGACACAAGATTCTCTCTAAAACTTATTAACTACGTATAAGGTACTTCAATGACTATTATATAAAATAGAATATTTTTTTCTGGGTCAAAAAGTTTAAATTAAAGTGTAAGGGATTAAAAAAAAACAAAAAAAAACCTAATAGATATTAACCACTACGTGTCCTTCAAATGGCCCTAAAAAGAGAAACTAAAAAAATATTAAATAGGAACCCTATTTTTATGGAAAAAAAAGTCTACAAAAGGTCAAATCTATATCAGGGATAAAAAATTTGACCTCGTCTTTAAGATTCTCCAAAAATTCTGGGGGATTCCATTTGAGAGTTTAATTTTGCTATTTTTATGGCTTTCAGCACCATTGTAAGTTCTCATTGTTGGAAACCATATGACGCACTTTTTGAAACGCTTTAAGCGTTTTTCTAGAGATCAATTTGTCGAAGTATAAAGTAATTTTTTAAATGTACTTACTAACATAATTAAACTTTTCGTTTATTTAATTTATTGTAAAAATAATAATTAATAACACGAGCAATTTTAACATGGTATGTTTTGAGAAAAAACTCGAAGTAATGTAATTTGGCTTTTAAAATTCATATTTTGTTTTAATTAGTATTTATAAACATTGTACAATTAATTATAACCTTAGTGGGTAGGGAGAGAGAAGGTTTGGAAGGGAAGGGAAAGGGTTGAAAGCTTGCCACATCCAGGCAAGGATGGGTGACAGGGTCACTCATCTCCAAGAGGTAAGCGCAAGTCAAAGTAGAGTAGAGAAGAGAATCGCCTATCAGTACCGCGGGAACACTAAGTTCAACTTAGCTTTTAGTCCCTGCCTCGGTACTCAAACTTAACTATTGCTACCAACATAATAAAACAATCTAAATAGACGTGTACTCATTTTATTTACTATAAATAAATAGATTAGCGTACAAATGATCAATATAAAGCGTCGATCTAAATGTTATTACATAATTTCTTTTTTATTTTCTGACTTCGTTGTAATTAGTTTTTACTTCCTCATATACAGAGAGAGATTGATTGTGAAGCCGCGAAAATTCGATTTTGGTAGATTTACACATTGTAAAGCCCCGTTTCCAATCTAACAAGTTGCAGGCTCATGTTGCGGGACATGTGCAATTGGAAACAGTTCCGCAACAGTTCAGTAACACAACACTGAAAATACCTCAACCACAAACAAGAGAGCACGTGTAGGTAGGGAGCAAGGTTTAATTATGGTTTGGGCAGCGAGTATAGACTGCACCGCGCGTGCGCCCTTTCCTGGGATATGTTGCAAAGTGTTTCCATTACCCGTGGCACAAGTTGTGTCCCACAGTCGCTTGGCACATTTTTGTTCCCGGCACATGTCCCGCAACATGTTGCAGACTGTTTCCATTTCAACAAAATCCTGGAACTTGTGCCGGCAACATGTTGCGGGACAAATTTGTTGTAATGGAAACGGGGCGTAAGGTCCCCTAAGTTGAAAATGTAATTATTAAAAAATGTCTTTATAGATAGACATTTTTATACATTACAGTCTAAATGCACATAAAGCTATTTATATACTTATTTAAATATAAAGTAATTTTTAATATAAAAATGCTCTGCATAATATAGTCATAAATGAAGATGAATCCATTATCTTGTAGGATATAAAAGCTTTATTTACAAGCATCCCGCTACAGGAAGTATATATATTAATACAAACAAAATGGGAACGCATTTCACCTACACCAACATAAAATGTAAGAACTCATATTTACGATAGAAATAATTAAATTCATATGTGGGAACAACTACATCCTATCTACAATTCCCAACTCTATGGACAACTCCAATGAAACTCAGATGGGTTGTTGTAGATCCAATAACATTAGTGGTATATTTATAAATGACCTCATAATCCAAACTATAAAAAACCCAAATTCGTTGCTAAATAAGTAGTCGACCTTCTTATAATTTCAAAAACATCATTCATAGATGAAATATTCAAAATTTTCAACGAGCAAAATAAAAATATAGCCTACACCATGGAAAAAGATAATAATATAAATAGATAGATAATAATATAAATTACTTAGACGTAACCATATTAAACGAGAGAAACAGAGTCCACCACGTGGTAAGTAAATAAAGTAATAAATAAATAATTTAATAAATAAAGTAATTTAGAAAAAAAGAAAAACCAAGAAAAGCCAGTTCCTCTATTACCACTCAAACCATCTTTTCTATCAAAAACGTAACTCCATTCTCAACCTCATAAATAAAGCATTGCACTTTGACTAGAAATACATACCACATCTTAAAGCAACAATCCGTAAACAGTTAATGAAAAATTGCTACCCCAACAAATTAATAAATAATTCAAGAACTTTTTATATACTACGTTTTAAAATTTTCTATCATAAAGGCGGGGTTTACACGATCCAAGTAGACTTGGACCAAGTAATTTTGATCAAATCTACTTGGTCAAAGTAAAAATGAATTTTTGATGCAGGTTTACACGAACAACCAAGTATACTTGGTCCAAGTAGGGGAACTTGTCAAAAAAATATTTAGAAGCAAAGGAAAAAAAACAAAAATTTAAAAACCATAAAAGCTGTCAATACACTTCTTATAAACAAATCCGTCACAACTTTTCTCATTTTTGACATCTTTCTTGTCATAATCATATGGTTGACGCCATCCAAGTCTACTTAGATCAAATAACGTCTAACTCAACTTGGATGTCCAAGTTGACTTTGATAACCTGTTTACACGATCCAAGTAGCGTAAAAATAGTGTCAAAACTGATTTGGCCCAAGTCAACTTGGATCGTGTAGACGCGGCTTTTATCATAAATTTAAAACCTGTCAAAATGAAGATCGTAAATATGGGTCATGTCTAAACAAATAAAATAACTTGCGAATTTTTTCCGAACTAACTTTCCATACAGCAAAATTTTCTGAAAACGAATTAAATTCTGCTGAAAGATGGCTAAAAGTGTTAAAATAATGCATGTCATCGTGTTCTGAGCTATTCTAAAAGTTTCAAATGTCTAGCTACTCAGGAAGTTAGTTAAAAATCGATTGCAAGATTTTTACTGGACAAACGAACAAACAAACAAGAAAGCAAGCTAATAAAAACGTAGTAAAAAAAAACATGGCACACTGCAGTAAATAATAATAATATTATATATATATTATATATATATATATATATATATATATATATATATATATATATATATATATATATATATATATATGTTTATAAATACTACACGAGTATGGATAGTAAACAATATTTCTCTCATTGATGAGAGAGGGATGAAGGTAGTGTTTTACAGTCCTAAAATAGCAATATATTTTTGAAGCTTTTGAATGATACCGTAGATTTAATATACATACTAAATTTAAACTATTCATTCAACCTTTACTTATGTTATCGTCTCACGTGTGAACAAATGTGTGAGAAACTAGAGTATAATAATTCGTATATATGATATGAAAACATGCAAAATTATTAGGGTTTGAAGATTTAATTAACACCGATGATCTGATAATTGTGTCTCCTCGTGTCACGGTAGATCGCAACAGGACAATACAGGGTAGCTGACCTCACAATAAGTCTTCAATTATTAATTCTGTCTTGCCTTCGACATCTATCTTTGTATGTGTAACTTCAATAACAATGATTCAATCAATATTCAAATTTTGATTTGCTTGATTCTACTCCCTCGGTTTTGCTTACAGCAGACTATTATTACATTAACATCTTTAATCAAATGTTTGATTGACTAGACTCTCAAGAGCCATATGTGTCAAATCAATTTGCTATTCCTCAATCAATTGTATTGCTTTCGAGCTATGTGATCGTTCTGAAGAACGAATAATTTTTATATCTCCGATTTCAAAAATTCCAAGCCAGAAATCTTTCTGTCGTTCAATTTTTAACCTGACTTAATCATCTTAACAGAGATAAAAAATATCCTAATGCGAAGATATGTAGAAGAGACAAGATTATTTATTAAAATTACAAGATAAAAAGAACTTTTTATATACTACGTTTTTTAATTTTCTTTTGAATCATAATATGCAATGTTGATATATAACTTTTATTGTTATATAAAATGTTAGTGAAATATAAATAGTTCCGAATTTATTTACTTCACACAAATGACAACCATCTAGAGAGCTGATCTTAAACCTATAAAAGGACAAATCTTTGAACAACGGATCTCACCAACACCGAATCTAAACCGTGGCCATCGATATGGCCCCGTGTAGGGGAGGGTAAGAGAAGAAAAATAAGTACAATTAAAGATGCACAGATTTAGAGAAAATAAACCGATATCTAGTACACAAGTGTAGACACACCTGGTTGTCATACGTCAATTAATTTATTTCTTTGTTTACTTATTCTTTTTAGCTGTCATTCAATGTTTACCTCTTAATAAAAAATCACAAATTTGAAACCCGTTATAATGAAGATCGTAAAAATATGGGATACGTCAAAACAAATAAAATAACTTGCGGATTTTTTCCGAACTAACTTTCCATACAGCAAAATTTGCTGAAAACGAATTAATATCTGCTGAGAGATGGCTATAAGTATTAAAATAATGCATTGCCATCGTGTTCTGAGCTATTCTAAAAGTTTCAAGTGCCTAGCTATTCGGGAAGTTAGTTAGAAATCGATTGCTAGATTTGTACCGGACAAACAAACAAACTAATAGCAACGTACACAACAAGCAAGCTAATAAAAACGTAGTAAAATAAAGTATTATCATCTCAAAAATCTAATGTGAAGAATCGTTAAATTATCAATTCAAGGCAAACTATTAATAAAGTGATCGAGTTATCGAATCTGTATTGGCCATCCTTACTTAGAACGTTATTGAGTCTTGTAATTATGTTAAGAGAAATGTGACAGATTTTAAGAAAGGGGTGAAACTTAAATAAATTAGACAATGGTTGGTTGTAACAGCATAATATTATTAAAGTACATGATAAAGCTACGTGTCACACACAATTGGCAGATTCCGTGGCGTAACAGCGCGAGGAAGGCTTAGACCTACCAAAGGGTTTTTTATACAACTACAATATATAAAATGAATGACATGGGGTTGGCGTACCGCTCCATGCCCCTTCGCTGCCTATGTTTATATAACCGATGCTCAATGAACTTTAACCTCAGTCGGGGATCGAAAAGGAGATGCTTGAAAACTTATGGCTAACAATCATGCTTTGGACCCCAGTAAGTTTCCAATTACCCTCCTCTCATTTCGTTTGCTATATACAATATATATAGTATATAGGAAATTAAGAATACAAACTAAATTTACATGTGGATGACGGGTATAATTGTAAAAGGGAAATAGTCAGAGTAGAAGTCGAGACGAGGTTTAGTAGAATTTTTAGGTCCTACTACTAGTACTGGACGGGTAGGAGGAGCCATTTGTTCGAACCTCAATAAGGCCCTAAAATGGACCTGATTGAGGCCCTTTTTACTAGCCTCGTGGTAGAGTTCCAGTTACTTCTCACATAATACCTCTATATTATGTACCGCTGAAGCAAGCACGGTCTGATCATTGGTGGGCCATGTAAATCAGAAGCCCGAGGCGTGGGATCGAATCAATGACCTCATGTTGCCCTCGATTTATTGATGACCGAGCAGATGTGACTAGTGTCTAAAGCCATACGATCACGCTGGCTAGAGTTGGAAGTTTAAATCCGACTAATCACGTAAGCGTTTGAAGGGCAGTCTGGAGCATACATTGCCCCACCCTTGGCTCTACCATTAGTAAGGACGCAATACAGGGGGTAAGACAGTGTCTTGGCTCCTGCTTTGCTGCTTTGCGTCGTTGTCTTTAAGGATATAGAGGGTGTGTTGATAGTAATGACCGGGTGTTTCAAACTCATGGAACCTCTGTTCTGCAACAAAAAAAGGCCTTACTGCTTTGAGGGTGGATGCATTAACAAACTGAATTGATCTTGTCGCTATCATGAGACGGCCCTTTGAAGAGGAGGGATGCACGGTGGACGGTGGGTGAAGTGCCTGCAGTTCTGTCTACATACATGTGAAACAAATTATTTCGATGACCACATTGGTCGTGTTCAACCTATGCTCTTCATCCGACCCTCTTACTTTTAGGGCGGTATCCTTATTTTCTAGAATATCAGAATTTAGCAGGGAAATTCATAAATCTTCTTCTACGTAAGACTTGTTATTTCATTATCCTCATGCAGAGCCATTAAAGGCTAATGTGCTTTAGAATCGTACTGTCCAGATATTTCCTATTTTCTTTCAGACTATTCAACTTTATTTTGTTTCCTTAGTTTATACGAGTATACACTTATGTTATTGCTTCCGAGCTTACTGGTGGTGGTGGTATTGGTAGCATTGTGATCGTTCGGATAAACAAAATTTTATTAAGCTTCCAATATCAAAAATGCCTGGACAGAAATCCGTTTTTAGATATTAGGGAACATTTTCGTTTGGTGTGTCCACCAACATATTTGTGAACCACCATATCTTAAACCTACTTCCCCGATAAAATTTGAATGGAAGATCAAAATTTTCTCATTATCAGTCTCACGTTAATTTCAACCTCTTGCGCCTATTGCTTCCTTCTGAATGCACACATTTTTTTATTATTAACAAATATATCCTCGAAAGTACCTAGTTACTAGATTTTGAAGAAATTTGGATGGTTTGTGGAAATTAGCCTCTAGATTGTCCCATAATGGCAACCGTCTGCGCGAATTTAATATTGCTTAAAAATAAGTCTGACCCCACTGAAAATTGAAACTGTACTAATCTCATTTGGCAATTTGTAAAATAATAGGACGCGAGCATGCTATGTGGCTCACTGCAGATTATTATTTTGTTATTAGTGGTTGAAATTCATGGATTTTATCTTTTATGTTTTATTTATGTTTTTGAATAAGTCATGAATTTATGTATACAGTTTGTCTGTCCATTTTTATGTTGTATATAAAATATTTATTAATGTGAAAAAGTTATCTCAAGTTAGCGTGACTTAAAATAAACCTTTCAAAGTGAATTCATTTTAAAAGTGTTTATACTTACAAAAACTCTTTATGTAACTTAATTTTGTTTCTATTAAAATTTAAAGAAATGTTCAAGAATGACTTTTTTAAATAATAATATTTATTCAGCTGATAAAGAGTTGCCAAGTAAAGCTTAAAGAGTTGTATTTATATGGTCTTTTTCATGGTTCTCTTTTGTGTATCTGCCTTGTAAATAATCCTCCTTTGTAAATATTTGGCAAGTAATTTTCCAGTGAATTATTCCATGTCAAAAGGAAACTGTAAATTTGTTTATTTTATTCAGCATTTCTAACTTACCAATTTAACTTAAGTTTGAATAAAAAAAAAAATAATGTTTTGTCATTATTACTAGAAGATTTAAAAAAGTAATATATTTATATTTATAAACTTTTATTTAAATGTATAAATAATATTATGGCCTGGAAATAAGGCCTTAATATACCACCTTCACTTAGTCACGATAATATGTCTGCGATAAGACATCACGTCGAAAAGTTAATCTTTAATGCCGTTAGGTCTCTCGTTAGCGTTAGAGTCTCAAAAGGGAATTGGTAACATGCTTATGGTTTACCTTGCAAGTATTTGCCTAGTTCTAAATATTTTATTTGATACTATACTCACTTAGTTTACACCTACTTATCTGTCCACTTAACAGCATTTGCCCGTTATTTCTTAACTCGGTGGCGTTCTCTATCTCCGTGCTGAAGCTTTATCTCTTATCATTTATCACTTAGGAATCGGACGTCCTTTCTTCTTCCTGCCGGGTGGTGACTACTCCATTACTTCGCGGCGAACGCTCCTCTCCACCTCCTTAACATTACCGTACCATAGGAGTGCTGGCTCCTCAATCCTCCCCACCACCTACCTTCCACTTCCTTCTGCCTCAAAATTTCCTCATTCCTCATCTTTGAAAATTGTCCATTGTCTAAATTCTTTCTAACTCTTAACGTTTCTTGAGCAGGTAGTTATTCCATGACTAGGTTTTACTACCTGTTGTATCACATGCTTACTTGTGGTTTACCCGGTAAAGGAGGGTTTAGGTCAGCTGCATCTTGACCCATATTAGCTGTTACTGCGCATGCCCAAGTTTGAGTTATTATAATTTTTTTTAGGAAAATGTTATATTTTTATCACTGTTTAATTCCAGAAAAATAATTGTTTGCTTTTTTCTTCCATTTTAATTGATCTAATTGATAAAAATATCTGAATGCAGTTCCTTTTAAACCTATTACATACTAAAATAAGTTAATATTAGATAAAAGCAATCTATAAATAAAATTTAGAATAAATTTTAAATTGAACTACTATTTATTAAGTTAGAAATATTAAAAGGTGCCACTATGTCGCGTATTTATGAATATTAA
This sequence comes from Gerris lacustris, assembly GCA_951217055.1. NCBI lineage: Eukaryota > Metazoa > Arthropoda > Insecta > Hemiptera > Gerridae > Gerris > Gerris lacustris. The sequence goes on from OX578276.1 coordinate 44,417,211, forward strand.
AAGTAAATGCGCTCCAAAATATGACCTTGTGATACTCCTTAATAAATATATTGGAAACCATTATATCTTAAATGTACTTCTCCGATACTATTCGGATGGAAGGTCAACATTTTTTCATTAGTAGTCTCATATTAATTTTAACCTTTTGTGCCATTGCTTCCTTCTGCGTATGCACAAACTTTTTATTATTAATAACTTAATAACTATATCTTCGGCCAATAATATCTAACATAGTTGGAATTATAAAATTATACGTTATATTGACTATTTGACTAAGGCAGTGTGTATTTTATTAATGATGTGTACACATAAGTAATGACCCTTCATCTCATAATATGACACGAGGCAATATTCCGCATTAATGAGACTTTTGTCATATTTAATTGGTTTGTTTGATGTGGACATTGAAAAGATGATTCTTAAATAAATTTTTTTCTTTTTTTAAATATCTTAGTTGTTTGGAATAATTTTCTGCTATAGTTTTATTTTAACTTTATTATTTCTTTTTATTTATTGTCGCAGTGTTTTTTCCTTAAAACTGAATCTCGATGAACATTCGTAGAAATGTCAGGTATCTGAGATGATGAAATAGAGGTAATAAGGCCTGGTTTATGTCGTGTCATTATGTAATAGAGTTGAAAATTGTCACCAGATGATCCAGATTTGCGTATTTTCCCTTCATAATTCTCTTTATCATTCAGCATCACACTCCTCAAGTCACGAAATCTTTACCAATTTCTAATTCTAGTTTCACTTCAGCTATCACATTGATATTTGTCATAAAAGTTAACTTTAGCCTTTATCTATAATTTGAATTATGAATATTTCTTTCGTTCTGTATTAAAGTATGCTTTTTAAAACTACGAGTATAATTTTGTTTAGTTTTAATAGTAAACCATTTGGGGTCCTCGATAACTCGTATAAGAAGGAATTAGCTCCACTATCAATAAAATTAAACAGTATCGGGAGTGGTCACAACTTGGTGTACAGATCTGGTTTACCTGCTTATGTGAAGTTGCAACTGGTTTTGAATGCCACTTGTACGGTTTATACAACTAATAGCGGCTAATCCCGTATCATTTATTACTTATATAGTTGTAATATGAGCCATCACGGATTGTTGCGCCACGGAGTTTATGCAATATTTGCCCAGTAATTATTATCAGCATTTTATTTTCACGTATACGTAATACGTAGTGTATGAAGAAACATCTGTCTGTCTTCACTGCAGTCATATATAAGCCTCGGTGCTGAGTTGGTTTCAAACCAGAAATGTTGATACGTCCTAATTACATACAATACGCCGAACCAACCTAATGCATCTGCTATAGGACACTCCTAACAATGAGTAAGTAACCTGTCGGACGTAGTATGATTCGGTAGATAGCAAGTTTTGGTAGATTCACTAGCATGATATAGATCGGTAGCACAAACTTATTAAACTACTACAAATCAAATAATAAATTTTAATATAAATTTTAATAAATAATAAATGCTGTGTATTCGCCAAGTCAGAAAATGTTTTTTAATTTAAACATGTATTAATTAAAATTAAACAAGTATTAATATAAACATCCATTAATATGGAAAAATAGTTATTTATGCACCTAGGGAGTAAAGTAAGCCATTATTCCTTGAGCGAAAAAGTTGGTTCTTGAGGCGAAGCCGAAGGAACCATGGTCCCTAAATCCCGAGGCGAAGCCGAGGGAATTAGACTCTTTAATTCCCGAGGCGCGCCTCAAGAGATAATTATCGCGAGGGGAATAATGGCACTTTACTCACGAGGTACATACAATATTGTATCTCCAGTAGGGAGAAAATACACATTTTCGTCCATTGCACAGTTTTTATTTATTATTTTAATAAATAACAATAATTTTTAGCACTTTTAATAGCAGATATAAGATATTCAATATTAAAAACAAATAAGAATTGGAATTAAACTCAAATAGAAGGTTAGATAAGATGCAGGTTGTAAACAAAGATAAATATGGTCGAAAAAGCAGTGTCACCAACCTGATTTCAACAACTTCATTGCATTAGCCATTCATTTCCTACTATTTATAAAATAATTAAGTTGCAATCTTTACTTTTTCGCCCTACTTTACTTTTTCGCCCTACTTTTACTTTTTCTCCCTACTTTTTGAGTTCAGGGATGAAAAGACTTTTGTTCCTCTAATCTAATTTAAAATCATAACTTTTTCTCCCTATTGGAGATAAAAAATATTTGTGTTTGTGAGAGACTAATAGAGAAGGGGACAGTCTTATCGTTTACTTCTACTGGATAAATCAGACCTAGTAGAACTTACTTGGACGAGGGAAACTTGGCTACACCTATGATTTCACAACTTTTTACGCGAAACTTGGATTATTTTTTTACATAAGTGATTTTGTTGGGATTTCACTTCTTTTTGTAAGTATATAATTGAAAGATAATGAAATAAGTATTAGGAAATAAAGAGTAGTAGGGATGATAAGAATTGTTTAGAAGAAAGGATTTGAAACACAAAGACAAGATATGGAACGCGTTGGGTGTTCAAATTGAACTAAATAGTTGTCTCGAACAATACTGTCATCTATATTGTAAAATCAGTCAACCTCACTTATTCCAATGTAAAATTCTATAAATGAGAGTAAAATATTTTTTTAGTTTTAAAGTCCTCTACTAGGTAGCGCTAGTAGCGCAAGTTTTAATTTAAGATGGGCAAAGAAACAGATTTTTGAATTTTTCCTTTATTTGTACATTAAACTCTACCTATAAACTAAATTTCAAGTTTCTAGGATTGTTAGATGTGGCTTAGAATTATGATGAGTCAGTGACAAAATAACAAAACTTTAGGTTCATATATATCTTATAAACCAATATTGGTAGAGGTGTGCATTTTATATTTCTGGTTCAGTCTGTAATGAACTAATTAATTAGATCATTAATAAGGTAACAGAGGGGGGGGGGGGTCCAAAATGCCTTGAAATGGTTCCAGTTAAGGATGGTATGGCTGAAAATCGGAAAGAAAATTCCAAAGTTGTAAGTTTTCTTTTTGATAAAAAAAATACATTAAAGTCACTTGTATTCGAACTCCTTGATGTAAGGAAGCACAATTAGATATTTTTTAATAAATTATAATATTTTTTTATTTTAAAGAAAATATTTTGAGTTTAATTCGTCTATAAATTTGAAAAATATTATTCGATTTACATGACATTTTTTCCATTTGACTCGCCTTTGAAGAAAAACTAAATGTCCCCGTTAACAAAAAAAAAAAAAAAAAAAAAAAAATATATAATATTGGAAAATTTGACTCAAATACTTTTTGAATGGGATCATGTCGAAAAACGCGGTTAGTCTTATCTTTTTGGTCAAATTTTCTTTTTCAAAAAAATCTTTCGTTTTCCAGAAAACTGGAAGCATATACTCAAAAAAGAAGTAAAAGTGAATTAAAAAATAATATTGAGTTCGCTATATTTTTCCTGTGTGCGCGTCAAAACGATCTTTTATACTGGAAAGTTTCACGTTTTTATCTTTTTTGGTTCAAAAGTTATTGGAACCGTACAGAGTGACAGACAGACACAGGAACGAAACTATAAGGGTTTCTTTTTTTTGGTTTTACCAACGAAACCCTAAAACACACGGTTGTTGTGTAAGTTATTATTTCTTTTCTTTTTTAACTAGCGCTATATTAGCACTCTCAAGAACTGTTCTCCTCTTCAAATGTGTTTTTAGATGGTCATGTCAGTCTTCAGTTCAGTTTCAGTTTTACTTTTTTACACATAGGAAAAACGGACAGTCCGACTGAAACTGAGATTGAGGCGGAGACCTACCGGGATGAGTCGGACTGATTTGTTTTATTTCAGTTGTTAGAATTCCTATGTGTAACACAGGACATATGCCGCTCATCAGTTCTCACTTAAAGCCGGGTCTCCACTATATAACAAAACACTATATAACATGCAACATGTTGTATAACTTTGTTGTAGGAAGTTATAAATCATTAACAATAACTTGTACAATAACATTGTTAAATAGCCTTTCTGTCCATACTATTTCTACTTATAAACCAAGTTATTTAAAATATTTTATAACAAAATATTTTAAAACATGCAGTAGGTTTGATAATGTCGCGGAGTGAGAACGGTATAGTGCTTGCTGCAACAGCCTGTGTAATTTTGGCAACATGAAGACAGCAAAGGAATTGTCGCAGATATTGGGTTCGACCTTCAAAAAGGCTGACAAGAGCAGATGGATTACACTCTCTCAATTTGAACGACAGCAGCTATTTCATCCCAAACATCGTGCTTATTGTTTCTGTCCTCCGTATCTGTCGGATCCCACAACACCTTTTTCTCTCGACACAAATCAATCAGTTAAATATTTTTTTCTTTTGTCCATTCAATTTTTATAGCAAAAATAGAGGTGGTTCGATAGCCTGTATACTTAACTTAATTACTCGGAGAGATCTTTTTAAATTTGTCTTTAAGCACTGACTGACGTGTAAAGGGATCAGGCGACAGGTGGAGTGATAAGGGCTAGGGGGCCACGTAGCACGAGGCTGGGAAGGAGAAAAGTGAGGGAGCGGGGAGAAATGTTTTAAAACATTCTTTGATGTTACCAACACTCCGTGGATAACATGTAACTTGGTTATAAAACAAGAAACATGTTATTTAACATGAAGTTATATAACTTTTTAATCATACTTTTTGTAACATGTTATATAATTTCCTGCCACAATATTATATAACGTGTAATACCGTGTTTTGTTATATAGTGTGGACCCGGCTTAAACTCTTGAACATTGTACGTTAAGTGTAAACCCATTTAAAAATATAAAATCCTTCCTTAGTTAATTTTTTTGTTTTTTTTTTTGTTTTTTTTTTGTTTTGATCCATTTATTGAAATTTAAATATTAGTACATACAAAAATTAACAAAGACGTGCTTTATTCCAAATCAGCCACTGGCTGTGGATATTAAATGAGGAGGTTAGATTCCAAATTTATATAACAACAAATAACAATTAAATAAAATGAAATAAATAAATCTAACAATTAAAAATTAAATATCCTAAAAAAGTGCAACATTTAACAATTAAATAATGCCCACTTGCTGTGTGGTTCGGTTTAGGACACATATCAATATATATGTAATTCAATAATTACTATGTTTTCCAAATCCATATCTCTTTGAATACGTTGGTCATCCTTTTCCATTCTGTGCGATCCCCTGCGACCCTCTGCCACGTTTCCCCTCCGCAAATATTTTTGAATTCCTCATCCCATCTACCTCCTGGTCTGCCTCGTCCCCTGCACAGTTCTCTTGGGTACCACTGAATGATCTTTTTTGTCCAGCGGTCATCAGTTGTCCTCGCAATGTGTCCTGTCCAATTCCATTTTCTCTCACAGATTGTTTTGGCAATATCATCTAATCCTGTTTCCTTTTCTATCCAAACATTTGTTCTCCTATCTTTTCTCGTTATTTTCAGCATACTTCTCATCATGCCCCTGTGTGCTGTCCTCATTCTTCTAACAACTTCTCTATTTATAATCCATGATTCACATCCGTAGACCATTACTGGTAGGACGCACAGGTTCCATAGTCTTCTTTTTGATTCCATGTTCCCATCGGATCTGAATAGGTGTTTATATTTAGTATAGCTTCTCCATCCCATAGCAATTCTTCTGCTTATTTCCTTTTCTTCACAATTTCTATTCTTAGATATCAAGCTACCAAGGTATATATATTCTTCCACATGCTCCATATTCGATTTTTCTTCCTTTATTTTTTCATTTTCCACATTAATAGCCATTATTTTGCTTTTGTTTCTGTTTATTTCTAATCCAATCTTTCCAGCCTTTTCTTCGAGATCTTTTATCATTTTCATTGCTTCTTCTAAGCTCTTTGCTATTATTCCGAGGTCGTCTGCAAACTTTATTAGGTTTAGCCACTCTCCATTGATATTAATGCCAAGTCCTTCCCAATTTAACTCTTTGCATGCTTCTTCAAGTGCTGCTGTGAAAATTTTTGCAGAGGGGACATCTCCCTGTCTTATACCTCTCCTTATTTTAATTTTTCGTTTTTCATCGTCTATTTTTATTTCCACTTCAGCATTATTATATATATTCTCAAATATCTTAACATACTCTTTCCTGATATTCAGTTCTTTTATTAGTTTCATAATATTTGACTTAAATAGGGAGTCAAATGCTTTGCGGAAATCAATGAATACAATTACCAAAGGGAATTTGTACTCGTATGATTTTCTTATTAGCTGTTTCATCACTAATATATTGTCCAAGGTTGAAAAATTTTTCCTAAATCCTGTTTGTGAAATATGCAGTCGTTCTTCTATTGGTCTTTCAATCCTCTTTGTGATTATGGACATAAAGGTTTTATATATTACTGAGAGCAGGCATATAGGACGGTAGTTTTCCATGTTTTTCTTGTCCTTTTTTGTGGATAAGCATTAGCTGAGCTGTCAACCATGACTGGGGGACTTTTCCTTCTTCTAGACAGCAATCAAAGAGCTTTTTTAGTACTTGAACTAGGGTATCCCCTCTAGCTTTTAATTCCTCATTATTTATTCAGTCATTACCTCCTGCTTTTCTATTCTTTGATTTCCTAATAGCCCAGTTGATTTCTTCTTCTAATGTGTCTATTATTTGATTATTACTTTTATTTTCCATATTTTCCTCTTGTCCATTCTCTCCCTCATATATTTCTTCTAAATCCTTCTCGTTTTCCCCACTATATAGCTTTTCATAGTACGACTTTATAATTTCGATGATTTCTGCTTTATCGTGTTTCATTTCGCCTTCCTCTGACTTCATAGATAGTATTTTTCTTTTTCCTCAGATTGCGATCGCCAGTATTTCTTTACACTACCTCCATTCTAGACGACCTGATATAATTCATTTTTTTTTTCTTTTCTATGCTCCATTCCTTTATTTTTCTTCGAATTAGTTTTAAGATCTCAGCGAATTCTATTTTTCCCACCCCTTTTCTCTTCAACTTTCTTCTTTTTTCGAGAAGTTTTTGTATCTCATTGGTATATTTTTTCTTTTTCTCTTGGTGATTATCTTCTCTTATCTTTTCCCTAGTATTATCGATGGCTTCCACGATGTTTTTATTTATTGCATCCGTACTTTTCTCTTCTTCTTTCATACTTAGCTCCTTGTTTAAAATACATTCAAATTATTTTTCCTTTAGAACTTCGGGGTCTATATTTTTATTATTTCCTTTCCTTGGTCTTCTTTTTATTTGGTTACTTTCTATTCTTATTACTGCTTTTAGTGGTCTGTGGTCACTCCCTGTATTAAATGTGTCTACTGCTTCTACATCTTTAAAAATATTTAGTTGGCTTGAGATGAAAAAGTCCTTAGTTAATACTGATTAATTAATTATTATTAGTTCAATTAAATAGCATTATTAAAGTCGTAAGAACATTTTTAATATAACGCTTTAATAATATTATTTTACCTAAAGTTTAAAAAGTTTAAAACTCTCGATATGACCAAAAAAAAGTTGGTGCAATTTATATAAATGTATAAAATGTTTCCGTGTTTGTGGAAGAAAACGGATCCTAATTACAACAACGCTAACATAAGGGTGGCTGCCTACTCTTTACTATTTGAGAAATATCTAGAGATCGACAACCAGGCATCAAAGGCGATGGTGAAATCAAAAATTAATAGAAGAACCTTTTCGCTTCTTAGTCTTTATCCATAGGGTTTTGTACACTTTGAAAATAATGTGTTCGCGAACCCACTTTCACTTTGAAATCACTACTCGAACTGAAGGTAGAACTGAGGAAAGAACGGATCGTGTAAATACAAACCTCTGTCCGGACTGAAACGAAACAAAAACTGAAACTGAGGCTGAATTGAACACTAACATGACCTTCTAAAAACACCTTAAGGGGAGAATATATTTCTACCTCCTTCTACCGATATAATTTATTAGTCTGTCTTTCTCTTTCTAACTCACTGGACTCGCATTTGTTTACAAAATGTTTTTAATAATATAGAAAGGTTAATTAAATTTGATGTTATAGGATTAAAAATCAATCTGTGAGTTTTGTTATTAAATTATATTAGATAGGTATTTAAATTTAATATCGCTATGCAATTAGATTAGATAGGTATTTATATTTAATATCGCTATGCAATTAGATTAGATAGGTATTTAAATTTAATATCGCTATGCAATTAGATTAGATAGGTATTTAAATTTAATATCGCTATGCAATTAGATTAGATAGGTATTTATATTTAATATCGCTATGCAATTAGATTAGATAGGTATTTAAATTTAATATCGCTATGCAATTAGATTAGATAGGTATTTAAATTTAATATCGCTATGCAATTAGATTAGATAGGTATTTAAATTTAATATCGCTATGCAATTAGATTAGATAGGTATTTAAATTTAATATCGCTATGCAATTAGATTAGATAGGTATTTAAATTTAATATCGCTATGCAATTAGATTAGATAGGTATTTATATTTAATATCGCTATGCAATTAGATTAGATAGGTATTTAAATTTAATATCGCTATGCAATTAGATTAGATAGGTATTTAAATTTAATATCGCTTTAGATAGGTATTTAAATTTAATATCGGTATGTAATTAGATTAGATAGGTATTTATATTTAATATCGCTATGCAATTAGATTAGATAGGTATTTATATTTAATATCGCTATGCAATTAGATTAGATAGGTATTTAAATTTAATATCGCTATGCAATTAGATTAGATAGGTATTTATATTTAATATCGCTATGCATATGAGAAAGTATTCTTTGATTTTGCCAGGCTTATTAAGAAAGGATACATTCATGTTGATTTTAAATAATTTTGAACTTCTCAATAGACAAGACTGATATAATAAGCTGTTACTTCGTAAATCAATTAAATTTGCTAGCAAAGTGTTGCTATATTTAGTGAAGTTCGATATGAAAGTAAGTTTGTCTCTTGCCCACCATATCCCACAGACTTCAAAACTTTCCAATTCTTTATTAAGTTTTACTTCAAATTATCTCTCCCCTATTACGCGTATAATTTAATAAAACCATGCTTCCATTTTTGAGCTTGAAAACTCAATTATTTGGTATTTTTGTTTTTTCGTCGTTTTTTCCCCCTTGTCCGACTTTAATTATTCTACCTTCCCGGCTAAAAGTAAAATTAATAAATCAGTTTTTTTTCCTCTCTGTCATCTTTTTTTAATATTTTTTCCAGTCCGACCCTTTTATTATAAAGTTTTTATAAAAAAAAATAAAAAATTGTAATAAATTTGCAAACAAGATTTTAAAAATATTTTCCCGAGTTTATACATTAAAGCATTTCATTAATTTATTTCATTATTGTACGAATATTTTTTTAAAAGCAAGTTTGATGAAATAAAAGAAGAAAAACATTCTAGTTTTCTTTATATCTATACAGTGCAACCAATTTAAAAGTTATAAATATGATTGTCTTTGTTTGTTCAATTTGGCAAAGGACACACAATCTAACCAACTATGCATATAAAAGAAGTTTGCAAGAAAGCAGTATAAAAGTTTTAACGAGACAAATTAAATAATAATACTATATATATATATATATATATATATATATATATATATATATATATATATATATATATATATATATATATATATATATATATATATATATATATATATATATATATATATATATATATATATATATATATATATATATAATTATTTAAAATAATCGGCACTTTTTTACTTTAGCACCCCCTATATCCAATTGTGTTAATAATTATTTAGACAAAGGAACATATTGTACAGAATAACATATATCCCTTAGTCTAATCAACTATTAAGATAAAGGAATATTAAATATTAAGCTGTCCCAGGAGTTTCAATCTCTTGGGGAACAAACACACAAACCTTCGAGACTTGTGTAGGGCAGACTATTGTCTAGAACTTAGGGGGCTGCTAAAGTAAAAAAGTGCTAAATAATATTTTTTATTTCCTCATTTATGTAAGCTTAGATAGAACATGTAAGGTTTTTTTTTAATATTTTGTACACAAAATATTTTATGCGCACAATCAAGATCTCAAGGGTGGAAGATTAGCCAAAGAAAAAGACGCACTTACCAGGAGAGTATAACTCTACATAGTTTTTATTTGTCATTACCTTTAAATAAAATTGGGGAGCTATGCAATCTAATACATTGACTACATGAGAATATAATTCATAGGGTATTTTATTCTTATTATTGTTTTATTGAAAGATATAGTCCTGAATTGTTTTTATGATTGCTATGTTAACGAAACTATTTAGGCATTTCATTACATACATAATCAGAATAAGTAACACAGTCCTTTTCAACCGCGGACGGTTGAAATTAATCTGGGGTCTACTTTCGTCGAACCATCAAATTTCATTCAAATCAGATAAGTACTTTTGAAGCTATAGGTGTAAATAAATGTATGTTTGTGCGCACGAGAAAGAGAACGAAATGAGCGCAGAAGGTTGAAACTTGTGTGGGACCTACAATGAGGTAATTATGACTTACTACACGAATTTCAGTAAAATCAGAAGTGTAGTTTTTAAGAATGTTGGTTCGCAAAAATTGAGCGATAGATCGACAGACTCGGAACCAAAAATGTTCCCTGATGTCTAAAAACGGATGTTTGATATCGGAGACATAATAGTACATTACGCGTCGAGTAAGGAAAGTAGCATTTTGCATGCGAGTGTGGAGTTTGTTGACATGACATACATGACATGACAGACAATTCGACAGACAAGTTATTTTATTTTGTAGTATCACTTGTATTTATGATTTGATTCAGTTGCATTCTTAACTTATTGTGTGAACATTAAAATCTTTATAAACTATTAAACTATTTACAAAAGAGTTTGCACCCGAGCGACAGCGAGGGTAGTAAAACCACACGAGCAATGCAAAATGCCGTTTTCGCACGAGTACCGTACTTTATCTACGATTGTTAGATTTAAATAATAAATACAGAAAAAAATAAACTTGCTGTAAGTTCGTATCTCTTCTCTTGATAAAGATGGCATTAATCTTGAGTTGTATTTATTGCCGAATTAATTATTTCTGGAGGAGTATTATTCTCTACATTTTCGTCAAAGCCACTTGATTCATTAATTGTTTTTCACTAAAAACTCGATATAAACAGTTACTTGAATAAAAGAATAGCAATTAGTTTTGTTAAAAGTAAACAAACTCGCTAATCGTGCGTAAAGCTGAAGAATTCCTCTTCTTTACCGCGCTAGCGTGGTAAAGAAGAGGAATTCTTCAGAACTATGAGACGCGCCTGCGCAATGAATACAAGTATGTAAATAATCACTTTCTACGCATCTAAACAGAGATATAATGTTTATATTTCGTATCAATCTTAGATAAAATATTTTCATTCTTCGGAACGATCACATAGCTTCCGTTACCTTCGGTATGCTCGGAAGCTAAAGTAAAACAATTTTGACAGATTTAATAAACGGGGGGGAAGAAAAATTAAATAACTTTGTGAATAATAAGTTATAAAATCATTGAAGTATATGAAATAAGACGCGAGGAATCTATGTGTCACACTAAATGGCAGACTATTTTGAAATGCGTAATAACGTAATCAGTGTCCAAAATTTGTGGTTTTAAAGTTTTTGCTAGTGTTTTGCTTCAACATTTTATATGACGCACTGGTATTTTTATTAATATGACGTTTAAAAGTTAATTTGTTAAAAGTAATAACACTGTAGATGTTGTTCTATGTAAGGTGAGATACTAATCTAGGTTTACTATTTAAATGAAGGGACTCAGTCTAATTAGCGAGCGAGGCTCTTCTCCTTAGGGGCAAGTCAAGTCGTTGCGATGGTTCAGTTGCTTCTGTCGGCTCTTGAGATTAATAGCAAGGGGGCGGTGTCTAGTCGAGTTCACATCTAGTTTGCTCTGCATTGTGTCGAGATAGTTCCCTTTCTACCAGTCTACCTCATTTCCACAGTCTAGGGGTCTAGGGAAAAGGTAAAAACCCCTTTAGCAATAGCGGAGTATTGACTTTGTAAGTCCCTTGGCTGGAGTCCAGACATCCGCCACACCTAGCGTTATTAACATATAAACCCTGAGGGGAAACTGCTCTTAAAGGGCCTGACTTTCCTACGCAAAAACCTTCTGGTTCCATGAGAAATCTTAGCTCCTGAGTCATATTTCACTTTGTTCCTGAGAGCTGGGACACACGTCCTGACCTGCCAAGCCCAAGGGAGTCCTAACTTCCCCCGACCTTCAGCTTATACTCTGCCCTTATTCTTATCCTTCTCAAGATAAACATCCCTATAACCAGAGACGGGACGTTTATGACTTTTATTTTTCCATTTCATGACCTTTATTCTATGACTTTTATGACTTTTATTATCCTGTTTTATGACGTTTATTTTAGAAAATCGGTTGTTTTATGACCTTTTAGCCAAAAGTATGACATTTATTTTCTGTGAAAATTTAGTCATTATGTGAAGCATTTCTTTATTTTGGAGGGAAACAGTTCAAAAGAGATTTCAATATTTCATAGTTACAAAATTATATTTTAATATATGTAATAAATGATAATAATTAGCAGAATGCTTCAACATTGAAAAAAAGTAATCATGTGTTGTTCTATATTCTCCAGCGTCAAATTGGTTCTTTTGTCCGTCAGTAGAATTTTAAACTTGGAAAAAGACCTTTCGACGTCGGCAGATGAGGTGGGAGCAAATTTCATGCATGACACGTCATTTGCTTTTGCTTTTGCTTTTGCACGCCCTTCAACAGGGCAGCTATGGCATGGGCGTGTTCCCACCCAGGATTCCTTGAGAGAACAGCAGTGAAATTTTCTTTCACCTTTTCCTCAACTCTTCCAACCCAATCGGTACCGCAAAGGGTCTTGATTTTTTCGACGCCGTTTGGAAATAGCATATCCTGTTTTTGCAGACCTTCTATTATGTCAGGAAATGTCCCAAAGTTGTCGTTGATGTAGTTCAGATGGGTTTCCAGTCCTGGAGCCTTTAGGGCTTCTTTTGCATTGCGAATTGACGGCGCCTCTCCAGCATCCAATGAAGCTAAGACCTTGAAGACTCCAGATACAAAGTAGGTGTAGAACTTAACTGTTTATCACATGGCTTACAGAAGAATGTTTCACCTTCCAAAGAAAAGTCCACCTCCTCTGACACCCACTTACGCTTAAGCGTTAATTTGTTTGCAGTTTTCGGCATTCTGACACGAGTAGAATCTATTAAGAAACTAGTTACACTAGTAAAATTAATCAAGAAACAAGTAACACGAGTTTCTTATTCGTGTTACTTGTCATCAAATGAGCAATTAAACATTATACTCCCTTACCATGAATATATACAAAATTTTAATTATGGAACAGCCAATCAGGAGACTGCCTAATCCATTGCGTTTACTATTGGCTGACTGGAAAATCTATCTTGAACTGCCTGGATTCTAATTGGAGGAATAGTTCCAAGAAGGAGCCGATCAGGAGCCCTATTTTGGAATTAGGGATGACTGTCGGTGCCTCCCTGGTTGTAGGTATGCATAAGCGCATTAGTTAAGTCCGAAAGTGGTCAGGGAATTAAGAGCCCAGGCCTATCACTAAGCTGGTGTAAGGGTTTTTTGTTCGAACTGCACTTTTACCTGGAACCGGACCACAAATGTTCAATTTAAACATTTTCTTTAACAAAAAAAATAAACCTTTTTGCTAAACATTTGGCAAAAAAGGCCATTTTATGACGTTTATTCCAAGAAACCCCTATTTTATGACATTTATGCGTAAAATGGCTATTTTATGACAAAATCATATGACTATGACGTTTATGACTTTATCCCGTCTCTGCCTATAACTTATCACCTAGGTAATATGTCCCCTCTTCGTTTCTGACATAATGATATAACAGAAGATAACGACGCTTCTACCCTATTATTTTCTATGCAGTTCTTTCGATACATACTGTAAATACCTGTATTCTTAAATGATTTTTTATACCATGAAAGGATTATACATCTGTTGTCTCAGAGGTAAATTATTAGGTCACATTTTACAAGAGAGCTATTTTTTACTCGTTAAAAATGGCAAATGGAGCAGTCTTTCTTTAAAATATGTAAATCTTTACATTGATCATCTCTTTAATTTTACTTGCTAAGAAGTTACAATACTTTACCATAACTATTGTCAGCGTAATGCATTACATGTCAAAAAAAGTATTTTATTTATAGATAGTATTACAAGATTTTCTGATCATCAATTTAAAACCCGTCAAAATGAAGATCGTAAATATGGGACATGTCAAAACAAATAAAATAACTTTCGGATTTTTTCCGAACTAACTTTCCATACAGCAAAATTTGCTAAAACTAATTAAATTCTGCTGAAAGATGGCTAAAAGTATTAAAATAATGCATTGTCGTATTCTGCGCTATTCTAAAAATTTCAAATGTCTAGCTACTCGGGAAGTTAGTTAAAAATCGTTTACAAGATTTGTACTGGACAAACAAACAAACAAGAAAGCAAGCTAATAAAATCGTAGTAAAAACTGAATTTTTTAATTGACTCATGAAGCACATATATTTACATTAGTATATTTTTAATCAGATAATTGATTGTACACTGAAAGTGAGAACGAATAATATTTACATTTAGGTTGAACAAAACTTCTAAGGATGAATGCTTTCATGAAAAATTTCAGTTTACGTGGAGAGACAGTTTACGTTATTCCTTGAAAACAAAAAGTATGGAAGATGTAATTAGGAATAAAACCCGTATAGAGATATGTATTTCAGAAATAAGGCTTGTGCAAGACTAAATTTATGCACCAATTAGAGTGCAAAACAGAGAGAGGACCCTTTAGCTTAGACTAGGCTCTAAGCTAGATAATATTAATTTGTTTAACTATAAGAAAAACTATTTTTTCTTTTTTAAGAACAACTTCAGACGACAACTGGTTTAATAATCCAATTTAAAATTTAAGGAAAACAAAAAAACTTGTTCTATAAACAAAAATAAAGTAAATTGAAATAAAATAAACTAAAAATGTTTTTCGCTTCCGCGACATTCCCCAGAAAGCCTTTTTTCTCATTCCACCGCTACTTCTAGGGGAATTAATTTTGAAATAGGACGGGTGAGTACAGTTTCTTCTGTCTTGACCCTTGCAGCTCTTATTTTTCCGTCCGCACTGTGTTTAACTTCGGTGATCATTCCAATCTTCCATCTTTGACGAGGTTTCAGTTCTTCATGGATGTGGACAACCTCTCCAACCTGCGGTACCCGCCGACCTCCACTGCCTGGTTTGTTTGCCCTTTCTCTGAGTTGAGCCAGGTACTCAGATCTCCAGGATTTCCACGCTGTCTGAAGGATTTCTGATCCCTTTCTCCATTTGTCAAGAAGAATTTGATGTGCCTTTGCTTCATTGAAGTTATCCCTTTCCGGGCAAGTGCTACTCTTAGTTTCTCGTAGCATTAGGAAGTGGTTTGGCGACAGTGTTTCGCCCTCTCCCTCTCCCACATAAACCAATGGTCGACAGAATTATTTTCTGTTATAATAGAACCGCAAAACCTTTTTTTCTTCTTTTTTTTATAATTATATAATTTGTCTAGGTATATTAAACATGCATATGCAAGTTTTGATGCATCAGAAAAGCAATGCAATTCATATACGTCGTTAAACGCACCTATTTTTATTTTTATTTCAATAAATGTAATTTTTTGTAAATGCTTATGTATCTCTTTCCAAATTTCTATAAAATCATTAATTAATTCACCCCATTCTAATTTTTTCTCCGAGATTTGTTTAATAAAAACATTTGCCTTGATTTTAATTGGTGCTGCTAACCCTAAAGGATCGAAAATTGAACTTACTTGATTTAAAATATATTTTTTTGTATTTAATTTTTGGTTACCTTGTTTCATTTTAACTCTTAGTTTATTTTTTATCGTATTCCAACGAACCCCTAATGTGGATATACAATCTCTTTCTTCCCCGTCTGAAGCAGGAATTGGACTTAGAAATGCTTTTTCATTCCTAAACACCTCATGACGTTTCTGTATCAACTCTGTGTCTATAGATATTCGCTTGTATAATGAACTGAACTTACCTAATGATAAATCATAATTTTCTGGTAGTATATCATGTGGAGGATATTGCCTCCATGGCCACGATACACTATACCTACCAATTGCCTTTTGGTTAGTACTTTTTTCATATTGAATCAAAGCTAAATCACTGTCAGTTTTGTCTAAATTTTCTTTTATTCCTAAAATTTCTAAATTCCCAATTAATTTTAAGTCACATTCGGTTTGAAATAATACAGATTCCGAATCATTCTTTTGCTCACAAACTATGTGCTCACTATTGACTAATAAAGTATGAATATTATCTGAATCTGTATCTCGGATATCTCTGCAAAGACTGCCGCTGTCAAAGATTGCCCTTTTATTAAATGACTTACTTTTGTCTAAATTGTTTACTAAAACAGTCGCAGTTTGTAAAGAGATACTGTTACCTTGAGCCAGTAATTGAACTTCTTTATCATTTTGTTTGTCTATATCAGAACTATTTTCAATTGATACTATTGAAACTACTTTTTAGGGTTTTGTAGATACTTCTCAAAACCCTTATACCGAGGGTGATGTGTCCGTCCGTCCGTCGCTCTTTGGTTCATAGGGCCCGAACCGTTTAAGCGAAAATACTGAAATTTGAAACACTGGTGCAACTTTTTGACCCAACCACAGGAAAAATATACAGAAGTTCATAATTAGATTTGCGCATGCGCAATTCGAAAAAATGTGGTAAACTCAAAAATTTATATTTTTTTTAATTTTTGAGTAGGGTATCAAATGAAAGCTGCTGAAGAGTAGGACACAAATATATATATGCTTTTTTAAAATTTGCATTCCTTATAAGGGAAAAAAATCAAAATATACCCCAAAAAAATTTCCCCCCCCCCAACCACTATAGATCGGCTGGTGCTAAAATTTCGAAATAATTCATACTAATACCTTATAGTAGGCCGATGATATTTCCGGGAGTTCATTCCCAGGTTTTAAAAATTACCAATTTTGTGCGCGAAAATTTGGAGTGCGCCCAAAATTTTATTTTTTAAAAATTTTGAGTTGGGTATCAAATGAAAGCTGCTGAAGAGTAGGATACAAATATATATTTGCTTTTTTAAATTTTTAATTCTTTATTAGTTTTATAAGTCAAAATATACCTCCAAAAAAATCCCCCCCCCCCCAAATTTTATATAATGGCTGGTCTTAAAATTTTGAAATGAGTCATGGTTACACCGTATGGTTGGGCGATGAAAATTTCCTAAAAAATGGTAATTTATCTTGTCGTTATTACCTATAAAAAACATTGTGACCTCCCGGGGGATCGAACCCGGGACCCTGAGGATCGAAGAAAAAAAATCATAATTACATAACGGGTATGCTTAATCAACTACAAAACCCTAAAAAGTACTTGGACGCAAGTACTTCCCTGTGATTTTTTAGATTTAACATATGTTGGACAAAGGCTTCGATGGTGATGAGCTTTTTTCTTGCAGTGGAAGCACACTTGTTGGCTTTTACAGACTTTAGCTGTATGGCCTTTTTTTAAACAAACAAAACAGTTGCCATCTAATTTTTCCTTTCTTTCTTCTATTGTTCTGTATTTATTACAAGAATCTGACCAGTGCTGGTCAGAGCAGTATTGACAATTTGGTTGTTTAACCAGCAAGGCATCTGTAGTAACCCTACTCGGCCTATAACTATCCCTATCTGACGTTGTATTGTCCCATCTTTGTCCTTTAGATCCTAACCCTATTCCTACACTAGATTTTTCTTTCATACTAATAATTTTATCTAATCGGTTTCTTAAAGTTTTACAAGTAAAGTTATTTGAGGTTTCGTCACTTTGAAACATCTCAAATTGTTCCAACAAGCCATGTATTTGTAATGGAAATTTAGATCTTATTATGGATACATAACTACTATTGTTTGTATCAACTCCTAAACCCTCTAATGATCTACACAACGATTCAATTTCATCATATGTATTTCGTAATTTATCTGGAAAATTATTTGAAATATTTAAATTTCTAAGTTTTGACAGCAAATCCTCAATAATTAATTGTTTATTTGAAAACCTATTTTTTAGTAAACTAATCGCCGCGTCATAATTTGATTCTGTCAATGAGAGACCAGCTATACAGTGAGCTGCTTCTCCCGTTAGCTGCTGTTTGAGATAGTTAAATTTGTCTATTTTTTGTAAACTTTCTTTGCTGTTTATTGCCGAATCAAATTGCTCCCAAAATTGTGTCCATGTTAGACGATCTCCGCCAAATTTAGGTAATGACAGTTTTGGTAGTTTTACGCCGAAATGATTTGAATGTTTAGAGCTAGAACTTAAATTTAAATTTCAACTGTCATTGTTCGTAATTTCCTCTAAAATGTTCTGAATTTCGATAACTTTGCTTTCCGTTTCTAAAATCACGTTAATTATTCCCGTAATTTCCTCTTTGTATTTATCTCTGCCCACCGGATTTAAAGAACACGCATTCTCAAATTCTTTAAAAAAGTTTTTATAAGTGTTTACGTTGTTTGACAAACTGTCCCGACGGTTTTTGCGACACGTATAATTTGAGGAGTGTTACTATGCATAATATTTTGATCTATCAATTCATCGATGTAATTCATTTCCTAAATTAATTTTAATTTAATTGGTTCCATTTTATCCATAATCATGTCAAATGTCATCGTTATATTTTTTTTTGACTTACGTGAAAGAGCGAAAGATTGAAACAACAGGACCTTACCAAGCTTTCCTGAATAAGTCTACTCCTCACCAGGGATTAGACTTCTAATAGTTCTTAAACTTCAAACCGGGTCTTCTCCTCACCAGGGATTAGACTTCAAGCCAGGCAGTGGAGACTTCTATTGACTATCTTTTTCTATTTAACCACGCGCTCTGTTACCATTTAGCTTAGACTAGGCTCTAAGCTAGATAATATTAATTTGTTTAACTATAAGAAAAACTATTTTTTTCTTTTTTAAGAACAACTTCAGACGACAACTGGTTTAATAATCCAATTTAACATTTAAGGAAAACAAAAAAACTTGTTCTATAAACAAAAATAAAGTAAATTAAAATAAAATAAAATAAAAATGTTTTTCGCTTCCGCGACAGACCCTTCCTTAAACAGATTTCTTGTTTTGGAGATTTTAAGCTAAGCCTAATCCACTTCTTCGCAGTATTCATGATCCAGGACTTTAGAGTTTCTTAATGCGTAACATAACGCAGTGGTCTTCCAGTTGTCTGCTGAATTTTCATGACTCAGTTGGTGTAATTAAAAGTCCTTGAATTTTGTCTTCGGGGGCTGTCCATGTTGCTCTGATAAACGTGGCAATGTGGACAGTGAACCCATAGGAAAATGTAATACTATATAGTCTGCTGAACGGGAACAGCGCAGTCACAAAATTCAGTCTTTGTGAACAGCCAAAACTAGTGTAGCTCTTAGTTTATGCGCACTTCAAATTTTTGTCTGGATAAATAAAAAGTTGAATTCCACAAGTTGAAAATTAAATAAACAGGTCAAGTGTGTGCTGGTCAGCACATAGCGAGTGTCCGTAGGCCACACTGTATAGTTTAAGTAGTACCCTATTGATGGTGTTTTTTAAAATGCTAAAAAGCTTACTTTGAACCATCCTATGGGTCTGAAATTCTCAAAACACATAAACAAACTTCCGATAAAGTATTTTTTTGCCACTGAACCGGACTACAACCATATAAATACATCTAAAAGTCCATAATTATAAAAAAGCGTATTTTGTCAATAAAAAATAAAATAGTAATTTTTTCGAAATTTCCAAAAAGTGGTATCTTTACTTGTGGTCGAAGAATGTACAGGAATTTTTTCAGATTTTTTGCACTTCACATAAGCGAGATAGAGGGGGGGGGGGGGGGGGGGGGCACGTTTTACACCCACTTCAAACTCGCCTACGCTCGCCCTATCAAAGTTATAACCAAAGAATTATATATTTTTGTAATCAGCTCGACGTACCCTTTCATATGATACCCCTCACGGTGTCGAAAAAAAAATTAAAATTTTCAACCCTTAAGTTTTTTTATCCTAATTTTTTTGAAAAATATTTTTTGTAAGTCGCTATATTTTTAAAATATGTGGGTCGGTACAAGACACATACATGCCAAATTTCAAAGTGATCGGACGAAAGGTGTAGCCGTGAGAGCATGCGACAGGACGGACGGACAGACACACGCAGGAAAATATAAGGGTCCTTGGTTTTGCCTACGGACCCTAAAAAAATTGTTAATCAGTTTTAAAGAAGATAAACTATTTGATTTTGTGGGCATATATTTATTGTCAATACATTATTTTTCAAAGTAATCGTTCAAGTAATGCAACTCTAACTCAGATCCACTATGTAATCATCCTTCTCGTTTTGTAATGATTATAAATTTTGCTGAGTGACATGTGAACTGAAAAAAAGGTGAAATGAAACATTTTTCTTGTCATCTGTGGGAAAGGTTTTGATTAAAATAAAAGAAGTATCGTATGACCTTTATGTGCTTAACACAGTGTTATTGTGCTGAGAGCACGAGGATTTGGCAGGTGTGAGATTAATGAATAACCAAGAGTATGACATCTGACAGCTTGGTTCTCGTCCACCTGGGATATTGATTGACAAAGCTTTGGTCACAAACAGAAACACCACACCATTGCTTTTAAACATTTCTCTATGATTCCTCTTTATTTGCTCCTGCTCCTATTACATAGATTAGCAAACACACGATTCATCAAACATTCTCTCATATATTATAGATGAAAAGGAATTTTAAAAGCTTACTTAACAGAGATTTTGTACCTATTATAAAGTAGGTTTACTTTTAGTATGTATTCATCATAAGCTTTATCCACCCCTCCTTGTCCAGAATAATCAAAGAGATTTCAAATACTGCACGATTTGCACTTAATATAACTGTAATATTTATCATCTTTATCTAAAATCTATGTTGTATTTATGCTTATTATTTATTTAGTAACAAAGTGCATTGATTTTTATAGATCTGAAGATAATGTTTATGGTTAAATGGTTATTCAGGTTATTTATTGTCGATTGTAAGGGAGTAGAGGAAATACCCGACTCCTATGGTAATGTGCTCTCTCGTTTATATGGTGGCATGGTCTATTAAGTATTAAGATCACTTGACAATTAGATTGGTCAGCGTTAGACATACATATATTATTTGACAGATATGCAACCAGTCTAGTGAATTATGAAATCAACTGCTGGATTACGGGTATGATTTTCCTGAACATTTAAATCAAATTTCATCTTCATTGGGTAAGAAGTATAGGCCCACAGACGACTCATTACAGACGGTAGACGATACACAGAAATTAATAATCTTTTTACTGGTCTTATATTACTTTGCTTTGTAAGTTTCATCGCACATTTCCGTTTCCCCAATATTGAACCACTTCCCGTGATTCAATCTTCCCCAAATTTTGCACATAGTTACAACTAAGGTGAAGAATACAGAAACCAAAAAAAATAAAAACAAAAACAAATTGGCGTCAAATTTATTTGCTTTTTAAGTTTCATCGCACACCTATTACCCCAATTTTGAACCACTTACCGTCATTCAATCTTCCCCAAATTTTGCACATAGATACAACTAAGGTAAAGAATACAGAAACCAAAAAAAAAAAAAAAAAAAAAAAAAAAAAAAAATGAAAATAAGACCAGACAATTTTTTTTCGAGATTTCAACGGAATTGTCCGTTTTAGGTGTTTTTAAGACCTCCTGAGTGGTTTTCAGCATGACGTATGTATGTGTGTGTATGTGTGTTATCATCGTAGCGCCCAAGGTATTTAACCTAGAGAGTTGAAACTTGGCAGAAAAATTAGTCCTAACCTGTAGTTGTGCCGCCCGGAAAATCAACTTTTTCCGCCATCTTGAACCCAGTTTGCTGAGTCTGCAAAAATTTTAAAAAATCGTAATAAATCGAAAATGGTCCTGATCGAGTTGAAATTTGGCTCGAATGTAGCTCTCTGTATGAAAAACAAGCCCACTAAATTTCCTTTTGAAGTTATACATTTTTGAATTTTTAAATACCAAAAGTATAAATTGGTTTTTGACGTATCATATCGTTGGAACAGGAAAAAAATAAGGAACAAATATAAAAAACCCCGATAAAATTCCATTAATTAGTTTAAAAGTTATTAAAAGTTATAAGTGAATATAATTATTTATTAGTGCGATAATTTTGATGACGTTTAAGTTTGTTTACATCTGTCAAAATACCGCCAAACTTCAAATAATTAAATAAAATATAGGTATTAAAAATATGGTTTCTCTGAAGAATGATAATAAATCAGTTTTTTCAGAACGGTCACCCATCCAAGTACTGACCACGTCCAATGCTGCTTCCTCCTGCTGCGAAGCAGCAGGAGAGGCCATTTTAGTGGCCTCTGAAGTGAGGAAATGTTCCGAGGTACCCTGTACCCGATTTTTTTTATAATTATGATCTTTTCGATGTATTTATATGTTTGTAGTCCGGTTCAGTAGCAAAAAAAACTTTATCACAAGTTTGTTTATGTGTTTTGAGAATAACAGACCCATAGGATAGTTCAAAGTAAGCTTTTTAGCATTTTAAAAAACACCATCAATATAGTACTACTTAAACTTTAGAGTGTGGCATACGGACCCTCGCTGTGTACTGACTAGACTTGTGTATTTTATTATTGGGAAAGGAAGAAGTCAAAAGATGGGGTAATGTTATGACTTAAGCGAAAGTTGTACGTGAACAAAGTTCATTGTTTAATATTAGAATAGTAAATTAATTTTTTTAATAATTTAATTTGTTTAGTAACTAGGCATCGCGTGGCTCTATCATTGAAGCGAGCGTATTGCAATAAAATACTGATGTGACTATTGAAATTTGTTAATCTTGATGAATGTCATAGTTGAAGATAAGTGGAAGAGGGTAGTGAGGGGTAGAGTGGGGGTACTCGGTACAAAGCTTTACTTCATAACAAACCTACACACAATACGACTATAATACCGCCCGTAATAGCTTTTAAACTAATATTATAAATGTATCTCTTCATTACTCAAATACTACTGCTTGTATCAAGTTGAAATTTTGCATACTTGTTTCAATTGTACTTTAGACGATGTACATGAAGTTTTAATAAAATCGTTACGTTATAACGTAAGATATCGGTAAAAAGGTTGTTTTCTATATTTTAAACGTTTAGGTCCGTTTTAATAGTTTTAGCGATCTTTATTAATTCATGGCAGTGTCGTTGTTGGTTTTACTAAAAAATGTTATTGGAAAAAAATGTTCGTCTCATCGGGTAGGTGATGATAGAATTTTTTCCCGTCCTGAAATTCCAATTTTAAATTTGAAGCTCACGTTTACGCGAGCATTGCGCGCGAACTCTTGGACGGATCACGCTGTCCAACGAACTTAGCCTGAGTAGTAGTGAGAGGATCATGTATACCAAATTTCAACTAAATTGATCAACTTTTACTTAAGTTATCGTCACACGCGTAAACGTTACTGACAGACAGACAGACAGACAGACAAGATGCATATTTCGTTGAATGTAAGAAGTGTAATTTGTTTTCTCCTATCCTATAATTTCTTCTTCTATAATCAATGCGGCTTTAGACTATTTCAAAATCTCCTACTGATGGAACGACTGGAAGACTGATCTTTTTATTTGATTGATTTTTCAACCATATAAGCTATTAGTGGAGGTCATCATGAAATGTTGAAAGAGTAGTCTCTCCACGTAAAAATATCTTAAATAATTATCAAAGCAGCTTTAGGCCACTATAGGGACATCATCAGTCTTATACCTGTTGCTGGTTTGACATGACTCACTGCACTACCATCTTTTCAATCATGTAATTAACATTTTTTACTTTTCGGCTCTGATGATGGCCCTATAGTGGCCGAAAGCTGCTTTGAAAATTATTAAGACTATTCTTTTAACTATTCTGTTTAAGAAACTGAATTTTCGTTCGTAATTTCTATGTTAGAAATGCTTGTTAGTTTATGGTCATGGGTTGTCTTTTATTTAAGTGCCAACCAAAATATAACATTGACTTACAATACGTAGTAGTACTCCATTTATCTGAACCCTAATCAACCGAATCATATTTCAGGTGAAAATAATCTAACCTTGGTGGTTATCGTTATTCTAGTTTGGGATCAATTTGTTTTAAATTACATGATTATTTCTGTTATTTGTAGAATTATGTGTTAATCTTCAAGTTAAAAAAATAAAGATAATTTGACTTAGCTACTTTCACAACGCATGTCTATAATACATTTTATTTAATTTCTCATAAATTACGGAAGATTATTGATATGGAAGGAAAACTTAGGCGGAGAAAGGAGGGTTAGCAGATCAAGGAGTAGGTCGAAAGACTACCCGTCTTTCGACCTACCCGCAAAGGGCCTGAGGAGTCTGTTGGAGACAGATAGCAGACAAATTCCCGTCTTCCAACTCGTGGATTTGATTAATATAATATTTTAGGGTTAGTTTCTTTTTATTTTACTGTGACATGTTCCATACTAAATTCTCTTCTAACAAGGTAGTGAGGGCGTTAATTTTCAGAGGAAAATATTTTTTGAAAAAAATATTTTTATCTAACGGCAAAAAATTTGTTTACCTATGTTTACATGTTTGATCTAAATAGCGTGGGTAGGAAATATTTCTGCCTCGTGTATTCGTTAATTTTCATAGCCTGTCCTCGCCTTCGGCTCGGAGGCTAACTTAATCACTTGACAGTAAATTTCCATTTTGTTGTCTAGTTACATAAATAACTATTGTGCCACCTCGAGTTGATGAGAATACCGGAGAGACCATACAGGAGAGGAGTAGAGCATAGTGCCGAGCACACTAGCGTTATATACACTACAGGCCGCGTTAAACGACATGTTTGATGCACTACCAGCCGTCCTGCTACGCGGTATAGCCTGCTTCGTAGCTTCCTCGAAAACCCTTCTTCGAATAAAGCAAACATAAATAGTTGAAAGAAGTCACCTCTTCGAGTAATTGATTTTTATAATAAAATGTTGGAGAGCTTGCCTTTGATTTTAGAGTTGCCTTTAGCTTGCCTAGAGATTAGAGAGATTGCCTTGTTTTAGTATGGTAAGAGCTATGTTGAGCTAAACTGGGGAATCCGAGATAACCGTAAGGTCATCTGCGACTGTCTTTACGTCAATGATTACTCCCTCATATCCTCTATGAGAACTATCGGCATCACTTATATATAAATTGAACAACAAGGGTGATAATATTTCTCCCTGTAAAACTCCTTTTTTTTTATGGAGATTTCTGCGGATTTTTCGTTTTTGTTAAGGATTTCTGTTTTAGGGATTTCATAAATACTAATTATAATGTTTAAAATGTTTGAGATTTGACGAAGGCGTTGTAATTTTTGAATTAAGAGGCAGTGGTTAAGGCTATAGAACGTCTTCTTAAAATTCACAAAGGTCTAGAATAGCTTTCTTTTTGGAACCCTTATATGATTTTGAAAAATGGATTAAGGAAGAAAATATTATCCATACAACTTCTATTTTGTCTGAATTGGGACTCAGGGATACAACCGATACAAGGAACATCCCCTACTACTTACTATTAAAGACATTTTCTCATTCATATTATTTATTGCACACTTAAAATATATATGCCAAATAAATAAATTGTATTTTCTTGATTTTCTGTTATAATTTTATGTACTGAAGCTTATTAGTTGTTACTATACCATTAAATAAAATAATAATCATATATGTTTTACATTTTTAACCTGATTATAGTATTGATGTATCAAATTTATAATTAGTATACAATACTTTAAAATGTTATTAGAATTTGTTAAATAAAATGAGTGCTAATGCATTATTTTTGTTTGTTTCAGGTATATAAATTTTAGCTGATATTGTCTTAGAGGGTAAGCTGATCTATTTAATTAAATTAGTGATAATTAATTTCTATATGTTACTTATAGAAAATAAGAACTTATATTTATTGGAGTTAATTATATTGATTTCTTAGCTGAACTGATTAGTAACGTGTTTTTGAATAAAGAACCCCAAACTGTGTTTTGTACATGAAAAGATTATAAATTAGTTTTGACATTCTTTTAAGAATGATTCAGACTGTTTTTTAAAAAATATATTGTTAATTTAGTCTATTTTAATCCCAATGAAACCATTTAAATCGCTCTCCACAAAAAGTCGCACTCAAAATTAATGAATGAAGTTTATCAAACTGTTAACAGGGTTATCTCAGTCGAACCGATTTTTTAAGTAAACGTATACCTCTTTTTGAACGTTAGTATTTTTATTAAACTTTGTTCTACCAGTCTGAGCTTCAAACTCATCATTATTATTAGACAGTGTAAACCGAGTATACATTATCTAGCAAATGGGGGTAGATTCGATGAAGCCTTGGAACAGGGTAGTTTGTTTGTAAACAAGGACTCTGTTTACCTTATATTATGCACTGTCCGTGGCGGTTGTGTTGATAGTACAGACCCCTCGTGTTTTTGTTATCATTGTTAGGGATTCCGCCACTAGATGGAAGCACCGCATGCTTCAACTATGCTATTCTTAGTGAAATGAGCTTCGAGCTTCTCTTACTTGTTGAACAACAATCATTATCATGTTACCGACAAAAGATACACAAAACTATACTAACGATAATTCCTTGCAAACTCTATTGAAATTGATGCATAACATCTATAGCCCAGTTAATAAAGGTTTTTACCTGCAACTAATTAGGGGAAATCTGGATTTTTTCCTGATGATAGACCATGATAAGAGGTACATTCTCTCAAAAGTCCCCACTTCTCCCCCTTGTGCTTCCCCCCCTACCCCCTCTTAAAGTTCAAAATTTACTCATTTTTCACTTTTTACGCAAAACTGTTTATTTTTTGAAGAGAAGTGTTATTAACAAAAATATTTCTCACATAATTCTGCACAAAAAATGTCCTATGGATGTTTGAAGTGAGACATACCGTTTTCGAGATATTATTGATTAAAAATCCAATTTTTTTATTTTTGCGAATCAAGATATGTTAAAAACAACACTTCTGATTTTAATGAAATTTGGATGGTAGGCCATACTTAGCCTATTGTTGATCCTATATAAATTTCAACCTTCTGTGCCTATTATTTTATCTTGCACATGCGCACAAACATACATTTATTTCGACCTTCTTTTTAAAAAGTACTTAACTGATTAATATGAAATTTGGATGGTTTGTCACAAGTATCCCGCAGATGGCCCTAACTTAATTTCAACCGACTGCGATCTTTAAATTTTGCTAAATTGATACATTAATTCATAATAGACAGACAAAAAATTGATCAACAGACAGACAAAAAGGGAACCAATTTAGAAAATGTAACGAGCGCAGACGGTTGAAATTAAGTTGGGGCTATCTTCAGGCTACTTGTGACAAACCATCCAAATTTCATATTACTCAATTGAGTACTTTTGAAGATAAAGGTCTAAATAAATGTATGTTTGTGCGCATGTGCAAGATAAAATAATGTGCGCAGAAGGTTGAAATTTATATGGGATCAACAATAGGCTAAGTATGACCTACCATCCAAATTTTATTAAAATCAGAAGTGATGTTTTTAACACATCTTAGTTCGAAAAAATGAAAAATTGGAATTTTTATCAACAATATCTCGAAAACGGTATGTCTCACTTCAAACATGCATAGGACCTTTTTTGTGCAGAATTATGTGAGAAATATTTTTGTTAATAACACTTCTCTTCAAAAAATAAACAGTTTTGCGTAAAAAGTGAAAAATAAGTAAATTTTGAACTTTAAGAGGGGGTAGGGGGGGAAGCACAAGGGGGAGAAGTGGGGACTTTTGAGAGAATGTACCTCTTATCATGGTCTATCATTAGGAAAAAATCCAGATTTCCCTTAATTAGTTGCGGGTACAGCCTGTTTTGGCCTTTATTGACTGGGCTACTACAATCTACATTTACCTTAAGCTGTAAAAGCAATTCTAGATGAAGTTAAAAGTGAATGTAAGATAAGAGATAAAATTATGTGTTACATAAATTTATTTAATGTATTTGTTTTAATATTGTTAAATTGGTATATAAATCTACTAATTGGTTAAATCCAAGCCCATGAAGGGGAACCACGATTATAAACCGATTTCCTTTTATCTTAACACTTTTGGTTACCACTAAATATATATATGTATAAATTCTTTATTTATTTATTTGTTTTAAAGAAAATTATATTCATAGCAACGGTAGAACGTATTGGTTTATGACAAGTAATAATTATTTTTTAAGTGTTAAGTCAAAAAGGGGCTGATGATTTATACCTATATATTTTGGCCCTTTTGAGAATTATTATGCAATTTTTATTAATTAAGTATTAATTTTTAGCTTAATAGAAACTAATACCTTAGCATATATATATATCAGGCCTAAAAATGACCCCAGAGTCTAGAGCCTATTATAGCCTATTGCCAATTATATGAACTAAATCTTCAACAATTTTCTATACCCCCTTCTTGCCTCATCAATACATTAGAACACCACTACTAATAGGGAAACAAAAAAAATAATTATAATAATAAGAACTACTGTATCAGCAAATTAGAAATTTGGTTCTTTTTACTTCATGTATTCATCTCGTTAATATATAATTTATAATGAATTGCTATTTTGAACTACTGAGTACATTTGACACATCTAATGAATTGCTAGTTTGAACTACTGAGTACATTTGACACATCTAATGAATTGCTAGTTTGAACTACTGAGTACATTTGACACTTATAATGAATTGCTAGTTTGAACTACTGAGTACTTTGACACTTATAATGAATTGCTAGTTTGAACTACTGAGTACATTTGACACTTATAATGAATTGCTAGTTTGAAATACTGAGTACATTTGACACATTTAATGAATTGCTAGTTTGAACTACTGAGTACATTTGACACATCTAATGAATTGCTAGTTTGAAATACTGAGTACATTTGACACATATAATGAATTGCTAGTTTGAAATACTGAGTACATTTGACACATTTAATGAATTGCTAGTTTGAACTACTGAGTACATTTGACACATTTAATGAATTGCTAGTTTGAACTACTGAGTACATTTTAACACACTGAGTTCATTTGACACATATAATAAATTGCTAGTTTGAACTACTGAGTACATTTGAACACACTGAGTACATTTGAACTACTGGCTGTAATAATCTTTTTATAACACTTTATAACAGAGAATTTAACAGACAATTATTACAGACAGCCTTTTTTTTATTAACACCTAAACGAATGTATAAAATAGCGAATATTATAAAAATAGTAAATGTTGATAACCTGTTAGGTCGTTTTTATTAGAAGGTAGTTTGAAGCAATGAGTCTAGTTGGTTGTCAATGACACCCTCAGACTTCAGTACCTCCGAGAAATACTAAGTATAACTTCGCTTTCCGTTCTTTACAGAAAATAACTATTATTATCATGTCCTGGTTATTGTAGGAATATAAACATAACACAAGAATGTATGCAAATATCTTTCAATATAATCTCATTTATGACGTGCCTTGCTTAGTTTAAGAATTGTAATTATTCTTTCCGGTAATTTATAATCATAAAATTTACAAAAAAAGAAATAAATTAACATTATAATACTGGGTATTTAACAATAAAATAAATACAATATCCCTCCTTAATAAAGCAGAACAACTTTATAATTTAATTCTTATCTTGAACAATTATTATAACGAAGATATAAATAATACAATCTTTTATAAACGTTTAGAATTTTAATTAATTAAATATATACATTTTAACTCTTAAAACGTTCATGCAGTTTAATATAGTTGTCTAATACATATTCTTGATTTTAGGTTGGAAATTAAAGTTCGAATTTAAGAAACGAAAATTTGATTTTTCAAAGCTTTCAGCGGTAGCCAATAATATATGAACTTTGACATATGTTTTATTTAAATAATACTATTTAAATCTACTACAACTTTTCTGTACATTCTTTCGTGGTAATTTCTGTTTACTGATGATGCTTAGGTTCTCGGAACTAAAACACTGAGTAAATCTTTGAATGCAACCTCAATTAATGATTGAGGTTAGGTTTAAAATAATAACCTCTATTAACCTAATTTATTTGTTAATAAATTATGTTAATAGCTTATGTATGATGATACATATTATGGGACGATAAAATAATAAACATAAACATTCTTTGAATTATAAAATTTAATGCATTATAATATTATACTGTATATTTTTTTCATTCGTGAAGAATTGTATTTCTTTCCGTTCCCCCTGCGATTTCGAAAAGGATATTTATTAGGTGTCAATACCAGAAATATGATTCAAACTTTAAATATAGGCAATTTATATCAGGTCCAAACTGCATTTCCTTTTTAGTATTCATGAGCGTTGACAGAGTAAGAATATAAAGTAATAAATGTATAAATTTTTCAAATATAAAAATATAGTCAAATCTTATTCTTGTATGTACTCGTGATTTTTTATCAACTATAGAGTTGATGTGAATAAATACATTGCTCGTGGACATTGAACAAATGAAACTGCAAGGTAATTCATTAGATTCTTCATTCAGCGCTATATATTTATATGTACTAGGAAAAACGTGCATTTGTGGAAAAAAAAATCTTATTATGCACTGTGAAAATAATTTGTAGAATGAACATAATAAACTGAACAATATTTAAAATAGACAGCCAATTAGTGTGGCACATAGCGTCCTCGCATCCTATCATGTACTTTTACAAGCCATTATTGCGTAATTTGTTTAATTGTTTCTCCCGTTTTTTAATCTGTCGAAATTGTATTGATTTTTTACATGAATTACGGAATCAATTTAGAAAACGTTAAAGAGCGCTGACGGTTCAAATTAATCTGGGGCTATCTTCGGGTTACTTTCGATAAACTATAAAAGTTTCATTCAAATCAGTTAAGTACTTTTGAAGCTATTGGTGTAAATAAATGTATGTTTGTGCTCATGTGGAAGAGAAAAAATGAGCGCTAAAGGTTAAAACTTATATATATAGGACTTATATATATAGGTAGCTAATTATGACCTACCATACAAATTTCATTAAAATTGGACGTGTAGTTTTTATGATATGTTGGTGCGCAATAATTGAACGACAGACCGACTGAGTAGGTCTTGAGTAGAGTAAACTTTTATAATATAAAACATTAAAATATTTGTTTATTTCCAATTAAATTGATTACAAGTTGGTAACAGGGTTTTTTTTGGTTTTTTTTTTCAATTATTAACTTTTTTTAAAATCCCATCTTTTGTCTAGGAAAACCGATCTAAGACGCCGTAATGGTCGTAACAATTGTACGACCTGTAGTGATGTATGGTACTTAGTATTGGACTTTGACAACAACCAATGAAAGAGCACTTAAGGGGGTGACACACTTCGCTACCCGGTCGTCAACGAGAATAGATGGAACCTGTCACACGAGGTGGCGCCACCTGCAGGGTGGCACTACACGGTCGACCGTCCAACGGTCTAGCCGCCACCCACAGGTGGCGCCACCCGGTCAACCCATTGTTTTCAATTGAGCCTGTCAGACGTCGCCACCCAAGTCACGCCATTCAGCCCCTACTCCTTCAATCAAATATAGGGGAAATCAAATCTGGGGCTGACTGCATCCCTCATATAAGTGGGTGGCGCAAATCAGGTAGCAGGAGCAAGTGGCATCAACCAGGTGGGCGCCACCCAGGTGGTGCTACCCGGGTGGCGAAGTGTGTCACTACCCTTAGAGTATTTGTGTGTAAAGTTGCACGACATACGTGTGGAACAGTATAGGAAAATGGTGAGCGGAGAATACTTAAAGTATGAGGGCGATCCTGTAGAGTTAAGATATTGTAAGATTGTCAAATATCTTAGATTGGGATGGCTTGGATATGTGGAGCGTATGGAGAATGGGAGGATGCCGAAAAAGATTCTACCTGCTCACGAAAATGAAGGTCGTCGTCGTTGAAGAAGATTTAAAGATGCTCTCCAGATTAGAGGATGGAAATCAATATCAAATAAAGGAATGATAGAAGATAAATCATGGAACAAGCCTAAACCGAGCTGCAGAGCTATGCTAAGTAAGTACCCAAACGTTTACAATAATAAAAGCGTTTAGGCTTATTAAGACGAATACATTTTAAGAAAAACTCGTGACAGTTAAAACACAGATAAGTTTGAGAAACGAACTTATAACGGCTATTGAAATAAGAAATAAAGTAAGTCGTCTCTCTACTAAATAATTAAAAAATAAAGCTGCCTTTTTACTTAATGTTTTATTTTTATGTTTATAGATTATTTATATTAAGGTTACTTTATAATAAGATCATGAAGATCAACATTACAGAAGATTTAATTTCTAGTTAACGCTCTAATATTTTAGGGTATTTTTATCACGATTTGTATCATTGTTATATTTTAACTATGTAAAGTATCTAACT
Organism: Gerris lacustris; assembly: GCA_951217055.1. Taxonomy (NCBI): domain Eukaryota; kingdom Metazoa; phylum Arthropoda; class Insecta; order Hemiptera; family Gerridae; genus Gerris; species Gerris lacustris. The sequence continues at coordinate 44,449,776 of OX578276.1, forward strand.
GTATTGTTACCCCTATTATTATGCACTCTTTAAAGTTTATAAAAGACACGAAGATCAAAAGTTATTTTATAAGTCTAACTTAAATTTTTTTGCAAGAAATCTTGTTTTTCTATTACATTCCACTTTAGGAAATCGCATTCTTATAAAAGGCTGATCCTAATGTATAGAGTTTACTTTCGAAAAAAGATGATAGCCTGATGTGAGTATACATTATTATATGTTATTACATAAGGCTGTGATATGTCATACACAGCATGAATATCATTTTGTTGCTTCATTATTTCTGTATATTTATTAGATCGTATATTTATGTATGTTTGGACCAAGGATCATTCTTTTCTGTCTCGAACCCTTTTCTTATCCTTTTTCTTTTACGTTAAGCAGAAGGCCTATTTTTTTAATCCTGTTGCTTCCGGCTATGGTGTTTTAGACGGGTTTATCCATCTTCATGGCCTTCTCTTTTCTATGTATAATATGTACATATATACACACACACATAATATCCAAATACCGCTCACTGACCCTCTCCACTGACTGACACATCACGATATCCCTGAAACCATTGGACTTATGACAAAAATGTTGTAGTTAGGTTCCTCTTGCGCTAAAAAATCTTGGTTACAATCCGTTATCTTGATTCAAGGTGGCGGCATTTTATATACAATCAGGGTGTCCAGCAGCCTTGAATTCCTTGAACTCCTGGAATTATGCTTGAATTTTTAGGATGCTTGAAAAAACCTTGGAATATGCTTGAATTTTGAAAAAATAACAGAAAAACTTAAAATATGCTTGAATTTTGAAAAAATCGGGAATTTTAAAGACCCTAGGTTGTCTAGAAGAACCAATACATTTTTATTTTTTTATTATCCGAACCACCCTAAACAACATTAGTTATTAGTTCGAATAATCGACGCGCTACTGTAGATTGTATTTCACTTCTCTGGGGTACAACTGCTGTAATTAGATTGAATTAATACTATTAATATTATAGTAGGCTGGAGGGTTTATTTGGAATGAAAGTCCTTCGAGTGATATTTATTTTTATTTCATCAGAGCTTAGTGATAAGTGATAACTGAAGAAGCTCATGTTCCCATGGTGAAAACTTTGATGAAATAAAAATATATACTCAAAGGACTTTCATTCCAAATAAACCCTTCAGCCTACTATAATATTCTACAAGTCCAAAAAATAAAATCTCTTCTATTATAAAAGTATTTTATATTATTTAGCTGAACTCATACTATTTTTCTCATATTTGTTTCTATAATTCCCAGAAATTGTGAATAAATCACTATTTTAATAACTAATGTTAATAAACCCAGCCTTGAATTTTATAAAATTGAGCCTTGAAAACCTTTAAATATGCTTGAATTTTACATTTTAATTTTGCTGGACACCCTGACAATCGACCAATTTCACTAAATTGACCAATTCACATCCTTAATTCACTCTTAAAATTTTGAAATTAGCTTCCTTTTATGAGATTAACAGCTTTCGATAAAGAGTTTTAAAATCGGCTATTTTGATTTAAGAAGGTGGTTATTTATTTGAAAATATGTCCCCTCACTTTAATTATTATTACCACTTCTTTAAAATGGTCTGGTGTAATAATTTATAATTTCTAAAATAACATTATTAATGTCTGGAAAAAAAAACCCACTGCTTTCCAGGTTGGTTAAGTTTTAAAACTATTTCTCCAGGAGTCAGAGACAATTACTAATTAGTGATTTTGTGACTTGTTTTGTCTAATATTGGAGGGTATAGACATAAAGTAGGAGGGATTCAGGAATCTCTGTGCCATCTAGATAATATTATCTCTTATGAAAATTATGAATAAACTCAAAGTGTACATTAAAAATAACACACTCCGTAGCGAAGCTCGGGAAATCCTAGTATACATATATTTATACATTGATATTTATTTATTTATAATTAAAAATTTTAAGGGGTTTTCATTTATTTTTATTTTTTAATAATATAATAAACTCTAGTTACCTCTTAGCAATTATTTTTATAATAGTTTTATGTATGTTGGATTCCTTAATTAACTTCTTTTGACAACTTTTTGCATCACAATAAAGATGGTATTTACTTTGTGCCAACTTATTTAGAAACCACTACATAAGCATATAACTGATACAATAATGGGCTACTTAAATTAATTTTGATAATATAAACTCTTGGTTGGGCATAAGTAACATAAGGGAGAGTGAGTATGTATGTGTACATGTGTATCTCCTTTTAGAATTTTAATTACATATTATTTAATTAATGATAACGTTATTGAAATACCTTTGATTACAGGCCTGAATATTGGCTGAATAAGGGACGAAATACAGTCATTTTAATTAAACCCTTTTTTGACTGACCCTTTTTGATCTAATACATAAAATAATTTTAGAACGAAGTTTATAATCGCATGTTACAGCGCCAGCGCCGGAAGTCCGGGTATGTATCCGGTAACAAAATCGAGTGATATCGATAACTTAAGTAAAGTAAAAGTAAAAGTTGACCGATTTAGTTGAAATTCGGTACACATGTTCATTTTACCAATGCCCGGGACGTGTTTGTTGGACAACGTTAGCCGGCCAAGTGTTCGCGCGCTACACCCGCCTAAACCTAAGCTTCAAATGTAAAATTGGAATTTCTGGATGGGAAATGATAATCTATTTGATGAGACAAACATTAATTAAAATACAATTTTTTTTAAGTAAAACCAACAGTGACTCTGCTATGAAGTGATAGTTAAAACTATCAAAGCGGACCTAGACGTTGAAAATAGAGAAATAAAGTTTTTACCAAACTTCCTAACGTCGTTCTAACGTAACGATTTTAATGAAACTTCATATACATTGTCTAAAGTAGTACAATTACAAGTATGGAAGTAAGTACAATTGACACAGGATGTAAAATTTCAATAAAGATACAGGCAACATGTTTTGTATAATGAAGTGATACATTTTATAATTGCTAAAAAAGAGATGTCCGTAGCGTGTAGTTAGTGGGTGAAATAGTAAGAATGCAGGGTAGCTCCCCCGCTACCAGGCTCTATTACAATCATACTCTTTAACTATCTATTCATAATGATAGTCTATTTTATCAATATTCAATATTTTGCTTCCGAGCTTACCGAAGGTAAAGGAAGCTACGTGATCGTTCTAAAGAACGAAAATATTGTATGTGCCGATTTCAAAAATTCCAAGGCAGAAATCCGTTTCAGACATCAGGGAACATTTTTAGTTCCATGTCTGTCTGTCGGTCTGTCACTCAATTTTTGCGAACCAACATATCTTAAAAACTACACGTCCAACTTTAATGAAATTTGGATGATTGGTCATAATTATTCCATTGCTGTTCACATATAAGTTTCAACCGACTGCGCCTATTTGTTTCTCTTCCACATGCGCACAAACATATCTTGAAAAGTACGTCCAATTTTAATGAAATTTGTATGGTCACAATTAGCTCATTGTTTTTTTTATTCGATATCTTAGGTTCTACTATTATTTCTGTACAGTGACTTATTTAAAGTTGTATTCAACTGAACTTAGATTTAAAAAATTATTTGATCAAAGTTTGTGTAACCGTTTTTGATTAAAACTGTTTATTACTGGAGTTTTTGGGTCCCATTGCTCCAAATTTAGAGCTCAAATTTTCTGTATATTCGATTTATTTATTACCTAGGACCTTAAAACATGTAAATTAATCAAAATGGCAAAAGCTAATTTTCGAGCTACCCCCATACTTTCTCTTTATTTATGTTTCGTATATGAGATATTTAATACATTGTCCCAAATATTAATATTTGGATTTTAATCGAATTCCTTACAAGTCGATTTCAAAGGGTTTTATTAAAAGAAATTCTTACCTAAACACCTGAGCCCTATAGTTAATTAGACTATATACTTATATATATAATGTTATAAAGAATTTATATAGTCGAACGAAGTACACGCCTGTTCTAATAAACTTGTTACAATATTTAAGATTTAAACTTCGCCCCTGTATAAATGGAACACTCGATGATACACATTGTTTTACAACGCTAAAGGAAATTTAATATAATATAGTTGAAGTGGAAATGTCATAACCTTTAATTACATTTACTCGTTGACATTTGATATATTTTTTGAAGAGAGGATTGCGTTCTATTTACTCCGAACTCTCACAATACAAAGGCACGAGGCACAATAGCCTACTACAATACAAAAGAGACTTCATAGAGGACATAAAAATAAAATGAAGGCTTTTACTAAAAACAGGAGAACATACAGATGACTTCTGTATCCTGCGATTCTTTCGAATTTATTTTCAATAATTTTTACTCACATCTGCTTTTTGATAAATATTTTCTTTTTCATGCCTAATTTTGAAATATAATTTAGTTAGTGCTTTGAATAATGTATCATGATTAATGTATGTTTATTTACATATCTGTGTATTATATTATTACTTTATCTTTTATGGCTACAGACCCTTTCTTTTTGTTACCTCTGAAAAAATATTTAGACCCATTTAAATTAGATAATTTATTAATATAATTAAAAAAAAAAAAATCATCTTTATATAAAATTTTAAAATTAAATGGATTTATACGGTTTACGGGTCTTATGTGTGGATACAGGTTGAAATCATACTACTTTATAAGCATGATTTTTTCAAGTACTTTCAGTTGTCACTATGCCATTGCAAAAAGAGGAGAATATGTCGTTACTCGTAAACCATAACAAATAGTTTAAATTAAACATAATATACTTTAAGCCTAGTACACTCTGGGATTTTTTGTTGAGAATCATTGTCGCAGATTCTTTGCAAAGATTTATTGTCGCAGGGTTGAGTCCGCGGCAATGAATATTGAAACTGGTAGGTATGTCGCTGGGCTGAATATCTGAATATGTTAAATTGGATTCTCTGACTCAATATTGCGCCACAGTGAAACTGAACTACGAACTACACTGTCTACTAGGCTTTCATAAATCGATGTGCAATGTATAAATATAAAGCTGTAATGTCAATACTATCATAACAATAATGAATGAGATCAATAATGAAAGGATAATATTAATTTAAATTAAGAAAGCAAGACAATAATTAATTACAGCACAAATGAAGGATTCTCACAATATGTATATTATATAAACCAGATAATTTTTGGATGGTCTAATTCTAAAAAGAAATTAAAACCTAATTTTCTTCCTGATTACATAATAAAAACATTACTGGCTCCCTGTAGGGTATTTATGCATGCATCACGCAATAATTTTAATTTATTTTTATATTTAAAAAATTTAAATACATTATAAAATTTAATAGATTATCATTTACCTGAATTGGTTTTTACTTTTTTTCAACCTCTATATGCCTGTGATTAGGTACCTTATTTTTCCCAATTGGAAAACACTTAAAAGTAAAAAAACAATACAATAATTTGAAAAAGAAAAAGGTATGTAGATGTAGGTCAAGAAGATAGAAAGGTAAAGGCGTAGGTTAGTAAAGAAAATGTTGTAGTGGAAACGTATCAAGTATAGAAGTGTTGCACTAAGGGTGAAACAACTTATGGTGTCAGTGTGGTTCGCAGTTCGTAGGGTAGAGTAAGCTTTCCTAGGTGGGACCGACCCTGCACTCTAGCACTTCTATCTCTACCCTGCCACATATTCCCTTCAACCTGACATTTTCCAACGTTTTTCACCGCTTCAGACCAGCCCCATTTCAGCCTCTAATAAGCTTTTTCCCTTTCCTGAAAACAACTTATACACTCTCAAAAGATCGTTACCAAGAAAATATTATTTTTAATAAAAAAAACGCTGAGCATCCTCCTCCTCCCCTACTTTAATAAAGGTTCGGTATTTTCATTTTTTTTTATTTACGTCATTTTCGTGAGAAGAATTTAAAAGCTATACATCATTAGTAGGAGAAAAGTTGATAAAGAGATTAGCTTTATCCCATTTATAACATTATCTACTCACTTAAAATTAAGGACCATTCGATTTAAAAATAGACTGGCCAATTGGTGTGGCACATAGATTCCTCGTATGTTATCACGTACTTAATTGATTTTATGCTTTTACAAGCCATTATTGTCTATTTTGTTTAATTGTTTCCCCCCGTTTTTGTAATTTGTCCAAATTGTTTTGATTTTTTACAGGAATTAAATTATCAATTTAGCAAAAGTTAAAGAGCGCAGATGGTTCAAATTAATCTGGGGCTATCTGCGGGTTACTTTCGATAAACTATAAAAGTTTCATTCAAATCAGTTAAGTACTTTTGAAGCTATCGGTGTAAATGAATGTATGTTTGTGCGAATGTGTAAGAGGAACAAATGAGTGCAGACGGTTGAAGCTTTTATTGGACCAACAATGTGCTAACTAGTTGTTCTGTGAACAGTAGACGTCGCTCGTTAAAATAACAAATCGGGTTTTGAGCTTAGGTTAAAAAAAATACAAAAATTTAACCGAAAAAAATGTTATTTCAACAAAAGAGACCTGAAACGTGAAAAAATAGAAAATGTTTTTACACAACTTTTGAGTACTCTTAAAGGGTATTACTAACCATATGGTCAGCTACTATTTTTACCATTTCTAAAACAGAGTTACAAAACTATGTACATCTCATGGACAGGGTACAGTAATAAATGTAAGGTTCTTCTTTCGCGCACACTTTACTACTATAAAGCAGTAAGTGCCATATGAGTCCCCCCGAATCCTATGAAAAGAAAAAACGGTACAGTAAAACAAATACAAAGTAGGTATTTTTGCGTATTTCGACAAACCGGTACCAAAAGTACCCTTTTATGTACAGAAATAATTTTTTTTTCAGTATAACCGCATTATAAGACCTCAGTATGCGGCCTACTAAATGCCTACATAAAGATACATTTACAAAACACATTAAATTAAAAATTTAGCTTTCACAGTACCCAGACTTTATAAACCTTTTGCACCAAAAGTACTAAAGGTATACTTAAATTAATTGTCCATCTTGGGTTTTAATATATTATACTGTATTTTAGGTTCTAAAAGGACAATCTTGTCACACAATAATCTTAGGAGCAAAGTGGTCAACCGCGGACTCACCTTGCACTTTTTGAAAGAAACTATTTATCATTCAAAAGGATCTGAAACGTGACTTTTTTTTAGATAAACATATGTACCTTTTAAGGGCTTTTCAACGATACCAAACACGGCCGGCCAGCTATTATTATGATAAAATTCATAAACAAAGTTTGTTATATTTTCTTGAATACTATCAGACTGTTGCCTGATGTCATCATTTTTTATACGCTGTAAACTTGATCCTTAGACTCCTTAATAACACTCAATTCCACAGCTTACAATGTTAATCTTATTAGGGTCTGTAGTGTGTACCCTAACCCTACAGTAAGATTAATATAGATTGATTAATAAGATTAATATAGATTGATTAATAAAATTAATATAGATTGATTAATAAGATTAATATAGATTGATTAATAAAATTAATATAGATTGATTAATAAGATTAATACAGATTGATTAATAAGATTAATATAGATTGATTAATAAAATTAATATAGATTGATTAATAAAATTAATATAGATTGATTAATAAAATTAATATAGATTGATTAATAAGATTAATATAGATTGATTAATAAGATTAATATAGAATAAAGGGTGATATACTACGAATATGACTGGTCACAATTTTCCTTTCTGCTTTTCCTCTAGTGTCCAAACCTCTGCGCCATAAGTAAGGATGCTTTCTACTAAGCTTGTAAGTATAAATTTCTGTGTTGCTCTGCTAAGAGTTCTGGAACAAAGTACTCTATTAAGCCTTCTTATTGCTTTCCATGCTTGAACAACTCTTGATTCAATCTGCTTTACAAGCTCCCGACTGGTGAATTATAGATAATTAATATTTCAATTTATAAACAACTATTCCAAATACCAAATCTTTCTGATATAGTTACACACAAATCAGAGCTTCGTTGACTGGAATATATATTCAGTTATGATATGTTAGAAATTAAAGTGATTCTACATAGGCCAGTCAAATAAGACATTAAAATCCAGTTAGGGATTCCATTAGACCAGTTAGGGTCGTGTGATTCTACGTTTGCAGCTTCGAAAATCCTGTGCTAGGTGCGTAATACGTGAAAAACTGAAATAAATTCGGACTTTTCTTAGTTTTTTCCATATAACTCGTAAAGTATGTGTTTTCGATATTAGTCGTTCTTACTATTTGTAAAGTACAGTAAATTTGTAGTAGCATAAGCTCAACCGGAGCTTTGTACGACCAATAGGTTCCGAGATATGGCACTTCGAAAATGGACAATTGTTTTTAAAAAAAAGTATTGCTCTCGTTTTGGGCCGAATATCGGCATGAAACAGCTTACCTATTAGAAAAGTCATAAAAAATAAAGTTGTTGTACATTTAATTGGCTTCCTTCTAAGTACAAAACGAAGTCTGTAGGTCCAATAGTTCAGTTGCAATCGTATAGACCTATAATTCGCAAAGCTATGTAGTTCTGATCTTTTGATATGTTGTTAGGACCAGATAGGTTAGTGTGATCCTAAGTTTGCAGCTTCGAAAAACCTGTGCTAGCTGCATAATATGTGGAAAACTGAAAAATGTTTGGCCTTTTTTCAATTCTTGCTATATACCTCGTAAACTGTGCGTTATTCGATGTTAGTTGTTCTTACTATTTTTCGAGTACAATAAATTTACAACAATTTAAGTCCAACGGCAACTCTGTACGCTCAATAGTTTCCGAGATATGGCACTTTAAAAATTAGATTTTTTTTTCAAAAAATGGAAATTTTTAGTATTGCTCTCGTTTTGGAGTGAATATCGGCGTAAAACTGTTAACCTACGAGAAAAGTATGAGGGTATGTGGTTGTAGTAAATATAATTGGTTTCCCTTAACGTCCAATGGTAACTCTGTACGTCCAATAGGGTAGGACGCACCACTTGTTTGAACCTAGCAATTAGGCCATCTTTTAGGCCCATTTTTAAGCCCCGTGGTGGAGAGTTCCAGCTACTTCACACATCATACATTTGTACATTGTAGTATCGCCGAAGCGAGTATGGTGTGTTCATAACTTATTAGTTTTTTCGAGGTTCCTGGCTAATGACAGTGGTATTCCGAAACTGAAGGAAGTTGCTGGGGAATTTTGTCTATGTTGGGCTGCTTGTCAGAAGGGGAGGATCGTCGGGGCATCTTCATCCTCGTCTATTTGAATTTTTAGCGCCGGTGTGGCAAGTCTTGCTGAGCACATAAGCCCAGTTCTCCGGCAGCTGCAAGCTCCCGTGCATCCCTTCTTAAACTTACAAGTGAGCGATTCGAGAATGATTGCTTGGGCTGATTCGCATTATGTTGTTAATATTAGGGGGATTCAATATCTCTACGACTGAAAGAAGTGGTGAAAATGTGAGTGCAACTTGACTCACTTCTGCCACTTTTCTGGAAGTAAACATTTCGAATGGTCAAGAATGAGAACCTCCTAAAATCTTGCATTTTTCATATTAAAAAAGATTGGTCTAGTATACTTACCTATTAGTCAACAATAGCAACAATAAACATGTTTCTTTTTACTACGTTTTTATTTGCTTGCTTTCTTGTTTGTTTGTTTGACAATGCATTATTTTAATACTTTTAGCCATCTTTGAGCAGAATTTAATTAGTTTTCAGCAAATTTTGCTGTATGGAAAGTTAGTTCGGAAAAAATCCGCAAGTTATTTTATTTGTTTTGACATATTCCATAGTATTTATAATCTTCATTTTGACGGATTTCAAATTTGTGATCTTTTATTAAGAGGTAGACATTGAATGACAGCGAAAAGTAAACAAAGAAAAAAATTAATTGACATGTGATACCCAGGTTTGTTTACAATTGTGTCCTAGGTATAGGTTTAATTTTTCTGCCTCTCTACTTCTTTACCTGTACACATTTTTCTTCTCTTACTGTCCCTACACAGGGGCATATCAATGGCACGGTTTAGATTCGGTGTTGGTCAGATCCGTTGTACAAACATTTGTCCTTTTATAGGTCTAAGATCAGCTCTCTAGATGGTTGTCATTATTATATGAAGTAAATAAATTCGGAACTATGTATTTTTTTCACTAACATTATATATAATAATGACAATCATATTATCAACATTACATATGATTCAACAGAAAATTTAAAAACGCAGTGTATATAAAAAGTTCTTTTTATCTTGTAATTATTTAATTTCAGCAAATATTACTAAAAATTCCACATTAAGAATAGGTAATAATATTAATATTGATCGAAACGTTGGTAAATAAGGAAGTTTTTTCTAAAGTCAAAAAAGTTTAAGCTTGGTTCTTTACCAAGTTATGGAACCACAAAATATTGATTTTTTTAATGATTTTCTTAAAAATAAAATTTGTATAAATTTTATGTCTGTTTGTGTTTACTTTGAGGCCATGAAAATTAAAATTAAACTTTTCTTGTAGGAAAACTTTCCTCAGCTTTACAACGAAACCAACAATTTTGTTATAGCTTTTATACTTTTGGAGCAATAAGTTTTTTTATGAGCAAAGCTATGCGATCTTAAATAAATCATAAATTTTTACCATGTGGGAGGACGGATAAGATTTTATTCATGGTTTATACAGGGTGTCCCATCCATATACAGCTTAGAACTTTTATCATATTCATGTTGTTAAAAATAAATTTGAAATTGTCGTTTTATTGTTGTATAATATGCAGGGTGACTAGCGATATATGTAAAAATGAAGTAGGTTGTTCTACGCCTCAGGGGCTACAAACATCGCTGTACAGGGTGTCCCAGCTAATATGGAACAGCGAAATATCTCCGGAACCATGATAGATAGAAAGATGCGGGTTTCAGGATTCGAAAATGGCTATAAATGCGCTTCCAGAAACAATGCTGAACATTTTCTGTGTTAAGCAAAAGTGTGTGTGCATTTTAGTATTCTTATTTATTTATTTTTTTTGAATTGGTTTAGTATACTCACCTATAAGTCATCAATAGCAACAATAAACATGTTTCTTTTTATACTTTCAGCGAAGTTTACTAATAATTCCGAATGGGTAATAATATAATTTTTTTTTTTTTTCATTTGAATTATCATTGTTTTTATTTTAGAATAATTACGACTGAAGATGACCTTCAAATAAGGGTTGAAACATTTCTATTAATAAAATAGTAGTAGTTTTTTTTTTTTATTAAATGTACACCTTATCAGCCATCTACCTTACCATGTACCTTATCAGTCTCTCATGCATTACTACACCAAAACTCTACATGCCTGTTAATATATTTCATTTATATTTTTAAGGGTTTCTTTGATAAAACCAAAAAAAAAGAAATTTTATAGTTTCGTTCCTGTGTCTGTCTGTCACGCGACATCTATTTATTTATTTATTTTTTAAATTTCGATAATTAATTAAATTATATACATTGTCACATGGAATTGAAAGAGAAACAATTCTGAATACATTTTTAATTCAATTTTTACAAGTTATTGGTAGTATTCATACTACGGAACGTTTAATGACTGTAGAAACATTTGAAAGCTTAATTCGGGATTAGGTATCGATATTGTCAGAGGAAATCATTCTTCAGTGTAGCTTAATTGGTTAGAGCTCCCGCACACTGGATATGAGGGGGAGATCCGTGGTTCGAGTCCCGGCGCTGAAGTCTATTTTTCTCTGTCTATCTCCCTTTATAGATAGTAATTATAGTTTGTATAAGATAACGTCTTAAGTTTGAATCATAATTGTAATTTTTATAATATCATTTTTTTATATAAATAAGTTTCTGTCAATGTATGATTGACATTGATATGTACACAGTGATTTATACTACATTCCTCCCCCTCCCGGAGGCTCCTGCGTTCGCCGTCTCAATTGGTCAGCATGACACCTGTGCTCAGCTCCTTTAAATCTGACAATATAATTTGATGGTCCGCACTTTTGTACCACTTTTCCTTCTTCAGCTTGATTCCCAGGACCTTGTTTCACCCAAACTGTTTCCTGTACTTCGAAATCTTTAAATCTTGTTCCTTTGTCATGATATTGTTTTTGTTTAGCTAACGCAACTTCCACTTGCCTGCTGACATCTGGCTTCAGCAATGTAAGTCTTGTCCTAAGCTGTCTACCAAACATCAACTCTGCTGGAGAACGCCCTGTGGTTTTATGTGGTGTGATTCTGTATGTGAACAAAAACTTAGACAGTCTTGCCTGCCAACTGTCTCCGTTATTTCTAGACGCAGCATATCTTCGTTTAAAAGTTCTAACAGCTCTCTCAGCTAAGCCATTTGTTTGCGGATGGTATGGAGCAGACTTAACATGGACGATATTGTTACTATCACAAAATTCCCTAAAGACATTCCCAGTAAACTGCCTCCCATTATCAGATACAATTATCTTAGGTAACCCAAAACGAGCAAAAATGTCTGCGAGCACCCGTGTTGTATTTTCCGCCGTAATATTACTGACCGAACATACCTCTAACCATTTTGTAGTAGCATCGACTAATACAAGCCAATATCGATTTTCATAAGGGCCCGCAAAATCGACATGCACTCTAGTCCAGGGATCGCAGGGCACACTCCATGAAGCTAATGGGACCTCAGCATCCCTAGATCTATTTTCCTGACACGGTTTACATAACCCAATGTACCCTTCTATTTCTTTATCAATGTTAGGCCACCACACATTTAACCTAGCCACCGACCTCATAGCAGCTATTCCTGGATGCCCTTCGTGAAGTATTTGTAGAACCCCCTTTCTTAATTTTGCCGGAACAACGATTCTGCCTTTCCATAAAAGTATTTTTTCTTCAAAAGCTAGTTCATCTCTTTTATCATAAAACTGCCCTAAACTCTCTTGAATCTGTTTCCTTTCCGGCCAGCCTTGTTCTATAAACCCAATTATCTTAAGTAACTGCGCATCTTTGCTAGTCTCCACTTGAATGGATTTCCTAGTTACGCCAACACAATCTATCCTCATTTGCAATACCCTTAAACCAAACTCATTTTCCTCGGTCCCTTTTACCTCGACTGGCAATCTTGATAAACTGTCAGCAGTTCCGTTGTCCTTACCCTTAAGATATTCAATGTTATAATTGTAAGAACTAAGCGTCATAGCCCATCTTGTAATTCTGTTTGAGGTCACTTTCGGTAGTTCCGAATTTTCTCCAAATAAATGTATTAACGGTTTATGATCAGTGCGTAAAGTAAATTTTTGACCATAAATATATTGATTAAATTTGCTAACTGCATACACTATTGCTAATGCTTCTCGATCAATCACCGAATATAGTTTTTCTGTTGTACTGAGTGATCTCGATGCATATGCTACTGGTTTTTCTGAACCATCCTGTAATTTGTGTGATAACACTGCACCAATCCCATATTCACTAGCGTCTGCTGTTATTATTATTGGTTTCTCAGGATCGTAATGTACTAACATAGCTGAAGAATTCTTTAGTTGGGTGTACGCCAAACTCATCTATAATGTGCCCTAAATATTTTACTGATTTTTTGAAAAATTTACATTTTTTTATTGAAATTCGCATTCCCACTTCTGACAACCTCTTTAATAGCCTATATAGATTAGTAAGATGCTCCTCTTTTGATTTCCCTGTAATAATTATATCATCTAGATATGATGCTACGCCCTCTAACCCAGCTACAACTTGATCTAATGTCTTTTGGAATAGTGCAGGGGCAAAAGAAACTCCGAAAGGTAGTCTCTTATAGCGAAAGTAACCTACATGTGTTGCAATAACTAGAAATTTACGTGAGTCCTCATCTACTACCATTTGTAGATAGGCGTCTTTTAAATCAAGGGTTGTGAAGTGTTTACCACCTTGTAATTTAACCATAATTTCTTCGAACCTTGGGATAGGGTGTTGATCGCAATATATGTGTGGATTAATTGTAACTTTAAAATCTCCACAGATTCTAACTTTCCCTGTAGGTTTTACTACTAATACTACCGGAGAAGCCCATTCAATCGGCATGGTACTAGAATCTATAGGTTCAATAACACCTTCTTTGACTAATCGTTCCAATTCTTCCTCTACGCCTTTACGTAATGCAAATGGTACTGGTCTAGGTCTATACACTTTGGGTTTGGCATCTTTTTTTATATGTACTACAGCCTTATGTCCCTGAATAGTACCTAAACTTTCATTAAACGTGTCTGGAAATTTACTCCTGATGTCGTTAATCAATTTTTGTTCGTCTATTATAGAAGGTATCTCTTGGGTTTCAATTGTACAAACCCTTGCCCCAGGTGGAAGTGGTAGTTTAAATTTTAGAACCCAATTTAAGCCAAACAAGGGAACGTCATCTTTTTCAATGACTATAATTGGTAAATTGTGTGATTTACCAAAAGCTTCTACTTTAACATAGCATTTTCCAAGTGTACATATTGGGATGCCTGTGTATGCGATTAAATTTTTAGAGGTTTGTAAGTCTGGACTTCCTATGGATTTCCACACATTTTTACCTATAACTGTCTGTGCTGCACCTGGATCATACAGCATTTTAATGTTTGTTTTATTAATTTTAACTGGTATAATTATTTTAGAACCGGAAGTAATAGCTCGGACTTGCATTGGAAGTTCATCAAAATCATCGGTCTCATCATCTGTGTCTTTAACCCTTCTAACATCTATATTATTATTAATACGAGCTCTGCCTGCTTTTAAACAAACTTTTGCTAAATGTTCCTTACCCTTACAGACGTGGCACACCTTTCCTTTAGCAGGACAATTTTCATTCAATTTGTGTAAAACTTCACCACATTTAAAACAATGTTTACCCCTAATTAGTGTAATGCGTTTACTAGAAAATTTATTGATAAAATGTTTCGAATTATTTGTTGCATTTATGTTAGTATTATTCATATTTAAGGAATTTCCTGTTCTATTTTGAGCATGTTCTACTTGTTCTAATGTAATAGCAGATGTTTCAACCTGTGCGAGAGTGCTGTTTGTATCGGGGTGTAATCGTAGTAATTCTTTTTGCCAGTCATTGCTATTAATACCCAATATTAATTGATCGCGTAATCTTTCATCAAGAGACTGTCTGAAGTTGCACCTACTTGCCAGTGCTCTTAACCTATTAATATACTGCGAAACAGATTCGTCTTCTTCCCTAAAACGTCTAGTGAATGCTACTCTTTCACCAAGCGCACAAAATTTTGAGCTAAAATATTTATCCAAAATATCAATTAAATTATCAAATTCAACGTCACCAACAAATTGTGGATGAAAATGACCAGCAATTACCTTAAATGCCTTAGGACCAATTTTGGATAGTAACAAATCTCGTTTTTGTTCTAAGTTGTTAATATGCCATATTCTTAGTTCGATTTGAAATCCCTGTTTGTAAATTATCCACTCTTCGTTATCAGGATCAAAAGATGAGAAATTTATTGTCACTTTATTTTCCCTTGGTTGTTCAGCTTCAACCATTTCATTGCTTGCAATTCTCCGACGTGGCATTTTTTTTTTTTTTTAATATAAGATAACGCCTTAAGTTTGAATCATAATTGTAATTTTTATAATATCATTTTTTTATATAAATAAGTTTCTGTCAATGTATGATTGACATTGATATGTACACAGTGATTTATACTACAGTTTGATTTAAATTAAAATTTAAACGTTCCGTAGTATGAATACTACCAATAACTTGTAAAAATTGAATTTCTAATTGATTGTACTAAGTACAGGTACTAATTGAGTACTTTATAATTGAGTACTTTATTAATTTTAAGCGTATTTCTCGGTCTAGTTCTATTGTCGTTTGTTGACTTCTAAGAAACATTTGAAAGCTTAATTCGGGTTTAGGTATCGATATTGTCAGAGGAAATCATTCTTCAGTGTAGCTTAATTGGTTAGAGCTCCCGCACACTGGTTATGAGGGGGAGGTCCGTGGTTCGAGTCCCGGTGCTGAAGTCTATTTTTCTCTGTCTATCTCCCTTTAATAGTAATTATAATTTGATTTAAAATAAATTTTTAACCAATATTATTTTTTGTGAAATGAATAATACATTATTTTCAATTTAATTAAAATAAAAAGAAATATCCAAAACGCAATACAATATAGCAATATAAGCTCAATGTTTTAGTTTTTTTTATTCATTTCACTTTTTTCCGTTTTTTTTTTTTTTAAATATAGGAATTGTGGGAGACTATATATATTCTATCTGATTAATATTAGCAGGTCTGGGGAAGCAAAACGAATAAATAAAACCTCCAATTTGTTATCCGGAGCACTCTATTCTCTTCCGAGCACTTTATATTACCTTTATATCTTCTACGACCCATTTTTTTAACTGGCAGAAAAAATAAGAAAAAAATACTTTATATGAATTCCTTTTTTATTTCTTTCCTCCAGATAAATGTAGCATCATTTTCAAAAGTTTATCACTTACACTTATGTGCTGTTTTTTTTTTTAATATTCCTTCCTAAGAAAGTGTGAGTGAAGAAATATAAAGAATAGTATCATCCAAAGAAGTAATGTTATGTTTTTTTTTTTTTGTATATACAAATGTATAAAACAAATGAGGAATATAATCCTGTTTTATATTGTACTGCCATACAAAATACTAATACAAAATTTAATCATTCTCCATTAATTTCTTTGATGATGCATTTTGGGGTAATGAATTATTACATTAAAATTTAGTCTCGTGGATGTGGTATATATTCTTTTATGTGGAGTATATTCTTTCAGGTATTTAGATTACGCTGTTTTATTTACTTAATATTGTAGTGACATTTCTTTAGATACCTGCGTAAAATGGCTATTTTATTAGGTATTTTATCCAAGCTAGGCCATTAAGTCTTTGATTAAAGCTTTTAAGGAACGAAGAGCTCTTTTATAGCAGAGAAGTTAGCTCTCCTACCAATAAAGTTAAACAGGCGTGATCACTATCGGCGATAACGGGCGTGATCACCATTTAGGTGGTGAACAGGGATCTGGGTTGAATTTGACCGGGCTCCCTCAGTCAGTGTTCAATGAATGAGCAGCATCATGAATGAGTAGCTTCATGAATGAGTAGCTGTTTATGTAAAGAGGTTACTAACTGGTTGTGAGTGCTAGTCATAAGGTTTATACAGCTGATAGAGCTATATACTAACCCCGTGTCATTCATTACATTTTGTATCCTTTGCAACATAGTTGTATTAGCCCTTTGGCTTAGGCCCTTCTCGGGCTTTATTAACCCTTCAAAACATAGTTATTTATAAATATAGTCTGCCAATTAGTGTGGCACATAGTTTACTAGTAATTATTATTATACATTATTTAATTTCCCCCATTTATTAAATCAGTCAAAAATGTTTTTATTTTTCCACATGAATAAAAGTATCAATTTAGCAAAATTTAAAGAGCGCAGACAGCTGAAACTATATTCTGTAGCTATCTGCGGGCTACTTTAGATAAACTATAAAAGTTTATTAAAAATCAGATAAGTACTTTTAAAGCTATAGGTGTAAATAAATGTATGTTTGTGTGCATGTGGAAGAGAAACAAATGGGCAGAAAATTGAAACTTATATTGGACCAACAATGGCTAATAATGACCTACCATCCAAATTTCAATAAAATCGGACTTAAGTTAGTTTTTAAGACATGTTGGTTTGCAAAAATTAAGCGACAGATAGACTGAAAGACAGACATGGAACAAAAAAATTTACCCTGATGTCTGAAACGGATTTCTGTCTTCGGACACAACATTTTTTTTTTCTTCAGAACGATGGCATAGCTTCCGTTACCTTCGGTATGCTTGGAAGCAATATCGCGATTAAATAACATTCATCAATCAAGCGAAATTAAATAAAAGCGTGTAAAAATAGGTCTGCCAATTTGTATTCCACATATTCTCTTTTTCTTTTTCTATTGTTGGAAGAATTGCCACATGATATTTGGTTCTGTTTCAATTCCCAGTGGAGACGAACTTATTTTTTAGTGAAATTAAATTTGATCTGGAGGTTAAAATTATTAAGAGGCAAGCAATGAGATGATTACCATACCTACTTTCCAAATTTTATTGTAATCCATCAAGTAGTTTTTAAGATATAGCTGTTCACAAAAATGTTAAACTTTAGGCGGAAACGAGTCCAAACATGAATTCGGAGACATACACATAAATTAATGTTCTTCTTAATGACGCATGCATCCTTCGCCTTCGGCAAGCTCAAGAGCAAATATACTATGCTGGATGAACAGCATGATTATTTCCTCTTACAAATTTCATTATGTATGAGGAGCAAATTTAGTATTTCGATGTTTTTTCTTTTAACGACCTAGTTTTTTCCTCGTGTTCTTCATTTTTCCTATTATTTAGACTTTTTATTATATATTCTTAAGATCGGAATATTCTTTAAAGTATATTGAAGGTATATTTTACCTTGTTTTGCTTCAATTCGAAGGTAATTTGTTAGAGGTTACATTAGGAAAGTATACATTTCAAGTAGAGAAGAAGTAAGAAGATTTTAAGTTGATATTTTTTGTTGCCGCTAGCAATTTCATTAAAGTAAAAGCCTATATGCCCATAGGGAATTTTAAGCGCTGCTTCTTACAGCTCCTTGTTGTGGTGGCATTAGTGAATTCCTTCCCTCTTCTTCACATTTTAGTCTTTCTTATATATGTTTTAGATATTCGTGTCACGTCGTATTCTTATAAACGTGACTAAGCTTCACTGAAACGTGACGTTTGTCCAATTTTGATTATCATTAGTTTCGGTAATACATAAAAAGAAAAACTAATGAGTAAGAAAAAAGAGAGTAGCCCGAATATACATATATAATAAAATAATAATCTATGATCTTTCATTTTATGCAATATGTTAGTCCTAGGAAATATTGCCACTGACTAATAGTAAAGTTCTAAGTTAATATATATATATACATACACACAACACATTATAAAAATATATTCTAAACATATCATATATTGACGGCGTTTGCAATATACCTCCTTATTTTAGATTTAATTTTGAAAAACTCATTTAGCTTATATTTTTCAATTTCTCATATAAAGTGGAAGTATTGTGATGGTGCCAAAATGAGTCCAAAAAAGTGGTTTTTAAAATTGTCTGTCTGTCGTCTGTGCAGACGCGTAGGGACTAAACTACTGGGCCAATTTTGACGTTTTCAGATAAATCATACCCCGAGCCCCGAGGCGAAAACGAGAAATGAAATTTAGCTCCAAATCTGACTGTGATAAACTTGAAAAAAAATTCTCGTAAACGGTTCTGACAATTTTGATTAAAAAATCCTTAAATATACTAAATTTAAATACAAATCTAAGGATATAAGCCGTTTTCCCGGGAAAAATCTAGTTACTGAGAAAATAGTTTTAAACGCGGACGGAGAGATCCCGGGTGGTCATTCTCCGCCGAAAAGAAGTTATTTTACTACGTTTTTATTAGCTTGCATTCTTGTTTGTTTGTTTGTCCGGTACAAATCTGGCAATCGATTTCTAACTAACTTCCCGAATAGCTAGACATTTGAAACTTTTAGCATAGCTCAGAACACGATGACAATGCATTATTTTAATACTTTTAGCCATCTTTCAGCAGAATTTAATTAGTTTTCAGCAAATTTTACTGTGCGGAAAGTTAGTTCGGAAAAAATCCGCAAGTTATTTTATTTGTTTTGCCATATCCAATACTTACCCAATCTTCATTTTGACGGGTCTCAAATTTGTGATAGATAAACATTGAATGACAGCAAAACAGGAAATATTGATTATATTATTTATCGATTATATTATTTCAAATATATCGATGGCATGCTTTAGATTTGGAGTTGGGGAGATCCGTTGTACAAAGATTTATCATTTTATAGGTTTAAGATCAGCTCTCTGGATGGTTGTCATTTATGTGAAGTAAATAAATTCGGAACTATTTTTATTTCACTAACATTATATATTATATAACAATAACAATTATATTATCAACATTACATACGATTCAACAGAAAATTTAAAAACGTAGTATATAAAAAGTTCTTTTTATCTTGAAATTTTTATTATAAATTTTAATAAAGTGTTCTACAATAATCTACCTGCGAAAACTTTAAAACTAATAAATGGAAAACGAAAACAATGGGCTAAGTATTTATGAACTCGTATAAGAGAAAGGTTTTCTGAGTTGTTTCGGACCGATTTTTTTTTTTTTTTTTTTAAAAAGGTGCTTCAATTATATATATATATTTTTTTAAAAATACCTTGTAAGGCACAGTTTTGATAGATTTTACAAAACGTTTACTTTAAAGAACAATCGATATCTCTTATTAAATTCTATTTTAAGTTGTTTTTTCTCTCAGAGGTAAAAAGACTAAGTTTAAATCTGAAAGTATAGAGTAGATGAAGGAAGTTATCTGAGACCGAAGGCTTCACCGTGTTATTTTATAATATAGAATCTCTTGAATATTCCCAAGCTTGAAGGTTCTTTAGCAGCCAATATCGGGTTAGAAGAGGCTTTATTAAACTCTTCATATCCTGTAAATTCTGGAATCTTGGTCTAAGTTTAGGGTTTTAGTAGGGAGTGGTGGTAACTGTGGGGGGTAAGTCTTGTTTATTTATTATGTCGGCTGGAGCAGTTGAGGAGGGTGCTATGTACTTGGCTTCTATCTCATCTTACTATACTTCCAGGCCTCTTTTCATACCATTATCTCCTCAATACTTGTAATTTCGTCGTCTTTCTCAACTTCCTCATTTAGAACCTTAATTAAAATGTTCCTTACAAGGTTTTTAAAATAATTATTATTAACCCTCCAGCCCTCAATTCTCTTGTTTAATAACGTCTTGTATATTTCACTATAATAATAATTAACAATGATAACACTTAACAAAAGACCCTAAATTGCTGTTACTTAGAGTAATTTACATGCTCATTATTTTGTCCTTTTATAACCGAATTGTTAATAAATTTTTATCCCGCCTTTTATAAGTTTATGATTATCAAGTTTGATCAATTATGGTAGAAACGATTAATATCTAAAGGCGGCCCCCATACACGGTCAAAATATTTGCGCAAACATTTTCACCATCTATGGGACTGTATGATGTTTGCGCAAACATTTTGACCGTGTATGGAACTGTATGATGTTTGCGCAAACATTTTGACCGTGTATGGGACTGTATGATATTTGCGCAAACATTTTGACCGTGTATGGGACTGTATGATGTTTGCGCAAACATTTTGACCGTGTATGGGACTGTATGATGTTTGCGCAAACATTTTGACCGTGTATGGAACTGTATGATGTTTGCGCAAACATTTTGACCGTGTATGGGACTGTATGATATTTGCGCAAACATTTTGACCGTGTATGGGACTGTATGATGTTTGCGCAAACATTTTGACCGTGTATAGGACTGTTTGATGTTTGCGCAAACATGATGTTTGACGTGCATGGTCTAAATTTTCCCGACATCAGGTTTGTGCAAACAACATGTTTGCGCAAAATTTTGACCGTGTATGGGGGCCTTAATATTAATAATATTATATTTAATAAATAAAAAACACGCTTTCATATAATATGCACTAAAAAGAAAAAAAATTGTTTAACAACCATAGTACTACGAGTAATCACATTTATGAATGTATCACTAAATTTAAAGCGAGTGGCACTATTAACAAATGCATTTTAATTGCACCTCACGCTTTTATCTTTCGTGTGATCGCTCGTAGTACTGTGGCTGTTATAATAAAAAAAAGTTTTTTAAGTGCATGTTTTATTAAAAAGGGTATTATTTAAAAAGAAAATTGAAACATAATATTTTTTTTTTTTCTAGTCTTTGTCACTTTAAAGTTTGTAATCTATTCTAACCTCACTTACCTGTCAATGATGGTCGTAGTTGAATTCCTGAATTTCACCGTCAAAATTTCTTCATATTAATATGGAAATATGTATATTGATTTATCATCTAATACTATTAGACATGTCTCTGAGCTAAATTTTAAAGTGATTGCTGATTTTAAAATGGTCAAATATAGATTACAAGATTTGTTTTAGAAAACTTAAAAAATTAATAAACAGGTCAAGTGTGTGCTAGTCAGCACACAGCGAGGGTCCGTAGGCAACCTTGTTGTAAGAAGTAGTATCAGGGTAGTAGTACCCTATTGATGGTGTTTTTTAAAATGCTAAAAAGCTTACTTTGAACTATCCTATGGGTCTGATATTCTCAAAACAGATAAACAAACTTCTAATAAGGTATTTTTTTGCCACTGAACCGGACTACGACCATATAAATTCACCGAAAAGACCATAATTATAAAAAAAACGTATTTTGTCAATAAGAAATAAAATAATATTTTTTTCGAAATTTCCAAAAAGTGGTATCTTTACTTTTGGTCGAAGAATGTTCAGGAATTTTTTCAGATTTTTTACACTTCACATAAGCGAGATAGAAGGGGGGGGGGGCATGTTTCACACCCACTTCAAACTTGCCTACGCTCGCCCTATCAAAGTTATAATCAAAGAATTATATATTTTTGTAATCAGCTCGACGTACCCTTTCATTTTAATTTAACCCTTAAGTATTTTTACCCTGTTTTTTTTTTTTTTTTTTTTTTTAATCTCTATATTTTTAAAATATTTGGGCAGGTACAAGACACATACATGCCAAATTTCAAAGTGATCGGACGAAAGGTGTAGCCGTGAGAGCACGCGACAGGACGGACGGACAGACACACGCAGGAAAATATAAGGGTCCTTGGTTTTGCCTAGGGACCCTAAAAATAGTTGTGGTGATGATTTCTTGTTGAGAAGTATAATATAGTTATAATAAAAGGTGATTGGGGAAAATCGGTCGTGTTAAACCGGAGACAGAGCGTAGCGTATTTAATGTACGAGTGGAGGCGATGGAGTTTATAAGTAGAGAGGGGTATCTCAGAGACGCTAGAGGTGGTCCCAAGGTGTGTGGAACTGTGGAACAGGCTTCAAACCAAGCTTGCTCTACTCTACACCTCTTTTACAATGCTTAGATTCCGATGTTAGGCATTTTTAGGCACGAAAATATTCTGTTATGTAAACCATTAAAGTAGCATTTGTTTCGTGGTGTAGGTTGTATACGGAACATGGGTCCGCAACACACACATTGCGAGCGATTAAAAAACCCTCCACTTTGCCATATCAAAAAAGTTAAAAGTTGGGCAGCATCATTTATTCTCATCCGTTACAACATCAAGTTTTAATTGTTTCCAAAGATGACTTAATTCTCAAAAGTACTTACTTATTTTTGTCCTATGCAACTCGTAACAAAGTAACTCCTCTGAAGCTCTTCTTCATTATTTAATCCCATTTTTGTTCTGGTCTTGCTTTGATCCCCAGTGTATCAGTTTATCATTAATTTAGCTTACCAATATTCCTTACAATGTGTCCCAACCAGTTACCTGTTCTGTGCTCTTTTTTATTATAATTTTTTACCGTTTTCTTCCAAAACTTTTTTCAATAAAATTTGGAATTTATCGGTAAAATCTTCTTCGAAATTTATACTAGCACTAATTCTAGAAAATCCCTTACACTAGACGCTAAATTTACGTTATCAATAAAGCAATATCTGGGTCACTGAATTAATGATGGTATTCTTTTTGTCGTCTTATGGTATAAAGGTCTTCGTCCTGACACATTTTTCACCAGTACCAATGGAGGTAGGGGTAGGATATTAAGTGATATGAAGATTTTTGCATCTCTCTCAAACAAGAATATTTTAGTACAAGAGCGGCCGCCGCTGGACTCTTATAAATTCCCCTATACACATCATACTAATGTTTTTTCAGAAAATAAAATGTAAGTTACTAACCTTAAATAATTGGGTAATATTTCCCCGTCCATTGTTCACCTATTACAAATAGATTGAAATATTTTACTTGGTTTTGTATGTATATCATGAATACTTAAAAAATAAAATTAAGAAACAATAGTATAGTAATTGCAGTAGTTTATAAAATTACAGTTTTACATGAAATTCAAGTCTGTACATTGTTCAGAATTGTAACTTTATGGATACTTTTTCAATTCATACATTAAGAATACCAAAACCGGCATTAACTTTTTCCCTGTCTGTCTGATTGTATATATGTCGCCATAGATCCGACTTTATTGGCGCAAAACTGGCTGAACGAAATCCATTCTTTTATACGCAGTTGTGTGTGCTCTGTGTGTGGGCTTGATTTCATCAAAAAATTATATATATATATATATATATATATATATATATATATATATATATATATATATATATATATATATATATATATATATATATATATATATATATATATATATATATATATATATATATATATATATATATATGAGAATGTGTAATATAATCATTGTAATATATTGTATACATACACCAGAGAGAAAGTATTGTTTTAGGGCATAAATGTAACATTTTTGAATTTTAACGATTTCAGGACTAATTTACAAATTACTTTTATTTAAAAATATGTCATAGTTTCTTTATTGCTGTGGTCTTTAGGGATGATAAATTTGAAAATTAAATTTTTAACTAATTAATTTTAATTTTTTATTATTATTTTTTTTTTTTTAATAGAAATATTTCACCCATTCCTGGGCATCATCTTATGTCTGCAGATATGATTTTAGTTTGTACATTTATTTGGAGTGAAGAAGAAAAAATTGAAACATGATTTATATCACTCTATAATTCAACAGTTACTTAAGAGTAATGCTAATAAATTATGTTAAGAAAAAAAAAATGAATGTTAAGAAAAAAAAAATGAATGTTAAGAAAATGTAAATGCATAAATTAATGTTAAGAATTTAATTTTCAAATGTATCATCTCTTAAGCCCTCAGCAATAAAGAAAATATAACTTTTAAATGACGATTGACAATAAAAAATGTCAGATTTTTCTTTTACTAACTACATTAACTATATTAACTCTAGATTAATAAACTAAATTTAATCAGATTCAAAGAAATTAAAAATTCCCTCCACATAAATTTAAATTTCTTTTATTCATTTATCAATGAAGCATGTTTCGGCCTTTATAAGGTCATTATCAGTGCCGATTATGAAAGAGCTTAAGTTACATTAATAATTAGTGGCCTACCTGCTAGGTTCGAATTAGTGGTTCACCACCCCCTCCCCCGTTCTCTTACCTTTACCTTACATTAATAAATTAATAAGTGAATGGGAAGTCCTTCATTACGTCGGGAACCAACGTTACAATTATATTTACACGGATTTAGTTTAAAAATATTTAATACATTAGAATATGAGAAAAAAAGAACCTAATGTTGAACCTATTGCTGATAATAGTTCAATGAAGAACCTATGTTGAACCTATTGCTTACTGTTAGCTTTCTCTGAAATATTTTAAACGTTTAGTGCTGTCTTTAACAATTTTAAAAAAAAAACAACGGGTTATAAGTAATAACAAGAAATATAGATGATACATAGATTAATTTAGATACAAAACTTTTTAAATTCATTGCTGGTTGGTTTTGGTCTCTTATCACTTGTAAATACTTTGTTCATGGCAAATATGGCAAACATATTCCTTTCAGACATTTTATTGTATTTGTCTTTATGTTATTCATTTGATACATTTTAACTCACTTAGATTAAGTGTTGATAGGGAACAACTATCAACCCCAAATAATGACAGCTACCTGTTTTCTTAGCCTCTTATTAAAAATACCTGAAATTGCGGAAAATAATATTCTAAAAAAATAAATCAAAACAAATTAAAAAAGGGTGAAGACAATTTTAATTAGATGATATTATAAAATAATATCACAACGCTCTATCCTTGGATTATTTAATCCGAGAAATGAGACTGAATACATTTGTTTTCTGAACTTTTCTCATAATCTTTGTGTGAAATTTTTTAATTTCATTTTCTTTTGCCTTTCAGCTCAAAGCTGTAAAAAAAAGAAAATATTTTAATGTTAATGCCATTGCGGCTTTGAGGCTTTATAGAAGTTATAACTACTTTTGTTTGTTTAATTAAATATAAAACAAGTTTCTTTGTTTTGATATATCTTTACTGAATAGAAAAGTTTTCATAACTTAATAAAAAAGTTAATGTCTTGTAATTTGTATGTACATATATATATATATATATATATATATATATATATATATATATATATATATATATATATATATATATATATATATATATATATATATATATATATATATATATATATATATATATATATATATATATATATATATATATAGTGTTTATACTCTCTTCAGGCATGTCAAAACTTATTTTGATGGGATGATATTTCTTTTTGTTTACTGCCTTTTACTAAAGACTCACTTCCTAACTAATAAAGTTGTCCGAAAAGTGGTGAATATAATTATAATAAAACTTTTACTTTTTCTTTAAAATTATGTAATCAAAGTGAGTGATGTATAGAGTAGAGATTTGTAAACAAAATTTGGATAATTTACAATATTTACTAAAAATGTAATTAATTTCTGGAAGATTTGCACCGAAGGATGCTAGGGAGAAACGTTTAAATAAAAAGAGTTTTTTACTTACTACAAATATCATTAACCTCTCGCTTCAACCTATTTATTAACCTTAAATTGAAACGAGGGATAGGTTGATGTAGTGATTATCCTAGGATACTATAAATAGGTACAACGTATTTATTGCAACCTCAGTGTCAAAGGAATTCTCCTTAATTTAGACTTATTGAGTTTCTGATAAGGGTCTAAATTTGACTCATTGAGTATAATTTAATATTATTTTAAATAGGATAGAATAATTTGATTTATGGACTCCACTAGTGTAACTCATGTTTTTTTAACTAGCAATGTTTTAAAAGAGTGGGCAACATACTATGTTTTATGTTCCCCAGTTTAAAAACTTAAATATTTTCATTTGTATTTAAATGGATTAAAATGGTCTTTAAATTGTGAGCGTTGCCAAATCTAAACCTAAAATATATTTCTCAATTTTCTCTCTGGGTATAATTACATCTAAATCAGTTCTGGTTCAAGTTATTTAGGCCCGTAGGAAAAACCTTGTTCGATTACTCTTATAATTTCCTGCGCTTGTCTTTCTGTCTGTAACGCCCCTTATCTCAGAAAGTACCCAACACAAAAATTTGTTGTGTTATAGGAAAGTATATGAGAAAGTTAAAATACCCAAATTTCAATTTATTATTGAAAACCGGGTATCTAGCCCCTACGGCGCTCAAAAGGAAGAGCAAAACCCTTGTCAACCCCCTCCATCTTGGGCTGATTTTTCTCACCGCCCCCTTGTCGCGGAGCGAGCGCAGGGAATTTTGTTTTATTTATTTATTCAAAATTATTTTTTGTTATGTTATGGTTTTTGCGAAAGAGCAAGTTATCTTGTTATAAAGAAAATAAATAAAGGCAGTCTTGTTAGAGAACTCGAGAGATTCCGCCCTTTTTCCTTTTATGTGACTTTAAGTCAAAATTAAATCAATATAAATCAAATCAAGAAGCCGAAGACCGGCACACCCTTAAACATCGGCATATCGATGGCATGGTTCAGATTCAGTTTTGGCGAGATCCTTTGTACTGAGATTATCCTTTTATGATTCTCTTATTGTTCCGAAGATTACAATACTCTTGTGATCATTCTGAATAACGATTTTAATTATATCTCCGAATTCTATAATCACGTCTGTCGTTTAACACTTTTGCAAACCACCATTTTGAATGAATTTTGATGGTTAGCAACACTAATTGACAGAATATTTTTAAAATCAATCTGCAATTAACAAGTACCATCTCCTCTTTGTTTGCTTACAATTTTAAGTCAATTTTACTTTCACAATTGCCATCCACATTTATGAAATTATTTTTATCTACTCGCGGCAGCAAAATTAAACATTACTTAACTGTTTTTAGGCTGGAAAGTACTATTTCCCTGATTTGTCATTAAAATATTAAAAACAGGCAGGAAAGTAGTTAAAACAGTCAGGAAAATACTTTCTCTGCCTAGGCAGGGAAATATTTCCCTCCCTAGGCAGAGAAAGTAACAGTGTTTACCACTGCGTATCATAACCTCTTATTTTGGCAAGAACAGTTTATACTATTATCTCTATCTTATAACATTATATATTATAGTTAAATAAGTAATATTTAATAAGTAACGTTTTAATAATAAAATAATTTGTTTATATTTGTTAATTCTGTTAAATAAGTTCAATGATTAGTAGATCTTTAATTAAAAAAATAGTAGAGTCACTGACTATACTGTAGCGTCATGTAAACATTGAACATCCATATTATTTTTATTATTTAAGTCTTTCTAGATTAGACTAGCTTCTTTTCTTGATGTATCCTAGTTACTTCTTTTCTTTTAAGCAATAGAAGATATCTTAAACACTTTAATTAGTTTTTTAGTAAAAATATAAATAAATATTTTATATTGCGTGCATTATTCATTCAGAAGTTATGTGTTTATAAACGTGTGTTTTGTATTTTGTTGTTATAGATTGAGTTTGCTTTTCACTTATTGTTATTATTCCCAAGTTTCTTATTTGAATATTAATTTTAGTTAATACATCTGTTATTATCTTTATTTATATGACACATAGTTATTAACTATGTTATATTAATAAAGATAACAATTTAGCAGTTTAATTTTTCTGGCGCAAGTAGATAAAATATTGTATGCAACAACGCAGCAAAGAAAACATTTCTGCCTCGTTTATTCATTGCCTGCCTCGGCTTCGCCTCGGCAGTCAAATAGGTAAATTACCTGCCTCGGCTTCGCCTCGGCAGTTAATTATCATAGCCTGTCCTCGCCTTCGGCTCGGAGGCTAATCTAATCACTCGTCAGTAAAATTCCATTTTGCTGCCTAGTTACATAAATAACTATTCCTCTCGATTTTTTTTACAATTCCATGTGTCGATCCAATCTCTTTATATTAATATAATTGCTGTACTTTGTGCAATTTTAAATCTTATCTACAGTATAAAGTAAAAATACATAAGATTGGTTCAAATATTTATTATTATTATATGGACACGTGATGAAATCTAGCACCAAATGCTATTATTATAATAAAATTTTTAAAAGAATTTATTTTTAATATTTGATAACTAACAACTTCGTTAGGTTTCTCTTGTCTATTACATACAGTAATATGGAATGGAGTTGGACTGAAACCCTGAAATCAATTCTTTTTTTTTGTATACACGAGGCCTTGTAATTGGAAATGTTGGTTGGAGGTAGAAAAGTATAAAAAGTAAGGGAGGGCAAAAAGGTTTTTTTTCTTTCTCTCCTGAGTGAATAAGGGTTGATTAAAAGGCAACCGTGGTTGGGATGGAGGTAACAAGTTGCTCTACACAAACCAGCCTAATTAAACAAACGCGCTGTAAGGTCTCTACTCACCCAAAGAGAGAAAAATATAACTAGCGCTACGTCTTGCCTTATTAATTATACTTGTACCTTTTCGATATCTTGTGCCAAAATACTTTCAACTCAATTTCATTCTGTTAATACTTACTTTTAATTAAATTTATTTTATTTCGATTTTTGTCGAATTTAAGTTGGTAGTTTATGTTCTAGAAGGTACATATGATGTGGAAGGTAGAAAGACAGCGTTTCCCTTTAGATGTTACTTCATCGTAAAGAACCAGCTTTTAGTTACTAGAGATCATCTTTTGTGCCAGAGTATTCTTCCCCAAAGCTCGCTTGGCCTATAGAAAGAATACATATTCAAAAGAGTATTCCATTCATAAACTAAGACTTCTTTTTTCTAAGACCAAGCTACGAGTACAAAGAGAAAATATCGATTTACAATAAAGGAATCAAGTATGAAGTATAAAGGTAAGTAAAGGAATCAAGTATGAAGTATAAAAGTAAGTAAAGGAATCAAGTATGAAATATAAAAGTAAGTAAAAGTAAAGGAATCAAGTATGAAGTATAAAAGTAAGTAAAGGAATCAAGTATGAAGTATAAAAGTAAGTAAAGGAATCAAGTATGAAGTATAAAAGTAAGTAAAGGAATCAAGTATGAAGTATAAAAGTAAGTAAAGGAATCAAGTATGAAGTATAAAAGTAAGTAAAGGAATCAAGTATGAAGTATAAAAGTAAGTAAAGGAATCAAGTATGAAATATAAAAGTAAGTAAAAGTAAAGGAATCAAATATGAAGTATAAAAGTAATAATCTAGGAAAACTAAGAAAAAATACCCTTCAACCTGCGCATAATTGCTTCAACTTGCTTTATAACATATCCAAAATCAGACAAAATCCGATCATGGGAAAGCACCCAAAAATCGAATTCAAAATGGCGTCTGTTTTTATTAAGGGTAATGAAAGCCCAGCCATCTAATTAATGTTAGTTTATATAATTCAAACAATGTAGAAAAATTAATTTTTAGTTTGGTTATAAGTTCAAATTCATTTATTTTTCTTATAGTTATAGGCTAGTCAAAACATACATTAGATTACATTACATACATTATTAGTTAAAATTGTTTCTTTTGATTTCCAAACACTGATCTGGTAGTATCCACGAAAGCTATTTTTGCCTAATGCCCAATAAATTGTTAAAAAAGTGGTTTATATTAATTTCTTAAAAATTACAATTTACCTTTTTTTGTTCTTTTTACGATTGCAACATAATGTTTTGTCTACAGGCTTCATTTTGTGCTTGCATAAAAGCCAATTAAATTTACTACAACTTCTTTTCTATAGACTTTTCTCGTAAGGGAGGGTTTTCTGGCCGATATTCGGTCCGAAACGAGAGCAATGCTTAAAATTTCATTTTTTGGGAAAATTATAGTAATTTTTGAAGTGTCATATCTCGGTAACTTTTTGACGTAAACAGTTGCCAATGGTTTTTTAAAGGAAGCCAATTATATTTACTTCAACTTCATTCCTTATGACTTTTCTCGTAGGTTAACAGTTATACGCCGATATTCGCCCCGAAACGAGAGCAATAGTTTTTTGGGGGAAAAAAATTCCAATTTTCGAAGTGCCATACCTCGGAATCTATTGGTTGAAAAGTACTCCGGTTGAGCTTATGCTGCTGGAAATTTACTGTACTTTTAAAATTGTCATAACAACTAATACCGAACAACCCATAGTGTACGAGCTATATGGCAAAAACTGAAATAAGTCCGAATTTTTTCCAGTTTTTCGCGTATTACGCAGCTAGCACAGGTTTTTCGAAGCTGCAAACTTAGGATCACACTACCCTAACCGGTGCGAACAACTTTAAAAAAAAAGATAATTAATGCTTGCATACGAGTCTGCAAGACAGTGAGACATTTTTATGTAACGCTTTTTGATGTCGTTTTTTGGTAATGCTTGTGTAACGCTTTTTCGTGTCGTTTTTTGGTAAAGCTTATCGAGTTTATGTGCCAGAGATATTTTTAACTAGTAATATAATTAACAGTACCTGATTTCAGGTGAATTGACAAGAGTCAGTAAGATTCAAATATTTATGTACCTACAAGAATTTTATATAAAACAATAATTATGACAATGCAATCAGATAGTCAGTCAACTTGAGAATGATCTGAGGGATCGAAATATCACAAATGTAAGGCGTTTAATTTCCTTAAAAGACCCAACTACTCAATTTAAAATTACAACGAACAATCTACTAATTTATAAATTAATTAATTCATTGACAATAATTATTATAAAGCTGTATAAATATATAAATTGTGAGAACTCTCTCTTCGCAGCTCAGGACTATATGTTCTCAAGTGGAGAGATAATTTTTTGATGAGTCATAATGTTTAACTGGTATCTATTATAAAATTATGTAATTTTTTGTTATATGTATTTTTCATATTTAGTAAAGGTATTATAAAATATAATTTAAAAAAATCGGGTACGGGGTACCTCGGAACTTTTTTCCGATTCAAACGATGTGCTGCGTCAAACGATGTGATACGTGAAAAATCTATTTATACTTTCGGTATTATTAACTGTCAAAGTTTAAAAATTCAAAAATTGATAACTTCAAAATGGCGGCCAATATCAAAATGACATTTGGTGGGCTTGTTTGTCATACAGAGAGGTAAATTCGTGCCAAATTTTAACTCGATCAGGACCATTTTCGATTTATTACAATTTTTTTATATTTTTTCTGACTCAGCAAAATGCGTTCAAGATGGCGGAAAAAGTTGATTTTCCGGGCGGCACCACTACAGGTAAGGACTGATTTTTCTGCTACGTTTCAACTCTCTAGGTTAAATACCTTGGGC
The DNA here is from genome assembly GCA_951217055.1 of Gerris lacustris. Classification (NCBI taxonomy): domain Eukaryota; kingdom Metazoa; phylum Arthropoda; class Insecta; order Hemiptera; family Gerridae; genus Gerris; species Gerris lacustris. Next base: position 44,481,985 of record OX578276.1, read on the forward strand.
GCTACGAAGATAACACACATACATACATACAGACGTCATGATGAAAACCACTCAGGAGGTCTTAAAAACACCTAAAACGGATTATTCCGTTAAAATCTCGAAAACATTTTTTTTTAGTGAAAACGATACTTTTCCTACTATAGGTAGTAAGGAAAAGTAAAAATCACAGGGAAGTACTTGCGTCCAAGTACTTTTTAGGGTTTTGTAGAAGATTAAGCATGCCCGTTATGTAATTATGATTTTATTCTTCGATCTCAAGGGTCCGGGTTCGATCCCCCGGGGGGTCACAATGATTTTCATCTGTAATAACGACTAGAAAAATTCATGTTTTCAGACCATTTCCATCGCTTCACCTTAAGGTATAACCATGAATTAATTAGAAATTTTAGGACCACCCGTTATATAGTGGTTAGGGAGGGGGGGACATTTTTGGGGGTATATTTTGACTTATAAAATTAATAAAGAATGAAAAATTTAAAAAAGCAAATATATATTTGAATCCTACTCTTCACCAGCTTTCATATGATACCCAACTCAAAATTTTAAAAAAATAAAATTTTTGGTGCACTTCATATTTTCGCGCCCAAAATTGGCAACTCCCGGAATTTTCATCGCCCCACAATAAGGCATTAGCATGAATTATTTCGAAATTTTAGGTCCAGCCGAAGTATAGTGGTTGGGGGGGGGGGGATTTTTTTGGGGTATATTTTGATTTTTTTACCCAATAAGGAATGCAAAATTTAAAAATGTATATATATCTTTGCGTCCTACTCTTCAGCAGCTTTCATTTGATACCCAACTCGAAAATTAAAAAAAATATAAATTTTTGAGTTTACAACATTTTTGCGAATTGCGCATGCGCATATTTAATTTTACACTTCTTTATATTTTTCCTGTGGTTAGGGTCAAAATGTTGCACCAGTATTTCAAATTTCAGCTCTTTAGCTTAAACTGTTCGGGGCCAATGAACCAAAGAGCGACGGACAGACGGACACATCACCCTCGGCATAAGGGTTTTGAGAAGAATCTACAAAACACTAAAAATAGTAAATAAGTTATTTATCGGTGAAAAATTCTTATATACCACTAAAATATTATTTTTAAAAATATGTATTATTCGTTAATGTCGAAATTATTATTCAAAGATTTTAAGATAGCTTTCCTTTTCTATTGAGATTTTGTTTTACAACAAAGGCTTCTTTTGTAAGGATCGTTTCGAACAGATGTGGAAAACTTTTCTTATTACATAATAAAGTTATTTGTATTCATTACCTTAGTTTCGAGCAATTTAAGTGGCATATTCATTGAATGAGTTGGGAAATTTCCATTCACCTAGACACTTTAGTGCAACGTATTTTATATAATCGGTTTTTTTTTTCTCCCTTTTATAAGCCAGAATAACTTTCTTACTTGAAAAGCTTTTGTGCCGCTTTCCGAAAATAAATTTAAAAAAAAGATCTACAAGAAAATGAATTGTGGGTTACCGTGATCAGGTTTTTTTAAAAGCAGAATGCGGGGCAACCCTGATAAAAGTAAAGGAGGGGGGGGGGGGTGGAAAGTGGAGAGGGCTAGGTGAAATTTGTTTCCTCCTATTGACTTTTTGTCAGCCTCCCTCCGAATTCCCTTTTTTACCTCGAGATAAAAGGGACTTGGTCTAGTGGTTTCAAAGCGTTCCCTTCGCCTGGTTCCGGAGCTATTAGGTATTTCTATACAGTCTGCCCCGTTCTCGTTTCCTGGGGGCCTTTTTCGAGGGGTTAAAATTTTAGCAGACCTCAAAAAACTTTTTAATCATTTATAGCTTCGAGATAATTCTGCAAGGTTGTTAAGGATTGTGAAATACCTTTCTATAGATGCTTTGGAAAATATATAATAATAAGTTGCCTCGAAGCTAAAGATTGTAAATCCGGGGGGGGGGGGGGGGGTAGTAAAATACTGAAGTCTATTAATATTATAGCTCTAAAAGTTTTTTTTTTTGTGGATCATAATAAATTCGGTGATATAATAGAGTATTGTAAAAGACTTTTAGAAAACTTTATTTGTAGTTGTGGCTATAATATTTATCCGCACTAAAGAGGTAGTATAAGTAAACATTGTAAGTACAATTTTGTTTCCGGGCTTACAGAAGGTAGCGGAAACAAAGTGATTGGTCTGAAGAACGAACATTTTTTTATGTCTCCGATTTCAAAAATTCCAAGACAGAAATCCGTTTCAGACATCAGGGAACATTTTTGGTTCCGAGTCTTGTCGGTCTGTCGCTTAATTTTTGCGAACCACCATATCTTAAAAACTACTTGACCGATTTTAATGACATTTGTATGGTAGATCATAATTAGCCCATTATTGGTCCCATATAAGATTCAACCTGCTGCATCCATTTGTTTCTCTTTCATAAAACATTATTTCTTAAAAATGGTTCCGACATTTTTTATTAAAAAAAAATGTAGTCCATTTAAATATTAGTCGTTTTTCCAGGAAATTCCAGTTGATGGAAAATAGCTTTAAACGTGGAAGGAGAGAGGATGGGTTCGATTCCCCACCGGGGAGAAGTTATTTTTATAATAAATTGTTATTTTTATGATAAATTTTGCTAAAATGTTCAATAATGATTTAATATATCTACAAAGACTCGAAAACTAATAAGTGTAAAACACTAGGCTGAGTAATTATGAACTATTATATGAGAAAGTTTGTCTGAGTTGTCTCGGACCGATTTTTTTTAGAATATAAATAACTTTGAACTTATAACTATTATTAAGAAGACAATAGGATATTTAGTCCAATGTAATTTGGGACAGTCTAAAGAAGAACGTAAGATGTTCGAAATAAAGTTAGGTATACGGGTGCGGGGTACAAAAGTCAATCATTTTACAGTAAAGAACAATTGACATTGAAATATCTTTTATATTTTGTGTTACATACAAAATGCCTAGAAGAGGGCGTGGAAACATCGGTCGAGAATCACGACATACTCAAAATGAACACGCACGTCGACAAAGAAGAATAGTGGAACAACACTCGCAAGAGAATAAAAATAATAGGAATTTAAATATATGTTCACATGCACAAAAAAATTGAGAGCACCCTAGTCAACATTGAGAAGGAGATTACTACAATGACAGATGCCAGTTGATACCACATTTAAAATTCTAGGACAAGTGAACTAAATAACTAAATCGGATCTTTACTTCCAATATCTCATGAAGATCAAAAATGCTTGCAAATTTATTTCATGGGAAACGAAGCAGAGCATTGGAGAAGTTACAGAAAAGGCTCTTGTTGCATATTTAGAAACGATGTTCAATGAAAGAAATCAGCTCATTCAATTATTCTAACGCGCTTCGGAATTGAATGCAAAGTGATTGTTACATGATCATGATCAAAGGTGACAAAGTTCCTTCTGGGCAACGTAGGTCGGTATTTAGTCCCAAATATTAATGAAGTGTCCATTGTTGTTGGTGATCAATTTGAGGAGAGAGGTATCAAACTTATATATCGCGACACTACAAACCATTGATAACATGTATCGTTCCTGTGATGCTCTGCAATATCCACTTATTTTCTGGGAAGAGGAGGACTTCAACAGGTACAACCAACATGTACAGTACATTTACGCATTTATTATAATAAAGTGGGAGGACGAAGTCTGACGGGTCAACTAGTTATTATATAAATATTTTAATCTATTATATAATATGTAAATGTTTACCATGGCTTAGATTACACTCAATGTTATTACTTAAGAATTAAGATTATTTTACTAATATGTAAATTATTTTATCTACGATTGATACAAAAAATAAACATTATATCTCTGTTTAGATGCGTAGAAAGTGATTATTTACGTACTTGAATTCATTGCGCATGCGCGTCTCATAGTTCTGAACAATTCCTCTTCTTTACCACGCTAGCGCGGTAAAGAAGAGGATTTCTTCAGCTTTACGCACGATTACCGAGTTTGTTTACATTTAACAAAACTAATTTGCTATTCTTTTATTAAAGTAACTGTTTATATCTAGTTTTTAGTGAAAAACAATGAGTCAATCAAGTGACTTTGACGAAAATGTGGAGAATAATACTCCTCCAGAAATAATTAATTCGAAAAAAAATACAACTCAAGAATTAATGCCATCTTTATTAAGAGAGACATACGAACTTACATACAGCAAGTTTATTTTTTCTATATTTATTATTTAAATCTAAAAATCGTAGATAAAGTACGGTACGCAACTCGTGCGAAAACGGCATTTTGCATTGCTCGTGGTTTTACTACCCTCGCTATCGCTCGGGTGCAAACTCCACACTCGCATGCAAAATGCTACTTTCCGCACTCGACGCGTAATGTAATAATAAATTATTGTGTATAATATGGAAAAAATATACCCTTCTAAACGGTTGCTTACGTACTGCATTACGGCAGTAGATAATTGTGATAAAGAATTATAACTTCTTTGTTGTCTAATACAGACATAATCAACGTGAAAAATTGTTTAAGAAGGACTGCTCCATTTCTTATTTTTAGTGAAATAGGTCTCCTGGAATAGTTGAAAATATTATTAATAATAGTAATACAATCTCTGAAATGCAGATATCGATATGGTTACAAAGATAATATGCAGTGAGAGATTGTTGACTGGCTGTGGTGCTGGCAGGGATTGGCTTTCGTATGCAGGACGTGAAGCAAAGTGAAATTCTTAATATGTTGGAGAAACATACCAAATTTCCTGTTAATGCTAACTCTAAATCATACATTTAGTGTAGTTAGGAGTTTAATTAGTCCTTGGTCTTCCGAAAGAATCCGCGTCGGAGATTTTGTGAATTCCGATGTTTGAATCCTGTTGCTTACATCATGATCATCAACTCCTTTAAATCTCTGACGTGGTTCCTTCAGAAAGATCTGTCTGCCTGCCATTATTTATCCTCCCCCCCCCCCCCCCCCCCTTATTATTTGCCCTTATTATTATGTGGTCTCAAACCCAACGCTAGAGAATATAGTGTACTTTAGAATGACTGATCATCTACTGCAGATTATATAAATTTCGGATTGTCAATAATATATTCCTCGTATCGCCATTTAGACAAAGGGCAAACAGAAAACGTTTCCTTTTTTTTTGAGACGTTTCCTTTTTTTTTTTTTTTCAATTCAAAGAGTTTCACTAAGTCGAAGCAGAAAGTCTACTTAGTCTATGCCATAATAGACGTAGAAAAATGCGAGACAAATCACTGCTTAGATATAGACACTACGATCTATGGGAGATCCACCATGACAAGATAAGCGTCACCCTTTTCTTAACAGAAAGCTTCTTATGTACATTTTTAGGGAAAGGCTTTCCACATCTGAAAAAATCTATAGGGATTTGCAGGCATCATGATATAATCTTACAGAGAGATCAATGTTGTTACTCCGTTTTAACAAAACCATCCTTTAAGATTATTTAGATCTCAGACTTCTGCGATTTGGGACACCATTAACGTTCTTATAAAATTTTCATTTTCAGTTTAGTTTTTAGAGTCAGGATTATTGCAATTGAATGCAACTAACAGTTTAAAAATTGTGACTACAATTATCGAAGATTCTAGCTACTCTGGAACCCCCTGGAAAAATCTTGTCTTAGTATATTTAAGGTTTTAGTCCTCTTTTTAGAGTCATCTGTGACCTCTGCGGCTAAATAAAAGTTTGAGCATTACGTGAATTTTTTTACCTTAAATGTATAATTACCATTTTATCATTACTTCTTAAATTCTTAAAATAAATATTTCAAGCTGTACAAAACTAACTTGAAAACAGTGCAATAAAAATAAATAGAAATAACAATACTATACCTACTATTTGGCAAGTAGGCTTCTACAATTGGTTTAGTCTTAAATTTCTTGTCGAATCCGCGTTACAAGCTTTAAAGCCTTCTTTACGCTGTTTTGACCAGACATTTTAGACAGCAGAGTAACATTTTTTTTTTCTCGTGTTTGTCTGTCGGTCTGTCTAGCCATTAACATTTTTTATGAACACCCATTGTTAAAATTTAAATTGCTCATTATGTCTAGGACATGATGAGAAATATTATATATTTTTATAATATTGTAAAATTATGTTTGTTTTACTAATAATTAATCCATTTGTTATATTCTTATGTTTCAGGTAAAGTCCCAATTTAATTTTATAAAAATAAAATAATGGGATTGATTATCCAGTTTACCTTAACCTTCACCTAGTAAGTAAAACAGCCTAATTTTTATTTTAATTTTAGGTTTTCATTCATGATTTAATATCAAAACAATTTATTACGGGGCAATTAAATATTTATGAAAAGAAAAAAATGCCTTCTCCTTTACTGTGAAAGGAACCGATAATTACGTATATTTATCAAGATCAGCGTTATTATGCCTATATTATGACACGGGACGTTGAGGTGTGTTCGTGCGAATCTCGATCACAAGGTGCCATTATTATCACAGCCCGATACCTAAATTGCTTCTAATGTTTTCTAACCAATAAATAACGCAGATTTATATCTTAAGTCCAGCCGGAAAATGTTACCTTATTTGTAAGCAGCTTATGTATTTTTTCTTGTTAAGTTTTCTCCCCCATAAAATATTGTGGTAATTTTTAAATATATTAATAGCTATAGAAAAGCACACAATATTAACTTTAATGTATTTTTTGAAAGTATTTTGACAGAATATATTAAATATTCGTATATAAAAATAAATAAATACTTACAAACACACACATAATTTTTATATATACAGGGTGGGCAGAAAAAATTGCACTTTTTTTAACACTTACAGCTCAGCTTCTGTAGTAGATAGAGATATGGGGTTTGCGGGGTCTAAAAACTACATTCTTCTACTTTAAATTCATTTCTATAACTTTAAAAACAATTGGGTGAAAGCCATGAAATAACGGTTTGAAATAGGGTCTTAAAAAAAGTCGTTGTACGGGTAGTGATCTTGTCTGGTATTATAGTTTTGATAGAATAAATTACCATATGGTGAAAGGGGGGGGGAGGGTTCTTTGTAGTTAAGCGGGAGGAGTCCCTCAGTGTTATAACAAACATTGAAGATGTGTTAAGCACAATGTTGCCTGAAGTCTGGGCAATTTTCTTGGAAGTATTGAATTGTTTGCAAGGCGATGGGATGGGGTAACATCTTGCATAAACGTGTAATTTAGCATTTGATCTTTAATTTCAGGCGAAATTGTGCTTAACACATCTTCAATGTTTGTTATAACACTGAGGGACTCCTCCTACTTACCTACAAAGAACCACCCCCCCCCCCCCCCCTTCCACCATATGGTAATTTATTCTATCAAAACTATAATACCAGACAAGATTACTACCCGTACAACGACTTTTTTTAAGACCCTATTTCAAACTGTTATTTCATGGCTTTCACCCAATTGTTTTTAAAGTTATAGAAATGAAATTTAAAGTAGAAGAATGTAGTTTTTAGACCCTGCTAACCCCATATCTCTATCTACTACAGAAGCTGAGCTATAAGTGTTCAAACAAGTGCGGGTTTTTTGGCCCACCCTGTATATATTTGTTGTGTGAATTATTTAATAATACTCACATTACTCACACAAATATTCCGTATATTTGTGAGGCTGAATCGAGTAACAAATAGTTCAAGTAAGTTGGGAAATCAAATAGTGTGTCACATTGCTTCGTCGTGTCCTATTACTATTACAATAAAATATCACATGAGTATAATATAATATGATCGCTCTGGGAATTTGAAGTATTTTCAACTTCCAGTGAAGTCACATGTCACATGTATTTATATTCAACTAGCTTTCACCCCGCGCTCCGCGCGGGTCTCATGCTAGGTATTAGTGGATGTTTCCTAAAATCATGTAGGCCTAGCAATTAAGTTAAATTCCTAAATAGTTTTATTTCCAAAGCCTTGTAAGGATAAAATCAGGACTATATTACACATCATTAATTCCATTGCTAAGAATATAATACTCTCCAAATCGTAGGTTGGAGTCTATCTATATATTTAAAAAATAGCTAATAGAAACTAAGCAGTATAGTAATAACTAACAATGCTAAAAAAAAAGGTATAACAAATAAGAAAATAAACGTAGACAAAACCAATTTGACTGGGAAGTGATTGAACAATCATCAACTATGATAGTGCATTTATTGAATTACCAGTCTCTTCTCTCAATACGACAGTTGCACCAGTAAATATTTAATAAACTTTATTTAATAACTCAAATAATGAAATAATAAATACTCGATTTATCGAGCAGTAGTGTTAGGTTTAAGCACCCAAATCAGAAATTAAATCGGTCAACAATTGCGTACGACGTAAGAGCTCAAAGTCAATCTTTTTTACAAAAAAATAGAATTTAGCTCTATTTAAGGTAGAGCCGATGAAGGTACGACAAAAAGTCATAGGTCCAATGTTATAGATCTTTTAAAATCAGTTACCGCTGGCGCAATCAGCTTGTCGATACGACTTACCGTTTAACCACAATAAGCCTCCAAAAAACTTTAAAGTGCGTCCTCCATCTTTAATTTTTTAAGGGGGGTAAAAATATATTATTTTAACTTTTCGGATTTTTCTAGTCGTATTGGGCCAATTTCCGACCAAACGCAAAAAACCGCGAGTCTCTAGGTGGTCTAGAAGTACCCATACATTTTGATTACCGAGTCTGTGGGATTTGGTTACGGTGGGTCAACGCAATTTTTTTAGGTTATGTTTTATATACTTTTTTTTATAAAATTGTTAATAACTTTGGTTCTGCAATTTAGGCTTGGTTTTAGATGAAACCAACCCTAAATTGCGCAACATGTTTGCGCTCACCTCTGACAAAAATTTAATCGATTTCATTTAGCCAGTTTTGCGCCTATAAAGTCTGCCTGGGGCGACAGACACACATACACGAAAAAAGTTAAGGCCGGATTCGGTTTTTGGAATGTATTTAAAATGAAAAAGTATCCAAAAAATTTCTAATTCTGACCACTGTACAGACAAAACTTTAATTTTAGATATATAGATATTAAATGCTATATTTTGTAAATATATAAATTTCTTCAGCGCAAGGATACAAAGTTGTATATGAAACTAAAAAAAAATTATTAAAAAAAAAATTTAATATAAACCATAGGGAAATTATAAATTAAATAACGACAAATTGTTTATCCTTCAGTTGAGTTATTTGGGTAAGAAAATGTTTGAATTTGTGAGAAACAGAAAATAGAGAGGGGGAAGACAAACAACATCACTTACTTGTACTGGACTAATTATACCTAGTAGATCTTTGACAGATGGAGACTAGGCTGAACCCATGATCTCACAACTTTTTACCGAGACTTGGCTTTTTTTTCGCAAGTGTTTTTGTTGGGATTTTTCTTTCTTGTTTATGAACCAAACCCTTTATTTTTCATTCTTCAAAATAATTCATTCCTAATACATTAATCTTGCTAATAAATAATGAGAGGGGAGAAAGAAAAATATACGTCAAGCTATCTTTCTTGCTTATTAACCAAACCCAATAGAGTAAGTTTTGGAAAGAACTGTCACTTGTCACGTGTCATCCAGTTTCTACCTCTAGGGCGCGGCCGTGACATACGTGACAATCCAGCACAATATTTATTATGTCAAAACCCAAGAATTCCCTCTCGCCTTCAGGGCACGCAGTATTGGATACCCAGAAAAAAGTACGGTATAATGGAACGGAAGGAGGTCAGAAAATGAACCCTACACACACAAGCAAAAATATACACCACCTAAACGAAAAACTCACTGCGGTAATGGCGCGGGTAGAAGGGGGAGGCTTTCCGGATTAAAAAATGGCGGTAGATGAGGTGAAATTGCGGGAACGCCGAGGAGAGAAGCGCCATCCTCCAAGCCCTTCAGAAGGTTATAAAGGTTTCTAGACTTTGAGTGATAGCCCATCTACGTGTATATGGAAAGAGGCCGTGATTTATGTGGAGGTTCCACACAATTGTCATGGAAAACATGGAGCCTTTTTCCCTTTCCCTCTTTAGGGAAGAGGGCAGAAATAAAAACCAAACTCAGTCTGTTTCGTCTCGTAGCTCTACCACTCCTTTTCACTATTTAAAAAAAAAGCTTTATTTTCTCTTAAAATTACGGTCCTATTCTTAGATCAGTTGAAATAAGTTGTCCCATCTAATCTAGAATCTATAATGATTTTTTTTTATTTTTTATTTAATCGAAAATGGATTTATCAATGTATGAAATAAAATAATCTTATTCTGTCAGTGTCCAGGTTTACATAAATACAAAATAATTTACGTCTGTCTATCTAAGTAAATACATTTTCATATTAAGCTAATTTTATTAATTTGATCTTATATTTTTAGTTGGAATAAAATTTTTCCATAATCAATTTTGAAAAGAAAAAGGGTGTATTGTAACAATTTTCCTGGTAATTTTAGACTGAAGGGATTGCGAACGGTAGGAATTAGAATACTTGACGCAACCTCATAAGTCAATGCCGTATGTCCAATTGTCCATGTAGGGTTCATTGTGGAGTTACATTATGAGGATGGTGCAACGTTTATTGAGTTGCGATTTGAAATGTAAGAGCATGTTGTGCTAGCCGTTGTAAGCAACTAACGACGGTTATTATTTCGTCTTTTGGGTTTGGTGTGGTATGACCAAATTAAACATTGATCAAGGTATGACCCAAGATTCCCCCAGCCCGGTGTTCGGCATCACCACATAATAAATCTATAAATAGGTAGGTGCTTGTGTGAACTGGTGACTAACTGGTGACCATACAGCTGATGAAGCGACACTAATTACACATATATAGCTATATAAGCCCTTTGGAAGGTCCTCTACTGATTGGTGCACCATAGTTAGTTAGTAACTTACGTTTTGATTTAAGTGGCTTTCTGGTCTTATCCTTCGTCGTTTTTACTTTCTCATATAAAGAGAAAGTATTGTGATTTTCGCGTTTTGAGGTCCCCTGAGTTTTTAAAAATATCGTCTGTACAGATGCGTGGAACCTAAACTACTAGGCCATTTTGACAAAATTTGGCGTACATGTTCAGAAAAATCATACTCCGAGGCGAAATCGAGAAATGAATTTAGCTCGAGATTTGGGGCGCAACCGCAACCCCCAAAAACTCTGAAGAAACGTTAAAAAAAAATTATAAATGTAGTCTATTTAAATACGAATCAAACGATATAAGCCGTTTTCCCGGGGAAAATCTAGTTTCCGAGATATTGATGAAAATTAGACTGATTTTGTTGAAAATCGAAAACAAAAAGCTAACAACCACCTGTTGAACAAAATTTAAATAATATATTAACTAGGCATCGCGTGGCTTTTGCAATTGAGAGTTAATATTAAGCAAATTTATAGTTTATTAGGATGAGTTTATAGTTTAAACAGATGATTGGTGTAGATGGTAGTGCTGGGTGGGACTCTCACTACACTTCTGTCGGAGGGTTCTTAAAGGTGGGTTCACAGTCATAGCTAGCGGATCGACACGCGGTTCCGGCTGTATAGATAACAATATATTTTATGTTATCTTCGATCTGGGACCGAGATTGTATGAGAAAGTTAGTCTGAGTTGTCTCGGACCGATTTTTTTCTTTGTTGATGGCCGAGATATCAAAAATTGGCAAAGTATTTATTATTTGTTGTTGTTTCCCTTGCCCTTATTTTAAAAACTAATATCATTGGATCTTCTAGAAAACATATTCTTCAAAAAAGTAATTATCAGGTTATTATTTTGAATGAAAGTGAAATTTTTTAAATAATAATTTTAATGAAATTAAGCTGGTGTATTACCTTGGATGATCCTTACCTAAGCTGACGTATTATCTTATGATCCTATTGGACTTATGAATGTATTTGAAACATGTGATTGATTCGTCGAAGTGTTCAGCAATATTATTATCAAAGTTCAGCGAAAACACTGCATGTTCGTGCATGCGGTCGGTCTAATTCCTGTCTGCAGATCATTAGTTTGTCCAATCAAGTAGAAACCAGATATATTATGGTGAATGGCAGTTCACAAAGTGGATAATCGAGCATGTCAAATGCACAGAGATTGTATTTGCATCACTGAATTGACGAAGGTTCGTCTCCGAAGCCAAAAGCCAAGGATATTCATGCCTTAAATTGCCAAAACCATGAAACCCTCCAAAATCTAGGCATCAAACCCCTCAAAACAGTTCTATTACGATCATGAACCATGGTGCAAGATTGAAAATTTTCTCCCGGCCTCCTGTATACTCTACTATGAACATGCGGTGATGTATAAGAACGGACGTAAAAAGCCTACAAAAAAATTGCATTTAGTTAAAAATGTCTAAGGAAATATTCAGTGTATTGTGTATGAAGGAATGTGGAATTACAAATTTTCTTTTTGCGGTTGTGAAAAGAGGCAAAAAAAAAAAATATATATATATAAAAAGATAACACAAGAGAAAGATGGGATGGGGGCAAGAAGAGGATAGAAAAATATTTGAGCTTTGATGGTAAAACTCTTAAAGAACTCAGCTGGAATCAAACTGGATATAGGGTAGCTGGGAACTTACCAATACCAATGTAACCTTTAAAAATAATTCCCTCTCTTTTTGTATTTTACTTGATATGTTCTTATGCAGTTTTTTTTTTTTTTTAACTTTTTTCGGTTTTTACAAAAATGTTCAAAGTTTGAAAGCACAATAGTTTACTCCTTAGTTTTTTGAAATTATTATTCCAGGAGGATGGAAATGATTATTCTATATCTCGGATACTAGATTTTTCCCAGAAAAACTACTTATTAGATACCATTAGATTTGTATTTAAATGGACTCTACATTTTAGAATTGTTTAATCAAAATCGTCGGATTCGTTCTCGAAACATAATTTTTTTCAAATTTCTTCAAAGTTTTTGGGGGATGGCGCCCCCAAATTTCGAGCTAAAAATCATTTCTCGATTTCTCCTCCAAGTATGATTTTCTTAACATGTATACCGAATTTCGTCAAAATCGGCCCACTAGTTTAGGCTCCACAGACGACAGACAGATATATTAAAAAAAAAACAAAAAAAAAAACATTTTTTGGGACTCAGGGGACCAGGGGACCTAAAAACATTTCTTAGTTGAGAAAGTAAAAAATGGATAGATAGTCGAAAGTAGCCCACAGTTTGTTCCTTGAATGCTAAAATTTAATATTTAATAAAAATAAATGTGACCCCACTGGGAATAGAAATAGGTCTATAATTGGCATACTATTTTAATTTTGTTAGGCTCATAGGGTTCAAACCTTATATGAGAAGAGAAGAAGTTAAAGAAAAGAATACAGTTTAAATGATAAAGTAAAATATAAATAACAACTGTTGGTCTCCAACAAATTAAATTGTCCTTTTTACTTCCTCATATACTTAGCATATGGAAAGAGAAAGTATTGTGATGGCTAAAAATCGATTATGATGGATATCTACGTTTTAAAGTCCACTGGGTTCAAAAATGTTTTTCAGTAGTCTGTCATAAGTACAGAAGGCTCCGCACTTTGATACTGATGAATAGATGACAGACTGGGCCAATTTTGATGAAATTGGCATACATGTGCAGACGAATCATACCTCGGGGTAAAATCGAGAAATAAATTAAGCTTTAAATTCGGGGTGCTTCTCCCTAAAAACTGAAGCAATTTTTCTCGAACTCGATTTTTATTTAATTGATTTTTATTTTGATTACACCATATTAAAATTATTAATACACCATAAAATATTTGATCTATTATGGTTCTAATTTGATATTTGTTTAAGTAAACTGTTCATATCGAGTTTTTAATGAAAAACAATGATTGATTCATGTCATTATGACGAAAATGAGGAGAATAATAATATCTCCCGAAATAATTAGTCTCTGGAATAAACTTCTCATTTACAACATCCGGCTTGGACATTCGGTTTCGGGTAGCACCAAGCATTCCATCAGTCATCAACTAAAAACTCTTCAATCAATCCTTCTTGAAATCATAGAAATGAGCTATATATCTAACCTCACCCTCCACAATGATCTCAATATTCCTTTTGTCCGCGACCTAACTATATCCAGATACCATAAACTCCACGAGTCTTTATTAAATCACCACAATAATCCTTTAGTTGAACTCCTTTCTTCTGAATTCATCCCTGATAACCCATCTCGCCGTCTAAGGAGGCAGTGGCCCCGAGATCGAATAAATATGGGATTACTTGTTAATAGTAAATGATCACCGAGCACTGTCGGTCGCTCAATTTTTACGAACCAAAATATCTTAAAAACTACTAGTCCGATGTTAATGAAAGTTGGATGGTAGGTCATTGTTGCGCACATTTATTGTCCACAAACATTCATTCATTTACACCTATATCTTCAAAAGTACTCGTCTAATTTTTATGAAATTTGGATGGTTTGTCGAAAGTAGCCCGCAGATAGCTCCAGATTAATTTCAACCGTCTTCACTTTTTTAATTTGACTAAATTGTTACTTTAATTCATGTAAAAAAATCAAATTAATATTGACAGATTGAAATAACAAAGGGTTAATTAAATAAATTTGACAATAATAGGTTTTAAAAAGCAAAAAATTATTAAATTGTTCGAAGTAGGACGCGAGGAAGCAATAAGCCACACTAATTGGCAGAGTATTTTTCACTCACTTGTTATTTGATTATTTTTCTTGTTCATATTCTTGGATCGATTACCCTCCCCCCCTTTTTTTCATCTCCTTCCCTTTCTCCTTCTTCCTCATAGAGTGGAATTGAAATTTATTTCTATTTAAACACACATTTTCAAATCCGCGTTACCCGCCTTGTGTGTACTTGTGTGTGCTTAGTTTTTTCAAATATTTTGCAGTGAGTGATTATACCACATTTGAAGCTTCTGCTTTATCAGAAGAGAGAGAATCAGTCATGAGCGAATGAGTAATGGCTTTCGCTTTTTTATATTCGAGTATACAGATAGATAATCTTGTGAAGTTTAAGAAAAGGTAAGGAAATATTGAAGGTAAATTGGAAGGGAAAGGTTTTCGAGGAAAGTGAGAATTTGAGGATAAAGGTTTGGTGAAAAGGAATAAAGGTTAGTCCATGTGAGATAACATGGTTTGGAGTGAGAAGGTTTGAACAACACCTCATCATGTTAAGTTGTTCATGAGGCTCCTGTTTACTTGCCTCACACCTCACACCTCACCTCTCCAGCTTTCAGACCCTTTCCCTTTGATATGAAGCTTGCTTTGACCCTTCCCTTGGTCCTCAGATGAGCCGGACCGCTTAACAGCAAGTCAAGGCTCTTATTTAAAGCACAACCTTCATTAGACATGGCTTGTGTAGGTTGTTAGGCACCAGAGTTATTCAACACTTCACCGTACAGTCTAGTTATACTAAGCGTTTGCCATAATGATCCTTTTCACCTTAGATCCACTTTTAACAAAGCGCCCGTCAATTAAACATTGGTCATCTATCAAATTTAATACTAGTTATTATTACAATAGACCAGACAATGCTCTGATCACAAGTAAAATTAATAAAATTCACATTAAAAGTTAATAAATTAAAAAAGAAAGAAAAATAGAAAATTCTTATGAATAAAAGAAAACAGAATGTGCTAAATTGTATTCAACATTCTTAACTAAAGTAACATAATAATTAAATTATATAATGTTACTGCTTGAAATTCTTAACTAAATGTAATTTTTTTCCCGAGCTTGTCTACAAAAAGAAATATTGTTATCACATCTATATAACATCAAGAAAAGTGTTTGATGATTTTTTTCAAAAGAAATATATTTATATATTTGTAATCTAGCCATTAGTAGATTTCATTTGTTACCCCACAAAAAAATTCCCGTGGCATCCACGATCCACCATTTTGGATTTGAACAGCTGATAATTTTTTTTTCCTGTGTGCGCGTTTCATGTGTACATCTCTTTTGATTCAAAAGTTAGTGAAACCGTAAAGAGTGACAGGTAGGCAGACAGACAGACACAAGAACGAAACTATAAGAGTTTCTTTTTTTTGGTTTTATCAACGAAAGAATTGAAATTCCATGAATCCTTATTCCACCATCCTAATCCTTTTGTACAACTCCTATCGTCTCTGCATATTCCTCCACCCGTCCATTATCCATCCACCGCATTATCCATCCTGGGTAACCCTCCAAGACGTCTGAAGAGGCAGTGGCCTAGCGACCTTCTCCTATAAATTTATCTTTAATTACATTATTATTACATTCTATTAGTATTATCTATTTCTCAAATCTTATATACATTATTCATCTACTTTGTCATTATTTAATTATTTGACAATTTTCAGTGCTAAGGAAGTGTATCACTAGAAAACTACTTCACACAGTGTTCTCACGCAGTGTAAACAACAATATCGGTATCCCTTGTCACAATGTAAACATTCGCACTTGTGTTAAATATAAAAATATTAAGTATCGAAACTTGAAACAGAATTTGATGGAAAGTTAGAATCTAAAAGTTTTCGTCACTCATTCTTCCATTTATTTGTGGTATGAAAATAAAAACTTTTGATGTTTTTTTAGTTTAAGAAAACAAAAAATTCTACGTTATTACTTCAGGGAGATCGTCAAGTTAATGACTACAACAAAACTCTTCTTTTTTTTCCTCCCCACTCAGTATTTTTGAGATTCTAAATAAAAAAAACAACTTTTCCATAAATGTCCCACAGGAGCAAACGGCGTCGCTTTGAAACTCGCATTTTATGCAGAAGGTGAAAAGAAAGGGAAATATTAGGATCGGAGGAGTTTTATGTTAACTTGAGCCGACCCGACTTTCATTTATTATGGTGGTAACATCGTCTTTTAGTTTCACGAGAAAAGTTGAGCCAACCGAACTGCGTAATATTCCAGTCGACAAAATCTACAACCGAAATAAAGACCTTTTTTATTATCCCCAATCCTTGTAAAATGAAACAAGTTGGATTTTCACTTTATTTAATATAAATGTAAAATAATTGTTGTAATTTCACTAATTGATGAAGTCTCAAATTTGGGTAAATGTAGTTATATTTCATAACTTATTTTCAAACATAATGGTTGATGTAATATTCTGTGAAATATTATATATTCAGGGGAATAACTGTATTGTGATAGAACTCAGTTTTAAGGACAAATATAATGTATAGATGAATTGATTTAATTCTAAAGAAATTATAACATGGATGCATATAATTTTTAGCACCTATTTTCTCCTAGGTACACAATTTGTGTTAGTGAGAGACACCAAGGGATGTGCCACGCAAGCGTGACACATAGGAACTGTTCCAACATTAGACTAAACGTCACAAAGATGTTGGCTCGGCATTATGCCATGTCCTGCATCGTTTCGTCGCGTCCGTCTCATCAGGGGCCCGACGATGCCCACCCAACTCTGGACCTATACCAAATCAAGAAGATCAGATATAGGGCTTTATCAGAGACGAGCATGCTCTCACACCGCCTATCTTCTGGCTTGGTATAGGTCCAGAGTTGGGTGGGCATCGTAGGGCAATGTAAAAATGAAGGCTAAGGTAAAAGAATAACTGGAGGATAGTTGGTATGTCGAAGAGTAAAAGTGACATGAGAACTTTTCTGTTCGTTAATCCGGATGCTCCATTCTTTTTAACCAAGTTCCCAACTTATCACTTGACATTCAAATTTTAATAACAGCTTCTTTGGTCATATGTTCCTATTAAGAAGGATGTTATTTTAAAATTCAAATCGAAACGCATCTTTTTTAAGCTGGCAATGTAAAGTAATCTATTATAGAATCCCTGAAGCTATGAAGTTGGAAAAAGGAAATTAATTCACCCCTTACCTATTTATGTATATAGAGTACCTATCTATGTATAAAACGAAGTTTTTGGGATGAATTTTGAAGTATATATAATTATTTTAACGAGGGTTTGTGAAATTCGCTGGTCCTTTTACCACCTTCTATAATGCTTCTCCAGCTATAATGCTTCAGGACTTAAAGTGCTCTGGTAAAAATGTTTTATATATGTTATCTGGTAAAAACTTTAATTCAGTTGCTAACAGTAAAACGGTATACTCTAGCTATACTAATATGGTGACATTGTCAGCGAAGAAATACGTGTTGCATTATTAGTGTTATAACTAAGGAGGAAGGCGAAAACATAGATACGAATTAACCTCAGTTACTAAGAACCTTAATTTACACCAAATTTCATCAGGTGTAAATATTATATACGACAGGTTCTTTTTTATTTTACTGGTCTTATATTACTTTGCTTTGTAAGTTTCATCGCACATTTCCGTTTCCCCAATTTTGAACCACTTACCATTATTCAATCTTCCCCAAATTTTTCACATAGATACAACTAAGGTGAAAAATACAGAAACCACAATAAAAAAAAATAAAAAAAAATTGCGTCAAATTTATTTGCTTTTTAAGTTTCATCGCACACCTATTACCCCGATTTTGAACCACTTACTGTTATTCAAGCTTTCCCAAATTTTGCACATAGATACAACTAAGGGGAAGAATACAGAAACAAAAAAAAAAAAAAAAAAAAAAAAAAAAAAAAAAAAAAAAAAAAAAAAAGTTGAAAATAAGACCAGTTTTGAAAAATGGCATTTTTATATTAATTATTTGTATATAAGATGAACATTAAAACGTTTAAATTTCAATAATCTAATTTTGGCTGCCACAATACTTTCTCTCTATATACGAGTATACCGTGTATTTGTGGTTTAATAAATCGTGTAGTGCTATTCATGTGCATGCAGATTCTGACCACGAGTTAATTGAAGCGAGTTCTCCCATATTAATCAAATGCACCACGTCTATTTGTCATTTTTCTTATTTCCTCTCATTCGTTCTAATTTACTCTTTTAAACATTAATCCTACTCAGAGAGGTTTCATAAAACAATTTCTTGGGCACTGACAATGACCTGTTAATAGGTGCGTACAAATTGTCATTATTTGTCTCCCGAGATTACCGAAGGTAACGGAAGCTATGTGGGCGTTATGAAGAACGAACATTTTTTGTCTTCCATTTCAAAAATACTAAGATAGAAATTCGTTTCAGACTTCAGGGAACATTTTTGTTTTTCGTGTCTATCTGTCGGTCTGTATCATAATTTTGCAGGCATATTAATGTGTTGTTATATTAATGTGCACGTATTTTTTTTGTTTCAGGTAAGACATTTGCTGATTGATTGTTGCTTAATGGGTGAGCTAAAATTTAACCAGAGGTACAACCTTTAGTGTTATCTTGTTTGGAGCATATTCAATTTTAAATAAAATATTATTTTGTTTCCGAGTTTACTGAAGGTAACGGAATCTTTGTTCGGTTCATTTAGCCCCTTTGGACATTGCCTCTTTAGGTATCAGAGACAATTTTTTGATATGGTTGGAGAAAAAAGGTGTTTAGGAGGATTAGTACGATTAATTAGTGCTTTAAGGATTCGTGGAATTAGTGGTATTGAAAGATCAAAAATGTTGGATGAAAAGAACGTTTATTACCTCGTGGTGAGGTTACGCAAATGAAAGGAAGCGTTAGTATAGTTAGCGTTAGTGTTTTAGAGATCTTTAAAACTATGAGAATTAAAATATTTGGTGATATGCCACAGTCTCAGACCGTAGGCACAAGCAGGTTTGAGAATTGCATTATAGATTTGAAGCTTATTGTTCAAGGAGAGACTAGACCTACGGTGTAGAAGTCAAAGAACTTCTGTCCTCTTACGATGCCTGGATTTAGATTATGTTGGGTGATGTTGCTTAGCTTAATCAGAGTGAGGAATGAGGACATGATAAAGAATGACTAAAGAAAACACTGTAGTGACAAGTAAAAGTGATGTGTACGCGTACGCGTTCCAGTTTGTTTATCCGTATTCTCCATTCCTCAAAATCTAGATATAAACAGTTATTATTCTGAGTACAGACCGAAAAACAATAAATGAGGTTTGTAAAATTTCCTTCTTTACTTTCTTCTCACTACCCTTCAACATCAGTGAAGGTGGTAAAAAGGTTTTTTGGCCTTTCGCAGCCATTGTAATCAAGATAATGGTTGCTGATGTTTTTTTTTTGTTTTTTTGTAAAAGTGAAGAGGGGGTTGGTTTTGGTTGGTTTAATGTATTTTTTTTTTAACATTCCTAAAATGTTTTTTCACGTTTTTCATTACTATTAAAGTTAAAACATCTGTCCGATACAACACGTAGTAAACTTTTTCATATACGTGTACATAATTACTTAGTCCATTGTTTACCATTTATTAGTTCTTTCGTGTTTTCAGTGCCGGATTTAGGTTTTTTGAGGCCCTAGGCCAAATTTTTCTAGCGGCCCCCCACATTTTTTTTTTCACCTAGTTTTTATGAACTATAGTTCTAGTTTGAAATTTATTTACATTAAGTTCTATCTTTGAAAATTTGACAAAACCGTCTTTGAAAAAAATATTTTTTTTAACTGGTTTTACGTACTACATAATATTTTAATAATCAAGCCGATAAAACTCGCACTGTTTATTGGATTTTTATTTATTTGTAGAACCTTTTTTAAAAACGTATAAGTATAAAATGTATAGTTCAGGAGACGTGCAAAAGAGTATTTGACTAACAAAAAGCAATATTTTGGTGCCTGTAAAAAATATGTGGTTGTTGGTCCCATAAGTTCGTATGCGGGATATAAGTTCGTCAGCTTGGCATTAGGCATATGGAAAAAACAAAGAAAGAGATGGATAGCGGCCATTTCCCGGCCTTTTTGGTGGACTATGTGATTTTCATGATCATGAGTACAAGATTAGTTAGTAGACCAAAAATCAAGTTGATGTTAGCTTGTCACTTGATAGTGACCACTCTTATTTGGAGTAGGTAATAATTGAATATCTAACCTATCAAGTGACAAGCTAAAATTAACTTGATATTTGATCTAATCACTAACAGAATTCAGGATCATACTCAAATTCAAGAAATACTCCTTAGAATATACAATGTATTGCCCATATCTGCGGCCCCCCTTAAGCCCGCGGCCTAGTCGGCCTAGTGGTAAATCCGGCACTGCGTGTTTTCATGGTTACATTTAAATATATACCAAACAAAATTACTTCTCCCCTGCCTCTCACCGTCCAAGTTTAGACCTTTTTTTCTCAGGAACTAAATTTTTCCCAGATGACAGATATTTATAAAAAAAAAAAAAAATAAATAAATAAAATAAAAAATGGACTTAGTTAGGGGACCTCAAAAATGTATAAATCCATCAAAATCTCAAAATTGGATTTTCAGATAAATTTATTTTACGTAAACGACTCTAGTAGTTTACGTAAAATAAATTTAGTTACTTGACTGAGTGAACCAAATCTATCATGACAACACTTTTCCTATCGATTTTACCAAGGGTAACGGAATCATTGTGTTTATTCTGAAGGCATTTTCAAGAGAAAGTTTTCGTCTCCTGTCGGAACTGTGTTTTACGCACTACCATTTCAAAAACTACTTGTCAGAATAAAATGTTGATGGTTTGTGAAAAGTAGCCCTCACAGATGGGTTTAGCTTTCTGCCCTCATTTAATATCGAATAAAAATGAGTTCACATTTGATGAGTTCATAAATTAATAAAAGTTCACATTTTTTCCCCACTCTTAGGTTTCTGTACGAAGTACGAAAAATAACCTTATATAACGGCTCTGTCTGTCCGTTGGCATGTTTCAATTCATAAACTACAATAGCTAGGAACATGAAATTCAGACAGGTGCATCTTGGCATTTGTGACAACTGTACACCTTTTGGAGTTTTCACACTTACTATTTCCAATATGGCAGACGCTAAAAAAAGTTTTTATTCACCATGACATGTTATACATCAATTTAAAGGTCTTGAAGTGTAGAAAAAGAATATGCAAATTTTACATATAATACTTTTAACTTAATCGTACAAAAAACCGGCGATAATTGCCTCACGTACGTGTAGCGCGCCTTACTTGTTTTAGTAACATTTTCTTCCAAGCATACCGAAGGTAACGGAAGCTATGCCATCGTTCTGAAGAAAAAACATGTCTCCTATTTCAAAAACTCCTGACAGAAATCCGTTTCAGACATCAGGGAACATTTTTGGTCCTGCGTCTGTCTGTCGATGTTCTTATTGGTCTGTCTAATTTTTCCTATCTGATTTTTAAGAAATTTGGATGGTTTGTCGAATAGAGCCCACAGATGGCCCATATTAAGTTTCTCTGCTTATCAAATTTTGCTTAATTGAATCTTTAATTTATGAAAAAATCAATACTATATTTTGACAGATTCAAAATATAGGGAAATAATTTGATTATAAAAAGAAATAATATAAAAAAACAAGCTTTTATACGTATTCTTCTCAGCAAACTCTTTCATTTGATACCCATATTATGTGCGTACTTAAAAAATAACTAGTTCGGCATCTTGATCTGCCCGCAATATTGGATTTATCTAATCATGCATTGTCATCCAAACTAAACGTGTATGCAAAATTTCAATTCAATCGGTTGAGGATAACTGCCTTAAAATTCAGTAGCAAGATTTGACCCAAACATACATTCATACATACAAACATTGGGCAGAAAGCTAAACCCATCTGTGAGGGCTACTTTTCACAAACCATTAACATTTTATTCGGACAACATACATACATACATTAAAAAAGTTAAATCATGATCAAAGTAAACGTGATAGGACGCGAGGAAGCTCTGCGTCACAAACTAATTGGCAGATCAACTTATCAAATTTACTGATCAAAAAAACTTATCTGATATTTAGGAAATTTGGATGGATTGTCGAAAGTAGCCCTAAGTAAGCCCCAGAATTATTTCAACCACTTGCGCACATTTGGGGCAGGCAGTGTCCCTGCCAAGTCGAGCACAGCCGTACTTTCCTTTACTGCAACCAACTCATGGCACTTTGGACCCTTTTCTATTGTTCTATTAAAGATACTTAGGTTTATACAATTAATTTTAAATTAGAGTTTATTACAAACTGGACCAGAATTATAAATTTCACTCCTCTACCCATATTAGTTACATAATGTATATGAGCCAAAAAAATTGTTATTTTGACACTGACTCACTGCGTCATTATAATTGTACAGCACTTTTAGCAATCCTATAAATTTAAATTTTTTTATATAAGTAGAGTTTAATGTACAAAGAGAGGGGGAAAGATGAAATAAATTGGATAATAATAGGTTTTAAAAGCATAAAATCATTAAATCTTACAGAAATAGGATGTTACTTAAATTAGCAGACTATATTATTTATTTTTAAAATTGACGGTCTACCATTTAGTGTGGTTTATAGCTATAGTCCAAGCTATAGAAATATGTTTCTCCTCTCTGGGTTTCAAACATCATCAGATAAGTCGGTATTGGAAAATTGTTTGAGGTGAGTTCAGAGTACGCTAACCACTTTGCTACTTCCATCTGCTCTCTCAGTTAGTTTGAACAATTAATCTGTACCAATTAATTATATCTAGAACAATTTAATAATCACATAATTTAAGGACTATGCAGAAACGGAAAGTTAATTGTTGTTTATTGAAATCTAATCCAATTAATCATGATTAGTCACCCTTCAGATCATCTTTAGTCCTGAATTAACTTTAAATTAGGAGGGCAAATAGTTTCTTGTTGTTACAACTGTAATCAGAGTTTTAGATCTGATAATTGAAGCCAGATTATTAAGATTGAAGCCGAAATAGTTCAGAATAATGTGTCTTCTAAATAAAAGGGGATTCGGTAGTTGGTATAGAAAGTGATGTAACTAAGGAACCCGCAACACACCCTCATTTGTTGTAGCGAATACACCTGGGTGATGTTAGATGGTTAGGTTAGAGTTAGTTATGTACTATGGAAGGAAAAGGACACGTGTAATGTAATGTATTATATTTTATGTGATGATTAAATATTTCGTTTTGAATTGAGTGTATTTATTAATTACTTGAAAAGTAAAGTTGGGTCTCCTATCAATAAGTCAGCATCGGGCCGATGGCGACCACATCTGTGTTCAATACGGGCCGTACTCCCCATTCGGTGGCAACCCAGCATTCCCGTATAAATGGATATCTGCTTATGTGAAATGGCGAATAATCGATTGCTTATGCCAATTATAAAGTTTATACAGCTGATAGAGTGATGCAGAAACCCTTTGTCATCCATTATATAAATAGTAGTATATGCCCTTTGATAAGCCTAAGGCCTTCCACGGGAGATAGTTTAAGTAAAGAGTGTACAAAGTAATTTTATCTACGATTGATACGAAATATAAACATTGTATCTCTGTTTAGATGGTTAGAAAGTGATTCTTTACGTACTTGTATTCATTGCGCATGCGCGTCTCATATTTCTGAAGAATTCCTCTTTTTTTACCACCCTAGTGCGGTAAAGAAGAGGAATTCTTCAGTTTTACGCACGATAAGCGAGTTTGTTTACATTTAACAAAACTAATTTGCTGTTATTTTATTAAGGTAACTGTTTATACAGAGTTTTTAGTGAAAAACAATGAGTGAATCAAGTGACTATGACGAAAATGGGATAATACTCCTCCAGAAATAATTAATTCGGCAAAAAATACAACTCAAGAATTAATGCCCTATATCAAGAGAGAGATACTATTTTCCGCACTCGACGCGTAATGTACTATTTAATATCCTTGGAATCAATTGTTAAAAATTTAATTTAAATTTATTCCTAACATATTATGGATAGACTTACTATGGATTTGTTCATTGATTAATACGTCTGCTGTCCTTTTTTAAGTTAAGTCCTTGAGTTCTTAACTGGTGTTGTATTGTAGATTATAAGAATACTTCAATTTCACTTCTTCAATACTTATTTCAATACTTCAATGTCACTTCTTGTCAATCAATGGGTCTAGTTCTAGACTTGCTAATGATAAAGCTCATCTTTACGTTGTTTTAAAACTAACGTTGGTCTCGTTCAATTGATTAATCATTCATAATTAACTTCCATCATCTGAATGGATTATCTTCAGCATAACTACATTCTTTTCACCCTTTTTCTTAGTGACTATTCATGGACTACTCTTTCTTTTTCATGAACCATATCGCTAATGACCGAGGGCTTAGTAGCTGTGTGATGGAAGACCAGAACCCTTTACAGAATCCTTTTTTTTCAAAGCCGGTATCTTCTATTCATGAATACTCTCCTCCTACCAGTATCCGCGGCATAATTTCCTGAAAACCATCCCTCCTTTCCTCAAATCATCCCATCCACTGTTTCGATCCTTAAGGGTGAAAAGGATCCAAAACAACCCCTTCCACTCTATCTTCTTTTAATCGGAGTCTCTTCTTGTATCTCTTTTTTTAATAAAGCTCCGTCGTTCCACCATTTTGTTTCATTAATTTATCCTTATTTCTCAATCATTTAATGAAGTAATTTACTGGCTGTCATCATTTTTCCAATACTTTATTATTTAACGAAAATTAAATATTCTCTTTATACTATGGATTTAAAGTTTTTTGAAGGAGACTTAATTAGATTATACAGTAGTTAATTTTCAGATATTGCCGAATTCGATTTTAGCAAATGGTTTATATTCCCAGAAATAAGTTAAGCTAAAAAAATAATTAAGTTTGCTAAGTAAAACCAAGGTCCAATCCTGAACTCATCTATTAAAAAAATAATAATATTATCAATAAACAATGGGAGAAATATATAACAACTACATCCTGCTGCCACGAACTGAACCATTGACCCCTTAGTTTACGCTGAAATGCTCTAACCAGTAAGTTACGGTGAAGGAATTAATTTTGTTTCAGACACAAAACCAAAATTGTTTCCAGATGTCTGAAATTTTTAAATTAGGAGACGACAATTTTCCTTCTTTATAATTATTGCAATGCTCGGTAATCTCGGAAGAAATATAATTAAAATAGATGGACTTAGAGAGGATGTATGAATATATTATTTCATCACAGCTTATAGTATTTAGTATTGCAAAGTTATTCTTAGGTATTTTTTTAAAAAAAAAACTTCTGCAAATTTGTGTAACATATAGCTTCCTCGTTTCCTATCCTTAGACGAATGGTCATATGGCTAAATAATAAATATTATAAGATAGATTTCAAATTATGTGTGATACTACTTAGGACGGAAATAGATACATTTCTGTATCTCCCTCAAAAAAAGAAACATTTGTGTAGCCCTCTCAAAAAAATATGAACATTTCTGTACTTACTTCTCTTTGAAATACCGGTTCATTAAACGAGGAGTATTAGTATTATTGTTTCATATACAACTTTAACTTTAAATATTATTGTTCATTAAATATAGTAGTGCAACATTTTACTTATATTTTATATTAAATATTATTTTAATTTTTTGTTTTATGATATTAAATATATTTCATAGTTATTAGTTATTTTCGTTATAAGACCGTTAATTTAATGAATTTAAATTTTTTAAAAGGTTTGGCTTCTTTTAAAAATGACTTTAATTTATAATGTCTAGATTACTGTTATTAACGAACGCAATTAGACTAACTAAAACAGATAATGGCTAAAGTAATAAGCTTGCCCGAAGCAAAACAAGTGGGAAAATAAGAGAACTTGAGAAAAGCTCTAGAGTTTAGAACGAGAGTCCTGCCAATTCCTTTCTTTATGACTAGTCTTTACTGTTGAAAAACACTTTTGATGATGATATCTCGTAACTCTTTTTTTCTTCGTAAAAACCCTAAGCTAAAGTAGTGCAATTTATTTGGAATAAAAAATATAGCAAGGAACACTGTTTTCTTCTGATAAAATATTGTTAACAGTATATAAGGTCCTAAATATTTATTTACACTTTCAAGTAATTAGGGTTTCATGATTGAACTTAAAAGTACATTTTGTTTATTAGCTTTTTACTTTGTTAAAAACCATCTATAAAGTTGATCTGAAGGTAAATAATATCATTAATCATTACTCCATTTTAGCTTCTTTGTATAGTCTGTTCAAAAAATACGCGGACTGTTTGAATTGCGCGGCTCCAGTTGGTCCCAGAAGAATATTCTTGGTGTCGCTAGGTTTGTACAGATCTGCTGATAATAACGTTTCCCGATTGAAGATATCTTTATTTTTTGATTAGCTAAGTGGTTTTTAGTGAAGTACAATTTTTTGGTTTGTCGAATTTCAGAGTGAATGACCTGAAGGAACAACGACTTGCTGTGAAATGTTGTGTTAAACTTGGAAAATCAGCGACTGAAACATTTGCTAAGCTTAACACAGCTTACGGCGATGTTGCTATGAAGCGTACGCCATGTTTCAAGTGGCATTAACGTTTGAAGGGTGGTCGACAGTCGATTGAAGACGATGAACGTCTTGGACGTCCTTCCACGGAAACTGACGACCCACATGTGGGCAGAATCAACACCCTGGTGAGGGCAAATCGACGTCTGGCCATTAGGGAGCTTGCTGAAGAGTGTGAGATATCAGTTGGATCTTGTTACGAGATTTTGACCACAAAATTGAAGATGCACCGCGTTGTTGCGAAATTTGTGCCACGCTTGATGACGGACAACCAAAAAGCCAATCGCGTCCGGGTTTGTCAGGAACTGCTTGATCGTTCAGAAGAAGATGAACACTTCTTGTGAAGGATCATATCACACCTGACCTTGCTCCTTGTGACTTTTTCTTGTTCCCCAAACTCAAAAGACCCTTCAAAGAAAGAAAATTTGTGTCGATTCCCGAGATTAAGGCAAATGCGACGAAGGAGCTGAAGGACATTACAAAAGAAGAGTACCAGGACTGTTTCAAAAAGTGGAAACACCGTTGGGATAAGTGTGCATTGGGGAGGAGAGTACTTTGAAGGGGACGCTGACTTGTAACTTCTCAATAAAGTACATTTTGTTTTATGACGTCAGTGCGCGTATTTTTTGAACAGACTACGTATTAATAATGTATTAACAAAATATTGGCGCAAAAATAAATCATTTAAGATATCATCTTTAAATGAATACATTAGGTATCCTCAGTGAAATGAACGTAAGTGTCTGTCACCACCGAGTATGCTTGTGTGTCGAGTGGTTTTCGAAATATGTGCAGAGATCTACTGAGTTGCTATCCATAAAATTTGCTTTGTATGTTTTGTAAGATCATAATACCCCGAAGCGAAATCGAGAAATTAACTTTAACTCTATAAGTTATAACTTGGGGGCGCTGCCCTCAAAAACCGTGATCAAATATGTGTCAAATATAACTGTCTTGTCGAATCCACCAGTACGTTCTGTTTTTAAATATTTTATTTGAGGTTTATTACAATATGTCTCGACCAATAGAGCTAATATTGTTTTCCTACTAGCGGCAGCAAAATTACGCATTATTGAACTGTTTTTAGGCATGAAAGTTTAATTTCTCTGAGGTTTCAAGAAAACTTAACAATACGCAGCAAAATGCGATTTTGCTGCCTAGGCGGCAAAATCGTATTTTGCTGAGGATTTTTCCAGGCTAAGCCACGCCCACATTCCCCGCTACAAATAAACAAACAACCTTTTCTTTTATATTATCTTTAACCTAAATTATTTGAACAATTTACCTTAAAAATATTACGAATTTATAAAAAAAAGGTTTATAAACACTTATTATAGATAATATTTATAAAATAGATTGGAATAAGAAGATAAAAAAGAAATAAATAGATTACAAAAAAATAGTAGGTCTTAAAATAATCATAAATAATTAAATTAGTGGCAACACTGCAGCTCGTCTAT
Source organism: Gerris lacustris (assembly GCA_951217055.1). Taxonomy (NCBI): domain Eukaryota; kingdom Metazoa; phylum Arthropoda; class Insecta; order Hemiptera; family Gerridae; genus Gerris; species Gerris lacustris. The sequence goes on from OX578276.1 coordinate 44,510,633, forward strand.
TATCATCATTTTGTTTTGTTTTTACTGTATTTCTGTCAATTCATTTTTTATAATTGTAACATTTTATATTGTTGCTTGTTTTTTTTTTTTAATTTGAATAGTTCAGTAATAGTATTTGATAAGTAAGTAAGTATTATAAAATGAACATTATTTATAGGAAACATTTTTCTGCCGCCAGTAGGAAAAATATTGTATGCAACAAGGCAGCAAATGAAACATTTCTGCCTCATATTGATATATTGCCTGCCTCGGCTTCGCCTCGGCAGTCAATCGAAAAAATTACCTGCCTCGGCTTCGCCTCGGCAGTTAATTTCCATAGCCTGACCTCGCCTCCGGCTCGGAGGCTAACTTAATAATTCGTCAGAAAAATTCCATTTTGCTGCCTAGTTACATAAATAACTATTTCCCCCCGAGTGGAGAAAAACATTAATTTTCCACCCTAGTTTATTGGGAGGAATGGATCTCATTACAGCCTAGTTGTGAAAATGAGGGAGGAAAGCAAAAATCAGGGCGGAAAGTAAAAATAAAAGGCAGTAGAGCCAACTTATTATTCTTTAATTAAAATCAGTGTTGCCTGTTATGTAACAGGTAGCAGTTTTGTTTAATTGAATGACTCGACAGGTTAACAGTTTTTTTAAAAAATTATTCTTTTAATTTACATATTTTGTTTACGTTTTTTGACTTGAAAAGAGTTATTATTCAATTAGTAATTTTGTAGTATTAAACATTTGAATTTGAATGATTATTATAGTTACATAGTTATAGTGTTATTTAAGTTATTATGGAAATCGAAGAAAACATAGTTGGAAATGATGAAGCGCACATTTAATTTTCATGATTATTATTTTTTTCTGTAAAATGTTATTAAACCTTTTTTTGTTTTTACAAGTTTTTGTTAAAATTAAAGGTATACAAATTTGTAAATTTAGTTATTAATACCATTAATATATAAATCGGAATCTTTGGGTTTATTTTTCTCCCTTCTAGAGGAAAAATCTTGTACGTACTACGGGAGCAAAAAGTCATAGCACCCTCGCTATAATTATCTTCCTCGTCTATGCCTCGGGATTAAACTTCATGGCTCCCTCGTCTGCGCCTCAGGACCCAACTACAACTAAATAACTCCCTCGGCTACGCCTCTGGAACCAACAAAAACGCTCAGGGTGTAATGACTTTGTTTCCTCCGTTGGTGCATAAATAACTATTATTTTTTAACTAACTTTTCCTGTTTATGTACCTTCATTATATTATTACTGTTTATATTCATTATAGTTCATATAATTATACTCTTTATAATCATAATCTATATAAGTATAGTCTATATTACACATTATAATTAAAATTCATTATAGTCTATATTTATGATAGTCTATATTAGTATTAGTATCCGAGGAGTTCATGTTTATGAATTTTTGTTTGCTTTTTGCCTCCTTCTTGAAGGGGGGCAATTATGCATACTCTGGTATTCCGGTTTCCTCACTTGATATTTCCCCTTTCACTTAGGTAATTTTTTTTTCTTAGTGTTAAGACTCTATTGTCACATAAAGTGTATTTGCTCTGTGTCTGGAAGGTAATTTATGGAAAGGACAGCACGGTGTTCCGCATATCTCTAAGTTAGTGAAGCCACTTAAAAATTCTTTACGACTTTGCCTGACAAGTTAACGACAAGAGAATGTTTCTCGAGGCCGAAATTTTATCTCGTTTTGAGTTGTTGACGGGGGGGGGGGGGGGAGGAGTAAAAACTAAAACAAACAGAACTCGGCCCAACCAAAAACTACAACTGTCCTCGAGAAACTTAGTACTTTCCAAGTGCTGTGAGTTTTTCAGCTGCCACTTGAGGGAACTTAGTGCACTTGAATTAATGGTCTCGTTGCCCTCCATGGCTTAATTTACGTTGAAGCCCCCCGGGCTAAAGTCAACTTGAAGCATTTCGAGTAGTTTTCTCCTTTTCAGACTTCTAGGCCCTTGAATCTGCCCAAACTTTCTATATACCATTCTTCAACGCTTTCCCACTTCCAAACTTCGCCTTCAACTTCCTACTTGTCTCTACTCTTTAGTTTTCTTCCTTATTTAACTTTTCGTGTGCAACGACATGCTTTTAAACTAGGAAAACATTTAAAAATATAAGTTAGAGTTGTCTCATTTTAGTCAACAATATATATAATATATGAAAGCTGTCTCTCTAAATATAGCGTTTATCTTAACCAAAAATGAAATTCTGATGTATGATATATTACCTGACAAAATAAAACTCTATTCATAATTATGTTTCTCTTAATAGAAGCATTGTCAATATTATTTGTGTCTCTGAATTGAATGTTTCCTACTTAGAAATATGTTTTAGACATTAGGGAACGCTACTGGTCTCATGTCAGTTTGTCTGACAGTCCGACAGCATTTTTGCAAACCACCATATCATAGAAATTACTTGTCCGATGTTATTGAATTTGGATGAACTTTAAATTTAGCCAACTGATGATCCCATATTTATTTAACATTTAATATTAAAAAATAAAAATTAATGTGACCTGTCCAGGACAGAGGAGCGCAGTGGTATTGCCTGGTTCTGTCGCTACATGAAATCGCTGGAAATAGAATGATCAAAGAATCATCCCAAAAAGCGCGGAAGTGGGAGAACACTATCCCTACCATGAGCGGACAGACTCGATTGAACACCTCCTATACCTTCCTAATACCCTGATCCTGTATCTTCCCCACTCGTGTTAACGTAACGCTTTTCGAGAATGTGTTATTATAGCCAAAACATAAAAATGTCAAAAGTAGAAAGAAAAAAATAATAAATAATAGTTAAAGAGAATGAAGTTAAAGTAAAAGTAAACAATAAAACTGGTTGATCCTTCACATAAGTATAATAGAGAGAGAGAGTTAATAGAATATAAAAGAGATTACTTACAGTAATTAATAGGTATACAAGATAAAGAAGAAAATAATAATGAACGGAGACTCTTTTCCTTGAATGTTGAATTGTGGTGACCACAATATTAAGTTAGAAGGTATAAAATAGTTAGAGAAAAATATAAATTTTAAATAAATTGGTTGTGCGTGAAGTCTCACGTAAAAAGGGTTTCTTTGGTATTGTGAACATGAAATTAGTAAGTATAAGGGGGGTGGGGGGGGGGGGGAAGGCACGCAAAAATTTGATTTTTCTTTGGCAAAATGACATAAAAATTAAACTCTTTCCACAAGTTTTATATATTTTTATAATCTACTCTCCAAATTTAAAAAAAAAAAATCCCTGCTGAAGGTATTATCCGCCATTTTGAATTCCCGGTTAATCAAATCAAATTGCTATTCTTAGTTTTTCTATGGCCCAGCAGACTGCTCATTTTTATCTTTTTAGTAACAGCAGGAATATAGTTTTAGGGGGAGGGGCACGCAAAATTTTCATGTTTTTTGACAAAATGGCGTGGAAAATTAAACACTTACCACAAGTATTATATATTTTTGTAATCTACTCTTCAATACCTTTTATTTGATACCCCATTCAAAAGTTAATAAACAGTTTTTTTTCGTGGGACATAAATTATATCCGCTATTTTGGATTTGAACAGCTGATAAGTTTAAGTTCGCTATATCTTTCCTGGCGTCAAAACGATCTTTAATACTGGAGAGTCTCATGTTTTTATCTCTTTTGATTCAAAAGTAATTAGAACCGTACAGAGTGACAGACAGACAGATACACTCAGGAACGAAACTATAACCGGTTTTTTTTTTTGGTTTTACCAACTGAACCCTAAAAAAGAAAATATTATATGAGAGAATCTTCAGATGGTTGCTGAAGTGTATATTACAAACGAAAAACGCTAGTTCATATTGTGGTGAGACGTTTCGACCCTTAAATTAAGTTTATCTTCAGTCGTTTATTTTAATACTCTAAAATTAAAACAATAATAATTATAATTAATAAAACAATTCCTTTGATAATTTAGATTAATTAACAATTCATTTTCAAATTAAATATTTTACCTTGAAATATGTATCAGATTACACAATTCATTAATACAAATTTAAGATATATACAATGATTATACATGTTGGTATTTGTCATTATAAAAGAATTTATATCTCCATCAATTTAATTAAATTTAGTCAGATGACTACTACCAACTTCACAACTTTACCGGTTCTTTTAATCTCATACTTAACAAGCGTTTAACAATAACAATTTAAAATAACAAACTTAAAATAATTTATAAATTAATATAGAATTATACATTAAAACAAACATAAATGCTATAATGTATGCACATAAATGCATGTTATTATTGTTTTAATTTTAGAGTATTAAAACAAACGACTAGAGATGATCTTAATTTAAGGTTCGAAACGTCGCATCACAATATGAAGTAGCGTTTTTCGTTTGTAATATACACCTCACCAATCTTCTTGAGATTCTCTCATTAAATTTAGAAGGGTGTACCACATTGATTAATAAGTATTATTAATTATCTCATTTATAGAAAATATTATAAAATGAAAAGATTATCAATAATAATAAACATAAAATAATTAGTTGATTTGTAATAATAATTTGGTACGCAGATAATACAGAAAGAATGGCCAATAAAGAGAGAAGTTATTAATGATTATAAGTTATTGATAATAAAAAGGTTAATAATAAAAGGTATTAATGATTTAAAAATTAAATAATAATTCATAAAGTGATATATGAAACGGTAAAACTAGTTAGTACTGACGAAAAATAAATAAAAATAGAATATTAATTTTATCGCTAAGCACGGTACGAAGGTTGAAGCAATACTCAGCTAGAATTTAAAAGTAATGGTAAAGGTGTCTGGCAAGCTAATTTAGCTAAATGATTAAATTTAGATGTTTTATTCTATAGGTTTTAATAATTATATTATTTGGTTTAATACTAAAGATGTAAAAAAAAGAAGTAGACTGCAGGACAATTAGATTATTGAAGCTGAGTGTAGACAGCTCATGGCAAGTTATTAAATTAACAGTGAGCACAACCGGACTCGATTCTTCCTGTCTAAACTCTTCTTTGAAATCAAACTTGATTTAATTTAATAAGAGCCTAAACATGACCCATGCTGGAAAACTAAACTGGCCCAAAAAAAACCACTTTATCTCCAGTAGGGAGAAAAAGTTATGATTTTGAATTAGTTTAGAGGGACTAAAGTAAGTCTTTTCAATCAAGTTTTCTATTTTAGGTCTTCAAGGGTATTAATAAAAAGTCTTTTCATTCCTGAACTCAAAAAGTAGGGCGAAAAAGTAAAGATTGCAACTTAATTATTTTATAAATAGTAGAAAATGAATGGCTAATGTAATGAAGTTGTTGAAATCAGGTTGGCCACACTGCTTTTTCGACCATGTTTATCTTTGTTTATAACCTGCATCTAAATAACCTTCTATTTGAATTTAATTCCAATTCTTATTTGTTTTTAATATTGAATATCTTATATCTGCTATTAAAAGTGCTAATAATTATTGTTATTCATTAAAATAATAAATAAAAACTGTGCAATGGACGAAAATGTGTATTTTCTCCCTACTGGAGATAAAATATTGTATGTACCTCGTGAGTAAAGTGCCATTATTCCTCTCGCGATAATTATCTCCCTCGGCTGCGCCTCGGGAGCTAATTAGCGTTATTCCCTCGGCTGCGCCTCGGGAATTAAAGTCTAATTCCCTCGGCTTCGCTTCGGGATTTAGGGACTATTGTTCCTTCGGCTTTGCCTCAAGAACCAACTTTTTCGCTCAGGGAATAATGGCTTACTTTACTCCCTAGGTGCATAAATAACTATTTCATTTCCCAGTGTGTACAGTACACATATATTTTTTTTTTAATGCTCCTAAGTTTTAGTAACAACATTCTCATTACACATATTTTTTTACTTTTCACTTAAGTGGCTATCCGTCTAATAAGTAAAGGTGAGAAAGCTATGTGCCTCACAATTTTTTATTCTTTGAATGTTATTTCGTTTGATCAACTAAATGGTTTTAACCTTATTTAGATACTTAGTGCCGTTTAGGTTTTAATAGTTATTAAATAATATTTTCGTTGCTAACCACAAAAGTACAATTTTTAATTTTATATTTCTTGATTCAGTCAAATTCCTTTTAGTTTTTAAACGACTTTAAAAACAAAAACTAAATAATAAATAGTTTGTCTTCTTCCTCTGTCCCTAATTTATTTTAATACTTTTTTGTGTGGGTTCGGTCTTTTTAGGGTAGATAATAATTGAACATTTACATTTCAAAAACGGCTATATTTCGGCTATTCAATTATAAATGCTAATGTAGATTGTTTTTAACTTATTAATTATATATGTTATTAAAGATAAATATTACAGATTTATTTCGATGTTTTTAGGCCTGAAGATGACCGTTAATGGTCGAAATATAGCCGTTTTTGAAATGTAAATGTTCAATTATTATCTACCCTAAAAAGACCGAACCCACACAAAAAAGTATTAAATAATAAATGTTCATTAAAATATTCAAAACATATTATCTTTTAATATGATTTTTGTTTGGCTTTAGGGACCAAACAAAAATCTTATTAAACAATACAAGGAACCTACTACTCTATTTATTATAATATCTTTTGTATCGGTAGACATGATTTACTTCGACCGGTATAATACGGTCATTGTATCTCGTAAAAGTTTTCATGGCTTCAATATCAGCGATTTGTCTTCTATTTTTTACTTTAACAATAACGATTCGTCAAAACCTAGATGATAAAGACACACGACTGTTGAGACACTTGTAGAATGTCACTTGAAAACAAACTGTTGTTTGTATAACAAAGTTTCTAGAAGTGCATTTATCGCATCTGTTTTTTTATTTTTATTTTTATTTTTTTTTTTTTGTAGGTGTTAAACAAAAATAAAACAGATGCTTCGAATTTCAGTTATTAATAATAAAATAAAATGAACAATTATGGTTTGACTACAAGAATAAATTGAGATTTAGAATTATTATTGAAAAATAATAAGTAAAATTCAGTCTCACTTTGTGTATAAGAGAAATTTGAGTTTGTCGGACCGATTTTTTTTTTAAAAAGTACATTTTTAGAATTACTTGTTAATTTTTATTTTAAATAAAATTATAATTACTATTTACAAGGGGAGAAAGACAGAAAAAATAGACGGGATTTGAACCACGGACCCCTCTATATAGAGAGGTCCGTGGTTCGAATCCCGGCGCTGAAGTCTATTTTTCACTGTCTTTCTCCCCTTGTAAATAGTAATTATAAATAAACATAAAAAATGTTAACCAATTAATGCAGTTGCAAATTGAATATCGTATTTTTGTGGTTCTCGACGACGAAAAAACTAAAAATAGACTGCCAATTGGTGTGGCATATAGCTTCCTCGCATCCTATCCACGTACTTTATTGATTTTATGATTTTAAGAGCCATTATTGTCTAACTGGTTTAATTGTTTCCCCCGTTTTAATTAATCTGTTAAAATTGTTTTTTTTTTACACAAAATAAAGTAACTATTTAGCAAAAGTTAAAGAGCGCAGACGGTTCGAATTAATCTGGGGCTATCTGCGGGCTCCTATTGACGAACCATCCAAATTTCATAAACATCAGATGAGTACTTTTGAAGCTATAGGTGTAAATAAATGTATGTTAGTGTCATGTGGAAGAGAAACAAATAGGCGCAGACTGTTTAAACTTATATGGGACCATCAATGGGCTAATTATGACCCACCAACCAAATTTCATTAAAATTGGACCATTTTTTTTTCATTACATTGATGTAGTTTGTAAGATATGTTGGTTTGCAAAAACCTCAGAAGCAAACACTTCACTGATTCGATTATACAGAGTTAATGGATGTCAGAAATCATTTAAGATAAAAACGAATATCACAAAGAATTAAAACTTGATAATAAACGTCTACCACTTAGTGTGCCAAATAGCTTCCTATCATGGGACGAATGATCACATGAATCTATCTGTTTAAAGAACAGTTTCTGTTTGTTTGTTTGGGACCAATATATAAATTTACAGTTATATTCTTAGCTTGATTTTACCCCCCATCCTCCGGGCAACGCCGAGTGCTGCAGCTTGTGTAAAGTATAATAAGAATTAAGTAGAGATTAAGTAAAGTATAATAAGAATTAAGTAAAGTATAATAAGAATTAAGTAAAGTATAATAAGAATTAAGTAAAGTATAATAAGAATTAAGTAAAGTATAATAAGAATTAAGTAAAGTATAATAAGAATTAAGTAAAGTATAATAAGAATTAAGTAAAGTATAATAAGAATTAAGTAAAGTATAATAAGAATTAAGTAAAGTATAATGAGATATAATAGATGTTATTAAAATCTTATGACGTTTCCCAGTTAATTGATGAAGTTACCCAATTAATCGATTAAGTTACCTAGTTAATTGATGAAGCTACCCAGTTAATTGATGGAATTACCCAGTTAATTGATGAAGTTAATTTGTTATTGAAAGCGAGGTTTTTTTACACATGTTTTAATTCCCAGTTGGGTCATATTTATTTTGATACAATATTGAGAGAGTAGAAGGTTGAAATTAATATGGGGCCATCTGTGGGCTACTTTTAGCAATTGAGAAATTTCACTGACGTGCGTGCAATATTATGGGTTTTTATTGATAAATAAAATAAATTTACACTATGTCCATTTGAATGTTTCTAAATGTTCTGTTTGTAGGTCCTTGTGTTTTAACTAATGTTTGATGGAAACTCTCAAAATTATAGTGTACAAAACATTTTTTAACTTTTTAGGAGTCAAATAAAAATTGTTATATTATTTTACGAAATTAGCATTCCATTAACATAGTATCGATTACTTCGCTAATAAAAGCCATTTAAAAGTAGAAAGAAATAATAAATGCTTGTTAATTAAGTACAAGAAAAAGTTGGAAAAAGTCCTAACTAGCTTTCAACAGGTTGAATACATTAATTTGAGGATCAAAGGGAAATAGAACGATAAAAGAAAATAAACGAGGAAAGGAAAGTGAAAAAATGGATCTGGCTTGAGATGAAAAGAATTTATTGAAAAGCTTTCAGTCCTCATCGATCCTAATTTACATTGATTACACGTTGATTACTTCTTTTATTTACACTTTGTCTTTATCTTTTAGGAACGATGAATGGAAAAAATCAATTGTCTTGACCTTTTCACTTACTTACTCATTTATATTTATTTAACTTAAATAATTTTTCATTACTAAACTTACAAATGAAGCTCTTAATTTTACGATGATAATCATATCTTTATAGTGATCTTTATGGGCGTCCCACAACGTTTCGCTCTCTAATTATAGAAGCATTTTGAGAGGAAGAAATGTGTATTTAAGTTGACAGAACTGAAGGTGGTAATACGTTCAAAACTTCTTTCAAGATTGAGGTGGTATATAAATCCTGTTATTTTCAAGCATTTAGGAAGAAAATGAATGAAGAATTTAAGTAAAACGAAATACGTTAAACTTTTGGGTGGCTCACAAACGGCCACCTAAAGTAGCCTGAGTTCTGATAATAGCTGTAGAGAAGATATACAGTCGCCGATTAACTTTATAACTTTAGGAATCAGACGCTTCTTCTCGCTTTTACCAATATTCCGATGCTCAATTATTAGCCGGAATTCAAAAAGTATTAGTGTCGAGCTGTAGTCTGGTCCATGGTGATATTACTCTCACGGATATATGGACCTTAGTGCCAATTGATGAAGGGGAACACTGAAATGGTGGGATAGGTAAATCCAGAGAAAACATTTCGGAGCCATTCATCATGATGGACATTGGAGATTGAGACCAAGAGATTTAAAAAAAAATCTTAGATACTGCAAGAGATTGAAAAAGAGATTGCTCAATTGTATAGAAAGACTGATAGTATTGCTGAGATAAAAGCAGGAAGATTAAGATGGCTGGGTTTCGTGCAGGGATTTCCTAAAAAAAAAGAAGCTTTTTCATGGACAACCAATTGTTGTTGTTTAGAAGTCATGGAAGGCCAAGGAAAATTTAGAGGAGGATTTAAGTTAAGATTGCTGATTTAAGTTTCCTCATTTTGGATAGCCAATGATTATCTCTATTGAGAGTAAGTTCTCTGGTTGGTTTATAATTTTTCTAGCTTCCTAATATTCTGTTGAGATATCTCGGGATGAAGTTTACTGAACTGCATAAATGAGCTCTTATTAATTGAGTTAAATATTCTATCCATGTTAAGCTTAACCTCCTTTAAATGACCCACTCATCAAAAATAATTCCTCTTATATTTTTTTTTTTTTAAATGGAAAATACGTCATTCCTGCGGCAGGCTTAATATGATCAGCTTCTTTAGACATGTCACAATTATTTTGATATCAATTTTGACGAACGTTATATTGTTCCCGATTTTTCCACAAAGTATAATGAATAATGAAAAAAAAACGTGAATAAAATTTCTCAAAAACGGTTTCGACGATTTTGATTGTGAAATTCCAAAATTTAGTCCCTTAAAATGCGAATCTAATCGTATGAATAAGCCATTTTCCTAGAAATCTAGTTTCTGAAATATGAATAAAAATAAATAAAATAAAAGAACTGGTTTTGCAGAAAATCGAAAATAAATTGACATGCACCATTTAAAACTTTTTATAAATATATGTTTTATAAATGAATTCAACAAATTATATGTGTATTTTTTACAAGTACTCTCAATTTTTAAAAGTACTCATTTGATATTGATTGATATCTCTGATATCTTGATTGGCTCATGTTATATTTGATTGATAAAATTTACATGCTTTGACGAAAGTAGTCCATAGATGGTCCTCTATCAATTTCAGCACATATTTTATATTGAAGAATACTAAATGTGAGCCACACTAGAATTAAAACAGGTATAATAGTGGTTTCACACTACATATATCATACTCATGTGGCAATTCGTGCAATGATAGGACACATGGAAGCTATGTGCCATACTAATTGGCAGACAATAATGATAATAATAATAATAATAAATATATTTCCACAAAATTTAGTCTGATTACAATTTCTCGTATAAAATCTCTAAATGTGTGGACCCTCGGTAGTAAAAGATTACTAGAGTGAGGGCCCAGCCTTTGGATTAGTAACAGTTATTTTGACGATTTAAATGTAGTACAAAACTATAATTCAAATATTATTTAAAATATAGATAACAAAATTATAATTTATAATTTTGTTATCTATATTTTAAATAAGATTTGAATTATAGTTTTGCACTACATTTAAATCGTCAAAAAAATGTATGTGAAAAAAGAATTTAAATACGAGATAATTACACATACATACATACTTTTCTGCTGTAAAAATAAATTTTATAGAAAATAATTTTTTTATGTTTACCTATCTTTGGAGAAAATATTTAGTTTAAAGTATTGGGAATCAACCGAGCCATACTATATTATTTATAAATTTCATTTAATCGTTTTTTAATAGTTATTTATGTAACTAGGCAGCAAAATGGAATTTTACTGACGAGTGATTAGATATTAGATTATCCTCCGAGCCGAAGGAGAGGACAGGCTATCATAATTAACTGCCGAGGCGAAGCCGAGGCAGGTAATTTACCTATTTGACAATGAATAAACGAGGCAGAAATGTTTCCTTTGCTGCCTTGTTGCATACATATTTTATCTACTTGCGGCAGAAAAATTAAGCTGCTAAAATGTTATCTTTATTAATATAACATGTTAATAACTAAGTGTCATATTAATAAAGATAATAACATATGTATTAACTAAAATTAATGTTCAAATAAGAAACTTGGGAATAATAACAATAAGTGAAAAGCAAACTCAATCTATAACAACAAAATACAAAACGCACCTTTATAACACACATAACTTCTGAATGAATAATGTACGCAATACAAAATATTTATTTATATTTTTACTAACTAATTACTAAAAGTATTAAAGATATCTTATATTGCTTAAAAGAAAATAAGTAACTAGGATAAATCAAGAAAAGTAGCTAGTCTAATCTAGAATGAATTCAATAATAAAAATAATATGGATATTCAATGTTTACATGACGCTGCAGTATAGCCAGTGACTCCACTATTTTTTTAATTAAAGATCTACAAATCATTGAACTTATTTAACAGAATTAACAAATATAAACAAATTATTTTATAATTAAAACGTTTATTTATTAAATATTACTTATTAAACTGTAATATATGATGTTATAAGATAGAGATAATAGTATAAACTGTCATTGCCAACATTATAAAAGTAAAAATTTTACAGCCTATAGGCAGTAAAATAAATTTTACTGCCTAGGCTGTAAAATGTTTCCTGACTTTTACCGCCTAGGCAGTAAAATTACATTTCTCTGCCCGAAATCGGTTCAATAATGCCTCATTTTGCTGCCGCAAGTAGATAAAATGTTTTTTATCTTTTTCCTCTCCAATTTTCTGTATAGTTCAGGCGCAATGCAGGCAAAAGAGTTCTGTCTCTTAGTAATTTTACAACTCGGTACTACTAACTTATTTTGAGCATTTCTTTTTGTGTTGTATTTATTATTTACATAAATTTTATCTTCGTCAAAAAAGTAGAGTAATACCGATCGTTTGTATAAAGTATCAAGAGGAAAAACTTGAAAATTTTCGAAACACTTCTCTGATTTATATCGCCTTGGTTTGTGTAAACAAATTTGTATTATTTTTTTTCTGAATAACACATAGGGGTTCTAGATTGGTCGAAGCAGCGGAGCCGTAGTCACATATCCCATAGTTGAGAAGCGATTGGATCAGTGCAAAGTATACTAGTTTTAATGTTCTTAGTTTGGCAAATTTCCTCAGTACTACGAAGTAATAGACTAGTCTTCTAATTTTTGCAACTAAGCTGTTTATATGATGCTTCCAGTTTAGATTCTGATCTATTAATATGCCGAGATATTTAGTACATGGTACTTGGTCAATGGATGCAGTGCAAGTACAGTTATTTTGAGTCAAGTCACAGTCACAGTCATGTAGTATAAGATTAAGGTTTTGGTCTGGTTGTCCTCTAGTATCACAAGAAAAAGCATTATGCTTCGTTTTATCTATGCTTAATGTTAATGTGTTAAAGGTCTAGCCATAGATAGATTTGTATAAGATAGATTTTGTATAATTTGTCATAACTATAATTATATCAAAAAATGTATTATTATTTTTTTTTTATGCTAAATTTATTTCATAATATTTAATGTTAAATAATTAATATTTCATTAGGTTTTGATAGTACAGTCTCTTCTCAAACAATAAACTGGGTTCAAAAAAATGAAATTCGTTATTAAATATCATGCGGATAATATAGTAGTTTTTTAAATTAAATTTCAAATATATTTTATTACCTTAGGTTAATAGTTAGTTTGTTTTTTTCACTAAGCTAACTATTCTCTTTAATAGGAATAAAAATATTAAAATTGATGAAAAAAAGTTACGAAGTTAATTAAATTTTAATACGTTTTAACTTTATATATACTCTCTTATTAATTTTTTACAAGAAACATTTTTATATGAAAATCTTTTAAGTATATTTATCCAAAACTTAAAAACTTAACATTTAAACAGTACACAATAGTAAATGCTTCCCCCCTCCATTTCCCCCGCTCTTTATAAAAAATAATAATAATTGCGGTGTCGCAAGACACCCGGTAGGAACGAAGTTCCTAACGCTTTTCATTAAATATAAATTATAAAATCACACTGCTAAGTAAACGATGCTAACTACTTATACATGACGGAGTTAAAAAAGGGACAAAATTAAAAGTAACTAACTATTTATACTTAGCTGAATTTAGGCAAAATTAAAAGAAAAGTATTTTTTTATCATTGAAGCGAGCGTCTTGCAAAAAATATTTATTGAATATTGAGAAAATTAATAGTTAATCATGAAGAGTTGATAGTTAGAGAAGAAGGTTGTAGTGTATATAGTGAGGGAACAGGACTGTTCCCTATTCCTCGCTTCCTGGCAAGACTCCATTTAAAATATTATAAAATATATCACTTCACTACCCAATTCTGCTTATATCAGGTTGAAAGTTTACATGCCTGTTTCAATTGTACTTTAGACGTCCAAAATAGGAAACCATATGATTCCTTGTCAATAGATCTTGAATTACCGAGGTTATTAAAGTTATAATATTTGGGTCTTACGAACTTCTATATGAAATATCTTAAGAGTGAAGAGTTTATGTTTAAAATGTTTATATGTTTCAACATGGAATGCAAATCCTTGATAAAAATAAAAAAATTGAGATACCTATTTGAAAACATAAAGTTGTTGAAGTTTAAGGCCTGGTGGCGGCTAGACCGTGGGAGGTCGACCAGGTAGTGCCACCCGGGGGGTGGCGCCACCTCGTGTGGCAGGTTGCATTCTATTATCATTGCTGACCGAGTAGCGCCACCCGGGTGGCGAAGTGTATCATTAGCATTAGCCTAACCGTAAAGGACCATTTGAAGGTTATGATAAAGCCCACCTACTTAATTCTAACAATTTTTGTATTCAAAATTTTCCACTAAAGCATGATCCTTCCAATCTATCCAGGGCTTCCAAGTATTTTTGTGACATTCTATTTGTACTACGTATATTAGGAAGTAAAATTCATTCCTCCCATCATATCTTAGTGTATATAGGTCAACTCTTGAGTAGTTCGGTCCCCTGCGCGTCAAGTGCATTTTTATCTGTCTTCCTCCTTTAATCTTCAATTATTACATAAGTGTTGTAAATTGAGTTCTTATAGCTGCAAGGTTTTTTTATTGATAAATATTTCCTGAAATAAGTCATTTTAACCTCACTGAATAAGTTTTTTCTTTTACTGCATTTGATTAATTAATACTTTTTTATAACCGTTTTAAAATTTGAAGGGAGTTTTAAAAGTTTATATTTAAAAAAAAAAAATATATGCCTGTTTCATAATTGCTCTTAAGACATTTAGAACGTTTAAAAAATGCATAATTTTATTTATTTCTTTATTATTAATTTATAAAGCGAAAAGAATTAAGATAATTTTAAATTTTCACGGCCCACTTTTTCTGAACCGTTTATTTTTTCTTCTTGTCAGAGGTTTAAGCTGGTAAACGAAAGAAATCATTATTTATTTATTAACACCTGTAGAAGCATCTAAGCCTTTCTCTTTTACACTGTAATTTCGGAGTTTTATCGTGAACTTTTTTTACTTCCTTATATAGGCACGAAAGATATGGCGCAATAAATTCGATTTTAAGTTTTTGAAAGATTTACTCGTTTTTAAGGCCCCTTAAGTAAAACAAAATCGGTTTGAGACAAACTTTCTTATATATACAAGTTCATAATTATTTAGCCCAGTGTTTTCTTTTATTACTTTTCGAGTTTTAGGTACATTTAATTATTATTGAACATTTTATTAAGAAATATCATAAAAATAACTTCTTTTCGGCAGGGAATCGAACCCGGCCTCTCTACGTCTTCATCTAAAGCTATTTTCTCAGGAACTAGATTTCCCCCGGGAAAACGGCTTACATCGTTAGCTTCGTATTTAAACGGACTACATTGTAGAATTTTTTAATCAAAATTGTTGGAACCGTTCTCGAGACATTTTTTTTTTTTTTTTTTTTTACATATTTTTTGAGTTTTTGGAGGTACCCCCAATTTTAGGACTAAAATGCATTTCTCGATTTAGCCTCGGGATATGATTTTTCTTAACATGCATGCCTAATTTCGTCAAAATCGGTCCAGTAGTTTAGGCTTCACGAGTCTGCACAGACGACCGACAGACATTTTTTAAAAACCACTTTTTTGGACTCAGTGGACCTCAAAACGTTTTAATCCATCAAAATCTCAAAATCGAATTTTCGCGCCATCACAATAATTTATCTTTATATGAGAAAGTAAAAATGGCATTTAAAAACATCAGTCTGACGGCTGTGTTTGTACGGTCTATGGTCATATGGTCAACTATAGAAACTATAGAAGCGGTAAAATGCTACAACTGCACAGAAACTGTGCATTAAGGGTTTAGCTTCAAGCCGAAAATTAACTGGTTTAGAAGTATTAAGTTCTAATGAAACTTCATATACATTGTCTAAAGTACAACTGAAACGGACATGTAAAATTTCGAATTGATACTGGCAGAAGTTATTGTGTGGTGAAGGGATACATTGTATAATTGTTGAAAAGGAGATGTCCGTAGCGTGTAGATAGTGGATTGAATAGTAAGAATGCAGGGTGGATCCTCCACTACTAGACTCTCTATTACAATTATTATAATCTTTAACTATCAACTCATCGTGATTGTCTATTTTCTCAATATTCAATACATATTTATTAAATATCATTATTTTTTATACTTATAAATCATTATAAAAATAATCGAGTACACATTTGCCGGAACATTTCCTCACTTTAGAGGCCACGAGGAAGCAGCACTGGGCGTGGTCAGTACATGGATGGGTGAACGTTTTTAACTGAGTGAAAAAAAAAACTTTATTTTAATATATTTTATTTAATTATTTGAATTTTGGCGGTATTTTGACAGATGTAAACAAACTTTGACGTCATCAAAATTATCGCACTAATAAATAAATTATATTCGCTTATAACTCTTAAACTAATTAATGGAATTTCATCGGGTTTTTTTATATTTGTTCCTTAATTTTTTCCGGTTCCAACGATAAGCTATATGTCAAAAACGTATTTATACTTTCAGTAGTTTCAAAATTCAAAAATTGATAACTTCAAAATGGCGGCCAATATCAAAGTGGGCTTGTTTGTCATACAGAGAGGTACATCGTGTCAAATTTCAACTCGATCAGGAAAATTTTCGATTTTGACATTTTCATGTCTTGGCTATGGCACATGAACTCGAACTAAAAAATGTCTCACTGTCTTGCAGACTCGTATGCAAGAAGTTTTTTTTCGATTTTTTAAAAATATTTGCTGACTCAGCAAACTGGGTTCAAGATGGCGGAAAAAGTTGATTTTCTGGGCGGCACCACTACAGGTAAGGACTGATTTTCTGCCAAGTTTCAACTCTCTATTTTAAATACCTTTGGGCGCTACGATGGTAACATTCACACATACATACACACATACATACATACAGACGTCATGCTGAAAACCACTCAGGAGGTCTTAAAAACAACCAGAACGGATAATTCCGTTGAAACCCCGAAAAAATGTTTGGGTGAAAACAATACTTTTCCTATAGGTATACCTTCGGAGAAGGTGTGGTAAAGTAAAAATTGCCTGGACTCTTTAAGTTCAAGTCGTTAGCCTAGTATATCTTTTAATTTTATCTCTTTTCTAACTTGGTCATGTATAAGTACTTAGCACCTAATACTAAGTAGTGTGATTTTATAATTAATATTAATGAAAAGCGTAAGGAAGTTCGTTCCTACTGGGTGTCCCGCGATTCCACACGATTTTCTTTGACATTTTAACTAAAACATTTTCAAGAAAAGCACGCGACAGGACAACTGTTGTAAGAACAAGTGGAGAGATGAAGGCGACATCGGTAAGTTATTGGTAAAGCAGCAAACACCGTATACAGTTACCACACCGACAAGTCAGGGAGTGGCCCAACTCTGTTATCCCTGGCATATCAATTTCGAATCTCAAAGGCAGTAAATTTTAAACCTTTAGAAGTTTTTTCCTCTACCAATATTTGCTTAACCCGATATTCATAACTTCAATCAAAGTGTAACCCCCAAAAACGGGTTTTTTTTTTTACTTTTGCTTGACTGGATTTGTTTCAACCCTAACAAGAGTCTACTAAACGTCTAATGTATTTGGTTTTGTCTGGAAATATGAGTGAACAAAAAGTTACCATACTGTGGTAATATTAGATGGGTTATATTGTTGCTGGTCGATGACCAACATTTTCAAGCCGTTATCGTCTCTATAAAAAAAGGGAGGTATCTTAGGGTCGTTATACTGTCGATGAATCCAAGCCACGTTCTGATAAAAAATTTTATTGGAGAGTTTGGGTCAGCTGTAGTAGAGCCGGTTGCTTTGGCTAAAACCTTGTGAGCTTAATGCCCTTTCTAAAGGTAGATTTACTGCTCTCTCCAGCCCTTAGCCTTCATGCTAGGGCCCGCTCTGCTTCGCTACCCACCCTTCCTTCTTCTCTACTTCACTCAATATACCTAACATTCCTCTTACCCATATATTTACCCACCATCGATTCCTACTACTTCAAAGTAGAACAATCTCAACTGCCTTTATAAAAATGAATTCTCTTTTTTACCTAGGAAATGTCCTCACTCGAAACAAAGAAACCTTATTTCGAGTAGTAAGTAATATTTGTAATAACATGTTTCAGAAAAAGCTACTAACTTCTTTCTACACGCCTAACTTCTACCTAACTACTTCTACCCGTACAAACGAAATTACGCTTTTAGCATTTAATGTTTAGAATTAAAATAGTTTTAAAGTCGTTTAGAAACGAAAAAGAAATTGAAAACTGAATCAAGGAATATGCAAATTGAATATTGTACTTTTGTGGTTAGCAACGACAATATTAACTAATAACGAACAAATAAAGGTTAAAACTATTAAGTTGATTCGAAACAACCCTCAAATAACAAAAACGTCTGTTAGTGTGCCACATAGATTCGTCGTACCCTATTAGTAGATGAATGATCTCATTGGTATGAAATGAGATAGATTTTAATATCGGCACTTTTTTACTTTAGCACCCCCATTTTCTAAACAATAGTCTGTCCGACTGTCTGAAAAGACTCAAAGGTTTGTATGTTGGTTACCCCAAGACATTGAGACTCCTGGGGCAGCTTAATTAAGCTATTTTTTAATCGAGTCTTATCATGTGTAAGACTAAATCTTCTACCGAAATCTAAAGGACAAAGAGTTCTAAAGTTTTCTTAGCGTATATTTAATATTCCTTTGTCTTAATAGTTAATTAGAATAAGGGATATTATCACTTTTATACAAACAAGTGTGGTATTCCATTGTCCCAAGGTACATTGGAATAAATATACCTTCGTCTTAATAGTAATTTGGACTAAGGAATATTTGCTACTCTGTATAATGTTCCTTTGTCTAAATAACTAATAAGGGATATAGGGGGGGGGGGGGGATGCTAAAGTAAAAAAGTACCATAATATCTAAATAGGTAGTAGAAAAGACCGAGGAAAAAAGTGTGATTTAGACCGTGTGATTATTTTTATATTTTATTATCTTTATTTATATTTTTAGGGTTTTGTAGATACTTCTCAAAACCCTTATGCCGAGGGTGATGTGTCCGTCTGTCCGTCGCTCTTTGGTTCATAGGGCCCGAACCGTTTAAGCGAAAGTGCTGAAATTTGAAACACTGGTGCAACTTTTTGACCCAACCACAGGAAAAATATACAGAAGTTCAAAATTAGATATGCGCATGCGCAATTCGAAAAAATGTGATAAACTCAAAAATTTTTATTTTTTTTTAATTTATGAGTGGGGTATCAAATGAAAGCTGCTGAAGAGTAGAACACAAATATATATATGCTTTTTTAAATTTAGCATTTCTTATTGGTTAAAAAAATCAAAATATACCCAAAAAAATTCCCCCCCCCCAACCACTATAGTTCGGCTGGTGCTAAAATTTCGAAATAATTCATGCTAATACCATATTGTGGCGCGATGAAAATTCCGGGAGTTCATCCTTAATTTTTAAAAATTGCCAATTTTTGGCGCGAAAAAGTGAAGTGCGCTCAAAATTTTATTTTTTGAAAATTTTGAGTTGGGTATCAAATGAAAGCTGCTGAAGAGTAGGACACAAATATATATATGCTTTTTTAAATGATGCATTCCTTATTGGTTAAAAAAATCAAAATATACCCAAAAAAATTCCCCCCCCCCCCCCCCCCCCAACCACTATAGTTCGGCTGGTGCTAAAATTTCGAAATAAATTCATACTAATACCTAATAAATTCATGCTAATACCTTATGGTAGCGCGATGAAAATTCCGGAAGTTCATTCTAAATTCTAAAAAATGGCTAATTTTGGGCGCGAAAAAGTAAAGTGCGCCCAAAATTTTATTTTTTGAAAATTTTGAGTTGGGTATCAAATGAAAGCTGCTGAAGAGTAGGACACAAATATATATATATATACCACTATAGATCGGCTGGTGCTAAAATTTCGAAATAATTCATGGTTATACCTTATGGTGGGGCGATGCAAATTTCCTGATAAATGTAATTTATCTTGTCTTTATTACTGATAAAAAACATTGTGACCCCCCGGGGGATCGAACCCGGGACCCTTGAGATCGAAGACAAAAGAATCATAATTACATAACGGGTATGCTTACTCATCTACAAAACCCTAAAAAGTACTTGGACGCAAGTACTTCCCTGTGATTTTTATGTTATATTGTTATGTATATTGTTATATATTGTGTTGTACAAAAGTAAACAATAAAAGATTTGGCAACATAGCACTTTCCCATTTCTTAGTATATGGCTCCAATATCGATACCTTGGCCTTATGTAATAAACACGAAAAAAATAGATTTATTTATTTATTGGAAGTAGATATACATTATCAATTGCTTTTCTTAACAAAAGTCTAATTATGATTGTTTAATTGATCTTAAATTATTAATTTAATTTTTTAATTGATCTTAAATAGAAAGCCTATAATGAGAGAGATAGAGGCGATTAGATAATAGAGTATTGAGTGGATTACCGGTAATAGAATTGCTGTATTTTAATAGAATAATCTTCTTAAAGGATATAGAGAATTTCTGGAACTTCTCTGAACACTTTTTGATCCAAATATACACCTGCTTAGAAACTAATAATCTTAGGTACTTTTAAAAACCAATTCAGCACAATTTTTGTATGGTTTTCTTCACTCAATGAGGAAAAAGTTAAGCAAGGAAATGCACGTTTTTTCACAACTGCATCTTAAATTATTTTTAAAAGTACGGTCTTATATAGATAACGCTATCTAAGACTTTATATAATGGAGTAGTGCCCCGACGCCGACTGCTCACCTCGAAATGATTTGTTATTGCTAAGCTAAGACAACCACATTTATTCCAATAAAAAATAAATATTTGTTTTGATTTGTTGGCCTTCAAATAGATATAATAACTTATTTAAATTGATATCTAATAATTTGCTTAATTTGACTTTTGTTTCTAAATATAAAATTAATAATGTGTATATAAAGGATGTTTTATGAAGATATCCTGGATGGAGCATGTTCTTTGGTTATTTTTAGTAAAAAAGTTTATTTGATTATGACATCTCCGATTCACTTTATTTATTGAGCTATAACAATTTGAAAATAACAAAATTGTAATAAGTTTTTATTCTTAATTTTAGAATATCTGTAATAACAGTACATTATAAATTCAATAGATTTATTAGAAAATTCCACCTTCTACTTTACTGAATTTGACCTCACGCCTGGGGATTGCTCGCGTTGTATTCCTTACCTTCGCACAATTGTGTTTTATTTGCGTTGCAGCTTTTTAAAAAAATTATAAAACAATTTGTCCGTTTAGACGGACAAATTATTATAAATAAATGGTCCTATAAGTTGCTGGTATAACTTTCCGCACCACACATCTAATTGCCACCATTGACCACACAACGCTAAATCTACGTTGAAAATGACTTTCTAAGGTCCGACCATTCATGAGTGTTATGTGTGTGTGTATAAATTGAATCGGACACTTGCTCACATACTTTTTTTTCTAGAAATAACCTAAAACAAAACCTTTTCCATTAGTGCCGGGAGAACTTTACTTCCTCTCTCCTGCAAGGATCAAATATAATTTACTAGAACAATCTAATTATTAACGGATTCCGGTTACGGGAGAAGTATTTTTAAAATGTTAACTTTCAATGAAATGCACGTTGGTATTGCCCACCTGTATTATCATATTTCATAATGGTGTGGAAAACGTGTTGTTATCTGTAGTTTATTTTTACCAATTCCTGAGATTTTATTTATGATAATTATATATTGCGGTCGAGTCTTTCTGTAAACGTACTCCATTTATTTGCCACTGGAAATGTATATTGTTCCTTTTAACCTAATTAGTCGGAAATTCTTGTTTCAGAAATAATATTATATAAAATACTGAAGATTAGGGATAACGTCAACAAACATTAATATAAATAATAATATAATTTTGAACAATTTCAATTGTGTTGCGTGAAACATCTACCCAATGTCAATTTATATTGCATCTCATGTAACTTTTTTTATGGTTAACTGAACGAGCGTCATGAGTTCTTCATTTCAGGTACTTGGTCTTTATAGTTATTTACGCACCAAGGGAGGAAAGTAAGTGATTGCACCCTGAGCGATGAAGTTGGTTCCTGAGGCGAAGCCGAGGGAACCATAGCGTTCACTATCGCGATTAATTATAGGTTAATTATCGCGAGGGTGCAAGTGATTTTTACTCCCGAGGTACGTACAAGATTTTACCTCCAGAAGGGAGAAAAAAAATAATTGAATAAGATTTTAATTTTAAAGTATTTTATGTTAAAAAAGTAAACATTTTTATATTTAAAAAAATTGATCTATACTAATAATAATTCACCAGATAAGTTTAATCATGTTAAAATTAAATTATAGATAGTAATTATTTGAATTTCAATACTAAAATTAAATGGGAGATCAACTGGTAGCTGAGTCGTGTATTGAATGGTATTGACAACTAACGTATAATCATCCATATGAGTAGATCTACATTTAGAAATAATGATTTCTCTTTTAACTTTTAGTTTGTTTTACTGATGAGTCATCATGACAAACGTCGTGAAGGTTATGTGTGAAGATGACATTATAGATTTAGACATTAAACAATAGTTAATAAATGAAATGAGTATTAGCACCAAGCTTATTTACTTGTGCTTATCACATGGGCAACACTGGAGGGAATCATGAAAGTTCATGATTCCCTCCTTTCTCATTACTCCCTGTTGAGCCCGACCGGGTGGAATGAGCTACTTCCCTCCCTGTAAACTAGGGAGGAAAGTTCACTTTTTCTCCCCGCTGGAGGTAAAAAAATTTGTTTCATAATTTTTCTAACGATAACTGGCGTAAACATTATTCGATTTTATCGAAATTTTGAACACAGGCGCATCTCATAATGTCTGACAACTTTATAGTTTTCGAAAATTCCACACTTCATATGTTCAAGATGGCGGCCACTATGGCGAACTACTAAAAAAAAGGTTTTTTGTCAGCACGATACGTTATATATCGTTATAAACCATATGGCCAGGTTTTAACCGAAAAATTATCCTGGTAGCTATATTTACTAACTAGTTACTATGAAGATGCTGGTAACTTGCTATTAAGCTTTTCCTCATTTTCCGTTTAAACTTAACTGTATGACCCGATTTAATATGGCATCCACGTTACATTATTGAACTTATGTTTTCCTTTTTTAGTTACAATCTCTGTTCTTTTCTGTTTTTAAGATTTTTTTTAACATAGTTTAATTTAATTAAAAAAAACTATATATAAGTTAAGGATTTCCAAAACCAACGATATTACCAAACTTTTTCACCTTCTGTATTTGATTTACGGTGAGTAAGGAGAAAGATAAACTCTAATGATAAGATGTATTTGAATAATTAAAGCGGGATCAGTCAGAAGCCCTGTGGGATTCTCTTACACTGTGGCCAAACTTTTAATAAATGAGTAAAGGTTTTGAGCTGTTCTCCCTGCGGTAAATCCCCGACCCCCTTCAGGTTTAAGGCGAGGCCATGCTAAGCTCTTAAACCTCTTTAGTCTTAAGAGAAATAAACATGGCACAACCTCCCGGGACGGTTTGCCGTGAGAAAGCCGTCTAGCTCGCAGGGATTTGTCTATTTTAAACTTTACAACTCTGAATAAACCATGTAAGTGCTTCTTTGATAAATTTAATGAAGGATTTACAATCTTTCTATTTAATTGGTTTAAACTAACAGTGGTTACTACAATGGTTACACCATTTCAATAAGAGAATAAAAAAAACTAGTGTATTCAAATTCAATTTAACATTTTTAGGCTCTTTAAAGGTTTTAATATGTTCAGTTTTATAGGTCACATAATTTGACAATATTAATTTCTAGGATGTTTACGAGGCATTTATCTCTTTAGAGGTAGCCTTGGTTTAAGGGATAGAAACCTCTTGTTCAGAGATCCTGAACAAGAGGTAAAAAAAGGATTGGTCTATGCCAGGCTCATTCACCGTCCAAACCCTTGTTCAGAGATTCTGAACAAGAGGTTTGGTCGGTGAGTGAACTTGCATAGGGCTTGTAACGAGAAGATGCTAAGCTTTATAGTAAAGAAAATTTTGATCATTACGACATATATGCTTGACCATTGGTCATTAATCCAGTCAAAGAATGGTTTGTAGGCAGAGTTTTTGATACATATTGTTTTATTTTTGTGATGTGTTTGGAGGCGAATTTACCATAAGTCCCCAGCCCTACGTCCCGGACTCACTTGGTGTTCAATTTTAATATCACCATGCTGATAAATGTCTTTGTTTTTGATGCGGAATCGAACACGCTCGGTCTCGCTCGGAACCACGTGCAGTGGGAAAGCCGCCTTCAATCGTCTTCTTCATGATCATAAGTAGCCTTGGCTTTGGTCAAAGTAAACTGCTATTTGTATTTAAACTCTGTGTAAGATATAAGAGCCCAGAAGATTCATCGGCCGATTGCATCCGACGTCTTTTGTCGGTCGGACAAAACCAAACCCAAATCAGTTTGCCCGATTTCGCATGTTGAACGTTGTGAACCATTGACTGTGAAAAAGTTTTAATATTTGTACGAAAGAAGAAGTAATGTTTGTGTGATTGTTGTGCAACGTATAATAGAATGTCTCCTGCGTCATTCCCATATACTCATCAAATGTAGCTAGACTTACTAATATTTGAAGATAGTTGCGTCGTTCTTATAAACTTTACATGCAATTTTTAATTTCATGTTATAAAGTAATATTTGCTGGACTTGTTTTAAAGCGCAGAAACATTGATACATCCATATTTGAATCAAATCTAAGTCGCCGAACCAAACTGCTTGAAGGCTGGATGCCAGCCGTCGGCAAATTGAATCGGCCTATGTTTTACGTCTACTGATAATGGTCACCATGGCACTGACATCAGACGATTTGGCCGACACCCGAACTCGGCTATATAATTTCTCGCCTGGTTACTTCAAATATGATAAAAGCTATGCATGTGATAACACTACCTTGCGAACCTCCGTCCGTATTAGGTGTTATCAGGTGAATTTCAAATCAATGGTTTTAAAAATAGACTGTGAATCTCTTCGCAGACGACTACCTACACTTACACTAATGTCTCAATTGAATTTCATAACTTTTTTATTCTATTTTAAACTAGATTAAAGGCATTGCATTATCTTAAGAAAATCGGGGGGTAATTTAATAAAAAATATCTAAATAAATTTATTTATTACTAGTGTTTTCAATTTCCTTTTTTTTACATTGCTTATACCGAAAACAGGCTTATTCAAAGCAATTTATTTCTGATTTCTTTTTTTCCCCCTTGTTGTTTTTATCTGGCACGTAGCTGCTTGATGAGACGTGTAATTGAGTGATTCTTTCTCGCCGTGGGTAAAAAAAAATGTCTGAATTTCAATTGACCTAACGAAATGAATGGAATAACAAATTAATAAAGTTTGTTATCTGGAATTGAGCACTGTTTATAATTGCTTACAGCTTTTATTACGTGTGTTCGCTCTAAACAATTATTTTAATTAGTTTTGCTACAATGCTAATTTACTCTGTAATTATAATTCATTGCCATCAACATAATATAAATAAACGTTTTCATCTATTTAAATATAATTTTGCTTCCGAGCTTACCGAAGGTAACGGAAGCCATGTGATCGTTTCGAAGAACGAAAAATTTTTAGGTCTCCGATTTTAAAAATTCCAAGACAGAAATCCGTTTCAGACATCAGGGAACATTTTTGGTTCCGTGTCTGTCTGTCGGTCTGTCTGTCGGTCTGTTTGTCGGTCTGTCGGTCTGTCGTTCAATTTTTGCGAACCAACATATCTTAAAAACTACAGGTTCAATTTTTATGAAATTTGGGTGGTTGGTCATAATTAGCCCATTGTTGGTCCCATATAAGTTTCAACCTTCTGCGCCAATTTGTTTTTCTTCCACATGCGCACAAACATACATTTATTTACACCTATAGCATCAAAAGTACTTATCTGATTTGAATGAAACTTTTATAGTTTATCGAAAATAACCCGCAGATGGCCACAGATTAATTTGAACAGTCTACGCTCTTTAACTTTTGCTAAATTGATACTTTAATTCGTGTAAAAAATCTAAACAATTTTGACACATTAAAAAAAACGGGGGAAACAATTAAACCAATTTGACAATAATGACTTTTAAAAGCATAAAATCAATAAAGTTCGTGGATAGGATGCGAGGAAGCTAAGTGCCACATCAATTGGCAGTCTATTTTTTAAAGTGAAAATGTAATTTAAATGGACCTTATTTATTTATTTCAAGTATTACTGCCTTTCACAACTTTTGATTCACGTTTGTCCTAAAAATGTAAATTATAATGTCCTCATTTTAATACATGTGATTACTACTGATATAGCTATTATTAATTATTTGTCGGTTTTTTTTTACATTTTCATGTCTTGGCTATGGCATATAACCTCGAAAAACTTGCGTTACACGAGTAGGGAAGATATAGGAACAGGGAGTTAGGAAGATATAGGAGGTGTTCATTCGAGTCAGCCCGCTTTAGGTAGGTATAGTGTCTCCCACTACCGCGCTTGGTAGGGCCTACCCACCCCTGCCCTCCCGATCGACTATTTTATTTAAACTTGATTATCATCTTACAAAGGACTTCGCGAAAACCGAATCTAAACCGATATGCCCCTCTGTAGGGGACGGTGAAAGAAGAAAAATGCGTCTAAGATCGAGAGGGGTTGTTAAGATTTTTGCTCTTCCTTTCAATGGCGCTTGTTCCCCGGTTCTACAGAGAAAAGGTAACGAAGTAGTTTTTGAGGTATTGATGAATTTACTTGTTTTAAGGACTCTGAATTGAAAAAAAATTCTGTGCAAACTAGTGGGGCCTTAAGAATTACGAAATCGTTTCTAATAAAATTTGGTATAAATGTTTAAAACAAATCATACCCTGAGGCTAATTAACAAATGCAATTTTATTCTAAATTAGAGGCCCCACTAAACTATGCAAAAACTCGAAACTATTATTATATTAATAACGTAAGCAGAAGAGATTTGCAGATTAGGAGGTAAATAATGTAGAAGTTACTTAAAATTTTGATAAACTATTTAATGTAGAAAATAATAATTTGGCAATTTAGTTTTAGTGGAAATAAGAATATTTTCACTCTAAATGTATATAGGAAGCAATTACCATTATTTATTACATTATAATTTAGTATTTTAATTAGTTAATTAGTGCATTTATTGTACTACTTTAATATATTCTAAGGAAATATAATAGAAGGGGACCGAATATTTATGTAATTAAACCGCATTTTAATTTGAAATAATACATTTTTTTTATTTAAAACTTAATAAAATCAAAACCTAACCAAATAACTTATCTAAAAGTGCATTAGAATAACTTTGAGTTCTCATTACTTGCATGAGTAAACAAATTATGTTCGAGACCTCGAATAGCATACTTCAAGTCATTTTTATCCTTATAATTTCCAGAAGAGGAGAAATAGTTTCGCTCTTACAATTCGGATTTGGTATTACTTTTTTTATATTTTGGAGTCAAATTAATACTGTTTGATTCGGAATTTAAGCAATAATATCCTAGGGGTTAAGCTTATGAAACGTCAATAGCACCCTCTCGAATACCTAGTAATGAACTAAATAATAAATTAACAAAGGAGGTAATGAGGGAATTTCTTTAATTTTAGTTTCATTTTATTTTATTAAGTTAAAATACTGTAAATATTTTGGTGTCCGTTTTGTTATTTTGTAAGGTCCGTCGTAAGGCGGCTATACAGCGTCCTGTCTAACGAATTTGTGAGAAGTGGTACTTTAAACCTGAAGCTCTAGACTACATCATAAACAGCTGGATGACGAAGAACTCAATCACACCCAGGAATAAATAAAACTTTAGGCCTTTTATTGCAGCTGACATCAAGAGATGGACAAAGGCATGTTTAGAAGCAATGTTTATGCCAGAAAGCAAAAGTTTAGAAATACAAGACTGAAATTGGAACTTTCGTTTCAACTAACAACAACTTCGAACACATCCACATACACCTCCTCATTAGTAGACCACTACCAGTTTCTAAAGGGTACCGCTACTGCTTGACCCACATCGATAGATTTCCCAACTGCTCCGAAGCAATAACATTACAGGATATGGCAGCAAAAACTGTAGCCAATGGATTATACTTAAACTGGATAGCTCGCTTTGGAATTCCTCGAAAGATAGTAACAGACCAAGTCCGTCAATTTGAATGTGAACTTTTTAGAGCCTTTAACAAATTACTTCTACTACATATTGCAATCAACTACCGAGAACAACACCATACTACCATCAGTGTAAAATCGAGCGAGTTCACAAGACAATCAAGGCAGCACTTATATGCCATAAAACTCACAACTTGTCAGAAGCTCTCCCGACGGTATTACTCAAAATCATATCTTCTCCAGATGGAAACAACCAAAAGTAAATTGCAGAATATACATACTGACTATCAGAGTTCCTAGTGACTTCTTTCACATATCAAACAAGAATGACTGCGACCCAACAGACTTCGTAGCACGTTGGCTTACTACGGTGTAACATCTAAAGCCCATACAAACAAATCGCAGAACTCGAGAACATACATTCATCTACCCATTGTTAAGTACTACTTCTCATGTATTCGTTAGGCAGGGCGCCGTTCGCAAGCCACTATAGGTAAGTTACGACGGACCTTACAAAGTAACAAAACAGAGGCCAAAATATTTACAGTATCTTAAGTTAATAAAATAAAATGAAACGAAAATAATAGAAATTCCCTACCCAAATGATTATTAAGGACGACGAATGTGAACAAGCAGTGACACAGTCGCCCTAAATCCTTTTTTTTTGTAGACTAGAAGGTGAAATGCTATCGGCATAGAAGTGTGGGAGATTCTCTGAGATAGTAGCCCCCCTTTCTTATGTCTTTTCCCAGACCCATTCTGAAATGTCTCTAACAGGATGCCTGTCACTCCTATTTTCGTTTATCAAGGACAAGCCGTTTCCATTTATTCTTACATTCAACGATAATTTCTATTAAATAATCCTGGATAAAGTGCCACATTGATTGCTGCAACCATTGCAGTCCTTTCCTAAGCCCATCTCTGACAGAACTTAATGCCATACTTAAATGCCGCATTCCGGGATCTGCTATAACCTCAGATCTCCCAAAATTTCATGTTTTCCCCCTCTATTATCCGCTTATTATTTAGGGTTATTACAGGCGTCTTTTCATGGGAAATTTTACGTTTCTTTTGAAAATCATCCTCCAGTCTAAAAATCCATTTGTCATGTTTCTTTTCTCTATATGTTTTAATTTTATTGAAACAACGTGTCCTGTTAAGCAATGTGTAGTTTAAAATTTTAGACTTCTAAATAAATTACCTCTACTTAATTTCTGTTATGGCAAAAATTCTTAAGCATTCTCTGTCCAAAGAAGATGGAGTAGTAGTAGTCTATTAACATTTTTTTTTCTTGAGGTTCTCTGGTAAGCACATCGATCCTGTGGTGCCGTAACTGTTTAATTTATCGTTGGGACTTAATCATTTATCATTTCTTTGCAGTGTTTGATCTGCAAGGCCTCCACCTTTTTATTCATCTGGTATCATTAACAAGATGTGCAGAAAACAAAGTGCATGCGTTGTAGATTGAGAAAATCCAAAAGATGATTTAGGACTATTGAGTACCAATAATATTTGTTCCCACCGTCATATATTTCGCTGAATTAAAAGTGAGTGTTCTTTTATAAAGTCGAAAAGATATAAATTTTAACATCAGACATGTTGTAAATGAAATGGGGAAAAATACAGAAAGTAAAAAAAAGTTTGTCTAGAAGGTGGGAGAGGTCACAATGGGGCAGGCGAGTATTCATGTCCGGAGTAGTTCTAAATCACGTGACCATGTTGTATGTCCAATATAGAGAAGCATGTTTATGTATGAGTTTAAATACAGGTGTATCTTCTAACTCCGCTGCGCAGTTCTGCTAAAATTGTATTAGATTTAAATTTCATGGTGTATGAAGGTATACACGTGTAATCTATATGTAACCGGGATTTCTGTCGTTGATATTGGATTTTTGGGGGCCTTGTTCTGTCAGACCCATTTGTCTTGTCTGGTTGATACGCGGTTTAAGATAGAAAGGAGGGACCCCTCTGAAATTGATTCAAAGCTTCATAAATTATGGCGATACTAGAAAGGGATTGTGAAGCTACCGCTGTCTCTTCTCTAACGCTAGTCCCTCTAAACCCTATTTGGAATTGCAAAATTGTCTGTTACCTTTGAAATATAGCGTCTAATGTAACCTGGAGACAGCCTTGTTATCTGACCCTATTATAATGCAGGGGATTTTCTATTATTGTTGTTCCCAGCAGGGTTTGTTTTGGTAGAATTCTACCTCTATACCTATATTCTATCCTCAATATTTGGTGAAGCATGACCTTAAGCCTCTGAGAGAAAACTAAACTCCATTATTTGTCCTTTCATAAAGGTTTTATATTCTGGACATTAATTTGGAAATATATGTCTGAGTTTTAGATATGGAATTTTATTATCAGATTTTTGCTTAGAGAGCATCATTAGTGATCCTAAATGCTATGGGCTTTGCTACGGTGTGTTATTGTTTTTAATTTAATAGGATATAAATTACCTACAAGAAACATTAGAAATATTTTGCGAAGAAAAAAAAATTTAGATGCTTCTCATAAATAACTCCCTAATTTGTCAGTAAATCCAACTAATTGATTTTTTATTTTTATTGTTTTAATTTTCAGGAAACGTATTTGTCCTCCTATAATTTCTCATCGAATAGATTGTAAATATCTTTATCAATAGATGCTCACATCCAAAAGAAGACCTTTCCCAAGTATTAACTTATTAGCTTTAGAACATCATTTTGAGCTCAATCCTATTCTTCCTCTCAGGAATTGTATTTTAGAAATACTTTTTTTACTTTCTCTTATAAAGAGAGTGAATTGTGGTGGCGCGAAAATTCGATTTTGATGAATCAACGCGTTTTGAGGTCCCCTGAGTCCAATAAAGTGGTTTTAAAAAAAATGTCTGTTTGTCGTCTGTGCAGACGCTTGGAGCCTAATCTACTGGACCGATTTTGACGATATTTGGCATTGATGTTTAAAAAGATTATACCCCGAGGTAAAATCGAGAAATGAATTTTAGCTCCGAAATTGGGGACACTACCACCCAAAAAAACTGAAAGAAAATTATTTCTCGAAAACGCTTCAACGATTTAAATTAAAAAATTCTAAAATGTAGAATCGAACAATATAAGCCGTTTTCCCGGGAAAAATCTAGTTCCTAAGAAAATAGTTTTAAACGCGGACGGAGAGAGGCCGGGTTCGATTCCTTGACGAGAAGAAGTTATTTTTATGATACATTTTGAGGAAATGTTCAATGATAATTGAATGTACCTACGAAAACTATTAAATGGAGACATTGGGCTAAGTTATTAAGAAATCGTATATGAGAAAGTTTATCTCAGTTTTCTCGGACCAATTTTGTATAAATACATCAACAACTATAAGTTCCGGAGATATCGTCATGACAAATTTTACACATAAATTGGCACCATCAACATCGCTGTCTTGATAGCGAAACTTTATAATATTTTTTATCTACCAGCTCGGGGTTAAGCGGAACATAATGTATTAAATTGCATATAGTCATACATCTACTGATGCTAGCCAATCTATGTCTTATGATATATTGATTTTATGTTTATAGATTATAACTAATTGATGTTTTAATTAATTCAATTTATAATTTCATGATATACAATAATTTTACTATGGCGTTTTTATCTGTATATGAGGAAAAGGGTTTAATTTATTTCTTATTTTAATTTATTTTCTCTCTCCCTCTCTCCTTTTTTTTTGTATTTATTAAAGTAAAAATATTTATAAAGCAATTATGGTCTTTTTTAACTTACGATTTATGTATTTAGTTTGCATTAAGTTAAATAATTGAAGAAATTAAAAGCCACTTTAGGAAGTAATAAAAAAAATAAAGAATTAGTAGTTTTATATGTAAATCTACATCTTTTACATTCTTAATGGCGGTGGTTAATGTAAAGCTCTCTTGGTGAATAATAGAGAAGACAGCATGAGCGCAGCATGCTTATCTCAGTCTATGTTTATTTAAATAGCTTGATGTATTCATCGGATAGAAAGTGAAATTGCAACAGTTTTATCATAGCGGAAACGTACAATTCTGTAGTTAAATAAATGTTTGAACAAGATCTGTTGGCACAACAAACATTACTATTATGGTTATTTAATGTTTAATTTATTTGGGTATTTCTTTAAATAATTAAATTTATAAAATTAGTTTGCGGCAGCAAACTTTTATCGAATACGGTTTTATTCTCGCTCTGACCTAAAGTCCTGAATTTCTTAGCTCTATAATATTCCTGTATATTCTTGTAAAGTTTAGCCCAAAAACAAAGTTCACTTGTGAGGATTCGTTGTGGCCCTATTCTACCACGTGGATTAAGAGGTTATTAAAATATATCTTGAACAACTAAATGTATTATTTTTCTGGGTTATACTTCTCAAAACCCTTATGCCGAGGGTGATATGTCCGTCTGTCCGTCACTCTTTGCTTCATAGTCGGACCCTATACCTAGCCCCCGCTTAAGCTAAAGAGCTGAAATTTGAAACACTGGGGCAACTTTAGGGCCCAACCACAGGGAAATTATACAGAAGTTAAAAATCAAATATGCGCGATAATTTTTTCGAGCGGGGATCAAATAAAAGCTGCTGATTCGTAGGTTACAAATATAATATATGACTTTTTATGATTACTGTCTGACGTTTGACTGACAAATACGGTCTGTTATCTTTCTAATTGCTACGTTCGATTCAATTAATAGTATAGTATATGTATACTTATATTCATATAAGTGAAATGCTTCCTTATAGCCTTTAAGGCTCTACCGCTCTTTGAGGTTAGAAAAATCATTAAATTAAAATTATACTGGTTCTAAGCAAGATATCAAAAATCTAATCACGGGCTTCATTCCTAATTTTAATTCTGCACAATTTGAGCCCTATTTCAACTTCCTAAGATAAATAGTATAGGCGCCATTTCAATACAACGATAAACCTCGTTGTATTAAAATGGCGCCTGTACTATTTATCATAGGAAGTTGAAATAGGGCTCAAATTGTGCAGAATTAAAATTAGGAATGAAGCCTGTGATTAGATTTTTGATATCTTTCTTAGAACCAGTATAATTTTAATTTTACTGTTTTTCCTAACCTCAAAGGGTGGTAGAGCCTTAAGTTGCAGCGTAAACCCTTGACGTAAGGCCTAAGGCCCATGGTTCGTTTCCCTGTGCCAGTGTGTATTTTTAATCTGTCTTACTCCCTGCCTTTGATATTAATAATTATTATTTGTATCTCAAGGTGGTCACTGAAAGCCCGATTAATATTTGGAAGCAGGGTACCCGGATTCGATCCCCAACTTCTGTAAGAGCGACCATCCGGTTATTAATGCTAATATTACGGTTTATACAGCTGTTGGAGTGACACGCCTACCCCGGAGCATCCATTACATTCATTAGCCCTTTGGCTGGACTAAGCCCTTCAAGAGCTATTGTGCCACATATTATTATTATTATTATTTCTCTTATCTCTAGGTTTGGATTGACCGATAAAGATATTTTCTTAATAAAAAATTAGTTTTATCTCCATGGCAATAAAGCTGTATATGGAGATGTTCCACTGTCATCTGATTTAAGATTTGACTGTCAAATATAGCTGTTGTGGTGCTGTGGTGATTGGCCATTAAGGCAAGGATTGGGTTTTGTTAGAGGGTGTAAGTGGGGGCTGGTTGGATTGCTGTGGCTGGCTGAATTATCTGTCATTATCTAGGTTAAGTCAATACCTCCCCTCCCCTCCCTCCCTCTTCGCTGTGAAACGCCAATGCACCAAATCCCTTGGGCACCCTAGCTCAACCATTTACCCTTACAATCAGGGCTAAAAAACAATTAGACACTCTTAAATAAACAATACTACTACTTTCCTTATAATATAACATTTAACTTAAGTATTATTGACATACTTGACCTATATCATTACTCAAAACCACATAATAATAACCTGAGTAGAAAGTAAGAAATTATATTCAAAACACTAAAACAAATGTACCCAAACCTTTTATAAATAAACTGTAAATGGGTGTGGCACATAGCTTCCTTGCATCCTATCCACGTACTTTATTGATTTTATGCTTTTACAAGCCATTATTGTCTAATTGGTTTAATTGTTTCCCCCGTTTTTTTTTTAATCTGTAAAATTGTTTTGATTTTTACACGAATTAAAGTATCAATTTATCAAAGGATTAAGAGTGCAGACGGTTTAAATTAATCTGGGGCTATATGCAGGTTACTTTCGATAAACTAAAAGTTTCATTCAAATCAGATAAGTACTTTTGAAGCTATAGATGTAAATAAATGTATGTTTGTGCGAATGTGGAAGATAGACAAATGAGCTTATAATGTTAAAACTTATATGGGTCCAACAATGGGCTAATTATGACTTACCATCCAAATTTCATTAAAATTGGATATGTAGTTTTTAAGATTTGTTGGTACGCAAAAATTGAACGACAAACCGACAGACAGACAGACTGACACGAAACCAAAAATGTTTCCTGATGTCTGTCTTGGAATTTTTGAAATCGGAGACATAACATTTTTTCGTTCTTCAGAATGATCACATAGCTCCGTTACCTTCTAAAAATCTATTTTAGCCAGTCAGTCAATTATTACTAATACAAGTAAATACATAAATATCAATATTAATTTATAAATAATATCAACTAATAATAATACACCTTTAAAATCAATTTTTTTAAATTGGTACTATAGATGGATACCTGCTTCGCACGGAATGTTGTACAGGGGAGATAAATTTGTTTTTATATTAAAGAAATAAATAAATAACGTGGTGTCAAAATGACGACCATCGATATTTTGAACGATTGTCGTTGCACACATTGATGTCATTTGTAAGCAAGAACTAGTATCACCTAATAATAAAGAATTTAATGGCGCAAATGGTGGATGCAATACTGGTAAAACAACTTTTCCGGCAGCGCAGCAAATTCCAGGAATTTAATTTTGAAATTTTATTGCATGACAAAATTAACTGAGATATTCCAACTTACAAATTATTTTTGAATGTGATGAAGTGTCAATTCTGGATCGTATTCAAATGCACGGCAATTAAATTATGCTGCAACTGCTATAATGCCCGTCAAACTTGAATTCTTGTTTATTCTGCTAATAGATGAATGCCTCTGTTTACATTAGTTAAACTTTGACGTGCCTGTCAGTTTGTGTCGTAATCTTTCTGCTTCTAAACCTTGACTGAGGTGATATTAACTCTTGCGAGTGTTGTTTTTCTATTCTTATTTGTCGTACCAAATAGTGTCGTACCTATTAGTGTCGTACCTACATAGCTTTTTCACGTCATGAAATGTTTTCTCACATGAATTGAAAGTGTAGTTTGGACGTGGTTTGATTCCAAATCGTGTCACATTTATATGTGTATTTTAATACTAAATGAGTTACCTTCGACAGACCATAAACATTTATTTAAAACAGATGATTGCTTTCAAATAGGGTTAGGACAACGATGTCTTCGATGATTGATATTGAAACGAACCAACATCGATATTGGTCCAAACCTTGATGTATGCGACACATGGACCGTTTGGAGGGTACTATTGTTATGTTAGATTTTTATGAAATTTTTAATAATTAAATGGAAGCATGAAAACCCGAAATGGGGACTCGTAATAAGAAAAAGGTTAGTATGAGTTGAATTGGACAGATTTTTTTTTATATAAAATTAACGAACCGTTAAGCCCGTGGCAAAGGGCTTAATTTTATATTTATAAAAAAGTAAAATTAAGTAAATTAATTATGATAAATTATTATATCTATATGAAGACCGACAAATCAAAAAAAACATTTATTTTTATTTGAATAAATGTGGCTGCCTTAGTTTAACAATAACAAATAATTTTGAGGTGTGGCATCGTCGGGACACTGCTTGGTTATATAAATTATATGTACAAATAATTAAATGAGTTGGTATCAAAATATATGTTATACTGATTGCGTGATAATAACTTGATTGTAACTTAGACTTATTAAAACAAAAGAACAAGCCAAACATTATCATTTTAATCGCCAATTTGCGCAGTTTTAAGCCATTAAGCTTTTAAAGGGAATTTATGGCGGGGGAGTAAAAAACGGAGGCTTAATCTTTAATGAGAGGAAAGCAATGATAAGCCCACAAGAATAATTGTTGTCGGGGCCTTAAGATTTAGAACGAGGATTTTGTTTTCGGTCTTGCTCCTAATAGGCTAACTGAAAAGATTTTTTTTTTAATACATTTTGGTTAAATGCTTTGAAAACATTTAATACAAACAAACTTATTTAACAATCTGAGATAAAATAGAACACACAACACAAATAAAGTAGGCATTTAGCATAGTTAAAAAGTTTAAATTCATTGTAATTCTTATGCTTGTAAACAATGGAATAATAGTTATTTATGCACCTAGGGAGTAAAGCAAGGAGATAATTATCGTGAGGGGAATAATGGCACTTTACTCACGAGGTACATACATATATTTTATCTCCCCTAGGGAGAAAATACACATTTTCATTTATTGCACAGTTTTTATTTATTCTTTTAATATATAACAATAATTATTAGCACTTATAATAACAGATATAAGAGATTCAATATTAAAAACAAATAAGAATTGGAATTAAACTAAAATAGAAGTTTATTTTTATGCAGGTTATAAACAATGATAAACATGGTCGAAAAAGCAGTGTCGCCAACCTGATTTCAACAACTTCATTACATTAGCCATTCATTTTCTACTATTTATAAAATAACTAAGTTGCAATCTTTACTTTTTCGCCCTACTTTTACTTTTTCTACCTATTTTTTGAGTTCAGGGATGAAAAGACTTACTTTAGTCCCTCTAAACTAATTTAAAATCATAACTCTTTTTCCCTACTGGAGATAAAATATATTAAATATCACATGAAAGCATTGTTTCTCTTTTGAGGAAATAAATGTTTAATATTTTAAAGTAAATTGTAGAACTAACAAAGTATAGAATGAAGTGAAAATGTGTCAGTTTTACTGCTTACAAATATTTATTTTCAAATAAGATGAATTAAAGAAATGGCTAATAAATTTAAAAATCCCAGGGAAATACTTGTGTCCAAGTACTTTTTAGGGTTTCGTATATCATTAAGCGTTATGCATTATTTTATTATAAAATACATTTTTTTTTATTTCCTCATCCTGCTCTATATGACAATGAACAAATTTAAGGGGAAGACCGCAAAAATTAAAGGTTACCCGGTTCGATCCCTCGGGGGGTCACAATGTTTTTTATCAATAATGAAAAAAAGTTAATTTTTTTTTTTTCGGGAAATTTTCATCGCCCTATTATGAGGTATTTGCATGAATTATTTCAAAATTTTTGGACTAGCCGTTAGAGGGTGGTTGAAGGGGTAATTTTTTTGAGGTATATTTTAACTTGAGAATGTTAAAAAAAAATACCATGGTTATTTATGACTCATTCTAATCTTGAGCACACCAAAATTTAACAACCTGGGTGTCAGTCTAAATAATAAAAAAAAATAAAAATAATAATAATATTAAAAAACCCTCTAGCTTATTTGTGGCATAAAATACCTATTTAGCCTGTAATAAACATTAATCAGTCAATTGAAATGAAATATGGTTATATTTTTTTCTGTCGTTGAATATACTGCTTTTTTAAATTCATAATTTTAGGCACATTTCACTCAGTAAGGAAAAAAGCACGCTTAAGAACAATGACATTGTACCTTCAGAATATTAAATTAGTTGTGTTTTTTTTAACATTAAAGAAACAGTTTCCTAATGGAAAGTGTAAAGTGATACTTTACTAATTTCCCTTCTTTCTTAGGAGATATGATACCTTTTTTTATATCGCAAACAAGCATTAATTACTTTCATTTTTCATCGTGGAACAATTTGTTTACTTTTTTTTCAATAAAACATTTACTTAAGTAAAAAAATGTAGCCGGTTTTTTAAACTGAAATATTTCATACACATATATAATTACTTCTATCGTTATCTTCGCTGAGGGAAAAAAGTGGTTTTTGGAAAACCACTTTGGACACAGGGGGCCTTAAAACGTGTAAACCATGTGTAGACTTTCTTTCTATGTTTACTTCGTAAACAAAAGGATACGGTGGAATCAACAAAACTTACTTATATACATTGTGATACTGAATTTGAAATCTCATAATATCTAATTTATAAATATTATTAAACATATAAACTGCACAAATATGCCAAATTTCATCGAAATCGGCTCAGTTTTGGCTCCACGCCAGGGACATATAAAGGTAAGGGGGGGAGGGAGGGGCATTGCGCAAGGACAGATAAAAGACAGTTTTTGTTTTGTAAATAACCTATATTTTAAATATTAAAACGTGTAAATTCATAAAAATTAAATTATTGTGCCTATACTTTCTCATTTTATGCGTACTATACGTATATGAGAAATAGTATAAAGTTTATGTTGTATCTCTCTTAAGGCCCCCATACACGATCAAACATTTTGCGCAAACATGATGTTTGTGCAAACCTGATGTCAGGCAAATTTAGGCCATACACGTCGAACATCATGTTTTCGCAAACATCAAATAGCCCCTTAAGGCCCCCATACATGATCAAACATTTTGCGCAAACATCATGTTTGCGCAAACCTGATGTCGGGCAAATTTAGGCCATACACGTCAAACATCATGTTTTCGCAAACATCAAATAGCCCCTTACACAGTCAAAATGTTTGCCCAAACATTTTGACCTTGTATGAAGGCCTTTACTTTAGTAATGTTATAAACTTAATAGATACTCAAAATTAAAATATCGACAAGTTTTGAACTTGAAAAAAAACTTGTTATAGAAGAAAACTATTGTTCATCTAAAATGTTGTTACTCTACAAAATTAGCAAAGTTACATTTAGGTGTCTAAGCCGTGGAGTTTAAAAAGAAAATACTATGTTGAAAGTTGAAGTAAATTTGACACATGTGAAAGGGTATCGTTAGAATAAAGCCAAGAGGAAAACTCTGTGTTTTTGTTTTCTAAAGGAGAGACTTAAAGGTGCCAGAGGTCTCAGCTGTTCTTACTGTTACCCTTACAGTTTTACAACCCGTAGCCATCTAAAGACTTTATTACCCTAAACATTAACCTGACTCACTTCGTCTAGATGTAGACTTAGTGCTCTGAAAACTTTAAGCAACATTCATTCTTACCACTTATAATACAGAAATGTACAAGAAAGATGCTATAGAGAACAACATGAGCTTAATTTGCAATGTCTTAGAACACCTGAGAAAATTACATGTCCCGTTTTGATAACTCATTTTAAATTAATATTTTTAAGTAAACAATGGATTTAGTCTCTTTTACAACAGTATAATAATTATTATAGGTACTTAAATAATAACCTTCATAAAAAAGTGGCTTACCTCAAAGCTAAGGGTAAGTCTGAATAGCCTCTTAAACCGGCCACAATAAACGCTGCCATTTTTAAGATGACACTAAATTATTACTTATTTTATCTAGTAACATCTAAACACATACTACTATGTGTGTTTTATGTATTTATAAAAACACATAGTATGTCTCCGATATAAAAAATTCCAAGACAGACATCCGTTTCAGACATCAGGGAACATTTATGGTTCCGTGTGTGCCTGTCTTTTGGTCTGTCTGTAGCTCAATTTTTGTGAACCAACATATCTTAAAAACTAATCGTCCAATTTTAATGAAATTTGGATGTAGGTTATAATTGCCCATTATTGGTCCCATATGTTCTACCTAAAGTTTCAACCTTATGCGCCCATTTGTTTCTCTTCCACATGGGAACAAACAAACATTATTTTAACCTATATCTTCAAAAGTAACCATCTGATTTTTATAAAATTTGTATGGTTTATAAAAAGTAGCTTGCAGATAGCCCCTGATTAAATTCATTCGTCTGTGCTCTTTAAATATTGCTAAATTTAAATTGATACTTTAATTCATGAAAAAATCAAAACAATTTTGAGAGTTTTAAAAAATTCGGGGGAAAATTAAATAAATTTGAAAATAATGGGCTGTAAATGCATTAATAATTAAAGTATACAAAATAGGAGGAAGCTATGTGCCACATTAATTGGCAGAGTATTTTTATTTTTGCTTTTGTATAAGTTTATATATTAGAATTTTATATACTTACTATTATAAATAGAAATACCTATACCTAGCAGTTGTGGCAAAATGAGGATGGTAAATCTGCTAGCAATTAGGCCTACTTGAAGGCCTATATTGGTAAAACCCATGTCAACCCCACTTAACTTCTTGGTCAAGTACATTTACCAGACCTAATGAAAGTTATATTGTCTTTCCACTTAAGTATTAATATCCACTTTATTAAGTATCCTCGCACCAAGAATTTCATAAGCAACGAAGCTGATTAATCTTGCATTTACCCAATTAGTGGAAGGGAATTTCCTCATCTTGTGCACGTTTGAAGTGTGTGATTTCGGAAGCTGCTTTACGTGTCTTTGTTGAGTCGGTGGTGTTGTATCAACAAATCCCAAGACGTGATTTGCTCAGACTCATTAAGGCTTTCCACTACCTCTTAATAAGGCCTGAAATTAGCAAATGGTTTTTATATAGCCTTCTAATGCTGTAAAATAAAACATCTTACCATTAGACCACTAGATCTTACCATTATACCATTAGACATCAGAGAACTATTTTAGTCCCGTGTCCCTCTTCTGGTCTGTCAGTCAATATTTTGGTGAACTACCATGTATGAAAAACTCGGCCGTTTTTAATGAAATTTGGAAGGTAGGTCATAATTAGCACATTTTTGGTCCTATATCAATTAACCTACACACCTACACCACCCATTGCTTCCTTCCTAGTGAGCACAAACTTGTTTTGATTAACAACTATATCTTTAAAAGTACCGATCCGATTTTAAGAAATTTGAATATTTGTAGAAAGTAGTCCAAAGATGAATCCATAGTAATTTCAAACGTCTGCGCAAATTTAATATTGCTTAAAAATAAGTGTAACCCCACTGGGAATCGAAACAGTGCCAAACATCATTTGACCAATCGTCCAATATTAGGACGCGAGGAAGCCATGTGCCAAAGCAATTGGCAGACAATTTTTAACACTAACTGAATTAATGAACAATTCAAGGTAATAAGCTTATTAGTTTTTGAGATCCTATAAGCAAAATTAAATACATATAAATGTTTTATATAATTATTATTAAAACTAAGCTTATGTTTGCTTAAATGGGGGTTGCAATGGTCTTAAAATCATTTAGATTCGCCATATATTCAGTTATAGGCTTCCCCGAGTTCTCATCGTCTTAACGTTTTCCGGGTCTCTATTTGAATACACTGTCGGTTTGGTATAATCTCTCTTTCATCCTAAGTAAAGTTTTTTCTGAGGGTCTAAAAACGTGTAGTAGGATACTTCTTTAGTAGAATTTACTACTCTACAAATCCCTCAAAGCATGTTTAGCTCTCATCCTTGTGGAATATCTTTGTCGTTATTAGACTAGAATAAATCCTACAACATGATTTATTTATATCCTCCATCTTTAAGGAACTTAGTGTATTAAATTCTAAGAAATAGTATTTTGAAATCAGTTTCTTTATTATTAAATTGTTAATTTATAGTTATTCATTTCGATTTTGTCGTCTTTTTAGGGTTTCGTTGGTAAAACCAAAAAAACACCTATAGTTTCGTTCCTGTGTCTGTCTGTCACTCTGTACGGTTCCAATAACTTTTGAACCAAAAGAGATAAAAGCGTGAAACTTTCCAGTATAAAAGATCGTTTTGACGCGCACACAGGAAAAATATAGCGAACTCAATATTATCAGCTGTTCAAATTCAAAATGGCGGATAATTCACGTCGCGTTTAGGGAAAGTGTTTAATTTTCGGCGCCATTTTGTTAAAAAACATCGAAATTTGGCGTGTCCGTAAAATCGTATTTCCATCACTCGAATTTTTTTTTTTTATAATTTTGAGTGGGGTATCAAATGAAAGGTGTTGAAGAGTAGATTACAAAAATGTATAACGCTTGTTTAATTTTGCGCGCCATTTTGTAAAAAAAAAATTAAAAACTTTTGTTCCCTCCCCCTTACTAATTTTGTGTTCACAATACCAACAAAACCCTTTTTACGTGAGACTTCACGCCTTACCAATTTATTTTTATGGCATAGCCTTATCTTTTTCGGTTTGCTTCCGACAGAATTCCGTTTCAGACAAAACAATGAACATTCTTAAGCCTGTGTCTGTCTGTCTGTCCAGAATTTTTACGAACCACTGTATATTACAAACTACTTGTCTAATTTTAATGAACTTTAGGTGGTAAGTCATAATTAGTAAATTGTTAGTCACATCTAAGTGCCAACCTTCTGCGCCCATTAGTTTCTCTTTCACATGCCCACAAAGTTTTTTTTTTTTTTACTATCACTATACCTTTAAATGTACTCATCTGATTTATGACATTAAGATGGTTTTATCGAATGTAGCCTTCAGATGTATTAATTATAATAGTTTAAACTTTCTGTGCTCATTACATTTTGCTGAATTGATACAATTTTGACAGATTTTAAAAGGGTGGGGGGATTAAATAAATTAGAAAATAGTGGGTTGTAAGAGCATCATTAGTGTATACGTGATAGGACGAGGGAAAGGTATGATGTACCATACTATTGGCAGACTATTTTTGTCATGCATCTGCAAAATGAACAATAAAGGAATAATAATAAAGTATAGGCTTACAAATCTGAAATGCAAATTGTAGGAAAAAGGGAGAGGGTAGAGGTAGAGGTATAGAAAGAAAAGTGGCTTACTTGGTGCGTAGAGGAGGTGATGTCCCAGGC
This sequence comes from Gerris lacustris, assembly GCA_951217055.1. NCBI lineage: Eukaryota > Metazoa > Arthropoda > Insecta > Hemiptera > Gerridae > Gerris > Gerris lacustris. The sequence continues at coordinate 44,553,841 of OX578276.1, forward strand.
CTGGGGTTGGTAGCAGAGGATGTTCGCTTCGGTGACACCACACAAACTGTCAATGAATTTAAGCTGAAGTTTTAATACTTAATTTAGCTTTAACTCTAAAGAGTTCCCTCTCTCTTTCTCTTTAAAAACTAAAGAGGAAGAGGTGCCGGTACGGGCATGGAGAGAGAAGGAAGCGAAGGGGAGGGAATTGGGAGGTTATAGGAGGCGAACGTAAAGCGCCGCCACTGAGGAGGCGGGAAAGTTAAATCCAAAACCCAAAACAAATGTTGCTCTTCTTTTCTATCTCTATAGTATCATTTAAAAGGTTGAGAGTCCCTCTTGATCATCTTTTCAGATCGGTCCAGTGCTATTGCAGACCGTGTTTCCCTACAATGTCGTTTGGGTAGCCTGCATACAATTTCCCTCGGTCTTCCTCTGGGCCTCTGGCTTGTTGGTCTGGCTTCCATGAATTTCTTGGGCTTCCCCATTCCTCATATACGTTCATTTCGGACACGCTCTTACCTAATTTTCCCTCCTACTCTTCTTAAGTATCTCATTTAGCTTGCGGTAATCTAGCTCGTTTATTTCCCGATATCTCACTGGCCAGCACTATAATTAATTTATTATAAAATGTCATTTACAATTAAAACTAAACTTTACTCAATATTAAATTATAATAATTGACTAAAATTGAATAAAAAAAGGTAATAAGTAATAACAAAAGCTCTGCAAATCCTTTTATGTCGTCTTTAAAAAGGCTTATCAAGTTTCTTTTTTAATAAGGAACTAGTTATTAATTCTTAACAATTCCTGTCTCTAAAATGAAGGGAAAGTAAAAGAAAACAAGCTACCTAATATTTTCTTATTTCTTTCGTTAAACCCTCTTATTCATTTTCCCTCACAAAAGAGAATACGAGGATAAAGTCCAATTTTCTTCGGATGATTTGTTTCTTCGCTAGAAAAAAAAGTGAACAAACTTAGGGAGGTTTAGAAGTCTTAAGAGCAGTGGGGTCATCAATCTGTTATTAAACCTTTTTGGATCTCCAACAATGAAAAATATAACATTAAAACTAATAACTGTTAAAAAGAATAAAGAAGAGTTTATTTTTCCTTCATGTTGGTTGTTACTTTTAGTTCGAGAGAATTCTTATATAGTTTTCTCCCTTTTTTTTTATTCTTCCGATAGATTTCACTTGTCTTTATTCTCAAACTTTTCCCATCTATAGGTTTTAAAACGTGGTGAGGTGTGAAACAAGTTTCTGTAAATATCTATATATTTTTTTTCTTTTCGTTATTTCTATTTTATCTATGTTTAACCTCACGTTTGGATACTATGTATATATAGGTTTATGGGTCAAATGTTATGAGTTTATTGTAAAGATTGATAGTGGTTTTGTTTGATTAATGAATAGACGAAATTTTGTGACGAAACCAATTATGTTTTATATTAAATAATTTACGACAATATATATGAATGATTCAATTGAAGGTAAAATACATTAAGTATGTAGAATTTGTTTGTACATAGTAAAAAAAAAGAAAAAAAAACAACACTAAACAACACACACAAATATAAGAGACAAATTCTTATAAATAAACTCAATATTGCATTTTGTTTATTAAAAAATTGCTTGCATACGAGTCTGCAAGACAGTGAGACATTTTTTTGTAACGCTTTTTGGTAATGCTTGTATAACGCTTTTTAGAATTTTATTCCCAATAAACTAATTAATTTTTAAAAATTTATTCATAACATTTATTTTTTGCTTTATTATTTTTTATTTTGGTTATAATTCTGGCGTTAGTCCGATGCAAATCAGTATAGTTGAACAGAAGTTGTAGTTGAGGGGGGGGGATGTTTTAGTAGAGTATTATCAAGAGTATTAAACTGCAATCATAACTCAGCCGACCTCTAAGCAGCGATGTAAACGAGTTCAGTTAGCTCCAACCTTTTTCTATTCTCCTAGTACAGTGTACAGCGTTTTAGAATCGCATGGGGAGAGGACGCCCTAGCGACAGCGGTACCAAGCGCGGTAGTGGGAGACACTATCCCTACAAAGAGCGGACAGACTCAATTGAACACCTCCTATACCTTCCTAAAACCTTGATCCTATATCTTCCCCATTCGTGTAACGTAACGCTTTTCGAGGTTAATGTGCCATAGCCAAAACATGAGAATGTCAAAAGAAAGGGTAATTTTAACGCTAAAACGTTCTACCTGCTGATTGCTCTCCATGTTTTTGTGTGTAGTTAGTATTGTAACCTCTTTTTTATAAGAGAAATTAAGCAGCGAGATAGATAATTGTCAATTATTGTTTTTATACATTTATAGTTTTTACATAGTTTGCATTTTTTTTTACATTTAGTTTTACATTTATTAGTTTTTGCATTTAGTTTTGGTACATTTTGCGTTTTAGACATTAGGTAAATTTGTATTCTGTTATTCAATCAGTTGGCCCCGTTTGCACAATACGATGAATATTGGATTGTAACAGATAGAAAAACGGAGAGGTGTTCACATGACCAGCAACAGCCCTCTGTCCTTTAGTCCTTTGCTCGGTTATTATACAGTTATGTTATAATAAAAGATCGAGATAGGTCATAACGTCCCGATTTGAATCTCTCGGGACTGCACTTGCTTCTGTTCGTTGTACCTATTGCATGATATTCTGTTATCTCATCCGAGATTCTGTTATCTCATCCGTGATTCTGTTATCTCATCCGTGATTCTATTATCGGTCTATAAATAAAGTAAATGATCTTATGAGATGGTACAACTGATTATAACCAAACTTTATTATAACTCAATATGCTGAATCCTCGTGTGATATCAGATAAGATCGTGTAATTAGGGCCTAAAACCTCTCCATAAAAATTGGACACTCATACCATTCAGTCACAATAAAGGTATTTAGGTATCTTATCAGTCATATTGTAAGTATCGACCCCTTTGCTAATTATAATGAACAGCTTCTTCCTTTCCTTAGGATTAAACTTAGTATTACTATACGCATTATAATTATAATGGCTTTTTTTTGTGTTTCAGACTTTCCGGCATGGCTTTCCTAACCATCCGACGGCGGTTGCTTTCGATCCGATACAGCGTCTACTCGCCATCGGTACCAAGAACGGATCCCTCAGAATGTATCCTTTATCATTCGACTTAAATTTAGATTCTTACATATACTTATAATATAATATCTATTGAAACAATTAACTCGAAAGGTAGGTGGTTATATTGCATTTAAATTATTTGATCACATAATAAATTCTCATTATTATTTGTTTTCAAAACTTGTATATACATTTGATGTTAATTTTATCTATGAAGTTTGTACACGATTAATATGCAATCGAACATTTCTGTCCCTCGAGTGTCCGGAACCTTTTGAATGCTCTACATTTTATAAGTAATCCATGTTTGCTTTAAAGTTTGGGAAACAAGTTATAGAATATTTTCTAATTTTGACAGAATATTTTATAATTTTTTCATTTAGAAATTTAAGATTAAATTTAAAATGATTACGTGCAAGTAGAGTGTGTAACAGGGAATTAGTATTCTACTTATTCAATACTTTATTTTGCTTCCCAACTTACAGAAGTTAACGGAATCACTGGGATAATTCTGAAGGTCAAAATTTTTTCTCCGAATTCAAAAATTCCTGGACAGAAATTCGTTTCAGACATCGTCCCTTCCAAGGCAGAATGTCGTAAGCGCCATTTATCAAATTTTACAGGAGGCACAAAAAACTGTATAAGATCCAAAATACTGACTGGATTTTGAAAAAAAAATCCCTACTGAATAAATACGTCTTATTAATATTTCTATACAACAGTTACAAGGTTATCATTATTATTTTCTGATTTAAATGACGCTTACGATTTTTTTAAACCCTTATTTGGAGCTATATGGGGCTTAAAATATTCTTCAGTGTCACTTAAGATATTTATACATGAATGGCCAGAGCAGTAACATTACTGATAATATAGCTTAAGTGCCTTAAATATGATGATAATCCTTTGTTGTAACTAACATGATAGTGAAATATTTGTGAAGAAACTATTATTATTGGGAGATCTTATTTTCCATCCTAAGAGTGAATTTCCACTTTTATTTTATTTTCCACTTATTGAGAGAAATCAATAAGTGTATGCATATAAGAAAAAACCATAAAATAGTTTCACAAGTTTAATAAAACGTTTTGAAAAAGAGAAGTGCTTTACAAAAAATAATGTAATTAAAACAAAATAATAACACTTACATAATATAAATAACACGTTTGTTATTCTCTCTACTAAATTTTACTAAAATATTTTTAAAAAAATATAAAATGTCATTTCAGTGTATAAAAGACATAAAACGTTTATAAAAAGATACGTTTTGAAAAGATAAAAATAAAACGTTTTGAAAAAAAAATAAGTGCTTTACGAACAACAATGTAATTAAAATAGGCCAGAAGATATCGTGCAAAAAAGTGTCTGACTAACATCAAACTAGACTTTTGTGTATAAGTAAATCTATTGGTACCTTTTAAGAATATGTGGTCGGCTAAGTTAGTCTGCGGGACATAGCGTGGCAATAGGCATTTGAAGAAAACAAACCGGTGGAGAGCGGCCATGTCCCTTCCTTTTTAATGGACAATGTGATTTTCATGATCCTAACGGATAGTTAGTCAAATATTACTCCAAATCAAAGAGGTCACCTATTAGTGGCAAACTACCATCGACTTGATTTTTGGTCTACTAACTAACTAAGTTCGTACTCAGGATCACGAAAATCACATTTGATAACCCACAGCCAGTCTCTTGGGTTTCTTTATCTGCATCTATATTGCCTTAATCACTAGTGTCTTTCGTATTTTGGTTTTCATTTTCCATATGATTGAGAGATTCAAATAAGTCAATATTATTTGATAATCCATTTAAAAGAGTATAAGCATTTACATTAGGGGTAGCCTATCGCAAAGTAGTAATTTCCTGTAGTCCTTGCCCATTATCATTATTTAAATTGGGTTTAGCTAATTCCGGGTTCAATACGATTTCAACATTATTATTTTCAGAAAGCCCTATTTGGTCATCGATACTAACGAACTCTATTTCATTAATATTCAAGGAATCTAACAGGTTTATATTATTCCCTTCTATTAATTCATTAATATTATTATAATATGACACAATACTTCCAGTATTTTCAGTAGAATGTATTTTATCGACATCACTTTAAATATGAATTATGTGACTATGACTGTCCCTGTCCATGGTAGTAGCTTCTAGAATGTATGTTGTATGTTGAATTATTATTTAAGGAATGCAGAAGATTTATATTATTTTCTTTTGTTAATTCATTACCATTATTATGATCGGAAGGAGTACTTGTGTTTTTAAAGTGTTTTTATTAGAAGTTATTCCATTGGGATGACTTTAAGCCTTAGCCTTATGACTGTCTTTCTTAGTAGCTTCTGAAGTTTGTACACTAAATTTGTTAGTTTTAATTCCACACAGTTCTAACATTCTAAATGATCTCGACATCATTGCACTATCACTTAAATTATTGCGTTTACTAAAAATCAATTAACAATACATTGAAAAACTAAATCAACAACTTCTTAATTATAATAAACAAAGATGGGATTAAAAGAGGTAGGTTACGCTACAAGTTTGTCTGATGCAATAATGTATTTATGCACTATATATCGTAAGCGCCGTCGCTTACGATATATTTTCATTAAACTAACTTAAGAAAGGCGCTTACGTTTTCGAATGTCTAGTCTCCAGAAATGGAGATACGCTATTTTTATTTTTAGATCAGAGGGGCGTAAGACATTTTTACTGTCGTATAAGTTATTTTTAATAAAGACTGGTGGTTACGATAGAACATCTTTATTTTAATATTTCACATAAATACAATTTTTTGTATTTTACGATATTATTACCATTAGATCCGCGTTGAAAAGACGAACAAAACGACTACAAAAACGTATTTTGACCAAAAGTGTCGCTTACGACATTCTGCCTTGGAAGGGACGACATTAGGAAACATCGATTGATCTTGTGTCTGTCTATCAGCATATCTGCGAACCGCCGTAGCTTAAATACTGCTTATCTAAATGTTCAATGAAGTTTGGATGTGTCGTAGTTAGCCCACCGTTGGTCCCGTGTAAATTTAATTTTCTGCAATTACTTTCTCTTCCGAATTCGTAAACATTTATTTCTATTAACACCTACATCTTTAAAAGTTAACTCGTCCGATTTTGACGAAATTTTAATGGTTTGTCAAAAGTAGTTCAATGATTGTCCCAGATTAATTTTAATCTTCTGCGTTCATTAAATTTTGCTTAATTCATGGGGGAAAAAAAATACAGATTTAATAGAAGGGGGAGGGGGACAATAAGATCGAAAAAGCAAAACATCAACATGTACAATATAAGGAGCAAGGCTGCTATGTGCCATACGATTTGACAGACTATTTATCCTGTTGGGATTTAAGGTAAATTTGATCATTCGAAATAATATAGTTCAAGGTAATATACATCTTACGATATCTGTAAAGATACAGAGAGGACGTAAAGTAAGTTTAAGACAGTTGTTATAACTCCATTTCTTAACGTTAATTTCTCTAGACGAGACAAATGTTAAGATACAATAAAGAGAAAATCCTACAACTCTCTAGATGTTTACAAAATCAATATTTTAACTAGAGTCTATTAAGGCGATAAAAAATAAAACTAATAAAAAAATAGTTGGCGTACTTTAATGATGTTAGATACGAGACCGAAAATTTATATTCTCTGATGTAGAAGTGGGTCATGAGTCATGAAGGGTAATAAAAAGATGTGGTTTAAATTTTACGAAATGGCTATATTTCGCCCCACTCCGGGGCATAGACGTGCCGGTAAACGAAGGTTTGGTTACATGTTTAAAAATTATTGGTCGAATTCATCTATATAATTAGATTCGTCTTTAGACGTCACTCTCCTACTAAACTCTAAAACATAACATATTTGAAAAAGTAACAATTAACAATTAAAACAATTAAAAACGATTAAAAACAAAAATATCACATAGAAGCTTGGCTTTAATTGTTACTTTTTCAAATATGTTATGTTTCTTTAAACCAGTTAGTTTAGAGTTTAGTAGGAGAGTGACGTCTAAAGACGAATCTAATTATATAGATGAATTCGACCAATAATTTTTTAAACATGTAACCAAACCTTCGTTTACCGGCACGTCTATGCCCCGGAATGGGGCGAAATATAGCCATTTCGTAAAATTTAAACCACATCTTTTTATTACCCTTCATGACCCACTTCTACACCTATAGTTAATATAAAAGGGACAATAAAGGAAAAAAACTACATATATTCTCTGATGTCTGGAACGGATCACATTGCTTCCGCTATCATCAATGTTAGTTTTTTTTTTGCAATTTTCTAGAAGTTTGTAATGTAGTAAATGTAAAATTTATACGTCTAACTTGTAGTAAATACAATCCTTAAATTTTAAAACTTAGACTTAGGGTTATTTAAAGTTGATAACTATAGTAAAAATTAAGATTTTAAAATTAATTTCTATCACAAATCTCCTTAAGTAGCCCACTTCTGAGAGAATAACTCATATATATAACTTTAAAGATAAAATTCTATAATTTTGATGTAAGAGAATGAAGTTTCTTTTACATAATAATAAGTTAATTAGTGTTCCCTTCACTTAATAATGTTAATGCTGTATATTTAAGTGGCTTTTATATGTATATTAATATATACATTATTTTAATACGTCATAAAACCTACAGGAGAAGGGTTTATAATTGTGTTTTGTCTTGTCTGATAGGGTGTTAGAGGTTTTATTTGGTTGAAAACAAGCAAGAAGATAATAGGGAGTGGTTGCCTTTGTGTCATTATCACTGAAGCACTTTAATACCGGAGGCTTGAAGCTTCGAGTTGAGCATGGAGAAGAGATAAATTCATTCAGATAACATTGAGGTACCCTCGCAACAATTCTTGTTTCCATCCTCTCTAAAATTATACTCTATTAACTTTTTTGTGCATTAGACACACGAAGAGACACATTCAGATCTATTTAATTGACAAAAAAATTATCCCTCGTAGTAGTTTGGTTTAAAAAATAAATAACAATAATTTCATTTGCGATATTTCGACAACACTTACAACAGCTTAACATTCAGCACCACTCGTACCAACTAAAAGAAGATAGGACTTTCAGAGTGGTTATTCGACACCTACATCCGACGACGTCTCCCGAAATAATAAAAGAAGAACTTTCTAAAATAGGGTTCGTCGCTAGGAATGTTACAAATGTACACCATCATCAAACCAAAATTAAATTGCCTTTATTTTTTGTGGACTTAGAACCGAACCAGAATAATAAAAATATATTTAACATCAAAGAGCTATACTATTGTAAAGTCAGGGTAGAAGAACCTCACAAGAAACAAGAGGTAGTACAATGCAAGCGCTGCCAGAGCCTAGGACACACCCAGAGGTACTGCAATTACGCGTTTCGTTGTGTCAAATGTTCCGGCAGTCACCCCACCACACAATGCAAGAAACTGGACCGAACCCAACCTGCAACATGTGTACTATGTGGGGGCGCTCATCCAGCAAATTATCGAGGCTGCGAAGTCCACAAAAAGGTTTTACATTCCCTAAAATCAAATCAAAAATCCTCCTCAAAAAATTCATCAGTTCCAAGAGATAACCTTCAACCTCATGCCAGCTTAACAACAGTTTTTCCACCTCTACCTTCGACTTCATCCCACAAAGTCATCAATGAACCATCATCCTCCAACATCAGTTATGCAGCCGCTGCTGCTTCAGGTACCGCTCAACCCTCTTCACAACGACAACAACCTACCTATATTCCACCTCCCTCCTCCCACATAGATATTACTACCTCGCTCCAAACTACCCTCAATTCTTTCCTTTCTGAGCTAAAAGCCGCCATAGAACCTCTTCTAACAGTCCTTCGCGCCTTTACATCCATTGTCTCTGTACTTCCCGCCTTCTCCCAAAAATGACCTCCCTTACTCAAAATTCCCTTTCCATACTCCTTTGGAACGCAAACGGTGCAACCCAACATATAAATGAACTCGATACACTTTTACACACAAAAAGGATCGACATTGCCCTTATAACAGAAACGCACTTCACGTCACGATCACACTTCTATATCAGAGATTACACTACACACAGAACAGATCATCCAAATAACACGGCACAAGGGGGCAGTGCGATCCTAATAAAAAATTCCCTATCCCATTATATTCATCCTTCCTCTCCGACAGAATCTATCCAAGCTTCAACCATTACCCTCCTTTCTTCACCTTTTAATTTTTCAATTTCTTCTATATATTGTCCACCAAGCAAACCAGTAACCCAACAAGATTTTAGATCCTTCTTCCAATCCCTAGGACCGAGGTTCATTGCCGGGGGTGACTATAACGCTAAACATCCACACTTTGGATGTAGAGCAAGTAACCCCCGGGGATCTACCTCGCTCCTACCCGTAATCCTATCAAATAATTACCATATCCAAGCTCCTATCGACTACACCTACTGGCCTACAGACCCACACAAACTTCCCGACCTCTTAGATTATTTCGTAACCAGTCCTATCAACCATCTTCACCCTTCAACTTCAACACTAAACGACCTCTCTTCCGACCACACTCCCGTCCTTCTACTTCTAGACCTTACACCCACTCCTAAACCTCCTAGAGAAACCCTAATTAACGGACACGTAGACTGGAACTTTTTTAGACAGCTACTAACTGACAGACTTGACTTAAAAACTAAACTAAAGACTTCCAACGAGATAGACCTTGCTGTACAGACTTTAACCGAGACGATACAATACTCGTTATGGACAGCGACTACTTCTTACAGAACAAAACCGATTACTTTCGACCCGCACTTACCACAGACTATACGGACAATAATTACAGAAAAACGACGTGCTAGAGCAAGTACTGACAAACTAGCATTTAATAGACTATCTAGGAAACTGTCGACTGCACTAACAGACTATAAAGCCAGACAGTTCGCGGACTATACCGACAGACTAACCACTGAAGACAAATCGCTTTGGTACACGACTCGTAGAATCCTAAATCACAAAATAAATCCCTCTCCTCTCCGAAAACCCGATCTCTCATGGGCAAAAAGCAATATAGAAAAAGCAGAACTTTTTGGTCAACACCTCTCAAACCTTTTTACTCCCCATCCTGATATCCTTGATCACACTCATTCTTCAACAATAGATGAAGACCTTACCATTCCTCTTCAACTCTCCCCTCCTCCTAGAGCTTTCCATCCATCGGATGTTATATACATAATTAAAAACTTTCCTTCAAATAAAGCCCCTGGTTACGACTTAATCACTTCAGGTATCCTAAAACAACTTCCCAAGAAAGGAATCCTCTACCTAACCCAAATCTACAACTCTGTTCTCCGAACTACCTACTTTCCTACTCTCTGGAAATTTGCAAAAATAATTATGATCCCCAAACCTTCAAAACCTTCCCATATTCCCACCTCCTATAGACCTATCAGCCTCCTTTCTGTCATGGGTAAAATTCTGGAAAAACTACTTCTTCGGCGTATTTACCCCATCATAGAGTCCTTAAATATAATCCCAAATCACCAACTAGGTTTCCGATCCTTTCACTCAACCATTCAACAATGTCACAGAGTTGTAGATATCATCTCCTCTACCCTTGAGCGGAAAAAGTACTGCTCAGCTGTCTTCCTGGATGAAGCTCAAGCTTTCGACAGGGTCTGGCACGCTGGCTTACTCTGGAAACTCAAGGGTATCCTCCCATTTACCTATTACCTCATCCTTAAATCATATTTAGAAAATCGTTTTTACCATGTTTCCTATAATTCCTCAACATCTCCCATTTTCCCTATAAATGCAGGGGTACCCCAAGGTAGCATCCTTGCTCCCTTCTTATATAATATTTTCACACATGATATCCCTCAACACCCTTCCACCATCCTTGCTTCCTTTGCAGACGACAAATGTATACTCTCCACCCATAAAAATTCTCACATTGCGTCTGATCTCGTTCAAGAACACCTCTATCTTCTTGGAATATGGCTAAACAAATGGAGAATAAAAATAAACGAGAGTAAAAGTGTTCATGTGACCTTCTCCTTAAGACACGGAAACTGCGAACCTCTATTCCTTAACCATATCCTTCTTCCACACCATAGTACCGTCCGCTACCTTGGCTTATACCTTGATCGTAGACTCACATGGGCACACCACACATCTTCACTACGCAAACGCATCAACACACGCTATAAACTTTTACATAGACTCCTCAACAAAAAATCCAAACTCAACACACACAACAAAATACTCATATACAACACAATTCTCAAACCTGCATGGACCTATGGCATCGAACTTTGGGGCTGCACCAAACGTTCCAACTCCTACCGCATCCAATCCTTACAGTCAAAGATCCTCAGAACTATAGTAAATGCACCCTACTACGTATCCAACCAAATCCTACACACTGACCTGAATATCCCATTTGTCCGAGACCTAGCTATTTCCCGCTATAGATCTTTCCACCACTCAGTCTCCCTCCACACAAATCCTTTTATCCAAAACCTGTCATCCCAAACCATTCCTGACAATCCTCCTAGGCGCTTGAAGCGGCAATGGCCTCGAGATCTATTATGATAAAAGACACATTGTTAATTTAAAGAATTTATGCAAAGTCAATAAGCTCTGTCACTGGACAGGAGTCTTATTTCTGTCAATTTAAATCAAGCTATACAATCAAATTTATCATTATTGCTTATAACACGTAAAACTGTAGTTGCAATATTCAATAAAAGTTAAAAAAAAAAAAGAAAAAAAAAAAAAAAAGAAAAGATATTTCGATCTCTACTTGTGTCATTCTCAAAATGACTTGAAAATATCATTTTATTTTAAAATATGTGGACATATTGAACAGTATTTGCATAATATACGATAAGAGTTTGTTTATTAAAACCTCATCTCAATAATATGAAATAATAATTTTGATTCCTTTTTTGAAATTGCTTCGGACATCAAAGATATCGAATTGTTGATGTCACAGCTTCCACCCTTGAGCATAAAAGGCATTGCTCAACTGTCTTCCTAGACGAAGCGCAAGCTTTTGATAGGGTTTGGTATGCTGGGCTGCTTTGGAAACCCAAAGGCATCCTTCTTTTTACATATTACCTCATCCTTAAATACTTTCTTACCAATAGATATTTTCGTGCAAGATTAGGATCCTTATATGCATCTATCTACCCTTTAAGTGCTGGAGTACCTCAGTGTAGTATCCTAGGACCTCTCGTATTTTCCTTTTTCACTTACGACATCCCTTAACATCTTTCCTCGGTCCTTGCCACATTTGCAGATGATAAGGCTATCCTATTTGTCCACGAAAACCCTCAAACCCCATCTAATAACACCCAAAGCCACCTTCTCCTTCTGGAACTTGGTTTAGGAAATGGAGGATACAGATTAACGAACAGAAAAGTGTTCATGTTACTTTTACTCTTCGTCATACCACCTGTCCTCCAGTTATTCTTAACCAAGTTCCTATTCCTCAATTCAACACAGTCGATTTACTTGGCAACACAAAAACAAAACGTATGTACATTTCAAAACGATACTAGTTGCTGATTCGTCTTTTAGGTCGTAGGTCTAATCTTACCTCGAATAATAAACTTGGTATTTACAATGTAATCTTAAAACCAGCTTGGACCTCTGGTCTAGAAGAGTGGGGCAGCATCAAGCCTTCCAACATCTATCTAATCCAAGGTCCTCAGGAAAATCACAGATTCTTCGTCTCCAACCTCAATCTCCTCAACGATTTCAATATTCCTTTTGTCCGAGACCTGTCCGTATCTAGATACCATACATTCCACGAATCAGTACCCAATCACCCGAATCCCCTAATAGAGCTCCTAGCATACCAAATTATTCTAGATAACCCACCTGAAGAGGCAGTGGTCTAGAGATTTACTCGTTACATAATTTTTATATTTAAAACTTTAATCTGTAATCTTTACTTAATGTATAACACATTTAATATTTCATTTACATATATAGATTTATAAATGTAACTTTTAATCCTTCGTAATTTCTCCCAGCCGAAAGGAATAGTCACTGCACTATTACCTTTCTCACGTTACTTATTGGCCAAAAAAAAAAAAAAAAAAAAAAAAAAAAAAAAATCTGTTAACACTTTTAACATATGAAAATATATAGTTGTGTTAATCAATAAATATTAAAAATAGCTGCTAGTGGTCTAATATCCCCTTATTACTAAAACTCTTCTTCAATATTCACAAATTTATATAGAATTTATTTCTCGATTTCGCCGCGGGGTATAATTATTTTTAAATATGTTTGCCAAATTTAATCGAAATCGGCCTGTAGCTTAGGCTCCACTTATCTACACAGACGTCCAATTACAGAGAGATATATTTAAAAAAAAACAACTTTTTTTTAGACTAAGTGAGCCTTAAAACTTGTACATTAAAGTCTCAAAATTGAATTTGTGTGTCATTACAATACTTTCTCTATATTATATTTAGAAATACTTATATGAGATAGTAAAAAGTTTAGACAGAAGCAAAAATAAATTATTATTTTTTACTTTTTTGAGCAGAATTGTATAAATATAGGGCATGGTAGGGGTAGGTTTTAAATAAAGTGAACTCAACAGATTAAAAATCTTTTCTCTGCCTAGAGCACTGACAGCAACTCTTGAATAAAGTTCTGATTATTTTTGAAGAACTGAAGCTTTTTATTTTTTAATTGTTTAAACTGCCGCCATTGATAAAGTAAGCTGAGCATTATCAAAGATCAAAAGGACCTATGATAGATTTAACTATGATGGTTATAATTTGAAAAGTTTCTTGAATTTATCATGATTGCCAAGCTTGAATACATAATGAATGTAACATTTTTAATTCTTAAATATGTAGTTTAAAATTTCTAGGCTTTAGATATAGGGTTTAAATATTCTAGATAAGGATTGTAAATATCATTTTAAATTGGTTATTAATGTAATTTCGACTTCAAATGAAATTTAGTTGTCTGAAACATGTGTTATAAATCATTTGTGTTATAGATCGTCATTCTTATAAGGTTTACAACCTTTTGTTTCAATAACTGTTAAAATTTGAATATCTAGTCTGAAAATTCTTGGTTAATTTTAGTAGAAGTCAATATTATGTGACTGTGAACATGTTGGCTGGTTACTTGCTTTTGTTTCTGTGTTGAAAAGTGTTGAGAATCTGGTCTGACAGGGATGTGTATTTGCAAACAGGAGGGAAGAACTTGGCAGCCAGGAATGGTTAGAATGAATTGTCCTGTAGCTAGAGCTCTTGTCTGCTCAAAATAGTACATTATGCTATGAATCTGTACTCTAAACTTTAACTATATTGTTAGTATGTCATCCTTAATGACACCAAGTAACTTTAGGCCCTTATTTGAATAGGCAATTGAATTTTGCCTCAAACAGGGTAAATTGAAAGCACGGAATCGTATATGAAATACATATATTACTATTACTGAATTATGACTGAAGTTAGTAGAATGGAATGGATTTTTTATAGCATCACTCGTGTCCTATTATACTTGCGGACACTTGGCCAGTGAGAATAGAGAATTAAGAACTATTATTTTAGGTATCGTTAAACGATCCGATAATATCCTAAACTATGTTGGATCGGATCGCATTGAAAAATGTAGGTGGTGTTTACATGTCCGATTTTGCACTCCGTGCTACCTTTTCTCAAAATAATAGGTTACAATCAAAGTCGGTTTAGATTAATCTTATATTAGATTTCCTTATCCTTTTGGTCTTCAGGGATAAAAATTTGAAAATAAAAAATATGTTCTTTTTACTTAAAATTTGGCTATATTTCGCCCTCACCTGCATCTTCGGGCCTACAATAACAAAACAATATTAAAAAATTAGCACAAACACATTAAAATAACTATTGTGCCTTGAATGTAAATATTTTTTTTTTTGTTTTTGATAGAATAAATATATATACACTATTTGAGTAACATTCTCATAGTATAATCAAAGAGTTACCGACCAATCTAAACATCTAAAATCTTATCTTACAATAACAAATGTTAACTGAACTTAAACATATATACAGAGATAACTACATTAGGTCATTTATTTATTTATTTTATTATAATAAACATAAAACGTCTATTCTAATTGTCAATAATTTATAATCTTTTATCTTTCATTTACATGATGAAGTCGTCAGTTATGTGGATTGTTATTTAATTGGGTTTTTTTTTTTTTAATTTTTTATCATTACCTGCATAAAATTCATTTAAATCTTTCATATCTAATTTATGATTCATATTGTTCTTGTATATTGATATATAGGTTGCTTCTAAAAATTCTCCTTTTTTAGTAACTCTTTCACCGTCTAAAATTTTAGTATTTTCAAAATTTATTTTATGATTTTCTATTCTTGCGTGAATAGCTAGAGCAGTCTTATCAACAAGTTTTTCCACATTATATTTATGTTGACTTAATCTATTCTCTAATGTTTGCTTACTTTGTCCAATATAGACTTTATCACAATTTTGACATGGTATTTTATATATAATCACCATTTGTTTATTTTTTGTTATTTTATCTTTAAGTTTTTAATGGTAAATTAATCTTATAGGATCGGATCACGTAAACGACTGAACTTATTTCACACTGAAAAATTAAAAAAACGCTAGACCAAGTATTCATGTACCTAATCGTATAAGTGGTGGTATAGTACGGGTTGTGTCGGACAAATATTTTTTTATCGGATGATTGCTTACGACTATGTACAATTTGATGTGATTGGAAAATCGCTCTTTAACACCTCAACACCTAAAAGAAATGACGGAGACAAAAAATATCGTTATTTAGAATGCTTCCGTTCATTGAACTTGGATGCAATCATTTTGAATAATTAAAAAAGCCATCTAATTACAATAATTATTATTGAAAATGTAGTCCTTTTCAAAACCAATGCTACCCTAAGTTGCTCTCCTGGGAAGAATTTGGTTTTTGAGATAAAATAAAATAAGATAATTCAGTACGTGGGGACTGGCAATTAGAAATGCGAATGAAAAAGTCTTTCAACCATTTTTATTAATTATATAATTTAAATTTCAGAATAAAAGGAATTGATGATCATATTATACTAAACAACTATAAAATATTAATTTATTGATGATTATAATATACTTAAATTTTCATGTTTTGCTTTGATGTTTTTGAAAGCGTGTAATTCTTTTGATGTCTTGTTTATAATATAAATCGGAAAATATTTGACCTTTTCTTCAAAGGGTAAAGACTTGTCTTATATTATTACATCTATCTACACATTTCGGTAAAATACTTCTAGAATTATATACGTCTGAGAAATATATCTCGTAATATGATAAACTTAATATATTAAATTAAATTTTCATTGAAGCTATAGAATTCTTCTTAAATGAAAAAGATACGGAAATACATAGGAAGAAAAAGTAATCATCTTTGTAAATGTAATAAATCAAGAAATTATTTTTCTCTTCAGCAAAATTTTTCGGGTTTTTTTCCTTATTTTTCTCTTAATATTTTCTAAGAAAATAACTTTATTTTTTTCTTCTGGAGAGTTCCATACCCCCCGATTTATTATTGGCAATGTGAAAAAGAAAGGACCAAGAGAAATTGTTGAATTAAATGTAGTATACAGGAATTTCTCAAACTTATATTTTTTTATAATGCTTTGAATAAAAATAATCAATAAATATTCTTCACCTTCAATGGAATGCAATTTTGACTGGATTTTTTAAATTTTTTTTATTAGAAATCATGGAAAATTGACTTTCTTATATTAATAATTCACAATTATATATTGTTAAAAAGCTTTCTATTGCTTATTTTATTGTAAATTGAATTTATAGAAATTCTTAAGGCCGTATTTTAAATTTTGAGTTAAAAAAGTTTAATTTCAAACATAAGTTTAAACTCTACTAGGTATTTTTCAAAATAGTTATTCAATATTGTAGATATTCAATACTGTTGTAGATATTAACGGATAATTCAATATTGTAGATATTTAATAGATGTCCGATATTATTATTGATGTTCGAATGTTCGATATTAATCATTTTTTAAAAAAATAATATTAGACCCTGAAATAAGTAAATCTAATAAGTAGTAATTACCCTTTTATTACTGTAATTTTAATCTGTCTGCCACTTGCTCTTGGTCTTAAGGGTATAAATAAAAACTAAGTTTTTATATCATGCAGCAATATTTCAACCCCACTTGGGCCATTATCAAGCTTACAATCATTTAATTATCCACATAAACTTAATTAAACATTTTCTGATTTTTTTTTTTTTTTTTTTTTTTTTCCTACTGTAGCAGCTTCATAACTGCTTACTTAATCACTCCACTTGTACATTTTATGGTCGAAATTTTTAAAAAACTGTTAAAAAACGTTTCTCAAAGAGAAATTTGTCATGAGTTGATGAGGATAATTAAATGATTGCAAGCTTGATAATGGCCCAAGTGGGGTTGAAATATCGCTGCATGATATAAAAACTTAGTTTTTATTTATACCCTTAAGACCAAGAGCAAGTGGCAGACTGATTAAAATTACAGTAAATCTAATAAAATCCTAGGCCAATATCACACGATTGGCGTGTGTCATCTACGGCATGTAGTGTCAGATGGAAACGGACGGCAAAAAACGCCGGAGGTAAGGATCGACGGCGAAAATAAATAGTTTCGTCCTTCCCTCATGCCAAGGGAAAGTTTGCAGGTATCAAAACGAAATTCCAGTGGAAATGTTTGTCTTATAAAAGGTATAATTGGTGCAAATTTCAGCGCAATCAAATTTTCGAAATGTTTACTGCTTCAGCAAAGTGGGTTAATGATGTTACAAATTTATGATTGTCCGGGCTGCACAAGTACATGTAAGAACTGATTTTTGTACCAAGTATTAACTCTCTCCTTGAAAACTATGGGAGTTATGCGTGACACAAACAGACAGACAGACATCCAGCTAAAAGCCACTCCAATCATTTAAGAATACCAAAACCGGACAATTTCGTTGAAATCTCGGCTTAGAATATTTTGGGTGAAAGAAATACTTATCTTTAAGGTAAGATAAAGTAAAAATATATGGAAAATAATATTTTATTTTTATTCTTATAAAATAGAAAAAGTTTTTTTTTTGTAAATCATTTCGCTAATTTGACAGTTGAAGAATGTCTTGCTTGTAAAATAAATATAAAAAATGTCCGTGACTCAGCCTTGTTTCTTAAGGCTAAATTAAGTTTCAAACTTGTTTGACGAAGCTTAAAACTTATTATTCACTTGATGTTGTCTTACTTTGAAATACTTTTAATCCAATTTGGTAAAATTTTCCTTCCTTTTTGTAAAGCATACCAGCCCTTTATTAAAAATTAAATATTGAAATTATTTTAACTCAGCGGGAGTTTAACAACCTTTGTACAATACTTATTAATATGCATAGCTTTTATTTAATCTATTAGTATTATTATGTTTGTACATTTTTTTTTATAAACTATTAATTTTATTAGTTTAGTCTCGACTGACTTCAGACGATGTACAAACATTTAAAAAAAAACATTTACTTAACACTATATATTTTTATATTAAAAATTGTATTACTTCTATTAAATTGTAATCTTCTATCTATATAAATAAAAATGAATGTTTGTCTGTCTGTCTGTCTGTCTTGAGTGAAAGCAATACTTTTCTTTAAGGTAATGAAAAGTAAATATATATGGAAAATACTATTTTTTTTTTTTTATTCTTATAAAATAGAAAAGTCTGTCTGTCTATTTGTCTGTCTCTTATGCATGCATAAACCGTTCATCCGATTGCGATGAAACTTTGGGGAATGGTTGGACGCATTCGCGGGAAGGTTACTGAGTTAGTAAAACTATGTTCCGATTTTGGTACACAGGGATACGGGATACAAAAGTCAAAATAATGAAAACCTTTAATGATGCATATCGTTAAAAAGCTCTTTAAGAGTACAGTAATTTTTGCTATGTACATTTTTTGTCATATTTTCATTTAGGAGGGGGTAAAATGCAAAATACACGAAAAATATTTCTATAATCTATATCTATATAAATATAAATGAATGTTTGTTTATCTTTATGTCTCTTATGCCAATATTGTATATTTTACAAGTATATTGCAAATTGTAATATAAATTGTCCATCTAATAAGGAATTATTTAACTAAATAAACTATTTTTAAGGTTTTTCAAAGGTACCAGCTATACATTTCTTATGTTATTAATGTTTATTAGGGGGTACGAAGTTCGCCGGGTCAGCTAGTGTATTAATATAAGAGTTGAAGGATGTATCGAAGAGGCATTCTGCTTTCTTATTTCAGAACACCAGTCATATGGGGATTTTTTTTGATAGGGATAAGAATTGTTTGACTAACACAACTATATTAGTACCACGGTGTGCAATCATAGTGTAAGGTACATATTGTAGAGAACTTGCAGAGGAGGGGGAGGGGATGGAGGAAATAATTAGATAAATTAATGCAACAATGCCTTTATATGAAAGATTTTTATCAATTCCTTTCACACATAAGTATATTTGTGTAAAAACGATTTTTTTTTTACTAAGAATACTTAGGTGTTGTGATCTGGTGGCAAGTAAAATGCGATTGTACTCATGAATGCTAATCTACAAACTACACTAATGTTTTATTCGGTTGCTGAAAACTCAGAGGTAAGCCCAATACCTTATGGGTATTGACATAGATTAGAGAGCTAGAACTACTGCTGGTAAAAAATTCATCAGACTAGTTGCAGTGGGATCAAAACAATATTCTCGACTATTGGTATTTCAAGACTTGTTTGCAGTTTATACATTTTTAACGCTCATGGCTTCCTTGCACTATCAATTTGAGATCCAGCCAATTTCGTGATAACTATCAGTTTTCAAGCTTTTAAAAATGTAAGCTTTTGTTCGTACTATACGAACTGCTTTAATCTATTTTGTACGAACGATGTAGAATTCTTATTTTAACACTGACTTTATTCTAATACCGCGATGTTAAAAATGAGAATTCCTAATATGATTTAAATATATCTTAAAAAACTTGAGGTAAACCTATAGGTGTTATCGAAGATTTGCTGCATGGAAACTCAATAATAGCATTTGAACGATTTTAGCATAGTTTAAGCTCTCTACTATCTTATGGGCGTCTGTAATTTTCCGCTTTCTTTGAATTCTAAAACTACCAAGTTCGACGGTCTTCTTGAACGCAATGCGTAGAGCGGAAGTATGTCTCTTGAATGATTCAACCTTTTCAAGATCCTTTAGAACCTAGGACGTTCATGTTTCCTCTTTCCTGGAGAGACTATTCCATCACTCCACTTAAGAGAATGAGTGAAGAAAAGCGACCCTTCCTTCGTTCACCCTCCTGATGAAGGCGGTATTCTATCTCTCATCCTCTTATCATGGTCATACCAGTGTTGCCCGTATTCCCTATACAACGGCCTGTTGCTGATCCATGCCCCACTGAATGTATTCGTTTGATGCGTGCACAGCCTTTTTTAAAGATCATGAATAAAGTTCATTTTTTCGGCGTTCAGTCAGAGGTTAGGCATCAGCTTTAAAATGGACTATTATTGCATGTACACTTTTGTTTCCGAGCTTACCGAAGGTAACGGAAGCTATGTGATCGTTCTGAAGAACGAAACATTCGTAGGTCTCCGATTTCAAAAATTCCAAGACAGAAATCCGTTTCAGACATCAGGGGACATTTTTGGTTCCGTGTCTGTCTGTCGGTCTGTCGTTCAATTTTTGCGAACCCACATATCCTAAAAACTACACTTCCAATATTAATTAAATTTGGGTGGTAGGCCATAATTAGCCCATTGTTGGTCCCATATAAGTTTCAACCTTCTGCGCCTATTTGTTTCTCTTCCACATGCGCACAAACATACATTTAATTACACCTATAGCTTCAAAAGTACTTATCTAATTTGAATAAAACTTTTATAGTTTATCGAAAGTAACCCGCAGATAGCCCCAGATTAATTTGAACCAGCTGCGCTCTTTATCTTTTGCTAAATTGATACTTTAATTCGTGTAAAAAATCCAAACAATTTTAACAGATTAAAAAAACGGGGGAACCAATTAAACCAAATTTGACAATAATGCCTTGTAAAAGCATAAAATCAATAAAGTACGTGGATAGGATGCGAGGAAGCTATGTTCCACACCAATTGGCAGTCTATTTTTAGTGAGGTGTTCCTAGTAACTCTTTGATATCGTCGCTCGTGATATCCCGACTTTGGCACGGAGCTCCACGAACGGTGTTCACCTAGCATCGTCATATAGATAGATATCCGGCTACGAATGTCAACTATACGATTTATACAGCTAATGGAATGGAGCAACAACCCCGTATCATCTATTACATTTATAATAGTACTATAAGACCTTTGGCAGTCCTAAGTCCTCCACAGGCTGTAGCGCAATGGACTTGTACACTACCTTTACTTTCATTTCGTACTGAGCGATTCCTTAAAAATTTATCGCACACCCCTTTTTTTTGGCTTACCTGCAGCAGGGGCGGATCAAGGGGGGGGGGGCGAGGGGGGCGACCGCCCTGGGCCCCGCGCCTTGAAGGGCCTCGCGCCATAGAAAATTAAAATAAAATACTCATACTTTACAGGCAAATTTATTGTTCATAGTGAAGATTGTCCGCGGGGCCCCATGCTATGTACAAAACATGAAATATTAGAATTATAAAATTCAGTCGAATTTAGTTTACATGGTAGAGCCTAATACCTAACTACCTTTTCGCGGGGCCCCTCGCTATAAAAAAGTCAAATTAATAAGTTATAAAATATAGATTAATTTTTTTTTTTATGTTTAAGATAGCCCGCGGGCCCCGCTCCATATAAGATTAAGTGAGTTAACGTCCTAGTGTTTTCTCACCCTCCCCCTTTTCAAAATGATGACGATTTTGTTATTTATTCTATGGGGTAAATCTTCATTATGTGCCCCACCTATATCTAATCGTCCAATTTAATTCGGGTTTTTCTTCAAACTGTTCCTTTTTACATTACAAAAACGATTTCGGTTGTAGCATCTCGATATATTCAATTTTTTTTAATTTTATGGAAAAGTATGGAAGGTTATGGTAAGTTTAGGTTGAGTTTAGTACTTTTTGACCTGACCTAACAATAAACTTCTATCATTACCCTATGAAACGTGACATTTCGTGCATTTTTTTAAAAACAAATAAATAAAACACTGAATTTATCGAGATACTACATAACCTTAAGCTAAGGCGCACATTGAGCAATGTCGCGCAGCTCACGCAGAGCAGGGCAGTATCGGGGCAGGTCGAAAAAAAAACTGCCTGGAACAGTTTTTAGAGCATATTGGAGCGCAGTTTTTTGGGGCAGTTTTTCGAAGGCAGGGGCAGTTGTGAGCGTTTAGTCGAAATCAATATAGTATATTATGGCGGGATTTCTTAATTTGAGCTCGGAGTCAGATTCGGATGCCGAGTTGGATTCATTAATATTACTTTATCAAAAGTCAAGAAAATTAAAGTTGTGGAGGAGTGAATATAAGGAGAAAAGAGAATCTCACGGAGAGTTTACACTAACAAGAGGTTCTTATTTTGACGTACATCCACTTTATCTTTATCATGTTCAGCTCCTTCGCATTTTTCATCCAAATTTCTTCTTTGACCTTGGTTTTCAGGTGCACCCCCTGGCTAGTATCGTATACCACCTGGTGGTTGTGCACAAATTCAATCAATTTTTCTTCCATTGATTCTTTTTATTTTCGATAAAACTGCATCTCCAAAGATTAGTTGATTAATTTTGATGATATTTGTAAGTTTAATATGTAAAATAATAAAACGATAATATTATTTATTTAGTTATTAGTGTTTCGTAGATCATTTCTCGAATCCCTTATGCCGAGGGTCATGTGTCCGTCTGTCCGTCGTACTTTGGTTCGTATACTGGCGTAACTTTTAACATAGGAAAAATATAGAGAAGGTTCACCTTTAATATGCGCATGCGTAATGCGCAAACATGTGCAAACCTAAAATTTTTTTAATTTTTGAGATGGGTATCAAATGAAAGCTACTAAAGAGTAGAATACAAATAAGTATATACGACTTTGTATGACTACTGTGCATTTTACTGCCAATATTGCGTTTTTAGCGCCAAAATTTCATCCGAAAAAACTGCCCCCCCCACGTTTCACCCTATTTGGGCTAGTCCTAAAATTATGAAATGATTCATGCTAATACCTTATGGTGAGGCGATGATATTATCGGGCCGGATTTTTTAATTTTATGTGCACACATGCGCAGTGAGGCAAAATGTTTATTTTTTTTAAGAGATGGGTATCAAATGAAAGAATCTACTGAAGAGTAGATTAACAAAAAATATATATGACTTTTTATGACTACTGTGCTTTTTACCACCAATATTGCGTTTTTAGCGCCAAAAGGACAGATTTGAAGTTGTATTTTCCATAGAGTTCGCGGCGGACTAGATGCAACATGGCTGATGAATCTACTAATATTAGATTTTTTCTGTGTGATATGCGTCACCCGCACTATTTTATTATTATTATTATTAAATCAAAGTAGATATATGTATGTTTTTAGTTTGCGTTTCAATGTGTGAAATGATATGATATTTTTAAGACAGTGCGGAAGTTAGTTGTAATGTTTTGATACTTGGTACGTAGCGTGTCTTTTTTTTATATATATATATATATATTAAAACATGAAACTTATTCATAACTTTATTTAATGTTTTTAAACGCGTTAAATAATTATGGTTAATTGTGTTTTTACCTTTTTTTTAAAAAAAAAATTGCAATAAAACTGCTTTATTAAATATAAGATTTAACGGTAGCACAGTAATATCTTTAGAACACATTTCAAAAAGGTAACGACGAGGCCTTTTTTTAGATTGTTTTGATTATTGCTTTCTGAACGGTGGTTATACTGATTATAATGTAGTACCGGCAGCGCTTCCCCAATCGATAATGCAAAAACAAAAAATCGGGCCGAGACAACTCAGACAATCTTTTTCATATACGAGTTTATAATTATTTAGTCCAGTGTTTACCATTTATTAGTTTTCGTATGTACATTTAATTATTATTGAACATTTCATCAAAATTTATCATAAAAATAACTTCTCCTGGGCGGGGAATCGAACCCGGCCTCTCCACGTTTTAAGCTATTTTCTCAGGAACTAGCTTCTTCCCGGGAAAACGGCTTATATCTTAGACTCGTATTTAAATGGACCATATTTTAGAATTTTTTAATCAAAATCGTCGGAACCGTTTTCAAGAAATAATTTTTTCACGTTTTCTCAGAGTTTTTGGGGGGTAGTGCCCCCAAAAAACACTTTTTTGGGCTCAGGGGACCTCAAAACATGTAAATCCATCAAAATCTCAAAATCGAATTTTCGCGCCATCACAATACCTATATCTTTGTATGAGAAAGTAAAACCAAATAAATGAACTCAATTCACAGCTGATATAAAACAAAAAAGAACACTAGTTGAAAAAATCATGTTGATCTTAGTCGACATTATGCTTGATTACACCAGTCCGCGGCGGACAGTCCGGTTTCGGTGTGACCAGCCCGTTTGCGGCGGACGGTGGACAACCTGTTCACGGAGGACAGTCCGCTTCCTATGTGTTCGAGCCTTAAATCAGTAAATTTGTGCGACCAAAATTCGAGAATACTTTATTTTCCATGAATCGCTTGGGGCACATGAGAAAAAGATGGCGGAGGTACGGGGTACAAAAGTCAAAATAGTATATTCCCTTCATGATGCATATCGTTTGCAAGCTCTTTAAAACTACAGTAAATGTTGTTATGTACACTTTTTTCATGGTTTCATTAAAGAGAGGGATAAAATAGGAAAACAAGAAAAAAATGCATTTAATTAAAAATTTGAAATATTACTTTTAGTACAGTTCATTTGTATGATAAAAGGTATGAGAAAAGCTTAATTCTAATTTTGCGGGATCATCCGGAAGGCGGAGGGAAAAACACATATAATATATCTATTTTACACTTAATATCTATGCATCTATAAGCACGAACGTAAAAAGTATATTTTTAATTCATTTGTTAAAGCTCAATAGAAAAACAATGTCATTTCAAGTTCTATTAAAATAGTGAGAAGAATTACAGAAATTGTATTACTGGCCAAATCAAAAATGGCCACTTCCATAAATAACATTAAGATGCTATTAGGTTTTGTTAACTTCAGGAATAAAAATGAACGTTAAATTTATTTTTATTTTTTTTCTATTTGAAATTTTAATCTACTAGCGCCAAATAGCGACGTGCCAAAATATTATAAATTTGATTAATTCTTATGGTTACTTTTTAAAAAAAATAAAATTGTTACTCCTGTAAAGCCTTAAAAATACAGACAACAAAGCAGCAGCGACAAATGGTCCAGCAAGGCTGCAATATATTGGGCTGCCAGGAAGGAGATGAATAAGATTCCTCCGAATCCGGCGTAGGAGAAAAAAAAAAAAAAATAATAATAATAATAATTCACATGGAATATCCTATTTTAAAGAAAATATCCCAATTTTTCTATGTTGGTCATTTCGTCTCCAACAGTACCAAACCAACGTAAGTCGAAAATTCGAATATTTTGTTTTTATTTCCTAAAATTGTCTCTATGTATTTTTAACTTAGAGGAAACAGTTTCAAATCGACAAAACTACAGAAAAATATGAACTATTCAATTTAATTTGTTTTTTCAACCTTTTAGTAAAGTGCCCTAGTGGAACTTACGAGGTTTGGAACTGGCAACGATACGAACGAACAAAACATGCCATGCAGTTTCTGTGTCAGATCCACAAGTGTGGGGCAGGCCTTGTATAGCACAGAACTGCACTGCCCTGCTCTGCGTTCCAATTCGCGCGGTCTCTTATATTTCTGTAGTTCACGAAAACTGCCCCGCCCTGATCTGTGTCGCCTGTGTGGGGCAGGCCTCATATGGCACAGTACTGCCCAGCCCTGCTCTGCGTCTCAATTCGCGCGGTCTCGTATATTTCTTCGGTTTACAAAAACTGCCCCACACGGTACTGCCCCGCCCTGCGTCACCTGCGTCTCAATGTGCGCCCGGCCTAATCGTTTGACAATGTACAGAGATATATAAAAAAGACAAATCCTGTAAAAAGGAACAGTAAAAAAAACTAAGTATATCGGAGAATACGAAATAATTGGGCCAATTAGTGCAGTTTTACCAATTAATGTCAAAGAGAAACTTCACCTCAGAGATGCATAAAAATGCTGTTTTGAGAGGTCATTTTTACAAACTTTTCAGGGGGAGGACATGTTTCGGCACTAAAATGGAAAGTTATAAGCTGAGAATATGAATTCTGGGAGTAAATTTAAAGTTCTCGAGTATAGATTTCAAATTATAGGACTGATCACAAATAACAACTTAACTTTTTATTTACAATGATAATTTAACCATAAAACCCAAAATATCACGAACAAGAGTAAATAGTTAAGTATAACAGAGCTTAATTATTTCAATAAAAATGTTTCTTTTCGATTACGTTTGCAAAGAAAATGATGATTAGTTGAAAACTATATAATTTGAGGGGTTTATGTTCAAATAATATGTTAGATTCAAATCATGAGCAGAATTGTAATTATTTTGAGAGCAAAAACGTTTGACTGGCCCTAAGTGAAGGGAATTAGCCGTAAAATAGGACCAAGTGGTTTATTATTAAGTTACTTTAATGTTTTTTATCAGCAATCCCCTCTCTATCCTAGGGGGCCCCGCCATTTTGTCTCGCCCAGGGCCCCGCAAGATCTAGATCCGCCACTGACCTGCAGTACTCTGATATCAAAAATGTCTTCATGGCATGTTTCAGACTCATCAAACAAATTGAATTCCAACGTAGTTGCATTGAAACGTTAGTTTTTCATGGACGGGCAGGCATTTGATGAGCTAGGTAAAGTTGGTTCTTAAATAGTCAATGGCTTTTTTTAGAGGTAATGTTAAAAAGATACTTGCCTTGTTGTTTTCTAGTTCTTTTTGGCTTTCTGCCATTTTTAAGTGTCATAGACCATTCTTGTTGAAAGCCTTAGTTATACAATAATATAACTTATTAAGATATCTAAATTAGTTTACTGAAAAAAAATCAAAATGAGTTAATAAGTGTTTAGGATACGCTTTGTGTGAAGAGCTTAAGTTTAAGTATAATACTTATATATGATTTTAATCGTTTTCAGCTTAATTCGAATTCATTTTAATAGGTTTTTGGAGTTGATATCAATAGTGAAATAAAACGCATACCTATATAATGTACTTTTAAATTAAATTTCAATTTTAAAAATATTTAGGAACATTAATATTTGAGGGAGCATAAAAATGTGTCCTTCCAACATCATACAAGGAATGCAATGTAGGTCTACACGTATTATCCAATTTTTATAATTTTAATGCGGTTGTCGATGTATCAGATTGGTATTTCCAGGCTAGTCAAATCGAAGTATAATTAAGTTCACGATCTCTAATTAAGGTAATTGGGAAAATTGGAGGATATTTGGAAGCAGAAGCAATCTAAAATTATTACAGAAGGAATGAACCAGAGTGAATGTCTATATAGTGACTTGATGCTATAATAGGCACGGACCACCAACCTAATGAAAAACCAAATGACGTCTCTCCCTTAACCAAACCAATTTGCCAGTTATTCCCAGTTAACTGGCTCAATTCACTTTTACTTCGTATCGAATAATATGGCAGATTGTCTTCTATTTGTAACAGGGATGTTGCTGGTAGGAGTATGGTTTTATTAATTTGTAGTTGGTCACCTGGTTATCAATTTAAAATAGGCTTTTTTCAGAAAAAATTTGTTGAGAGAAAAGAGCAAAAATGTTAGTTTAATTGAGAAATTAAAGTGTGAAATTTGAAAATAATTAAAATCTCCTGTAATAAATATAGAAATAAACTGTTTCTAAATAATTAATTTTAATTTCCGGAAAATAAACATTTTTTTTTTACTTTTTATTAAAGATATAAATATCCACAAAAAAACCTAACCGTAAAAAAGGGCCACGTTCCACACCCTCTCCCAAAATAGTCAGCCTATCGAAGTGATGATATCTACTTTTTGGCCTAGTCTGCTCTTTTTAGCGAATTTTCGAAGAAAATTAAGCTATTGCAATGGCTTCAAAATTTTTGTAATGCGAATTTTTGAAAATTTTCTCCATGGAAATCCGTATCAGACCATTCTTAATCGATTCCTGAAATTTAACACTTGTTTATGTATGTATGTATATTGTATATGTATGTGTCACTCAAGGCGATATCCCACCTTAGGATGCACTTAAAAAATCCAAACAAATTTTAAAATGTCAATAATTCAACAGAAAGGATGAGTTCGTTGGCCAGAATTTTTGGAGTCCATTTAGGGGTCAAATTTTGACAATTTAGGGTCAAAAATAGCATAACAACGTGTTATTTCCATTTTACTCCCTCCATATTACTCTCTTCACTCCTACTTTTATAAGCAAGGCTGATATTTTCTTTTCATTGCTTAACAGTTGGCCAGTTTCTGAATGAGGCATTAAACAAACTTAGCCACAATGTAGATATATATAGGATACTACCTTAGATAGGATGAGTTCTTTTAAAGGGCGTCCTGAACGTTTGCATTTTCTTTTAAGTTCTCTCCTTCCCATTACTACGTAACTCTTAAGTGATTACACATAATATTAACGTTATATGCCTCATTCAGAAACTGGCCAAGTGTTAAGCAATAAAAATTAAAAATAAGTTTTGCTCATGCAAGTTGGAGTGAAGTTATATACTAAACAAAGGGCAGACTAGGTCAAAATAAAAATGAAAATTTTCAACTTTTTGGATTTTTCCTGTCACTTACACGGCTTTATTTACAAGTGTACCAAATTTTAAGTTTCTAGCTATTCTGGAAGTCGCTTATGATTTTGATGATGAGTGAGTCAGTCAGTCAGTAACAAAAATGCAAACTTTGAAACTCTCCCCTGTTGTAAAGGGCGAATATTAAGGGCTATATTTTCTACAGTTCATTTAGGCTTAATCTATGTGTTTAATTTCAAAAGCCCATCGTAAGAGGAAGCAAAGATATGAGGTGAGAAAAACCAGGTGAATTGGTTCAAGTAAAGATACACACTGCATGCTTACTGGAAATGGCCTTGCACACTTCCGTGCGCTCAGATAAATATACATTTGTATATGCACATCAATTTTTTCACCTGCTTAGTTTTGGTTTTCTCCTCTCATTGGAATGCTTATGAGCCTTTTTTGTCAAACTTTATGGTAGAGTGATTGTCATACGGAATTTTTATACTGTCTTTAGTCGCCTTACGTATTAAATGATTTCATAAAACTTCATACAACACTCTAAATGACTGTCTCGCCTACAATACTCTGGCATCAAAAATGCCTGCCTTACGACTTTCTCTGCTTTCTTTGCGTCTATCTATCTTGGTCTTATTCCAGGTCTTCTAATCTTGTCCATAATTTTCCTTCGTCAGGTCCACCGAGGTCTTTTTTCTTACTCTTCTTCTTGAACACACCATCTTCTGGTTTTTACAACATGTATCGTCCTACCCATCTCCAGTTTCTCTTTCGGATCTTATAAATAATTTCCCCTTGAACAAATCATTCTTTACAATCCTTCCATGTTCTCAGAATGCTCGCAGATGTTTGGGTGTGGATACTAGCAGTCGCTATCATGTCTCAGACCCATAATGTAGGACCGATTTTACCGATTTTTTTTCTTTCTCATATATTCTTGGTTGAAAAAGTAAAAACTTCATTATTTTCAATATTTAATAGATTTAAATTAAAAAAAAAAAGCATATATTTTCATTGGTTTCTATTACATTTAAAAGGGGGTTTAAAGTAAATAGTTCAAAAAGCAACTACATACAAAACATAATGAATGCACTTGTGTTTGTAAACAAGTGTGTTTATGTGCATTGGTCAAATCCCAAAATAAGTTGTTTTTTTTGCAATAAGTATGTTTATCAATATTTTCTTTATCTGTCCTGATACCAGAGGATGGCTTGTTTAAGGCCCTATAAAACAAGGGCTTACCATCTGATGATTTGTTTCAGCCAATAAAATAAGGGCTGTTTTTTTGGGGGGAAATTCTTACAAAACAACACCCCTGTCCTTACAATTATAATCCCCACTGACAGAAAAGGGTTCGTTACTGGGTTTAACAAAAAAAATGAGGTTATAAATATTTTTCACTACCTCAGCTTTTTCTCGATTTATTGGTTACTGCGGCCAAACTTTCCACAAGCACAATTTACAACGAAGCAATAGCTTCGTTTAAGTTAGCTTTGTTAAAAATGGTTTTACTGTAATGGATTACCTAGAAAGGAGGATTTTATTAGCAGTTTCAGCATTTATTTTGTAAAACAATAGATAATCAATTACGAATTTAGGTCAAGACTTGATCAAATGTTAAAAATAAATAGTATCAATGATTATATTACCTTCAGTGATACCTAAAGATAATAATAGATGGTTCTACAATTATATTAACTTTTAATAAAGCAAATTTTGTTTCTCTAAATATATTATCACTAGCCGTCACCGTGGCAATATTTCCTAGTACTAAAATACTATTATATTATCGTGTTAGCCAAGTAATTAAATGAAAAACTATTTGGTTGGTTATTTAATTAGAAAGAAGGGCTTCCCTTTTTGAAGCCGAAAAGGAGGTGACGTTTGCATTCGACTCACTGGAGGTGCAATTGCCTAACCTTACCTCATGAGAATAGTAAAGGTGTATTCCGTAAAAAAAAAAGATAAAAATAAGTTGTGGACTGTATTTGAAATGATAATCAACCAGATTTCAACCTCTGACTCAACTCCTACATTGTTCGCCCCCCCCCCCCCCTTCTTATGTATCCTGAAAACATTCAGGATACATAAAAATGTTATTTTATCAGATAAATATAAAATATTTTTTCAGTGGATTCAAATGGATCAAGTCGTATAAGTCAATAAATAAAGTTTGAACATGTGACATAAATCTGTCATGGTTGTGCCTCTGACACACTCTTCCGTAAGCATGGTGAGTAGTTGAGCTCTAAGGCATGTAGTTGCTAAAAGTTTCAAGGAAAGGGAGACGACATGTCGAATGATTCGCTCTTGTTTAGAGAAGGTAGGCGAAGAGATGGCTTGGAAGGAACCAAGGTACATTAATATGCATGGACCTAAGTTTCGAAATGTATGCTAAGTGTGTTATCGAAAATTCTCCCGTTGAATACTCGTCAAGAATTCTCTCAACACCTTGAACCAAGTTGAACACTTCTCTCTTCAACTTACCTTAAATAAGAGCAATCGCCACTGGAAATATATTAAATCAAGTTAAATCAAGCACGTGGATTTCCCTTTAAAGTTAAATTCTCTGAATTAATTGCGATAACACTGTATCAATAAACCAGACTAATAAACAATAAAATCTTCATTAACTAGTATTCTTACAATGGCCTATATTATGTACAATTTTTTTTATATAATTACCTACCGAATATTTTATTTTTTATTAATTTAAAAAGTTTAGTGTTTTCAAGATGATATTTAATACCAAATGTTGCGGCTTTGACCTTTCTAGCTACTCAATCAATTTAACTTGACGCCATTAAAAAAAAAAAAATAAATAAATAAATAAATAAAAAAAAAAAAACATATACAGTTAATACTACTTTAGAAAATGTTCAGTGGTATCATACAAATTTGAATATGTTTCATACTAATGATCTCAACGAAGAGGTGAGTAAAGTAGCCGGATCTCCCGTCCTGCTATGAAACCTAACAAACCTATAACCTATGATGGTGATAGGGACGTAAAAAAAGTCTAACAATCCATTTATACCATTAGACGAATGGTAAATGAACATCAGATGGTAAAATAAATATAAATTCAAAATATGAGTCTTACTAAAATTATATTGAGTGCGTTAGGAAGCAATGTGCATAGCAGGTTTAAATTTCTAGGGGATCATCTCTGGCCTAACCCTCAAATACTTAATACATTTCATTAAAAACAGAAGATCAGTTTGAAAAATATATGAACTAATAGAAAAACTGTAATTGGCTAGATACGATCTCCTTTTTTTCCAAGCAAAAAGAAAGTATAATAATCTGAAGCACTCGTAACACATGTAATATTGCAGTTGTGTTATTTGATTAAAAAAAATAATACTAAATAGTTTATAGACACGCACAAGACGAAGTAATGTGAGTTTACTGTTAAAATGAATCAATATCAAACTAATAGTTTTAAAAATAAATGCGTATTCGCAAAAGTGCGGATGAATAGACCAATAGACACCATAATTCTTGACGGACAGACCAACAGAGACCAAAAATTATCCCTGATTTCTGAACGCATTTTGGTTGGAAAAATGTTAAATTTGAGGTCGAAAAAATCGTTGCTTAGAGTTATCGCAATGATTCCATAAAATATAATGTATATATATATAATAAAATATGATGATGATATTCTATTAAAAAAACTTCTAAAAAAGATCTACTCAATTGAAAACATTCTTTAAAATTCAGTTCTGTAAGAAAATTAAGTGGGGTGGTCGTATGAAATGAAGAAAAGAAAGAAATGTGAAGTTGATGAAGAGTGATGAGATAAGAAAATGAAATTTATGGAGTATTACTGTTAAATTGTTTGTTGTGGAAAACTAAGTGGAATAGGAGACGTGTGTGCGTGATGGCCTGAGTTTTTCATATTTCCCTGACACTGATATGCAACAGCTGGTTGTTTTTTTCAACTCATCTATTATATTTTAAATGCCCTCAGTAAAACTCCTCAAAAAAAGTACGCCATGACACTCTTTAAACTGTATTCATTTTATACTCAGCATTTATTTTCGTAAAACCAACTTCTTATAAAGAAACTTGTAAATGGAAAGTAACAAACAAAAATATTTTCTATATTTATTCTCCATTTTTGAAATGTATGTGCATACGTGTATTGTTAATATTTTTTTTTCACTGTAGAAAAAGAAATATTGATTTATTGTATGTAAGAGATTTTCAATAGAAGGTGAAAGCATTTCTCTTCAAATATAAACTTAAATAGAATTGAATTCACTGTTCACCTCTTATCACGTTCTGATATTCATAGTTTTATATTGAAAAGATTTTTTTTCCAAAAAATAATAAAACAAATTTGTTTGCATCATAGCTTCCTCGCGTCCTAGTATTAGACGAATGGCCACATGAGATTTGGATGTATTTCGATTCTTATTCGGGTCACTCTTATTTTGACATTTTCATGTCTTGGCTATGGCTCATAAATTCGAAAAAAGTTACTAAAAATCGGCACTAAAAGGCGTTACACGTGTAACAGGGAGTTAGTAAGGATATAGGAGGTGTTCAGCCAAGTCTGCCTACTCTGTGTATAGGGTCTCCTCCTACCGCGCTTGGTAGGGCCTACCTACCCCTCCCCTCCTGACCGGCTACCTGCCCCATGTCTCACTCTCTTCGCTACCGCTTCAGCTGGCGCTCACTCGCCCCAGCGCACCCCTCCCCCCCCCCCCCCCCCCCCCAACTACAACGTCTGTTCTACTGCTCCGATTTGCACCGGACAAACGCAATTACCCTTAGAATTTTGTTCCTAATAAACTTACATACCTACATGAAATTTATTTTTTACTTTATTTTTGTTATACTATAATTTTTTGCATTTATTATAAAAATCTGGGTGAAACTTTTCTTAAAATTACTTCTTAATAAACTGGAAAAGAAGAAAAGTACTTTCTTTCTTCGTGCACAACATATATGTTCGTTTTAATTCCTAATTTACAAAATGAAGAATCTGTAAGCTCGAATTTTTTGACATTTTCATGTCTTTACTTTGGCACATAAACTCGAAAAGCGTTATCGAAAAACGACACCAAAAAGCGTTACACAAGCATAACCAAAAAGCGTTATACAAGCGTTACCAAAAAACAACATCAAAAAGCGTTACATGAAAATGTCTCACTGTCTTGCAGATTCGTATGCAAGCAATTATTTTAAGTAATATTAAATTCAAAAAATACAAAACTTTTTAAATGAAGAAAACTAGTTAAAGGAGATTTGATTGTTTATTAGTCTGGTTTATTGATACAGTGTTATCGCAATTAATTCAGAGAATTTAACTTTAAAGGGAAATCCACGTGCTTGATTTAACTTGATTTAATATATTTCCAGCGGCAATTGCTCTTATTTAAGGTAAGTTGAAGAGAGAAGTGTTCATCTTTGTTCAAGGTGTTGAGAGAATTCTTGACGAGTATTCAACGGGAGGATTTTCGATAACACACTTAGCATACATTTCGAAACTTAGGTCCATGCATATTAATGTACCTTGGTTCCTTCCCAAGCAATCTCTTCGCCTACCTTCTCTAAACAAGAGCGAATCATTCGACATGTCGTCTCCCTTTGCTTGAAACTTTTAGCAACTACATGCCTTAGAGCTCAACTACTCACCATGCTTACGGAAGAGTGTGTCAAAGACACAACCATTGACAGATTATGTCACGTGTTTCGTAATGTCAGAAACTTTATTTATTGACTTATACTACTTGATTCGCTTATTTCTAACCGTAGCCTTACAAATTATAAACCATGAAAAAATACATATATTAATAATAATTATTATATAATTTAAGAATTATGCTTACCGACGGTATCGGAAGAAATTTAATTGTTCTTAGGGGCCTTTCACACGAAAGACGCACTCTGCGTCCTGGTCGCAAGTGGTATGTGCGTCTTGCATCCTTATGACACGAGCGTTCACACCGAAGTGGCACGTGCTACTTGCATCTTCTTATATCTTTTATTTGAACTCCTCAGTTTTTTCAGTGTATTAGAGTTAAAATGATGAATGATCAATCATCCGACTCTCCGCGTATGTAGGGCATATATAAATGTATGTAGGGCGGCATGTAAATAATAATAAGGGCGCACGCTAATAAAACACCAGCCGGCGGGTTCTCGAGTCGCACGTGCCACTTGCATCTAGGATGCACGTCGCACTTGCTACTTCGGTGTGAAAGCTCTCGTTCAGTTATACAGTCCGGTGTTCAAGATGCATCTTGCCACCAGGACGCATGCGTCCTGCGACTTGCTACTTCGGAGTGGAAGGCCCCTTAGATTTGTTTTTCGAAAAACAGCTTTTCTCCCAAAATTTAAATTTTCATTAAATAACATTATGTGCCTCATTTCATTCTGCTGTATCTCAAATTTATAGCTAAAATGTCTTTCATTTTGGTCTTGAAGTATGATTATTTTGAGCATACATATATATGTAAATTTTAATCATATAAACTGCCTATTGCTCACTACTTTAGTTTGGACTCTGGAGATTTTATAAGATGTAAATCTAATCAATTATATACAAAGCGCACGAGGGATTAAAAACAAAAACATTTATTCTGAAAAAAAAAATAGTCTGTCAATTAGTGTGGCACATAGCTTCCTCGCGTCCTATCATATACTTTATTGATATTATGCTTATAAAACCCATTATTGTATAAAATTTATTTAACTGTTTCCTCTGTTTTTAACTCTCTCAAAATTATTTTGATTTTTTTACATAAATTAAAGTATAAACTTAATTTATTTTAAAGAATAAAATATATTTAATTGTTTATTACTAATATTCATTTAAAATTCAATAAAATATTTATTTATTTTACATAAACTGTGTTTATAAATAAAGTAAACTTTTTCTGTTAAACGTAAATTTATTTATTCACTTTGCTTCAGTTTTATTTTTATATTATAATAAACAAAATAGTATTGTAAATATAAACCATTTATATCATTATTTTTTTCATCACAATATTATAGAGAACGAATTTGAAATGTTTTATTTAGAATGAAATATAAATAAATAAATAAAATTATATGACCTGGAAATGAAAATTCATTCTCGGAATAATTTCCCTTTTTTTTGAGCACAAACAAAAATAACCAATAAAAAATGTTTTTTTATACAATATTAGTAGAAAAATTTCATATTCCAGGGCCACCTGGCATATTTTTACTCTTGGTTATTTTTGTTAGAGTTCTTTTCAATTTATTTTATTTAAATACATTTCCTTGCTTCATTTAGTGATGAACACAAGGTATTATTTTAAAATGTTATACGACAAAATATAATCCGTATTAAACCAGTTTAATCTATTTTATATATATTTATGTACTAGATTCAATATATATATACCAGTTTCATATATTTAATGATTAAAAAAATACAAAGAATCCACCCGACAAACTTGATTTAAATGTTCTCATATATATATTTCATTAATATTAAATATATTTATGAAGTATTCAACAGATAGTTATTTATATTTCAGTTTTGATATTAAGTAGAAATAAATGTATTGTTTGTATATTTTATTAATCGAAATCATTAGTGTTTTGTTCAGATCCTTTTTGTATCGGAAAATATTACTTGTATGGTTTCCTTTCTTGTATTTATCTATTAAACACAGTTTTATATATATATATATATATATATATATATATATATATATATATATATATATATATATATATATGTATGTATGTATGTATTTATATTATTATTATTAAAATAGTTAGAACCGTTTTTGAGAATTAAATTTTGGCACATTTTATGAGGGGTAACACCCCCAACCCAAATTGAGATTTTGCCCTGGGGTATGATTATTAATATGTAGCCAATATTTTATCGAAATCGGTCAAGTAGTGTAGGACTACAGACAGACATTTTTCAGATGCGTGAGAACTAACACGTCTCTGTATAAATGGTACAGATATTGTAAAATATATTTCTATTAAACAAGTTATCATTATAAGTATATAATCAGATAAAAATTGATGTTGAAACGTTCGTGGCTAACTATAAATACACTTTATATTCAACTCCTGTAAATGAAAGGAAAAATAAATAAAAATTGATTTGACTAATACATTATTTAAATATAATCGTGAATGATGTTTTGTATATACCTCTTTTAAAATAATAATATTAGAGTTAGTGAGCTTTTTAGTGCCTATTAAACACAGAGAGTGAGAAATTTAATCATTATTGTTAAACAAGAAAAAAAAGAAATGCATATTAAAAAAAAAATAATGAGGGAGTGAAAGAAAAATGAAAATAAAATTTTATTACTATGGTTTGTTTGGTTTTATTTTAAAGGTTTATATTAATGCTGAAAAAAAAGAAAGTATTCTAGTCACGCGATAAACTCAAAGGAGGATTTCCCTTGATTCAGAATCAAAGGGTAATTGTAAAAAGTATGTATATTTTATAAGTATGCACTTAAATCTATTATTTTTTATCTTTCAGATAATGTATTTTTTTAAATACAAGATGAAAATATTGGTCGTGATCTTTACATTTAAAACTTTTTACATTTTTATACTAATGTGAACATTCGTATAGTGATAGGAAACGTGGATGCTATAGCTATCTTATTTTGTTTTGCTGTTTAATTTACCGCTCAACATATTATTAGGTACATACATTGCAGGGAGCCACATTAAACATTTCCATCTACTCAATGGGATATCAGTGTGAAAAATGTCTTACCTCTCTGTGATACTTCTCTGTTTTTTTTAAGTAAGTTGGTTGCATTGAAATTCCCATTCCGATTAAAAAACGAATACGTGTGGTGTCGCGGGACATCCGGTAGGAACAAAATTCCTTACTTTTTTCATTAAATATAAATTATAAAATCACACTGATAAGTATGTATACGTTGCTAACTACTTATTCATGGGGGAGTTAAGAGACAAAAGTAAAAGAAAGAAGAAGCATTATTTGTATAATTAAAGGGTCTTACAATAAATATGTATTGCATATTGAGAAAAAAGTTAATCATGATGAGTTTATAGTTAAAGAGTATGTATGTAGTATATAGCCTGAGGGAAAAGAACTGTTTTCTACCTACCCGGCCTATTAATTTAAAATATTAAAAAATATATCTCTTCCTTACTCAAAAACATCTACTTTTATCAGGTTGAAATTTTACGTGCCTGTTGGCCTCTTTCAATTGCCTACTTTAGACGATGTGTAAGAAGTTTTATTAAAATCGTTACGTTAGAACGTAAGAAGGTAAAAACGTTGTTTTCTTTATTTTAAACTTTTAGGTGCGCTTTAATAAATTTAACGATCTTTATCACTTCATAGCAGTGTCGGTTTTCACTTTAGAATTTTTTCCCGTCCTAATATTCCAATTTTAAATTTGAAGCTTACGTTTACGCGAGAGTTGCGCGTGAACGCTTGTGCGGATAACGTTGTCCAACAAACTCAGCCTGGGCATTGGTAAAATGAACCAAATTTCAACTCACACGGTCATCTTTTACTCAAGTTATCGTCATCGGTAGATTTCGTGACGATTGGTTTTGTGACGATGAATTTGGTCGTTTTTTTCGGATTCACTCCCGGGCTCCAGAACGTGCCATAAGGAACTTAGTTCCAACATATTCCATTTATTCATATTTCCTCGTTTTTTTTTTTTGTTTTTTTTTTTATCAATAATATCCAATGGGGATAGATACAAAGTTTATCTCAGTATTATTTAATTTCATTATTTATTTATCTTGCTGGATTTTCCCTCTGCGTTTTAGATTATTTCAGTTTAATTTTAATATGATTTCGCTTAGTATTTTGTCCACAGTTAATTTTAGGATTGAGTTTGAGGGACGATAGTATGGATTTATGTAGGGTATTTTATTGTTTATTTTGAAAGGGGTTTTTGCTGTCTGAATAGTAGGGTTGAGGTGTCGTTTTGACTGGAAAGGGAACTCAAATGTATTATTCAGGGTTGCCAATCCCGCATGGAAACATTATCAAATACTCCAAACTCACAGACAAAGCATTTACATTTTGCAGTATTGCCAACAAACCAACTAAAACGCATTTTCTCCAGGTTATTCCCAACATTTGTTTTCACAACCTGCCAACCTCGGAATTTTTTTTTGTTTTCTCCTTATTTATTTATACACCTATACTATCTTTGGATTTAATTTTAGCTTTTAGTTAATAAAAATTTTAATATTATATTCGATGAACTTAGTTCGTGCGTAAAAGTTTAAGTAAGACATGCGTAAAATACCAAGATAATAATATATTAGATAGATTGTTAAGTCACTTTTCACATTTATGGATGATGATATTCATAAATGTAGAACATGCCTTGCTTTTGAATTTGAATGTTGTGGTAATAGAAATTTAGTACAAAGGAGACGCTTTAAACTTTTGAGTTATCTACTAATATTGTTACATTTATTTCCATTTGAAGCCTTAAACTTTTGAGTTATTTACTAATATTGTTACATATCCTACAATACGAAACCTTAAACGTTTGAGTTATTTACTAATATTGTTGTTGTATTTCCTACAATACGAAGCACTAAACTTTTGAGTTATGTACTAATATTGTTACATTTCCTACACTACGAAACCTTAAACGTTTGAGTTATTTACTAATATTGCTGTTGTATTTCCTACAATGCGAAGCACTAAACTTTTGAGTTATCTACTAATATTTTTACATTTCTTACTATACGAAGCCTTAAACTTTTGAGTTATCTACTAATATTGTTACATTTCCTACAATACGAAACCTTAAACTTTTGAGTTATCTACTAATATTGTTACATTTCCTACAGTACAAAGCCTTAAACTTTTGAGTTATCTACTAATATTGTTACATTTATTTTCATTTGAAGCCTTAAACTTTTGAGTTATCTACTAATATTGTTGCATTTCCTACAATACGAAGCCTTAAACTTTTGAGTTATCTACTAATATTGTTGCATTTCCTACAATACGAAGCCTTAAACTTTTGAGTTATCTACTAATATAGTTGCATCTCCTGCAATACTAAATTCTCCTAGTTTAGTATTGGTATCCTGTTGATTGGGGGTCCCTGATATACCTTGCTATCATCCGCGCTTGTCACGTGGGAGATTCATCATGATATAAATTGGTAGCTAGTAGCTACTAAAGTGAAATTGCGTGTTCAGGTTACCAATGTCAACTATGCAGGTTATACATCTGATTGAGCGACACGCTAACTCCCATGTCATCCATTTCATATATTTAGTTGTGTAAGCCCTTTAACAGACCTAAGCCCTCCGCGGGCTGTTTCGTCACGGATTATTATTATTACTCCATCCAGTTGCTTGAACAATTTAATATAAGGAAAAGGGTTTGTTATTACAATGATAGATTATCGATACAAATGAGATGCATTACATACTACGTAATACATACATGTTACAGGTAATGTAATTTATTGATAATTAATATTCATGAATATTATTATCATTATTACACATACTATGGTTTATATAGAGAAATAGTATTTTCGTGCGTGTTAACATCTAATGAATAGATTATATGAAATGTATGCAGCATAAACATGCGGTAAATGTATTTTAAGTGGTTCTTAAGTTTACCGGGTTAAAATATAATATGACGAAGATAATCATTAATCCTCTAATTTGAATGAAATTATGAAAATCTTTATTAATTCCTCAATTTGATTGAACTCATAAAAATAAACCAACAGCGAATCCGCTGTAAAGTGTTAAACGTTTAAAATAGAAAAACAACGTTTTCACCAATATCTTACGTTCTAACGTATCGATCTAAATAAAACTTCATTTAAATCATCTAAATTACAATTGAAACAGGCATGTAAAAATTCACCTGAAACAAGTTGAAGTTTTTGTGTAATGGAGTGATACATTTTCATTTTATAGAACTAGTTTAAATGGAGATGGCGGGGCGTGAGGATTAAGGAATAGCCCTGTTCCCTCAATACACCGCTATTTACTACAATCATCCTCTTTTAACTATCATCTCATCATGATTAACTATTTTCTTAAATATGTAAGATTTATTGTATTACGTTTGTTTAAATGAAAGTAACGTGATGCCTAATAACGACACTTTAAACTCCTGGAGTGGCTATTTTTTTATTTAAATGAATTCATTCTTTTTCTCATTCACATGTAACATCTTACGACAACTAATGATTACAGAGAAAAATTTATAAAACTCCCCTTGAGCAACTGTATAGTGTTGGTAACACTCATAGTTGTTTTTTATAGCGCAAGATTGTATATAGGGCATAGGGTTGGTAGGTTTACGTACAAAAACATATCAGATGTCCGAAGATGTAAGGAGGTCTCATGGAACGAAATGTTCACATACAGTCCTCATGGCACTCATTTTCCACGCCTTAAGGCATTTACAATAACAAAAAGGGGTTTTCTTTTGATTATTATTTACGAGTAGATTTACATAGTGAGTTTGGACTAAGGTAGTTAATTCTATAAGTCCAAATTGAGAGGAGCAGGCTGTAAACATTTTATCTTCTCCCTATGTGAGTTAGAGCTGAATACCTACAAAATATTTAAACTGACATGGAACTACTAGACAGTAATAGGTAAATT
Source organism: Gerris lacustris (assembly GCA_951217055.1). Taxonomy (NCBI): domain Eukaryota; kingdom Metazoa; phylum Arthropoda; class Insecta; order Hemiptera; family Gerridae; genus Gerris; species Gerris lacustris. The sequence goes on from OX578276.1 coordinate 44,595,408, forward strand.
GTTAAACAAGCGAGACACAGTTAGAAACAGTTAAATGTAAACTTTGTGTAGGTTGACTTGATCTTACAGCTGCTCTTGGAACAATCCTTGCGTAGCTATCAAGTACCACCATCCTGTCTCCTGTCCTACTTTCCTTTTAGTTTCTTTAGGGAATTGTATTTCACTTTTTGTTTGCCCTTCTGACATCCCTTCTTTTTTTTCAATTTCTTTGTACCTTTTTTTTTACTTCTTGTAAATAACTTTTAGAATATTTTCCTTTTTTATCCCTTCAGGCCATTTTTAAAAGGGACTATCACTATCACTGCTGAGTATTTTGTTCACCTGGTTCTGTTTTGTTGTATAATTTGGATAGCAAACAGTTACAAGTATATATTGAAAATTGTCAAAAACTTTTGACTTGAATAAGGTTTTGCTTTTTTAAGTATATATTGCTTCCGAGCTTACCGAAGGTAACGGAAGCATTGTGTTCACTTTTAAAAACGAAAAACTTTTATGCCTCCGATTTTAAAAATTCCAAGACAGAAATCCGTTTCAGACATCAGGGGACATTTTTGGTCTCATGTCTGTCTGTCTGTCTGTCTGTTTTTTCATTAATATTTCTCGTTCATTTAACGCTAGTCATGCCATCAGATCACAATCAAACCACTTAACGCTTACTTTATTCTACTAGTTTTTATTTCTATAGCTCCATAGTCTTTCCAAATAGGGCATTATTTAGTGACATATTTGAAAATTAATTATTTTATAATGATCGATACATATATGTATATAACATTACCTATATCAAATTCATACAATACATATATGTATACATATATCAACACAGATATGTAAATTTATATATATATATTGGATTGAATTTGATAACAAAATTTCAGTGTTAGTAATCTTAGATGTTATGTATAACATTATATATTAAATTTTTTTTTCATTGTAGTACCATGACACACTTTTAAATCTTTGTCCTTAAGAGTTCTGTGCATCTAGACGCAAAAATTAGTTTATTTTGAAATTCTTTTATCTTCTTTCGCTGATTCATTTATCAGCAATATTATCTGATTTTTTTTTTATTATTGATTAGGAAGCTCGCTCCTTTTCAATTTTTCATTTTTAACTACCTATAAATACTATTCTTTTGATCGTAAAAAAATGTTTTTTCTTTGCCTTATTTTTTTCAATTTTGGGTGTAAATGGAGTCACATTTCTGTTACGCTGGAAAGAGGTCCTAAGGATAAAAAAAAAAGAAATACGAAGAAAGAAATATTATAGCATTTCGTTCCATAAATATTTATTGATATTACGAAAAGGGCGAGAGAGGTGCTATTCTTCAGAGCAAACAACCCTTGGAGGTAAAGCCTTAGAAAAACTAGAATAAAGTACCGCCGGACCTCCTTCTAAAGCCTGTAGAACCTCAAATGAAATTATTTCTTCATTGGATGCTAAGGCTTCACTTTTATTGGACGAGTTATGTTTTTGGTCGTTCCTTCTATGAGGTTTTTCTTTCATAAGAAAGAGAAACTGTTATTCCATTCTATATATGGAATTCTATTTTAGACGCTACATAACAAAAGGGGGATTCACTTAAAGGAGTTACTATTGTCGGATTATGGTATTAGGAGCAGGTGAAATGAGCTGGTTTCTTTTTTGCGCTGGTAGAGAAACTGTCTTATTTTTCTTCCTTGATAAAAATTTGTCCTATACTTTCATATTATCATATCTTGAATTTATCGTTTTATTTTGTTGGTCTCAAACTTTTATTTTCTTTATATTAAACGTTTTTATTTGTTTTCCTGCTTAATCAAGTCTATTATCTTATCCTGAAAAACACTTATGTGAAATTAAATCATTGAGATTTCCCATTCCATTCTGTACTCTTGTATTATTTAAGAGCTGTATTTTAGATATTTTGGAAGATAATTTTGTAATAATTATAGTTTTTTAAATAATGAAAATACTGTTAACAGTCAACTGAAAGTTCTGATCAATATTGAGGTTTATCAGCGTTACCGTGTAAGCGTTGAGCATGATAAAAGAAATGACGTTTTAAACTTAGCTATCCCTATCCTTCTTTATGCTGCTTATGCCTAAAAACTATAAATAAATTACGAAATACAAAATTATAAACATTCACGCTAAAGTAAGGTAGGATATGAAGCCAGTATCAAATATAATTCGGAACAAAATATTGAACAATTATCATAAATATTTTACATTTAATAACTCGCAGTGGCAAAGCTTTGACTTTATTGTGCCTGCTAACATATTTGTTGAAAATGTTTATTAACGTTTGTTTTCCAAGCGTTATTCAGAGAATTTTGTGTTTTTCCAGGAAATATTTAAACACTTTTTGATCTACATAGCTTTCATTTATATTTGTTTAATTAAACAGTGACCATGTTACCCTAAAATGAAGAACAGAGCGTACATTGTTTAAATTAAAGTCATTTAGATTTTTAGTGAATTCCCAAAAGGGGGGTATTTGCCCCTTTCACAGTTAATCAAAACGAGAACACCACTTATCGAGTGCAATTGAAACAAAGCTTTCATTACTTCCCCAATTAACAGTTGAAACAAAATCCCGGATTCATTTTCAATTAGCACAAAAGAGAATAAAATAATTTTTAAAATACTATCGCCTTCCTCTCAAATTTCACCACTTCAAAAATAATAATAGAACTATATTAAATGCTCTTTTACTTGGAAATATTTGAATTTCTGGATGAATAATTAAAAAGATATAACATTCCGTTATTTTAGCGGTAACAAATATTTATTTTTTTCGAAATTTAAAAACGAATAATTGATTTATATTATTATTTTTTCTTGTTAAAGTTTAATTATTCTTATTTGATATTTTATAAATTATTTTTCATCATTGAAAATTATTTATGCTACGTTTGAAAAGAGAATAAGTCTAACTGTGTTAAAAGGTGTATAGTAGTAGTGGTTAAACGGGAAGGACGAACCACTTGTTCCGACTTAGCAATCAGGCCACATTACCATTTTACTAACCCCGTGACGGAGAGTTCCAGCCACTTCCCACATTATAACTGTACTACAGAACATAGTACCGCCGAAGCGGGTATGGTGTGGTCATCAGTGAGCTATTTAAATCAAAGCATCACGGCGAGGGATCAAACCCACGACCTTGATCCGCTTTGATTAATTGATAGCTGGGCAAGCGCCTAGAGCACGTCGGCCACGCTGGCTACCTAAAAAAAGGTCCTCCCTAAAAGGTGCTTAAGTCAATAGTAACATCTTCTCAATATTGAGACCACGGGTTCGATCACACGCCTCGGCATTTTGATTTGCATGACTCACGATGTATTCGCTTCGGCTGTACATTGGTGGTGTCTAACTAATTTCTAGGTTCTAACAAGTGGTTTGTACTGACCGTTCTATTTATACTATTAACTCTTTTAAAAGATTGTACTTTTTCAAATCAATGCTTTACTTAGTGTATCATCTTTAAAGATCGTTGCACCAAAGGCTTTAAATTTCTCAACTTGTTCCAGCAACTTTTTAAAGTGAAACTTTTTTAGGCGCGTTAGAGTAAATTGGCTATGATGAAACAAAATTGCATGTAACGAAGTTTGTGATTCAAGACTCGTCTAAGTGAAAGATTTACCTCTTAAAAAATCTTTACTTCGACGAGTCTCGATCCACCGACCTCTGTTTCAGCAGGCATAAGTGCTAACCATTGCACCACGGAGCGGGGAGGTAGATGATTTTTCAATATACATAATTGGTATATAAGCGTAATATTATATACTTTATAAAAATATAATATAAATAATTGTTGTTTTCATGTTTTGTTTTCACCATTCCCTAAAATGTTTTAAAAATAATTTATTACTACTTTTTTATTACCTTGCTTTCTTGTTTGTTTGTTTGTTTGTCCAGTAAAAATATTGCAATCGATTTTTAACTAACTTCCCGAGTAGCTAGACATTTGAAAATTTTAGAATAGCTCAGAACAAGATGACAATGCATTATTTTAATACTTTTAGCCATCTTTCAGCAGAATTTATTTGTTTTCAGCAAATTTTGCTGTATGGAAAGTTAGTTCCAAAAAAATCCGTAAGTTATTTTATTTGTTTTGACATATCCAATGGTAAATTCTATTTGTTCTTTTGCTCTCGTCGCCTTATCAGTTTGTTTACTTTATCGTTATCAGTTAGTTATCACGCATGCGCTACTGAGAGCAAAGCCTCAGTGCTGCCTTTTTGAAAGCGTTCGATTGTGTAACTACTTCCGCAAGTTCGCGTCTTTACGAAGTTCTTGTTCTTTGCCGCTTATTATTTGTTTGTATAAATTTGAATCCGCTCTCTGACGTTTTTACCGCTTTACGCTAATATTCCGCTACCAACTTCATAAGTAATCAACCCGCTGTACAGTCCATTTTATACACAATTGCTCTAGTTGGAGAACGGGCCGGATAATATTTAATGTCTCCCGTTATATCCAACATCCCATAATTACGATCTTCATTTTGACGGATTTCAAATTTATGATTTATGACAGAAAATTTAAAAACGTAGTATATAAAAAGTTCTTTTTGTCTTGTAATTATTTTTCAATTAAATTCCACACATAACCATTTCTTAATCCTGAAATAATAAAATCGTCAATAAATGCAAATAGAGCAGTGTTTTTAGAACTTAAGTTTCACTTCTAATGCGTGTTCTCACACTAACGTTTTATGTATAGTCAGAAAAAGTGCAGACAATTTAATCAGTTGTTTTATTAGAATGCGATAAATTAGTTCACTAAGTCACACTCCGCTGTCTGCAAAACACCAACAAATCTGGTGAGTTCGAATCTCAGAGAGGCGAAACGTGTTTTACACTCATAATCATGTTGAGTAAATAAGTAAAGAGGCTAGATCCCCTTTTCTTTAATAACTAATTACTAATAATAATAACAAATAACTTTAATAACTAATAATTATATTATGTTGATTGGGACATGCTGATTGATGTTTGCATCCTTTTATTGGTGGAATTTTAAAAATGAATGTAAACATTTTTAAAGAGCATTGAAATTATAACAAATGTATAAATAAGACTGGTCTCAATGAAAGTCTGTTTAAAACTACTTGAAGCATGTAATTCTACTTTTTAAAAGCAGGAAAAATCATTTTATTCTTTCCGTCAAAGAGATCGTTCTGAGAAAAAATATATAGGGCAGTGATTTTATTCGATCCTTCCTCAAGTTCTACTGTTCAAGTGAGAAAAAGCTGAACGATTTACCGGACAAAGAACGGTCTTCTATTTCCTTTTTCACAGATTACCTCGTATATATCCATTAGTTTGCCCTTTAGTTCTTAAAGCTTTTTTAGCTCCTGTCTCATCGTTTACCCAGTCCGATTTTTCCTTTGCCGGGTTTCCTATTCCTTCCTTCTCCATACTCAAAAGAAGAATTCTTCAGTTATTTCTGGTCTTTCTCCTGGGTAAGTTTTAAAGCAAGTTGACTTTTTGTCTCTTGCTAGACCGCTAGACGGAGAGGAAGAAGAGGAACTGGCTTTAAGTAGTTGCCTTTGTAATGCTTTATTTTCGAGTACTTTGTCTGTCTATTCTTACCACCTATCTTTCCTTTCACTTGAAAACACTAAGTCTTTAAGACTTCCTCGCCTTTTTTTTCCTTACTTCGATGCTTCTTTTTAACTTTAAAATATAAACAAGGAGGCAGAGAAATGATCTCAAGAACAATTTTACTTGAACTATAACTTAGAGCACCTCATTTTCTTTTGACTTTTTTCTGTGAAAGAAACAGTGTTCTGTTTGAAGTGTATCGGTATCTCTTCGTTTCTTATTTCTAAACGGACATGGCTTTTACATTTCCTTTTTATTTTGACCGAATAAAACAATAAATAGTTTAATGCTAGTGAAAAAAAAAAAAAAAAAACAACAACATTATTATGATACTACTTATTATACTACTATACAGGGTGTCCCAGCTAATATGGAACAGCGAAATATCACTGGAACCATGATAGATAGAAAGATGCGGTTTTCAGGGTTCTTTTCAGCGCTTCCATAAAAAATAAACATAAACATTTTCTGTGTTCAACCACAGTGTGTGCATTTTACCTAATGAATAGGAAGCCAAATTATTATTAGATTTGGATTCTATGGATAAAATAAGATTTTTTTAACTCTTGGAAATTTTTCGCTCATAGCATTAGTTTGCCGTCTGGAGAGCCCTGAACCTGCTAAAATTGAAACTTTAAGTCCATTTTACAGCTAAACTAATCAATTTAGGAAAAAAATTCTTATTTTTAGTCATAGAATCCAAATCCAGTCTAAAATGCATATCTTATTTGTAACGTTTTTTTGCCAAAAAATGTGTTCAGCAGAGCCCAAAACGTGAAAAAAATTACCAATAATGCATGTTTTTAGGAATTTATTTGGATTTTACGGCAAAAAAATAAGAATTTGTTGTATATTGAATATTTTTCCTTAATCCATTAGTTAAGCTGTAAAATGGACAAAGTTTCGGGGTTCATGGCTCTCCAGACGGCAAACAAATGCTCGGAGCAAAAAATTTCCCAGAGTAAAATATTTTTTATTTTTAGCCATAGAATCCAAATCTAGTCTAAAAAATATGGCTTCCTATTCACTTTTTTTTTAATTATGTGAAATGCACACACTTTTGTCGAGCACAGAAAATGTTCAGAATTTTTTCTGGAAGCGCATTTATAGTCATTATCGAACCCTGAAAACCGCATATTCCTATCCTTATCTATCATAGTTCCGGAGATATTTCGCTGTTCCAAATTAGCTGAGGGACCCTGTATATGTATTAAAAAGATTGATTTAATTTTACTAAAGCTTCTTTTATAAGTTATTAACTAATATATCGAAAGATGGAATATCAAAATCATAACTGTTAATTTGCAGCAATGTGTTAAATATTTTATCTACGATTGATACGAAATATAAACATTATATCTTTGTTTAGATGCGTAGAAAGTGATTATTTACGTACTTGTATTCATTGCGCATGCGCGTCTCATAGTTCTGATTAATTCCTCTTCTTTACCACACTAGTGCGGTAAAGAAGAGGAATTCTTCAGCTTTACGCACGATTAGTGAGTTTGTTTACATTTAACAAAACTAATTTGGTGTTCTTTTATTAAAGTAACTGTTTATATCGAGTTTTTAGTGAAAAACAATGAGTGAATCAAGTGACTTTGACGAAAATGTGGAGAATAATAATCCTCCAGAAATAATTAATTCGGCAAAAAATACAACTAATGAATTAATGCCATCTTTATCAAGAGAGAGATACGAACTTACATACAGCAAGTTTATTTGTTTCTGTATTTATTATTTAAATCTAACAATCGTAGATAAAGTACGGTACGCAACTCGTGCGAAAACGGCATTTTGCATTGCTCGTGTGGTTTTACAACCCTCGCTGTCGCTCGGGTGCAAACTCCACACTCGCATGCAAAATGCTACTTTCCGCACTCGACGCGTAATGTACTATTACATATTGGAATGTTGTCAGATAAATTAGTAAAACGATCTGTTAATTTAATTTAGAACAGCAACAGAGAGATAGATGAATTTTGATAGGAATATTGTGAGGTTAGTGATGTCGTAAAGAATAATATATCAACAAGGCGGGGACGACTCAGGAAGAAATAGTTCAAGGGTGTGCAAGATGACTTAAGAGTATTTGAAGAAAGAAGTTGGAGAAATATAGAGTTGATAGCAGAGAAGAACAAGAGAAGTTCTCTTACTCAATTTACAAAAACTACTTTAGTTTTACATGAGAGCACACCTAGTTACTAAGTACGCGTACGCACCAATTATTGTTTCGTACCTCAACAATAAGTCCACAAAAGTAAGTTGCTGTAGTGTTACCCTTGGTTTTTACAATGTTAGTTTAATATAAGGAATCGGTTAGACACACCAGGACAAACCCATTTTCTTAATATAAGAACGACGTACTCGATTTATTTGGTTAAAATTTACATATATTTTTATTTAATTGGACCAAATTTTAGAATGGTTTAATCGAAATCGTCGGAACTATTTTTGAGAAACTAATTAAAGAACTAATTAGAAATAAGTTGTTTTTTTCCCAGGAGGAGCGCCTCCTAATTGAAAGGTACATTAATTTTGTTTAATGAATGGACTTTAGTTATACCACAAGTTTTTAAAAAAGCAATATATTTCGGATGTTACTCCGTCATCAGGCACAAAAACAAAGACTTCATAACTAGATTGCACTTAATATATAAAATTTGAAATATAATTAACATCTAATATCTATAAAAATCACAATAAAGTACACAAGTATTAGGTTAAGGTTATGATAAGGTCATAACCAGGAAGTTATGATAAAGTCTTATCATAACCTTAACCTAATACTTGTGTACTCTGTTTATTGTGACTTTTGTGCAATCTAGTTATGTGTTCTTTGTTTTTGTGCCTGATGATGGAGCAACATCCGAAATATTTTGCTTTTTTAAAAACTTGTGGTAGAACTAAAGTCCATTCCTTAAACCTTATTAGGGAGTTCTACATAAAGAACATTCGAACTTTAAGAAAACTATTGTACATTCATTTCTCGATTTTGATGTTTTACTTTCAGACGTAAAAATATCTTTAAAAAAATCCCATTTTTTTTCGATTCTCCCATGCTGTTAGAATTAAAACTAATCTTGACCCTACTGTACATAGTTTCAGCGAAGTTACTTCTGTAATAATATATGACAAGGTATGAAACCTTGTTTTCTGCAGAAGATATTACGAATTGTTCCAAAGGGCTAGGTGTCCTTGAAGCTTATTTCTTCTATAGTTAGAAAGTTTTTTTTTTCTTTTTAAATAAAAAAAGATACCGCCATTAAGTATCTTGTATCTAGCTGGCAATGAAAACCCAACCCCGCCATAAACTGTTATAGCCTGCACTCACTGTCGCAAGGGAACGAAGAGAATAGAAGCCGTTTACATTTACACACGCTGAATGTAGTTACCGGTATTTGTAGTCCCAGGGCATCATTTCTTTCTTCTCCCCTTAAAAGACTTTATTTTCTATCGACAACTGGGAAATGAAAATACTGAAAAGGAAAAACGAAAAAAAGACATAAGAAAGTCATTGACAGAGAAAATTACTAAGAATAGTAACAGTGGAATGAATTTAACAGAGTTCTAATCAAACTGAGTTAGGTTTTCTATTTAATCCTCCATGTTTTCCTTATGTTAATTTTGTTCCAAAGAAGACAATTAACCTAAAACAAGAACTAATAAAAAAAAATTGTAATTAATAAATTGATCCGACAAACAAACACGAAGAAATTGTAAAGTGTTTAATTAGTGATGGTTAACATTTTGGTTTTGGTTTATTTGCATTAATATCTTGGAAAATATTTTTATCTACTTGTAGCAGCAACATGAGGCATTATTGAACTGATTTCGGGTAGAGAAATGAGATTTTACTGCCTAGGCGGTAAAATGAGAACAAAATTTGCTGCTTAGGCAGCAACTTTTTCATTTTTATGATGTTAGCAATAAAAGTTTATTTTATTATCTCTATCTTATAACATTATATATTATTATAGTTCAATAAGTGATATTTAATAAATAAACGTAGTATAATAGAAGATATCTTTTATATTGTGTGCATTATTCATTCTGAAGTTTTGTGTGTTATTGTTATTAACGTGTGTTTTGTATTTTGTTGTTATAGATTCAGTTTTCTATTCACTTATTGTTATTATTCCCAAGCTTCTTATTTGATGTCTATATGAACATTAATTTTAGTTAATACATATGTTATTATCTTATTAATATAACATAGTAATTAACTATGTTATATTAATAAAGATGGTAAAATATTGTATGCAACAAGTCAGCAAAGGAAACATTTCTGCCTCGTTTAGTCGAATAGGTAAATTACCTGCCTCGGCTTCAATAATTTAATTTATGATAGCCTGTCCTCGCCTTCGGCTTGGAGGCTAATCTAGAGGCTAGTCACACGTCAGTAAAATTCCATTTTGCTGACTTGTTACATAAATAACTATTTCCCCCCAGGAAAACTAGTTTGTAGGTAGTTAAATTAGCATAGGAATTTTCCATACATATTTTAGAAAGTAAAAATATAATAAATTTAAACAATTATCTAGAGGATAATGGGTACTTTAGCAGGAAGGAGTTGTTAAATATAATCTGAATCTATGTACCTGTACCTCAGGGCATATGCAGATGATGTACTAGTCCTGATCAGAGGCAAGTTCCTAAGTACCTGCTGTGAAAGGATGCAACGAGCTTGTAGGATAATTGAAGGATGGTGTAGAGAGGTAGGACTCTCAGTCAATCCATCCAAGACTGAGATAATAATCTTTACTAGAAAAAGGAAACTTGTGGATTTCAAAGCTCCCAAATGAGCTTACTTTGGCCAACGAGGTGAAATACCTAGGTATAACCTTAGACCAAAAACTAATTTGGAAATGACACATGGATAAGGTAGTAGAAAAGGCTACGATAACCTTCTGGCAACTTAGGCGAGCAGTAGGGAAGACATGGGGACTGTCGCCAAAGATCCTCAAGTGGCTGTACACCGCAGTCATTAGACCCAGGATTCATTACGGATCCCTAGTGTGGTGGCCTAGAACTGAGGTAACCAGCTCGGCTAAGGGGCTCAGTAAGGTTCAGAGGTTGGCCTGCCTTAGTATAACAGAGGCAATGAGAACTACACCTACGGCAGCCTTGGAAGCTTTAGTAGGAGTCCCCCCTCTCCAGCTATGGATCAAAGGAGAAGCCATCGCTTCGTATGTCAGACTAAGGGACAATGGACAATGGCTAGGTAAAAGGTCCGTTATAAGGCACTTAGACATAGGAAGGTTCGCTGAACTTAAGATCCCACTTACGGGGATCAGAACAAAAGGAGTGGACTATCAGCTTAAGCTGAAAAGGAGATATAAGGTAGAAATCCCATCTAGAGCCGCATGGGAATCAGGAGAAATTAAATTTGACACAGAGACTCTAGTGGCATACACGGACGGCTCAAAGAATGAGAATGGTATGTCAGGTGCGGGACTTTACTTAGAAAGGTCCGGCACCCAAGAGAGTTTCCCACTAGGAAAATATATCACAGTCTTCCAGGCTGAAGTCTACGCCATCCTAGAGGTGACAAGAAGGCAAGAGGTGGTAGAGGCGAGAACTAAAAAAGTAGCAGTATGCTCGGATAGTCAAGCAGCACTCAAAGCACTCTGCGCTCCAAGTGCAGACTCAGCTCTGGTTAAAGAGTGCCAGGAGGCCTTAGAGACGCTTGCAGAGTTAAAGAAGGTTACACTGCTTTGGATTCCTGGTCACACAGGCGTTCCAGGTAATGAAAAAGCAGATGAAATGGCAAAAAATCTGGCCTCCATGCCGTTCTGCGAACCGGAGTCTGCTATTGATTGGTCCAGAGGACAAACTAAATCGGCCATCAAAAAGTGGATCTGGGAGGAACCAGGGAGGACCTGGACAAGAAGTGAAGGATGTAGGCAGACCAAGATGATGCTGCCTAAGCTAGATAAAGGGAAAACCAGATGGCTCATGGGACTGTGCATACCCAACCTAAGAAAAATAGTGGGGGTCTTAACAGGACATTGTCAGCTGAAGAGACATCTGGCACTATTAAAGATTGAAGAGGATCCCACATGTCCAGTGTGCAGTGAAGAAGAGGAAACAGCCTACCACCTGGTGGGAACTTGCGAAAGACATGGGAGACTACGCTTTCACATCTTAGGATCGGGGATTATCAGAGAGGAAGAACTTGTCACACTAAAGTGGCAGGATGTCCTCTCCTTTATCACCCAAACTAGGAGACTTGAGGGTAAGACTGAGGTGGTTCGATGGGCGTGAAAAACCAGGGGTTGGCAAAAAGGACACGAGTGCGGTCTAGTTGCCAGGCTTGTCCTCCCCGCCCCCTTACTACTAGTTCTTCTTAGGATCATAGTGCTATGTTTTGGTGAAGTATAAGCTATAGATTATAGATGTGAAAATAGTGTGTGTTTCTGTGTTCTTAATCTTTGTAGCGTGCTTGTTAGAGAGAATCCGCTTCTTTATATCTTGGCAGAGTAGCTGGATCGCTAGATGTTTTATTTCTTTTTAAACTTTTCTTAAAACCCTATTAATAATTTGGACATCAGTCGAATTAAATATGCGTCAGAAAAGGGAGCTTAATGCTAGACTGAACAGCTCCGAATTAAGATTTTTTTTTTGTCTCTGAGTCACTTGAAAGTTAAACCCTTTGTATTGAGTCTAAATAATAATCTACCTTTCCAACATATATAGCTTCAATGCTTTCCTGAATAAAAGGCTTTGAAAATTTTGCCCTGGTCAACCCACAAAAGCTCATTTAGAAATTCAACCCTACAGTGACATCCCTTTTTAAACCTTGTTTGTTTTAACCAAACGAAGACAAAAGACAATGAATGATTACTATCCAACGTTGCTTGAAAGCTGTAAAAACAAATGAACTCTTATTTTCTCTTTGTAGTGGTTTTTCCTTTGTGTCCTTCCAAGGGGGCCTAATATATTAAAGGCATGTTTTTCTCGGTTGGCCGGTTTTCCAAGCTATTGTTTTCTAGAACTAGTTCTATAGTTACCACAGTGTAACTCTAGTCATATGAAGAGGTCCTCATTTGAATTTGACTCGGGTTTCTCATATATTATGCTAGAGAATCTGCCCCCCTGTTGTTCCGTTGAGCGTTCTTGTACTTCTGGGAGTAGCTCTGAGATGTTTCCTCTCTACTACCGTAGCTCCCCCCGAAGGCAGTGCTTTAGTTTTACATGAATTATTCTCTTTGAGTCTTCGATGATAAAATTCCGTCATAAAATGTTATCAAGGAGAGAGTCGTTGTCCTGGTATGTCCCTCCAAGTTAGATCTTTCTAATTGTCGCTGTATCATTTCTTGTCGGATCTTAAAATTCATCTGGAAAAATGGTACTTTTATGAATAATTTATGAGCTTCTAAAACTGTACTGTTTGAAGTTTTAATTTATAAACTCTTTTCAACTAAACTTAAAATTTTACCTTGGGAAAGTAAGATAAGGAATATAAGAAGATACCAAAACTAGAAAGTGGGTTGAGCACAATTTGAAACTACAATAAGTTTAAAAATAAAATTTAAAAAATGACGGTAAGCTTGAACAAAACTTTCTAATGTGCTACATCAAATTTAATCTACTAGATTTCGGAAGCAAAACCCTGGACCCGTTTCATTTCCTACAGTTGGCTCTCTGGCGTTAACACACTTGTATCTTCCTAACAAATTTTATTTAAACTTTGCAGTTACGTAACGTGTAACAAGTATAATCAAATATCGTTTTAATGACTCGCTTTCATAGATTTTGTAAAACTAATTACTGATTACTTTATTGTCATCGAAAATACTCAATCTCTACTAGTTTCATCTTTCTAGATATTCGGTAAGTGGGTTAAATTTACATTCAATAAAATAGATATTCGGTAAGTGGGTTAAATTTACATTCAAGATTTGGAGACAAAAAATAAAACAAAGAAAGTAAAAGCGTGTAATAACCCAAACTCAGGGAAAATATTGAGAAGCCCCAAAAAAATCTTCACTAGAAAACAAGTGGTTAATTTTTTTTTTACGAAAATGTATCGTGTGGGGTTGTTAAATGATAGACACCCTGAGTACAAATATATATTTGGTTATGTCTCTTTATTTTTTTAACAAATCAAAGAAATTATTACAGTTGTTGTTTGTCTAAAAAAAAACCAAAAAAACCCTTTTTTATGGAATTTTTCATAAATGGCATATTTTGTAAGAAAAATTTCGCCCCCCCCCCTTCAAAAAAAATCTTTAAAACTCGTCTGATTTGTTTAAATGCCTCCAGACCTTAAATTGTGTGTAATGACTGCATACAATTGGCAACTATACAATACAGGGTGTCCCAGCTAATATGGAACAGCGAAATATCTCCGGAACCATGATAGATAGAAAGATGCGGTTTTTAGGGTTCGATAATGGCTATAAATGTGCTTCCAGGAAAAATGCTGAACATTTTCTGTGTTCAGCAACAGTGTGTGCATTTTACAAAATTAAGAAACAGATAATAGGAAACCATATTTTTTAGACTGGATTTGGATTCTACGGTTAAAAATAATAATTTTTTACTCTTGGAAATTTTTCGCTCCGAGCATTATTTTGCCGTCTGGAGAGCCCTGAACTTGCTAAAATTAAAACTTTAAGTTCATTTTGCAGCTAAACTAATGGATTTAGGAAAAAAATTCAAGATATCAAAGATGTTTTATTTTTAAGTTCTTAATTTTTGCCGTAAAATCCAAATCCATTCTAAACACTATTGCTGAACACAGAAAATGTTCAGATGTTCATTTTTTCTAGAAGCGCATTTATAGGCATTATCGAAACCTGAAACCCGCATCTTTCTATCTATCATGGTTCCGGAGATATTTCGCAGTTCCATATTAGCTGGGACACCCTGTATTGTTTAATGCATACAATTAAACTTTTTATGGAAAAATTCGATTAAAATAACGTGTTCATTAATTTTCCTAGACTCAAATTAATAATTTATTCAAAAATTTAAGGAGTTTTATTTTAAACAAAAAATACACATATTGGCTCTCTTCTAAATCTAAATTATTTCCTTGTTGGAACATCGTATTTTTTTTTTAAAAAAAAAGACAAAATGTGGAAATTGTGTATAAAATGTGTTAATATTGACAAACAACAAAGGCAATAATTTTATGTTTTATAAAACAGTAAATCTAGTTTTGGTCTGATAATGAAGTCATGATCCTTGCTAATATTTTATTTTTTGCTTCCGAGCTTACCGAAGGTAACAGAAAGCTATGTGATCGTTTTAAAAAACGAAAATATTTTATGTCTCCGACCTCAAAAATTCCAAGACAGAAGTCTGTTCAGAATATTTTAATTTGAGTTATAAAGGTAGACATAATAATAAAATTTTATCTTGCGCACTACAAAATTTGCTTTTTTAGATAATACGAAAGAGTTGCAATATGTTTCATCAATTAAAATGCCACTTAAGTTGTTAACAAGATTCCATATTAAAGTGATTATTTAAAAAAAAAAAAGGTTTTATCCATTCTAGGTGTAATGGACCAAGTCAGTTAAAGAGATAACAGCTGATAATGGGCCTTAACCTTCTATTCTTTATATTATGCATGTGAAACGACCCATCACATAATTATGTTGAGGGTAATTAAACATTAAACCATTCGTGTTCAAAAAAGTGTAATTTTATCCTGATACATACACTTCATCTCAACATTTAAAGTCGAGCTTATTCCGTACCTTTGAAATATTTCTCTATATTATAAATTTTAGTTTTTAAGGTACAGGTTTAAATAATAATAATAATAATAATATATATTTATTATAATCCGTGGCTTAACAGCCCTTTCAGGGTCAGGGCTAACTATTACCCTCTTTACTGCTATTTTAGTGATGGGTAACAGGGAGCTATTGCGTCAACTCCCATCAGTCGGGTATTATCTGGTTCATAATACCGACAGACGCCATTTCTATCGCATAGCTACCCATATACCACTGTGCTTGGAGAATACTAAGAACAGCTGGTTCTTTCAGACAAAGGACGCACAACAAGACAAGAATAACTTGCGTGAAGATCGATAAAACCTGTCTTTATAATTCAGATCTTGGTGTTGCCATCGTCTCGCGTCTTTGGTTTGAACTTTAACCTTTGGCATTTAGATCATGATAACGTTTAATCCCATTTGGTTTGAAACGTTTTCTTTGATATTCATATTATGGTAGTACCAGTACCAACATATTGACTCTTAGTTTGGACTTAAGTATTTCATATTAAGTTCTTGGTAACATCTCGGTCTCGCCACTTTGGTTTGAAACGTATTCTTTGGAATTCGTATATTGGTAGTGCCAATATCTCGACTCTTAGTTTGGTCTTAAGTATTTCATATTAATTTCTTGGTAACATCTCGCCACTTTGGTTTCAAACGTACTCTTTGGAATTCATATCTTGGTAGTGAGAATAACTCGACTCTTAGTTTGGACTTAAGTATTTCATATTAAGTTCTTGGTAACATCTCGCCACTTTGGTTTCAAACGTATTCTTTGGAATTCATATCTTGGTAGTGAGAATAACTCGACTCTTAGTTAGGACTTAAGTATTTCATATTAAGTTCTTGGTAACATCTCGCCACTTTGGTTTCAAACATATTCTTTGGAATTCATATCTTGGTAGTGAGAATATCTCGACTCTTAGTTTGGACTTTAGTATTTCATATTAAGTTCTTGGTACCATCTCGCCACTTTGGTTTGAAACGTATTCTTTGGAATTCATATTTTGGTAGTGCCAATATCTCGACTCTTATTTTGGACTTAAGTATTTCATATTAAGTTCTTGGTAACATCTCGCCACTTTGATTTCAAACGTATTCTTTGGAATTCATATCTTGGTAGTGAGAATATCTTTAACACTTCATAGCGGTGTCGCTGTTGGTTTTACTGAAAAAATGTATTTGAAAAAAATGTTTTTCTCATTGAATAGATGAAGTTAGATTTTTTTCCCAACCTAAAACTCCAATTTTAAATTTGAAGTTCACGTTTACGTGAGAGTTGCTCGTGAACGCTTGGACGGATAACGTTGTCCAACGAACTCGTCCTGGGGATTGGTAAAATGAACATGTCTACCAAATTTCATCAAAATCGGTTGACATTTACTCAAGTTATCGTCGCACGTTTCATAATTCGTGGACACACCCACAGACAGACAGACAGGCACGAGACCAAAAATGTTCCCTGATGTCTGAACGGATTTCTGTCTTGGAATTTTTAAAATCGGAGGCATAAAAGTTTTTCGTTCTCAAAAGTGAACACAATGCTTCCGTTACCTTCGGTAAGCTCGGAAGCAAAAAAATTGAATTAAATTTGTATAGTTAATGTTTTCAGACATAAAATAATTTCTATGCCAAAGTGATTTATCTCAAGACTATGTTCTTCAAAGTAGTGTAAATAATGTTATTTGGCTTAAAATAACAGATATCTCACCAGGTAATATCTCACCTTTTCTGAAACTCAGTCTTTGGAATATCCTTAAAGAATAGCTTCTTTGGGAAAAGTTGCTTTAAAAATATATACAATAGTCATATGGACAAAATAAATAGTACCTAAACCAGCAGGCGAAGCTCAAATCAATATTGCAAACGTTTATTACAATCAAACGTTATTACGCCGTTAAAATGTTATACCCTTTCGACGAACTCATCAAAAGTATGAATAATTACTAATAAACGTTAGCTCGTTTATAAAAAATATGATCATTCTTCTTATTAATTAATCAAAATATATTTTCCCAATAAAATTTTAAATATAAAAACATATGTTCCCCCTCTCCCGCTTTAAAATGATCGATGGTTTCCATAAATTTTATTATCATCTGTCGGTTAACCGGTGTCTAGCTTGAGGGGAAAATCTTGGTTGAAAGTTGTAACAAGTTTATTTTGCAAAATAAACTGTAGGGAGGGACCGGACCTGACACCAGAGTTTGTAAAGCCTACATTCAAGTACAATTTATCATTTCTTTTCCTACCGGTAGATATTTACTGTAACCATTTATTATTTGTACGTCAGGGTTGTTATATTTTCGGTCTTTTAACTTTACTTATTTCTAACCATTAATATGAGTTTGACATAATTTTTTTTTTTTATGTAATCCATACTTTAAAAAACACCATTAAAAACATCGATATTCTCTCCCATTTTTTTAAAAAAATGTAAATTTTAAAAATAGAAAATGTGTTACTGGAATTTATATCATGGATATTTTTAGGACTTTTAATTTATCATTTTATTTCATGCTCGAAGATGAGTCAAGAACTTACGAACCTGCAAGAATACTGTTAAAGCCCTGATATCCTTAAAATATCTCGTTATGTTTATTTACAAGTGAAGTTACTAAAAGTGGCTCAAATACATTATATGTGAAACAATCTTGAGCGAATTTATTTTCACTTAAATCATCCAAAGGCGTTCTACCATAAAAATTGGCTAAAGGTTAAAATAGAAGCAAATGATTATCAATTCTTGAGTTCAATTTCCTTGTTATCTTTATAAGAGAATCAACTAGTTTTAAAGTTTTGTTCTATAATAACATTTTATATTATGATCCCTTATTGCTCTCGTGTAAGGATTTTTTTTTTTTTTTTTCATCGTTAAGCAATATGTTTTATGAACCAATTTTTGCTTTTACAAGTTATTCATTTTCTAGAGAACTTTCATTTTTTTTTTATTTTATATGTCGTATAAAATAATACTTGCGGGACGTATGGAAAATTAATTTTCTACATATCTATAAAGTAATGTTACTTGGTATTATGTAAAGATGTGAGCATTATGTTTGTATATTAGTAAAAATCTCCAGAACCACTAACTCAATCATCTCAAAATTTTGATAGTTGCTTTATTATGTATTCCGAAGTGTTATAGGCTGTATAAAGATAAACAAATATTTATTTAATGTGTATAAATGATAGATAATAATTCGCTCCGGCATTGCACTTCCCTTTAAAATAATTAATATAAAAATACTTTTTTAGGGTCCGTAGGCAAAACCAAGGACCCTTATATTTTCCTGCGTGTGTCTGTCCGTCCGTCCTCTCGCGTGCTCTCACGGCTACACCTTTCGTCCGATCACTTTGAAATTTGGCATGTATGTGTCTTGTACCTGCCCACACATTTTAAAAATGTAGCGACTTAAAAAAAATTAGGGTAAAAAAACTTAAGGGTTAAAAATTTTACATTTTTTTTCGACACCGTGAGGGGTATCATATGAAAGGGCACGTCGAGCTGATTACAAAAATATATAATTCTTTGGTTATAACTTTGATAGGGCGAGCGTAGGCGAGTTTGAAGCTGGTGTGAAACGTGTCCCCCCCCCCCATCTATCTCGCTTATGTGGCGTGCAAAAAATCTGAAAAAATTCCTGAACATTCTTCGACCAAAATTAAAGTTACCACTTTTTGGAAATTTCGAAAAAAATATTATTTTATTTTTTATTGACAAAATACGTTTTTTTAAAATTATGGTCTTTTCGATGTATTTATATGGTTGTAGTCCGGTTCAGTGGCAAAAAAATACTTTATCGGAAGTTTGTTTATGTGTTTTGAGAATATCAGACCCATAGGATAGTTCAAAGTAAGCTTTTAAGCATTTTAGACAACACCATCAATAGAGTACTACTTAAACTATATAGAGTTGCCTACAGACCCTCGCTGTGTGCTGACCAGCACACACTTGACCTGTTTATTTCTGTATTCTTCAACTCAATTGTTTCCATGTTCAAAATTTGGGGAAGATTGAAAGACGGGAATTGGTTCAAAATTGGGGTAACGGAAACGTGCGATGAAACTTATACAAGCAAAGTAATATAAGACCAGTAAAAAGACGCTTTAGTATAATTAAAATCAATTTTTTAATACATTTATTTTCTAGAGTCAGGTGCAGGAGTTAGATGACTCTACTTCAGACTGTTCCATTTCTTAATATATTTTGGCCACTTTACATTAAGTAAAGTTTTATCACTTGTTTTAACTTTTATACTATTAACTAAGGAACAGCATGAAAACTAATTAAGATTTTGAGAATGTCCCAACAAAGGAATGAAATATCAACCAATGTTTTAAAAAAATAAAACAGCCTTTTATTTACCCCTCAAGACACCTCATCGAATCATAAAATTAATATTACAAAGCAAAGTAATATTAGATAGTAAAAAAAACAAAGTAATATAAGACCAGTAAAAACCCTTTTACGAAAGAAAACATAGATCGCTATTTCTCGCAATTTATTGGACGCATATACTCCACATTTCTGTGGACGTAAAAGTCTTTCCTTGTGCTACTGATACTTTTTAAAGCAAAGGTTTATGCGTAAATATTTATTTAAAATGTATTTGAATTACACATTACCACAGAATGACCGCACAATTTTGGCATACCACTAACTTACGTATAATTATGAATTCATAGTTGCAGTAAGCGAATAAAATTTATTTTCACATGAGAATTGAACTGGATATGTGCATTAGTTGCATGGTATCGATTTTATTTGCACGTTTTGTTTATATTATTTAGTTTTTAGTATTATGAGTTAATGAATTACTTGTTAGTTCATTATAATATCCTTGACAAACTTATATTATTTTTACAGTGTTACTCTGTATGTACTATTAGTGTATTACCTTAGACTTTACGATTTATAATTTAGCTATTATTAATTTAAAATTTTGTCATTAGATTGATAAGTACGCTGTGTGTGAAAGCAAACCTTAATATAAGGCCAGCCTCACTTGTTTATATTTTGTAAATAAAATTTTTATATTTATAGCTTGCGCACAGCTCTCTAAGGACGCCAATTCTATAGTGGACTACCATATGGTAAACTGAAAACAGAGAATGGTGTTTATTCTGTTTTTTTATAGGATGCTACTCTTAAAAAAATAGAACTTCTACAATTTTATTTCTATGGTCCTTGAAAAATAATTCCGAGTTCTATATACCAATAGCGAGGGCGAAGCATCGACGGGGGATGCTAGTATAATATATTTAATAATATAATACATTTATATATGTATAATATTTTCAAAATTTTAGGAAAGAAATTATTCAAGTTGAACACTATACAAAAGAACCTACTCGTCGAGGTCTGCTAAATAACACAGTGCTCGTTCTTGAACCAGTAATTTTTCTCTATAACTAGGCAAGGCGGCCATCTTGTGGTGGCGTGTGACGCCATGCGTCCTAAGGTAAATGTTCTTGCTCTTGTAAACCGTGTAGATGACTTAAAAGTAATAGTTTATAGTAATATTTACAATGAATAGTAATAAAGTTACCACAAAATGTGAGATTACTTTTCCCACTTTAAACAAAGTATAAAACTTTTTTAAAAAAGAAAATAAATAAAATATGAGATCCGTCAAGCACGTTTTCTTATAAAAATGTATAAATAATTCTCGCCTTGTATTTTTTTGCTTGAGAAAATTGTTATGATGAACTATGCTAATGTAAATTTTAATTTTACGGTTTTTGGAGGGAAAAAACCCCAAAATATTTTACTATTTAGGTAAACAAATTTCGAGAAAAAAGTTGTTTTGAAAATTTTCTCCGAGATAAAATGCTAACTGTAATCAGCATTTCAAAACAGGAGTTGGGCTGGGTAATAGTTGGCAGCAATTTGAAGCCTTAATGAAGTGAATGCAATTTACATAAAGTGGAGATTATGCAAACCTTGGCTAATTGCCGTGCCTTTTTAATCCTACACCGTCTCGCTGTGAACAATACGTATCCCTCTCTCTTTATCAACCGCGCCATCATGCACTCGATCACTCTTAGTAACAATCGCCTTTGCAAATTAGACTCTTTGTAATTTATTACAAGGGATTAAATATTGTCAAAACGTTTATGTTTTAAGTGTTGGAATAAGCAAACGCAATGAATTTTGAATTTTCTGCAATGAATCTTTGCATTTAATGTCCAAAAATTGCCTCAGAAGTATGGGGGTAGAAGAGGCCTGGCTGCAGCAAACAGACCTTATTTTGGATTCTTTTTCCAACCCCAGAATTACACACCCATTAAACCACCACCATCCTACTCTCAAATCTCCTTGATCAGATTATAAAGGAGAGGACGTCTTCCCATTTTAAAGTCGCAAGCTCCTCTTCATTTATCCTGCTCCTAAGGTCTCCCACGAAATGGTAAGCAATATCCTCTTCTTCGCCACACCCTAAAAAGGTAGGGTCATCTTTGATTTTTAATAATGCTGGATGTCTTCTGAGCTGGTAGTGTCCAATCAAGACACCAACTAAGTTCCTCAGGTTGGGTCTACTCTGTCCTAACTCTCCTTTTGATTAGTTTTAGCAGTACCATCTTGGACTGCCCATACATTCCTCCGTGCTTATCCATGCCCTCTCTTCTTCCCAGATCCGCTTCTTGATAGCTAACTTAGTCTGTCCTCTAGACCAGTCAATTACCGGTCCACATAATGGTTGAAGCTTCTATTTTAGCTATGTCATCTGCCTTTTCATTTCCTTGGATCCCTGTGCGACATGATACCCAGTGTAACCTCTTTCCCCTCTGCAAGCAGCTCCAATGCCTCCTGTGCTCCTTTACGAGGGCAGAACCTGCTCTTGGGACATCTCTTTACTGTCAAGTACTAAGCAAATCGCTACTGATTTTACTACTGTTAATATAACCTCGGGCCCTTTTTTTTACACCAGATTGGGGCAATTCGGCCATATTAGCTCTAGCAGTCCATTACAAGACGGATACGTGTTTTTCGGAGATATCTTTTCCTCCTTGTCGTATATTTAGAATATCTCCAGCATCGCTGAGAGAGACCTAACCTCAGGTCTTCTTATCACTTCAAAAATGGCGTAGATTTTCGCCTGAAAAACAGTGGTGATTATGCCTAGCGAGAAACTCACTTCCAAGTTACAGCTCCTCCTTGGCATTCCTTTTTCGTTCTTTGAGCTATTTGTGTTGCCACTAGATTTACAAATCAAAATCATATTCTATATATATATATATATATATATATATATATATATATATATATATATATATATATATATATATATATATATATATATATATATATATATATATATATAATATAAATAGCTGAACAATAAAATTCAAGTTGATTCTTGAGGAAATAAGAAAAGGCGCATAGTAAGAAAAACTTAGTTTTAACACGTTTACATCTCATTTCAGCCGTGACGGATTTCGTGACGGCAGTTTCCTTGAACACGATCATGCTTATAGTATCCTTGTATTCTGACAAAAACAACACATTTATTTTTAGTAATTGTTTATAATTATTTTATGATAAGAATAATAATTTCATTAATAAAAAGTATAATTGAATGTTTTTATTTATTTATTTTTTTTTAGTAAAATTCAAATACTATCTACTGTAAGCCATTTTTAATTTAAGAAACTTAAATTGCTAGAACTATAATTAAATTTAGAATATGGAAGTTAGATCTAGTAGAACTTACTCGGAGACTTGGCTAAACCCATGATCTTACAACTTTACTATGTATACAACTATTATATATATATATATATATATATATATGATATGATATGATATTCATTGATGAAGGTTAATGTATTAGGGAATATTTCAAATTTACCGAAACGTCATTAAACCAATAGGAATTTTCTTTTTATAAAAGAGTTTCTACATATATTGAAAAAAAAAAAAATATATTTTGAATGAAACAATGTTATAACCTTTGTTGTTTTTTAACTACTCAAAAGTAAAATCAATGCATTTATATTGAGTTAAATCAACAATTCCTGAACAAATGCTTTTATTGTTGAATTTTTAATTGTAAAAAGCAAACATAAAATAAACAACATTAAATCCAGGAATACCAGTTGTTTTTTTGATTTCTTTATTCCCTTATTTGATTTTACACTTTTAATCTGTTGTAAAGGTTTTGAAAAATAAATACAAAACTTGGAGAGAAAAACAATGAACCTGTTTGTAAAAACATCAAACTACACAAAACGATTAAAGCGTATCTGCTGAAGATATTCTAACTTATTTCTTTTCAAGATTTAAAATTGATACGAAATATAAACATTATATCTTTGTTTAGATGCGTAGAAAGTGATTATTTACGTACTTGTATTCATTGCGCATGCGCGTCTCATAGTTCTGAATAATTCCTCTTCATTACCACGCTAGTGCGGTAAAGAAGAGGAATTCTTCAGCTTTACTCACGATTAGTGAGTTTGTTTACATTTAACAAAACTAATTTGGTGTTCTTTTATTAAAGTAACTGTTTATATCGAGTTTTTAGTGAAAAACAATGAGTGAATCAAGTGACTTTGACGAAAATGTGGAGAATAATAATCCTCCAGAAATAATTAATTCGGCAAAAAATACAACTAATGAATTAATGCCATCTTTATCAAGAGAGAGATACGAACTTACATACAGCAAGTTTATTTGTTTCTGTATTTATTATTTAAATCTAACAATCGTAGATAAAGTACGGTACGCAACTCGTGCGAAAACGGCATTTTGCATTGCTCGTGTGGTTTTACCACCCTCGCTATCGCTCGGGTGCAAACTCCACACTCGCATGCAAAATGCTACTTTCCGCACCCGACGCGTAATGTACTATTATATACTTTCCAATTCCTAAGCACTATTTAATTAAAATTGATCGACATAACATTACTACAATAATGACTATTTAACTTACTGATAAAAAAAAAAAATGTATTTCTTCTTATCTTATCATGTTGTACATACTTAATTAATAAAAAGGAAGGAAAAAGAAAATAGTCTGCTAATTAGTGTGGCAAATAGCTTCCTCACGCTCCACATTATTGGCGAATTGAAAATAAAAGTGTGATTGTTTGGACCCGTTTCGATTCTCTGTGGGGTCACACATATTTTTACAATATTATGTGCTCAAACGATTTTACTCATAACCAGCTGGATACCCGTGCTTCGCAACAGAGTACTTTACGGGGGATATTAATTTAATTTTATGTTACAAAATGAAATATATAATTATTATATATATTAAAATATTCATATACTCTTATCAATACTTAGATTAACTCAAAATCTTTAGCAGAAAGCCCGCAATTCTTAATGATAAAAATTACTTATAAATACCACTTTTTAATATTTGAAGTATAAGGATAATTCGGAGCTCGATTTTACTTTTACCAAAGCTAACTGATTATTTACGATTCTGCATATGTAAGGCAGTATAAATAAATCGGTCCGAGACAACTCGGAAAAACTTTCTCTTATACGAGTTCATAATTAGCTCAGTGTTTTCCATTTATTAGTTTTCGTGGGTACATTTTATTATTATTGAACATTTTACCCAAATTTATCATAAAAATAACTTCTCCTCGGCAAAGGATCGAACTCGGCCTCTTTCCGTCCTTGTTTTAATGTTATTTTCTTGAGATTTTGCCCGGGCAAAGGGCTTGTTAAATTCGTATTTACATAGACTACAAAATCGTCCGAACCGTTTTCGAAATTTTTTTTTTTTTTCACGTTTTTTCCGTTTTCGGGGGTAGCGCCTCCAAATTTGGAGCTAATATTCATTCCTCGATTTCGCTCCAGGGTATAATTTTTCTGAACATGAATACCAAATTTCGACAAAATCCTAGTAGTTTAGGACCCACGCATCTGGACAGACGACAGGCAACACTTTTTTTTGACTCAGAGGACCTCAAAACGTGTAAATCCATAAAAATCGAATTTTTCGTACCATCATAGTACTTTTTCTTTATATTAGGAAGTAAATAGTCTCCATTGAAACTGTTTCCTCAATCTAGAATGCAGCGTTGTGTTGAGAAAAACAACAACAACACTGCTTCCAAAACATCTGCTTCCTATAATATTGTATAACTTCCTGCACGATATTTAAGAGCCTCACATTTTCTTGTCGTTATATATATATATATATATATATATATATATATATATATATATATATATATATATATATATATATATATATATATATATTTTAAAAGAGAGAAAATGCATTTTCATATTCACATTAGGTTTGGTGCAAGAGAACGTATTATACGATCCTGATAAAAATTCGATCTCCGGTTTACAATTACAGCCTCAAATTCAACAAGTCGGTTATTTTGTAAATGAAGATTTTTTTTTTTTACATTTTAAACCAGTTATTCTATCTTGTTTGTACTTCAATAAATAGGAGTTCTTGTTTCTCTTTGAATATGGTTTTCTCTTAATTTTAACATAACTAGAAACTTTATATTTTGTATTCTTATTTTACAGTGTGGAGGTTTCAAACTATAGTTCTATTTAAGCAGCTCAAACTAAGTTGCTTTGTACTTAAGTAGCTTTTAGATTTAAAGTAAATTTATTTATCTTTATTTTAAGTTCTGTATAGTTCTAAAATGTATTAGCAATATTAGCATACCGGAATACTAGCTCTTATATTACAATATGTTACTGTATAAATCGGGGAGCCAGTTAAATCGTGGTGCTAAAGTCACTTTTCACCGTCTGCCTTCTCTGTTATCTAATAATTAAGCGTAGAACTAGATCGTGGGTTCGATCCCATGCCTTGGTGTTTATGATTTACATCTATGAATTGAGTGCGGTGCATAATCTTGGGTTCCGTTCTCGTGTCTTTGGACTCAAATGGACACTTATGAATTGATGGCGAAACAAGATCGTGGGTTTTGATCCCATGATTTGGTGCTCTGATTTACATTTATGAATCGAGGAAAGTAAAAAATCGTAGGTTTCGATCCCATACTTTGGTGTTCACATCTATGAATCGAGGGCGGAACAAGATCGTGAATTTCGATCCCGCGCCTTTTGTTTTATAATTAAATGGCTAATGGTGGTTAGAGGCGGTACTAACGATCACCGCACCATACTATCTTCAGCAGTACATTGAACAATTGTTTGTGTAAATTGGCTGGAACTCTGCCCGGAAATTATTAAAATAGAACCATTAAGGACCTGATTGCTTGTTACATATTAAGCTGGTAGCCATAAACAACTGATTACAATGAAATTTGGAACATATTTTCAGAAGTCATACCCCTGAGGTTAAATCGTGAGTTTTAACTTTAATCTTTTTATTTGCATAAAACCAGACAAGAAAGGAATTCTTCATTCTTACCTTCAATTTTTTTATATTTTTTTTTTCAAACCTTCTAATTATTCCGACCTTGTCAATCTGATGGAGGGACACACTTACCCCGTGTCATTTATTACATATAAAGTTGTATAAGTCCTTTGGCAGGCCTAGGCCGTTCACAAAAACTACTTGCCTGTTATTAATGAAAGCAATTTTTGAATGGTTAGTCGAAATTAGATTACAGATGGTCCAATATTAATTCCAACAGCCTGCTTCCTCTCGGACATGCTTCCTCTCGGACAGCACAACCTTTTTTTAATTAACACCTATATCTCTAAAAGTACTTATCTAGTTGTGAAAAAAATTGCATGGTTTGTCAAATGTAGTCCATAGATGTTCCCACATTCAATATAGCATAAATATGAATGAGACCTTTGGAAATTGAAACAGGTTCACACAACCACCCTTCCTATTCTCAGTAGGGACTCATTATTTTATAAACTGGACGAATGTGCCACACTAATTGGCAGACTTTTATTTGCACTATTGTTGACACCCATTAGATTTTCCTAGCGTCAAAATTTAATTATTCTGCTAGTTAAACGTTTATGTTGACTCTCAGAGTTTGTTTTACAACTGATATAATATCAAGTTGGTCATTTATAAGATAGTATAGCATCATGAATTCCTTATCACATTAACATATCTCTGTTTGCATCTCACCTTATGTTTATTGTTAGATATAGGAGCGTCTATGGTGGTCCAGCTTAAAGGAATAACATAAGTGGTCTCCATGTAAACTCAAACTGGTTTATTATACAAAGCATCTTTTAGCCTTCACAAGGCCATCATCAGTGCCTAAGATTAAACAAGACATAAAGAATTAAGTTAATACAATAAAACTTAAATAACAATTAAAACCAGAAAAAAACGTAAAGAACAAAAGGTTTACAATTAAAAATCACCTTAACCAGTTTAATCAACACCTTACCGATTATAAGCACATGCAAGCAGATCCACTTTTTCCATTACGCGCTGAAAGGGCGTAAGTTAGATTCGTTGGAGAAATTGGAAATAATTAAGAGTCAACGCAGAGCCAGCGAGAGGAACCCTAACGAGTATCGAGAGAGGGGACGATTCACTTCTGATTAGGACTCTGGTTTCGGTTGCTACTAGAATCAGTCTTATATCGATCTCTCTGGTCTTATATAGACTCACCTCTCAATAATATTTTTTTTAATGTAACTTATTTCTTCCTCAATTGGTGGTTTTTTTTTTTACTTATTTAGTTTATATTTAACTTTCCATGTAGCCCCGCTTTTTTATTTATTCAATTATTCTTGAATTTTCCAATTGATTTTTTCATATTTTATTATTTGTATTTCTTTATTCTTTTTAACTTTTTGCTTCCGAGCTTACCGAAGGTAACGGAAGCATTGTGTTCACTTTTGAGAACGTAAAACTTTTATGCCTCCGATTTTAAAAATTCCAAGACAGAAATCCGTTTCAGACATCAAAGAACATTTTTGGTCTCGTGTCTGTCTGTCTGTCTGTCTGTCGGTCTGTGTGTCCGCGAATTATGAAACGTGCGACGATAACTTGAGTAAATGTCGACCGATTTTGATGGAATTTGGTAGACATGTTCATTTTACTTATGCCCAGGACGAGTTCGTTGGACAACGTTATCCGTCTAAGCGTTCACGAGCAACGCTCGCGTAAACGTGAACTTCAAATTTATAATTGGAATTTTAGGTCGGGGAAAAAATCTAACTTTATCTATTCAATGAGACTAACATTTTTTTCAGGTACAATTTTTTAGTAAAATCAACAGCGACACCGCTATGAAGTGTTAAAGATCGCTAAAACTATTAATAATTTTTACACAATAAACAATGTAACAATAATGTAATATAACAATAATTTTATGTTAATAAAACAATAAAGTACATGATAGGATGCGAGGAAGCTATGTGCCACACTAATTGGCAGTCTATTTTAATTGTAAACTTTTTATTCTTTACATTTTTTGTATCCTTATTTATTATTCAATCCTTAAACCCATTTGGACCTATGGAATTGAGCTCTGGGGTTGCACCAAGCGCTCAAATTCCTATAGACTCCAATCCCTTCATACAAAGATCCTTCGAAAAATCACCAATTCGTTTCGTTACGTTTCTAACCTTACAATTCACCACGACCTAAAGATTCCTTTTGTTCATGACCTCGCTTCTACCCGTTATAAACAATTCCATGAAACCTTAAATCACCATCCTAATCGTTTAGTCAAATCCATGGCATCCCTTCATATCCCTGATCAACCACCCCGTCGGCTGAAAAGGCATTGGCCTCGTGACTTGCTACTATAGTTCACAACCTCAACTGATGAAGTAGATTAATGTTACGCACGACAGGAATACTACCACTGGGTAGCCTCTCCTCTCATGAAAATCCATGTCACTCAATCATATTGTTATCCTTATTACTTATAGCAAAATGACATTGCAAGTAATACATATGTAATATAAAAAAAATAAAAAAAATAGTTATTTATGTAACTAGGCAGCAAAATGGAATTATGCTGACAAGTTTTTAAGTTTTAGTTCCGAGCCAAAGGCGAGGATAGGCAAAACAAATTTACTGCAGAGGCGAAGCCGAGGCAGGAAATTTACTATTTTACTGACGAGGCGAAGCCGAGGCAGGCAAATGTTAATTACCTGCTGAGGTGTAACCTTTGCTGCATAGTTACATACAATATTTTATCTATTAACGGCAGAAAAATTACACTAATTATTATATTTCCTTTTTAATATATAAAAGATATAAAGAAATTAAATTTGTAAAAAGACGAAAGTTTGAGTCATCAAGAAATCAAAACAAAGGCAAAACAATTCAGGGTTGCCACTTTTTTTTATTAACAACTGTTTTTATCTCAATTTTTAGTGATTTTTTTAAAAATAATCATTGTAAAATAGTAAAATTGGTTTGTCACTACAATTATTTAAGTTATTTTCAAAAAAGATATAACTATTTAGCAGAATATTACGCTTAAATATATAAAAATAAACAATGTGGTAGTGTTTATAACCTGCGATGAAGTAACCTTTTTTTAGTAAATTTTTCTTTCAATGTGACAGCCTGTTTGTTATTTTGCTGACACTTTGAACTTTTGCTGACGCTTTGAACTTTTGCTGACACTTTGATATTTTGCTGACACTTTATTCAAAAGAATCAAGAAAAATGACATTTTGCAGACTGAAAACAGTACAACAATGCTTAATTTTCCTGCCGTGAGCAGATAAAAATGGTTTTAATTGTAAGTTTGATTGTTTTTACTTAGTTCTATTTTTCTTGTTTGGCCTTAAACACTGATGATGGCCTTATGAAGGCTGAAAGCTGCTTTTGTATAATAAACTAGTTTGAATTTACTCGGAGAGACATCTTATGTTTATTAGTTCTCGCGTCAAGTTAGCCATGTAATACCTTTATCATTTCCTTTCCGATTCACTCGAGCTTAAACAAGTTTTTGAAGTGAAAATAGTTGGAATCATTAGAAATTCAAATCAGTTTTCTAAAGGAAAATAGTTCAGAATTATTTTATGATAATTAAATTGGAAGTAATATTCTCTCGTACTGAACTTTCTGCAATCATTTTCTATTTTAACTAGATGCAAATCTAAATGGGTTTAGTTGTTTCCTACTGGTCAAAAGTTGAGTTTATTTGATCTTATTCTATCTTCTCCTGTATCTTGTTCATTGAGCAATATACCAGTTTGGTATGTCACCTTCTTAATTAAAAAAAACTGGTTTTTTGTCGTAGCCTCTATGGTTAGAAATGTGGCACATGCATTATAATATGTCAACTACTTTACTATGTTACTACATAATAAAGCCGTTTTACACCAATTAACGCTATTGGTATACATTTCCTGGAGCTTGTATACGAATACCAATATTCTATGTAGATAATTAGCTGGTCCACTATGTTCTACCTCATTTAATTCTTGTGGTTTAAGTTTCCTGGAGCTTGTACGATGAGCAATATGCGATATATGATAAAATATCATCTTTTCATTGTGTTTTCCCATTTAAATCAGTTGCTTTAAGTTTCCTGGAGCTTGTACGATGAGCAATATGCGATATATGATAAAATATCATCTTTTTCATTATGTTTTCTTCCCATTTAAATCAGTTAGTTTAAGTTTCCTGGAGCTTTTACGATGAGCAATATGCGATATATGATAATATATCATCTTTTTCATTATGTTTTCTTCCCATTTAAATCAGTTAGTTTAAGTTTCCTGGAGCTTGTACGATGAGCAATATGCGATATATGATAATATATCATCTTTTTCATTATGTTTTCTTCCCATTTAAATCAGTTAGTTTAAGTTTCCTGGAGCTTTTACGATGAGCAATATGCGATTTATGATAATATCTCAGGTTTTCCATTATGTTTTCCCATTTAAATCAGTTAGTTTAAGTTTCCTGGAGCTTGTGCGATGAGTAATATGCGATTTTTGATAATATAACATCTTTTTCATTATGTTTTCCCATTTAAATCAGTTAGTTTAAGTTTCCTGGAGCTTGTGTGATGAGTAATATGCGATTTATGATAATATAACATCTTTTTCATTATGTTTTCCCATTTAAATCAGTTAGTTTAAGTTTCCTGGAGCTTGTACGATGAGCAATATGCGATATATGATAAAATATCATCTTTTTCATTGTGTTTTCCCATTTAAATCAGTTGCTTTAAGTTTCCTGGAGCTTGTACGATGAGCAATATGCGATATATGATAAAATATCATCTTTTAGCGAATTTTCAAAGAAAATTACGCTATTGCAATGGCTTCAAAATTTTTGTAATGCGAATTTTTGAAAAATGTTTCCATGGAAATCCGTTTTAGACCATTCTGAATCGATTCCTGAAATTTAACACTTTTTTTTATGTATGTATGTATATATGTATGTATATATGTATGTATATATGTATATATGTGTCACTCCAGACGATATCTCCCCTTGGGATGCACTTAAAAATTTCAAACAAATTTTAAAATGTCAATAATATCAAAAGAAAGGATGAGTTCGTTGGCCAGAATTTTTGGAGTCCATTTAGGGGTCAAATTTTGACCATATAGGGTCAAAAAACGTGTTTTTTCCATTTTACCCCCCTTTTATGTGAAAATATGATAAAAGTGTAAATAACAACAATTACTGTACTCTTAAAGAGCTTTCCAACGACATGCATCTTGAAGGGTAAATACTATTTTGACTTTTGTACCCCGTACCCCTGTGTACCAATTTTTTTTTTCACCCGAGCAAATTCTAAACCAAAATTTTCCTATATTATCATAAGCCAATAAAACGCAGATTTCTTTGAAAATTCGCTCATTAAGTCATGATGCATGACTGGACTTTTTTCATTGTGTTATCCCATTTAAATAAGTTGCTTTAAGTTTCCTGGAGCTTGTACGATGAGCAATATGCGATATATGATAATATATCATCTTTTTCATTATGTTTTCCCATTTAAATCAGTTGCTTTAAGTTTCCTGGAGCTTGTACGATGAGCAATATGCGATATATGATAATATATCATCTTTTTCATTATGTTTTCCCATTTAAATAAGTTGCTTTAAGTTTCCTGGAGCTTGTACGATGAGCAATATGCGATATATGATAATATATCATCTTTTTCATTATGTTTTCCCATTTAAATCAGTTGCTTTAAGTTTCCTGTAGCTTGTACGATGAGCAATATGCGATTTATGATAATATAACATCTTTTTCATGATGTTTTCCCTTTTAAATCAGTTGGTTTAAGTTCCCTAGAGCTTGTACGATGAGTAATTTGCAATGCATGATAATAGGTCACCTACTTCACTATCTTTTCCCATATATAATTAATTTGGTTTAGTTACATAAATCTACTATAAGCGACGTTTTTTTTTTTTTTGCTCTTATAGATTACATTCGTATCAAATTTGAGGTTGGATATTTTTAAAATTGTGGTAATATCTACAGATTACTTCAGAGGTTAAATATTGTGTCACATTTTAGCATTTTTGCAAAAAATCTGTTCTCTACTCGCTAAGAACAGAAATATTATCAGTTTTTTTCTTTAAAATATTTAAATCTTTTTACATTTATTGTCTCTTTATTTACTAACAATGAAATTACAATACTTAACCTCAATTATGTCTTAGCATAATGCAGTACATAATACAAATGTAGTTTATTGATGTAATATTGGACTTAATTTTACCTTCTAGGATTACAATAATTTACCTTCTAAGGTAAATATGTTGTAGTGTAAAAAACGATAAAATCAGACTTTTTTTTATGCAGTTGATCTCAGAGGATTGTGTATCAGAGGATTGATCTCAGAGGATTGTGTATCAGAGGATTGATCTCAGAGGATTGTGTATCAGAGGATTGATCTCAGATGATTGTGTATCAGAGGATTGATCTCAGAGGATTGTGTATCAGAGGATTGATCTCAGAGGATTGTGTATCAGAGGATTGATCTCAGAGGATTGTGTATCAGAGGATTGATCTCAGATGATTGTGTATCAGAGGATTGATCTCAGAGGATTGTGTATCAGAGGATTGATCTCAGATGATTGTGTATCAGAGGATTGATCTCAGAGGATTGTGTATCAGAGGATTGATCTCAGAGGATTTGAGGTAGGGAGGATTAAAAAGATAAATAAATAAAAAATACACTGCCAATTAGAGTGGCTCATAGCTTCCTCCCGTCCTATCGCGTATACTTTAATGATTTTAAGCTTTTATCCATTAATAATTTATTTCGCCTGGTCTCGAGGTAGGTCAAATTAAGAGGAAGGGGGGGGGGGGATTTACTCAAGTTATCGTCACACGTTTCAGAGGATCGTGGACACACAGATAGACAGACAGATTCGAGACCAAAAATGTTCCCTGATGTTGGAAACGGATTTCTGTCTTGGAATTTTTATAATCGGACACATAACATTCTTTCGTTCTCAAAAGTGAAGACAATGCTTCCGTTACCTTCGGTAATCTCGGAAGCAATAAATAAAATAAATAAATAAATAAAAATAAAAAATGTTAAAAAACCGTGTAAAATTTTACTCTTCTTAAATTATTCAGCTTAACTTCTTACAAATTTCTGTTTAAAAGGTACCTTTTAGGGGAAAACGGAAGTATTAATATGTACTAAAATACTTACGGGGGATTTTGAGTTGAAATGTACGGCTTATCGAGTCCTCCACTGCATTACAATATAAGAACAAAATAAAAAAAAACGAAGGAATTAAAAAGTAAATTAAAAAAATCCAAAACATGATGAGAATCACTATATTTTACATGTGAGGTTTTTACCTCCATCAAAAAAAGTTTAAAAAAAAAAGGAAATGAAGGATTTGATCCCATCGGAAAAAAACACCTGGCTAAAAATATCATTTAGAATTCTCTACCTTGGAATGATTATTTTTGCATATCTCCTCAGACGAGAATATTGGAAAAGTTTTCAATTTTTCACGCCATGACAGAATTGGTTTTTTCACTTCTGTATCTGTTTTTCTTTTTTAATCCACATGGGATTAAACTAAGTTCCTACTTTGCCAATTATCTTTTGTTTGATAATCCTACTTTAGAAAAGCCCTCTGCGAAAAGACGTCAAATAGTAGTTTGACTTTCATCAAATATGTTCCACGACTTTTTAGATTAGCAAATAAATTTAAACATGCTAAAAATCTAAAATTGAGCATCATACACTTTAACTTAAATATAAAGTAAAATATTTAAAGAATTTTGAAGTAAAACTTCGTAAATACCTTTTTCGTTCTTAAGTCAGTCAACCAATAAAAATAATTGATCTAGAATGGAGTAGAACTGGTGACTACTACTTTGTTGACTATTGTGGTGCTGGTTATAATTTTATTTATCACTAGCCTTCACCCGACACTCCAGCTCCAGCAAGTTAAGTTGACAAACATGAACAATGTTAAGGCAGGTTCTAATTTTCGTAGTGTATAAACTGAAAAATTATCCGCAAAATTTGCTATTCTGATCCATGAATAGACAAAATACTAGGTTGCAATGCTGTTGTCTGCTTGCAATATTGAGCTGAGCGTGCATAATTGGCAGTCAATGAGTCATTAAACACCTGATTTTTACAGCGGAAGAGTTTTAAAGAGCTGAAATCGATTCAAAAATAGTAATACATATTTCTAATTTCTAATTAAAAAGCATTTTTTTTTTTTTTACTGTTCTTCTATTTTACCCCCCTATTAAATAAAAATGTGACAAAAGTGAACATAACAACAATAACTGTACTCTTAAAAAGCTTTCCAACGACCAACGACATGTATCATGAAGGGCATTTACTATTTTAACTTTTGTACCCCTTACCCCTGTGTACCAATTTGGACCATATCAGATTTATACCTTCCTGTGGTTGGTCACTATGACCGTGCCGAATATTCTGTGAGTCGGTTCAGCCGTTCAG
The DNA here is from genome assembly GCA_951217055.1 of Gerris lacustris. NCBI lineage: Eukaryota > Metazoa > Arthropoda > Insecta > Hemiptera > Gerridae > Gerris > Gerris lacustris. Next base: position 44,630,565 of record OX578276.1, read on the forward strand.
GAGGAGTATGTGTCCAACCAAATGTAAAGTGTAGTATGAGAGCTTCGCTTTGCTCAGTTCAATAAATATATATAGACAAAATAAGTATATATTAACATTAGGTTTAAATTAAGATTGATCATCGTGATTTAACATTATTTTATGGTTGTTAAATCGTCTATAAATTATATATAAACGTCTGTTTTATGTGTATATTTATATTTATTTTATAAATATATATATTATACCCCTTTTAATAATTGATTTATTAGATATCAAATTATAGGGGAAAAGTTTAATAATAATTTGTTAAATTATAGTTTTAACTGATCTCGTGTAGTTGTTTTTACATTTTAATAGCTGATCGTCACTAGGTGGTTTTACTGTCACGTTACCATGAGTCAATCGCATGTGTCAAATACGTGTACGAGCTGCTTTATAATATAAACCTTAAAATTTACATGTCAGTAAGTTGCTTTAACAAATTATAAAATTAATCATTAATATGTATTATTAAAGTAGAAGGAGAATGTACATATACTCAAACACACACACACACACACACATATATATATATATATATATATAATTTCATACATATATATATATATATATATATATATATATATATATATATATATATATATATATATATATATATATATATATATATATACATATATATATATATATACATATATATATATATATATATATATATATATATATATATATATATATATATATATATATATATATATATATATATATACTTATATCGTGTGTATATATACAGGGTGTTCTGCATAAGTACCTACAGAGAAAAATCTATGAATCTACATCAAATTTCTGACTAAAAATGTCAAGTAACCTTAGTACCTACGGACCTTCGTTTTCGAGATATATCGATGTATCGATTTTTTAATTTAGGTCTTGTTTTTAGCCATAAACTACGTAATAAATAAAAATCTGAATAAGATAGAAAGATGCAGTTTGCAGCATCGTAAAGAGCATTAAATTTGCTTTAAGAAATCACTAATTTTAGTACTTAATACGTTTATCAACTTAGTGATAATGCAAGAGAAACATTAAAATTGGAAATTATATCAAATGTCTATACAACTTAGATCTTCCATAACTTCTATATTTTTATACCTAACGTAATGTTTAAAATGCTTAAAAAACTGCGCAATTTCATAAGCTTTAATTCGATATAGCATTGTCTACAGTTTAAGTAAGTGTTCATAGAGAAATACCAAAAAAAAACTATACGGGAAATCAACTTATTAAGTAACAGCTCTATGAATTTTCCTGAAATTTTAAAATTAAAATATGAGTGTTTTCTTTTCTTATGCAAGCGCGGTTGTTTCTGAAGAATAGCAGTGACTCTGCTCATGAATATGCCAGGCATTACCCAAACTGGCAACATTCGTCCTATCAAATTTTTTAAGTTGTCGAAAGTAGATGCCGAAAAACGAAGTAGAGCCTATTGCACATCCTCGTCATCATGAACGACTTTTGGCTGCTGGAGGTCTCAACGAAGTATTAGTTCTGAATCATTTTCATACTGATCCTAGGACCAGTATTAGAAGGGCTTCGACTATATTGGGAATTCCAGGGACGCATTTTTAGAATTTTGAAAAAGAATATCTTTCGATATATTTTTTCAAAAATTCTTAAATTAGGTATAAAAAATTTTAAAATATCTTTCGATATATCTCGAAAACGAAGGTTCGTAGGTACTAAGGTTACTTGACATTTTTGGTCAGAAATTTGATGTAGATTCATAGGTTTTTCTTTGTAGGTACTTATGTGGAACACCCTGTATATATATTTATATTGTTGATTATAAAATGTACACTTTTATTCCGAGCTTGTTGAAATTTAGCACACTTGACCTTCAAAATGAAATTTAAATATTTTTCTCATTTGATTTTTTTTCGGATCTCCATTGGTTGTACCTTAATGGGAATAGATTTTTTGATTTTAGGTAAATTTTTAAATTTTCTTCCAAATATTAAATTACAGTTATATTTAGGTCAGCTAGAATGATGAAAGTGGCACATCCAATTTCCTTAAGCGTGCCATAACTTCCTTGGATTAACTGCCCTGTAAGAGTTTATTAAAAAATTAATATAATTGCTTGCATACGAGTCTGCAAGACAGTGAGACATTTTCATGTATTTGTACGCTTTTTGATGTCGTTTTTTGGTAACGCTTTTCGAGTTCATGTGCCTAAGTAAATACATGAAAATGTCAAATAATTGTGCAGATTTTTGCGTTTGTGTATTAAGCCGCGTCCACACCGGACGCGCATTCGCTGTGATTTGCAAACAGGGTTTGCAAACGTTTGCAAATGTTTGCAAACAACCACAAACATGACGTCCACACCGGACGCGCATTCTTGACAAACAGGTGTTTGCAAACGTTTTTCCTTGTCCCCAGTTATTTTTCATTATTTTCTTGTACACTACATCATCAAGTACTAAATAAAACTATATTGCACTTGCATTAACTTAGTAATATGGTTCTATCAAAACGCGGTATAAGCGCCGGCTTATTTATTATCATTGGTGAGTTAGTAAAACATGGCAATAGTAAAAGAAGACGAAGAGTCTGGATGTCAAAAAAAAATTCTCCTCGATCATCCCTGATTTTAGATTATTATTTCTACAAAAATAAAACGCCAAAACATATGAAAATTTTATATAAATAGAAATCTGTTCTTTTGATGGAAAAAAGATAAATATCAATGTAATATTACGTCTTATGAGGGCCCATAGGCCTATACCTTAAATAATAAGCTTGGAACCAATATAATTATTTTAAAAAATAGTATGACTCATTTTTGGACTTTTATGTCATATATATATATATTTATCTATTTATCCGGTTATTTTTAATCTTGGATTTACATAATCTCATCTCTAGTTTCAATCACTATTTATTAATTAGTATATATTATTAATTATAATATAGTTATTTGATGCTATAGTCATAAATAATACGAATGAAAAAAATATACATTTCCCGGGTTAATTTTATTCAAATAGAAATCTGTTCTTTTGGTGAAAAAAGGATAAATATTCCCCCATAGGAGACATAAAGCCCATAAAAGGCTCGTGCCCGTAGGCTTGTGCTTATAGTAATAAGCTTGGAAGCAATATAAAATTATTTAAACAAATAGTATGACGCATTTTTGAACTTATATGTCACCTCATCTATATATTTATCTATTTAATTCTGGTATTTTAATCTTGGATTCACAAAAACTCATCTCTACTTTCAATTACTATTTATAAAGTACTATTTAATTAGTATATGGGTCGTTTTCATTTGTAGGGTACATTTGGTGGTCTCTAAAAGTGCCCCAACACAAAATTTCAACTTGAAGAAATCAAACCATTGATCAATCCTAGATGTCGTATAAACATTCTAGTTCATGAATCAGCCTATCGTTTGCGAATTTGTTTGCTTGCTAATTTTTTAGCAATTTTTTTAGTGCAAAAAAGAGCAATGTCCCCTCATGAATGTCACGATAAATTGTCCCGAGCACAATTTATTTTTAAAGGTAATTTTACTGCTGAAGCTCTCCAAACGCGTTCAAATATATGTTTTAATAACTTTTAAGAAGATGATTTATCTTCATATAGTATTTCAGGTATTTTTTTTTAAAAAAACTCATGAATGTCACAAAAAAGTTGCTAATATTTTGACTCTTATATAGAATTAAGGTTCGTATTGATAAGGAAGTTGGCTTTTTAAGTGTAATTATACTGCAGGTTGACATTTATATTTTAATTGTGAAAAATTGTAGAGAAAAAAATAATTTTAAGGACTTTTCAATTAATTAATGAAAAAGTGACATTCATGAGTTAAATAAGAAAGACAATACTTATATAACTAGTTTATATAAATAGTTTTAATATCATATATTTTTATTATAAACTTTATAAAAATAGCTAAAATAACTGTATAAAATCTTGCCCAAGCTATTAGGTGGTAACGCCTTAAGGTTTGTGTAACTGTCAAACCACTTAAGCCTTCTCTCCTTCATAGATCTGTTTCTTTGTGTTGGGGTATCAATCAAATTGTCATAAAACGCCAGTTTTCTAGCAGCATCACTTTTTTTTAAATATTTGTTCTTGGTGAGTAGGTACACAATATGTGAGAAACACTGGCATCAACAAGTTGCACTGCTTTGCTAAGGGGAGAAAGTAAATTTGGCTGATGAATTTTCTGATGCTGTATTCGTTTGTTATCCCTCCAAATTTTCCTTCGTAATGATTTATTCTTTTCTTCTAGCTCTTCTATTTTGTAGTTTTTCATTCCTTCTGGTGGTGATAGATCGATTAGCATCCTGTACTCGCCTTCCTCTACTATGTCCTAATGACATGCTAGAAAGTTCTGGTGGTGCCGGAATCGGAATGGTGGATTTTGCTGCCATACGTACTTTTATTCTGTTTCTTCGTTCAACATCTAATTTTCTCCAGTATTTTTTTATTCTTCTTTGCTCTCTGGGCTTTATGTCATATACTGTTTTCCATTTTGAATTTCTGTAAAATAAGAAAACAGTATACATCACTTATTAGTCTGTCCACAGATTGAAATAATTTGCATTGAAATAATTCACACTGGTTTGTTCATTTCATTATTATACTGAAATACTTAATTCAGGCTATGTTTTGCTACCACAATAAATTATTTATTTATATATTTATATATATATTTTTTTTGATCTTCAGATTCTTACCATTTTTATTTCCTGGAAACAAAAAAGAATTTACCTCACTTGATCTCGTTTTTCTTTGTAAATAGCATCTCTTTTAGCAACTGCTTTTCTTCTTTCTCTATAGCGCTTGACTCTTTCCACTGATGTTAAAGTCTATACAAAGAATTAGTCATACCTCTAAGTTAATGGACAATTAAAACTAGCAAAACAGGATACCAAACTATAAGATTTCTCATGACTGTCACATAACACTCTTGAATGTCACGGACCATATAGTGACATTCATGAGTTGCGACGGTCATGAGATTTACAATAAAAATGAAATTTTTATAAATTTCTATTAAAGCTATAAAATTGAACTTGGGATATAATTAAACTGTAAAGTAAGCCCTATACTTCATCAATAATTACAATAATTTAATAAAGCTTAATAATTAAGAAATCAACGTGACATTCATGAGGATTTATAAAAATACTTACCATTTATTTTTAGAAAGTAGACTCTGGCGGAGGATCCAGTGCGAATGAAGGCACAAAGACAACTGAAAAATATTGTGGGACTCTCGGGGAGGTGTACCTTGGTGAATCCCCAATCCTACTAAAAATCTGTGACACTGATAAAGACGTGACATTCATGAGGTCGACTTTGGCACTAACCTTATGGACATTTATTTTTATTTTTTTTCCAAAAAACTGAATAGAATTAAATTTATTATCTCTTCGTTAGGTGTAAATAGAGAACCTTATAAGACCACTGATTAAGGTTTCGGTTCTGTGACTTTAAGGGCCTTAAAATGGGGGCTCTTCAAAATTATATAAAATGCCTGAAGACAGTGACATTCATGAGTTTTTTTATTTTTAATTTTTTTTTTAATATATAAAGCACGACTTTCTCTTTAAAAAATAGATATATCCTAATTCCTTGCATTAAGAAGTATAAAATTGTAAAGAGAGAACATAGAAATTCCTTGTACATCCTAAGAAATCTGAACTCAAAGTGCGAAGACAGCAAATGTACCCTAGGAATGAAAACGACCCATATATTATTAGTTATTATAAAGTTATTTGATGCTAGTCACAAATAATACGAAAGAAAAAAAAAATCTTTCTTGGCTTTCCATGTCCAAACATAGGCTGTTTGCGAATGCTCAAGGAGTTTGCTCAAAAAGCGTCCACACCAAACGCGCACAAACAGTAAACATCCTTTGATGTACCGACTCTACCCGGAGCACCCGCGAACACAAACAAGCATTCGTTCGTGCGCGCGGTGCCGTCCACACCGGCCGCGCATCCCTGTTTGCAAACACGATACGCGGCCGGTGTGGACGGGGCTTTAGGAATTAAATCGAACATATGTTGTGCACGAAGAAAGAAAGTACTTTTCTTCTTCTCAAGTTTATTAAGAAGTAATATTTTAGCTTCTTCACCCACATTTTTTATAATAAATGCAAAAAATTATTGTATAACAATAAAAAAAAAAAATAAATAAAGTAAAAAATAAATTTTAGGAATGTAAGTTTATTAGGAATAAAATTCTAAGGGTTATGGAATTTGTCCGGTGCAAATTGGAGCAGTAGATCAGAAGTTGTAGTTGAGGGGGGGGGGGGGGGGAGGAGCAGGGGCGCTGCTTGGAGAGAGAAGAAGTCGGGGCGTAGAGCTAGTTACCACGCAAGGTGAAGATCCTCGCGGGGGGAAGACAGAAGGCTCTCTCTACAACCCTCTAGACTAGACTTAGACTATACTATGCGACTACGAACTACCTCCTGCAACTTTCTAACTTCCTGGTAGCAGTGTAACTCTTTTCGACTTCCTTCGGCCCTACCAAGCGCGGTAGCTACAGCTGGAGACTGGATTGCACACCTCCTATATCTTTCTAACTCCTGTTACACATGGTAACGTTTTTGGCTTAGATTTTTAGTAAAGCTTTTCGAATTTATGTGGCAAAGCGGAGACATGAAAATGTCTAATCAAAGAATTTGTGAAGACACATAAATTTACAATCTATTTAATCTAAGTTTGTAGCTCAATCTATATGTATAAACGATGTAGATTGTAGATACGTCAAATACTTATAGATCCAAAATTGTAGATATTTTCTATTTAAATGTTCAACCAATAGAAGGACGATGTGGCATATAAATTAAGTTTAATAGTATTTATTATGTTTGGCTCTATTCTATATTTTTCGATATTAAAGCCTCCAACATGCGTTACATATTTGTCTCCAAAATCCGTTACATGTTTGTCACCAACATGCGTTAAATTTTTGTCTCCAACATGCGTTACTTGTTTGTCTCCAACTTGCATTACATTTTTGTGTACACCACGGTTTATGTATAATTGGATTTCGTTGACAACTAGCAAAATGAAAAACATTTTGAAATACAACTAAAAATTATCATGAAAATACAACTAACTTTTTTAATAGAGCGTTAAATGAATTAATTATCATTTTGGGAAATAGTAGTAGTTTAATTTAGTTAATATTATCCAAAATATTTGTTAAGAAATAATTTTCTTCGTTTAATTTACTCAAGCTTTATTGTGAAAAAAAGAGGGAACCTTTGAAGTTATTACTGTTCGTTAAATCCAGCAAATAAAGAAAAAACCCTCCACCCCCAACATTTTATTCTTCTTTAAAAGATTCCTTTTGTTCGAATTCGGTACCTTCTGTGCAGATAAAAGCCTTTAGAAATTAACAGGGAAGGTATGGCTTTAATGAAAAGGTTGAAGGTAAATTTATCTGCTACAAAAGAACTTCTTGTTTCATCTGTGAACCTTTAGGCCTTTATAGGTTTTTTTCATTATATAAAGGAGAAAATCCTTGGCTTGTTTCTCTTATTTTGAATAGTGGAATCAAAAACCCAATTTTAATTAAGAGTCTATGTGCATACGAATGTGGAAATTTCTGATCTATCCCTTTCGCCTGAAATCCTATCAGAGTTTGTAGGGATCCGCAGCTTCAATCACCATTTTCTAGGACTTACGGTGATGACCTTCACCTGTAAGTTCCGATTTTTTTTTCTCGTATTTCAAAGCTTTGTTGGCTCTTACTGCAAATCAGAATCGCATCAAACAAAAAACACAAGATTCTGTAAACACAAGATTGATAGGTAGAGAAGTAAAGGCAAGATTGACACTTTAACTGTGACCAACAGCTCGTGAAGGGCCTAATTCTGCCAAAAGGGCTTATATAACTATATAAGTAATAGATGTCACGGGGTTAGTGTGTACCTCCATCAGTTTTATAGACCTTACAACTGGCTTATTGGCATACACAACCAATTAGTCTCGAGATTGTAACATAAACGAAAAGAAACAAATTGAGGTAGCAGACGTTCCTGGATAGATCAGCTAAATTTGTAAATTTTCAAGTTATAGAAACTACTCTACAGGAACACCATACAAGTAGCAATGTATGGTGTTCCTGTAGAGTAGTTTCTAACTTGAATTCCAAATTGTAATTGTAGTGCTAGGAAGAGTAAAGGGGATAGAAGGAAAGGTTGACTACATTGTAAAACTGGATAATAGAGAAGTTATGCTGACCAAATGAGAGGATACAGATTTTGGGGTGGGGATGGGGGGAGGGTGATATGATGTTTTTGGGTTCTCAAACCTTATAATTGTTATAGATCCCCGCGCTGGAGTCTATTTTTCTCTATCTGTTTCCCGTAGTTAATAATAATTATAATTTGATTTAAATTAAAATTTAATCGTTCCGTAGTATGAATACTACCAAAATCGTAAAATATGAATTTCTAATTGATTGTACGAGGTACAGGTACTAATTGGGTACTTTATAATTATAAGTGTTATTTCTCGGTCTAGTTCTTTGTCATTAATGTTGACTTCTCAGACTTGTGGAAAAATTGAAAGCTTTAAATTCGGGTCAAGGTATCATTAACGTCAGAGAAATTCATTCTCCTGCGTAGCTTATAATTGTTGTTCGTAATGGGTTGCACGCCACTTCACTTAAGTAGCTACCCATTTATAACGCGTAATACCTCTTTCCGAAGTCGGGAATCGAACCCGGAACTCTTGCTTCCAGAGTATGAATACTAGCTATGAGGTACCAGATAATTGAATTTTTGGATCAAAAATAAAAAGGTCTACATATCTTTTTAATATTTATTCAGAATGAGTTTGTTTCTCAAAATCTTGTTTAAAAGCATTGGCTAATTTACTAAGCATTAGCTAATTTATAAGCATTAGCTAATTTACTAAGCATTAGCTAATTTAGTTAGCATTTGATAGTTTTATAAGCTTTTGCTAATTTTATGAGCATTAGCTAATTATATAAGTCTTAGCTAGTTTTCTGATTTGCCTCTTAAGGCTAGGCGCACACTGGGGGCAAAACAGTCTGTACACAGGGGGCAAAACAGTCTGCACACTGGGGGCAAAATGGTCTGCACACTAGGGGCAAAATGGTCTGCACACTGGGGGCAAAATGGTCTGCACACTGGGGGCAAAACAGTCTGCACACTGGGGGCAAAACAGTCTGTACACAGGGGGCAAAATGGTCTGCACACTGGGGGCAAAATGGTCTGCACACTGGGGGCAAATGCACACTGGGGGCAAAACAGTCTGCACACTGGGGGCAAAACAGTCTGCACACTGGGGGCAAAACAGTCTGCACACTGGGGGCAAAGCAGTCTGTACACAGGGGGCAAAACAGTCTGCACACTGGGGGCAAAACAGTCTATACACAGGGGGCAAAACAGTCTGCACACTGGGGGCAAAACAGTCTGCACACTGGGGGCAAAACAGTCTGCATACTGGGGGCAAAACAGTCTGCATACTGTTTTGCCTCCAGTGTGCGTCTAGCCTAATCGTCTATATATGTTAAGCTTTAAGAATACTAAGATTTAATGGTATTCAAGCTTCTCCGTTTCTGCTATCCATTTTGTTCTTAGTTTAAATTTTACTCTGTACGTCTGTACACAGTGGGCAAAACAGTCTGCACACTGGGGGCAAAACAGTCTGTACACAGGGGGCAAAACAGTCTGCACACTGGGGGCAAAACAGTCTGCACACTGGGGGCAAAACAGTGTGCACACTGGGGGCAAAACAGTCTGCATACTGGGGGCAAAACAGTCTGCATACTGGGGGCAAAACAGTCTGCATACTGTTTTGCCTCCAGTGTGCGTCTAGCCTAATCGTCTATATATGTTAAGCTTTAAGAATACTAAGATTTAATGGTATTTAAGCTTCTCCGTTTCTGCTATCCATTTTGTTCTTAGTTTAAATTTTACTCTGTACGGGTAGAATCCTTTAATTCTCAGTACAACAATTAACGTATTTTGTCTCTTAATTGTGTAGCTTTGTGCATAACTGAGAGTTTCTCTGGGAATAATTGTTTATTTCTCTTAATAGCATTCCATCTATCACAAAATCCCATTTTATTATGAGCTTGAGAAATGAAATAAAATTATATACATTTAACTTGAATGTTAGTCATTTAGTTCATCCAACGATAGAAATTAGTTGTGGCTAAACTTACAGAATACATTTTACACAGAGTTAATTTAACAAAAAAAAAAAAAAATGGAAACATTTAGATTTGTTTGGATTAAAGAGACGTTAAAAGAAAGAAGTTATTCTATTTACCACTCCACGAGATTAATATCCATTAACAGATCCCGGCTTCATAATATATCCCTGAATTGAATTCACTGAGTGGATTAAACTCGATCCTATCTAAAAGCATTAACCTTACTAGAGAAAATACATTGAAATAACAACCAAGTCGACAAAAAAAAAGAAAGGCAAGAGGAAGAAAAAATAACATTCCCACAGACAAAAAGAAAAGAAACAATATTTGTTTTTTTTTTTATTTCGTTCAGTCTAAACTTGATCCGTTAAAAAGAGTTGAATTTTAAAAACACTGGAGGAAAATATGTTTTGAATAAAGGAAAAGGAAAAATAAAGTATCTTTTTATAGTTAGTGTTATGTTGCAAGAAATTCAAAGGTATCAAATAAAATACTAAAAATATGAAAGAAATTCAACAAATTCGATAATTGTGAAGAAGTTAATGTAAAAAAAAACAATGTAAAAAAAGAATAATTCTCTATCAACTATATCTTAAAAAATAAATACATTAAACAAAACTGTACATAGTCAGTCTGTAGTAACATGTACATAGTGATTCATAATTAAAATATACCTTAATTAATATCTAATTTAATTATTTGAAAGGTGTGCAACAGGTAATTATTTACATTTTGGGTTCGATTTTAACGGGAATGAAATTTAGTTTTTATTACGTTTTTACTACGGTATATTAATTACATGTTAGATTAATGTTACGCACGACAGGAGTACTGCCACTGGGTAGCCTCTCCTTTCATGATAATCCATGTCACACATACAATTGTTATCATTATTACTTATAGCAAAATGAAATTGCAAGTAATATATATGTAAAATATAGAAATAAAAAAACTACGTTTTTATTAGCTTGCTTTCTTGTTTGTTTGTTTGTCCAGTACAAATCTTGCAATAGATTTTTAACTAACTTCCCGATTAGCTAGACATTTTAAACTTTTAGAATAGCTCAGAACACGATGACAATGCAATATTTTAATACTTTTAGCCATCTTTCAGCAGAATTTAATTCGTTTTCAGCAAATTCTGCTGTATGGAAAGTTAGTTCGGAAAAAATCCGCAAGTTATTTTATTTGTTTTGACATGTCCCATATTTACGATCTTCATTTTGACGGGTTTCGAACTTAGCTGATCACATATTCTTAAAGGGCACCAAAATAATTAATATTAATATAACAATATTCTAGCTTGATGTTAGTCTAACTCTTTTTTGCACGCCATCTTCTGGACATTATTTAATTTTTTATGTATAATATGTTCAGTTCATTAGGGAACGTTTTAATTTTAACTCTTGTGTGTACCTTCAGGATCTGCGAAGCATTACGCAATATTTTTTTCTGGTCTTATATTACTTTGCTTTGTAAGTTTCATCGCACACCTATTACCCTAATTTTGAACCACTTCCCGTCTTTCAATCTTCCCCAAATTTTGCACATGGAAACAATTTAGGCGAAGAAAACAGAAACCGAAAATAAATGTTGAAAATAAGACCAGTTTTTAAAATGGTATTTTTATATTAATTTTCTTTATAAGGTTAGGATACACTGGGCAGTGTATCAATAAGCCGAGTGGTTCCAGTCACTTATTATCCACTCGCTAATTAAGTGAACCACTCGCTGAACTGTTTTTTTAAAAAGTTTATTTTGAGATAAACATACAAAATTACAACTACATAAACTGTCTCATATATTTGGTAAGAGTTGGAGACACCAACGTCTTACCTTAAAAGTATTAAATAATACAGTGGCAAAAGAAATGAATGAAAATGAAGTGAAGTGCAGCTAGTCTTGGGTGTGGTCAGCTTATATAGGAAAATGCTTCTGACGTCAAGATTAGCTTGTGAATGTATGTGTGTGTCAGTGTGTCTAAGTATTGTCTTAGTCATCAATATATCATATTATAACTCGTCCCACCTGAGATTGAAGATTTTGGGGAGAATGTCCAAAATCTGTCAAAGGGGTTGATTCTATCTTTTTCTTTTTAAAACATTTAAATATCACAAATATAACAAGGGTTAGGGCCAAGCTAACAATAAAGAAGTTACTGTAAACGTCTATGCGTTTAAAATTTATAGGGTCTGACATTTGAGATAATATTTCTTTTTGATAATTTACTTCTTGGAGTACATTTCCAATTTGAAGATCTAAGGGATGTAAATTTAAAGATTTAGATTGATTATTAAAATTAACTTGCTCAGGTATACTCATTTGTGGGATGGTTATATTTTTATAATACATGTTAGTGTTAGAGAGAGTTTTTAGTACATAGTTATTAAAATTTAAATTACAATTTTTATCTAATTGAATTAAATTAGTTCCTTCTAAATAGTACAATTTTTTATTGTCATTACAACTCTCTGTAACTAATATTCTTGAGCTAGATATAATCCATTTGTTTATGTCAATTTTGTTTACATATATATCATTTAAATTGACTTGATTAACTTTACATATATTATTTGAATTTAGATGTAGTATTAAATTTGTTTCACAACAATCCATAGTGATTGGATGAATTACTAAGTCTTTACAAATGTATAACTTTTCATGTACAGTTTTACATCGAGAGTTAGTAAAAGTATGAAATTTATCGTTTAACAATAGATAATCACTCTGTGGTAAAATGGTTACATATTTTTTACTTACATTATGATATACAGGAATAGATACCAATCTATAATAATCAAAATCATACATATCTACTAATGGAACTTCCAAAATAAATACTAAGTTCTTTCCATTAATAAAACTTTTAATGTTAATGTGTTCCTCTATAAATAATAAATTTTCTAAATTTGGCCTTAATAAGAATTTATATGATCCTAAGGTAGACTCTGCTTGTTTAAGAGAATCTAATAAGTCTTTTGGATCGACAATTGAATTATGAAAAGTATTTGATTTAGCAAATGTTATTGCCACATGAAATTCCTCTAAAGTATCATATAATAATTGAAAGTTATCTTTTATTTGATGAATTATAATTTGAAAATAAAATGGAGCATCAATAGATACTGTTCGATTTATTAGTAAAATTTTATTTAAAGCTAATTCAATAAGTTTTTGGTTTTTAGCTAATATTTGTATATTCTTAGTGATTTCAGTAGTTGAGTTTTGAAATAATGAAATGTGTGAAGATATTACTGCCTTTAAAGTGTTTTGATTAGTTTCTAGATTCGATATAATTTTATCATATTTCAGTGCATCACTGTAGTCTAGGTTTCCTGTTATAGTTTTTATAAATGTACCTAAACCATCAATAAGTCCTCGTTTTGGTCTAATTAGTGTTCCTTCTTCAAGCATAGGATTTAATTGTATTAATTGTTTTTTAATTTTATCATGTAATATATCTATAGTTTTAAAAGCAATGTCATATCTTAATTTTCCACTATCATCTTTTGCCGATGATCTTATTCTTTTATAAAATAATTCTAAATTGGTAAATTCTTGAATAATTTCATCTAATTTAATAATTTGGATAAATTTCCAACTATCTACTTCTACTTGGGCTTTTCCCAATTTTAATGGAAGTAATCCTGGATTATTGTTTAAGTCTGTCTTGATTGTTTGTCCGTAGATTCCAGTGATCAATAGATCAAGTATCCTAAAATAGTTAAATAGAAGTCAAAATAATATTTTTCCTTTATAATATAATTAAAATGAATAGGTTAATAAAATACGTAAATGATTCATAAGTGTTTTTAAGTAATAATCATTTTCTATAATTGCATAAATAATTTTATCTTATAATGTGCTTATTTTACAATTCCTTCACTCTAGATAGTATTCCATTGAATTGATACATCTTATCAGCAAAATATATAGATATCATTGTATCAAAAATGCTATTTAGCTGTCTGATTCATATTATGCATCCTGTGAGATAAGAATTAAATGATTAACTTGAATACGACGTATTTTCAATATATATAATATTATGAAATATATCTTAATTTTAGGTTATTTTTGGGAATACATGATTACAATATATATATTTAAATTAACACCTACATATTATGGTGAATCCGTTAAGTCAATAATTTTTTGGACAGGAGGCCTTCTTAGCTCTTTTACATGTAATACAAGGGTTTTACCTAGTCTATTTTTAACTTTGATTCTATTGTTTTCCAATAGTTCTGTTACTTCGTATGGACCTATGAATTTTAAATTCTTTTTGTCTCTGTTTTGGGTGTTCTTCCTGTAAACTATTTGACCTACTTCTATGTCTTTGTTTTCTTCGCCTAACTTATTATGTTTTTCTATTACCTTTTCTTTATTTGATTTTAATTTATCTGATACATTTTTATATATTATATCTAATTTATTTTTATGGTTTTCTATGTAATTTCCATAGAACTGGGAAGGTAAGAATATTTCGGTTGGCGATCTAAGAGCTGTTTGTCCAAAGACAAGCTCCATTGGAGTAAACTCAGTCGCAGAATGAATTGAATTATTATAACCTATGATAGCATAATCCATCAAGTCATTTTCTATTTCTTTGGGATATGTTTCCCTTAAAATACGCAATTGCTCGATAATTGAACTATGTAGCCTTTCTACAATTGAATTTGAATCGTGGTGTCCAACTGTGGTAAAATGTATATTAATTTTGTGGAGGTCAAGTAAATTTTTTACAACTTCACAATTAAATTCTCGACCTTGGTCCATTATAAACAACTTAGGTATTCCAAAGCAAGTGAAATACTTAATTAAAGCTTTGCTGACATTAATTGCTGTTCTGCCTTCAATTTGGATGGCTTGGGCAAATTTAGTAAAAGCATCTACTAAAGTAAGATAAATTCTTTTATCAAAAACAAAAGTGTCAATATGGACAACTTCAAAAGGACGAGTTGGAGTCCTTGTCAAAACTAAAGGTGAATAAATTTCTTTTCGAGCATATTTGTTTCGCATGCAAGTTTCGCAAACATTAATAATTTGGGTAATTAAGTTCTTCATGTTTTTCCAATAATAATTTCTTTGTAAAGCTTTTAATGTTTCGTTAATACCTCTATGATTTGTATTACCTTTGTGGTAAGTTTGAATTAATTCAATTTGATCTTCCCTATTTTTAACTGTATGCAACAATTTTGTGCACTTGATTAGTTTTAATTTACTACCATAAAATTTGTCTAAATATACTCTACAAAAATCTTTATATAAAATATCAGTAGGAAAATACAAATGATAAGTGAGACTGGGAGACACATAGTCTCTTAAAAATTCAAATATTATGTCGTCGTTATTTTCTAGGGGGATTTTAACTGTAATTAACTGTTTTCCCTCGTATTCATCTTGAGAGATGTTCAATTTATGATAAATATTAGGCTGTACAATAATTTGATGTTTTTTATTATTTAACATTTCGTCTAAAATTGGTATTCCATCACTAGTGTCATTTACTCTGTTAGTATGTTGTGTGGAATTTAAGTCGTCAATATTTTCATCACTTAGTGGTAATGTTATTATTTCATCATAATTTGGTTGTTTAGTTTCAGTTAACTTTGTATTTTCATTTAAATCTTTAAGGTATTTTAATGCAGAAAATCCTGCATCTCCAGGGTTATTTATTACTGAATCTTTATCATCGTCGTTTAAAACATTTATTTTTACTCTTGATAAACCGTCGGCATTGGAATTTTGCAAACCTGGTTTATAGATAATTTTATAGTCATAATCATCTAGTTTTATTTTCCACCTGATATACTTCATGTTCGGTTCTTTTAACTTATCTAACCAGACTAAAGGTCGGTGATCCGTATAGATAGTGAACTTACGTCCATACAGATAATGTCTAAAATATTTACATGCCCAAACGATTGCTAAAAATTCTTTTTCAAAGGTGGAATATCTAGTTTCCGTTTCATTTAGAGTCCGTGAAGCATAAGCTACGGGTTTATCATTAGGTACAGTGCCTTGAGACAAAACTGCACCGATAGCAAAATTCGAAGCATCTGTCGTTAAAATAAATTCTTTCTCAAAATCAGGGTATTGTAAAATTGGGTCGTTAATTAATAAGTTCCGACATGTCTCGAAACAATTTATATATTCTTCCTCTTCATAAGTTACCTTTGCGTTTTTCTTTAAACATTTAGTTAATGGTTTAGTTATTTTGGCAAAATCTTTTATAAATCTTCTATAGTATCCTAAAAGTCCTAAAAAACTTTTAATCTCTCTTTGTGTCTTAGGTATTGGAAATTTAAGTATCGCGTCGATCTTATCTTTATTAGTTTTAACACCTTCAGGTGTAACAATATATCCTAAATATTTTATTTCAGTTTTAAGAAATTCCGATTTATCTAATTGAACCTTTAAATTACTATCTCTCATTCTATCAAATACCTGTTTTAAATTTACCAGATGTTCTTCTAGTGAAGTAGAAAAAACTAAAATATCGTCAAGATAAACTACACATTTTTTATTAATAAGTCCAAATAAAACATTATTTAAAGCTCTTTGAAAGGAACTTGGAGCCCCTTTTAATCCGAAGGGAAGCCTTAAATACTCATAGTGTCCATGGTCTGTCGAAAAAGCTGTTTTCGAAACATCATCTGGGTGTACTTCAATTTGGTGAAAACCGCTAGCTAAGTCAATAACTGTAAAATAATTCGATCTCCCTAATTTGTCTAGTACATCGTTAATATTTGGTAATGGGTATTTGTCATCCACTGTTTTATCATTAAGTGCCCTATAGTCACAAACTATCCTAACTTTAGGCTTATTACTTTGATCTAATTTTTTCGGTACTATCCAAATTGGACTTGAAAACGGACTTGCACTAGGCTGAATTATATTTTCTTTTAACATCTTTTCTATCTGTCTATTTACCTCTTCTTTATAAATTTCAGGATATTTATACTGTCTTGTATATATCGGTTTTTCGTCAGTTAAAATAATTCTATGTTTTACCTGATTCGTGAAACTCAGCGGTATTCCTTCACAAAAAAATATATCTCTATATTGATAACAAAGTTTTTTAATTAAGGTTCTTTCTTCATCATTACAATGATCCAATTTTATCAAATTTAAATTTTCTTTAAGCAATCTATCTGTGTCTTCATCATATTTTTTCCTATATTTAAAATTATTTTTTATTTCATCGTCACTTAAAATATTATTTTCGTTTTCATCAAAATTTTCTATGTCTAAGGAATCTGTCATATCTAAATTAATTTCTCTATCATTAGAGTTTCTTATACTTGTTAATGCATTATAATTATTTATTTTCACTAAAGACTCAGGGATCTCTACTCCCTTTAATATTTTAAATTTTAAAATTCCTTTGCCTTCTTTTTGTTTAACAGGCAATTTAACTATAACTTCACTATTAGGAGGCAGTTTAATTTGTTTAATTACTTTTTTATTATAACATCTATATATAATAGGAATTTTCGCCTTTGGCATATTTAAACATTTACTTTTCATATCAATTGAAGCATGTAGCTTCTCTAATAACTCAGATCCAATTAAGCCATCAAATTCTGGGCTAAATCTAAATATATAAAATTTATGCATATCATTTATTTTAAAAATCTTAAACAAAGGAATATTACATGTATAATTATGCTCCGTTACATCG
The DNA here is from genome assembly GCA_951217055.1 of Gerris lacustris. NCBI lineage: Eukaryota > Metazoa > Arthropoda > Insecta > Hemiptera > Gerridae > Gerris > Gerris lacustris. The sequence goes on from OX578276.1 coordinate 44,648,454, forward strand.
TGAGCTGTCTCAATTTTAAATTTTTCTTTTATAATTTTATTTTTAAAATACTTATTTACGAAGTCTGGACTTAACAGGCTTTTAGAGCTACCTGTGTCAATTAACAATTTAATATTAAATTCTGGTACCTCAATATAGGGTAAATCATTTGGTTGATAATTAATTTTTATATTAGTATTATTTCTTTTTACAAACTTAACTTCTTTTTTATTTTTATTATCAGTTGCTTTAGGTTTTACAATTTTTCTTTCATCAAGTTGTTTTTTTATCAGCTCTCTTGGTTTTGAGAGGCTGGCTCGTGAAAAGGATAATCATTTTGCTGATTGTCAGCATCAAAATTTGGATTTTGATTATCATTAAAATCACTTGTATTAGCCACTTCTTGGGCGAACATCCTAGTATTCCTTGTTCGGTCTACCTCCATTGGAGTAGCCGTATTTAAATTAGGTTTAGTTGCGTTATTATTATTATTAATATTCTGAGGACTTCTATTTGGTTGATTATTTTGGAAATTTGTTCCTTGTCCTCTTTGATATCCGTTGTAATTATTTCTCGGATAATTATTATTAAAATTAGAATTATTATTATTATTATTTCTAAAATTATTTTGGTTATTTTGGTTATAACCATTGTTTCTGTAATTTTGGTTATTAAACCTATTGTTATTATTTCCATTGTTGTTATTATTATAATTCATATTTTGATTATTGTTATTATTAAATCTGTTAAAATTGTTATTCATATTTTGATTGTTAAATCTATTATTATAATTATTATTGTCATTCCTTGAATTATTATTATTGAAATTGTTATTATTGCTATACCTTTGATAATTATTATTATTTCTTTGATAGTTATTATTATTTCTGTTACTCAAGTTATTATTGTTATTCATAGGAGTCACTCTCGGTGGAGGACTATAATTACTTTGGGTGTTAGATGCCCTTCTAAGAGAATAAAGAAAATTTTCTTCTTCTATCACATATGACATAGCTACTTCTAAATTTCTAGGATTTCTCAATCTTACATTTGTTTGCAGATTACCTTGTAATCCCCTAATATAAGTTTTTAGTGTTAAGTCATCATAATCCTCAATTCGGATTCTTTTCTGTTCCTCTGTTATGTCTAGCATATTCAATTTGGAAAGAATCAAGCATCTTGCGTCTTGACATCTCATGCCAAAATCATATGGAGCTTCGTTTCTGTTGGGAGTTATGGACATTAGGTCCTGAATGAGGCAATCAATATTACGCTGATCGCCAAAAGTAAGAGTTAATAGATTTTTAATTTCTCCCCATGTATTTAATTCGGTTCTGGACCCAATTAGGTCCAGAGCTCGTCCGGATAACTTTCCAACAACTACCCTGAATAAAAATGTGTTAATAGGGTCAGCGGGATTGGCCCTATTGCCGAATTGCGTCAATAGGCTTTCAACGTTATTCAAAAATATCGATAGTGTGTTTACGTTTCCACTATATGCTGGAATAGTGTCAATAAATAATTTCAGCAACTGATAATTCACGGCTTGTTCTGCCATTTTTATATGATTATTAAATTTATTATTATATATAAAAATTTATTATTTCAAAAAAAATTATTATTATTTCATAAAAAAAATTACTTTAAGTATTTTGATTATTATTCCTTGATCAATATTCCTTTACAAATATATCATTCAAATTATAAATTTACTCACAGTAGGAGTGATATCATGTTTAGAAGAGAAACTGTGGAGAAAGGTCCAGCCGCTCTGGTTGTTCTCGATGAAGTCCAGAAACAGGTTGGGCCACAGAGTCTCGAAATTCTAGGTGTGTCCTGGCTAATCCTACGGAACTTAGCTGATATCCTCTCAGCTAATCCAGGGCTGTCCTACCGACTGCGCCAATTAAGTGAACCACTCGCTGAACTGTTTTTTTAAAAAGTTTATTTTGAGATAAACATACAAAATTACAACTACATAAACTGTCTCATATATTTGGTAAGAGTTGGAGACACCAACGTCTTACCTTAAAAGTATTAAATAATACAGTGGCAAAAGAAATGAATGAAAATGAAGTGAAGTGCAGCTAGTCTTGGGTGTGGTCAGCTTATATAGGAAAATGCTTCTGACGTCAAGATTAGCTTGTGAATGTATGTGTGTGTCAGTGTGTCTAAGTATTGTCTTAGTCATCAATATATCATATTATAACTCGCTTATTAATACACTGCCCAGTGGTTCCAAAACAAGTACAACTCTCTATAAACCAGTATTTTTCTTTATCTCAAACACCTTGAGTTCCGTTTCCTTTCTAGTTAGCTTCTCTGGCATTCCCCATTAGTGAACCACCAATATGTTACTCCCATTACTCAGAAATCTTTTTTCAGGTTTCTTTAAATTGAATGGGGTGGCGTCCAAATTTTGTTTTTAAGCAGGAAGACCAACCTAGCTCATATTACAGCCGACTTGAGTTGGGCTATACTTTAAATTTATTGATTTAGGGGCTACACTGTCCCGCGTTCCGAGCATGAACAATAGAAATGAGTAATGAACATATTACCGTCTGTATTAATACATTACTGTCAATACATTCACTCAGTACCGTCAATGAATTCACTATTCTGTACATTTTTGTTATCCGTGGAAGTTGCAGACTGTCTAATTTATGAGGATTAATCTTTGGGTATAGACGGAGGACGGAGTGTTAGTCTAAAAGATTAAGATCTTAGATTCTGCTTGTATAAAGTCTAATTTATCCGCTTTCTCGAGAGCAGAAGACATTCCGTTGATATAGATGGGGCTTTTAGAATCCTTAATTTTGTCCTCTATAATCAAATTAACACCCTGTTGCAGAATGATTACTCAATCAAGTCCTAGAAATTTGTAAAGTAGCCAAAGCTGTTGATGACAGCTTTGATTAAACTCTGTTGTTAGTTTTAACCGAATCAGCACCTTCTAATCTTACAGAATCTTGATTAGAAAGGGGTTGAACTGAACAGGTACATCACTGTAATCAAGTAGCTGGCTACCTTGCTAGTTCGTCTACACTAGTATAGTTGAAATGTTCGTCCTTTGAGCATTAGACTTCTACTCTATAAATAGCAGAAACTATTTAACAAGGAGCAATTAGAAAGGATACTTTAGAATCTAATATTACAAACTATTCCTAAGTTATATTTCTTTAACATAGCGGCTTTTAGCCTTCGTAAGTGTCTAACCACAAACAATAAGTTACAAACAGTAAAACCTACATAATAATGCATACATACCTATATAATTTTTAGGTTTCTGTACAAAGTACAAAAAGAAACCTTATATAACGGCTGTCTGTCTGTCTGTTTGTTGCTTGTTTCACTTCATAAACTACTATAGCTAGGAACATGAAATTCGGCACACAGGTGCACCTCGGCATTTGAGACAACTGGACACATCATGGATTTTTCACACTTAATATTTTCAAGACGGCGCCTAATATGGCGGGCGACTAAAAAAAAAAAGTTTTTAGTCACCATGACGTGTTGTATATCAATTTAAAGGACTTGAGATGGAGAAAAAGAATATGCAACTATTAAAATTTCACACGTAATATTTTCAAGATGGCGGCCAATATGGCTGGCGACTAAAAAAAGTGTTTAGTAACAATGTCATGTTATACCTACATCAATTTAAAGGTCTTGAAGTGTAGAAAAATAATATGCAATTATTAAAATTTTACACTTAAAAGTTTCAAGATGGCGGCCAATATGGCGGGCGACTAAGAAAAGTTTTTAATAACTGTGACATGTTATACATCAACTTTAAGGTCTTGAAGTGTAGAAAAATAATATGCAATTATTAAAATTTTCAAGATGCCGGCCAATATGACGGGTGACTAACCATTATTTTAGTTACCATAACATGTTATACATCAATTTAAAGGTCTTGAAGAGTAGAAAAAGAATATTACTATTAAAATTAGTGTAATTATATTTCACTTGATAATTTTAACTTTAATGTACAGAAACCGGCGATTATCGCCCCACGTACTTACGTGAAGCGCGCCTTACTTGTTCAATGTTATATGAATATTGTGTTGATAAATTTGTTAAAAATTCCGACGAGGGAGGGCGAAGTATTGATTTTTTAACGAAATATTTTTTTTAAAATTGAAACCTGTATAGGGGCGTTTGAGTAAATTGGGTTGAATGAAACGAAATTGCTTGTAGCGAAGTTTGTGATTCAAGACTCGTCTAACTCTAAGTGAAAGATTTTTTTATAGGTTAATCAACTGCTGACTTAAGCCTCGTTCTCTCGGCGAACATTATATTACTCTCGCGACATTTAATGCCACGATATTAGTGCCACTTGGTGTGGTCGTTTAAACAGTAGATGTCATGGCAGTACAACACCGTGACATCTAATGTCGAGCATCAAAACTTTTTGAATATTTCAAAAATATAGATATCATGGCACTGCCTATAATTCAATTTATTATTTAACATATTTATAAATTCTTCATCAGTAGTTGCTAACAGATTTCTGCGGGAACATATTTATTTTTTTATCAATACCTCGGAAACTAATTTTTTTCTCAGGAAAATGACAATATGGTTAAATTCGTATTTTAATGGACTACATTTTAGATTTTTTGAGAAATATTTCTTTTTTACAATTTTGCAGAGACGTCCTGGTTTTCAAGAAATCTAAAAATATGTTAATTATATAATATCCGTGCTCAGAAAAAGTAATTATATTTGCATAATTCGTAACATCCGCCTAATGGGCTTTTACCGTTACGCTTTTGCGGTAAATTAAAATAAACTTTTATCTGAAATGCAATTACATGTAATACAAATAGAGCTTCTATATTAGGCTTATGTCAACATTTGTTTGCGGCAATGTTGCCAAGATGTTTGTATATTTCTCTATTTTTTCTAACAATAATCTTATTATAGATCTTTGTATATTCTATTCTTGTTTTAAGGATCTTGTAAGAGGTTTGACATTTTCTTGGTGCTCAAACATAATCTTACCGTCGGAGTTAATTTTATGAAGTTTACTCAGTTCTGTCTGTATGTACCAACTTTACTTAAGAAAATTAAATACTCAAAACTTTGTCCTCAGTTAAGAAGCATGTGAAATTTTGCCTAACTTCTTGTTTCAGTTACTGAGCAAGATTAAATTGAGGGGATGATAGAACCGATGATGGAATATAATGAGCGAATTCGCGTTAAAATAATCTATAGGTGTGAATCTATTTCTCAATGAGGCTAGGCGCATACATACACTTTTTTGCCTTTTTCCAAAAGGCTATTGGATCATGTATGTAGGAGTGCGCATATTATAGTCATTATAGTACAATCAACAAAACAACATTATCAATAATTGTGCTTTGACACGACAGTCAAACAACTATCGGTTGACAGCTATATGTACAGAGCCGTGTATTTGCGTGAGCAAACACTCGAATAAACAGTCTATTGTTTGAGCACTTCTAACAAATAAATAATTGAGGCACTTGGAAATAGATGGGTTCAGCGATTTGAACTTAATTGGTTATAATCGTGTTACGCCTAGCCTAAGTACTAAAATAAGGAAATTAAGCATTTTTGAAATTGAATAAAATCAATACATGAGCCATTATTATTATTATTTTTGTTTTTTTTTAATATCAAAGAAACAATATAACTAAATATCAGTAAGTTATTTATTGATGCTTGGAAATAAACAAATCAAAAGTCTCGAAAGTTCTAAGGGGAACAATTTGGTGTCTCTGGCCGCCATCATAATTGTGCAACTTGTTATGAAAGGAAATAGGAATAAATTAAACCAGAGACAATTTTCTATCAGATTGTGCATTTTAATATACCTTTTTTTCTTGACAATTGCTTGTTCTTTAATGGTGTCTAGAGTGTGATTATTTTGATTTTGGTAAACTTCATCTATTTCAAAATTTTGTGATTTTAAATTAGAAAAATGGGTCCAATTTTACAAGATGGTGGCTATCGCTCCCCTTCGAATTTTCAGAACTTTTTATGTATTCATTTTTAAGCATTAATTATCAATTATCTCTCATATCTAAAACTTTCAAAGTAAAAGCAATTTTTCCTTCGTTGTCATTACTTTATATTCGTGACATCCTATATATAACTATACGTGTTACTTTGAAATGGAGTATAATAAATAAATATTAAGAGAACAAACCACGTGTTTGTCTGCCAGGATGGAGAATATGTGGTTTTATTGCTTTTTCTTTTGTCTTATTCAACTAGTGGTCTAAAAAGGGTTTCCCCTCACAAGATGTCAAATGGAATAACGCTTATATTATTTCTCGTATCCTTTATTTATCATTTTTATTTAGTTAAGATATTTATTTGAATTAATTTTAAAAAAAATCGCACTTTCGTGTATTAAGTGGAGCCCACATCCTCTAGCTTTGATATATTACCGTCATCAGCAATGACACTTATTCCGTCTCTTGTCAATCTAGTTCTCTTTAGAATTTGTTTAAAGGTCTTTGTGATTTTGAATTTTGATTTCCTTTTTAGCAAAGCCATATTGCTATCCATTTACTCAAAACTTAAATTAGAATAAATGAGTGTCATATGCCTTTAGGTTTGTTGGTTGCTTGAGAGCTTGCAGGGTCAGGGTACCAGCAAGTGCATTTGAACATTTATTCTCACCCAACTAAAAGATGTCATCATTGCTCCAGAACCAAAGAGAGATTATTCACTTTACAAGGATCACTATATTGTGAAATTGTTGTAAATTCTATTATTTTCTGCTGCCTATGCAGATGCATTAAGCGTAAACTACTAGGCTGAATTCGATTAATTTTGGCAAATATGTTCAGAAAAAGCGTAGCTGAAAAAAAAAATTATTTCTCTAAACAGTTTTTGATTAAGCAAAGAATAACTGTCTTATACTTTAATACATTATTAAATGCCTTCATATAATTGTTCTTTTAAATCCATATTTTGTTCTTAGTAAATATTAACTAAAAAATAAGTCTACTATATGATTTATTTTACGTTAGGAAAAATAAAGGTGGTTTCTAAATATGGTTGAATGTCGTCTGTCAATATGGCATGTTTCTTTTGTTGTTATTTTCTAAGTCCCGTCACGTTTAACCAAGTAACAAGTTAAGCCAACCTCCCTCTCACCTCACCCTTTACTTCTTTGAAAAGTTCAAACTTCACAAACAACTTTTTAACTTAACTTTATTTTTCTTCCTTTCTAAAGATAACTTTATTTTTGCTTGAGTTAACCCACTTTGCTAACTCAATCCCGGATATAACATGGAGTGCTAAAAGCCTAAAAGAAATTGCTTTTAATACAATAAATTTTGTAGCTGTTACAAAAACGCCGTTTTCTTTACTGTGGAAGTAATTCTTTTAGAGCCTGAGTAGAAACAAGAATTTAAGGAAATATTATTAAGTTCTTTTTGTATTCTATAAAACTAAAACTAAGACTGAAAGTAAATATACTCTGTACCAATTCTTGCATAATATTGCAAATCTGCAACATGTGTGTTAACATCGATATTAACTGACATGTTTTCGGGAGTTACCAGTTACCCTTCTGTCATCAGGTTATCACCTTTTGTGTCGCATTTTTCTATTTAATCCTAACATTTACACAGCATATACATGGTTAACATTATAGATGATCCCATACTAATTTTAACCTTATTCGCACATTGTTCTCTTTCATGTGTTTCTTGTTCCTTTTGCATTGCTCATAATTTTTGCTTCCGAACTTACCGAAGGTAACGGAAGCTATTTGATCGTTCTGAAGAACTAAAAATTTGTAGTTGTCTCAAATTCTTTCAAAAATTCCAAGACAGAAATCCGTTCAGACAGGGATCATTTTTGGTTCCGTGTCTGTTTGTCGTTCAATTTTTGCGAACCAACTTATCTTAAAAACTACACGTCAATTTTAATGAAATTTGGATGGTAGGTCATGAGTAGCCCATTGTTGGTCCCATATAAGTTTTAACCTTATGCGCTCATTTGTTTCACTTCCACATGCGCACAAACATACATTAATTTACACCTATAGCTTCAAAAGTACTTATCTGATTTGTATGAAACTTTTATAGTTTATTGAAAGTAGCCCGCAGATAGCCCCAGATTATTTTGAACCGTCTGCGCTCTTTAACTTTTGCTTAATTGATACTTTAATTCAAGTATAAAATCAAAACAATTTTGAAATATTAAAAAAACGGAAGAAACAATTTAACAAATTAAACAGTAATGGCTTGTAAATGCATAAAATATAAAATTAATCATGTACGTGATAGGATGCGAGGAAGCTATGTGCCATACCAATTGGCAGTCTATTTTAGAAACACTCATATTTATAATTCTATTTTCACCAAATTTTATTTTTGCACTCATTTAATCATTCGTCCAATAATAAGAGGAGATAGTCTACTGTTGGCCTATTTTGAACTTTATACTAAGACAAACATTAAACTCAGTACTTGGTTGATTAAGCCTAGGTAATTGTTGTTTAAGTTGTCTCTTCGTAATGGATAAAGTTATAAGTAGGGGATTAACAGGGTAGAAATGCATACGCAAATGACAGGAATGTAATATCTACTTGGTACAAATATCTATCGACCTAATTAAAAGATAATATGAATGCTTTATCCCCTCACATCAGATCTCGAACATGACGCTATATGCAGACATATATTCGAGATACAATATTTGGTTTACTAAAACTTGATTTTCGATGCAACCATGCTGGAAATGTTTTTCGAGCTTACTGAAAGCAACAGGAAGCCTTTGGGATAATTTTAAAAAACGGAATTATTTTACAAATTCACAACTTTCCACAACACAAATGCGTTTTAGACGTCACAGTCACTCTTGGTAGTAAAATCATGTTCGGCGCGTCTTTACAGGTCAGCATTTTTTGTGAACAATTATATCCTAAAACTACTTGTCAGGTTTTATTTAAATTTGGGTGTCACGTCAAAATTAGACGGTCCCCATATTAATTTCAACCTTTAAGCACTTTTTGTCTTGGTGACTTCCGTATATTTTCAAAAATAACTAGTGGAATGAAGAAGATCAGCTTGCAGGACTTACGACTTCCTTTTCTTCTATGGCAGTAATTTAACCTGCAACTTTCAAGTTCACTTTTCATTTAGTTACGCCATCAATAAGTCTTCACCCATTTAAATCAATGAGTAATTAAAATGCTTTAGAAAGTCGGCTCTAATCCAACGATTGATGCTTGCAACTATGAACAGTCAACTGAAATGTTCGGTGAAGGTCTACGCCAACTGAAAGAACTTTAATACCGTACGTTGAAATTTCGGCGTTGTTCGCCGCATTTAGTTAAAGCTTACTCTCTGTTTTATCCAATTTAGTCAACGGTAAGAGTAAAATATCGGCATCACCATCTGCAAACTGCCGCAACCAGTTATTTTTTAAGTGACAATAGTACTTGCCTTTAGGATCGTATCTGCTGCGCCGACGATTATCCATCGCCTTTAACTTTATTCTTTCTGCTTATGTGACAAATTTTGAAAGAGTGTTCATAATAATTTTATCACAAGCTCTGCAATCGACTTCATTGTGTGGCACTCATTGACTCAGTTAAACACCGTAAATTATTGTTATGTGTAAATATTCCTTTGTTTAAACAGTTAATTAGACTAATTGATACCATCACCTTTTCATTCTTAAGTGTGATGTTCCTTTTTCCCAAAGTTTTATTGACTAAAAAAATGTATTTATCTTAATAGTTATTGAGATATAGGAATTCTTTAATAAGAAGTGGTAAACAAATCTAAGGCGGGGGACAAATTTTAAAACACGTTTGGTTACCCACCCATGGGTGCAATTAGGAACCGAGTAAATGAATAACGTAAAACAAATTTAACAACCAGATCTTGTCTAATCAAAGACAAAACAATTTTTTTTATTTTATTCATATCAAACTTTTCGAAATAAAAATATCCCTACAAATGTACTTACATTATATATAATACATACACACATATAGCACATTATATATAGCATATTTACATTATATATCGCTAAAAAGTGTTTTTAAACATTTTTTTTATTGAATTTTAATTCATCAAATAACTCTCCTTTATTGTTGCTCCTTTATTTTTATCGTAATTATTATGAGGAAAATTATTCAAGCATTGTAATGAAAATACTATTTTTATCGATAGCATAAAAGCATGTTCACACGCACATATAATAATTTACATTTATTTGCATCAAATTCATTTATATCTTTATTAAATCTCATAAATAAATAATAAACATATAACTACCATGACTATTTCGTTGTAACCTTTCGTATTTAAAAGTAAATTGTTACTTTTAAGCTTTTTTTTTAGTTTATATTTAGTATTTTAGAGTTTTTCTTTTAAATTGTTCTATTTTATTTTTGGTATAAATGAGATTTTGTTGTTGTCTGTAGTTATGCTATGTAGGTTAGTATGGTTTATGGAAAAGGGTAGGTTTGGTAGGAGTAGGGATGTTTGTTTTGCCCCCTTTACACTGTTTTGTAAGCTAATGGTTATTAACTTGTATGTTTATCTAGGTGTGCTAGTGTTGTCTCTAGAGCTCCCCCTTTTCAGTTCCTCCTTGTGTTACATTATAATATTACCCTTCCTGACTTTCCATTTGAGTTGTCAGGGAAAACTTTGTGTTTTTTTTTTAATTTCTCATTTTTATTTGAACAATTAAAATGTTTGTTCTTTTTTTTTCAACCTTTATTTTTTTTTTTTTTAGTAATTACCACTTTTTTTCACTTCATCATATACGTAGTAGAGGAGGTTCGCTTACTTTGGACACTTAATTAAAATATAATATAGCTGATAACACTATGCTCTGTAAATAGTACATTAGAAAAAACTTTCTTCCCCTAGAATTGTGCTAGTGCTAGGGGCAAGTGACCAAGGTATTCATATCTGTTCAGTTCAAGGTATCTATATCTGTTCAATATATCCATATCTGTTCAAGATAAGGGAACCTTCCCAATGTAAAAACAAAATATTTTAATAGACAATTTAAATGGCTTTATTTTTATTGGGTTCAAAAAATTGGTTTTTAAAAAAAATGTGAGTGCAGACGCTTGGAGCCTAAACGAGAGTTTAAATTTTCTGTTGAATCGAATGTAATTATGATAATATAATTGATATTGTTATATAATATTATAATGTTAGTAAAAAAATAGTTCCAAATTTCTTTACTTCACTTAAATGGCAACCATCCAGAGAGCTGATCTTAAACCTATAAAAGGATAAATGTTTGTACAACGGATCTCCCCAACACCAAATCTAAAGCATGCCATAGATATATTTGAAATAATATTATCGATAAATAATATAATTGATATTTCCTGTTTTGCTGTCATTCAATGTTTATCTATCACAAATTTGAGACCCGTCAAAATGAAGATTGCGTAAATATTGGATATGGCAAAAAAAAAAAAATAATAACTTGCGGATTTTTTCCGAACTAACTTTCCGCACAGCAAAATTTACTGAAAACTAATTAAATTCTACTGAAAGATGGCTAAAAGTATTAAAATAATGCATTGTCATCGTGTTCTGAGCTATGCTAAAAGTTTTAAATGTCTAGCTATTCGGGAAGTTAGTTAGAAATCGATTGCCAGATTTGTACCGGACAAACAAACAAACAAACAAGAATGCAAGCTAATAAAAACGTAGTAAAATAAATCTAATGTAGTTAAAAAACGAAAAGTTTAAATAATCACCTGTTGAACGATTATTAAATAAGTTTAATTATAATTAAATTAAATTAGATATTAGGGAGTTCGAGTTTTTCGGTCCGAGTATATTTGTTTCTATTTTGGTTTAATGTTATCTTCTGTTCTTTATGTTTTTGTATAATTGATAATTTGTTGTATTTGATAACTTATTTTCCTGTACCTGATAATGTATTTCTGATCCAGAACCAAACCCTTTATCACCCCACACAGTATAAGTTGTAATTGGATATCGATTTTAGTTTAATACGTTATCATTCTAAGTTCTAATTGATTCTCAACTAATTCTAGTAGCATATCATTAGCAGACTGTATAATAATATGTTGTTTACATTTATAGTAATTAATAAATATACTGTATATTTTAATATAATTTATGTGACATGAACATGCTTCCACACGTCTAGAGTATTTCCCTTGACCTATAGCTATTCAGATTGGGCCGTGCCGGTGTGGACTGCCATGTGTGGCACGAGGGTGAGAATGCAGTCATCCAGATAGCCTTTCTAGTCAACGAAGGAGCGCTGATAACTGCCACGACCGACGACTCTCTACACCTTTGGAACTTCCGACAGAAGAGGCCTGAACTTGTGCACAGCCTACAGTTCCAAAGAGAAAGGTATAGTTTATTTTTATTTAGTGTAATTAGAACCGGGGACCATGGCACTCGAAAGGGCGAGCAAAAACCTTAACAGCCCCCTCGATTTTCGGCTCATTTTTTTACCTCTCCCCTACAAGGGACACGGGGGCATATCGATGGCTTAGATTCGGTTTTGGCGAGATCCTTTGTATAGTGATTTGTCCTTTTATATATTAAAGATAGTGATTAATATGTCATTTTTTATTTAGATAGTACGTATAAATCAATCTCTGGTGTTCATTCACTGGTCCATGCAATACAAATTACATTAAGAAATTTGTTTGCGAAATTTAACTAAGTTGGCTTAGAGGGCTTCAGAGTATGATGGTTAAGTCAGTGGAAACTTTTGCCGCCACCAATGAATTACATGACTTTGTTTGATTACACTTGATTTACATGGAACATTATTGATCGCACGGTATACCTTTCGGTGGTATATTCATGTGTTAAATGGCTGTATTCCTACGGTGTTAGTAAACAGGGTCCAAATAAATGGTCTATTGCTAGGTTCGAACAAGTAATCCATCCACTCCGTTCTGTTACTTAGCAAGTTAGACTTTAGCCTAGTTTGCACGGGTTGAGTATTTTAGTAGAGTAGTTTAGTAATTTAGTACTTGACCCGTTTGGACACTTTGTTTTTAGTCGAGTAATTTAGTTATTAGTCGAGTAGTTTAGGTGTAGTCGAGTGGAACGGTCGAGTAAGCACGGTCGAGTGTGCAATTTAGTAGAGTTTAGTAGCTTACCCCCTCCACCTAGTTCAACTTCTAGTCGACCAGTCCAGACATGTTGATTTAGTCGAGTACATTAGTAATGTTGGTACGCTGTGAATTGTTCATCTCCGGAGGTGCAAATGTAGATAGTTTTGCATTATTGACAGTTCTAAAAAGGAAATAACTGCTTCCAATTTGATTTTAGCTGGGATGGCTTCCCTCATTAATGTGTCACATCGCTGTACATCATGTTTTATTATGTTTAACAATTGATTAAAATTAGTTTCAGACATTCTCAATACAGCAAATATCTTTGGGATCTTCTACAGCCAGTTTTCGTAATATATTATTAGAAGCACCACAATAATCTCATTTTAAAATCCAATTTCTCGTCCAAACGCGTGCCCTTCTATTTATTTTGATGCGGATAATTTTTTCCAATTCGTTTAGGCACAGGTTTAAACTTATCCCGTCTCTGTGAAGACATACTGATTCACTAGATTCAACGACGTGCAAACACTTACTAAATTTATATTACTCGACTCTCACTATAATACTCGACCATTGCAAACTAGGCTTTAGAGCTATTTTTTATATGACTGCAATAATATAAGAATATTATGCTTATTAGGCAAACTTTTCTTTCAACTATTCTGCTTAAACGTCTGAACAACGAAAGAGGTGCCAGCAAAATTGTTCAGCTAACTTCAAGGAATGCATTTAGATGAAACTGGGACTGGGCCTAGACTTAAAATTTCTAAGACCTAGAGGCAAAATTGCGGCCGTACTGTCACTTAAAATTTTGTTACAATTTCAAAAACATTTATTTAAATTTGTCAAAAAGAATTGATGTTATCCAACGTTGTTTCGGTGGGTGTCTTTATTGCAGAGGCATGTTCAGGCTAGTGTTCTACTCTTACGAATTTTAATGTGAATGCTTATGATCAGATATTTTGAAAAGGAGACGCGAAATAAAATGTTTCTTTGAATTTACTTGTTTTCCCCTGAGTATGTCCCACAGATGGTCCCCTCTGCGTACATTCAATATTGAATAAAAATAAATTTTACCACACTGGAAATCGAAATAGGCCCTTAACCAGTGGCGGCGCGTCCTTACGGCCAGGTGGGGCTAAGCCCCACCAACTTATTGAGAAAAAATAAATAGATAAAAAAATAGACTGCCAATTAGTGTGGCACATAGCTTCCTCGCATCCTATCATGTACTTTATTGTTATATTAACATTAAAATTATATTACTTTATTGTGTAAAAACTATTTATATAGTTTTAGCGGTCTTTAACACTTCATAGTGGTGTCACTGTTGGTTTTACTAAAAAATTGTATTTGAAAAAAATGTTTGTCTCATTAAATAGATGAAGTTAGATTTTTTTCCCGACCTAATATTCCAATTTTAAATTTGAAGTTCTCGTTTACGCGAGGGTTGCTCGTGAACGCTTGGACGGATAACGTTGTCCAACGAACGCGTCCTGGGCATTAGTAAAATGAACATGTCTACCAAATTTCATCAAAATCGGTTGACATTTACTCAAGTTATCGTCGCACGTTTCATAATTCGCGGACACACAGACCGACAGGCAGACACGAGACCAAAAATGTTCCCTGATGTCTAAAACGGATTTCTGTCTTGGAATTTTTAGAATCGGAGGCATAAAAGTTTTTCGTTCTCAAAAGTGAACACAATGCTTCCGTTACCTTCGGTAAGCTTGGAAGCAATATATATTTATTTTATTTTATTTATTTAGAAAAGAAAGACTATTTAGTTGTCAACACTAATAAATACATACATTAGATATATATAGTTTTAGTGTTCATAGAGTACAATCGTATGTAGTATGTAGATCCAGGTCGTTTAAAATAAGCAGTAGAAAAGCATAGCATATTGCGAGAAATCTCGCGGGGGTAGGAGGTAGGAGGCATTAGCGCGGCAAGCCGGGCAAAACGTGAATACCTTAGGTTATGCCCGAGCGGTGGGCTAAGGGGTAGGAAATGTTGACCGCGGAACATGTCGCGGTAATATGAAGGACTCTGGGGCTAAGCCCGAAGGCTAGCGCCAAGCAAGATTATAGAATAGAGAGGTTTTACTGGGCTTGAAAACTAGTTTATATTCTCTCTACTAGATAGCAGTGGTGGGATAGATAAAATATATTATATACTTTTCCCATTTTTTTTTGCAATTATAAATTAAATTTATGATCTTTTTATTATAAAATATATTGAGCAAATCACTTCTGATGCTAAATTTAAAACAATAATGCAAATTATAAAAAGATAAAACAGTCTAACTGAAGTTTGTGTAACGTAAGTTCTCGATAACATTTTACGCATTTTTTGGGTATATATAGTTAAACATTTTCTTTTTATATACATTCTCATAGTACTGGTGTTTAATTTATCATGAGATCAAATGCAGCATCAATTAGCTGATCGGCAGACGTTTTACTTAATGCCGTCTTTCCTTATTTTCATAGTTTTATTTAACCTCTGTAAAATCAAAACGACCATTTTCCTCATGCAACCTTAAGGCCCTCATACAGGGTCAAAATGTTTGCGCAAACATTTTGACTGTGTATGGGGTTGTTTGATGTTTGCACAAACATGATGTTTGACGTGTATGGCCTACATTTGCCCGACATCAGGTTTGCGCAATGTTTGATCGTGTATGGAAGGCTTAATAGATGTTGACATAAAGAACTCGTTGAAGCTTCGATATTAAGTAAAATACTTAATTATAGCTCTAATCAAACAATTCATTTTGATTTTAAATGGTCAAGGCAATTAGTAACAGATGATAGTTATACAAAGCAACAATGTATAAATGAAAATGAATTCGATGCATATATCATATTATTGGAAAAAGCTTAGAATTAATTCTGAATAAATACATTGCAATTACTTGCCCATTTGAACAAATGATTCTATAACTATTTGATTTCAATTACCCCAAACGACTTGACTACATGTAAAAGACATGAAATCATGCAACACAGATAGTGCATTCTGTTTCCTTTGTTATAGAGTCCTATCGCTTCTATTATTGTGAGTTACGATACCTTCTATCTATAACAGTATAATGATGTGATCTATTGACGTGTATAATAATTTTATGTTGAATGTTTTTGTAATGAGATGAAAGGGAACAAGATAAACATTTAGTTTCCCATTATGTCAAAACGATACTTGATCTAACTCAACGACAATTCATTTGAGATTCAACATTATTTAACCTGATGATTCAGTTTTTCTCTTAAAATTTCATTTTTTTTAATTAATAATTTTATTCACTATGCATTTAATATTAGTTTATATAATAAATAATGATAACAGAAAATACATATAAAAATATATTGCCACACTAATGGCACACAGCTTCCTCGCATCCTATTGTGTACCTTATTGTTGTATTACTTTATTTTTATTGTTATATTATATCAATTTTTTTAAATAAATGTTCTAATGCTCTAATGTTGATGAGGGTATGTAAAATAGGCAATTCATTAGATTGTTACTCCCCTTATAAAAAAAACAGAGGGGCAACAATCTAAAGAAGGTGTACGGAATGTGCTTCTTTAGACTGTTACTCCCCTTATCAGAACAAAAGTGAGATATTCCTTTGTCCCAAAGTACATTGGCAAAACATCCCTAAATAGTTATTTAGTCAAAGTAATTTTTATTCTAAAAAAACATAGGGGAGTAACTATCTAAAGAACTACCTTAAAATATATATAAAGAAATGAAAGAGCAGGGGCAATATTCAAATTGTTCATAATTCGTAAAGCAAAAGTCGGTAGTAGTGAGAGTAGGTTTATAGTTTGAGAGCAGTTTGATAACGTGTGCACAGAAGTGAATACATTAGAGTACAGATAGCGAATGAAGCCTGGTCGCCTGGTCTCGAGGTCCCTTGGCTCGCTGTGCTATTGAAGAGGTAGGTCAAATAGGGAGGTGGTGGAACCAAGCCACCACCTATTCCCCTCGTCTATCTCCCTTCCCGCGTTCTCTCCTTAATAAAAACTATCTTTATTACTTCATAGCGGTGTCGCTGTTGGCTTTAATAAAACAATTGTATTTGAAAAAAATGTTTGTCCCATTAATTAGATGAAGTTATATTTTTTTCCCGACCTAAAATTCCAATTTTAAATTTGAAGTTCATTTTGACGATGAAAAATCGGTCAACTTTTACTCAAGTTATCGTCGTACGTTTCAGACACACAGACACGGAGCGTATTTCGTTGAATGTAGGAAGCTCGCTTCATTAATTTATTTAATTCCAATGTAGTTCCTCTTTCATTGTTATCGTTAGGATATCCTGAAAAGTAAAATGGAAGAGGAAGGGTGTTTAGTTCTTCTTAATGCCTTCCTATTTCTTTAATTCCAATGTATTTTCTCTTTCATTGTTATCATAAGGGTATCTTGAAAAGTAAAATGGTGGTGGAAGGATGTTTAGTTCTTCTTAATGCCTTCCTATTTCTTTAATTCCAATATTAGTTCCTCTTTCATTGTTATCGTTAGGATATCCTGAAAAGTAAAATGGAAGAGGAAGGGTGTTTAGTTCTTCTTAATGCCTTCCTATTTCTTAAATTCCTATGTATTTTCTCTTTCATTGTTATCATAAGGGTATCTTGAAAAGTAAAATGGTGGAGAAAGGATGTTTAGTTCTTCTTAGTGTCTTCCTATTTCTTTAATTCCAAAGTAGTTTCACTTTCATTGTTATCGTTAGGATATCCTGAAAAGTAAAATGGAAAATAAAGGATGTTTAGTTCTTCTTAGTGCCTTCCTATTTCTTTAATTCCAAAGTAGTTTCACTTTCATTGGTATCGTTAGGATATCCTGAAAAGTAAAATGGAAAATAAAGGATGTTTAGTTCTTCTTAGTGCCTTCCTATTTCTTTAATTCCAATGTAGTTTCACTTTCATTGGTATCGTTAGGATATCCTGAAAAGTAAAATGGAAAATAAAGGATGTTTAGTTCTTCTTAGTGTCTTCCTATTTCTTTAATTCCAAAGTAGTTTCACTTTCATTGGTATCGTTAGGATATCCTGAAAAGTAAAATGGAAAATAAAGGATGTTTAGTTCTTCTTAGTGCCTTCCTATTTCTTTAATTCCAAAGTAGTTTCACTTTCATTGGTATCGTTAGGATATCCTGAAAAGTAAAATGGAAAATAAAGGATGTTTAGTTCTTCTTAGTGCCTTCCTATTTCTTTAATTCCAAAGTAGTTTCACTTTCATTGTTATCGTTAGGATATCCTGAAAAGTAAAATGGAAAATAAAGGATGTTTAGTTCTTCTTAGTGCCTTCCTATTTCTTTAATTCCAATAGTAGTTCCTCTTTCATTGTTACCGTTAGGATATGGTGCTTGTTTTCAACATATTTTTCTTTTATATATGACACTAATATATAAACGAATGATTTAAGGTGGGTTCATAGCCATGGCATGCGTTTCTTTACGCGCTTCAGAATAATCTATGGCGGTCAATAAGACTCGAAAAAAGATGGTATGGAACCAACACGCTCGTGTTAGAATGAAACGTTCCCGTCCTCTTCCGTCATGTTTATATTTTTCGAATCGTCTATTTATGCAGTAAATAATAAATATAAACTTATTTTTAATTTTCAAACCATCCTTTTATAAAGTTAGTGTTGTATTTTAATAATATATTTGGCTTTGTTTATAACCGGAATAGAACACCGTGCAAGTGCGCTAAGAAGGAAGGGAGGGAGGAAACACGCAGTGATCTATATAGCACGTAAAAAACTCATGCTATGAACTTATGAACCCACCTTTAAGCCAATTTGTTCGTTTAACCTTTAAGCTTTTAACTTTTTTAAGTTGTGTTACTTATTTTTAGAATCACGTTAAATACTCAAGTAGCAAAATTATTCTGGGTTCTCTTTTCCTGATGGCCTCGAGCAATTTTCGAAAAAGCTTAAAAGATTGACGAGATAGAAGGATTTAAATCCTTCCTATCGTATTTTACATCGGGAAAAACAGGGTAGCCATGTTTTGTCCTTGTTCTTTTTTTCCTAATACCCAACAGCGTTGTCTGGTTAAAAAAAAAGTTTTTATCCTTTAAACACCTTTGTTTGTTTGCTTTTTTTTGTTTTCGATCTTTTTCTTCAGTTCAGTTAGTAGGAAACGAGTACAAAAAACAATACTGAATGTATTGTTGGGGAAATCGTTCGACGTAGTTTCGGAGTTTTTGTTTATTTTTTATCAGGATGTAAAAAGAGGAAAGAAAAATAGAAGAAATAAAAGAAAAAGAGAAAATCCTTTATACGTATAGACAACTGGAAGAAGCGAGAACGCTCATCTTCCTTTTGGAAGTAAAGAAATGGGGGAAATTTATAGCTTTATTGAAGTGAAGAAATAAATTCAACTTGAAAATGAAAAGGTCCATAGTAATTTTCCAAGAATACAAAAGGAAAAACATCTTCTTTTCTTTAAGCTTTATATTTTTACATTCGTTTTGATTGTGAGCTTTTTTTTTCTTTATTAATTCGATTTTACTATGGCAAAAAAATTCGTTGGTTGTAAATATAAAATAATAAATATCCTTCGAGCAAAGAAGAATATCATGGAATTTAATCTTGAGAATAAAAAGCTCTTATCATTACTGTTGGAATATTGACGTATTGGAAATTATTGTTTTTAAGACTATATTTAGGATATATGCGTATGCATATCCAAGAAGGGAAGGAGTTAAACAGGGACACTAACTAATTCCATTTTTTTTTTTTTTATTACAGTCATTGACAATGCTGCCAAATCAATGTCATGCACGCTAGGGAGAGGGGAAGAGGGGGAGTAGAGTAGCGCAAGGAGAGAGAATCTACCTGTACCCACAAAAATGCTTAACACAGTAGAGTAGAGAATAGCTGGTAGAGTAGAGTGGAAGAGTGGAGAAGTTGTTAGAGCAGAGTGGAGAGTTGCTGGTAGAGTAGAGTGGAGAATAGCTGGTAGAGTAGAGTAGAAGAGTGGAGAAGTTGTTAGAGCAGAGTGGAGAGTAGCTGGTAGAGTAGAGTGGAGAATAGCTGGTAGAGTAGAGTGGAGAGTAGCTGTTAGAGTAGTTACTTGTACGAAAATGAGGAGAATACGAAATGTATTCTATGTAGAATTGTTATACGAAAATGAGGAGAATAATACGCATCGGAAATAATTAATTCGGTACAAAATACAACTAATGAATTGATGTCATCTTTATCAAAAGAGAAATACGAACTTACATGCAGGAAGTATATTAAATATTGCTTCCGAGCTTACCAAAGGTAACGGAAGCTATGTGATCGTTCTGAAGAACGAAACATTTTTAGATCTCCGATTACAAAAATTCCAAGACAGAAATCTGTTTCAGACATCAGGGATCATTCACACGTGTTTGTGATAGTAGTAGCCTCAGTAGAGTAGGTTCATAATGGCGAGGATAATATACGTTTTTTACTCTCTAATTCTTTGTTATAAAAATCTTACTATGATTGTAGACTTTTGTAATACCGCCGTTGAAATTTTTATCGAGATGTTCGGTTAGAGGCAATAGAAGGAAGCTCTGGAAGAAGAGAAGGAGCTAGAATGAAGGGTTTGGACCAGATCACGGATTGGAATAAGAAATTCTTTCGCATCATCTGCTGAGCTGCTTACCAATCTTGCCACAGAACACCCTAGAGAATTTTAAATGTGCTAAAGGATCTCATGAAATTTTTGATGTATTATTAAACATGATTACACCTTTAATCATGAATGTGACCCATATTGTGAGTTATGTTATTCCACTATGAATCAAGCACACATATACCGCTGAACTACACGCATGGTACATATAACTTCCCCAGCTCCCGCTCTAGATTTGTTTTTATTTATTTACTTTTGTTACCTCTTGCGGTTTTACCTACTGTACGTAAACCTCAAATTAAATATTTTATTTATTCATCCTTCTAAGGACATCTTCATTAGCACATTGTCTTTTGCCTTTTGCATGTGTTTCTATATATTCTACGCGATCTGTTTTATTTGTCCCTTTTGTTTTTCATTCGTTGAATTTTGTGGGTCGTTTAAGGGTTGTGAAAAAAGTGTCGTCTTTATACTATCATCGTCAATAATTGGCTATATTTCGCCCCTCTCCGAGGCATAGACGTGCCTGAAAACATCATTTCTACATTTTTATGGTTGTTTGGTAACGTTAAAACTATTAGGTACATATATATTACATAAATAGAATAAAATACACATTGTAGCTCGAAAAAATAATTAAAAAGAACATGTATAAAACTAAACGGAATAAAGACATACCGGGTTTACGACGTTGTTATACAATTTTTTACATAAAAAGTTTGGGTCGGATTCTCTAGTTAGTTAGATTCGTCAAAACTGAAAACTTTTCAAAGCTATCTTCCATACTGCTTTACCATTAACAATATTTAATAATAACAAAAATAATATAAGACTAGTAAAAATTAACAATAATAACACAGAAAAATATAACGTATCACTTCATGTCAATATGGTAACTTGTGGTAACCAGGTTGAAACCTACCTAGTTTTATAATTTTTCTCATTAAATTAAAATTATATAATATATATATTTATTTCTATTTCTGTTATATCTTGCTGCTAATTTAATTTATTAGGGGGACTTATTATTATCTTTTATATTTTAATTATTTTGTATGATATTTGGTTTTGGCGGGAGTTATGATTTACTTTTTATATATTTAGAATAGCTGAATAATATTTGTTTATATCTTTTGTGTCAGATTTAAAATTCATTGTGTTTTTTGTCATGGCTATGTATGCTGCCTCTAGGTACTTTCGTTTCGACTCGTTTCGTTCAGTATCTAGTATGGTTATGTTATTTGGATCTATTTTATGGTTGTTATTTTTAGTATGGATGCTAAGGGCCGTCTTATCATTTTTGACTTTTATGTCGTAGCTGTGTTGTTTCAGTCTGCTCTCCAATTTTTGCATTGTTTCACCTATATAAACTTGGTTGCAGTCTTTACAACTAATTTTGTAAACTACATGCGATTTTTTTATAGTTTCTGTTTTATCCTTTAGTTTGTGGTGATAGGAGTTCTTTACTTTATTTGTAGGTTTTAAGCCGAATTTTATTCTTTCACAGTCAAATTCTTTGAATGTTTTAAGGATATTTTCTGACAAGCCTTTAACATATGTGAGGGATTTATAGTAACTATTATTTTCATTTGGGTCTTTTTTCGAAGGGTTAGCTGATGATGCTGTGTGCCAAAAAGTGTTTATTAGTTTTTTCGGGTAGCAATTTTTTCAAGTTTATATATTCTACGCTACAGATATTCTTCAGACACTCATGCGCATCTTATAGTTTTCACTATTTTTAATGTTTCTGATCTCGAGGATTCCATTTTAGAAATTGGAACGTGAAATGAGTAATTCTGCTAGCAATGGCTTTTGAATATAATCTTATTTTGATTATAAAAAAAATCATAAAAGAGTGTAAATTTGAGACGAAGAATTTAGATCGAGAGGAACTGAGAAAACTTCGTTTAGTTAATGGTGATAGTTGTTTAAAACATTAGTTAAAGCAAAACTGGACCATCGTATCTCCATTCAAGGAAAAACTATTGAATTAAGTCTCCGATAGCTCTAAGTAAGAGGAAATCTAGGGAGGAATTGTACAGTGTACACATAGCTTTAAGATTAGAAAGACAAGAAATCTTTTTGTCGTCATTTGACTCTGAAGAAGAAAAATTAAGTATTAGCTTTTGTACATTTTTTTACTAAAATATAAAATAAAATAATTTCTAATGAAAGGAGAGCTTGTTGCCTACACTTCATGCACTTGACTGTCATTTCTCAAGTTTTTGCAAGTACATATTTCGTTTTAAATTCAAAGAGGAGCCACTTATTTTTACTGAAAAATAACGCTACCTATGAAGATGTAAAGGTGTGGAACTTGCACATAATTATTTTTAACAAAACGCCATATTATAAAAGGTATAATAATATTGTTATATTTTATGAGGAATTACAAAGGGAAGTTAGCATAATGATGCATCTAGAAATGCGAGAATATGTGATTTAGTTATTTTAAACAGTGTAAAAGGATATTAATATTGCTGAACCATTTGTTGTTTTCATAAAGGCAATTTACTTACTGTTATTGAGGATACATCCCAAGGTATATGACTATAATACTGTGTGCGTTGCCAATAATGCCAGTTCCATACCGGCCACATAATTACTGCCCACAATATGGTCTGTTCAAAGGGACGTGTAGATTATAATTGTAATAAACGTTAGGCAGTTTGCTTTGAAACATTACTAAGTTAATTATAACATTGACAGTGACAGGAAATGCAATAAAGCTAATTCGTGTATCACCTAGAAAGCATATCAAAATACAAATTCAGCATTTAATGCTATTTATTGCATAACTGGATGATAAAATTAAGACCACTCGGGAAAAATTTGGAATTTGAAATTTACGTTAAACTCTTCAAAAAGTGTTATAAAGTTTGGAGAACCATTATAACTGCATCTTTGAACTTTTTTACATCTTTTTTAGACTATTAACTTCTACTCATTTCACTGAACAATTTTATATTATATTTGATTATATTAGGAATATCCTTGTCCCGCTTCTGAATTTTATGCTTGTTTCAATTTTTGTTCAATTCAATCCTTTTTTACTTTCTCATATAAAGAGAAAGTATTGTGATGGCGCGAAAATTCGATTTTGAGATTTTGATGGATTTACACGTTTTGAGGTCCCCTGAGTCCAAAAAAGTGGTTTTTAAAAAATGTCTGTCTGTCTGTCGTCTGTCTGTCGTCTGTCTGCCGTCTGTCTGTTGTCTGTGCAGACGCCTGGAGCCTTAACTACTGGGCCGATTTTGAATAAATTTGGCATACATGTTTAGAAAAATCATTCCCCGAGGCGAAATCGAGAAATAAATTTTAGCTTTAAATTTGGGGGCGCTACCCCCCAAAAACTCTGAAAAAACATGAAAAAAAATTATTTCTCGAAAACGGTTCTGACGATTTTGATTTAAAAATTCTAAAATGTAGTCCATTTGAATACGAATCCAACGATATAAGCCGTTTTCCGGACGAAAAATCTAGTTCCTGAGATATTAGCTTAAAACGCGGACGGAGAGAGCCCGGGTCCGATTCCCCGCCCAGGAAAAGTTATTTTTATGATACATTTTGATGAAATGTTCAATAATATTTAAATGTACATTTGAAAACTAATAAATGGAAACACTGGGCTAATTAATTATAAACTCGTATATGAGAAAGTGTGTCTGAGTTGTCTCGGACCGATTTTTTAGACTTAAATTAATGAATAAAACAAAACAACAGTTTAAAAAAAAAATTTAGGGAAATTATTATTGATTATTCTTTAGTTTAGTTAATCCCTTAATTTTCTACTTATTGGGCTTTTAGGGATGTTCATTAAAAAAACATTTCTATTTTTTTAAAAACAATATAATTGGTGCGAATTTTCGCCCATACCTGGGCATCATCAGGCCTAAAATAATAATGATACAATGATACATTTTTATCTAACAACTTATTAATTTACAATTTATAATTACAACATAAATTATTAATTTATTAAAAAACGAAACAATTTAACAAATTTTAAAAAACTCTAAAAAGTTAAACAAAAAAAATATATAAAGAAAACAATGGTTTACCTTTATCTGAGTATTGTGTGCTTAATATTGTGTGCTTAATATTGTGTGCTTTTCATTGAACTTTTTCATATACATCCAAAGGTGAGTAACATTCTCTGACCAACATTGAACTGTTACTAACTTATCTGATTAATATCTTATTATAAATATTAATCTAAAGTGAAATAAGTTCCATGAAAATTCACTAAATTTCTCCAATCTGCATTGTCGATAAAACTGTCGTTATATCTATTTTGGAGCTTATTCCCCATATATCTCTGAAAATAGATTTTTTCCCCGAGAAAGACACATATATTTTTATTAAAATTTAAAATAACTACGATTTTAAAGATTTTTGTACCTTCATAATACTTTTAATAAAGACGAAGCAAACAACACTTTTTATTGTCAAATGTAAGGACCCTAAAAGTTGTATGTTGTGTCTGATGTAATAATTTCTAATTATTTTGAAAAAATATAGGCTATTATTAATATATTTACATCAGCCAACAATATCTGATAATGAAAGGAAAACAGCATTTATTATTTTTGTAATGTAAAATTTTCAGGCTGAAGTACTTGCTTGTTTTCGTTTAATTATTCCCTTTGTAATGATATAGCAGGAGCTGCAAACTCAAATTAATTTATTACTTAATTATATGTAAACATAAATGTGTATTAAGCATGTTGTGTATACTCAATATTAATTATAATTTGCATTGTAATTAAACATGTTATTTTCAGCTGTATGTTTAATGGGGGATATTAACTCAAATCGAATCAAAATTACTCGGGTAAATCAATCTATGCTTTATGTTGAGTGTTTTGTAATTAACTCTTTTTTTAAAATTATTATTAAAGAAACAATTATATATACGTTTTTAATTTAATAATTTTAATTACCTCCTCCCCCCCCCCCCCCTGATTTTAACTCTTTCTCCAAGCATACAGTGGATCCACCTTTTCCCTTTTCTGGGAAGAAAAAAAAACAAAATTGTGGAGTGTTTTATCAAAAGAAGTGGAACCTGATTGACTATAGTCGAAGCTGGAGAGAAGTGCCTGGTCGCTCTTCATGGACGCATCCATCGACACCCTAAACGGTCTTCGGTTCCACCAGTTTGTCGTCATCAGACTACGCCAAGGTGAACCTTGCAAATTTGCCCCCAACCAAAGAGACTGCTACCTTCCATTCGTATTGCGCATACCACCAAGTGCAAAAGTGGATTGGTGTGGAGAAGAAGGATGCCACAGAGTGGGGTCGGTATGCTCCCTTGGTATAATATACCAATAACAACATTATGTGAACCAGCCCCAGCAATCCTTCTCATATCAGTCTCGTGTACTTGAGGGAGCTTGAACTTGCCGGAGAGCTGGGCTTAAGTGCTCAGGTGTGTATAAAAAGTGCTCTGGGAAGACTTGCCACAACGTCGCGTCGCTACAATTCTAATAGAAGAGGAAGAAGACGACCCCGACGAACTCCCCCTTCAGCCAAGCAGCCCAAAACGGGCAAAATTCTCCAGCAACCGTTTTATTTATTGATTGCTAAGATTGTGTAATAATAAATGTACATGCTAAAATGTTATTCTATGCATTTTTCTTTCGTCAAATGCCCACAATTTGTCGAACTTGTAATCAAAAGTGTGTAGGCTCATTTCTTCAAAAATTATATTTTCCAGTTTTTTTTTCTTGCGATTGCAACAGAACTGTTAGGTTACAGACTTCGTTTGTGCTTATATGTAATCCAATTAAATTTTCTAAACCTTTATTTCCTGTGACTTTTCTCGTAGTGAGCAGTTATATGCCCCAAACGAGAGCAAAACTTAAAATTTCAATTTTTTTGTCATATCTTAAAAACTATTAGATCTACAGAGCTGCAGTCTAGCTTAATAAGCTATTGTATTTTTACTGTACTTTAAAAATAGTCTTAACGACTAATATAGAAAGACACATAGTTTACGAGTTTTACTGCCACATAAAACTGAAAAATGTCCGAAAATTTTCCTGTTTTCACATATTACGCAGCGAGCACAGGTTTTTTGGATCTGCAAACTTAGGATCACACTACCCTAACTGGTTCTATTAACATAGAAAATCTCAGTACTACATCACGTTTTTCGATTTTAATGTTTATTTAGACTGGCCTATTATAAGAGAGCTAACAGTTCTTGTATTTTCCATACTTACTTTTTCTTGCTCTATGTTTTACGAGTTCAAAATAATCTTTTACGTGCATTTGTGTTTTCCTAATCATACGCTAATTTCATATTACAAATTATTGTACTGCATCGAATTTATTCGTAAACTAAGAAAATAGTTTACATGAAATGCGGTTATCGCAAGGAGTGAAAAAAACTAACAATAAATTTGAGGTAAAATTTAAAAATTTATTTTTTGTAGTTTTTAAACTGTATAAAGATAACATTTATTCTAATTTATTCAAATCTTGGTGAGATTGTGAGCAAAAAGGGTTTTATGTTACAAAGAGTGATTCCGTAAAATTATGGAAAGCTATAACTGCAGCTGTTATGAAGTTTGTAGGACACTTACAAACTAAACTCTTGGAGACTGGTTTTTCTAGTTATCTGCTCTTGCATTGATTCAAGCCTCGAAACGTAAGCCAGATAGAGTAGAAACATGCTAATCTCTGTTTATTTATGCTTTGCTAATTCAATGGGTTTTCTGTTTTCTCTGTTATCAGGATAACTTGCATACATCTGCCGCTACAGAGTAAATGGTTGTACGTTGGATCTGAGAGGGGTAACATTCACATCATCAACATTGAGTCGTTCCAACTTTCCGGCTACGTTATCAACTGGAACAAGGCTATCGAAGTGTATGTATTTCACTTGTATTTTCTCATTTTCTCATTGCTCCTTCTAATAACATTTTCTCTTTTGGTTGTAACGAAGATCGTGTTTTTACAGTATTAAAAAAACACGATTTCCCTTATTGAATGAAACAAGCATAAGCATCGAAGGTTTGATCAAAAATTCTTCAACCAATAACATCTTCAGAAACAATTCTTTTGTTTCTTAAGATAACATTTGATTGGTTATTCTCAACAAAATTGTCAAAAAGAGATTAAAGAACATTTGCGCTATTGAAGTTCATAATTGAAAGAATACATTAGAATCTCATCAAATATTTAATTTAAACGAAGCGCTTTTAACCTATTAATAGGTTGACAGAAACCTATTAAGAAGAAATAAAATATTTGTAAAGACTTGTGCAGTGCATGCATTCCTTTGGCAAATAGAGATTATAAAGTAAATAAATATGTAACTATATTACATAAGAAAATCTTTGTTAAATACATAATTTTTTTTTTAAACAACCACAGTACTACAAGCGATCATAGTATACGCGTATGTCACAAAAATTAAACCTTTTTTTAGTCTTTTGAAAGAATTTTGTACTCCCACCTTACACAATTAATGTTTTAGTGAATTAAATCTTAGGATTGAGTAAAAGAAAGATAGATTCATAATAAAAACCTCGGCCCCTTCAAAGTTGAATATAAGGGGAAGAAGCTGCTCGGGGGGTCTAACAAATGACAAAACATCTTTATGACGCCCCATTCATACATATATACTGTAATTGCTCGATGTATTGTGGCTATTTTAAAAAATGTTGTTTTGTTTCTTTTTAGTGCTTTCTTATAAAAGCCTAAACTAAAAGTTTTTATTTTCTTTTAAATATGATATTACTTTGGTACTCATTTACTTATTTACCCACCCACAGGTTGGTAAGCAAGTAAATTAGGTGCCACATGGTAAAAATTTACTTGTTTAGTACCCTATCTTAAGCCCCGAAGTTAACCATTTATGAGGAATTCTTTTGCCTAAAAGCTATTATGACAGAGGGATATTTACTCTAAAGAACTTTGGGACAAAGGAGCATCACACTTTTGTATGTAAAGGTGGTAATATCACTTAGTCTAATTAACTACATATTAAGTCAAGGGAATATTTAAGCATTAAAGTAATTTGGGGTGGGCAACCAGTAAATGAGTACCAACCATTATAACAATTTTTTGTCTCCTTATTTACTAAGAAAAGAGTTTCAACACTTGATCACAATTATCTGGTAACGTAATGCAGTACATAGCATAAAAAGTAAATTTATTGAAAAATTGGGCTTTTATAAAAACTGACGCTATTTGTCCAGGAGATAGAGTGTAAAAAAGTGTCTGACTAACATCATGCTAGAATTTTGTGGGTATTTTTTTACTTTAGCACCCCCCTATATCCCTTTGTGTTAATAGTTATTTAGACAAAGGAACGTATACAGAGTAGCATATATTCCTTAGTCTAAATTACTATTAAGACGAAGTGATATTTATTCCAATGTACCTCGGGACAAAAGAATATCACACTTGTGTATATTGTGATCATATCCCTTAGTCTAATCAACTATTAAGATAAAGGAATATTAAATATAAAACTTCCCCAGGAGTCTCAATATCTTGGGTAGACAAACACACAAACCTTTGAGACTTTTGTAGGGCAGACTACTGTTTAGAATCAAGGGGGTGCTAAAATAAAAACGTGCCATTTTGTGTATAAGTAAATCTTTTGGTGCCTTTTAAGAATATGTGGTCGGCTGCGGGAGTAACTTGCCAATAGGCATTTGAAAAAAACAAACCGGTGGAGAGCGGCCATGTCCCGCCCTTTTTGGTAGACAATGTGATTTTCATGATCCTGAGTACGAAATTAGTTAGTAGACCAAAAATCAAGTTGGTGGTAGTTTGTCACTTATTAGGTTAGTTAGTCAAATATTACTCCAAATCAAAGAGGTCCCTTATTAAGTGACATAGTACGCATCAACTTGATTTTTGGTCAACTAACTAATTTTGTTCTCAGGATCATGAAAATCACATTGTCCACCAAAAAGGGCGGGACATGGCTGCTCTCCATCGGTTTGTTTTTTTCAAATGCCTATTGTCAAGTTACTCCCGCAGCCGACCACATATTCTTAAAAGGCACCAAAAGATTTACTTATACTCAAAATTCAAGCTTGATGTAAGTCATACACATTCTTTCAAGCTATCTCCTGGACTATATGACGCTATGATTACATAGACACTCATACTAAAATAATTTTTAAATAAAAATTACAAAAATACATTAAACAAATGTCAATGTCACCTAATGTGACGGAACGCTATCCTATTTGTTCAATTCATCAGAAATTATTTTGTTCTTTATTAAAAGATGTTCTATTAGAACTGAGTCTTCTTTTTTATTCTTCTTCCTTGCTGGCATATTTCTACTAGCTTTTCTTCATAGCGTCAATTGTAAAGGCGGCCATACACGAAGAGGAAGTCCTCAAGGAAAAAGCCTCCGGGATTTCCTTGGGGATTTTATCTACCGAATCCTCCCCTTTCCGAACACTAATTTCAAAAATCCACGTGGCAGATTGTCGTCAACTCAGTACTCGCCGCATCTGACTGCGCAGTTCATGATCAAGGTGGAAAAAAAAACCAGTCCACAGGTCGCCTCAAGGTCGCCCCCACACATACTGGAATTCCTCCTGATCTGGACTGTTCAGTCCAAACATCAAGGATTTCCTCTTCGTGTATGGCCGCCTTTAGATCATGAGAAACTCATAACTATATTTTAATTACTACAGCAAAACATACTATGTATAAACAAATGCCAATGTCACAATATAACAGTACGCTACTTTATACTTTTTCAGGTCTAGGAAAACGCATCCTGGGTCTATTGTCCATTTAAGTGACAATCCACTAGATTCAAGCAAGGTAAAGTCACTTTTTCTTTACAAATACATATTTATAATATTCTATTTTGAGGATTCATTTTTTCTTTTTGTTTTTGATTTCTAACAAGTGTTTATTGTTCTTTTGGTTTTTTGTTGAAAGGCTTTTATTTATATTTATAGCTGAGTTGAAAGGACAGAAGGGGACGCTGTTCAGATCACATGTTTGCTTGTGACAGGTGACAGCGTGATCCATGTGACGTCATACAAATTTACATTTCCCCTTTTGTTTCATCTCCTCCCCCACCCACAACCACATTCTACCCACTTAATATATCTATTATTACCTTTTTTTAAGATCAAAGAAAAAAGTTTTAAGAATGTCTCAAATTTTATAGCTAATTATTAATACTTGGTTTCCTAAATAAATAGACCATATTAATATAACTATCACTTATTGTGTACTTCCAAAATAAAGGTTTTCTTTGAGAACAGTAAGCGAGTGGATTAAAAATGTCTACCAATTGGTGTGGCACAAAGCTTCCTCAAATCCTATCATTAGACGAATGATCTCATGAGTATAAAATAAATTATAATGAGTTAGAGTTCAAACTATAGATGTTACTAAATGGATGTGAGCATTAAAATAATAAGACCCCACTGGGAATGGAAAGACTGGTTGTTTGGTCCTTTTCCAATTCCCAGTGGGTTCACATTTATTATTTTCAATATTAAATCCGGGAGCACATTGAGACTGAGGCGACGCAGAATTGAACTGCAGAATTATTCAAGATCGCCTGAATTGAGACGCTGATAAAGGTTGGGTAATACTGCGCCACACATGGCCTGCCCGACACTTGCAAATCTAGCTCCTTTATTCGTGAGGTCTCCTATAATATCTATTAATATCTATTTCTGTTCAAAAATTCTATTTTGCCGCTTAATACAAAATTCTATTTTGTGTCGCTTGCGTTTCAATGTGTACCGGTCTAAATGTGCGCTGGTTAAAAATGTAATATGGATCCTCTGTGGGCTACTTGCACCAACCATTCAAAAGTCTATAAAATCGGACGTCTACTTTTAAAGATATAGATGTTAATAAAAATATGATTATTAGCATCCAAAAGAAGAAGTAGAAGTTTGATTATTGTGGCTCTTACAGTAGGCTAATTACAATCTACCATCCAAACTTTATTTAAATCGGAATAGTAGTTTGTAAGTAGTCTATTGAGTTTCAAATTGTTACTGACAACTGAAATACATTTCTGTCTAGGAAATTTTTCAAAAAATTGTATAGGAAAAATATTTGGAAACATTAAAAAGTAGTTCTTTAAAATTATCAAAATGCTTCCATTAATTTGGAAGCAATAGTTAACAAATATATATAATTTCTTTCATTAATTCAGATACATTTTTTTTAGAGTAAAGCTTTAGTTAGTTTTAGTGACCACTTCTCGATGGGTGTTGGACCCGGGCGTTTTGTGTAATCATCTCCATTTTGTGCTGTCCACCAGGAACAATCACCAACAACACCCACAACACGAGCCTCCTCAGGTCGTCCTGTAATTCCATCTATTATCTTACTTATAAGTTCTGTTTTCCTCTATTCGGCATACATGGCCCAGCCAACGGATACGTGCCACCTTAATCATGCTGACCATATCTGGCTGTCTGTATGGGTCCGTTAGCTCATAGTTTGTCCTTATTCTCCATCCTCTTTCGTCACACACCGGGCTGACGATCCTCTGAAACACATTCCACTCCCACTTTCGCAACTTTTCCTCGCTCCTAGCCACTAGCATGTCTAAACTCCGTAACCAACTATTGGTCAGACCATGGTCTTTTTTCAGAGGGACATTAAAAATATAGCTCGAAGCATTAAAACACATGTGGCCCAAGGTGCAAATAATGTTTAGTAAACCTTCTTATAGTGCTTTATACCCATTAAGTAGGCTTGACAGACTCTCAGGAAGTGAGTACCTTAATTAGGAGATATAACCTTAGTACTTCAGATGACAGAATGGCTAATGGCTTCCCACCTCTGGTGAGTTAATGCAGGACAGCTGCTAATAAGGGGAGAAGGGATCCATCCTCTTCCTCATATATTCTGCAAACTGGGATTTCAGCTAGATCAACCAGATGTACACTACATGTCCATTTAGTCTATTGGTCCCAGTAAGAGTGCCTGTCAAAAAATGACAGGATTATTTTTGAGTGAAAGCAGCTTATCGTATATCTGAAGCACTGTTCCATAATCTATAGAAATGTAAATTCATGAAAGACCATAGTCTTAGTATCCTATTATCTGAATAAAAATACGACACTTAAAGCGGGATTACTCTTTTAAGAATGCTTAGTCATCTCAAACATCCTTTGTATATTGTTATAAAATATATGTTAATCTTTGTTTCTCTGTTATTATAAAAGCTAATGGTTTTGTCTTTATTATTACTATTATTCTTGATATTAAACTGGTTCTGTGCAGTGACATATTTTGAAAAAAAAATCTAGATTTCATCACAAAATTAATTTATTTTACAAAAAAGTAATTAAACTTAACCTACTACAGAAACACTATAGATGTCGAGAGGGTATTTAAAATGAATTTCCTTGATTTTTTTATTATTTTCCTTTACTAAAAGTTATCAGTTGCTATAAGTTTGTCGCCTTGTCTCTTTGAACGAATTGATCCCTGTTTCCTTTTGTCTAAGCAAGCCTAGTGTGAAAGCACAAGGGCTAAGATAAAGAAAAGGGACGTCCCTCTATATTGAGCCCGATTTTAATTAAATTAGGCTTGACTAAACTCTCTGAAAAGGACGACTCCTTCACACCGCCTTACAGTCCCTCTTCCCCCGGGTATTTTCTTCCTTTAATTCGCTTTTGAGATACGCTTTTTCGGGAGTTTTTCTCTCTCATTCTCTTTCTGACTTCAAATTAAAAGTTTTCTTTATTCTCGTAAAAAAGTAGGAGAAATAAAAGGGTTTTGTGACATTACTTAGTATACCATATAAAAGCACCTCAAACTGATATTTTATGGTATTAACTTGGAACAATATTTGCTTTGGGATAACAACTTTGCTTTAACTACATTTACTTACCGATTTTGAGCTAAATTTACTAAATCAAACTTTCTGACATCTTCAAATTCGGAACATTAAAATAATAAGGTACTGAATAGCTGTACCTACTTAGTGCAGTGACTGTTGGGTTTATACAAATTTGGATGATGCCGCACTTCTTTCTCGAGGGTCTGAGTTTGACTTATAATAATATTACTACGTTTTTATTAGCTTGCATTCTTGTTTGTTTGTCCGGTACAAATCTGGCAATCGATTTCTAACTAACTTCCCGAATAGCTAGACATTTGAAACTTTTAGCATAGCTCAGAACACGATGACAATGCATTATTTTAATACTTTTAGCCATCTTTCAGCAGGATTTAATTAGTTTTCAGCAAATTTTGCTGTGCGGAAAGTTAGTTCGGAAAAAATCCGCCAGTTATTTTATTTGTTTTGCCATATCCAATATTTACGCTATCTTCATTTTGACGGGTCTCAAATTTGTGATAGATAAACATTGAATGACAGCAAAACAGGAAATATCGATTATATTATTTATCGATTATATTATTAATATTATTTCAAATATATTGATGGCATGCTTTAGATTTGGTGTTGGGGAGATCCGTTGTACAAAGATTTGTCCTTTTATAGGTTTAAGATCAGCTCTCTGGATGGTTGTCATTTATGTGAAGTAAATAAATTCGGAACTATTTTTTTTACTAACATTATATATTATATAACAATAACAATTATATTATCAACATTACTTACGATTCAAGAGAAAATTTAAAAACGTAGTATATAAAAAGTTCTTTTTATCTTGCAATTATTTATACATATAATAACACCACATTCGCTGCCGAACTTACAAAAGGAAACGGAAACTATTTGATCGTTCTGAAGGACGACAATTTTTATTTCACGATTTTTTTTTTTTTTTATTTCAAATATTTCAAGACAGTCATCTGTTTCTGACATCAGGATACCGGAAAGACAGTCACGGAACCAAAAATGTTCCCTGATGTCTGAAACGCATTTCTGTCTTGGAATTTTTGAAATTGGAAACATAAAAAAAGTCTTATTGGTTCATTTACGAAGGATCTTTTGGTTTACTTCACTAATCAATGTTTCTATTCCTACTTCATTCATATTTTTAAAAACAAAACCTATCTTTTTTTTTACATGAGTTAATTATGTGCAGTTGCTGATTGGGTTCGAATGTGGTGTGCTGGTCTTATGGGATCTAAGATCGAAGATTGTAGAAGGGAGGTGGCAGGCTAATGAACCACTTCGTTCAGCAACCTGGCACTACGAAGGCAAACAGTTCATGAGTTCACATCAAGACGGTTCACTTTTAACATGGAATATTAAACAACTTTATAAACCAGTGTCCGCCCAACAACCACATGGTAAGCAACAATTGTAGCACTTATATTGTAGTCTTAAAGATATAAAGAAATTCTAGTTCTTAAGAAGGTGAAATTCTGTATTTTTTTTTGCAATCTGCAGTGGTTTGTTTCTGGTTCATTATGAGGCTTTTAATGACTAACACACTTGGATGGATATATATTTATATACATCGTCCTGATCAACACATTGGGTTATTACAGGATGGAGAGGCACTTAACACTTCTACTCAATGTGATCATTAGTGTAACACCATATCTCACCTGTTTGGGGATTCGAGCCATCACTGGATACACTGGCAATTTGGGCTTAGATTTTAGAAGAGTTTAGAAACGCTAACCACTTGACTACGTCGATCCCTCTTTATATGTATACTTTACTCGCTTAATTGAATATCGATCTAGTCGAGGGGTGTTTAAGACTCCAGATCAAACATCTATACAACCTGAAGTTGATATTTTCTAACAGATAAAACACGTTCTACGTTCTACATTGATAAAAGCACTAATAGGTATGGACAATGGCTAAACTGTCCTAAAAGAAATACAATACACCTTGATGCATCAGCCCGTGGAAGGCTTAGGCCTGTCAAAGGGCTTAAGGCTTAAACAGTAGTGTTTCCCCCGATATAGTACTGAAAGGACAAATCTATTTATTTGTCGATTTTCATAAAAAGTCATTCTTTATAAAAACTCCTGCTTGTTCTTAAACCATAAAAAAATAATATTATTTATCTACTTGCAGCAGCAAAATGAGGCATATATTGGCATATTGTTGAACTGATTTCGGGTAGGGAAATGCAATTTTACTGCCTAGGCTGTAAAATTGTTCTTACTGCCACAACACTGTATAGTTGTTTAAGCCCTTTGACAGGCCTAAATCTTCCATGGGCTGTTGCATCACGGTTTATTGTATTTCTTTATTACCGATGAAAAACATTGTGACTCCCTCCCCCCTCGGGAAATCGATCCAGGAAATCCTTCCTCTAGTAACACTTGGAATTATTTTAATTTTCTGCTGTTACTAGAAATATGCAAAATGTGCGGTCTGCTGAGCCATAGATAAAATAAGAATAGTAATTTGATCTGATTATCTGGGAATCCAATATGGTGGATAATTTATATCACGCGAAAAAAATGATAGAGTTAATGAGGTATAGAGTAGATTTATAACACTTGTGTAAATTGATAATTTTTCCACGCCATTTTGTCAAAAAGCATCAACATTTTGTGTGCCCCCCCCCCCCCCTCTTATTCTAACTAATTATTAATTATTGTTTATAATACCAATGAAACCCTTTTTATG
Source organism: Gerris lacustris (assembly GCA_951217055.1). Taxonomy (NCBI): domain Eukaryota; kingdom Metazoa; phylum Arthropoda; class Insecta; order Hemiptera; family Gerridae; genus Gerris; species Gerris lacustris. The sequence goes on from OX578276.1 coordinate 44,684,681, forward strand.
TGAGACTTTACGCACTGCCATTTTATTATGTTAATATTGTCAACCCTTGTCAAAATGATAAACCTTTAAAATTATATTATACCTATATTGTAGGTCTGCAGGTATAATAATATATTCTACTGATTTTTATTACTACCATAATTCTTGTATTAAACTTCACAGAAGGAATTCAATTTCCAAAACTTCGGGAAATCTAAAACCTTTTTTTACTTTTGACTGATTCTCACTATCCTAATAAACTATACTATTATGGTTCGATTTCTGGTGTTGGAACGCCTTTCTTTTAGTATGAATATAAATGATTATAACTAATATTCTAGAATATTCTTTATATTACCCTCTCTAAGATAGAAAAGAAGTTGGAAACAAGTGATTAGAGTGGTTTACAGCAGAATAAAGGCTAGGTAAGGTTTCAACATGTTGAAAGGTCTTAATTTATTAAAGCCATTAGAGTACAATGGGTTTGGGCCTTTTGGGATTTCAATAAGTCTTCTTTCTCTTTTCAACCCCTTCACTGAACAGAAGCTAAGCCTCTCCGGAAACACTTAAATCTAAACCGGTATCGATCTTACAATTGCACACCTTTTTCAATGAGATTCTGCAATCTTGGAATTCATGAATTTTGAAGTTTATCCCAGAGGAGCTCATGCCGCTCCCTGAAACCAATATACATTACTAACTTAGTTTAATTCCCAGAGAGGTTTAGATCTTAGAACTGAAGAATGTTTACGAAGTTTAATTATATAATAATCTGCGGTACAACAGCTTAAGGAGGGCTAAGATCTGTTAAATGGTCTTAACAACCACACACACACAGACAGATATATATATATATATATGAGCCACTTCACCTTAGTAGCTTCACATTTATATTGCGATGTAGAGTGAACACCAAGGATGGTGTGGAGCCCCTTGTCGGAATTAGGAATTAATCCCGGTACCTTCCTCGTGATGAGTTCCACGAAGATGAAGTGTAATTATAACTCATTAATATTATTATTTAAATAATTAATATAAAAATTCAATTTTTCAAAACTGGTCTTATTTTCAACGTTTTTACTTGTCCTCACTACTAATAATAGGAAAAGTATTGTTTTCACCAACAAATTTTTTTTCGAGATTTCAACGGAATTATCCGTTTTAGGTGTTTTTAAGACCTCCTGAGTGGTTTTCAGCATGACGTCAGTATGTGTGTTATCATCGTAGCGCCCAAGGTATTTAACCTAGAGAGTTGAAACTTGGCAGAAAAATCAGTCCTTACCTGTAGTTGTGCCGCCCGGAAAATCAACTTTTTCCGCCATCTTGAACCCAGTTTGCTGTCACCAAAAAAATAAAAAAATCGTAATAAATCGATTATGGTCCTGATCGAGTTAAAATTTGGCACGAATGTACCTCTCTGTATGGCAAACAAGCCCACCAAATTTCATTTTGATATTGGCCGCCATTTTGAAGTTATCAATTTTTAAATTTTTAAACTTTGACGGTTAATAATGCCGAAAGTATAAATGGGTTTTTGACATATTGCATATCTTTGGAACCGGAAAAAATTACGGAACAAATATAAAAAAAACGATAAAGTTTCATTAATTAGTTTAAAAGTTATAAGCGAATATAATTATTTTTATTAATGCGATAATTTTGATGACGTCAAAGTTTGTTTACATCTGTCAAAATACCGCCAAACTTCAAATAATAAAATAAAATATAGGTATTAAAAATAAGGTTTTTTTTTTAAGAATGATAATAAATCAGTTAGTTCAGAACGGTCACCCATCCAAGTACTGACCACGTCCAATGCTGCTTCCTCCTGCTGCGAAGCAGCAGGAGAGGCCACTTTAGTGGCCTCTGAAGTGAGGAAAAGTTCCGAGGTACCCCGTACCCGCTTTTTTTCTGTATTCTTCACCTTAGTTGTATCTATGTGCAAAATTTGGGGAAGATTGAATAACGGGAAGTGGTTCAAAATTAGGGTAATAGGTGTGCGATGAAACTTAATAAGCAAGTAAATTTGACGCCATATTTTTTTTTTTTTTTTTTGGTTTCTGTATTCTTCACCTTGGTTGTATCTATGTGGAAAATTTGGGGAAGATTGAATAACGGGAAGTGGTTCAAAATTAGGGTAATAGGTGTGCGATGAAACTTAATAAGCAAGTAAATTTGACGCCATATTTTTTTTTTTTTTTTTTGGTTTCTGTATTCTTCACCTTGGTTGTATCTATGTGGAAAATTTGGGGAAGATTGAATGACGATAAGTGGTTCAAAATTGGGGTAATAGGTGTGCGATGAAACTTACAAAGCAAAGTAATAATAATAAAATAATTATTATAAAAATGCCATTTTTCAAAACTGGTCTTATTTTCAACTTTTTTTTTTTTTGGTTACTGTATTTTTCACCTTAGTTGTATCTATGTGCAAAATTTGGGGAAGATTAAATGACGGGAAGTGGTTCAAAATTGGGGTAATAGGTGTGCGATGAAACTTAATAAGCAAGTAAATTTGACGCCATATATTTTTTTTTTTTTGGTTTCTGTATTCTTCACCTTAGTTGTATCTATGTGGAAAATTTGGGGAAGATTGAATGACGATAAGTGGTTCAAAATTGGGGTAATAGGCGTGCGATGAAACTTACAAAGCAAAGTAATATAAGACCAGTAATAATAATAAAATAATTATTATAAAAATGCCATTTTTCAAAACTGGTCTTATTTTCAACTTTTTTTTTTTTTGGTTACTGTATTTTTCACCTTAGTTGTATCTATGTGCAAAATTTGGGGAAGATTAAATGACGATAAGTGGTTCAAAATTGGGGTAATAGGCGTGCGATGAAACTTACAAAGCAAAGTAATATAAGACCAGTAATAATAATAAAATAATTATTATAAAAATGCCATTTTTCAAAACTGGTCTTATTTTCAACTTTTTTTTTTTTTTGTTTCTGTATTCTTCACCATAGTTGTTTATATGTGCAAAATTAGGGGAAGATTGAATCACGGGAAGTGGTTCAAAATTGGGGAAACGGAAATGTGCGATGAAACTTACAAAGCAAAGTAATATAAGACCAGTAAAAAGTAAAGAATAAAGAGATGAAAATATACCCCGCCACGGAAATTCGAACTGCGAAACACCGTTTTCTCATTCCTCCGTTGAAGACAATAGGATCGATGTCACTTGAGGTTTGGCATATTCCTAACACTCGTCTAAAATAATTTTTTAAGATATATTTTACATTTTACACTCATGAGCATACTAAGTGGATGTGGGCCGATCCCTTCCCATCCTGTATTGCCTAATACTGCATTGATCGGAACTTAGCCAAGGTTTGTCCGATAGACCTACCTATGTGGTCTATGACTCCTTCTTCAGATCTCCGAAACTTCGGGATCAAACCCTAGGAGTAGAAAACGAGATTAACAGGATCTGGGGGGGGGGGGGGGGGGGGGGGGTAAGTGCCCCCGGTGCTAATTTTGAAGATACATGTTATATAATAATATTTTGGGGGGGGGGGGGGCAGCGTGAAGGTGGCAGATTCAAGCTTGTCCCCCCTTAAAAAAGTCGTAAATCCGGCCCTGGAGATTAGAGCGATGCTTGGTGTAAAACGCTAGGATATGTTGTTTGATTAGCGATTAGGGGCACTAATAATAGTATTAACTTCTTTAATAATTTTACATTAATGATTTAAATCGCTCAGCATGTATTACTAATAATTCTTTTCGTTAATTTAAATATAATATTTGTGTTAAAACTCTCAGCTTTAGTAACTCCAAAATAGTACTCACGAAAATTTTGTTGCTTTCTTTTCACTAAATCCAATTTTTAAAATAAAATTATACGAAAATCCAATCTTAATGTACACAAAATAAAAAAGTCTAAACAATAATTTTTGACAAACAAGAATGAAATCTTGTGTTAATTTATTCAAATTTAAGATAAGAATAACTTACTTAATTAAAGAATCAATGTGTCCTAGAGCTGAATGGCATTCTCCAAAATACCAAAGTCCTAACACTATCAATAATTTGGATTCGATTTCTAAATAAGTAATATATATTCTTTATGTGTTAAGTAGGCTTTATAAATCCTGATATGCTGTTTTCGAGTGCAAATTTCCGATCATGAAGGAAACGGAAAGATGTAAATATAAAAAAATCCATTTTCAACATCTTTTACGTTGTTTATAACTCCTTTACCAGTATTTTTGTAAATTTGCCAAAATGTATTCAACGAATATAACTTATATTCTTCTTTCTTTTAATAAAATTTTGTTATGATTACTATTGTGTAGGTACTTACCCTTTTTGTTTTACGTTACTCTCGTATATTGCAATTATTGCTCTATTTAGAGTAACTTTTTTCTCATCTCTGACTAAAGTAATTTGTTCTTCACGCACTTAAAGCTAAGAAACAGTTGAAACATGTCCAATAATTTCTTTTAGTTCATTACACTTTCTTTCTCTCTCTCCCTTTCTCCCCCCCCCCCCCTTATTCATATTTTATACTTCATTGCTTGTTATATTTCGTATTTTATTTAAACCTTGTTTTTTTTTAAACTATTTGTAGGAAAGTTAAATAAAGACGGAAAGCCGGAAATATGCAAACCAATTCACAAGTTGGAGTGGAAAGCAGCGAGAAATGGGTAAATAACATAATTTTTTTTTTTTTTTTAATTCTTATCTCTAATATAAGCGGCAAAGTCCTGATTGACTGACTGACATAGAATCAACATTCAGCAAAATCTTCTTAACCGAGAGACTTGAAATTTTTAGAATATACTCTATTCATATCATAGACAACCACTGAGAAAGGATTTTGCGAAATTTTGATTTTGGTACACAGGGGTACGGGGTACAAATGTCAAAGTAATGAATACCCTTCATGATGCATACCGTTGAAAAGCTCTTTAAGAATACAGAAATTGTTGTTATGTACAGTTTTGTCATATTTTCATTTAGGAAAGGGGGGGGGGGGGGGTAAAATGAAAAAAATATAGCTATATCTTTCATAAAAAGAGTGCCTGTGGGTATGTCTTTTATACAAATTTCAAATCTACAGTATTATCCCAATTTGATTAATATTTACACACTTTTCCTTCAAAACAAGGTGAAGGTCACTGCATTCATGAGATTATGAAGTTAAAATGTTGGTACACTGGGGTACAGGGTACAAATGGCAAAGTAATGGATACCCTTCATGATGTAAATCGTTTAAAAGCTCTTTAAGAGTATTTTTATTACATTTGATGTATAGACCAGGGGGTGAGCACTAAGCACACCCCCTGGGTTGAGAAGTGTCGCCAAGAACTTGGAAAAAATCTACATCAAACTACCACTTGCGCGCGCATAGGTAGGCCCAATTTCTTCCCGACTGTTATCCAAACAAGGAAGAAAAAGCATAACCTGATCGAATTTCTAAGAATTTTTCCCATTCTTCTTGATCTTCTACAGTTATAACCATTGTACAATCATACGGGAAGGTAATCGATCCTACTCGGATCTTACTAGATTTTCCAAGTTCTTGGCGACACTTTTAGCGCCTAGTGCTTAATCCGTATTTTATAAGATCCTTGTATTAGACTGATGAAATTGAGAAATTTACAGATGTTTGGAGTGGACTCTTGGGTTAAAAATTCCTAACTTCTAAAACAACCTCTTGTGAGAATAATCACTGCATTAGGTCTTTGTCTAAGATGGGATTTATATCAACATTTCCTTAGCTTAATTACCAGTTAGGAAAAAATAAGATTTGTTATATATTTTTATTTTATTTTATTTGTTTTTTAGTAACTAAGCTTTATTTGATACTTAGTAAAACCATATTTGTACTAAGTTACTAAGTAATACCATTATTTGATTTTCAGGGAACACTACATTGTATTCTGTGGAGGTCTATCCAATGAAGCAGGTGGCAGGTCCCCGTCTATTACCATAATGATCCAAGGCAAATCCACCACAGTATTAGAAATGGAACACAATGTTATGGACTTTGTAACGCTTTGTGAAAGCCCTTATGCTGCAGGTAATTTATTATAAGAATTTGTTTGATTAGGGAATACATTTTTTAATATACTTATCAAGAGCTTTGTTATCTGGACAATATTTAATATTTAGTCTAAACATTTCACTGCTTACTCTTTGTTTCAGATATGAATGAGCCGTATGCTGTGGTTGTTCTTCTGCAGAATGACCTAGTCGTTATAGATCTGACCACGCCTGGATTCCCTTGCTTCGAAAGCCCTTACCCTATGGATGTTCACGAATGCCCTGTAACCTGCTGTACATACTTAGCCGACTGTCCCTCGGATCTCATACCTGCCTTCTACTCAGTCGGCTCAAGGTCTGCGGCAAAGAGGCACGGATTCTCGGATAAGGACTGGCCTCTTTCTGGTGGAGAATGGACCACGACACCGGCTTCTTATAATGAAATAATTATCACAGGGTAACTTCATCAATTTCTATATTTTGGGCTTGCTCTTCATAATCTGTTTTATTAAACAGACAACTTTCCAAGAGATCTTAATTATCTATTTATTATCCATTTAACCAATAATTTTCATTCTATTAATAAAGTATAATTTCAAATGGTGATTTTCTTTTTAGGCATGCTGATGGAAGTATAAAATTTTGGGATGCTTCAGCAGGCACACTACAAATTCTGTATAAGCTCAAAACAAATAAAATTTTCGAAAAGCCGCCACAAAGATCTCAAGACAGATCAGATGATGATCCATTCGCTGTTCAGCTCATCTCACTCTGCCCTGAATCGAGACGGCTGGCTATCGCTGGTGCCTCAGGATATGTCATCCTATTTAAATTCAAAAAACTCGAATCTACCTCAGAAATTCACGTTAGTACTTTCACTTCGTAGTTTGAAGTCAGCAAGGTTCAAAGTGGGGATAAATGTAACAACTTAATTTTAATACAGTTAATTTCTTTCAATTTTCATTTAGTTTTAGGTAATATTACCAGATATCTCTTCATATTCGAGGTCATTTCCATGGCAGCTCATTGCTATCATTCATGCTTTGGATCGCAAATGGCTTCCATCCAGTGGTAAATGGCATTTATATGGTTACTACAGTTGATGAAGCAACACACAAATCATTTGTCATCTATTACTTATATAGTTGTACAAGTCCTTTGGCGAGCCCAAAGGTGAATGCAGACTGCTCTGTGGGACCACGTCAGACATGAGGCAGTGTTCAGATTGATCTGACGTCAAGCACATGAAAGAACACACTTCACGCATGTTACCTTTCCCGACAGTTGGTTTTGAGCCTACAGACATGAATGTACTCCGTGTTTTTGACATGCTGGTAGAAGAAGAAGAAGAAATTGCTGCTTTGTGTACTGCAGCCAGTTGCTCGTCTAGAGAATTTGTGCATCCTATCAATGTGGCGCGAGATGAATTCGGGGAGTTCCAAATTTTATTGTCTCAACTAGTAGAAGATTGAGAGTGGTTTAAGTGGTATTACCGGATGACAAAAACGGAATTCTACCATCTTCTAAGCTTGGTTGGTCCGATAATAGAGCAACGCTCCACTCAAGCACCTGACTCTTCTGACGCCTTCCCACGACTGAAAAAATATCTGGAACTTTTGATATCATAAGGCATGCGGCGTCAGATAGCATCATAACACCCGTTCCCACGTCACCTCAGACCATTATGAACATAAATTCACAAAACCCTGTGTTACATTTTTATATCACACGCATTATGTCGTGGGCCCACGCATTCCCACGTCACGTCAGAGCAGTCTGTACGTTCCTTAAACCTTCCACAGGCTCTTGCAGCATGGTTTATTATTATCTTTATCCCTTCATATTGCATTTTTCAAGGATTTTAAACTGTTGAACAATATGAGATTAGCAAATTTGATGGTTTTACATTATTGATTGCTACTTACCTCTGTATCATAATGTTCATTATACTTATTTTATGTTCAGGTGCTGGAAGTTCCTCTTGCTTATGAATCTTATGATGACTTAGAATGTTCTCCTGAAGGTGATTATTCTTCAAGGAGTAGAACTGACGATTTTAAAGTAAGATTTTTCTTTTTTTAATGCTTTAGATGAAAAATAATTTTTAGAAATTGTATAATAATGTCCAAAAATTTCAAATCCTGGAGGAATGCTGATAAAAAGAATAGGTAATGATTGTTTTTCAGTATTATCTCCCTTAAATTCGTGGTACTTGATCAAAATGGGCAGAAACACCGCTTGAAGCACTTCATTGTTGTGAAATCCTCCTCCCTTGCCCAAGTGACAACACATAGTAAAGTTCATTTGGCTAACGGATAGTAGTAGTCACTTGGGGCTAAATCTGGGTTTTGGGTGGATATGGGATTGTCTAAAACTATATTCCTTTACAGTGTTCACAGGACTATTATCATGGATTAACCAAATGCTCCAAGTCAATTTTCCTAAATTTTCTCCTTAATTGAGTCTTTTAATCAGTGTAAAAGTGTTATAAATTATTCTGCATCAGTAAGGCTACGGCCACACCAGAGCTACCTCGCTTGGAGCCTAGCGGCTTGGTGAGTCGCCATGTAGAACAGAATGGACTGTTCGTCTAGCGACTAGCTAGGTGACTCGCCTAGTAACCAAGCGCGCGGTGTGGCCGCTCTTGTATGTAATAATAATAATAATAATAATAATAAAGTTTATTTGTTTATAAAGTATACAAACTTCATACAAATGGTTTCAATTAACATCAGAATAATTAAGTGATACCTTCACGTTACATACAATTCCCTTATATTCTACATTTAAAATAAACACTTTTGCACCTGCGAATTAATTTTACTAAATGCTCTCAATATTAGATAGTTCACACTAATAACTAAATAAATAGATGAGTAAATGCTCATCCCAGCTGCACTCATTATATTATAAATTTAAAAGAAATACTCTTACTCTTAGACAATTAACAAAAATAAATAAATAAAATAAATCATCATCCCATACGCATTCAAAAAGAAATCATAAATTTAACTAAATAAAAATAACTATATAAATATAACTAAATAAAAATAACTAAATAAAATAAAAAATAAACTCATCATATCCATCATATCCGAATTTCCTTACATTAAAAGTTTGAAATAAGTGCTTTTACTATTAGTCAATTAACAGAAAATCAATGCTCATCACTTAAAATTAAAGAAAAAGCTCATCACATACAAATTTGTTCTATTATAAATTTAAAATAAATGCTCTTACTTGTAAGCAATTAACAAAAAAATAAAAAATATTAGTCGCTTGTTTTTTAGTTGTGATGGCCAGAATAGATGCCAAGTTAGTTTCGTCTAACCAATTATTACTAACAATATTTAGAGGTAAGAAAGCTTCTCTTTGTGGTTCATATATTGGACATCTTAGCATAATATGAGCTAAACTTTCATTTTCCTGCAAATTACAGGCCGTGCAAAGTTCATCAGTTTTAATTTTATGTAAAATTCCTCTGATAGATATTTTTATAAAATCGTTTCCTGCAGTACGAATTTGAGCTAATAATTTCTGATGATTATAACTTAGGTTCATTTCTGGATTCAAGTAGCTAGTATCTGCATGGTTAATACTATTTAGTATTCGGTAAAGTGAACTGTAGGTAGATTGTTGAATTCTATCAAAGTCTTGTTGTCGCTTTTTAGCAGAGTAACTAGATATTAAGGTTTTCCTTGTTTCATTAGAAACAAACGATGTTAAAACACTTTGACCTTCAGTATCTATCGCGTCTAGAAACTGCTTTAATTGAGAAAACCAATTTAATCTGATTGTATTAGAAGGCACAGAATCCAGGTACGCCAGCCGATGAAAACACTTTTTAACTAAGCTAGCTTCATCTAAACCATGAATATAGTTTACAAAGTTAATTGTCTGTTTTAGTATTTTAATGGATAAATGATCTAAATGGAACTCTTGTCTAATCATATAATGCGGAGTGTTAAATTTTAAAGAGAAATGATTTTTAAAGAAGTAACTTTGCGCGCGCTCTTGTATGTTCTAGAAGGTTGGTTCACATGGATTACACGCCTGGCGACTCACCAAGCCACTAGGCTCCAAGCGAGGTAGCTTCGGTGTGGCCGCAGCCTAAAAGTGCCTCTAAATCCCAAAAAAAATCTTCGGAACCTCTCTACTTCAATTGAATGTTAAAACCTAAGTACATGAAATGAAGGAATAAGATTATGCACTTAGATGTAGCAAATGTTGGGAGATTAAAAGTGCAAACATAGTCTTTTCAAGTAAATTTATATACTTGTTTATTTAACGAAGCATCTTTCTGTCTTCATAAGGCCATCATCAGTGCCTAAGAACTAACAATATTTTAGAGTAAGAACCTACACAAAAACTAGTAGTTGTAGTAGGTCCTAGGACTAGTACTAGATGGGCTGGAGGAACCACTTGTTCGAACCTATCAATTATGTCTCATTTTAGCCCCATTTTAGTAGCTCTGTGGTGATGAGTTCCAACCACTTCATACGTCATACCACACTTCATTGTAGATACCGCCAAATTGAGTCTGGTGTGGTCATTATTTAGCTATGTAAATCAGAGCGTCAAAACATGGACTCATACCCATGTCCATATACCACTCCTTACTCACAGATACAAATGAGTGTGCCATGGCACAGGATCAAACCCATGACCTTGTGTGACTCCCTAGATTCATTAATAGACAAACAGATAGAACCAGCGCACATGGCCAAATGGTCAAGCTGGCTCTCCTATACAATAACTAAATCGGTTTAGTTATACAGTAGAGTCTCGCTAGTCTGGACATCCGTTTAATCCGGACGGGCAAAAACTATGTACAAATTGGAACCAGGGCCTGTTCAGATTTATGAATAATTACGATAATTGGAGTTTCTATTTTTATTGTCTTTTAAAAATGTATAAAATTGTTCCTAGTTCTTAGTATAGTTTACAGGTGTATATTCCAACGTTCAAACACGAGGAATACCCGGTATTTTTGTTAAAAATAAACAGATTTAGAATAATTAGGATGAAGTAAGAACATCGATAAATCTGTTTCGGTTCCATAGAAATGTAAGGGGCGGAAGATATAAAGGTAGTGTATTCCAATAAATACAATTTTATGTGACTGAGATGGGGAGAGGGTTTAGAAACATATAGCGGCGGCTCAACGCAGTTCCAAGAAATTTCGCTAAGCCGCCAATGTCTAATTTGTAACAACCAAGATTAGTTGGTTGAGTTTATATGTATTTTTTTATTTGGATCTATTCCGAGTAGATTGTGTAGTAAAGGGCAATACGGTATAGATCCAAGATTGTTTATCATTATGTTAAAGAACTGTTTTGTTTGGTATATTCTTTTGTTTTTTTTACTGATTGGGAAGAGTTATTGTTTACTTGCAAGACGTCTTATCATGTTTGTTTTGTGCCTAAGTGCAGAGTTCCGTAGGTACGAGAGGGGAGCCTAAATGGGTCAGTCGGGGCTAGGCTCAGGTACTGAACGTTCGGTTTAACTCTATCGGCCTGCCGCCGGAACATTCGTAACCCACACGGTTATCCGTTAAATAAGTTTTCAACGGATCGGCCGTCACATATCGTAAGTGCGGGATTTTAGTGTGTGGTGTCAATAACTGTGCGGTTCCAACTGAGCTGCTCCGAAATCCTGGCAGACTATAATTTCTGAGCCGTGAACCTTTACTAGAACTCTAGGGATCACCGGACCGCTCCGTTCACCCATGAGAGTCAACCAACGGACTTAAACCTCCCAACTCACCCTTAAGGGATGTTATTTTTTTTTAAGGCTACCTAGCCCCAGGTATGTTGGTATATAAAATTAATTGTACTACCTCCCCTCCCCCCTAAGGAAGTGGAGTTCACCGCTGGAGTTCGGGGACCGAACGTCGATCAACCCATCTCCGATCTACCACCAATTACTTATAATTATATTTTATTATATTTACCATCTATTATTTTCCCGGGGGACCTAGGGCTTTTTCTTTTCTTTTATCATTGTAAGTAGGATTAACGTTTATTTTAAGGAGATTTTATTACTGTATAATTTTGTCTATCACGCAGGTTTACTATTATAGATTGTTTATATTCTATATTTTCTTTTTGTGTCTTATCCATCTCTATTATTCCTTTTTGGCCCTAATTATTTTAGTGTTCCCATCCTCTCTTTATCCATCCTAATTTTTCCCTCTCTCCTCCCCCCTCATTCCTTTTCTCTTTCCCGGGATCCCTCGTCGTCCCGTATTAGCTCCTTTCCCTAAATTTCCCGTAGGCGAGGTGGCGCTCAATTTAATTTTCGACAGTAAATTCTTCCTTACTAAGGGAATTCACCCCTCCTCCGACTTGAGCAGCGGCACCCAAAAGGTAAACCGTTACAGTGAACGCCCAACGTGTGGCCTGGAAGGAAGAATCTGCAAAAAGTCTTACAGGATTAATTTAAAATTTGGAAATTTGGACTATTTTTATTTTTATGTTTACAATATTTGAAATGAAATGGACATTTATATTTACACTAAGTAAACAGAGGTTTTGATAGAGTTAAGATTACTAGTATATAGAGAAATAGTTTTTTTAAGAAATTTTAATATCATTTTGCGTTAGATATATTAATTATAAAATTTAAAGGCTTTGTTTATGTTTTGTATTTATATTTAAATCTGCCAAGGCCGTAAATTATTATTTTTAATGAATGAAATTTTAATCTCCTTACCTAGGAGTGATAAGAAACAGTTATGTTAAATTTATTATTTTATTATAAATTGGGTTTATTTACTTTAAGATTGCTTAACTTCTATTTAAACATTTTTCTTTTGGATACCCACCAATTTAACTCTTTAATAAAGATTTTTTTTTTATTTTGCCAATAAAAAGGTATACCTAGAAGTAATTATAATTTTTGTCTGAGCTATCAGTATTTTTATTTTTATTTTGTGTAAACAAACACAGTTTTTACTATAGATTTATTTTTGTTTTGTATACTAATAACTTAAACGATTATTGTGTTGTATGATTAAATTTTGTTTTCCTTGGCAGACACATATAAGAATATTATTTTAGTTATTTTTCTTTGCTAATTTCTCAAACAGTCTTATTATTCTTAATTAATTTATAATCCAAAGAGTAACTAAGAGGATCAAAATAAATAAAATAGTTATAGATGTTAATTTGTATTGGATCAATACTTGTATTAGTTACATTTATTTTTTTAGTTTAATCTTTTTATGATTTTCTTTAGACGAAAATAATTTTTATGATTTATTTATTTTTTTTTTTTCTTCAATAGTTAGGAAAGACTATTTAAGTTTGTTTTAGGATTTACTTACACTTTTGCCTCTTTAATTTTTAATTAGTGTCGATTAATTTTAATTTTATTAACATGGAGAAGATGTCGGCCGTAGGAGACATAGAGCGACTGTCCCGAGACGAGTTAGAGTACGAACTGAAGGTCCGTGGAGTTCAGGGAGTACCGACAGTCGCGGAGATGAGGAAATGTTTACGTCGGCTTATTAAATTGGAAGGGGAAGGCAAAATTGCAATGAAATCTCCGGTGAAATTTGACAAGGCTAAAGAAATAGCTACGATAAAACAAAAAATAGGTGTAGTTCGGACTTTGTTGGATACCTATGAAGAAGCTAAGTCGGTGAATATGTATAAAAAAATTGAGACGTCTTTAATACATTTGGTAAATCGTCTTGATAGATTGTCGGAAGAAGAGGACCAAGAGTCCCGTAGCACTATGCTTCGAGAGGTTTTAGGCATGCTTGATAATCTAGGAGAAAAGAGCTCTCCACCAGAAGAGGCTCCCGCTAAGACGGAAGATCACCAGGACGCGAATCCTTCAACTGCCGCAGACCCACTAACAGAAATAACGACCCCAGGGCGATCACCACCACCCCGTTTCGCTACTGCGGATAACCTCTTACGCGATAGGGAGAAAAATGTCCCTCAGACTCATTCTTGTAGTAAGAGAATCCACCCACGGGACTGGGGCGTCAAATTCTCGGGAGCACCTACCGGGACCAGTCTGCGTTCTTTCTTAGACGACATAGATCACCTAATAATCGCCCGAACTAGTTCTTACGTGGAGGTGTTCAACTCTGCTCTCGACCTCTTTGAAGGCCCCGCCTTATTGTGGTACAAATCGGTTCGTAGAGACGTTACTAACTGGTCCGAGATGTTAGAATTGTTGAAAGCCGAGTTCGAGGACGACGATTATGAGGAAGATCTCCTTAGAGAAATTACATCGCGTACTCAAGGACCTGAAGAAAAATTCTCTTCCTACGTGGCGGTTATGAAAATGTATTTTTCTCGACTACCTAACCCGCTGAGTGAGGAAAAGAAATTAAGTATATTGAAGAGAAACATCGGTCCGTATTTTTTTGATCGTATCCGAGGACACCATATTGAGACTGTCGAGGACCTTTTGCGCGTAGGTCGGCAAATCCAAAATGATAAGGCACATATGGACAAATTTCAACCGCCCTCTACATCTCGTAGAACTATGTTAGAACCAGACCTGGCGTATAAACTTCCTAAGAAGGACAAAGACGTGAGGGTAAGCGAAATATCTAATTCCTCAGAGGTTTCGTCGAGATATGGACGAGGGGAAAATTGGAAGTACCCAGGAAGTATTTCTACCTCTAGAAACTCTCCCTCAACGTCCAATAGAATTCCAACTAATAAAAACTCGGCACACGGTGGTTCTATTTGTTGGCACTGTGGTACCTCGGGACACCCCTTCCGGAAATGCCCACAATTAAACCTTAAATTTTGTACACGATGTGGTTGCAAAGATATTAAGGAGGGGGTGTGCCCAAAATGTAGAACGAAACCTTTAAACCACCGAGCGAGTCGAGTGTAAGAAGTCCGAACTCTGGCTCGCCTTTATCTCGCGATAGGACTTCTAAAGAAGAATGGGAAGATTGGAAAAAGTTTGTACATCAGTGTGATTCAATAGGGCGCACAGTGATCGAAAATTCAAATTTAGCGGGACAAAAATTACAATTGTATTATAGTGAAATTTTTTTTTTTTCTTTCTATTCCCTCTATGGAAAGAAGCTTTGTAAGTGCAACTCCATCTTTTTTCACCATATATTCACTGTCCAGAGCCTATGGAAACGTATTTGTAGGCAACTCAGCGCACATTAAATGTGGTAAAAAAAAATGGTAGACTCTTTTGATGGTGCAAATTGAATCGATAATAATGCATTGAGAAAAATATTATTTCTTTATATTTATTTTAATAATATTAGTTTTTGTTCAACTATCATCAATAAAAGAAAAAGAAAAGAAAAAAAAAACAAAAAAAAACGGGTACTTGGTACCTCGTAACTTTTCCTCCTACTTTCAACTCTCTAGCTTAAAAACTGTGGGAGTTATGCGTAACACAGACAGACAGACATCCAGCTAAAAACAACTCTAATCGTCTTAAAAACACCCGAAACGGATAATTCCGTTGAAATCTCGGTTTCGGAATTTTTGGGTGAAAACAATATATCCTATAAATACCTTCGGAGAAGGTGAGGAAAAGTAAAAATATTACTTAAAGATTTCAAAAAAGAGAATAATGATTATTTTAAAAATTAATAGTGAAGAAAAAATTTTTAGTATTGAAGAAATACTAAAAGTAAATTTTATTTAATTTCAAAACTACAAAAGTTAAATATATTTAAAAAAAAAAAAAAAAAAAAAAAAAAAAAATATATATATATATATATATATATATATATATATATATATATAAAATATGTAATATAAAATATATTATATATCTAAAAAATATAATATAAAATATATTTATATTTATATATTACATAAATTAAAATAAGAGAAGAAAAACCCAGAAACTTAGACATGCAAAAATACAAAAGTAAAACTCGAAATTTCGATGAAATCACCATGTATCTTAATTATAGGCAAAAATATGCAGTAAAAGTAAAATTATTCTATGAGTAGACAGTTGAAAGAAAGTATCAAATGGTATAACTCATAATAACTTTCAATAACTCAGAAGTTCTATACCAATAATAAAAAACTTTTTTGAATAATTATACTTTTTAAGATGAGGAGTAAATATTACAAATATACCAATAAAAAACATTATAAAACTGCAATGTATAATGATTAATTTTCTTTTCATACCTTGTTGACAAATTATCATACTGAAGGGTTGTAAAAAAAATACTTTCAAGACAACTAATAAACGATGTGTTAACTACAGAAAGTATTAATGGAATAAAGATAAAAGAAATTAT
This sequence comes from Gerris lacustris, assembly GCA_951217055.1. Classification (NCBI taxonomy): domain Eukaryota; kingdom Metazoa; phylum Arthropoda; class Insecta; order Hemiptera; family Gerridae; genus Gerris; species Gerris lacustris. The sequence continues at coordinate 44,700,911 of OX578276.1, forward strand.
ATCATTATAACTCTGCTTCTGCTAGCTACAAAGTACTGTCTAATGATAATATCAAACAAAAAAACATCATATTTTTATTCCTGGACATATATAGTCTTTATATCACGTTTTACACAATAATTAGATGTGTATTGTAAATCTATTTTTGTCCCGCTAAATTTGAATTTTCGATCACTGTGGGGCGTATCGAAAATACCGCAAAAGGTATGGGAACCGATCAACGCCCATATATAACCGTGAAGATACTTGGTAACCGATTGAAAGGTCTGCTTGACTCAGGTGCTTCAAGAACCCTAGTAGGGGATAAAGGGTGGCTTATGCTAAAAGAACTTGGTCTTCCTGAAAGCCACGAAGAAGGAGCTCGAGTTACGGTCGCCGACGGACGTCATTGTAGGGTTGAGAAGGTCATTGATGTGCCCTTTGAGTTAGACGGTATAATTAAAATTATTCCTGTCCTAGTGGTACCAACTTTAACGAGTCCTTTAGTTTTAGGTCTTGATTTTTGGAAGTCCATGAAAATAGTTCCGGACTTAGCAAAAGGGACATGGACCTTTAGTGACTCGATCGATGTTCACTCGGGAGGAGATGGACTCAAGGGGCAGGAATGTTTAACCTTGACACAGAAGCAGGAGCTCGACCAAATCATCACACAATATTTCAAGCAAGTTGGGGAGGAACTAGGTTGTACCTCCAGAGTACATCACACCATAGATGTTGGTAATGCGACCCCAATAAAGCAGCGTTACTATCCTGTCTCGCCGAAAATTCAAGAGGATATGCATCGGGAGCTGGATAAAATGCTGACTCTTGGAATAGTGGAAAAGTCGTGCAGTCCTTGGGCCTCACCGGTAGTCATGATTAAAAAGCCTGACGGGAGCTATAGATTCTGTGTGGATTATAGAAAAGTTAATGCGGTAACCAAGCGGGATGCGTACCCTCTGCCTTATGTTAGCCATATTCTTGACCGATTGAGGGACTCTCGATATCTGTCCTCTTTAGACATAAAGTCCGCGTATTGGCAGGTACCTGTTAGTAAAGAGTCGAGGGAATATACAGCTTTCACAGTACCCGGTCGAGGGTTGTTTCAATTCCGGAGACTCCCGTTCGGCCTCCATAATAGCCCAGCTACGTGGCAAAGGCTAATAGATGATTTTCTTGGGGCCGATTTAGAACCATGGGTATGGGTGTACCTGGATGACATCGTGGTTTGTACACCTACCTTTGAGAAGCACGTGGAGGTACTGACGAAGGTTTTTGATCGACTTAAGGAAGCTGGACTGACCCTTAATGCCGAAAAATGTCAGTTCTGTCGAAGCGAGCTTCAGTATTTGGGCTATGTAGTTGACCAACAAGGCTTGCGGGTGGACCCCGAAAAAGTAGCGGCCATCGTCTCAATACCGGCGCCTAAGACCGTAAAAGAAGTTAGACGGTTTATTGGCATGGCGTCATGGTACCGCCGGTTTGTCCCTGATTTTTCAACTATTATATCCCCAATTACGGAGCTATTAAAGAAGGGACATAAATGGTCCTGGACCGATTCGTGTCAGCTGGCGTTCCGTCAGATCAAGGAGAAGCTGATAACTGCGCCTATACTCACCGGACCAGACTTTAACCAAGACTTTATCTTGTCTACCGATGCTTCACAGACTGGCTTGGGAGCCGTTTTATCACAAAACTTATCTGATGGGGAACGGGTTATAGCTTATGCTAGCCGTACGCTAAACAAGGCGGAACGTAAATATTCGGTAACTGAACTCGAATGCTTAGCAGTCATTTGGGCCATCGAGAAGTTTCGTCCCTATCTGGAAGGCGCCGTATTTACGGTCATTACTGATCACCACGCCTTGGTGTGGCTCCAAAATCTTAAGGATCCCCACGGTCGTCTTGCCCGATGGGCACTAAAGCTTCAACAGTACCAGTTTACCGTTGTCCATCGCCCCGGTAAACAAAATGTGGTAGCCGATGCACTCTCCAGATCTTTTGAGGCACAGGCTGAAGTGGCTAGTATAGATATATCCCCCGAAGTAAAAGACCGTTGGTACCACAAAATGGAAAGGCAAGTTGAAGATAAACCGGAGAAGTATCCGTTGTGGAGGATCAGTGCGGGAAAGCTCTATCGGAGGGTCGATTCGCGAAGAGAACATCCAGAAAATAATCCCTGGAAGCTGGTTATCCCAAAACCATTAAGGGCCAAGGTTTTGTACGAGTATCATGATGCGCCTACGGCAGGACATCTGGGGCGATATAAGACCCGCCATCGGATTGCGGAGACATTCTACTGGCCCCGGATGGCAGCGGATATAGCGAAATACGTTGCCAGATGTCACACTTGTATGGCAATCAAGCCCGACCAAAACCGGCCGAAAGGATTAATGGGAGAAGCTCGGATACCCAATAGACCATGGCAAGTTATCTCAACCGACCTCATGGGACCTTTTCCTCCTTCTTCATCCCAACATAAATATCTTCTAGTGATTACCGACGGCTTAACTAAGTTTGTTTTACTTTTCCCACTTCGCACAGCCACAGCCACCGCTATCCTCAAACATTTGGAGAAAGATGTATTCCTGTTATTTGGTGCCCCAGAGCGACTTGTATGTGACAACGGTCCCCAATATCGAAGTAAGGAGTTTGCTAAGAAAATGGCTGACTTTGGGGTGGAAATCAAATTTACTCCCTATTACAGTCCCCAGTGCAACCCTACCGAGCGGGTAAATAGGACGATAAAACACATGATCGCTGCCTATGTGAGAGGAAACCATCGCTCATGGGACCGGTTACTACCCCAAGTGCAATTTGCTCTTAATTCTGCAGTTCACGAGAGCTCCGGATACACTCCTAACTATCTGAATTTCGGAAGGAAAGCCTTATGTGTAGGGGATATGCACAAAATTCACCAGGAGGCGGACGCTCTGGAGGGAAAGGAAGATCAACCACTTGATAATTTTGGGACACGGATGTCAGTTGTAATGGAAGATGTTCAGGGAAGGTTAAGGAAAGCTCATGAACGGCAAGGTCGTCGGTACAATCTGAGGCGAAGATATGGGACTTTCCACCCAGGAGATGAGGTTTGGAAGAGAACCTATCCCCAATCCAGTGCTGCTGATTACTTCTCAGCAAAACTAGAACCTCGGTTTCAGAGATGCTGGGTACGACAACGAATCAGCCCGTTAATGTATGAGCTAGAAGATAGGGATGGCAACAGCCTAGGGTCATGGCATGTCAAAGACTTGAAGACAACCAATACTACTTCATCATCTGAAGGAGACTCGAATTAGATGAATCCCGCATTCCTAAATACTCCACTCCTCCCCCTTTTTCCACTTTCCCTCTCCTTTTTCCCCGGGAGGGATCATAATGTAACAACCAAGATTAGTTGGTTGAGTTTATATGTATTTTTTTATTTGGATCTATTCCGAGTAGATTGTGTAGTAAAGGGCAATACGGTATAGATCCAAGATTGTTTATCATTATGTTAAAGAACTGTTTTGTTTGGTATATTCTTTTGTTTTTTTTACTGATTGGGAAGAGTTATTGTTTACTTGCAAGACGTCTTATCATGTTTGTTTTGTGCCTAAGTGCAGAGTTCCGTAGGTACGAGAGGGGAGCCTAAATGGGTCAGTCGGGGCTAGGCTCAGGTACTGAACGTTCGGTTTAACTCTATCGGCCTGCCGCCGGAACATTCGTAACCCACACGGTTATCCGTTAAATAAGTTTTCAACGGATCGGCCGTCACATATCGTAAGTGCGGGATTTTAGTGTGTGGTGTCAATAACTGTGCGGTTCCAACTGAGCTGCTCCGAAATCCTGGCAGACTATAATTTCTGAGCCGTGAACCTTTACTAGAACTCTAGGGATCACCGGACCGCTCCGTTCACCCATGAGAGTCAACCAACGGACTTAAACCTCCCAACTCACCCTTAAGGGATGTTATTTTTTTTTAAGGCTACCTAGCCCCAGGTATGTTGGTATATAAAATTAATTGTACTACCTCCCCTCCCCCCTAAGGAAGTGGAGTTCACCGCTGGAGTTCGGGGACCGAACGTCGATCAACCCATCTCCGATCTACCACCAATTACTTATAATTATATTTTATTATATTTACCATCTATTATTTTCCCGGGGGACCTAGGGCTTTTTCTTTTCTTTTATCATTGTAAGTAGGATTAACGTTTATTTTAAGGAGATTTTATTACTGTATAATTTTGTCTATCACGCAGGTTTACTATTATAGATTGTTTATATTCTATATTTTCTTTTTGTGTCTTATCCATCTCTATTATTCCTTTTTGGCCCTAATTATTTTAGTGTTCCCATCCTCTCTTTATCCATCCTAATTTTTCCCTCTCTCCTCCCCCCTCATTCCTTTTCTCTTTCCCGGGATCCCTCGTCGTCCCGTATTAGCTCCTTTCCCTAAATTTCCCGTAGGCGAGGTGGCGCTCAATTTAATTTTCGACAGTAAATTCTTCCTTACTAAGGGAATTCACCCCTCCTCCGACTTGAGCAGCGGCACCCAAAAGGTAAACCGTTACAAATTGTGAAATGATTATCGTTCCTCGAATTTGATATCTGAACACAGGAAGTTCTTCTCTGGAAGTCCCTTCTATACCTGCCGTAATAGATTGTCGTTTTATTTTAATTCATTTGATATTTGGACTGGTGACAGAACAGCTCTTAACTTAAATAGTGGACCTACGTTGTACAAGCATGTTTTGGAGACTAATAAAAGTAATTTTTACAATAAAAACATTTTACACTTCTAAAACTTGTTTTACAGACATTTTAAAACTGATTCCGTTTAATCCGGACTTTCGGTAATCCGGACTGGGTCCGGTCCCGTCAAACCCGGATTAGCGAGACTCTACTGTTGATTATTACCTACATATATTATAGATATGTAGGTTCTTAGTGGTTTTATCCAGTTTGAACTGATTGTTTGTTCTTAGATACTGACAGCCTTATAGAGGCTGAAAGCTGCTGTGCTAAATATATAGGAGACAATTTATGTTATTCCTCTAAGGTGGTCTCTATAGAGGCTCTCATGCCTAACTATTTATAATTGTTACAACCACTTTGAACTATAAATAAATTACAGTAGAACCTCACTTACACGACCCTCAATAACACGACAACCTCAGTTACAAGTGCAATTTTCAAATCCCCTTGAGATTGCCATAACACATAATGTTAAACTAACCTCTATAACGCGACAATTATTATCCAAACAACCTCAATAACACGGATTTTTTCCAATTCACAACGTAACTCAGAACCTCTATAAAAATTCGTTTTGAGAAGTCAACCTCGATAACCCGACACTATATAGGAATGGGTAGACCTTGAACAAGTCTAGACTCGATAACATGACTGATAGCCAAAATAACCTTGATAACACTCATCAAAAAGAGCTCCTCGATAACAAGACTGTTTCCCTAATCCCCTTGAGACACTTCTTATCGAGGTTCTACTGTATAAATAATTGAAATTTTGTGAATGAACACTGAATCCATTTCCGTTAGATTAAATAAATTATTCTATCTTATTACCAACACTTTCCACCTCAACATACCCTATGTATATCACATGTTTAAAACACAATCCTCAAACATAAATCTGAAGTATGCATTGAATGTTATCTAATTCTCATGTAAATGTCTACAGAGTATGCTGATGGAAGCCACTGTTAAAGTTAAAGTTGGACCGCAGAAGAAGGCACCAGGTTTCCAAGCTGCCTTGGTCTGTATATCCCCGGCAACTATCACTTCCTTAGGAATCAATTCTTCATATGGACTGTAAGTTTTAACACTTTTATTCTTCCTCATAAGTAATCATTAAAAAAAAAAAAAAAAAATCATTTAAACTTTTTATAACCTATAAATTAGTTTTTTTCTTGCTCTCTATTACATATTTTCTCTATATTACAAAAGTGTCTATACAAAGAAAGCTAATGGAAATAGATTTGACCTTTCATGGATTTTACTGTATTGGTTTACCACATCATATGTAGCATACTTATAAATAATGACAATGAAAAACCTTTGAAAAATAATTAATTTATGGTACTTTTTATTAGGGTCTGTAGGCAAAACCAAGGACCCTTATAGTTTCCTGCATGTGTCTGTCCGTCTGTAAAAAATTCCTGAACATCCTTCGACCAAAAGTAAAGATACCACTTTTTGGAAGAAAAAAAAAATATTTTTTTATATTAACAAAATACTTTCTTTTTTTTTTAAATTAAATCTTTTGGATGTATTTATATGTTTATAGCCAGGTTCACTGTCAAAAAATACTTTATCAGACGTTATTTTATGAGTTTTGAGAATATCAGACCCATAGGATAGTTCAAAGTAGGCTAAAAAAGCACCATCAATAGGTCCTACTTAAACAATACTGTGTTGCCTACGGACCCTCGCTGTGTGCTAGGACACATGACCTGTTTATTAAAATTGTTTTGTTATATAAAGAAAAATCTAGTTGTTGCTCCGAAAATGGGTCCTTGGTTGAAAGGATTTAGATAGTTTAGACCTAGATCCCATCTATTCCAATGTATGAATCCATAGATTCTCTCTTCTAGATTCTAGTATTAGAGATTAAGAAAACTCACCTGCCTAGAATATCTTGAAATCTTTAGACCACATCCCCCTACTACCCATACACAGGATGGATATGGGCTGACTAAGTGCTGCTTGTATTTATGTCAATCTTTATCACTGGGTCCCATGGTAAGGACAGCAGTTTCAAATTTAATTTGAGAGGAGAAAGAGATTTCCATTATGATTTTTATTGAAAGCTTTGTTGTGTAATTGGTTAAAAATTGAGATAACTCCAAAAATGCTATGGAAGAATTTTTTCTAGGCTGGTTCAAGAAGTAAGAGCTTATTAGAGATATGAAGTTTTATGATGATTAAGTCCTATCCATTCCTAAAAGGGGCATAGGGGTTTCCTTCAGAGATCACCATCTTACATTTTAATTTTTGCCCCTGACTTCTTGATGGTGAAAAACTCTGACTTTACAGTTCACCTCCAGATCGTACTGGGTCTGATAAAGTTTTATGCTTATGTATTGCCTTTATTTTATAGCAAATATGGTATATTTAAGGTGCTTATTACTTGATCTGTATATCTGTACATCTGGTATATAGCTGTACCTTGGAGGTAAACTAAATTATGTCAAATTTTTATGAATATACATTGCAGTGGGGATACACAAGAGGCCAGATTTGTGGAAAGGAATAATCATGCCGAATTAAGTTATAGAATTGAATTAGGATGCTTATACTGAATCGACCTAATTGCTGGCTGGCTTTTTTAGCTACTCGGATTTTTACCAATAAAAGCAAAAAAAAAACACCATTGAATTAAATGAGAGTGTGTACACTAGACAGCCTAGACTGGCCTGAGCCAACTCGGATTATTGCCGATGGAATCAAATTAATGTGTGTACACATGACCGTAAGACCGGCCTAGAGTTTTGCCAATAAAATGCATTGAATTGAATTAGAATACATACAATAAATTGTTCTGATAGCCAGCTGGGCCCAGATTCTTGCCAATGGAAATAAATGCATTAAAATGAAGTAGGATAATTACGGTAAAAAAATCCATTGAATTGAATAAGTGTGCGTACACTAGTCGGCCTAGACCTGCTTGAGCCAGCTCTGGTTTTTGTTGATGGAATTAAATACATTGAATTGAATTTGAAAGCGTACATTAGACCGGCCAGGGGCGGCCTGTAATTGTTGAAAGGGATTATATTATAAGTATACATGTTGAATTATATAAAGAAGTAATTCTTTTGTATTTGAGATCTAACCACTATATTCTTTTTTTTTTTTTTTTTTTTTTTTTTTTAATTATTAATTATAGTTATTTGTAAATAAAGTAAAAAAACCAATATTTTCACAGATTGTCCTATGGAACAGACATGGGTTTAGTTGTAGTGGATATGGTACACAGGGTGTGTCTATTAAATATGGCCAGCCCAGACCTTTATGGAGGTGCTGATCCCTACCAAAGGGTACCGCGCTCTCCAAAGCGAACGCAAGCTCCTGAAACTGCTCTCTCCTCCGACATGGGAGATAGATGTAGGTCACCTAGCATAGACCAGGTAAGCCTATATTCCTCTTTTATCCACAAACATTTTCTAATTTATCATTAATCTACAGCTTCTTTCTCTTAAGGAGTAATTTTTTAATCAGTTTAAAAAACTCAAGTATAGGATCTTAAAAATAAGGCTGTTTTGAAATTAATTAACTTTTTCATAAGGTTACCTATCCTAATCCGAAATATTACCAGTTTTATATTATTATTTGAACATTTTTAAAAACTATGGTACAATTGCCCTTTATTGAATTAACTGTAGTAGTTCATACTCACAAAAATTGAATTACACTTGTATTATAGGTTTAATACATATTTTTTTAGTTGTAATCTAGTATTTTTTTTTATTTCCTGTTAGTTAAAAAATAATTATTATGAATTTAAATGTTTTTTATTTTTTGTTTATGTCCTGTTTAGTTTATCTACGGTGTGTCACCTTCTGATATAAATTTAATTTTTAGGCTAGTATCATGGTTTTTTTTTTCTTTCTCAAAAGAAATGGATCCATTATTGTTATGACGAATATGGCTCGTTAACTGGATTATTGTATGTAGAATTATCCCCCCTTTGCTAATCATTAGTCATTAGAATTTTGGTATTATATGATAATATTTGATAAGGGAGTAGAGGTAACAGAGGATAGCTTCGAGGGGAGTCTTTCTCCCATGGACGAGACGCAAAGTAAGGTGAAGCGATCTGTGGCCAAAAGAGCTTCCGGTCCGTGCTTGGAAACCCCGGAAAGCTTTGAGGATGTGCCTTCTGTCACAGTCGAACCTGCGCCTAGACCTACCGACCTGCCTTTGCGACCTCCTCGAAAAAATGACAAGATTCGAGACACCAGACTTCTATCCGTACCAAACATCAAGTACCAACACTCAGGCCTTCAGGCGTTCAAACGCAAAATCAGTAAGTCCTTCTCTACCAACCTCGTCACTACAAGATAACCAAAATCATATTCATCACCATATATACTCAATCTACATCATTTTTGGGCATTTTTATTTTATACAATTCCACTTTTTTTTCTATATCTCTTGTGAAAGCACGCTAGTTGAAACATGGAACTTCTTGGGCATCACACTTTCCTTTCCTGTTGCTCGTTTGAAAGGTGAAAGTCACATACGCCCATTTTCAAAATGACCTAACATCTACCCAAATTCAAATATTAAAAATTGAAATCCACTAATTAATATAGTTGTCATTTTTTATCCCTCATTCTCTCTTCTGTACCATTGTATATTAAACAATAAAAATATACTCTACAGAATAAAATAAAAATATAATCAAACTCTATGATAAACAAAAAAATAAATCACCTTTTAAACACAACTACTTTCTAATTATTATTATATTTTTCATTATTTATTTAATTTTTGGTGTCGGTTTTATTTATTTATTTTTTTGTTTCTTTTTCATTTTTTTATTTTTTATGTTAAATTAACAATATAACTATTGTTTTTATGTTTTATTAACGGTAATTTTTTTCTTTTGGTTTAATTTGACTTGTGGAAATTAATAAATTAAAGAGTACAGACTAAAATTGTACTTCGAGTTGCATGTTCTTTATTTTACAAATTTGCTGAGCATGAAATGGGTCTATAAGTAATTTTTTTTTGTTACTAACCTTTGGTGGTGTTTTCACTTTATTTTATAAAATTTATATTTATATAAAGAATCTTAGTGAGTTGAGATTCGCTTATGTATTAAGATTATATTTTATTTTAATTGGTATGTTTCGGAAACCAAAAAAACCCAACAGATTAATTAATTTTTAATATTGTTTAATTGTATTATTTTTTTTTGAAAAATTAGTTAATGCGGTAAGAAGTAGTCAGTATTAATTGATATTAAATCCCTATAATAGAACTGATATGAATAATATAGTAGAATTTGGAAAAAAGAATAATAATAAACAGAATCCTGTTTAATGATTAAAAAAATTAAATATTATTATGGTAGATTGTAGAAATGGTTAGTACTAAAAACAAAGCAAGAAAAAATAATCCTTCCTATCCTATTAATCACATTACACCATCCTGAATAAGTTCCTGAATAAGTCCTAAATGTATCAGTAACACCCCTTTCTAATAATTATAAAAATTAAGAGATACTTAAATCTTTTTTTTTTTTTAAAATAAAAATATTAAGTTTAAATAATAATTTAACATAAATGAAATATTAGGTTAAACAAATTATCATTGAGATTATTTATTTATTTATTTCTAAAAGTATTTTTAATTTTTATAAAATGAAACAAAGTTGCCAATGCATATATCTGATAAATTATTTACCTCCGTTGAATTTATGATATTTACTAAAATGTTTCTTATTATTATTTATTTATTTATTTGTATGTTTATTCATTTATTTTATTATATTATTAATAATAGAAATTGTTGATCAGTCAAAAGTAAAAATTAAAGTTTTGGATTTACCGACATTTTGTAAAATTAAATTTCCTTTTTCTCAAGGTATAAACACTTTTTTTATCCTCTTTTTCTTTAATTTATATTGTCAATATCCACATAATTATTCATATTAATTTCAATAATAGCTAGGATGTGTGTATGGTTGAATCAGTGCAGCAGAAAATATCTTATTTAAATCTGTTTAATTTTTTACTTTCTCTTATGAGAAAATTTGATTTTGAGAATTTTTTTTCGGAATAATGGTTTTTAAAGAATATCTGATTCTTGTTGGAGATCTGTGCATATGTGTGGAGCCTAATATACTTAAAAATATGGAATTTTGTGTGAATGTTTAGAAAAATCATAACTTACGAGGTATGACTACTCCCTGAAGAAAGTATGAAAATTTATGAGACAAATAAATTAATGAAAAATGGTTGAAGAATTAGAGAATTTTATAAAAAAAGTAGTAGCCCATTTAAATAGGTCCCAATTTACTCATGTAAGTAGTTTTCCCAGGAAAAAAATCTAATTTTTGGTAACTAACAAAAATTAATAAAGGTAGAAGGCCAGAGTTCAATTCCCTGCCGGGAGGAATTATTTTTGCAGTCAAATTTAGTAATACTTATGTTAAATACTAAAATAAAATGTGGTTGCTTTAAAAAAAAGTCCACCCCCCCCCCCTTAATGCAATTTTGTGAAAAATATACTCTCTCTATTATTGTGAGCCGGGAAAATTTGATTATTATTATTATAATTACTTCTTTTGCAATTCTTCTACTAAATAAGCTTAATAAATTTATCAGTTAACTATTACTGTACTATTGAACCATCTTTTTAGCCTCAGAACCTGACATATTTATGCTCTCATTTTTTTAATTCCCATTAAATTAACAATTAAGTTTTTTAAATTTTTAAGTTTTTAGATAGTATTCATACTACGGAAAGATTAAATTTTAATTTAAATAAAATTATAATTATCATTCTCTGTATGTCTCCTGTAGTTATTGATAATTATAATTTGATTTAAATTAAGTTTTTCTTTGGTTTGTAAATTCTCTGCATTTTCTCTTTTTTAACATTTTTTTAAAAATATTAATCAATTTTTAATTTATGGAAAATAGTCTGCCAATTAGTGTGGCACATAGCTTCCTTGCTTCCTATCTATTACAACCCAATATTGTGTCTTTAATTGTTTCCCTCGTTATTTTAAATCTGCCAAAATTGTTTTGTTTTTTACTCGAATAAAAGTATCAATTCAGCAATATTCAATGTGCACAAGTGTGTTGCTACTTTCGACAAACCATGAAAATTCTTAAAAATCAGAGGAGTACTTTTGAACATGTTGGTGTAAATAAATGTATATTTGTGCACATGTGGAAGAGAAACTAATGGGCTCAAAAGGTAGAAATATGTGACCAAAAATGGGCTAATTATAATTTATCTTCCAAATTTCATTGAAATCAGACGAGACATGCCCTAGACCAAAAATGTATTCTTATGTCTGAAACGGATTTCTTTATTGGATTTCTATTTGAATCGGAGACGTATCACATTTTTGTTCTCCAGAACGATTACATAGCTCCGTTTCTTTCGATAAGCTCGGAAGCAAATACCAAATTTGTTAAAGGTGGTTATGTTTAAGCCCTATTTTCTGTTTTTAAATAAATAACATTTGAATTATAATTAAGGATAAGTCTATAGAGTTTATTTCTCTGCTGTACTGATTTGTTCGAGTAATTTTTATTTTAAGTAAACAATGAAATTATTCTACAAGTAGGAAAACTATACAATTCATTTAACTCGGTTTTTTAAAAAATTTAAATTATAGAATTTTTAAAATTAATAGCTCAATAAAAAAATGTTTATAATTAAATTGTCAACTAGTTTGATGATTTAAAATATATTTCTTTAGATTAAAGGTAAAATCAATTGGTATTTAAAAAGAAATAGATTAATTTATTCTATATCAAATATGTATACCAATAACTCTGAAGACAAGTATAGTATGATATAAATATAATTTTATTTATATTGTATTGGTTATTAAATTAAGGTTATTTATTATTTTATAATTATTACATTAAACATAAGACATAAGTGATGCTCCTATTACGTTGAAGTAAAATTACCTTCTTAAGGATTAATTTTTTTGTCATCATCAGCTATTTATTTCAATTAGTGTTTATGAAGTACATCTTTTATTATTTTGTTTTGACAAAGCATGTACTTATTATGTGTCTAAAATTAAATCTGGTTAGTAAATATGTCTGTCTCTTGCTGGTTGTGCTTTATGAACATACCGTATTGCATCAAATATAAGACACATCCTGATTTTTGAACCAAAAATTTGGGGAAAACATTAATGCATCGAATATAAGACGCACCTGTTTCTGTTTCAAAGGGAAAATCTTCCGTTCTCTTTTTTAACAACTTGTTCAGACGTTAAAATTTAGGCAGTTTACCTTGGATATTGTTGGAATATTTAACCTTTATTTGAATGTAAGGCTCATTTGAATCTTGATTTAGATGTAAGACAGACGCCATGCTGGCAGAGAAGTAAAAAGGTTAGATTTTGAAAATAAAATTTTGAAGTTAGCAAGAAATAGGTACAACTGAACCCCTTTCACCTAAAATCTCATCAAAAATTAAAAATGTTTAAATTCCTGAATATTGATGAAACAGGAGGCCCAACAATGATTTCCGGCAAAATTTAGAGAATTGGAAATAAAAATTTAAAAAAAATTCTCAGAGGTACTCTTGAAAGAGAAATTCGTAGACAATAGGTTGTTAGATAATATGTTATGCTTGGATACATTGATTATAAGACCCACCTCAAATATAAATACATCCCAATTTTCGCGATGCAAAAACAGAAAAAAGTGTGTCTTACATTCGAACCAATACAATATATAATTAAGTACATATAGGTTTTCTAGAACAAGGCTCTGTTAAGGCTTCCATTAAAAGAACAATCATTATAAAAATTTCTTTGAATCAATCATGTTTATTTAAAATCATTAAACATATTAGCCCTAATGAAGGTCCACATCCATTTTTTCCCACCTCGTAAATAGGTGATGATTCCCAATTCTCCTTTTCATCTCATATTGAAACTTGTAAATAATGTTCAAATAAAATTTAAATTAAAACAATTATATTTGCCTGAAATTAATTTTTGATTTTAGAAAATGCCCTTTATTGAACTTAGTTTGAGCAGATAAAGAAGTTTTGTTAGATTTATTTTATTTTATAAAATAGGAATGTATAGTGAAGCTTATTTTCTACAAAAATTAAATTAAAGATATATTAAAAATTAAAGATATTTCTGCAGCCAACATTATTAATAATTCAAGAGCCCCCTCACCAATTTTTATTCTCCATTAAGAAGTTTTTCTGAATTTAAAGTTGTTCGAATATTTGACTCCAAAAAACAACTCATACTGCATTTAAGTGTATATAAATTACTTTTATATAATACTTTACTTGTTTTAGTGTTTTGTTTTAATATTTTCAGCTGGTAATATTTGCTTTTATATCCAGGGCTCAAGTGGAGATTCAGGCTGCTTAAAGTTTTTGTTCGGTATATATAAACTTATCAAAATATTATATTAAGTAAACTAAACAACAAGAACCAACAAATAAAAAAAAAAAATTGGTTTCAAATCACTGTTGAACCCTTAGTTTTAGATGCTTTTGTCACTACGTAAATTTACAAACAATCAGGCTTTAGTTAGTTAGAGAGAAAATATTTTTTTAAAAAATCTGCGTTTTAAAGTTAGACATTAATCCACTTACACATATAATGATAACATACAAAGGGTTCAAGAATTAAATAAGTGCATTTTCCTATCAAGAATATTATTTAATTTTTTTTTTTTTTAAGAAATTAAAATATCCTTTCATAGGGGAACATTAATTTTTATTCATTTATTAAATAAATTTACCATAATTTTAGTAAAAATAAATGTCTGCAAGAGTGTTTGTGTTACCTGTTGTTTTATGTTTGGGATTCTTAGGGTCCCTACAAAGTGCAGCCTGATTGGTAGCGGGGCAAGTTGCATGTTACCTAGCTGGTTACCTAGTTTGTAGCGGGCCACAAACACATTGCTGCTTGTTCAGGTTCAGTAACTTATTCTCTTCCGTAAAGGAAAGTTACATTTAAATTCAAGGTTTTGACGCCGACATATAAAAAAAACCAATTGGATCTACAGTCTCCAAACAACTAGAATTGGTGCGTTAACAGCGCAGGAAATTGAGTGACACATTGATTGGCCAACCTCTCTGGTGGTAAATATAAAGCCACTATGTCTGTGGGTAGGGGTGGGGCAGCGTTTATCCAGAGGACCTCTCCCCTCCACTAGAGACATTTATCTTTGCCTAGTTGGCCCAACCTTTTGTCCGGGTTAATCTCAAGCTCTCTGGGCTCCTCACCACATTTGCTAGTTTTTCCCGCGCTGTCAACACACTAATTCTAGTTGTTTGCACACTGTAAGAGCATAAAAACACCCGTTTGAAACATAAACACCAAATACACTGCACTTAGTTTCAATACATCGGACAAATAATCTATCGGAACTGAAATCATACTAATACTTTGTAAAATATTTTGTGGTTTTTAAAGCATGTGCCTTATTACCAGGCCTTGTGATTATAGTTTTTAATCCCCCTCTCCTCTTTAACTTTTAAATTTTGGTATACATTTTAAATTTTATCTTTTTTGCTAAATTACCCTTTTAATTTTTAATTAAAAGGGAAGTACCCTTAAATTTATTGTTTAACTATATTAAATTGTAATATATATGTATGTTATATATAATATATATGTACCTATATAACCACATATTATAATATTAAGAGTAGAATAAGCAAAAAACTTGGCAATGGAGGGTTAAAGATGTTTATGTGGCCACAACTCTCCCCTCACCAGAAGCCCATGGTTCTGCACGCCTCAACCAAATTCTGTAAGATGCCTCCAATGCATCTTTAGACAGCCTTTTCAAAAATTGGTTTAAACGATTTCGACCAACACCCAGATCCTTTAATAGGGTGTGCACAGACTTAGCTGGGAGACCTCTAACACCAACTTCCACTGCAAAGAAGTCAACTGCAAAACCCTTCTGCCTGATTGCCGAACATAACGCTGCATACTTGTTTGCTTTGAACCTAATAATTAATAATAATAAAATAAAAATAATAATTATAATAATGGTAATTAATAATAATTACCTAATAATTAATAATAATTTTGAACCAATAATATATATATATATATATCTGTCACCGTAAAAAAGTATTAAAGCACTGGCACTCGAGGCCAATCTACTACACATAGAGCTGTGTAACAATCGAGGTAGGAACTCTTCAAGCTTCCTGCTATGCTTACTGCACCCAACCAGGTAACCTGCCTGGCTCCACTATGTTCATACCTGTAAAGAAGCACGGGTCAATTTTTCCAGCCTGTAAGTAAGCATGTGAGTAAGCGACCAGCTAAACTCAACGGTGTTTCTACCCTTACTGTCCTTAGCCTCTTAATCACTCCATTCTATGTGAAGTATGTGACGGACGGACAGAGTCTTATAGACCCTTACAATCTCTCAATTCAATATGAAGTGAGTGACAGGCAGACAGAATCTCACGGACCCATAAAATCACTTCATTCTGTCCATCTGTCACATACTTCATATAGAATGGAGAGATTGTTAGGGTCTATTTGTCATAATGTTCACTTAAAAAGAGGCTGAGGAAAGTAGGAATCTCTCCCCCTCCCCTGTGGTTTAAAATGACAACTTCTAAGGTGACACAAACACTTTTGTGGATTTTTGTTTTGTTTTATTGATAGGTAGCTTTATCCTAGATTGCTGACATTGCTAATAAAATTTGAGCCAATCTAGTTATCGTAATCTTATAAAGCATTACAAATACTTAGACAAATAAACTTATTTTATTAACACAGAGAGCTTATTTACCGTTTTAAATGATGAACAGTTATCTACATTTATGACTTCTCAAACTAATCAAATTATCTAAAAAAAAAAAAAAAAAATTGATTTGAAATGGAATAAAAAAAATTGTTTTTTAGATTATTCAGGAAAATGCACTTATTATTTAGCAATGTCAAAACTAACTCTTTTGACTTATTTATTTAATTTGGTTGTTGAACTTACCCGCTTTTATTTTACATAATATACATAACTCCAATGGATTAACACAATACCATGTACATTTGATAAAAAAAAAAAAAAATATAATACAATACTGAATTAGCGAGAAGTTAGTTTCTAGATGACACCATGTGGCCTTAGCTTTATATCACTTATTTCAATGTAAAGGTTCCTTATCACGCTATATAGATATGTTATCAGTGTTTAGTAAGTAAATTGTGTTGTATCAATTTAACGGAGGTATAATCAACACACCAAATTCTTATATGGGTTAGCCGTACATTAGTGTATTCAAGAAAAGATAGTGTAGACAATTTATGTCCATGTTTGTAAATAAACAACACATTTAATTATTGTGTGATAATTTGATAATATAGAAGTATTATTTTTAAATAATTAAGAATTCAAATATAGTTTAATTTTATTTAATCTGGTTACTCAAAGACCAAATAAGATTAGCGTTTATTATGCGTTCCTGAGAAAACTAAGAAAGAGGAAAATCGCTGTTAATTTAACTGTTAAACATTTTGTATGCATTTTTAGTTTTTTTTTAGTATCTCTGATATTGACAATGAGGAAATCTGAAAATGATAAAATTTCTTTTAAGTTTGTATGAACGATTTTTTAAATAGTGAGTCACTGAACATGTGTTTATGAGAGTCAGGATACAATTGTGTTTTTAAAGTAAATACCATAATTAAAACTTAATTAATTGAGAAATAAATTGAACTGATTTCTGCTATTTTCTTATCTACTGAATTACATTATTTTTTATTATTTTACTTTCTTTTAATTATCCTTTTAAGCTATAAAATCCTGTGGACTATTATGTAAACTGTTAGGGATAAAATATATTTTATTTTTTCCTATATTTGGTGTAATTATTATTATTTTTATCTGTGTTGTGGCTGATACTGCAATGGTTTGAGTGGAAAAAATTAAAATGGTTAGCTTATGGTGCAACTGTTACCTAACAAAACCTCTTTTGTCCCAGAATAGAGTGTTAAAGGGTTTAAACTTGTTTATGGGTGTTACTACCAATTAGAGTCTTACCCCCTTTGACAATTTACCAAAAAGTTTACTTATGGTGCAACTTTATCAAAATAACCTGACAACACACTCTTTTGTCTCATGATAAATGGGTAGGAGTAGGTAAACTTATTCTCTGGCGTTAAAACCCATAATATTTTTGGCCTCAACAATTTCAATCCATGCCATCCTGCCCAATCCCAAATTCATAATCCAAGTTCCTTTATAACTCTTTCTACATTTTTCAACCATGGAGTGTGTTTGCAAATGGATCTACCTCTTATATACCTCTTATGTTTTAGGCATGAGTCAAAGTCCATCAAGTTTTTTTTCTTTTTTACACACCGCTCATTGCAGTATCAGCAATGAAAGTATAATTGTATAACAAACATAAAATACTTTAGATTTTGCTCAGTGATGATTTTAATAGAGACTACTTATGACAAGGATTTCATATTCATTTAACTTGGGACTTCAAAGTATATATTGTTAAAGATAACGCCATGGAAGGAGGAGTATCCTGAAGAAAGAAGATTTTTGAAATGTAAAATGTTTAAGTGTATTCTATCATCTTGGTGTTTAATGGTTACTATTAAATATATATAGAAATAGATAATATGTTTTTTTTCTCAATATTATTGGCATCAGAACTGTCTTAGTGCATTGATTGCTTTAGTCAAAACTACTGTAACTTACAGACTTATTTTTTTTATAAGTTTAAGTAATAATTAGGTTCCACAATGCAGGCTTGCAAGCCTAGAATCTAATCTTCCAAAGAAGAACAGATCAGAGGTCGAACTCCTTGCAGAGATCATTCCTAAGGAAGTTGGTTAAGATGAGAGTCAGTTGCTAATTACTCATATCCTGAGTAACTCCCTTGTGAATGATTCCTGTATTGTGTTTGAAAATGTTGAATTTTACCAAATCTCTGATTTGGTCTACTCTAGGATATCTTATTGTAGTGTACCATCTATGGTTTTTGCTGGTGCTATAAAACAATTCCTACCAACACATTCTAAACCGATTTTATCCAATTCTTCATTTTCATCTCCTTATATGCCTTTCAGCATCGGAGGCTCTGCAACCTCCCCAACTAAATTTAATGGAAGTTATTTCTCAAATTTGCAATTGAAGGGTTTGTAGGCCTAATTGCTTGGCTTTGCCACCCCATTATAAAATATCTCAAATAAGAGCTATTTTCAATCCCCTTTAATGTTGTTGGTTTTATATTTAGTTTTTAATTTCTAAATTAATTATAATTAGTATTTGAAAGTGGATTGGTTGTATATGACAATGACTGTTTTAAACCTTACAACCTTAATTTATAAACCTTAGAATGCTGTAAGGTTTTTACAGCTAGTGGAGCAACACACCGACCTCATGTCATCCATTACATATATAGTTGTATAAGCTATTTGGCAGGCCTAGCCCTCCACGGGCTGGTGAGTCACAGTGTTAGTTAGTTCAATATAAACTAAAAAATCACAGTTAGTAGTAAAAATCAAAAATATGTGGATGGGAGCCAATAAGAGCACTTGATTTTGAATTGGAGAAGGTCGGGCCAACTAGGCAAATAAAAATATCACTGACTTCACCCATCCCACAGGCCTATTGGCTTTATTTTTTTCTCATATAAGTTGACCAATCTGAATGACAAAAGTTAATACTAATTGTAAAAAGATATTAACTTGCGTTGCTGATAGTGGGTCAATAGGGATGTATAAAAGAACAAACTCTCCTATCTCATTTTCCTTGCCAAGGATAGCAAAGAGAATGAGATAGGAGAGTTTTTTTTTTATACATCCCTATTGACCCAGAGAGTCAGAGTGTTCAGAGTGTGTCAGAGTGTGTGTGGTTAGTCAGAGTGCCCATAGGCAAAAAAGTCAATTATACATACTCTTTCCAAACCTCTTTGTATGGCTTGTTTAGGCCAAGTCTGACACCGTTTTCCTCTGTGATTTTATTTGGTTTTGGGGCGTTTTTAATTATTTGAACCTTATAACTTTGATGCGTCAGACTGGAAAACCGGAAAAAGTTCTGCGTCAGACAATATTAAAATGTTGACTTATAGGGTTTAAATAATTTATCTTGAGAAAATTAGCTGTATATTAATCATTAATTAATAGTAAGTAATATTAATCAATATTAATTAATATCCAGCTGATTTTCTCAAGATACATTATTTGAACCCTATAAGTCAACATTTTAATATTGTACTTTTTCTGATTATATAAAGTTATAGGGTTCAAATAATGAAAAACGCCCCAAAACCAAATAAAATCACAGAGAAAAACGGTGTCAGACTTGGCCTAAACAAGCCATACAAAAAGGTTTGGAAAGAGTATGTATAATTGACTTTTTTGCCTATGGGCACCCTGACTACAATATCAGCAACATAATTATTGAGGGATCATCTTTCATCTACAAAAAGGTATTAACTATTTTTAATTAAATTTGGCACGACACCAATCAAATAATAAAGTTTACAAGATAAAAAATCACTCTTTTAATACCAAGGTTAAGACTAATAAGTAATCAATGCATTTGGGATAATTAAATATTTAAAATACTGCAGTTTATTGTTATTAAAGTGCAACCTTGTTAGTCCAATCCCTCTAAATATTAGAAAAAGATAATAATGTGGTGCATATGTACTTATTCCTGCTCCAGGTTTTCTTTCACTCATAGACTAGAATTTTCATGGAATCCTTCTCTTATTTCAATGCATTCTTTATATTTGAAAACATATGCTTCTTCATAAATATAATCTTCAGTTTTTAAGAGTTTCACTTTTGTATTTTGACCTTCATCGATAGTATAAAACAATAAAAGCATTACTAACTTCCGAGATATTTTTGTTTCTTACTTAATTCCTCACCAGGTAATTCTATACCTTTTCACTGCGTTGTAAGATGAAATATAATAAATCATACCTAAAATATAATACTTACATTTTAAAAAGGAGAAGTATTTGTTTTATAATAGCTCCATTTGTAAACACTCTTACTTATGTAAAAGCTTTATTTATTTTGAACGGAATAATTATTCATTGATTTTTTTCTTATACCAATTACATATTGATCATTAAGTTAATGAATTCACACTGAACACAATATTTTTAAACTAAACTATCCCAATAAATTTATAAGTTTGGATTTCTGAGTGTTGTCGCTGTGTGTATTTCTTACTTTTTTCACTATTATCAATTTATTCATTAAAATTTATTGGACAATTTTAATTTTATTATGTGTAGTGCCAAAACCCAAGTGACATTTTTAATTATCTGCTCATTTCTAAGTTTTCTCAATTTTTTTATTTTATCTTTTTGTAATTTAGTCGTTGAAATTATTTTTGGACTATTGTTAAAATTTGTATAATATTCTGTTACAAAACGGACTTTAACTCATTTGAAGGACTCTTATCATTCAAATTATGAACTCAATTGTTCGAACAGGATTCTTTTCTTTTTTTATATTCTTTCCCTACACATTTTATACTGTGGAAGAATTTAGTGTACAAATGTTGTATCCAATTTAAATTTTGTGTGGCATTTCTTTTGTATATAAGATATTTTTATAAATTGATTAGGCAAGACAATTTGATTTTTTCAAAAATCAAATTTGGAATATTTAATTGTATAGTGCTTGGAATAATCCTTTGTGTATTTATTGTATATTTTTATTCTTTATTTATAAAAGAAGAGTTTGATTTAAATTCTTTAACTAATTATTTTTATATTACTGTCTATTATTTCTTTCATGTCATTTTTATTTTTTCAATTTTTTTATTTTTTTTACATATTAGTTTCATTTTGGGGAAGGGAGTATTAAAAATGTTTGTTTTTTTATGTGAATTTTGGTAGGTTTCGTTTTGAATGTTTAATTAAAATGATTCTTATTTGTTGTTCTTTGTTGATGAAGTGTTTTTTTCGAGGTGGTCTAGGCATTTTGTTTGGTATTGAGGTGTGAGGGTGGGACTGTTACAGCTAAACGGAGGCAGCGGAGGGTGCAGTTCTCCGGCTGCTGGAAGGCAGTCCGCCCCCGGCTCGGCTAGGGCCCCCCCGGAACCAGTACGAAGGTCAAGGTCCCAAGGTACGCCTCGCAGACTGACTAAGTGCCTATCAACGGTCTCCTATCCAGAGGACCTATTGCCAATCCCTGCACGGCATAACCTCATAGGCTCGCGACAGTACGCTAGCTTTGGTAGTACAGTCACCTCCGACTAAATCAAATCAATTTAATACATTGAATTTTTTAATTATCTTTTTTATTCCCGTTTTGTATTTTTTTTTTTTTTTTTTTCCTTTTATGGCACCTGCAAAATCGGGGAAAGCCTTAGTGTTTAATCCTATAAAAATATTCTTGAGTTGTTTAAAAGTAATTTTCAAAAATTACCTAATTAATTACAACATTAATAAAATGAAAACATTTTCTTGGACAAATATTACATATTATATTATTATCATTTATCTATTTATCTTTATAATAATATGCATTATTATTTGTATGAGTGTGATTACTAAGATAAAAAAAAACAGTGTGGCAATAAAGTTTTCCTATTAAAGGAGAGTTGATCCATTTTATAAATGGATCAACTGGTGGAATTTCAGTGGTTCACCTTTAGTCACAGATGTTTGTGTGCTTTTGATGTTGTAACTATATTTAAAAAGCTCTATATCCAACTCTGGTCAAATTAATTAAAGATCAGTTTGGAACTTTACATCTTGTGGTGGTGACACTAAATAAAATATTTTAATTGTAAATTCTTGTTACATCATATTTAGTGTCTAGGCCTACTGTTATATATATACGGTAGGTATCTGTAAATTAAAAAATGCATGATAATATTCCAGCTTTTATTGTCACACTGTATTTTAAAATCTCTTTAAAAAACAAAACAATAAACCTAAACAATGGAATAATATAATTTTTCACCCAGTTTATAATAAACCTCTGCAGACCAAATATTCACCTTGTATTGTAGAACCACAAAAATGCTTATAAAATTAAGCTCCTCTCATACGTACACAATAAATCATTATTTTACATCCTACAAAGAAATTTAAAACCATGGAATTTCTCATTCTGCCTTACATCAACATATATTAAACCTTATGCCGGCTTCACACAATCTGGTGTTCACCCAGTATCACTATATAAATGGGTCGCTGCTTATTCGGAGTGGCGACTAACTGGTTGTGAATGACACACTAACCCCTTGTCATCCATTATAAAGGGTGTCCCAATGGTGCCCACAAGCAATGTTGTGCTTTTACACCTTGCTAAAGCAGTAAGGACATACTGTCAGACAAAAAATCTTAATACATTTTTCAAAAAATCACAAGCGTAAATTCTTTTCTACCAAACTATCTTTTACATCCTATATCTTAACTTAAATGGAGCATTTTTAAAGGACACTATGCATTTTCGAATGCCTCAAACCATACCTTTTTATCATTAATGGTTTTACAGTTATAATAATTTTAATGAGCAAAACATGTGACATCGAAAACATCATTAGAACTCGAAAACGAAAACACATTGAGGCTGTACTTATTGGATAAAAAAATTCCAGTTTTAACGTCCTAACTATGCTCCTTGAATTTTGACATCTAGACGGGACCCTTTATAAATTGTTGTATAAGCCCTTTGGCAGGTCTAGGCCCCTCACCGGCTGTTAAGCCATGAAGTTATTTAGTTTTGCCGGCTACACTCGATCTGGTATGAGTGTCAGTTTTAGACTGAACTGTCGGCCTTAACGGTGGTCGCCTGAACATGTGTATATTTTAGAAGTCTCAACATTCACAACTTATAGGGGATGGGAATATATACAGGCTAAGGTGGCTGTCTTCAGTTAGACTGTTTAGTCTAAACTGACAGGGCCTGCCAGATCCTGTGTGCCTAAAAAAAAAACTTGCATGTTTTAATTAAACTTTTATAAAGTATTCATACGTTTTCCTTTGCATGTGAATATTTGAACAACTTTGACATTTTTTATAAATTTTTTACTTAAAATTTGTGAATTAAATTAAACGTTGTTTTTTAACAATTTGATTTATGTATTAATTGAATAAAAGATAAATCCATTCTAAAAACAAATTGCAGAATAGATTGCATTGTAATTAGTCTCATGTGTTGTAGTTGGCAATGGTTCTCTATTTATTTTATTTCAATTTGTTTTAGACAATCCTATTGCATTAAAATACCTGTTTGACAATTTCTGATAAATCAGTAAAATTAAAAATCTATGGTTTCTTAATTTGTTGATCTACTAATTCTGAATTCATATAATTTGTATTCAAGAGGCATTAGATATAAATTATCACTTTTCCAGAGGAGCAATGCCGTAATAGTATTTAATGCAATTTTACAAGAGCCAAAAATAACTGATGATAAATTATTATTAAAATTAACATATATTATAAAAATAAAAAAAAAAACTTGTGTGTATCACATACAAGGTGCAAACTATGAATAAAAAGGGTTAAAAGTGGATTTTTAAAATTAAGATCTTCTATTTGTAAAATTTGTATTAATACACATTCAGCTAGGTAGTCAACTATTACAGAGGCAAATTGTCTAGTTTTACTGCTTTGAATAAGTTTAAATAACAAACAATTGCACTTGTACATACACTTACACATTACTAGCACCTACATTAAACACACAAAATGTAAGTTTATGTTTAAAGCGTTAGAAGGCAGGAGCTTTTTAATTTGTCTATTTAATGTGAAGATGAGAGAAGGGTTTATTATAACAGACAGAATTTTATCTTCAAAATTTAGTGAGAGATTTGCAGACACCCTAAAAAGAGGACGTGATTGGGAAATTCAGGCACATGACAACCTTTATAACAAATATTGATTGATTGATTAATTATATTGTAACAATTATAAAAATATATTTATTAATAATGTCTTTGTATTATTTTAAGTTAGATGAAGGGGAAATACTACCTACAAATAAGTGTGTAATTTGAAATGGCAATTACAGTAATTTGTTTCTTTCTATGAATTGCTGAATATCGACTGTGAAATAATTAAAAACATTTTTTAGGATAGCGAGGATCGGTCAATAGTAAAAAAAACCATTGTCTTACTTTACTGGCATTTCAGAAAATATATTTCCTTTTTCAAGGTAATGTTATGAATGATTTTATTTTTGCAGGATGATTACATAGTTGGTAGGTATAGAGTGGAGGTAACAAGTCTCATACACCACATCTTATAATAGTATCATAAGATGTGAGACCATCGTAATATATTGGCCTTAAAAAAAAAAGTCTTGTACAATATATTAATTGTCCAATCAAAAAGTATAGAAAAAACGTGAAACAGTTATGACAAATGGACATCGTTATAAAATGGATAATCGGAGATGGATCGTTAAGAGATTTATTTATTTAATTAGGTTATTTATTATGTTGAAGTAGTCAAAGTTGATGTTATTTGTGTCAATAAATAATACATAACTGTAAATACTTTATAGTGTTGTGCTTGGGTTATATAAATAATTTCTAACATGTTCTTTTTATATGTATTGGGGCATTTGAGATGTGTGCATGTGGGCATAGGTTACCGATAACCTACATACCAATTGTCTGAAAAATGTACTAAAAAATCCGGAACTTCAAAACAACATCAAAAAACTCTTTTACCAAAATAATACATCAGACATAATCTTCAAAATAAATTGCGATTCCTGGGGAAAATCTTACATTGTCTAAACCTCAAAATACCTTGTAAACAACATAAAAGAAGTTGTATTAACTATCCAATCAATCCTACTGCCCTAACTAACCATTTTCTAACAGCATGACATACCTTTTACTTGAATAACCTTAATATAATCACACATGCCACCAATCTTTAATATATAAAAGCACAAATCTCAGTACAAAGGTTCTCACCATAATCAAATCTAAACTGTGCCAATGATAAACCTCCCTGTAGGGTACCCCTGAGAGAAGAAAAATAAGCCCAAGATCAAGTCCCCTTTTTTATCTGTAAAACTAAAATTATCATTTTTACCAACATTGTTAATTATTATCCATTTTATAGTGATGTCCACTCGTCATAACTGTTTCATGTTTTTTCTATACTTTTTGTTTGGTTAATTAATATATTGTAATGTTTAGTCCTACATTCCATTAAAAAGTTCTTTTAAAAGAATACCACATCTACAAGACTTTTTTTTTGGCCAATGTATTACGATGGTCAATATATTAAGATGTGGTATATGAGACTTGTTACCTCCACTCTATACCTACCAACTATGTAATCATCCTGCAAAAATAAAATCATTTATAACATTACCTTGAAAAAGGAAATATATTTTCCGAAATTTCGGTAAAGTAAGACGATGTTTTTTTACTTTTGACTAATCCTCACTATACTAAAAATAATTATTTGTTTCTATAACTGTAAAAATCTAAGAAAATATAACACTTTGATAGATATCAATTATATTATTTTGTATTCATTCATACACTAAATATAAAACTTTTAGATCAATTTTAACCATGCAAATTTTTTTGTCATAAAGGTTAATGGAATTAATTTTGTTTACTTCTCATTGAAGAGTTATTAGAATAGATATGCATTACCTCGTGACACAAACTTCCACATTTTTAATTTTAATTTTATCATATTCTTAAATAACTTTATTTGAGATGTAACAAGAATATGTACTTTTTTGTCAAACCAATTTTAATCAAATAAATTATTTTGTTTTACAAATTGTATACTTTCAGGTACACTCTTTTTGAAAAACTATTTTGGGCTGTAAATTAAATTTTTTAATATTAAATTATTATTATCTGAATTAAATTTTCTTATATAGTTTGATGAAAAAAAAAAATGAATGTATTCACACAATAAACTGCATAAAGATTAAAACTTAAGAATACGCTCCGGTTTATAGAAAAGATGGCGGGGTCTCACTCCTACGTATTTTTTGGACAAAGGGATATCAACTCTCCTATGAACAAATCATACATATATAATTTCTCAAATGTTTAAATCATACAAATGTAATGATTGACAAAGGTACTGTACTGTTTTTAATCTCCTAAGTGCACAAATTAAACAAAGTTGCCCCGCCAAGCGATTCTCGACTGTAGAGTTAACTTAATATTAGCTGCATAAAGAAATAAACCAACAACAGTTCACCATTCTATGAATCAAAATGAACTTTCTTTTGTTTCACATAATCTCTCTTGACACTTTATGACAATTAAATTATGATCTCTGGAGTTAAGGGCGTGTGACATGGGATAAACTTAATGTTTTAAATCTGTCCGTGGAGAGTTTGAATCTAAATAATATGCCATTTGGAGGTTTCTTACCCCCTACATTGAGATTAAAATTATGGAAATTAAACCAATCTCATTTATCTACTCCCTGAAATATTCTTTTAATGGAATCTGGTAAAAAGCATAAAGATATACATTAAAAAACTAATATACTACATTAAATGACACTACAAATTAAATACATGTAAAATTACATTCTTCTTGTAATTTTTGAAAATTAAATCAACTAAAAAAATAATAAATGTAATATTTATTATTTGGAATTATTCTATTTTATGAGTTATGTTTATGCTTTAAGTAAATTGGCATTAAAATATTTATAAATAAAATTTTAAAAAATGATAATTTCTCTAAGAATGTTCATAAATGTGTTTTAATTTGATATTTATTTCTCTTGTAGGTGCCATATTTTAAATATTTATAAAAATGTTTTTAAAACCAAATTTTTTTTTGTTTAAATTTATAATTTTTTGATCTATTTTTTTTTAACAATTTCAAACTGGCGCAGGAGTGGGCTTCGATACAACATCGTCAATTTATTGTATCTTTTCATTATTTTTTTTTTTTGTTTACCCGGTCTGTAACTACATTTTTTGGGAGAGTAGTATAATGTTGAATATACAACTTTTATTTTTCTTTTTTTTTCAACGTTTTAAGATATATTAATGTATTGGAACAAAATAAGATTGAAGAGGCTACTGTTTTTTCAAACCGTTTTAGTATTTTTTTTTTAATCTGCCCTCCCACTACCATAAATGTATTTGTTCTATCAGATACCATTTTTTTGACGGCCCTCCCGGTCAACATGAACCCCCCCTAGCATGGATTCTATTGGTGACGTACTATCAAATTTATTCAATTTTTTTCCTCTTGCTTGATTATTTCTTATTAATATGATATAATTGTTCTTTTCAGTTATGTTTTTTTAAAAAAAAATGAGACTAAGCAACGCTTTAAAAAAAAAAATAATACTCTATATAATTTTTATTTATAAAAATTAAAATAAAGTACCTAATAAAAATACAGTTATATCTATTATTTATTTATTTTATCAATCATTTGTCAAAATATATTGGGTGGATATAAATATATTTCCTTATTTTAAAATTAAAATAACAATAAACAAAGCTTATTAATATTAGATTCTTAAAAAGCGGTGTGGATTTTTTACTGAGAGTTCATTCTCACCTTGTTAATTGACCAAAAATCATTATTAAATTTTGGACACAAGTCTTGTAAACCAGATAATAAGGCTCTATGTGCTAGCCCCATGTTACCCAACACTAGTAGAAAAGAGTCATCTGGTTGACCCAAACCCATTGTGGGCTGTTGTCCACAAGATCATTTAATGATTAAGTGCCATTTATTTTTTATTGCCAGATTTGCTCCCATATCATATAAAACAAAAACAGCAAAATAGTGATTCTGTTGGCCAAAAAGCGTTTTTGGATAACTTGATTGCTGTACATCCAGAAATCAGTCATCAAAAAAATCAGTCCTTTTGCCCCAAAATGTTGATTTTTTTGCTAGTTTAGTCATTTTTCATTCTAATTAAAAATATTGTTTTTTTTATGGCTTGAAAAAATCAAGCCTTATACCTTTTAATTATTATCAAATATGACTAAAGACTGTTATAGTACATTTTAAAACTTTTGAACAGTTTAAAATAAATTAATGAAATGCTGGTGATAGAAAAAAAGTTTCAAGGAAAATATTCTTATTTTTCACCGTAGAATTCAAATCTGCTATGGAAAATATACACTCCAATTTGAAATTTTGAAGTTTGGTGGCCTGGGGGTAAAATGGGTGGTTGCCCCTACTGAGCGATTGCACGAAAACAAACTTCCCTTTACATGGTACGGATCCCTCAAGTTTAATTAATTTATCTCAAACCGTTCAAAAGTTAACCCTGGAATACTAATGGTAGTCTAGTCGATGAGCACAGCTTGAACCTTATCCTGTTACGCTCGTATGGGATGGTGATAGGTACCCCATCCTTCTGCAGTGCTTGCACTGGTTAGTAACACACCTGCTAGTGAAGCGGTAGAAGTCCTTTTGAGCATACCCTCGTTTTCTGGCAAATTTTCGTCAAAGCTACTTCGTCGATTCGACTAAGGTTAAGTAATAAATGTAGGGAATTAATTGGTCGTTGAATGAGCCTATAGCCTTGGACAATAGGCCTGGGATAAGGGGCAATAGGCCTAGGGGTAAGCCCATACCAAGGGTATGGGCCTTGGGTAATTGGCCTGGGGCCAGAGACCACTGGCCGATAATCTGGGGCCTGGAGCACTTAGTAAAGAGCCTAGGGCTTTTGGCCTGGCTCATTAATGTTCACTCAATTCCAGATTCTTCTGATGTTCCTACTAACTTATTTGTCATCAAATGTTTGTATATCTCACTTAAAGATTTAATAATGAGTTCTTAATAGTTTTCTCTTTATAAAACTGTAGTTTCAACCCAAACAATTTATTTTCTGCATATGTTAGTCGAATCGACAAAGGTTTAGTAATACCAGCCATCCAATTACCATTAGCATTCCAGGGTTATGGGAGGCAGACTTTTGGACCACCCTGTATATTTAGTTATAAATACACATTCTTTCCCCATTTTATTGTTATTGTAATTATGTATGGAAATAATTTATGTCTATTCTTATTTATTTTAATTACTCATATTTATTTATATGATTAATATATGTATATATATTTTAAGATGGGATGTCCCAGATTTTTTATGATTAATTTATACTGTTGTAATAACTCAATTTTTTTTCTTTTACATGAGATGCTTAGAATTCTACCAGCTAGAATTGTTTTATCAAAATAGGTAGTTTTCAACAAAAAAAGGATCTTAAAGAATACAAAATCTTATTTTTCTTACTCTACTTGAAATACCTTTAAGGATTATTGATTGCCATATAATGTTTTAAGCCCCTTAAAAACAAATCACACCAGTTTTTTGAGACAGTATCTTCATTCTAGACTGTGAACGGAATACATTTTTTAGATCCATGTTCTTTCAGGCAATATCTTCAGAGGATGAGTTCGTGCCTTCCAATTAGAGTAACATATTGTTAAAATAATTATAGATTCATGTATGAATCTGCATATTCTACTGATTAAAAATCATATTTTTGATGTTGGCACAGGCAATAACAAAAATGAATTTAGTTTGTTCTAAACACTATAGTTTGCACCTAAACACTAAATAGTCACTGAAATACAGTGAAGTTTGTTCAAGTGTGGTATATTGTCTGTTGGTATCTTGAACCCTACTTGTATACCAGGTGTTTACTTGTAGAAATTTATGTCCGTTAGTATTGCACTTAATTTTAGTATACTTGTGATAGTGAGCATATCTCTACTGTGTCGTAATATACAAAGTGTTAAATGTAGTTAATTGTCCATATTCTGCATTCAGGAAATTAGCCCAAGTTTGGATCGAATGTATTTATTTTCAGAGCCCAGATCTCCTGAGCAAAAGTGCTGAACCTGATGTTGTTCCTTTCTTTTATCTCTAAATTAGATTAACTTCTGAAACACTGCTTACCACCTCGAACCATACCACCCCCTTCTACTAACCATCTAAACTCGCACTTCCTTCCTTTAGATAAACTCTTTATATTAATATTTCTCATTTGGAGTTAAAATGTTGTGGTAATTTCAATATCATTGACACGAGAAAGTGATCACACTTAGGGTAAACCCTTATCTATCACGCTAAACTGAAGCAGTGAATCTAATGGGTTCAATATGAACCAAAAATTATTTTGAGTATTATTTTGAATTGAGTATTTCTTCTAGAACCTCTTTGGAAATAAATTCAAGTAATTCTTCAATCAATCAATATGTTAAATACTTCTGAGGATAGCTAACGCCTTAACGAGGATATTTAACGCCTTAACAGTCAATAAATAAAGACAGGCTTTTCAAACATACTCAATTCTCAAATTTACTACTTTTATTAAAATTGCAGTTCATGTAAGAAGGGTGAAATCAACAAAGGCTTGCTTTGAGTAAAATAAAAAGTTATTGTGTCCAATTTTATTCAGTTTAAGATCAATTATCATGTACGTGTGTAATTATACTGTTCAAGATGCATCTACTCACTTCCCCCAATTTCCACCTGCTTGACTTTTCAAAAGAAAGGGGAAAGGGTTTGCCCTTTTTTGTATGCCAATAGCTCCTCATTATGTACATCAGCCAATTATCTTTTTTCCCCCCTGTTGTACGTTCTTCCTCCATTCTTTTCTATCAGTAGCTCTTGTTTTCTATCCCTTACTATTCATTGCTTTCTGATTCTCTTCTCCCATTATCCATCTATATAGTCCATGGTCATGTCATTTTTGTTTTGGCTTTGATCCAATTAAAGCCTTAAAAATTCCTCTATTATTCAATCTTCCTTTCAAAATTGGGATCCTTGCCTCAGACATTCTCTCTTTACTATCCTGCCCTCTGAGATTTTATAAATTGTTCAGCTGCCTCATGTTATTCCTACCATCACAAGGGGGAAAGAACTCCGCAAATTAGACCTTTAAGGATGCACCTCAAGTTTCATTATTCGAAATAGGGAAATAAAATAAAATAAGGGTTTGACATTTAATTCATCCTTCCTGCATTTTGTACTTTTGTTTGTTTTTTTTTGTTTAAAGTATACTCAAATTTTCTGTATTAAAAGCTCTGGAAATAAATCCTTTCCCTGACATTAAGAACATTATTCTTTCCAGCACCCTTGAATAAATTTATATCTATATATTTAGCTAATTTATCCTTTGGGAGCAGGAGATGTGGATTCAATGACCTATTACTAGGGGCCCTAAGCTTGCTGTTTTCAGCATCTTGATATAAATGGGTAGCAATTTAAGTGAAGTGCCGTCTATAATCTGGTTGCGAATGCTAATTTTATGGTTGATACAGCTGATTAAGCAACAAACCGACCCCATTTCATCCATTATATAGTTGTATTATAAGCCCTTTGACAGGTCTAAGCCATCGACTGGCTTGAATCAATATCATCTATGTTTAAGCCTATGAATCTAGTTGAAGCCTTATAGTCCATTGCAATTAAACAAAAAAAAGGCTCAACTTCAGAAAAATTAGGGGAAAGCTGAATTTTGGCATGAACCTTGATATTGCGGTTCTAAACAAAATGTCAAAAGTCCCCATTGATCCGAGTGCCCCTAAAAGAACTACACGGGATCAAAGGTCATCAAAATCGGTTTTTGTGAATATCTCATTCGTTAATGACAGAAAATCACGTTTACTGAAAAAATACAAGTAATTTAATTTGTAGCTTAGAACATTTCCTACAAAAAAGATCTCATGACTTTTATTCGTAGGTGTAACGGTTTTGGAGATAACCTCAATTTACCTTCTTATTTATCATGAAACGTGCACTCCTTTCCACACCACCTTAGAGGTAAAGTATGCCGAGAGTGATGTGCAATTTAAAACACTGGGGCAACTTTTTGAACCAGGCACAGAAAAAAAATGCACAAGTTACAAATTAAATATGCGCATGTGCAATTCGCAAAAATGTGGTAAACTCAAAATTTTAATTTTCGAGTGGGGTATCAAATGAAAGCTGCTGAAGAGTAGGATACAAATATATATATGCTTTTTTGAATTTTGCATTCTTTATTGGTTTAATAAGTTAAAATATACCCAAAAAATCCCCTCCCCCCCAACCACCATATAACGGCTGGTACTAACATTTTGAAATAATTCATAAAATCCATCAAGAACAAATTTGAACTCAACTCAGAAATTTGAAACATTTTTGAACAAATTTGAAACAACTTTGTAAATCGAATTATCTCCAAAACTGTTACACCTAGGAATAAAAATCATGAGATCTATTTTGTAGGAAACGTTCTAAGCTACAAATTTGATTACTTGTATGTTTTTTGTAAACGTGACCCTTTAATGAGATATTCACAAAAAACCGATTTTGATGACCTTTGACCCCGCGTAGTTCTTTTAGCGGCACTCGGATCAATGGTTACTTTTGACATTTTGTTTAGAACCGCAATACCAAGGTTCATGCCAAAATTCAGCTTTCCCCTAATTTTTCTGAAGTAAAAAGCAATGTCTAATTGCACTGGACTATTAAGAAATCATTGTAATAATTGTCTGCAATTTTACCTTGATCTTATTTTTAAAACAAACTGGACAATTATTTACTATCCTGATACAAATTTTATTTATTACAATATCAATGCTGGGTAATTATAAAAATAAAAATATTGATTACATAACACGAAGGAATGTTCAATTTATCACAAATAATAATAAGTAGTTCGTTTTTGTCCTAAACATTTTTACACATACGTAAACATGGGACAGCCTATCTGAACATATTTATATATTTAACCAAATTAAATTCTTCATAAAATAATTTATTTTATCTTAAAATCTTATATAACTCTTCTATCTTATATAATCATCTATTAATTGTTAAGAAGAATATATACTTTTTTTTATATATACTTTCTATATATTACATTTATATTTGTCTTTCTTATACATATCCCTTTCTAAAATCCTAAAAAAAAAGAATATTTATCTTCAGCTTTAAGATAAATATTTATTTAAATAATATACTATACTTTCTAAATTTAAAAAGAGAAAATAATGCTATAATTAATTATGCTATTCGCTTTTTTTGTCCTCTATTTCTTCTACTATTGTATTTTAAGATGTTTTTTTATCCCCATTCTTTTTGTTTCTAAATGTTTGTTAGTGGTTTCCTGAGGGTGCATTTGTGTTAGATATATTACATTATTATTATTATTATTATTATTATTATTATTGACAATTTTTTTTTTTTTTATTTTATCTTCTGTGTGCACAAAACGAATTGAAAATTTTATGCAAATTGATGTGTTAAATATTTTTTCCATTCACCTCTTTTAATAATGCTTTCATGTAAATATTGTGTAAAAAAAATTTTTTTTTTATTCGTCTTCTGTTCTTCAAGTGTCTTAAAAAATGGTTTTAAAATTAAACATAAATAAACAATTACAATTTTTTTTTTCTAATTAGACACACTTATTATGACAAAAAAAAAAAAATAAATAAAAAAACAATTATTGAACTGTAAATTTATTTTATGTTGTCGATGGAACCTACAAAACCCTCGTAGTGTGTTATAATTTTTGTTCTATATTTCTGTGTTTTAACTGACTTTAATCTTTTCTATAAAATAGTGGCTTCCTTCTTGGTCCAAGCCTTCCAAATTACCTTCCCACCCTGTGTCGGTTGTTTTATACTATAAACATATTTTTTTAAAAACATTTCTTTTTCAATTATCCTAATAGAAAAGGAAATAATATAAACTCCTCTTTTATTTGAAAAAAATAATTCTGTGTGACTTTACTGCTAATAGCTGTGTTGCATTTGACTATTTTTATTTTTATTTTTTTTCACTTTGACGCATGATGATTTTCTGTTGTGTGCATGTTTTCTTACCAGTTACTATTATTTTATCATTTATTTTTTTCGTTTCTGTAAGACTTCAATGTATTAATTAAGTCTTCTATGTATATTTCCATGTTTACTTTATATTTTAACCTTTGCATGTAAGTGTTAGCATGTGTATTTTGAAATAATGTCAACAGCCTGTTTTTCCATATTTTTTATTCTTACAGCTTTTTTTTGTAAATGTTAGAACGTCCACACGTTTCTTGTTTATATAACGTGACAGAGGTGAACTTCTATAAGGACATTACCAAACCAAGATAGACTCTACAACGTTTGAAATCTTGATATGATGAATACCTCGTTTTGAAATTGATGAAAGTCAAATGCTTTGAATTTTGGCTATTCTGGTTTTTTTTTCTCTTTAAAAATAAACTGTCAATTAGTGTGGCACATCGCTTCCTTGCCTTGAAACTTATTTGTTTCAACCATAAGTTTGACCAACAATCGGAAAATTATTAATTAACCAACAATTGATTAAAATCGGATAAGTAGTTTTTAAGGTATGTTAGTTTGCAAAAATTAACAGACAGATAGACACGAGACCAAAAATGTTCCAATGTCTGTAATGGATTTCTGTCCAGAAATTTTTGAAATTGGAGACAAAAGAAGTTGTCCTTCAGAACAATCGCAATGCTTCCGTTACCTTCGGTAAGCTTGGAAGTGTAGGAATTAGATTCATTAAGGGAATGTTTAGGGGTGGTGACACATTTTTGGGCAATTTTACTGTTAATACTGGCTGAAAGTGACACACTGTTGAACCCTATTGTTTTTGTTTCAAGTTAATTATTTTCTTTTTCGGTCCTCTTCTACCTTGTGTTGTCAAGGAAAATCAAAAATATTTTCACCCACCTCTGTCTATTGACAGGGATTGAGCACGCTGAATGGTCATCTATGTAAATAAAATTAAAGTTTTGTCTATCTCTTGCTACCAGTCTGACTTTATAGGTGCAAAACTGGCTTAAGCCCCGTTTACACGGTGATGTTGGCGCAATAGTTGCGGTCACGATAGCAAATATCGCTGACCGCAACTATGGATGGGCCCCTTGCTCCGCATGAGCCCCATGCGGAGTACGGGGTGAAGGCTAGCTAATAATAATTATTATTGTTAGACAGCGAAGACGAATCATGTTCGAAATTAGCAATCAGGCCGCATTGGCCCATTTTGGCGGAGAGTTCTTGCCTATTCTCACATCACACCTGTACATGGTACCGCTGAAGCAAGTATAATGTGTTCATTAGTTAGCTATATAAATCTGAGTGCCCAAGAGTAGGTGAAGAAAACCCTTTAGTCCTCACCCACCTCCGTCCACGATTCATGGATACAAATCAGAGCAACAGACATGGGATTCAAACCCACCCCCCAAAGTGTGGGGGAAGAGAACCCCTTAGCGGGTGCCTTTACCCTGCTCCGTCGTCAATTAATAGATGCAAATTAATCAGAGTATCATGAGATGGGATCGAACCTCTCATTGATAGCTGGGTGATTGCCTAGAGGCCCTGGCTCCCTTGGATGGACATTACTCTCTGGGCCAAGGTAGGCGGTGTTTTATTTTTAATGTGCTCTAAAGCTCAATTCCACACTTCTACACCACATCTATGTAAATCTATGCATCAATGCCCCATGGATTTACTTCCCCACATCTTGATTAATTTTCAAGAAGCGTGCCTTGCCTCCGCCAATCACCTCTCCTGTGTGCATTGGGCCTAAGACTTTTTAGCAACACACTGGACTCACTCTAGAGCAGCCCACAGACCTTCAATTTGGTTGCCAACTTATCTTATTTCATACAATGTTTGCAGATCTGTGTGCTGCTTAAAAGTGAGTCCAGTGGGTTGCTAGAAGTCTTGGAGCTTGTAGAAATAAACCATCACATCCACCCCTTTTTTTGAAGTCGCACTGAAGATAACAGTAAAATAAAAAGTTAACATTTTTTGTTGGAGGAGCATAATGTTGCAGGTTAAGGTTGCATAGTCTATGGCAAACATGTTGTCAATCTTTGGGTCGATTAGGAGTACCTTCTCCTTCGTAAAGATCCTTTCTTGATATTCATAATTTTCCAACTGTGTTACTTTGAGCTGGGATATAACCATTAACCTACTGAATTGTGGCAGTCGACAAATTGAAAGTTTTAGTATAGTTGCAAGAGCTTAGAATTTGCAAGTATGCAATGAACATGTTAATTCCTGTGTAAATATTTTTAGTTCACATAAAACTTCAAGAGTAGATTCTAGCTAATTATCATATCCTTCCTCAAATTATAAGAATAAGCATTTAAATATAAATATTGAGGATTTTTCCAATTATTTAGTTTATATAAAATATAAGTATTTAATTGGATTTAAATACCGATCTAGTAAGGATACTCAATCCTATGGATTTGAATCAAATGGATACTTAATCTTGTGGCTGTTCATCTGCGTGTTAACAGAAGTGGTTGACTTTGTGTTGTGCATCCATGTATTTCTCAAAACATTATCTGTTTAAAAATACTATTGATTTATCGTCCCTGAATTATTTCCTACGTACATTTTTATATATTTAGACTACTTTGCATAAATATTTTGGATAATATGGCTGATTCTTTTATTACAATTTCTAACTCACTAGTATATTAAACAACTTGTTTTGCATGTCAACTTTCTTTTCTTCTTCTATGTTCTACTTAATTATTTTTAAAAAAATAAAATAAACTGCCTCTTTGAGTTCTGGTTTGTTTTTGAAAATCATATACGAAGAAAAAAAAAATATACATAGCAACTTATTTAATTTAAAACAAAAAAAATCAAATGAACGTATACAAAATATGAAATGCAATTATTTTGAAAAGAAACGAAAGAAAAACTGAAATGGGAAATTCAGTATACTTGTATCACGTGAATGTAAATGTACAATAAATTGGCTTGGGTGCTTGGCTGCTACTGCGCTGGAAATAATTGCTTAAATTAAATAAACACATTATTTTATTTTTATTTTTTTTTCAATTTTATTTTTTTTTTAACTTTTTGGAATTGTAATGCATGGGAAAAACATGACAAAAATTAAAATACCAAAAAGTGCAATGGCGTGTGCTTATTTTGCCTATAAAATGAAAAAAATAAAATAAAAAAATGGCTTCATGCAATAAAGCAATGGTTGTTTATTTATTTTTATTTAATATATATTCATAGAAATATATATTTCATCTACATTAATTTATCATTCATGCTATTAACCCATCGCTTACAATTCCATTGTTCAGTGTCTTTCTACTAACAATTACATTTATTTTATTTTTTTTTTATAATTTATTTATAATGTTAACATTTTATATATATATATATATATATATATATATATATATATATATATATATATATATATATATATATTGTTATAATATTATTTAATTTAGTATAGTGAGAATAGCTCAAATAAAGAAAATTGGAATTCCACTTGATTAAAATTAATTTAGTTAATTTTGTACTAAGTTATTGACTAATTAAAGTACTAATCAAATTAATTTTAAACAAAAATTAATTATACTTGAAAATTTTAATAAAAAAACCAGGACTAAATTATTGATCGATTAATTTCCATTAAATAGTTCAAACTTTCCCTTTTTTGTAATTTTTTTTTATAATTTTTTAATTTTTGCACCTTTTTTAAAAATAAGTTATAATTAACAACTGTAGTGTTGTTTCAAAAACGTTGTTTTTATTAAATTAGATTTTACTGAAGTTCATTGAATACATTTTTTTTTAATTTGATATTATTTCTTTTTTTATCACCTATTTATATGATTATGTTTATAATTTATTCAAATTAATTAGTTTCTTTAAAAAATATATATATTACATATTAAAATAGATTTTTTTATAAGAAAAATATATTTATTTTGTAATCTCGTATTGTCAAAATGAGATTTACTGATTGCTGCAAGTATAATATATCATTCATTCATTTTTATTCCTTGAATCACAGTTTTTCTCTCAGAATCAACAAGGAGATTATCGAAATTTCTTGGAATACATTGGTGGCTCAATTTTGGTAATATTAAAAATATTCTATGGCAATGTATGGCTGGTTTTTGAGTTAGTGAGTAAGTGGGCCATATAATCTAAAGATGTGGTTTGCCGCATTAAATATTTAAAGATTAAACATTTGGACCCTAAAATAAAAGATCATTTATTGATTAGATACTTATCACAGATTACACAGATGTGGCTTAATTTATGATACATCCTTCATTTTATTGTGTCAAAGGTGTTGATATTAGTCTTAAGCCTAGTCCACACCAGTAGACTTGTTGCGAGACATGTCTATAGACGGTCTCATAGACCGTCTATAGACATGTCTCACAACATGTCTATAGACATCTGCTGAGACCGTCTATGGTCTAGGTCTAGCGTCCACACTTGTAGACACGTTGCACAACATGCCTAACATTGCACCGTGTCTACCATTTAGATTAGAAAGCCATAGACATGCGATTTTTGGTCTAGTAACGAGACCGTAGACGCCGTTTGTCTAGCCGATGTCTATAGACAAATCGCTAGACATGTCTCTGAGACCAAAATCGCGCAACATGTCAACTAGTGTGGACAAGGCTTTACAGTACCACTTTCTTGGCTTATGTTAGCTTAAATAGTTTACTATTTTGTCATGGTTTTAATTTAGATAAGGGGATCGTAATTGCTGTGGTAAAAGAAATACATATACTAGGAAGAACACCAAGCTGTTCTATTCAATGAAACAATGGTGTAACAACTTTTGGAAATTTAATCGTTAAATGAAATCTGTTGAACTTTAAAACCACACCAGAGATAGCTAAACATACCATAGTTTAATTGGAAATTTAACTTACAGTATTCTCACAACTAGAATTAGTGCATTGACAGCGCGGGAAAAACTAGAAAATGGGGTGAAGAGCCAATGAGAGCTCGAGATTTTC
The DNA here is from genome assembly GCA_951217055.1 of Gerris lacustris. Lineage (NCBI taxonomy): Eukaryota > Metazoa > Arthropoda > Insecta > Hemiptera > Gerridae > Gerris > Gerris lacustris. Next base: position 44,740,336 of record OX578276.1, read on the forward strand.
CCGGACAAAAGGTCGGGCCAACTAGGCAAAGATAAAAGTCTCTAGTGGAGGGGAGAGGCCCTCTGGATAACCGTATAAGAAGGCTTCGTAGTGGCTTTCCCCCAGAGAGGTTGGCCAATCTGTGTGTCACTCAATTTCCCGCGCTGTCAACGCACTAATTCTAGTTGTGAGAATACTGTAGAGTACATTCTTCGTTACATTTCCCTTCTTTAGAGATAAAAATACCAAATTTCCATCTGTCATCAATGTATTCATTGAAATTTTGAATCCCTTTTATTAAATATCACTAAACGATCATTTTTGCTACCAAGTAACATTTTTTATACTCTGCATGAATTCCTAAGTGCACTTCAAATTGACAATTTTTCTTAAAAGCACTTTTAAAATTCAAGGGATTCATTATGAATTTATTTTGGTTTTCTTTTAAAAGTATTTCATCACAATAATATATCTATTTAATTTTTATATATTACTTTTTTTCTTTTCTTTTTTTTTAATTTGTATAGTATTCAGAAAATGTATGACTAACTTATTTATTATGATTTTTAGGATAATCATATTTTTTCAAAGAAATAAAGTTATACATTAAATTTCCATTCATAACTTTATTGAACATTTAAAGAATGATTTTTCTTCAAAAGAAAAAATGAGAAACCCAATAAATATCAATGAGTGATATTTATATTTAATTTAATTGTAAAAATAACTACTTCACTGATAATTATTCATTTTATTTCTTTTTTTTTATCTCTAGGAATTTCAATTTATAAATACATTAGTATCAAAGAATACTGTGATTATTATTAATTTTAACATTGATTTGGAATTTTGATGAAATCATAGACTGAAGTATTTGTTTGTAAAAACCTTGCAGACAAGTTGGACAGTTCATTTTCAAGATCCCGGAGTTCAAGCATGTCAAGTTTGGATAACGTTAGTTCTGAGGCTATTCAATGTATTGCATTTGCAGACACTTATACTAAAAAATCAGGTAGATATATTAAATTATATTTAATTTTTTTCTTATATTAATTTATGTAATATTAACAAGTATCTTACTCACATAACGCCTGTTCTCTTCTACCAGTTGGTGTAGAGAATTTACAGAATGTCCTGTATCTGACTTTGGTATCATCTTTAACTTGGTATCTGTCTCCCAGGATGTTTATCCAGGCTATATTTCCTCTCCCAACCTATTGATGGCCAAACCAGCATAGCTATACCCCCCAGTATAATTTAAAAGGTTCATTGTCTAGGCTAGCTCTTTCAGAATGTTCTGTTCCTGGTCTGTGACCATAATATGCCTTGATCTTCAATTAGAGTTGTGACATTGTCCTCCATTTTGATAATGATGTCTGTGCATTATGATCTTCATTGAATGTAGAGCAGTGCTTCTTCAATCTAAAATGATGATCCAGAAACCATCTTAAAATCTTGTCTTCATGGTGTGTGGCTTGGCGAACCTGGTCTTAAGTTTGTCAGACCACACTCAGTGGGAATGCAAAGACTCGTTTTTACTCAAGGTGGCTCAACCTTTCCCGAGTATTGTCAGTACCCCCTCTGACATCAAAGGCTTGGAGGGATTGACAGATGACAAGCCTCAATAAGGCTCGAGCACCCGTTCCCACTATCTGTTTGTTTAAGTGGTTTGTTATCACACATCATCTACATAACATAACACTATAATCATCTATCTATAAACACACTCAAATCAGAACACTACACCTACTAGCTTTGGTGGCTCTTTCCACTTGTGGCCACTCGAGACTTGCCAAGCCATGAGCCTTTCCGCCTCATGGAAACAGCTTGAGGTCAGAATACGACAGGCCACAACAGACCACAAGTCTGTGAGAACGCTTGTCAAGCCACGACTATGGGAACAAGGCTTTGTCAGATTAATACTGTCACTCAAAAAATATCCTATCATCTTTAGACAGGTGTTCTTACTTGACCACTGTCCACTTAATTGACATTTACACCTGCTTGGTCTAGCTGTTATCCCAGTGTGTTGGCTGTGAGAGGGATCGGATGATCTCTTCCTTCTCACTTTGTCAGCAGCTGCCCTGCAGTCGGCAAAGGTAGGAGATCTTTTATTTGGCCACTCTGCCAACTGAAGATAACTTCCTTTATGCAAAAAGAGCTCACTTTCTGTAGGTCAGCTTCCTTACAGGATAGGTTAGGGTAAGACGTTATGTTAAACCTTAGTATATTAGGTCTTATTTTATCTATCAAGTCCCCTTGAAAAAGTGACCAAATTTTTGAGTTTTGTAGACTTGAAACAGTAGAGGTCACCACCTGCCTCCTTTTATCTAACCCATTTTTCAGAGTTTTCCCGAGGAACCATTATTACCCCCTCCCCTCACAATTTTATACAAATGATTAAGTGTTTTTGTACATATACTGCTCATGTAATGTACTTAACACATTCTTCTATTTAATGTTTAATCTTATTTGTTTTGTTATTTTTAGAAACGAGCACCTGTCCTACTCTGTGGGTTGGAACGAGTCTGGGTTCAGTGCTTACAGTAATGTTAAATGTACCCGCACCTGATATTCGTTTAGCTCATCCTGTTACAGTTACTCCTTCAGGTATTTTATTTCACTTATCTATTAAGATTCACTCATGTGTTCATTATGTTTCATTAAAATACTTGTGATTTATTGCAAATTTTAAGATGGTTTTGTGTTATTTGATTATAGGTACCATGTTCAGGTTAAAAGGCTGTATCCTTACTATGTCTTTCCTGGATTATAATGGAGCCCTCATACCTTACACATTCGAGACTTGGAGGGATGAAAATAAAGAGAGAAGTAAAAAATAATTTTCTCCATTTCTTTAACTAGTGTTTTTTAAATATTACTTTTATTTTGGATTTTTAAAATATATAAACTTAAAAATAAAAGTACTAACATTGACACTTAGCTATCATACCATTTTCACTTTTGCTGCATATTTGTGTGCAAAGGTACTGAACTCCATACTGGGATAGTTAACCAGTAGGTTCCAACGAGTGCTTTGGAACTTCCCATTCCACTAATGCTATCTAAAAGGCAAAATGTACCTACTACATTATTTAATTGTTGTTATAGGGACGCCGACGCGGGGTAGCAACAGTCGGATGTCCCCACCTAATTTGGCTACAGAAGTCGGCTGTGATAGGCAATTTGTTGCCATAGTTAGTGAAAAACAAGCCATCGTCGTTGCCTTGCCTTCCCAGAACTTAGTCTACCGAAACCAAATAACTGAAACTGATTTTGTTGTAAAGGCTGAAATTATCTCTCTTAAAGGTTTGTTCATTTTATTTTATTATTATTCTTGTTTATTCAATATTATTTGTATCTAACCTCCCAACCTCTGTCATTTAAGTCATTGCCAGTATAGCTATTAGCTCTCTTGTAAATGTATATGAAATAAATCAATAAATATGTTCTCTTCGACCATAAGTTGTGGTGCTCAATAAAATTTTGAATACTCAGGGTGGGGCAATTTTTTTTGTTATTTCGGGGTGTTCTCACACCCGAAGACGCAGGTCATTTAGATGGATCTATTGTACAAACCTGGGTTGGAGGACCAAACACTTCACATTTTTGGGAAGTGGTTGTACGTCTCACATCTCGATGTTTTATCGAACCGAGAGTGTCGATCATGAATTACCAGGCTAACTCTTTCAATCAGCTTCCCATTCATTTAAATTATGCTCGGTGAACATTGAGTGGGGTGTCTGGTCCTGGAATCGAACCCAGAGCTGTGTGGTCAGTGGACACCCATCCAACTACTGACTATGCCTGATGCTCCTTAACCTGATTGCCAACTACTCTCCCCTATGGGCTATTCAGGCCCCTCAGGAAGGGCAAGTCAGAATGTCTTCCACATTCATGAAATATAGTTTGACATAGTTTAACAATAGTCAAACTTTGCAGGTAAAAATTTTCAATATAGAAGTGTATTCTTCGATTGATCCCTTTTATTGTAAATTCTACTAGTTTAGAGTCTATAGGGATTATAATTATTTTAAAAAAAAACCCTATTTTTTTAATTATAATATTTTTTATAAATTTAGCTATATTTTGCCCTAACCTGGGCATCTTCAGGCCTTATCTGAAATTTCAGTTGATGTGATTCATAGATTAAAAGGAAAGAGTTATAAAACCTCGAGTAACTATCTCACACATTGTTCAATGGTAGTAGATTAACCATTGAACAATGTGTGAGATAGTTACTCGTGGTTTTATAACTCTTTCCTTTTAATCTATGTATCACATCAACTGAAATTTCAGATAAGGCCTGAAGATGCCCAGGTTTGGGCGAAATATAGCTAAATTTATAAAAAATATTATAATTAAAAAATAAGTTTTTTTTTAATTATTATAATCCCTATAGACCTTAAAAAAGTAGAATATTCAATATAAAAGTTATTGATAAAATGTTGCCATGTGGAGTGGTTTTTGTCATATTAAGGATCTTTTATGCTTTAACTGCGGCCAAAGTGTTTTATTTATTAAAACGATACATTTAAATTACTTTATGAAATTATATATAATTGTTAAATTTACAGTTAATTTGTTACTTTAGTTTAATTGTTAAATACTTTATAAATTTATCTTAAAATAGAAATTAAAAAAGAAAGAGATTTGGAAATGTACACATTTATAAATTCTGTAGTTCTGTTGTACCTACAGTGCTCTGATTCATTTCATTTTATCATATTTAGCCTAAAGCTAAAACTCTAAACTCCTCCTCCCCCCCCTAAACATTTTTTATATTTTTATCTAAACATTTTTTATTACACAAAATAATCTATTGTTAAGGTAATTAATGCTTAGTTAATTAATTACTTGTGAGAACTTGGGGTAAGTTTCAGACATTTCCTACATGCCTATTATATTTTTTTAATTCCAATGTACAGTGCATGCACATGTGTCTTGCCAAGCTGTGGGAAAACTCCACAGAACCCTTATGTGCATTGTGCCAGGTTGAACATGTTAAGATGTATTTATTTATTTTAACAAAAATTAAAATTAAGGGTTTCAAAATATAATTTCTTCATTTTATAATAGTTTTTATGTCCCCTTTTTTTTTTTTTATCTAATAATCAAAATTGTTATATGTGTGTGAAAGTTTATTTCTGTTTGCCGGCCAACTTGAATCAGGTTTTTTAAATTTAATATCGTGTAAATCATTTCATTGTCTGTCATTATTTTATCCTTTCCTTGGCACTAACGCATGCAGATAATATTATAATATACCACCAAAAGCACTTCCTCCCCAAATATAGGGAATTCTACCATAATTTTCTAAGTATGTGTTCATACATTTGACAAAATTAAAGAAAAATGTGTTTTTTTGCTTTAAAAAGTTAATCTTCATCAGATATGTACGAGTGAACTAAAAAAAAAACAACAATAAAATAAAAGATAGTTGCTCGTGTAAATTAGCTTATCCCTGGCTTTCCCACCTTTATCCTTTTTTTCTCCTGGAGAGGATTGCTAACATTAAATAACGTTTAAGAAGCCCCTTTTTTTCGTTTATGCTCTCATAATACTTGCCTTCTTTTTCTTAACCTTTTGTCCTGTGACTAAAAATGTAGTGATGAAATAAAAATGTAGTGATTCCAATTCTGTTCACTACCCATATGCTAAGAACTCCTGTTGTTAAGAAACAACTAGTAGTTTTCTCCTTAAAGCTCCCTCTGATTTTTTAAATTTATTTTTTACTGCTGAATGTTAACAATATCTATTCTTATCTCTATAGAATAGTGATGTAAATAATCAAATTTATGGTTTTTCAAGTATGCTGCATGAATACATCTATACCTTCTGTACCTTCTAATAACAAATTAATATCATTTTTGAATTTACAGATAGCGTATGTCTCGTCTGCTACCTCTCCAATGGCCATATAATAGCCTACAGTTTACCAAGCCTTCGACCACTCATAGATATAGATTTCTTACCCCTCGCTGATCTAAGGTAAAATATTCTTATCCAATCTATAATTTAGTTAAATAAATTGTACTCTTGTCTTTTTAATTTGTATATTGAACAGTTATATACTTAAATTTCACCTTATTTATACACATTAATCAATAATACCCCTTCCTAAGGTACATTCAAATTAACGGCATGGCCAAAAATTACACAGAGAAATTCTTTAAGCACAAAAAAGCATGAAATTTTCAGTGCCACTACTTTTTAATCGTAACAATATCTTAGGGATAATTCACTTTTATAATTTATTTGATTCCTTCTTTATTTTATTCTTTGCAATATTGCACTTCTAGCTTCAATTTAATTTATTTTTTTCTTATGTTAGTAGTCAAATTTAAGTAAGTACAATTTTTGTTTATAGAATAAAAATTTGGCAGCATACATTAATCAAAGTTGTGAATAAAAGGTGGCATAAATTATTAAATTATCGCAATATTATGTACTATTAAAGTGGAACGTATTATGTCTTGTGTTTAAGGCTCAGATTTAATATAATTAAATAAGGTATATAAATAGTGATTTAAAAAATGACAAGTATATCTGCCAAGTTATCTAGGAAGTTGTGTATATAAAAAGGAAATTTCATGTTTAGATTTTATCCTAAAATAATTATCTTTTACATTTAACTAGTATGTTTTGGGCGCCTCAATGCCTACTTATAAACAAAATATATATTTTATTTAATCAAAATATTAATAAATCACAAAGGTTCTTTATTACTTTTTACTTTTCCTCACCTTCTCCGAAGGTATATAAGAAAAGTTCCGAGGTACCCCGTACCTGATTTTTATTTATTTTAAATATATACTTGTTATATATTTATGATTAATGTTTTGAATAGTTGTTAACGGAATCAAAATTAACAACTTATTTTCCGCAGTTAAAATGTCTAAATTAATGGTTTCTTTGACAATTAATTTTAAGAGTAATTTTATTTCAATTAAGTTTTAAAATTAAATATTAGATTAGAACTGTAAAAATTGATGAAGGAAATAAAATGTTCCTAATTTTATGTAATAACTGATTAAGGTATCAGTGAATCTGCTCTCTCTCTATACGAATTTAGAGATGAGATTTATATACAAACTCTTGGATCAAATTATTAGAACACTTGATTTTACTTCTGATCTTACCAAAGGTAATAGAAGCTATATAATCACTCTGAAAAAACAATATTTTTTGTCTCTGATTTAAAAAAATTCCGAGACAGAAATCCGTTTCTGACAATTGATCCTGTATCTGCCTGTTGGTCTGTCCAAAATAAATTTACGAACCAACATATCTTAAAAACTACTTGTCTGATTTTAATGAACTTATGGTGGTAGGTCATAATTTGTCTATTGTTGGTCCCATATAAGTTTTAACCTTCTAAGCTCATATTGGTTTCTCTTCCTCAAGTGTTCAAAGATTTTTTTTTATCTTTTATTACCATCTATATCTGTAAATGCACTCATCTTATGTTTAAGAAATTTGGATGGTTTGCCTAATGTACCCCACAGATGGTCCCATATTAATTTCAACCTTCTTTGCTTATAATATTCTTGCTAAATTGATACTTTTATACTTGTAAAAAATCAAAACAATTTTGAAGGATTTAAAAGGGGGGCGGGGTTAATTAAATTAGGCAATAATGGGTTGTAAAATCATTACATCATTAAAGTAAATGCGATAGTAGGTGCCAGTTGTGCACTATATCAGAATGGACTCCTTTTATTGGGGCCTATTATGTTTTGGGTAGGTTTATTTCTTTGAAAGCTTGCACCAAGTTAGTGGCAGTACAAGGCCCTCTAAATGGTCTTTGCTTTGTGGAAGAAATTTTGCAACAGAATGTCATGCGGCTTACTCTCCTCCTAATTCCTTATTACGAGGGACGTCCAGAAAGTAAGGTTACAACACCTGTTAAAAATGGAAAAAAAAGAATATATTTTGATGTAATTCACAGGATATATGCCAAAATATGTTACTCCAGATAATCGCCATCAATATCAAATACATTTCTGAAGCCTTGGCACCAGCTTTTGTATACCTTCATTGTATACCTTTCGCTCCACCTCTTGAAGCCACTTCGCCACAACCTCTTTGACCTCACTTCTACCCAAAAACTTCTTCAATTTAGTGAAAAGATGGTAATCCGATGGTGTCAGATCTGGGAAGTAGGGTCGGTGAGTCACAATATCCCATCCAAATGAAACAAGCAGATCCTGAGTGAGCCGGGCTGTATAGGGTCTGGCATTGTCATGAAAGAGTGAAGCACCACAAGTCAGCATTCCCCTCTTTTAGTCTTTGATTTTTTTTTTTTTTTTTTTCAACTTCTTAAGGGTCTCACAGTGTACAGAAGGATTGATAGTGGTCCTTTTGGGCATAAAATCGATCAACAAGATCATTGCAAACTTTTTCTTCAACCTGCTGCACAAGCTCTTCTGAAATGACAGACGGTCTCCCACCCCTTTATTCGTCTCGAGTGTCAATAATACCTTTCTTTCATAACCTAACCCACTTGGTAACATGCTTAAGTTTCATTATCACAGCACCATAGGTTTCTACAAGCTGGCAATGGATACTGGCCACGGATTCGTTATGCAAAGTGAGAATCTCACACCTGTGGTAGGTGGAGCCAACAGAGGATAGACTATTTGATGTGTTTGGTTGCTGCGACAACATTTCACAACAATCTGAGGCTCTCGATGGCTTAATTTGACCATGAGGAACCCCTCTACATGCCATGGGTGCCAACTTTAAAAAAAATCCCTGGGTCCTGCACAGCTCTTGTAACCTTACTTTCTGGACATCCCTTGTATTTGCTAGTCCAATTCAATGCTAGATCACATTCCCCTGAGTACGTCATTGTATACCTTAATGTCATAGACATTAGGTTATAAATTGCTCAATAATGAGCAGTAACATGAAATAAATTAATACATGCGGGATTTCATACATCATTCTATCATTTCATTCTTTTGCCTTCTCTGTTATCTTCTTGTCATAGAAAAATAAATCAGGAGTTGCAATAATTTTGTCCAGAAGTTTATATGTTCCTATTTGCGGGACTTAAATTTAATTTGATCTATTATTTTATATTCTCTGTCTTTGAATACTTTTTGATATAATTATATAATATAATCATACTGCCCGCTAGTAAAATTTGTTTTGTTTGAGTTAGTTTAATAAGAAGTAAGTTAGGAATGGAATAAGTATGGTGCTTTAAAATTAACCAGTTTATTATAAATCACAGTAATAAGATTAATACTGTCAAGTTTTATTTGATTCATCAGTGTTGCTTTTGTGTTTTTATATTAACTTGTATACAAATACAGTTCACTTAGGATGATTAATTGGTTGAAAATTTATAAATTAATTATCTATAATTATTAATTATTAATGTGTTATCCCCCCCATTTTCAGGGGGACTATCAACTAAAATAATGTTGAATGAAAAAAACATGCTAAGATTTATGAGCTGAGCTAACTTTGATAAATCATTTTGAGGATCGATAATTAACTTATCGATATTAAATTATATCATTGAGTGATTATGAAATCTCGGTTATAAAAATTAATTAAAAAGCTAACTGAAGCAAACTTTCATTTCTGATGAAAACTAAGGATTAAGGAATGTATGGGGTCCAATAAAATTAATCAATTTTTAATTTTATCTCTGATTTATAGTTTAAACGATTGTTGAGAAGCTTAGCTATTTTTTTATCTACAAACAATTGTTTCTCATTTAAATAATTAACTAATAGTCCAGGAGATAGCGTGCAAAAAAGTGTCTGACTAACACCAAGCTAGAATTTTGTATACAAGTCTTTTAGCGCCTTTTAAGAATATGTGGTCTGCAGGACATAGCTTGGTAATAGGCGTTTCAAAAAAAAAAAAAAAAACGGTGGAGAGTGGCCATGTCTCACCAATTATGGTGGACAATGTGATTTTCATGATCCTGAGTACAGAATTAATTAGTTGACCGAAAATCAAGTTGATGTTAGTTTGTCCCTTGACAGGTGACCACGTTGAATTTTAGTAATATCTGAATAACTAACCTATCAAGTGTGAAAGTAATATCGACTTGATTTTTGGTCTTCTACTAACTAATTCTGTACTCAGGATCATGAAAATAATACTGTCCACCATAATTGGCGGGACATGGCCGCTCTTCACCATTTTGTTTTATTCAAATGCCTATTGCCAAGCTATGTTCGTTCCGCAGGCGAATCTAGCCTACCACATATTCTTAAAAGTCACTAAAAGATTAACTTGTATATAACTTGTATCTAGCTTGATGTTAGTCAGACACTTTTTTGCACGCTATCTCCTGGACTATAAGGATGTTCTTTCAAAAAAAGAAAAAAAACTCTTGCTAAACTTAATACAAAAATTTAGAGTGATCCTTGATCAGTATTTTGTTCAATTGAAATCAAATATAGTTGAATATTGACTGATTTATGGATCAATCAATTGATAAATGTGCATGAAATTAAGGATACTTTGGTGATCTAAAGGATTCATTAGTAATCTGAAAGATTCATTGGTGAACAAAAGGGTTTAGTAATTTTAAAATCCATCAGTAAATTGAAGGGTTCATTAGTTATCTGAGAGATTCATTGATGACCTGAGGTGTCCATTATTGATGTTAATGCTTTATTAGTAAGTTGGCTTCAATAGTAATCTGAAAGATTTATCGGTGAACTGAAGGATCCATTAGTAATCTAAATGGTATATCAGTACACAAATGTTGATGGAGTGATGTGGTCAAAATCAGTCTACTATCATAATATGGTAGTGATTTTTCATTATTAGGAAAAAATGTATCTCCTTTATTATAATTCAAAAACAATTAAGGATGGAAACCTAGAAACCTATTCACTTTGATTATTTTTAACGAAATGTAGTTGTTTCAGCTTTCACTTTTTAGTAATTTTATTCAAAAAGTTACGTAGCTGGATTATAAGTCAGGCTTAGTCATTTATTTATTTTATATTCATAGAAGAGTAAGTGGTTTTATTTGATATTTTTTTCACCATTGTAAAAATAATGGATTTCAAATTCTTAGTTGGAAAGTTCTTGATCAAACTTAGACTTCAAGTAGTGCAGCTTCTTCAAGCTATGGAATGGCTATGGGAATGGCACAATAAAAAAAACATTAGGATTTATAATTTTGTTTTGTTTGTTCATTTTGTTTTGTTTTAAGATAATTACAACGAAATATAAATCATCACATTAAAATCTATGTATTCTTAATTTTTATGACACAAATAATAATAATAATAATAATTATAACAATATAAATATAGAACAATATAAATATTAAAACAAAAATAGAACATTAAAAAATTCACATGGTTAAGTTTTATATTTATTTATAAAAGACTTTTTATTTTATTTGTTATAATCCTGACCTTTAAAGAAATGTACCAAAAAATAAAATTAAGTAGCTTCTTTCAAATGGATCACAAGAGAAATGCAACAAAACCTATAATTTAGGTATTTCGAATAATAAATTGGTTAGGCCTTATTAGGTATCTACAGAAATTAATAGACAGTAAAAAATCACTATGTGCAAGTCTTTTGTAATTAGGTATACAATTTGTTCATACCTCCCCGTTTTCCTTCGGAATGAACTTAATGAGTTTTTCTTAAAACGATACTTTTTTGTGTAGGGCTATATTGCTGTTTTTTTGTTACTATTTATTTATTTTTTTTGTTTTTAATAAATTTTTTATATTGAAAAATATTCAAGGTAGCGCATTTTTTAAGCATACTTTTTAGGGTTTTTTCATAATTGTTTTATTGCATAATTAAGAAATATTTAATTTTCCCCTGTCTTAAGCTGGGTATCCACTTTTTGAGGCTGCCTCGTGAAGTGGAGAGCAATTACCTTCCCCGAGGCATGTATCATGAGACTTATAGCCCTATAGCAGGGGGTTCATAGTAGGCATGATCCGTAAAGATATTGGTTCTGCTCATCCTGTATTGATTACATTGTATTCACTTTGGTGGTACATTGGTGTGTGAAATGACTTAACTTCATTTGGTGTTAGTAAGCAGAGTCCAGTATTTTAAGAGTTTTTTAAGTGGCCGAACAAGTGGTTCCGTCCTCCCTATTCTATTACTAGCAACTAGCCCTAGATCAAAGTGGCTAATGCCATTTTGACGGTTAAAAACTACTCTTGCCTCACTTTCCCCGTGTCTTTATTATTGTTAGTTCACCCTGCTGTATTGTGGATATCCAGCTTTACATTTTATATATGGCTTTATAATTTCATTATTATTAGGTGTATACTATGTGTGGTCTGTTAAAAAGTATTCAACTTTAGTCTGAGGGGAAAAAATAGTTTATATTTTAATATCTTTCTCTTGTTCCTTGATGCATCATCCTAACGAGGGCCCAGGTCCTACCAATCTTTGTTACTACTATGAACGTTATCGGTGACAAGGGGTCCCAACATTGTCTGGTTGATGAGACTGAAAGATGCTTCTTTCGAGTAAACTACCCATTTATCTTATGATGTTTGGTGAACACCTTAATTTTAATCCCCTGAAAATTAAACCCAGATCATTGGTTTTAGCTGAAGCAAACCCAATTTGCTCACTTATGGTTTCAGTGTGCAACTCTTTTATTTTTAAAGTAAGCCCTTAACTCCAACACTTAGAAGGAGAGGTACCAAGAATTTGCAAGGGAAAATTGGCATTATTATGCTGCCAGTAAAATAACCTTTAACTCCAATAATTTACAAATTGTATAGCCAACTTTGACGAATTTGGCTTAAAATTGATGTAGAGCCATCACCAATCCTGTTGACATTTTGTTAATGATCTTCCTTAGTCAAACATCCATTGCAACTTAATAGTTTTCAATATGCCTGACACAGACTATCTAGTAACAGTTGCCTAAATTTACAAGGCATAGAAACTCAGAAATTTATTGTATGGATGACTACCTTCCAAAAATGAAATTATAAAAATCGCAGATACTTTTTGAACAGACCACTCACTTTTATTCATTAGTGGAAAGGATAGTCTTACTTTTTTATTTTTACATTAACCACTTATTGTTATTAAAAAAATAATAATAACTTTTTTTTATTATATTTGTGGCATGCCTGATATTTTTTTATGAATATAAATTTCATATTTAAGCTGATTTCAACAAATATTATTTATTTAAAAGAAAGTAGTGGTATAATTTAACTGGCTTTGCAGCAAAGTCTATTGCGCCAATACAAATATAATAATTATAATTATTGGGGAAAAAAGAAAGATAGATGCTTTTATTTTGTTTAAAAAAAGAAGAAGTTTATTACGGAAAAAAATATGTAACAAATTATTTATGGAAAATTTTAATATAATGGCTGCATTAATTTAAGTTCAAACAAGCTTATTTTTGAAGCATTTAGTTTTTTCTCTTTCTGAATTTTAATACATTTTTGCTGCCACAAATTTAGCTGACTAAACCATTTTTATTAGAGCATGATTTCAATTTGATTAAGGTTTCGTGGAATAAGAGGTTGAATCAGTAAACATCATCTCATGTTTGTAATGTAACAGGTGTAGAAGGATGATTTTTTTTTTTAATAAAGTTTAACAATTTATATTTGAATCCATTCAATACTTTAGGCTCACCTGTCTGAACAGATTTCAGCCAGACATTTTGGATTCAGGCGAACTTAAAACATGTGAATTAACATAAATGTAATCTTTACACCACCGCACTACTAAACATAAGTAATTATAAAAGAATAAATAATAAATTACTTACAATATTTAACAGAACATTGGTGAGCAGAGTCATGACCAACCGACCTCACCTCAATAGACTATTCAGTTATTACTATTAATAGTCCAGGAGATAGCATGCAAAAAAGTGTCTGTCTAACATCAAGCTAGAATTTTGTAAATAAGTAAATGTTTTGGTGCCTTTTAATAATATATGGTCGGCTAAGTTCGTCTGCAGGACATAGCTTGGCAATAGACGTTTGAAAAAAATAAACCGGTGGAGAGTGGCCATGTCCCTCCCTTTTTGGTGGACAATGTGATTTTCATGATTCTTCGTACGAACTTAGTTAGTTGACCAATAATCAAGTTGATGGTAATTTGTCACTTAATAGGCTAGTTAGTCAAATATTACTCGAAATCAGAGTGTTCCCCTGTCAAGGGTCAAACTACCATCAACTTGATTATTGGTCTATTAACTAAGTTTGTACTCAGGATCATGAAAATCATATTTTCCACCAAAAAGGGTAGGACATGGCCACTCTCCACCGGTTTGTTTTTTTCAAATGCCTATTGCCAAGCCATGTCCTGCAGACGAACTTAGCCGACCATTTACTTATACACAAAATTCTAGCTTGATGTTAGTCTGGCACTTTTTTGCACGCTATATCCTGGAATATAAGTAAATGTGTTTTACACAATATTTATTGAATGAATATAGAGTAGTTATAAAGTTTTACTACACCTATTGCCTCTGAGGTCACCAATTGTAACATAAGCCTTGTGATCATTCTATAGAACAAAAATGTTGGTGTCTTGTCTGTCTGCCATTCAATATTTTTATGAATCACTACATAATATTAACTATTTATCTGATTTCTATGAAATTTGATGGTAGGACACAATTGGTTTATTGTTGGCTCTACACCCATTGATTTTTTATCCACATGCTTACAATTTGTGTTTTTTTTTAATTAACTTTCATATTTTTAAAAGTACTCGTCTGATATTTAAGAAATTTGGATGGTTTGTAAAATTAGAAAGTAGCCCGATGGTCTAATATTAATTTTAACCATCCCCGCACATTTAATATTGCTGTATCGATACTTCAACACAGTGAAAAAAAAGTCAGATTTTGAAAAAGGGAGAGGGAATTAGATAAATTAGACATTAATGGGTCATAAAAGGTAAAAACCATTAAACAATGTGATAGGACACAAGGAAAACAGGGGAATCTTTAAAAATATATTTACACATCCTTTTGAGCTGTAATTATACTGTCAATATTTCTAATATTTCAACATCTTATTCCATGGAACCGTAAGCAGAACTTTTACTGTTTTTCTCTCAACTTTATTAAAAGTGTTTTTCCACATTTTGAAGAGTTCTGTTCAAATTACTGATTTGTAATTCTCATTTTTAACTGATGAATTCTAAAAATACAATAATTCATAAGTGCTGTTCTAACATAGAGTGAAATAAATAGTATTACTAGAGTTTGTTTAATTAATTTAAAAATACTCTTTAGGTGCATTTATATTAATAAACTTTACATTTTAGGGATTGGGTATTTAAAAATTAAGTGCTATTAAATAAATCACCTTTAATCAAACATAATTATAAGTAAGTAATAAAATTTAGGAAGGCATTGATTTTTCACTCTTCTTCTCGGTTTTAAATTTTTTGTTTTTTAAAAAAGAAATAATTATTTATAAATAATCATGATAATTTTTATGCGCATTATATTAATGTTGTGAATTTTTATTTATTTATTTATTTTTTTGTATAATTTTACTTAAGTTCAATTTATTACCAGAACTGAACTATTAGTAAAAAAAAGTAAATTCTCAGTGTAAGTGTTAAGGTATTATAATGGGTAGTTGTTCCTTCAACTTTTATAGTGATATTTCTACCTTTCCCATAGTTTTATAAATTGTTAATTTAGAATCAATCATTTTCTCTGCTATATATTATTAATAATTATTGTTTTTAAGTACGGAAGAATTTGTGTATTGAGGACTAAGCAACCCCTTCCAAATGAAGGAATTTGCAAGATGGCCCAGTGTCGTTTTAACCCCCTGCAATACACGAGTGTTTTTGTGGGTTATTCAGATCCTGAGTAGCTTACTATGGGCTCCATGAATTTTACCTTAACCACATTTCCTTTCGAACTTACGAACCAGAAAAAGATATCCACAAGTAAGAGTTTTTCTACCTCACTCTGATCGTGGAAGTAATTTTTTTATCTTAAGAGAAAATAGTAATATTTTTATAAATATTACAAACTTTATTTTTGCATTTATAATCATTTCTAATAGTCCAGGAGATAGCGTGCAAAAAAGTGTCTGACTAACATCAAGCTAGAATTTTGTATACAAGTCAATCTTTTAGGGCCTTTTAAGAATATGTGGTTAAAGTTAAGTTTAAAGCTAAGTTCGTCTGTGGGACATTGCTTGGCAATAGGCGTTTAAAAAAAACAAACCAGTGGAGAGCGGCCATGTCTCACCAATTATGGTGGACAATGTGATTTTCATGATCCTGAGAACAAAATTAGTTAGTAGACCGAAAATCAAGTTGATTTTAGTTTGTCCGTTGACAGGTGACCACGTTGATTTTTAGTAATATTTGAATAACTAACCTATCAAGTGTGAAAATCACATCGACTTGATATTAGGTCTACTAACTAATTCTGTACTAAGGATCATGAAAATCACATTCTCCACCATAATTGGTGAGACATGGCCGCTCTCCACTAGTTTGTTTTTCAAACCCTATTGACAAGCTATGTCCTGCAGACGAACTTTGCCGACCACATATTCTTAAAAGGCGCTAAAAGATTGACTTGTATACAAAATTCTAGCTTGATGTTAGTCAGACACTTTTTTGCACGCTATCTCCTGGACTATAACTTATTATTTATATAATCTGTATTTATTTTTGTTAACTTTTAATTTCCACTCTAATTTTTTTGTTTTAAATAAAATTTACATACAAATTAATCTATATAATTGGGACATTTATTAAATGTTATTACCTCAATTAAATGGTTATTTGCTTTACTCACGGAGCGGTTCTTTATATGAATATTACTGAACTATTTTTTTTATTTTATTTTTGTCTACACATTTATTACCATACTTGACTATACTTTTTTTTATCTCTCTCTTGGTTTTTATTTTGAAGTATTAAGCAAATTAAAATTTAAAAAAAAAAAAAACTAAAAGCACCAAAGGTGTTTTGCTTAAATAAAGAGAAGAATTATTGATGATTTGTATTTGTGGGTTGTTAGCTTTCAGACACGCAAAGCAGGCATTGTTGACCCAATGTTATCCATATGGGGTCAACAGATGTTTGTCAATGAGGAAACCGATCAGTAAGTGGGCCACAACAAATACATTTCTTATATAGCATACACGTGCTCCATAATATATTTACTGGATATATTTTTTTTAATGATTGTAGCATTGGACTTTATATATCTACATGATTATGAATTCTACATTTATATTTTTAATTTTTTTTATATATAAACTGTACATAAAACAAGGTTTTTTCCCCCTTTTTATTGAAGGAGTCTTCAAAATGTGTATTTACGTTGTTTTAAATATAATTTTCATTAATGATATTCATAAAGATGCTTTTTTAAAATTATATATTTAGTTATTTTTAATTAATAAGGATTAGCTTATCTTTGCTTAGATATAATTATTTAAAGTTAATTGTAGGACATAGTAATTTATAGATATTACTTTAACTTGTATAAACCCCAGTAATTTTTGTTAAAATGTAAGTTATTTATAGTGTAAGATTATTGAGATATGTATAAGTAAATTTTAGGTTTATCTATAGTTCTACCTGTAAGTTCCTTAAATTACTATAATTACTTAAGCGTAATTGATTTAAATCAAAACTTAATATAAACAGCATATATAGATAACCAATGCCACTCAACCGCAACATAAAATGTTGCCACATTGCTGCGATTAAATTTATCTACCATTTAACTTTTCTCATATAAATTGCGATAAACCTTAGTAGCTGGGCACCATTGCACATGGGCTCCATGTTATTCATTAACTATGTTGCCTTTTTTAGGAGGGCCCCAAACGTAAGTTGCAGGCATGCCCTGATACAACCCAATACACCACTGCTAACGTATATAGGGTTTCATAGATATTATAGGGTTTCATAGATCCTCCTCGAAACCCTTATGGCGAGGTGACTCTTTGCTTCACATCTCTCTAACCGGTTAAGCTAAAAAGTTTAAATTTAAAATACTGGCGTAACTTTTTAACCCAAACATAGGAAAAATATAGAGAAGTTAAAAATTTAATATGCTCATGTGCATTAAGCGACGCCTACTCTATATGGTTATTACAATTATTAAGGTTATGTGGATTAAAATTTTTTTTTTTTTATGTTATGTACATAAATTTTCCAAGTATTAAAATTAGAGATTTTTTAAAAATCATAATTTTTTACATTCCTTTCACACTAAATGATTTAAGAATTTAAAACTGCCTGCCATTCCTGGTAAAACACAGAATTCACATGTTGGACCATCATCTGCACTCCCTTTACTAGCCCCTTGTAACTTTTTATTATTTAAAAAGGGTCACGTTCTTAAATGAAGAAACCATTTCGATGGAGTAAAAGCAAAAGCAGCCTTAAAATATTATTCTATAAGAGGACTTACAATGCTACATGAACACTGTAGGGATCAAGAAAGGTACATTACAAGTAAAAAACATTGCCATTGTGTTAAGTTACGATTAAAATAAATTAAATCAGGCGGACATTAGTCTAATTATTTTATAGCCCCATCTTGTATGTGTTTAATTGTTCAGATACCCTTCAATTTAAATGTTTATAAATGCTTATGAATTAATTAAACTCACCACTGGGAATGAGTTATTTTATGATCTATTGGATGAACTATGAAGTTTTTCTTTTAGGTTTGAGATAAAAAAGAAAAAACTTTTCTTCAATTCTTAATCTATATGGAACTATGGTATAACTTAATTTTCCCTTTATGAATATCATTAAATTAGATAATAAATTGTTATTCCAAATAATGTAATATCCCCCCTCCCAAAAATAAAAAAAATGTGTTAAACTATATTTTATAATTATATTATTTCTTAAACTGTTTCAAAAAACACAAACTGTATTTCAACTTTGCTTGGTGTTGTGAAAGTATATTAAATTGGTAAACTTTTAAACTAAAATCCCGATTATTTAATTAAATATTATTTATGTTATATTACTGGCAAAGCAAATTTTAAAAAATTGTCATTACAAAATAAATAATTAAAATATCTATTTTAGATAATCTATTGACTAAATGAGTTGCAAGCTAAAAATAATATAAATATTTATTTTTACACAGCTATGCTTTGCGAATCTCTGCAAATAATAAATACATATAATTAATGCCTCTATTGCAGGAAATTTATCTGCCCATTCTTAATGATTCAAATCATTTATATAAAGAGAAAAGGGTTAAACAAAACATATTAAAATTACCCTACTATTGGGGTTTGAACCACGATTCCCTGAATCTTTGGTGCAGTGCTCTTCATAACCACTAAGCAACAATAGAGAATTTAACATCATATTTCACTAAAGTACTGCACTGGAGATGCAGGAATCTATCGCTCAATTTCCAGACGTCAGATGACTCCACCCTCCCATTTTCATGAAAATCCCCCCCCCCCCTTTTGTAGTGTATAATATGCTAATTTAGCAACAATTTTCAGAAATTTCAATGACGCACTCTTCATCTTTTTTTTTTACACATAATTAAAATAAACGCCACCAGTTTGCAGACTCCTTATTATTATAATTTATTTGTTTTTCATAATAAGGCTGAAAATAATAGCTTTAAATATCATCTTTTTATAATATATATATATATATTTAATTTTTTTTTTTAATTTCTAATTGTGGATTGATATTTTGAGATACGGGAACGAAAAATAACGTTTGCTCCTAATTTGGTGTTTTATTTTCCTCTATTTTTCTTTTTTATGAATTTGATTTCATATGTATATAAGAAATAAAAAGTAACACTTTTTAAAATAAAAAAAAAATGTTTGTGATATAAACAATAACAATTTATGTTTTACTTCAATTTTTTTTTTCTTACTTATTACACTTCTTTCTTTTTTTAAAAAATAAATACTTTGAATTATTTACTGATTTCAAGAGATTTTACATTACATAATCATTATTTTTTTAAAATAAAACCATTGCAACCCATTACAAGAGATGTCTGTGTTTTTGAATATTTTTTTCATAAAATTAATAATAATTTTTATAAGATATTAATGCACGTGTATGCTTCGATGTACAAAAATACATAAAAACTACATTACATTTATAAGAAAATACTGACAGCTTACATATTTTTTAGTTATATATATTTAGCTTACATTATACTGTTAATGCTTATTATTTTTTTTTTACTCTTCCTGCACACCAATCTATTATTATTTTCTGTTTTTTATTTATTCTTTTGTGCTGTAAATTAAGCAAATGAGAGTTTTGCACTTGTTTTGTCTCTTCCTCTTAATTTTATTGCTCTTTATTGTTTGTTTTTTATTTATTCTATTTCTATTATTAATTAATTAAATTTGCTTGCATTACTAATTATTAATTAACTAAATTAATTTAACTGGCTATTGTTGTATTTGTAAAAATGAGCATTATTTATAGAACTAAAGTAATATTTTTTTAATATTTAAAAAAATATTTTTTTAAATAAATGAAATTAATTTATTTTTAAGGCATATTCTATGTTGTTTTTGCATATTTATTTTCTTAATTTTACTTTTATTTGCATTAAGTATGATATTAAAATAATATCAATTTCATATATTTTTTATTAGTTAAATAATTTATTAAATTTAAAATTTTTTTTAAAGCTTTATATATATATTTTTTTTAATCCAATTTATTTTCAGAAAGGTTAAATTAATGTAAAATCTTTTTGTATCTTTTTTATTATTCTTGTTATTTGTTATTTGATTATTTTTTAACTCAACAATTTTCCTCATAAAAATATAAAATTTGTTTAAATTATAATTTGCATTTCTGAAGTGAAACAAAATAAACTCTATTATAAGACTTATTGGACTTATTTGGTTTTATACCTCAATCTATAAAAACCAAATCTAAAATATTTGAACTGTCTACATTTAGAAACCCAAGTTAATACAATTTAATGTTGGCAACGGAGTGTCCGCATCTTTGTTTTGCAAATAATGTGCTGCTAGAAGAAATAATAGCTAGAGAAATTAGAGAAATTATTTTAAAAAATCCATTTTGAAGGGAAAAAGAGAAATATTGAAGGTAAAAAGGGGAATATTGAAGGTAAAATGGGGATTATTGAAGGTGAAAAAAGGAATATTGATGGGGAAAAGGGTAATATTGAAGGGAAATAAAAATATTTGTAAAAAATATTGTAATGTTGAAGGAAAATAAAAATAAATCCCAGTTAAACAGATTTTCTGACAAATTGTATTGAGGTGGAAATGATTGGAAAGAAGATAACATGAAGGATGCATAAATATTGTACCTAGGACAAATAGTGCCATTTAAAAAAGTGATCCAGGCAAGAGGTGGTTCACAAAAGAATTGCTTTTTCCTGGCAGAAATATTGGGCGATGAAGTTTATCTTCAAAAGTGAAATGCCGATGGAGGTAAAAAGAAGAGTCTTTGAAGCATTGATTAATACCATGTATGGACACTCCATAAATCTCCATCAATCCATTTAATCTGGGGCACTCCAAAAGTTGTGGTTATGGGCGTTGATGTTAATGGGTGTGTGTGTGTGGGGTTGCCAAAAAGGATCCAAATGTGGTCCTGTTTGCTTCTTAGAGAAAGCATCCTTAGTTCTGTAATGGGTGAAATGGCCTTTCTTAGAGCTTGCACCCTTAGTCCATAGCAAAATGGTTTTCTAAGCTGGATTATTGCAGGACAACTGCCGACATTTTGAGATGGGATTTTATCCTCTTGCTCACACAGTATACACACCAGGATTTTAGCCAGATAAGCCGATCTAATTGTCACTTAAGTTAATACTGTTCAGTAAGAATTCCTTCCATAATTATATGAGAAGAACGTTTTATAAGTGACAAAATCAATTATGAGCTAATTACTTATATGAAAGATAATCTCTTTCTTATAACAACTGTGTAAAATACAGATATGAAGCATTCGGGTATAAATAGTTGGGCATTTCTAGTTTCTTTTATCAAAATTAAAAGCTAGGATTAATATAGGAGAGAGGAAAACTGTTGAATTATATTTTATAAGTGAAAATAATAATAATGTATTTGAAAATTGACGCTATACCGATAAAAAAGAATATTAAAGTTAACTCAATCATATCTCTTGCATTTTTACAATTTCACTTATTGTAATTTTTAGAGAACGAATATTTTCATTTCCTTTCTTTTATTATTGTTGTCTGTGATTAAAAAAGAAGTTTTATTTCATCCCCTTACTTTTTTTTACTATAAATTCTTTCTATGTTCTTGTTTTAATTGTTCATATAAAACATTTAGCCACAGACTAAAATGAAATAAAAGGCAATTTAAAGAAAAAATGTTTGTTAATTTTTTTTAAAATTAAATCAAAATCCTGCGTTAAATAAAAAAAATATATGCTTATTTATTTATATTTTTTTACTTACCGATAAATTTATAAGGGTGGTCATATGAGTGAATTTTATTCAGGTATAAGTTTTTTTTTTTGCAAATTGCATTTTTTAAAAATTATATTTTATATTAATTATTAAATTACATATTTGTGTATATATAAGCTATTTATTTTTAATGAATCATTTACATAAATTCTGTATTTAATGCATTTTTTAAGCAGTAAACATGCAAGTTTATTTCTGCAGTAATCAAAAATTGTTGGATTTAATTTTTATTTAGAGCATATTTTAAAAATTAATAAAGCGCTAAAGTTTTTAATTTATACTTTTTTAAATTTCATAATAAAATTTCTACAGGGGGGAAACAAAATGTACACACAAAAACATTAACAGTCTTAACAATAGTTAATAAAAGAATTAGCATAGTAAAGACATAACTGATTTGCATTTACCTGAAAATATGCTCCCAATACCGACAAATACAATTCAAATACCAATGAGGGAAGACATTTTTCTCATTGATGATAATTTATTAAAAAAAAAAAAAAAAAAAAAAAAAAAATGTGGCATATCCCTTCATCCTCTAATGACCAAATGTTATGGAAAATTATAACTTAAGTTATTAACTGTGGCTAAAATGTTTGTTGAATTATTATATTTCTTTTATTACTTGTTATCTTTAATGTCTTCTCTTATTTCATTCACTAAATTCCAGTGTGAGTTTCAATTATTAATTCTATTTAAAAGTTAAAATAATAAATAAACCTTGATTCAAAACTTGGGGACAGCATGTGGACTGAATTACTATGTAGTGTTATTCATTTTTTATGTAAAAAAAAAAAAAATAAATAGATAGGGCATACAATTTTTTTTTTAAACTTTTATTGAATATTGCAACTACAATTTTACATGTTATAAGCAATAATGATAATTGATTGTATTTGCTTGATTTTAATTGACTGATATAAGACTCCTGTCCAGTGACAGAGCTTATTGACTTTGCATAAACTCTTTAAATTAACAAATGTAGTCTTTTTTCATATTAGATCTCGAGGCCATTGCCGCTTCAGGCGCCTAGGAGGGTTGTCAGGAATGGTTTGGGATGACAGGTTTTTGATAAGAGGATTTGTGTGGAGGGAGACTGAGTAGTGGAAGGATCTATAGCAGGAAATAGCTAGTTCTCGGACAAATGGGACGTTCAGGTCAGTGTGTAGGATTTGGTTGGATATGTATTAGGGTGAATTATCATAGTTCAGAGGATCTTTGACTGTAAGGATTGGATTGCGTAGGAGTTGGAACGTTTGGTGCCCCATACATGCGTTTGGTTGCCCCATAGTTCGAGCATACTAACTAGAACAAAATAGTTCCTATTGACAACATCACGATTCTTACTCGTTTGGCAACTATAGTCACATTCAACTTTCTCAAAAAAATGTACAACTTTTTTAAGTAAATTTGTTACTTTATATTTAAGACATAAATATAAGGTAAACCCTTTTTTAAAGGGTCTAATAATCCCCTAAAAATGACCTTCACGTTTGCTCTTTTAACTCCATTTAACCAGGAGTTACAAAATTTCAAAAATCAAAATTTGATTTTTTTTAAATATGGTCAGAATGTGGTCCTCCATAACTCCCAAATTCTTATAATCAACGTATGAGTTCGATAAGTTTAAAGTGTTAAACACTCCCTTATTTCATTAGCTTTAATTTTATATAATATAATACTTAACTAAGCAATAAGTTCACACTGCTAAAAATAAGCCATTGAAAACATATAATTACAGCTTTTTTTTATTGTGTATCTAATTCTTATATTGTGTAAACTGTTTAATAATTGAATCTCACACTGTAAATAATAAATGTTTTACGTTATATTATTATTTTCCTTCACAGCATTATTTTCTATTTATTTATCATTTAAACACTATCCTAAAACTGTCGTTAATACCAATATAAATACCAAATATTTGGTATACCTCTGTTTGTGATGTGTGTGTGTGTAATTTTATTTTATAAAACCCCTTCATAAAGTGTTCAGAATTATATGAAGGTGCATGTTTGCATGTTCCCCACACTCTGAATTATTTTTGTCTTATTTCAAGATTATAAAAAAATAAAATTAACAAAATACCAAAAAATATGATAATTATTCACCTATTTATTTCTCTCTTTTATTGTAATGTGTTTCACGACATATTTTAGTCCCATTTTTTTCAAGTGCACCACTTTTCCTCTTGTACTCTATTTTTTATTTTATTGCAATGCCTCTTTCAAAAAAATTACATAACTCCCATGAATAAGGTACAGAAGAAAAATCGAACACAACACAAAATGGCCCTATTTAAAAAAAAAAATGTCATCCATTTATTTATTTACTTTATTTTATCATGATAAAGTATGTTTGACTATTTATTATTGTTGGTGTTTTTTTTTATTGTTATTTTTTAAGATTTATGTAAATATTTATGATTATATATATATTTGAATATGCTTGTCTGTTTTTTGGAATTTGTTTGTTGAGGATATGGAATGTTATTTTTTTATAAATATGTTTTATCTCTTTTAATTTTTTAAATTGATTTTTTATTAAAATAAATATTTGTTTTAATGCTAATTTTGTTGAGTTCATGTTTTCAGAATAGCCAGAACATTTTGCTTTAGTAATCGAGGCCATGGATTGTACCTCGGATCTCCATCAGAGATCCAAATGTTTACAGTCTCTTCGGAATTTTGGTAATTTTTAAAAAAAATTTTTTTTACACGATTAACTTGATATTTGAACATGATTATTCTTACCTAAATAAATATGAACCTTATCTCTCTGTTTGTGTGTCAGTAATGTTTATGGTCGGGATGATAACTTAAGTAAAATTTGACCAATTAAGTTAAAATTTGTTTCTTTTTATCAGAGGGTCCCCACCCTCTGATGGTAGTGGCAGGGGGTTTCTTGTGTGGTCTCCTAGTAGGGGTTCTAGTACCTTCCTACAGGGTTCTTCATTAGTAGGGCCTGGCTGCCTGAAGGCATTTACAAACTTAACTGATTTTGTTGTTACCGGTGTGGGGGCCCTGTCAGAAGGAGGCACGATGGGGTTCAGAGCCTAGATGGCCTTGCCACCCTCAACCCTAAAAAAAATATTAAAAAAATGAATGCGATTTGTAGATGCTGAAGTTCATATTGCTATTAAGGTCGAGCTTTTCTTGTGATTGATAACTTATAAAGAGACATAATATGTGTTATATTTTCTGTTATTTGTTTAGCTCAAGTCTTAGCGAGATGGTAGGAGAGTTATTCTTACCTCATGATATGCCTGAACCACCTAAAGAAAGTTTTTTTAGGGGTCTCTTTGGAGGAGGAGCAAGATCTCTTGACAGGGAGGAGTTGTGTTAGTATTTATTATTATTACATTATTTTTTTCGGAGTGTTTCAAGTTGTGGTCCCCTCTAGGTATTAGTGCACCTAAGTGTTGGATAATGAATGTGCTTGGTACAAAAGTGCTTAATATTATTTCATTTTATTGGCTATATTTTGTTATGGAAACTACAAGCAAATAACAGGCCTGATGATATCCTACAATAAAACCAATTAAATTCAATAATTTTTAGCCCTTTTACCTCTTCTTGCCCTTTTTACCTCTTCTTGCCCTATTTACCTCTTCATGCCCTCTTTATCTCTTCATGCCCTTTTTACTGCTTCATATCCTTTTTATCTCTTCATGCCCTTTTCACTGCTTCATATCCTTTTTATCTCTTCATGCCCTTTTCTATACCTTTTTTCTAAACACTTAAGAGCATATAAATAAGGTTTATTCAAATGAAGAAACAAGATAACTAAAATTGTTGTTTTTAGTTGTTTCTATACAGTAGATGCCGCTTAATGTGATCACTTAGGGACCCAGACAAAGTGCTTACATTAACTGACTGATAATAATAAGCAAATGGCACCACCAGAGGAAGTAAAACTCTAAATAAAACATAATTAAAATCAAGACTGTGATTATTACGTTTACCTGAGTGGTGTGATGAGACATTCGAAAATAAAAATAATAATTTGAATTGCGAAGTACATAATTTGACATATTTTATTTATTTATTTTTTTTTTTTTTATGAACAATACAAAACAAATCTTTAAGGACAAAACTAATACATACTTACACACATGTATATAAATTTATATGGTCACGACGTTTCGAAGGGCTCATTCTTTGTTTAAAAATTAAACTTTAAAACACAACAAATCAACTTTGAACTTTGTTTTGTTGATCCAAGAATATGTGTTAAAACACACTGAGTTCTGAGATCCCCCTGATTTGTACTCCCCTTATAAAAAAAACAAAAAAAAAAATAGAGGGAAGGAACTATCTAAAGAAGATGTAAGGAATGTTGTTTTTTTAGACTGTTACTCCCTTTATAAAAACTGAAGTGATATTCCTTTGTCCCAAGAATATTGGACTAAACTTCCCTTTGTCTTTATAGTTATTTAGTCAAAGTCATCTATATTTTTTATGCTTATATTGTTAATGCTTGGGATACAAAAAAAATTCAAACCCCCCTCCGGTTTTAAGTTTAATTATACTTTTTTATGTCATTTAAATGTCATTATATATTCTCAGGTCATGATAATTCAATAATATTGAAGTTTTGTAACAACATTATTCTTGACTCTTCTTGACACTTTCCCCTTCACTTAAAGTTTAATGGCATTTTTCTTCATAAAATTTGAGTTAAATCATATTTTGATTTTTTGTAAATAAGTTAAAATTATGGATGTTATATAGATGTTATAATAAAAAGTATTTTGTTTTAAGTATTGGTTATTAATTCCACTTTTTGGAAATTCCGCCAATAGGGAGATTTAGGCTGGGAAGTTTTCTATACCGCAGGATCAAACTTATAGTCCCCAGGCCACCATAAGAAGTGAGTCGCTGATTGATAAAGTTTTCTTACCTTATGGAATCGCTTATTTATGCCTTGTCCACCGATGAATTGGGTATATGGCAACTGGGCGCTGGGCCATTTCTTTTTTGTTGACATGCCAAACTTGCCCTTTTGCGGGAACATTGAAAAGAAATAGATAAAGTTTTGATTTTCACAGGATCGTTTAATTAAATTATTTCAAAAACAGTGGTAAAGGTGGCCACCGATACGAGTGGGCCGTTTAGGGTGGCCACCGCCCCAAACATATCGCTCTGCGGGGACGTTGAAAAAAAAAACGGCCCACTCGTATCGGTGGCCACCTTTACCACTGTTTTTGAAATAATTTAATTAAACGATCCTGTGAAAATCAAAACTTTATCAATTTCTTTTCAATGTTCCCGCAGAAGGGCAAGTTTGGCATGTCAACAAAAAAGAAATGGCCCAGCGCCCAGTTGCCATATACCCAATTCATCGGTGGACAAGGCATAAATAAGCGATTCCATAAGGTAAGAAAACTTTATCAATCAGCGACTCACTTCTTATGGTGGCCTGTGGACTATTATAAGAAAACGAAGTGCAAGCACTCAAGGGTTAAACTAAAAGTTTGTCCCCTCTTATTTATTTTGTTCAAAATATGTGCCTGTGATGATTTTATTCCTTCGATCATTATTAGGTCCTTTTTGTTATAATTATTTTTATAAAAATCTATTTACAGTTGGAGAATCTAGTGGTAAATGTTCAAGAGCTGTTGCAAAGCACATACCTGGATCGTTAGCGGCGCTTGATGCAGGCAGTCAGCGTGCTTCCAGTGAGATATCCAGAGCACATCAACTCGCTATGGAGCGTGGTGAGAAACTAACTCAACTAGAAGAACGCACTCAGCGAATGATGAACGAAGCAGAGTCCTTCTCAGTCAACGCCCACAGTCTTATGCTCAAGTACAAGGACAAAAAGTGGTACCAGCTATGAGTTACCATAACGTAAATCTAATGTTAATATGTTTGTTTACAGAAAAGATAAAATTTAAAAAAAAGCTTTCAGCTTATCACTGAATATAGTTTTCTATTTCTCGTACTTTTGAATAGTCTTTTTGAAACAAAGAGAATGTACTTTTTTGTTTATATAATATATATATATATAAAAAAGTATATATATATATGAAGCTGTTGTATATTGTATAGGCGTGAAAACGCTAAAATGAGTTTAAAAAAAAGTATTATACTTCGTAGATGGTACCTGTCAACCTGTCAGTGTTTTATAAGTAGTAATCAAACCAAAAAAGAAATCGTGCTTAAAAATTAAGCCAGTTTGTTCTTAAGATAATAAAATGTTACTAATACTGCAATAAGTTGTACATAAAAAAAATAAACATAACTTAGTGTCCTTGAACATGTGCCTGATAGCCCTTATTACCCATACAGGTACTAACCCACTGCTCTGGGAAATAAGAGGTTTTACTGATGGCTAGGATTGCTTATTTTGGTTCCAGTTGTGCCGTAAGCTACCTATTGCAGTGTCAGTCTCAAAATACTGATGTTAAACTGTCACTCTAACAAAAAACTTAAGCAGCTATAAAAGATAAAATTAGTTAATAATTAATTACTTTAAACATTGTTATTATTGAAATGTTGTTTAACATATTTATTTATTTATTAAATTTAAAGACATTACTATTTTATTATCATGTGAAACCTATTTGAATAAAGCTTGAATCTAAGTTAATAAGTATTATTATTTATAGTAAAATTATCAGGGGGAGGTTTTACCTTAGTCATGTTTATATTCTTGTGTAATTTTCCCATGAGAAAATGTTAAATAAACTGGATACAAAATTTGATTCAACAATAATATTATTAATGTGGTAAATAGAATATCCTCGAAGCAACACCAAGCTCTGTGTGGTAACATTGAAAACTTAATCATATAATTAAATAAACCTCTCTTATAAATAGCTAAACAAGTTGTACCAATAGCCATTATTATTTCACTTGGATAATGGTCCACTACACCGTGCTATTTCTGTTAATACCTTCAACAATTGGTGTAAATGTGTGCCGGTGTTTTGGTCATGCACTCTATGTCCATGTTTTTTTTCTTCAGCCTAGGCTACAGCTTCTGTAGCATGTGCCTAAAGCTAGCCCTAATTCTGAGAGTACCAATATGGGCTCAAAGTCAATATTAAAGTAGTTTTATAAAAAAAATATATTTTTTTCTTTTCAGTGGCGTAGCTAGACCATTGGGGGGGGGGGGGGCCCTTGCCAAAGAAAAACGATGAGCAAAAAAAAAAAAAAAACCTCTTGCGTTCAGGATTGGGGGCCCCCCTCGACATTGGTACAAGGATAGTTATTTCTGGATTTGGGGGCCCCCTCCGCAATGCGGGCTCGCGCGGGCCCATAGTTACGCCACTGTTTCTTTTAGAACCTATTGAGAAATCAATTCAACCGCAATTCTAATCAATCAATGTCTTGAATCAAGTCCTTGATGAGATATCCCCCCCCCCCCCACCTACTCTGGCTCTAAACACATCAAATCTGATGTGGGTAGTGTCAGCAAATGTTCTATCTTCCTTGATCCTAATATTAGAAGCTTCTAGAGGTGTTAAGGATGTCAGCTTAGGTTGATAGGATGAACTGATTTGGTTGAAGTACAAGGTTTTAAAATGATTCTTATATGAACAATACTATTGCCTATTCTATGGTAAAAAAAAAAATAAGACAATTTTAAGCTCATCTTTTTCTAATAAACATTTATCAATCAAATATATATCTAAAAAAAAAATAAAATAAAATGGAGCTTGGACATTGCACACAGAAGCAAATAGCATCATCAGTGCTTTTTGAAATGTTTAATGTTTGAAATCGAACAAGCCTAGGATTCGAGAGGAATTTAAATGTTATAGATTACATTAATCTACTAAGATTCAAATTAAATCTTAGTTTTCTCCTAATTAGGAGTTGGCTTAATTAGAGTCACTAATGCTACATCATTTTAGATTAGCAATTTATCTCTAAAATAGGTGATTATTTTACCTAAAAATAAATAATTTCTTTCTTGGGACCTGACTATGTTGTCAAGTGGTCTCAGAAAAAAATGCACATTTGTTCAGTGGGCAAACAATATCTTCAGTATTGTTTACTATATTATACGATTGGCAACAAGATATTCATGACAAGGAAATTTTATAATTTTTGAGCAGATTTTATTCACATCCTCTGTTCAAATTTTATAATTTTTGAGCAGATTTTATTCACATCCTCTGTTCAAATTTTATAATTTTTGAGCAGATTTTATTCACATCCTCTGTTCAAATTTTATAATTTTTGAGCAGATTTTATTCACATCCTCTGTTCAAATTTTATAATTTTTGAGCAGATTTTATTCACATCCTCTGTTCAAATTTTATACACATTATAAGCGGTGGAATAATCCCTTTACATTTTTTTTTTTTTTTTTTTTTTTTTTTTTAATGTAAATAATGTTTTTGTTTTTTTAAATTAAGTAAATAAATAAAATTAATAATCAGTTATCTACTTTTAATCTGCTTCATTTATACATTTTTCTAGATAAATATTAATTATTCAATTTTCACTTAAATTTCTTTTAAAATATCTTATTAATAAAAAAAAAGAAGTTTGTTTTCAAAACAAACTATTTTCCTTTTTATATATTTACAATATTTAATACCAGATTTGTTCAAGCTTTATTAGACTTTGAAATTATGAAAAAAAAAAAAAATAATAATAATTAAAATTAAATGCTAATGACAGTTTTCATCAAAAATATATATATCAACGAACAATCTGGCTTATTAAAAAAAAAAAAATTAAACTTGTATTAAAAAAAATATATATATATTATATAATGACAATGATTATATTTTATACTACCTACTCTGTAGAAGCTATGACTGTTGATTGCTAATATCAAAAAAGCAAAAAAAAAATTGATAAATTAAATTGTTTAAAATAAAATAAAAATATATTTAAAAAAAAAATAATGTTAAACAAATTGAGGCCTGTCAAACTAAACACAATTTATCATTTTCATACCTCTTGAAGTAAAAATGTTTAAGAAAAAACAAACTATATCTTAGATAGATTATTTAACAAGTTATATTTGTAATTAACAAAAAAGGGCATTGAATTTAAACGGTAAACAAATTTATAGGTAAATAAAAACTTTTAAAGCTTTTTTGAAGTTATTTATTTTATGTAATTTTTTCAAGCTAATTAACTCTGGTTTTTTTCTCTCTTATTTTACCTTATACATATTTATAAAAAAAAATATGAAACGTTAATACTGAAACATGTTATTAGCATATTTTCTTGATTTGATTTTTTTTTAACATAGTAATCTTTTATGATAGCTAATGGTAGGTACATAAGTATCTATTATTGTTAATTTTGATTATATTAATAAAAAAAATTGTTTTGAGTTAGGAGAGAGGAGTATTTAAATAATAATGGATAAATAAATTGTATAAATAACTAAATATTATTTTGAATTAAACTCTATGTAAGCTTAATCAATTTGTTTAGTAAATCAACCAATTTATGATACATTCTGGTTTCAATCTTTCTAGTTATTATTTACTCTAAGTGCCAATTTTAATTATAAATAGTTGATATAGGTACTTTTTCCAGCTAATTTGACTTTAACGCTAGACCTCTGTATATTACATTGCTAGCGCATTGTATATAAATTACTTACTTAGAGATGCTATCACGCTAAATTTAGGGCACAATGGCATAGTGAAGGATTTCCATTATTTTCAGTTTCTGAGTCATTAATTGACCCCATGCAAGCTAAAGTGAACAGCATTGCTAACTTTGGTGTGAATGCTGCTTACCAGGTGCCTAGGTATGTTCTTCTCCGGCAGACTTAATGATTCCCTACATAAATCATCAGCTTCCTTACTGCATCGCCATTCCATCTCCACTTTCCCTCTATGATATCGATCTCATTGCAGCTAATTTAAAGGGTAATATTTTCATGGGTAAAAAAATAGTATACATTAAGACTCTTTGGATTGGGTAATCCAAAAATCGTGGTTTCAGTTAACCCTCAAGTTAATTAATATGAAATTAATTAATAAACTAGTGAACATTTCTTTGTCACTATTGATGACAAGTTATAGAACTGGTATTGTAATAAATTGTTAAGAATTTATTTTGATATAATTTCATTGAGTATTTTGTATCTTTTTAATCCCTAATCTACCCATATACCCACAACTATAGCACAGTAGGGCTGTAGTTCCTCATCTTTACCACTCTATCTGATTGCTCTCACAACCAAATTTTTCAAGAAATTTGACTGCCAAAAGAAGTGTGAAATTCAAGCTATAGAAATGAGATGACTAAAATAGGTGACAGAGAAAACTAGAGATGGGATGAGAAACGCTACCCTATGAATTGAACTTAAACATTAAAGCAACACCATAAGAATTAGACTAGAACTGCAACTAGTTAAAGAAACAGTGGATTACTCCCAATTTCAATGGTGTAGTCACCTCCGAGGAAAATGCTTGACTAATAACTAATAACTATTAACAAAACACTACCTAGAAGTGTCCTGAAGAAAAGATTAGAGGGATATAGATCTAGGGAAAGAAAAAGGGCAATGTGGATGGACAGTACCACATCTAATTGGAGGAAAAAGGGGTATCAACTAATGCGAACCTTTGCTAGAAATAGGAAGTCTCTTAGAAAACTTTTTGATTATCCTCTACACCTCATAATTGAAAAAGGGCTCATCTAGGTGAAGAAACTAGATATGTGGCAAAACTAATAAGTAGGATAACTTCCTCATGTACATAGTATATATACATAGAAAGAAAGTACACTTAAAACACATAAATTTGATTTTAAGATTTTTGATGGATGGTCCCCTAAGTCGAAAAAAGTGGTTTTTTAAAAATGTCTGTGCAGCCAGGAGGAGCCTAAAAAAAGAGCAAATTTCAATTAAAATTTGCATACATAGTCAGAATAATTATAATACCCCAAGGTGAAATAGCTAACTAAGTGCTCTTAATTTGGAGGCGCTAACTTTAAAATATCGGAAGAAATAATTGTTGTTTGAAAAGGTTACTGACAATTTTTATTGAAAACATCTAAAATTTAGTCCGTTTAAATTTGAATCTAACCATATAAGTTGTTTGTTCCCTGAATCTAGTTCCTGCGAAAATAGCTATAACTACATAGGGATACGAGGAAAAGAGCTGCGGGGGCCAAAAGGGTGGGCTTGAATACCCTGGGGATCCAACCGGCAGCAGCCTTAACCCAGCATGGATCCACAGTGGATCCAACCGCATCTACTTGGTTAATATTCTTGAAAATTAATTTTATCTTCTAAAGGGAGAAAAAGTGTACTTTTCTTTCTAGTTAATCAGGAGAAAAGTTACTCACTGCACCCTGTCAGGTTGTCAGGGAGTAATGGAAAATATGGGAATCATGAACTCTCATGATTTCCTCCAGTGTTGCCCTAGATTCTAGATAAAGCACAAGTAAGTAAAGTTGGTGCTAAATACACCATTTCATTTATTAACTTATGTTTAATGTCTAAATCTATAATGACATCTTCACACATGTCATGCAACCTCCACAACAGTTGTCAAGGTGATTGATCAGTAAAACAAACAAACAAGTTAAAAGTGAAATTATAATTTCTAAATGTAGATAAGCTAATCCATATATATATATATATATATATATATATATATATATATATATATATATATATATATATATATACGTCAGTTCTCAATACTATTCAATACACGACTCAGCTACCAGCTAATTCTCCCATCTAATTTGAGTATCTAATTAATTTATCTACTCACTGCAGCAAAATTAAGCATTGTTGAACTGTTTTCAATCTGCAAAACGTATTTTTTCTTGATTCTTTTGTAACATGTCAAAAAGACACGCAGCAAAATAAAGTAATAAAGTGTCTGCAAAAGTTCAAAGTGTCAGCAAAATAACAAACAGGCAGCAACATTTTAAGATAAGGTTACTACATCTCAGGTTATGAACTCTCCCACATTGTTCATTTTTATATATTTAAGCGTGATATTCTGCTAAATATTTATATCATTTTTGAAATTACCTTTAAAAATTATAGTAACAAAACAAATTTTATTAATTTACAGTGATTATTAAAAAAAATATTTAAAAATTGAGAAACACTGTTTGTTTTGCCTTTGTTTTGTTTTAACTTGACTCTAACTTACATATTTCTACAACTTTATTTCTTTAAATCAAAAAATATTAGTAATTGTTAAATGATAAAATTGTTATAAAAAAAAATCTTTAGTGTAATTTTTCTGCTGTTAGTAGATAAAATAGTATATATATAATATTGTATGTAACTATGCAGCAAAGGAACCATGTCTGACGCGTTTAAAGATTACCTGCTTCGGTTAAACCTTAGCAGGTAATTAGGTAATTAGGTTTTCCTGCCTCGGCTTCGCCTCATCAGTCAAAATGTAATTTTCCTGACTCGGATTTGCCTCATCAGTAAAATAGTAAATTTCCTGCCTCGGCTTCGCCTCTGCAGTAAATTTGTTTAGCCTATTCTCGCTTTTGGCTCGGAACAAAAAATTAAAAAACTTGTCAGCAAAATTCCATTTTGCTGCCTAGTGACATAAATAACTATTTAACATGATTAAACTTATTTTGTGAATTGTTAATATTATATCTACCTTTTTTTTTTTCTTTTTTTTTTTTTTTGTTTAAAATAAATATAAAATATTTACTTTTTTTGATAAAATACTTTAAAATTAAAATCGTATTCTATTATTTTTTTCTCCCTTCTGTAGATAAAATCTTGTATGTACCTCAAGAGTAAAAATCAATTGTACCCCAGCGATAATTAACTCCCTTGGCTCAGCCTCGGGAACCAACATGATCGCTCTGGGATACACACACTGGGACAACCACTTACTTTACTCCCTTGGTGCGTAAATAACTATTTGTCTCTCTCTCTCTCTCTCTCTCTCTCTCTCTCTCTCTCTCTCTCTCTCTCTCTCTCTTAACATTGATTATTTACCCATTTTGTTGTTTTTTAAAATTTCATATTGATAATTATTTATTTACAAAAATTGTTTATTATTAAAAAAAACAAAACAACTATCATATTAGATGAATTATAGTAAGCACTAGATATAATTATATATACATATAATATATTTTGTAAAAAAAAGAATAAAAATTAAAAAAAAAGGATTTATACATTTGAATATACATATTCGATTAAGGCCTTGCACCAGTTGAATTATGGAAGCACACTTATTTTTTCAAAGCAAACCAAAAATATATATATATATATAAATACAAAAAAAATTAAATGACAAGAAAGATTAAAAATATTTAAATAAAAAATGCTTTAATAGTTTTTATTGAGAAAAAAAAACTTTGATGCCTCCAAAGAAAACTATCTGCAGGTACAGATTTTTTTTTTTTTTTTTTTTTGTTTTTTTGTATGTTTGGTTTATATTTAGATAAAAACCAAAAATAATAATTATATTATTACAAATGTTATATATATATATATATATATATATATATATATATATATATATATATATATATATATATAATATTTTGTATACATAAGACTATAATTATTGTAAATTTCATAATGTTCTACTGCTAAACCAAAAAAAAGAAAAAAAATTGTTTAAAACAATGTACATAATTCATAGATTTAAAAATATAAATTTTAAGAAAACCTTGTATATATTTTGTTATTAAAAATAAAATAAAAGCTGCTGTAATTAGGAATGTATATATAGAGGTGGCATCTATGTTTATATAATTACTGTAAATGTTTGTTCCCTCCCCTGAATAAACTTGCTTACTGAAAAAAATAAAATAAATAAATTTATTGTTATATTAAGGTAGGGTGCTGTCCAGTTTTGGAAATTTTATTAACATAATTTTATTTAATATATTATAAATAAATATATTAAAAAAAAAACAACATATATGTATAAAAATAAATAAACAAAATCTATGATATATATAAACCTTAATCCTTTATTCACATAATGAAAAAAATGTGCTGCAATAGAAAAAAGAAAATACATAACATATTGAATACATTGTTTTATTTCCTTTTGAAAAAGACAGATAAAAGAACATAATCAATGTTTTTAAGTTAATAGCTTTTTGTTTGTTATTTTTATTTATTTTTATTATTATGATTTTTTCCCCGTTTATTTTAAATATATTATAAAGACAATAAGTATTGTTTGTAATTATTTTTAAATTAAAAACATTTTATTTTTTAATGTCCAAGTCTATTTATAAAAAAAAGAATAGTGTACATGTATCTGTTAAGCACAATAAGCAAAAAAAACTATATATATGTTACCGTTAAAATATTAAAATTTAATAAAATAAAAATCTAGTCTAAATGGTTCTTTTTTTATAAAAAAGAAATATTTTAAAATCTTTTTGTAACATTATGCTATAAAAAGTTGTCTGGAGGTTTAATTATAGTTCATACATGTATTTTGTACTTTCCTTTGTAATTTAATGTTTTGTTTTTTTAAAAAAAAATTAAAAAAAAGCAGGGCTTCTTAAAAAAGGGGGGCTTCTTTTAATTTTTCATGTTTGTTTTATGTTAATAGCAGTGTTCAGGGTTCCAGAATAATATGTCCCTGGGTATCAAAGTCCTATAGGTAAGCCTTCCCTGCAGGAGGGTCGGCTGAAAGGCAGCGGTGGGGAAATACCTAGTGGCCATCGAGGCTATTTGTTTCACGTGTATTTAGATGGAACCAGCTATGCTGCTTTCCACTGTGTATTCTCCCTCCTTCTTCCTTCTGCGTAGAGACAAGATCAGTCTAGTTTGTTACTACCACCAGGCTACAAGGTCTTTTTGCTGAAGGACAACCCTGTAGAAAGTTAAAAGTTCAATATTTTATGGCCCAGAAACACCTATCCACAATCATCAACTTGCCTCCTGCTGTGTGGCCTTATCTTATAATCCACTGAACGTAAGGCTTCAATTAAGCATTGCTACCAGACTCTGTTTCAGGTCCATTGCCTTTATCTTTCCCCAAGTTTTGACTGCTCCTCCACTTGCGTCCTCTTCCATGTCATATTTATGG
This sequence comes from Gerris lacustris, assembly GCA_951217055.1. Taxonomy (NCBI): domain Eukaryota; kingdom Metazoa; phylum Arthropoda; class Insecta; order Hemiptera; family Gerridae; genus Gerris; species Gerris lacustris. The sequence continues at coordinate 44,777,727 of OX578276.1, forward strand.
ATTAAATTTTTAACTAGGTGAAGCATTAATAACCTTATTAATAGAAGCATTATTAATAAGGTAGCTAAACTATCTATCTTATAGTAAATTATTTGTCTAATTAAAAAAAAGAACCAGTTTGGCAATGTACTTGAAATACCAGTAGGTTCACTAAATGGTTTAAGATATTCTAATTTGAACATTAAACTTTTTAACTTGGATAGCTCTGGGGGGCTTATATATTGAGCCAGGAAGTTAGGATTTAACAGGAGGTAGATTGGTTTTCACTTGTATTCATTGTAGTTCTATATTAGAAGTTCTAAATTATATATAAAATGATATCAGAGCTCATATCAAATCAAATGATAATCAAAATGGATTCATTTTTCATAATTTCACACCTTAAGATCCTTTTGCTATATCAATAAAGTTTATTTTAGGAACATTTTTGGTGACAATTTAGGTAACTTCCATTCACATTGATCTATTATGTTTGGAGGTTTCATGTTTATTTAATGTTATTAGTGAGATACATTCTTCATTTATTGTAAATTTTACAGAGGAAATGTATGTATATGTATGAACACCTAATTTCTTTATGTAACTTTTCATCTTTTAGTTTTAAGGTCTTCCCTATCTGCTAAATTAAATGAATAAGATACTTTCGCATTAAATGACCGTTACTTAGATTTTCTTCTTTTTCTCCTAAATGTTAAATATTATTTAATAATAAATATAATCCTGCAGTCAAGATGCCATAAATAAGTTTTTAGTTTTTCAGGTTGAAACTGAGACTAGGTCCAATGTACATGTTTAAATTTTGACCATGAAACTAAATGCAAAAAGGCTACTGCTCACTAGAATAAAATGTAATTTTTCAATTTACAAAAAAAAAAATAATGTGATCATTTCACCTTTCTAATTAGGTTTTACCTTTTTCATTTGGACGAAAAAAAAAGTTTAGTTTTTATTTAACTTCACTTGATTGTGAGGTACAATTTTTAACTCACTTTCTGATTTCCTCTAAAGCTGAAATTTTCACAGATTATGTATTTCTGATAACAATGCAAGTTATTAATATTTTCAAACTTATTTTTTAATGTGATATATAGATATACAATAATATGGATTTTACAGGGTGAATCAATTTCAGATGATCATATTTGGAAGGGGTGTTTCTACAGGTCATTTGGAGCGAAAACATTCATACTAGGTATATAGTCCAAATTCTTATCGGTGTAGAAGCAAAAAAGAAGTGTGCTAAAACTAATCAGCATTTACCTTAAAAATAGACAGTAAATAAAAAAAAATCTTGGAACAACAAATATCCAATCTTTGGAAAGATCAGGAAATTTTCTATAAAATAAATATATATATATATTTTATTTTTTTAATTCATTTGAATGTTGCAACTAAATAGACTACATGTTGCAAGCAATAAATAAAACATAAGTTTGATGTTGACTTGTTAAACAGTTTTTATTGCTTATAACATTATTTAGTCTATGTAGTTGCAATATTCATATGAAAAAAAAAAATATATATATATGTATATTTTATAGAAACATTCTTGATCTTTCCAAAGATTGGATATTCGTTGTTCCAAGATTAATATTATTTTCGTTATTGAAATTTTTAAGGTAAAGGCTGATTAATTTTAACACGCTATTTTTGCTTATAACTCCTACAAAGTTGAGATTTGGACTATCACTTTCTGAAAGGAATTTTCTTGCCCCAAATGACCTTTAGAAACACCTCTTACAATAAAGTCGTCTGAAATTGATAGACCCTGCATACATAAATAAACTCCCATTAAAAAAAAAAGTAATAATAATAATAACTTGATGTGATGTTCTTTTAATGTGAAAGTACTATCAATTTATTTAGTTTGTAATGTTTTTTTTTGTTTTTGTTTTTTCAATTTTTGAGAGTATAAACCTAAAAATGTGTGTGTTAAATTATAAAGCCATTAAAGACGAGTAATTTAAAATTTGTTGTTATAAATAATAATTGAGAAAAGAAATCACTTTTTACTTTTCAATAATATTTTTGATCAAGACATTTAAATTTTAGTTATTAAATTATTATGTTGTAAGCAAATTTGTATAAGAATAAAAATATATCTGATGGAATCAAATGATTGGGTAGATTTTTTTAAAGTTGTTACTTGTAATTTTATCATCAATAAATTTAAATTTTAGCTATATTTCAGCCACCTTCCTCCTTGTAAACATAGCACAAGCAACTGCTTGAAACATATGCTAAGAGAAATAGAAAATCTGCTTTGAAGTGTTAAGTAGGGAATACTAGGGCATCAGTAAGTTTTCTAATGAAATATCTGAGGCCTCACATTATTTTCAGCAGGTCAGTTTCTTGGGAGAGTTAGTTTCTTTGAATACATAAAGATTACCTTCATCAATGCCCTAATTCTTAACAATATCTTCGTTTAATAAAGATTTGTTTTGACAACTTTTATTATTCATCAGTGAACTAATGAATTTGTGTCAGCTGATTTTTGTATGTAGATTGGATTTTAATCTTCGGGCTTAATTTGACTTGAGTATGTTCCCCAAAGTCTTGTGAGAAACAACTTAATTTTGGATTGGAATTAGTCTTACTTAACCCTTTGACTGCGGAGGTATCACCAGGTGATATCTAGCATTTTCAACTGAGTGCCGGGAGGTATCACTTGGTGATACCGCATGGTTTGGAAAGGCGTGCGTTATTCGAGAGAGGGGATAATGGAACTTCTTCAAACGGGTTCCTTAGTTGTGCGGCCGCCTCAGAGATAGACCCAACATCATTTCACTCGCTTACTCCTGCTATGATGGTTTGCAGACTTTTTTTAATTTTTATTTTGCAGACCCGCAACACTTCAGCCCCTGGATAGACCCTAAGGGAAAGGTCCCGCAGTCAAAGAGTTAAGATAAAGGGAGGAAATATACAGTAATTTTCAAAATAATTAATCTGAAAAGTATGAAACTATAATGAAGAATGAGCCATATATCAAATTTATTTATTCTAGAGATAAGAACTCTAAATTGGTGTTTATTTTATTATTTTTCTCTAGAGGACTGTAAGATGGAGGGTGTAAATCTAGGGAGTCTTGGATAGGGTGACCATAAGTAAGTTTGTCCAAAACGGGACAAGGAAATAACCGGGGGGGGGGGGGGGGGGGAGGATTTGAGGGAAAAATAACTGCATATTTTTACAGGCAAATTTTTATTTTAATCTTCACAAAATTAAAGTAAGAAGTAAAATACGAAACAATTTAGTAAAAATTGTTTACTCTCAATAGTCAGAACTAATAATAATTTTTATAAAATTTAAAAAAAAAGTGAAAAAACTACTATGGTAAAATAACATAAAAATAGGAAGGTACGAATTACATATATCTTAAAATTCCCGATTTTAAAATATTAGGAACTTTTTAAAAATATCAGTAAACCTAGAATTCGAGGCGGATTTGTTTTCTCCAATTTTAAAGTATTTAAAGCCGAAGAAGTTCGGCTTAAATTCGAATTACGGTAGTGACGAATCATCTGAATCGATAATAACTTTAAATTGATAATTACTCCAATTGAATAAATAGTCACTAACATTGAAAACGTCTCATGGCGTACGGGACAGTTTTTCATTTTATCCAGATCTTCTGGATAAAATGTCCCTTTTCCCGAAATCGGGACATTTTATCCAGATCTTCTGGATAAAATGTCCCTTTTCCCGAAAACGGGACATTTTTGGAAACTGTCGGGACGCCTTCAAAAGATTAAAAAAACGGGACTGTCCCGGCCAAAACGGGACGTATGGTCACCCTAGTCTTGGAGCAAGTAAAATGTGCAATCTCTACCTCCTAAAGTACCTAACACTCGCATGAGTCCCTTAATGATGCTTGCTGTCAGTGTTGAGAATTTTTTTTAAGATTAATAAAAAGCTAAAATTTCTGTGCTAAGTTGTAAAGCCATTTTTCTCTCAAAAATACTTAAAACTGATTTGTCTTTAATAACCATTCGTCAATCATGGTGTGAAATAAAAATATATATTAAGAAGGCATTTGCTGTTGTTTTTTTTAGTTCAGCTTCGACTGCACATTGGTCATTAGTGGAAAATATATTATTTGACTAAACAATGGAATTCTATTGCTGGTTGGTACAGTAGTTATTCATCTATCCAACTTTGAACTTCTTAGGACCTACAATTACAGTAGAGTCCCGCTAATTGGGACCGAACCCAGTTCGGATTAGGTGGATTTTTGAAATTAATATCATATATTAACTTTAGGAGGCAATAATATCCTAATTTAAAAATAATGAATTCTAGAAGTCTAATTTATCTTACGATAAATTAGACGAAGCACTTTTCCTTTGGTTTTCTCAAGAAAGACTGAAAGATTCTCTCCTCGGTCTTTAAATTTCTCTTTAAGTTTTCTGTCAAGGTTGTGAAGATGGCTAGGAATTCTAAGGTTTAACTCTAAAAAAATCTCTTTTACTTAAAAAATTATGAAAAATCAGTAATTTATTACTACAGCCTCTACAAAGTAGTATTGTGAGGGGAGCACCTTGTGTTTCTTTGTTTCAAGATGTATTTTTTATCTTTTACTGGATGCACAAGATAGTGAAAAAGAGTTTTATTGAACCATTATTGTGATTGGAACCTAATTTTCTTTTTAGACCTTCATTATGGATACTTCGCTAAAAAAATTGCAAGCAAAAATAATAATTGACAAAATTAGCACAATTTATAAAATAAATAAATAAATCTATTAATATAATTTCATTTATCTTGAGGAGGTTTATAAAAAAGATGGCAATCAATATTTTAATTAAAACATGGAATTTTAAACTGGTAAAGATAAAGCTATTTTACAATCTTGTGCAGGTACTTCAATGAAAATAGATTAAGATTTTCCTTAAAATAGCTTTCTATGATTGAAAGATAAGGTACAACTTTATAAGTATATTATGTTTAACTAAAAAGTATAGGTAAAAGTTAATGAAAGCTAGTTTCCACCAAAAAAAATAAATATAAATAAATCAATACATAAAAAAATTAAGCATTTGTAAAAAACAAAAATATAAAAAATAAAATAAAAATAAAATATATACCTTGTATTATTCATTTTTAGATTGTTGTTTGTAAAATAGTTGTTGAAATGAACAAATGAAATAAACATCTATCCTAATTGTATGTAAATTAATCATTTTGAAATTTTAAGACAATTTTAAAGGCAGAAAAGAAATAATCTTTAAAAAGAGGTAAATGTGTACATTAATCAAAAATATCAGTGAGGAACCTAGCAAGTCAAATTACAATGTATATCTTATAAGTTCATATTGATGGAACAGATTTACACCATCAGAAACATCTCAATTGTCTTTTTATGTCATCATGTCAACTGTAAACTATTAAGAGGAAAAATGAAAATAAATAAATTGTAGTTGCTTCTATGAGGTGATGTGCCTGGTTACAAAAAGTCAGATGTGTAGGTTCTGCTCCTCTAAAATCTGCTAGTGGTAAAATAAAACTAAAAAAAATTATATTGATTCTCCTGAAAAATATTTATGTACACATTTGATAGTCTACAGTTGCCACGATGATTTTTTGCTCTCATGACATATTTATGTAGGAAGATGGGTCCAAATGTCGATAAAACAATTTATATATAAAAAAAATACCCTGTTGCTTCGAATATAAGACGCACTTTTTTTTCCGTTTTTGCATTGCGAAAATCGGGGTGCGTCTTATATTTGAGGTACGTTTATATTCGATGCCTTAATTTTTTCCCAGATTTTTGGTTCGAAAATTGGGATGCGTCTTATATTCGAAGCAATACATATATTTAGTATAATATTTAAAGCAATACAACTTATGAATTATACTACTAACTAATGAATGAAATTCAATCGAGCAATATGAACATTTCCATTTTTTTATTATAGAAATAGGATTCGCTCTTTAATAGTTGTGTGTGGAAATTAGAGTGATTTTGTATTAAATTAAGTTGAATCCAACATTAGGGGAGTATTGGTCCAATGCTTAATTTTTATCAGTAACAGTTGTTACTGATTTGTATTATTTACTCTTATTAATTAACGCTTTATTCATTGCCAGCATGGCCTTGTGGATTAAATTACTTACCATGTCTGCTAGTCCATCAATAAATCAGACATCAGGGAACATTTTTGGTCTCGTGTCTGTCTGTCGGTCTGTGTGTCCACGATTTATGAAACGTGTGACGATAACTTAAGTAAATGTCAACCCATTTTGATAAAATTTGGTAGACATGTTCATTTTACAATGCCCAAGACGAGTTCGTTGGACAATGTTATCCGTCCAAGCATTCACGAGCAACGCTCGTGTAAATGTGAACTTCAAATTTAAAATTGGAATTTTAGGTCGGGAAAAAAATCTAACTTCATATTAATGAGACAAACATTTTTTACAAATACAATTTTTTAGTAAAACCAACAGTGACACCGCTATGAAGTGTTAAAGATCGCTAAAACTATTAATATTTTTTACACAATAAAAAATATAACAAAGTAATATAACAATAATTTTAATGTTAATATAACAATAAAGTGCATGATAGGATGCGAGGAAGCTATGTGCCACACTAATTGGCAGTCTATTTTTTTTTTAAATTGGAGGAAAAGTTTTATTATTGGAGGGGCAGTTCCATCAAATTTAGAGCTACGAATTCACCTTAAGTTATGCTTTGTTACACTGTTGTTTGTTAACAATGTAATAATTTGTTCCTAATATTTGGACCCATCTTAAGCTAAATAACCAATTCTATTTTTCTTTTTCTTATATTTAGTATTTTTTAAGTCATTAAGTTGTTACACATTGATAAATCCATTGTTTAATAGACCTTCTTGTTATTAAATATGTGTAAAAAAAAATATTTGAAAAATATATATATATATAATAATTACCCTTATATATTATATTGACTTGTAAAGACAAATATATAATTGTTCGTCTGACCAAAAATGTTAAATTCCAATGAAAAGAGGATGTATTTTTAAACAAAAAAACCTTAAATATTTAGATAATTTGGGTAATTTTTGTGTGTTGATTACCTCAAAATTTGTATCGTAAAAAAACATAAATAAATAAATAAACATATAGTTCTCATTACTTTAGAAGAACAGTAAAATCATTGATAATATGTATAAAATGAATAAATATAAAGATTAATTTTTAAATTAAATATTATGTTATGAAATAATACAGAAAATATTTAATGTTAATAAAATAACAGGATAAAATTAAAAGTAGTACATAAATTGTATAAAACTGAAAGATTTGTTGATGTTAGTCATACTATATTATTTCGTACTGTGATATAGCATTAAATGTTTGTTTTTTTTTGGTTGATAGTCATTTTTGTTTATTTGTTTTTTTCTTCGAAATTAATTTTACCTCTTCTTTGTTAGTTTATTTATTTTATTTTATCAAATTAATTTTATGGAAGAACTTTTTAATTTCATTTAATTATTTCACATGATGTTATTAATTTTTAATATATAACTTGAATTAGTATAATCCATGAAAAATAAAAAATTAAATAAATTAAAAAAAAAAAAAAAATGTGAATATGTTGGTTATGGCTGGAGATTATATATTATAGTATTAAAAATACAGACAAAATTAAATAGAATTGGCTTTTTTTTATTGATTTCTTTTCTTTTCCAAAACATTATATTATAGTCTTGTGATGTTGGTGACTTAAAAACATCAAGTTAGAATTTTGTCTATGTGTTAATTTTTGTGTCACCCAAGATTAGGTGGTCTGTGAAATTCGTCTGTAGGACATAGATTGCCTATAAACAATTCATGTGGTAAAAATTTACTCGTTTTATTTACATATTACTATCCAATACAGTGGCGCATCCAGGGGGGGCACGTGCACCCCCCCCCCCCCCCCCCAAAGCCAGACCTAAAACTTAAGTATGCAATTCCGCAGCACGTGTTAAAGTAATAGTGTTTAAATAAAATTATAATTATTATTATTAACTACGGGAAACATATAGAGGCCCGTGGTTCAACTCCCGGTGCTGGAGTGTATTTTTCTCTGTCTGTTTCCCGTAGTTAATAATAATTATAATTTGATTTAAATAAAAATGTAATCTTTCCGTAGTATGAATACTACCAAAATCGTAAAATATGAATTTCTAATGGATTGTACTAGGTACAGGTACTAATTGGGTACTTTATAATTATAAGCGTTATTTCTCGGTCTAGTTCTATGTCATTAATGTTGACTTCTAAGATTTGTGGAAAATTGAAAGCTTAAATTCGGGACAAGGTATCATTAATGTCAGAGAAAAGCAATCTCCTGTGTAGTTTAGTTGGTAGAGCGCTATACTGGAAATATAGAGGCCCCTGGTTCAAATCCCGGCACTGGAGTGTATTTTTCTCTGTCTGTTTTCCGTAGTTAATAATAATTATAATTTGATTTAAATTAAAATTTAATCTTTCCGTAGTATGAATACTACCAAAATCGTAAAATATGAATTAGTAATAGTGTTGTGGTAGTCAAATAAATAAATAAATAAATAAGTAATTATATACAGTAGAGTCTCGCTTATCCGGACCCCGCTAGTCCGGACATCCGTATTATCCGGACAGGCTAAAAACTATGTACAAATTGGAACCAGGTTTATGAATTGTTAAGATTATCAAAGTTTCTGCTTTTATTGTCGATTAAAATTTATATATAATTGTTCCTAGAATAATTAACAGGTGTACATTCCAACGTTCCGACACGAGGAATACCCGGTATTTCTGTTAAAAATTAGCAGATTTAGAATAAGTATGAACATCGACAAATCTCTTTTGGTTCCATAGAAATGTAGGGCGGAAGATATAAAGGTAGTGTATTCCAGAAAATACAATAAAATACGAGTAAGATGGTGAGAGAATTTGAAGAAGCACGTAGCGGCGGCTCAACGCAGTTCCGTGAAATTTCGCCAAGCCGCGTGTGTATAATGTCTCAACTTTTTGTGAAATGATTAACCGTTGCTCGAATTTCATATCGGAACACAGCTTGTTTCCCTGGAAGTCCCTTCTATACCAGCACCTGCTTAGTAAATTGTAATTTTATTTGAATTCATTTGATATTTGGACTGGTGACAGAACAGTCCTAAAATAGTGAACATATAATAATATGTTGTACAAGTATGTTTTTGAGACTAGTAGAAGTAACTTTTACGATAATAACATCGATTTTAATAGCTTTTCTCAACTAAAACATGTTTTATATTAGGTATATTTTAAAACTGATTCCATTTAATCCGGACTTTCGGTAATCTGGACTGGGTCTGGTCCCGTCAAACCCGGATTAGCGTAACTCACTGTACCTAGTTTAGACCGACATTTTTTTTTTTTTTTGGTGTTTAAATAAAATACCCCAGTCTTCATGTCCCGTCCATAAAAAAATTAAATTTATTTAAGGTAATAGGCTAAAAAGACGTTTTTAAGTAACGTAAACTATAATAATTTTCCCCGGACCCCCCTAAAAGAGAGCCCAGCCCCCTTCATATGAAGTAATTTAAGAACAAAGAAAACCAGACTGGTTAATTGTCTGTGATTATGCTACATCCCCCCCCCTTATTTTTTTTAATCTGTGCCCCTCCCAAAAATAAATCCTGTGTGCGCCACTGATCCAACAGATAGGCAATCATCAATGATATTTAATGTTTTACTCAGGATCATGAAAATAATTTGGGACAGGATAAGACAGCTTACCATTGATCTCAACAAATCTAGTTACATTTGTTGAAATCAATTTATTTTAATTTAAATTACCAACAAACATCAGAGCATTACCCACAGAAAAACAAAAGTGAATTCAACAAAAGGTGAAATTAAGCTGTTGGTATTTTTTTTAATATGCAAATTAAAAAGCATAATTTTGCTCTAAACGTCCATTGTCCCATCAAATATAATGGACATTTATACCAATGCATTCCAGATTGAATTTTCAAGGTAATAAACTAATTTGCAACGAATTTGCTTCAAATAAAGTATGGACTTCATCGCAAACTAAGGGTCTATAGGAAACTTAACAAGTTGGAGGAGTCTGCTAACCAGCATTAACAGCCCATCCGTTTAAAAGCATGTTTTAACTTTTTTGGGAGGGGGGGGGGGGGGGTATAATTTTTAACATTTTCATGTCTTGGCTTTGCTACATAAAATCAAAAAGCGTTACTAAAAATCTAAGCCAAAAATGTAACCGTGTGTAACAAGGAGTTAGAAAGATATAGGAGGTGTGTAATCTAGTCTTCAGCTTTAGGGCCTTTCCCTACCGGTCTTGGTAGGGCCGAAGGAAGTTGAAAAGAGTTACACTGCTACCAGGAAGTTAGAAAGTTGCAGGAGGTAGTTTGTAGTCGCATAGTCTAGTCTAGTCTAGTCTAGAGGGTTGTAGAGAGAGGAAAAGGGAGTAATTATTTTCTATATTATGAATAATAAGTATTTCAATAACAATAATAAATTTTATACTATAAAAAAAATTAAATACCATAATACCTATAGGAAAAAATAAATAAATAAATTATAAACTAGGTGTGCAATGCAGTTGTCTGTTTGCAATATTGAGCTGAGCGAGCATAATTGACAGTCAATGAGTCATTAAACAGCTGATAGTTAACAATAAACATTTTTATTTATAAACAGCTGAAATTGGATCAAAAATATAGTAATATTTCTAATTTTTAATTGAAAAGCATTTTTTTCCTGTTTTTCTATTTTACCCCCTCTTAAATGAAAATATCACAAAAGTAAACATAACAACAATAACTGTACTCTTAAAGAGCTTTCCAACGACATGCACTATGAAGGGCATATCCTATTTTAACTTTTGTACCCTGTACCCCGTACCGATTACATGATAAAATTACACAGGAAAAAATTACACAGCTAAAATTACACATTGACAAAATTACATAAGGAAAAAATTACACATGCGAAAATAACACTAAGAAAAAAATTACACATTTAAAGTTTTAGGAAAAATAATTAAATAATTTGGTTGTCATATCAATATTAAAATAATTTATAATTTTTAAAATGGTTACATAGATTAAATTGATCATTAAAAACTACTAATTATTATTTCACTTTTGGAAAATAAGTTCCGGTAAATGGCAACCGTTGTATTAAAGCATGTTCTGAGTCTTTTACGGTCGCAGTATCTCTGTGATGGCATGATAACAAGCAAAATTTCCACTATTGAGCTGCTGCAAACCCTCCTAAACTTCATAAAGGGCCACAGGGACCAAGATGAGTAGAATGTACCAGGCCCGTTTTAGACGTTCACTGCGCCCTGGGCTCAATGATGCTTACTGGAACTTGGCCTAGCGCACGGCCGTGCGCTCTGATAATATGTTTAGTATATCTAATATTGCTATTAAATCGTTTATGGTAAATAATATTCATATAAAATAATCTAGCGTAATTATTAACATTGGAATAAAAAGATAATTATTGATATACCAATAAAGTGATATGCTAAGGTTATGTATAAGGGATATTTGGTTTACTTTAAACATATTCCCATTTATATTTTTTGCCCTTGCAAAATATAGCCCTGCTACCCTCTTACCTTTTGAGTTGCGCCCCCAAACCTCTTGCGCCCCTGGGCACGTGCCCATCGTGCCCCTATAGTTAAATCGGCCCTGGAATGTACAGGTGGTGACAAAAGGCCTTCGGACCCGACCCTATAGACTAGACTACTGTGACATCACTCGACTTCCCTACAGCTCTCTTCTACCCTACCTAGTATAGCACTTTTAACATACTTTTCTTTTATTTAATCAAATATAGTTACTCCAAGCGGACTGTTCTATTTAACTCATTAACTAGTTTATTTGTAGTATTATTTTATTGTTATGTTATTCAATAAACAATAAATGAAGATTGTCCTGGTTATCACTTAAATCAGAGCTTCTTCCTCTGACTTTAATATTATTATAATATTCATAAATAAAAGATTATTGCTGAATCACTTCCTCTAATTTTAAAATTTGATGTAGACTGATAATAATTATAACTACTATAGCTCATCGGTTAATGTTAATAAATAATCTAATCTAAAGGGTAGATTTATGACTGTGCCGAATATTGTGTGGATCGGTTCAGCCGTTCAGGAGGAGTATGTGTCCAACCAAATGTAAAGTATAGTATAAGAGCTTCGCTTCACTCAGTTCAATAAAAAAAAAGGGATTCAATAAAAGAGGGAATAATAAAAAAAATATCGGGTACGGGGTAACTTGGAACTTTTCCTCACTTCGGAAAAAAGCAGGAGGAAGCAGCATTTGGCGTGGTCAGTACTTGGATAGGTGATCGTATTGAACTAACAATTTTTTTATCATTAAAAAAAATAAAAAACACATTTTTATTTATTTTATTTCATTTACTTAAATATTTGAATTTTGGCAGTATTTCGTCTGATGTAAACAAACTTTGACGTTTAACAAAAGTATCGCACTTAATAATTATGTTCGCTTACATCTTTTAAACTAATTAATGAACTTTTATAGGGCTTTTTATATTTGTTCCTTATTTTCTACCGGTTCCAACGATTCGCTATTAGTCAAAACGTATTTATACTTTCGGTATTATTAACCGTCAAATTTTTAAAACTAAAAAATCGATAACTTCAAAATGGTGGCCAATATCAAAATTAAATTTGGTAGATTGGTTTGTCATACACAGTGGCACATTGGAGCCAAATTTCAACTTGATCGGACCACTTTTCAACTTTTTTCGATTTTTGCTGACTCAACAAATTGGGTTCAAGATGGCGGAAAATGTCGATTTTTTGGGCGGCACAATTTGAAGTAAGGACTGATTTTTCTGCCAGGTTTCAACTCTCTTCGTTAAATACCCTGAGCGCTACGATGATAAGACAAATGCATACATACACAGACAGACCTTATGCTGAAAATCATTCAGGACAGTGCCGTATCCAGGGGGGGGGGGGGGGCACAGGGGGCACGTGCCCCCCCCCCCCCCCCCCCCCAGACGGGCCAAGACCCAATACAGTAAAAAAAAACAAATATATGCCATATTTTTACATTCACCTTCACCTCGTATTCAATTTCCCTCAGAAATGCATAAAAACGCTGTTTTGAGAGGTCATATTTTCAAAATTTTCCGGACCCCCCACCATAGATCCCCCCTCCAATAATTAACTGGAGATGACGCCCATGACTTACAGTAAGATATATTGTATTGCAGTTAATAAGCATCAGCATAACATTTTCTAACGAATACGTTCTAAAACAGTTATTGTTACTGGGGGCGAGGAGATTATTTTTTTTGGGGGGGGGGGGGGAAAGGGGGGCAGCTGCTTTGTTAAATAAATAGTTCCCTTTTCTTATTACCACTACGAATCCCTCCCCCCCCCCCCCCCCCCCCCAATCTAAACTGACTTAGAAAAAGGGATGGGTGAAAACAATACTTTTCCTACCGTAGGTGAGGAAAAGAAAAAGTAAAATGATTATACATATTTAAAAAGTATTTAACAGGTAATTTTTTTCATCATTATTTCGTAAACTAGATTTTTTTTCTTGGTAAAACTACTATATATGGTGAAATTCGTGTTTAAATGGACTACTTTTTAGTATATTTTTTAATCAATATCGTCGGAACCGTTTTTAAGAAACAATCTGGGGGCACGGTAGTGCCCCGCCAAGTCGAGCACAGACGTACCATCCTTTAATGGAACCAACTCACGGCAATTCGGACCCCCCTCTATTATCCGATTGAAGATACTTAGATTTATAAAATTAATTTTAATTTTAAGTTCACGACAAACTGAACCAGGAGTAAAAATTTCCAGGAAAAAAAAATAGTAGTTCATAAGATATATGAGCCTAAAGTTTTGTTATTTCATCACTGACTCACTCACTCATCATAATTCTTAGGACTTCTAACAATCCTAGAAACTTGAAATTTTGTATGCAGGTAGAGTTTATTGCACAAATAAAGGAAAAATTAAAAAATCCGAAACGTTTAAATCAAAAAACATTTTCTGACTTGGCAAATACACAACACAAAGAGGCGAAAATTAAATGCAGTGTCGGATACAAATTTGTATCCTTGTTCTGCGACGCTCAAATGAAAAAAATAATATTTATTATTTTATTTATGTTTGTGGTGTGTATTTGCCAAGTCAGAATATGTTTTTAAATTTAAACGTGTAGAGTTATTTGGGAAAGAGAATAGAGAGAGGGACAGACAAACATAATGTACTTGCACTGGATAAATTATACCTAGTAGAACTTATTAGAACAGGGGGAGACTTGGCTAAACCTATGATCTCACAACTGTTTACGCGAGACTTGGCTTATTTGTTTACACTAGTGTTTTTGTTGGGATTTGTTTACTTTTTATAGAGTTTTAGGTGGTAGCACCCCCAAATTGATATCTAAAATTCATTTCTCGATTATTTGCCCATGGGGAAAAATGGTGTCAATTTTTTAGACCGTGTATGCCAAATTTCAATGAAATCGACGTAAAGTAGCGTAGTTTCCATTTCCACGTGTGTGGACAGACTAGAGACAAATATTTAACTTTTTTTGATTTAGGGGTCTCAAAACGTGTAAATCTATCAAAATTCGATAGAAAATTGTTCGCCTACTCGATACTTTCTGTCTGTATGTAGGGTTACCCAAATTAAATGGTAAAAAAAATCAACCTGTTTATGGATCAAATGCAACAATTAATGTCGAGTTGCATGTGCCCGATTGTCGTTTGTTTTCAAAATATAAATTTATTTTAGATTTTTTCGGAAAATTTTTTTTAAAAAATTCTTCTGTCATTAATTCACCTCAAGGTCCGAAAATTACACAGTACCAAAATTTAACACTTTGCAGTTTATATTTTGTGAAACTAGCGTTTAGTATTTCTCACTTTACAAAATTAGTAAAATGATAAATGGTCTAATTTGCCTGAATAGGTATTAGGTATTAATGTACCAAAAGTTTGGCAACAATTATTTTTAATCCTTCAACCAATTTTCTAGTTAAAATGTTAAATATGTTTACTATAAATCAAGCCAAAATAACCAAATTGGTTTTTTTTATTAAATTATGGTCCGATAGATAATAAAAATCTTTAGATATTGATACTTTATTTCAATCCTTTTTAAAATATTAAAATTAAACTCTAAACATATTAAATACTAGCAAGCTACTAAAAGAGTTTTTTCAATCATAAAAATTCATATATCGTATATTAATTATTATTATTATTATTTTTTACTAAAATATGTATAAAAAGTTTCACTTTGGAAAAGCAAGTATGCAAATATTATCCATTAGCTTCTTATAGGTATGCACTTATTTGGTTCTTTTTTGGGGTAATGACCGCTAATTCGGAATCGAGGTATATATTTGTGATCTACATTCAGGGCCGGCGCAAGGGCCATGCGAGACATGCGGACGCATGTCGTACGGGCGCCGTACGGGACGTGGCGCTGGCAAAGCCAGTGTCTTCCTTAAAGATTTATTTATTATAATAAATAAATGTATTATATTTATTTATTATTATAATAATATATAAAGTAAAACCAGACTAAAATGGACCCTGATACCGCATGGAAACCTGTCATAACGGACAAAAAACTGCAGGAATTTTTTCTTAATGATTATTCCTTGTTCAAACCGGAAACGGAAAGAAATTCTGGGCTGGAATATTTGACTTTGTTTATCTAACAATAACTGGCGTAAATATTGATTGATTTGAACAAAATTCACATGTGCATCTCATAATTTGTGACAACTGCATAGCTTTTGAAAATTCTACACTAAATATTTTCAAAATGGCGGCTAAAGTGACGGACTACTAAAGAGAAGTTTTAGCCAGTATGACATGTTTACATCGTTTCAAAATTATTTAAGATTAGGCAAAGAGTATACATATTTTCAAATTTCACATTCATATTTTAAATATGGTGGCCAATTTGACAGAAGACTAAAAAAGGTCTTAATCGGCGTGGCATGTTATGCATAGTTTAAAAGGTCTTTAAGAATAGGAATAGAACTCGTAATCTGCAGTGAAGCTAATTGGAAGTGTAAAGACATTTTTGGACAATAAGAGGTCGAAAAATGAAAATAAAATAGAGTCATTATTCGCAAAGGAACTGACAAAAAAAAAGTTCAGATTTCACTGATGAAGTTGTGGTGAGGCCAAGAAAGAGTAAACCACAATTTATGTTACGAGGGTGAAGATGAAACTGTAAAGACTGGGAATGAATTGTTTTGTTATCCTCGACACTGCAATTAATTCTTTGACAGAGAGGTTTGAACCAATGAAAATCCACGGAAATTTTAAATTTCTCTATGAAATTTAACAATAAGACAGATGTGAAAAAGGCGTGTAGTCAGAGAACAATGCAGAAACATACGACTATGCAGTCAGTATTGACGGCAGATGATAAGACTGATATCAATGGGGGGGGGGGGGGGGGGGGGACTGCTGAGGGGTATCATAATTTTAGCTCCAATGTTGTCCGAAGATAGTTGCCGTTAAATAGCATTGTCATACTTAACAGCTATCAGTGAAATTTACATTTTTCCTAATGTGTTTGTCGCCATGTTGCATTGCGAATTGCTTACCCTCCCTATATTAGTGGCCAGCAGAGAAAGGAGTTTTTCAAAACTCAAGATTAAAAAAAAACTACCATCGGTCAACCATTTGTCAGGTCATAGGTTGGCAATTGAAAACCAACTTCTAAACACTATCAATACCAATTTGATTAAAAGACTTTCCCAAGGTATAAAGGCTAGAAAAGTATGTTTTTAAATGTATTGTTAACAATTTTTTAAATGTTCTCGACATTCATTAAAATATAGTATAAGTATAAATTAATTTGTTTATGTAATCCCTTTATTCTTATGTTTTCATCAAAAGTTGTAAAAATATTGTGTTGATTTATTTCTGTAACCTCATGTTTGTTGTACAGTACAAACTTATTTAATTGATAAAAAGGCAAAGAAGTGTGATTTACTGGATAATCATAAAACATAGGTAAATAGGTTTTTGTGAGGTTTATGTTTAAAATTTATAGATACACTACAGTGGCGAAACTATGGGCCCGCACAGGTCTGCATTACGGGCGGGCCCCCGGTGCCAGGGGGCCCCCAAATCCAATGTACCAATGTCGATGGGGGCCCCCTTTAAAGCATAATAAAATCTAACTATCTGGGAATCATACTTCTATACCAGAACGCCGCAAGTCCTTTTTTTATGCTCATAAATTTTCTTTTAGCGAGGAGGGGACCCCAAAAAATTCTTGCAGGAGGGGGGGCAATGCTCTAGCTACGCCACAATATACATCGACACATATTGGCGTCAAATCTACATCTCGCATGTCCCAAAAAAAACCCTTGAACGACATTTCAATACGTTGACGACTACATTCAATACGTTGACCTGTCTACATTTCAATACGTTTACAATAATACCCCACTCACATTTTTTTTTTTTTTTTTGTTTTAATAATTTCGGGGGTAAAATGGCAGCAGATATCAAAACAAATTTAAGTGGAAATGTTTGTTTTATTAAGGGGTGTAATTGGTACGAAAATTTCAGAGCAATAAAAATGTTCGCGTGGAAAAATGTTTTCTTCGAATTTTTAAAAGTTTTGCTGTTTCAGCGAAATGATGTCGTCACAAATTTATGATTTTCTGGGCAGCAAAACTATATGTGAATTATGCGGTTAAATTGTGAGATTTATGCGTGACACAGACAGACTGACTGACATCAACCCAATAACCTCTCAAATGGTCTTAATATCGACCAAACAAGATAATTCCGTTATAGTCTCAGTTTCGAAGTTTTTGTACTACAATACTTTTTCTAGGAAAAAGTTCTATTTTTACCACCCTAGGGTGGTAAAAATAGAAGAATTCTTCACATTTACGCACGATTAGCGAGTTTGTTTACATTTAACAAAACTAATTTGCTGTTTGTTTAATTAAAGTAACTGTTTATATCGAGTTTTTTTTGTGAAAATCAATGAGTGATTTAAATGATTATGACGAATATGAGGAGAATAATACGCCTCCCGAAATAAATAATTCGGCACAAAATACAACTAATGAATTAATGTAATCTTTATCAAAAGATAAATACGAACTTGTATTTTTTTCAATTTGTGAGTAGGTACTATACACATATCATATATATGGCAAATACAAGAGCGTCCTGCTTTTAAGGATCACTTCATTGATATTGATAATGCATTTAAGACATTAGCTGAAGAGGGAAAGCAGCAACAAAAAAATACCTTATTAAATGCATGCAGTGGCGTGGGCTGGGCGTGCGCATATCATTATTTATTATAGTAGCAGTAGCAGTAGCAATAATTGTTACTTCCCTATGATGGAACCTGGAACCCGAAGCAAAACCATTTTATTTGGAGACATTGAAATAGTCAAAGCCAACATGCCCATTCAAACTATTGTTGACATGTTGCGAGTTCATCGGGAAGATGTGGAGAACGTCACAACTTCTGTTTTGAAAGAAACAGGTAACATCGTAGCATTTGAATGTAGAACAGAACTCAAGCGCAGAGCAACTGCGGTAAGTCAATTGCGTGGTCTTATCTCCACGTGGGACACATGGTTTTTTTAATCAGTTGATTAATATTTTGATGCTTTACAATATTCCTAATTGCTTAGTATCTTAGCTCCGGTTTATTGGAGATGGACTAACAGATACTCTAGAAAATTTGAAACCAAAATTTAGAGGTTGAAACTAGAAATAAATGAGAGGGTAAGTTCTCCTAATTGAGGGGTAAGAATGAGAAATAAAATATCATATAATATATTTAGATAGAGCTTAGAGGTTGCTTAAAGATAAAAGTATAAAAGATATTATATGAAATAGATGAGAACTTACCAAGATGTAGTGGAGACGATGCTCCTGTGCCGCCACCAGAATTCGAACTCGACTCTCCCCGCGGGCGTGAGAGAGTACTCGTGAGTAGGGCGGGGGGTCCGGATAAAGCTGGTGTTTCCACCTCGGACCGCGCGCCGCGCGTGGAGCGCTGGTATACGTCCCGCGAAGACCCGAGGCTAACATTGGGATGAATTACATATATATATAATATATACTAAATAGAAATAATTAATGGGAAAAAATATTGAGCAAAATAAGTACAACCTCGGAAATAATTAAATATAAAAGATAAACTCAACTAGGGAGAAAAAGGAACAAGACCCAACACTAATAGAAGCTTTAGTCCCGAAACGTGTTATTGTTGTGCGGATTTTTTGTTATTCTTTCTTCTTTTTTATTTATGTTTTATTATTAAATAGTTTCATTTAAAATACTAAAATATTTCAAAATGGCTGACTGGGGACAATTGTAATATTGTTTTTAACAGGTTAAACATTTTTATTACACGCTCTTTCTCATCTCGTCCTCCAGGTTTATAAGCTCTGCTCCCGTTTCCACCTCTAGCAGCCAATAGGAAATCTGCAAAAGTACGTTTGTCCCTACATTGCAAAAATATGTATGTCCACATATACAGCATTTTCCCACTGTATCCTATTCGTCCTTTTCCAAAAAAGGAAGGTGCTGGAAGAAAGAAAGGTAAACGTTCAATCCTTACTGTTAAACCTGAAAAGCTAGCTCTTGAGGAAGAACAACATAAAAGAAAAGCAAAAAGAACAATACAAGCAAGGCAAAAAAGTTTGAAGATAAAGCAAAGGAAAAAATGTTGGCCATAAAAAAGTCAAATTCTAAAACTGTTTCCTCAGAAAATACTATGATTGTTTTTGCCTTGTTTCTTTAGACTGACCCCAATCTCCGCTATATATCTATATCTGAAGTGATTTGATCAATTATTACTTGATACTAAGACGATAATCTCAAGTAAAAATTGATGCTGGTTTTTTGAAATTTTTTTCTTATGACAAGTTACGGCGTCGAAACTTTACTGACAACTGACCAAAATTGGAGCTCATATTGGAAAACAACTAGGTACTACACTTCGCTTTAAAGTACTTCGTAATTAGACCAATTCATGTTTAACAGAAACAGTGGAGTTAAACCGATTTAAGCTGATCAAGCATGTTGCAAAGCCATTAACAACCAGCCATCAGTATCAGGATAGATTCCTTTAATAATCTCCTTATAGATAGGATAGGATAGATCCTTATAGATAGGAGGATAGATTCCTAAAATAAAGGAATGTCCTTCGTCTTAGAATGTGCATATGCCACTCGGCCTGTAAACACTTTCTCACTTGTTCTGTTTTACCGAGCCAAAGTCTAAACGCGTAGTATGGACGCATACTACGTGGTATATACTTTAGAAAAATTAAAAAGGTTTAACCAAACCATATTGAGAGGCGACAACATTGCCATATTATACAAAAAAAATATTCTAAAATCCGTTTAAATCTGATTTAATTTTAGCTAGGTATTTAATTTTGGCGTAATGCCTCGTCCATTCCAGATTGGCGAGCAAGAACCTAGCTACAAGCTTTGGTCATGAACAGGCACTGTTTTAGACTGTGCCTATTTACGACCAAAGCTCGTTGAGGTGCGCTTGCGGACTGTTCAGCAATCTGGATGAGGCTTTAGCAAGTCAATGTTTAAAGTATTAACTTACTTGTTAGTTTTAACAGAAGTGGGTTGAAAACATCTAAACGCCTAAACCTATCACGAACTTTAGCAAATAAACAGTGTACAGACAATAATAGCGCAAAAAAGTACTCCTCATATTTTTGCCTCTTGTTATACAGAATATATTAAGGTGCGTATGTGAGACCTGCAAAACAATTATTACAGGTGTACAAGTATAATAAAAAAACATGCCTTGATTATCGATTACATATTTCAAGGAGCCCTCATTGAGGTTGAAAATTTAAATGACGTGAATTGTTGAAATATTGACATAGTGTACTTGCCTGTCAAAACGGATAATTTGTTTACAATGTTGATATTAAAGAATTCCGATGTTCTTGACTACTAAGGGAATATGCTGTTTGGTGGGACTGTTTTATTTTGTAATACCGCGTGTGATAGCTTATCAGGAAAGAGAACCCCGACTCGCAGGTGGAGTACCGGCAAAATTAGGCGACTTTCCGTATCTAGCCGCTTCTCTTCATCCTGAGGTAATCAGTTATATTTGCTATAGTTGTTATCCACTTTATTTTTACCTCTTACGTTATATCAGGACAAGAGAGTTGATTAAAACTTTTTTTAAAGAATACCGGCACACCATATTTATTTAGTTGTATCTAGTTAGGTATTACGTACCTAAGAAAAAGCTTCCTCGTATGAACTTCGGCCTAACAAATTTAACAAAATTCAAAGATAAAAAAAAAGAATCGGTTCGGTACCTAATTTTATAAAAAACTTAGTTTCTTAATTCTGAATGTGAATAGCCAATAGAATAATAACAAAATAAGTTGCTTCAATTAATTTACGAAAATTGTGCTTCATCATTCAACATTTTTACAGTAGTTTAACAAAATTCAACTATCAGAAAGTTATACTATAAAGTACAGAGTAATTAAACGGGATTTCCCCCTCTAGTAGATTTTCCCCGAGTAGACTTTTCCCTTAGTAGATTTTTCCCCTAGTAGGATTTTTTCCCCTAAAGTATAGACTTGGTGTTGTTACTTCAACACTAATCATGCCTTGGGGCCATATGGTAAATTTTACCTCCAGAATGCATAACATCGCGTTTTTATTTTTTTATAGAGGTTATAGTTATAAAATTATCTAGCCTCTGGCTGGCGTTCTGGTGATGGAAAATTTGCTACATTTTGCAACGAAACCTTTTGGAATGGTCTCCTATATATTACTATAGCCGTTAAGCACGTGGCAACGGACTGAATAAATATGGTTGCCTTATCAATAAAAAATAATTTCAAGGTGAGTCGTCACCATCGTCGGGACACAACTCAATTATAAATGCATAAATGAATAATTCAAATATGTATAAAAAAAATAAATAAAAAAATGCAAGAAAAAGATCTGAAAAATCATTACTAATATTAAATAAGAATGAGTCGCGGTCTCCAACTGGAGACCGCGTCTGGTGGTCATAGGTTCAAATCTAGGATTTAGCTCATCAATTTTTAACGTTATAAATCATTTCGAGTTGCGTCGCCGTTGTCGGGACACTACTCAATTGTATTAAGGATATTAACAACAATCTGTTTTAAATTTCCTTCTCCTCTTTAGAGGGTCGCCTAAACACTTTTTTTTGTCACCCTTCTTCTATTTAATGGTTTTTGGAATAATTCAAAGTGAATTACTCAATGATGTACTATCAATTTGTCGACCAGGAATCTCACTTCTTATCTAATCAATTTACAAATACATGTATTTAAGAAGTAAATATTTTCTTGGTTGTTCCATTAAGAATGATCAAATTTTCTTCTTTACTCTTGCATTAAAATCTTCCTTATAAATTAACCAAAAAGAGGCAAAATTATTAAATATTATTATTATATTATTAAATTAGAAGAAATTATTCACTTGCAAGGTTACAGCTTTATATATGTATATATTATACAATAAAATATGTATGAGTAGTTATATTAGGGAAAGTAATAGTATGTATTGAATATTACAAGCTTATGTATGTTTAAAGCCTTAATTTTTCTTTTTCTTCTGAAATTAGATTCGTTGCACCGCTAGTATAATCAGAGAGGATTGGCTGCTTGGAGCCGCGCACTGCTACGTCATCGATGGTATTATGGTAGTACCTGAAGATGTAGTAATAGTGGCTGGTGTCACAGATTTTCTGGATATGCTCTCACCCTACAGGCAAAATCGACTTGCAAGACATATATACATACATCCAAAATATGAGGTAAACAAACGAAAGCTTATTCTACGACAATTGTTTTATACATCACAATAATGTTTTGTTTTTTTTGTTGTTTTTTTCTCAGTATAAAATAAGTATTAAAATAAAACTTTGAGTCCTAACTAAATTTACAATAAAATAAAATATGATTGATGCTTCTTGCTTAGTTAAAGATGCAGCACCTAATATACTAGCTTCGTTGATAGCATCTAACCACTCGCCTCAAACGAGATGGAGTGGAAAAAATACTGTTCTGATCAATAAAAATGTAATCTATCTTAAAAATCTATACATCTTATATTATCTAAAAGGGTATCTTAAAAATATATTTGCGGTTCCTTCCTATTGCAGATCATAGATCATACACATATCTTTATTAGACTTACATCTTCTAAGCTGTAAATTTCTTTAATAAAAAGTTTGATACAAATAGTTTTATAACAATATGTACATATTTATTACAGGAAGAAGTTTTATCAAGTTCAGATTTAGCGGTGGTTAATGTGGCATCATTCCAGAAAACACTCTTCGTCAACACCATACCAGTGTCAGGAGATCCATTCGCTTTGGAAACTGAAGTGCGATGTATGGCAAGCGGATGGGGTAAAATATATTTTTCCGTCTACGATAGAAATTCTTGTATGCGCACAAAGTTGACTAAAATAATTAAGTCGTTTACAACTGTTTTTCTACTTATTCAATGGCAGGAGAAAGCAATCTACAAATGTCACCGTGATAGTGAACCTATGACTCGAGACGCGAGTGTCAGAGGATTATGGCATCGTTAACTAATACCTAGGTTGCCAAAGATAGGTGATTGTGACCATGTTTTTTTCCTCTAGATATTCCTCCTTAACAGAAACTCAGCAGGGGAACTTGAACTTTTGTCTAGTAAAAATTTATGTTTAACAAGTTTTGGTTCGGCAAGGACTAGGTCTGGCCTCACACTACAAACTTGATCGGCCGATAGTTTAATGGTTTGCTTAATTAGTATGAAGACTAAATTATTAGTCTGGTGTGCGCGGGTAAACCCAATCAGACTAACCATCTGCCGATCAAAAGTCTGTTGTGTACAGTGAGTCTAGTCTTCAGCTCTGGATACAACTTTAGCAATATCTTCAAAGGCATAAGACCCTAAAGCAACTTTTAAAAGAGTGAGTTACCATATAAGTTTGATAAAATGGGAAAGGAAACAGTAAATGGTAGCTGGAAAAAGGCATTTTTCTCCCACAGTAGTTGCAGATTTTAAAACCCGTTTTTAAATGACTCAGGTTTTAACTGGAGATGGTGGGAACAAAGCATATCTCCATCGTTTAGAAATCATTCAAGATCACAACTGCACGTTTCATGAGAACATATAATTTTTTATTGTCCAACACTTGAAGAGAAATATGTCTACTTGGACTTGGGGTATATTGTTAACCAAGGAGGCATAAAAAAAAAATTTCGTTCTTTAGAACGAACATTCCTCCGTTGCCTTCGATAAGCTTGGAAGCAAAAACTAAACAATCGATGGAAGGAATAAGCGTGAAATAATCGATAGTGAAACATAAAATTATAACATGAAAATCTCAAAAAGAAAGGCTTCTTTCATCCCGGAGGCCATCGACAACAAAACGAAGATTAATTTTATTATTTTTGACATTGCTAACATAAAGGATGTTTTTACTTACTAGCTTCCAAGGAAAATTGAGCAATTGAAATTCATAAAATGTAATAATTTTTAGCCAAATAACTTAACCATTATGTAATTGACAGGTGATCACAAGGAAAATTCAAATAACACAGTTCTTCGAAAGCTGCCCGTTGTTGCTGCTCAAAGTGAAACCATCTGTCATGGTTTGAAACCATATCAGAGATTCAACATGCTCTGCTTGAAGAAGAACCATGGAAAAGGTCTTTGTGACGGAGACAGTGGAGGACCTCTTGTTTGTGATGGTATTTCATATTTTTTATTAATTCTTTACATAGTTTATTTCAGTAGAACAAAATCAAAGAGTCCAGCTTAAAACAAGGAAAATTTGCTTAGATTTTCTCCATTCTTTAATATGTTTACACTTAACTCTCATAAAACAATTAAATAATAACCACCATACATAATCATAATAATGAAACATTAACTAACAAATAATGACCATATTAACCATAATTAATGATATCCACCAAAAGAGTAGACACCATGATGCTAATAAAACTTACATTTATAAACTAGATCATTCTAACTTCCTTCTGTACGTATAGTTTTTTCAAACTAGATATATTATTTACAGAAAGTATACATATAGATATACGCATTTTAAATAACCAATTTAAGAGAAAATCTAGTTTCTTATTCCTATAGATATTGAATGCTAAAAATCGAAACAGGTACATGTAAACAATCCCAAGAGAAATCTATTTCAACCAAAGTTTCCAACAAATCTGTAGGGTTTAGGACAGAACAACAAGAAGCGTAGATAACTATCAATTGGTTCAGTCTTGGCAAACCCAAGCCAATGACTTAGATGTATGCTCTTTTAACGCCTCTATCCCAAACTTCAGCCATTGCCAACTGGTGAACATTTTTAGATTTTTGATTTTCTCAACTGATCCAATCAAAAAGATGACCCTGGACCATCTTGGACCTGTCGTAAGAAGCCAGACAGATTTCTGTAACAGGCAAACGAACCTTGTTCTTATCTTAAAACAATTGTTTATTACTATTTTTGAATCAGAGCTTACCAAAGGTAACAGTCATTGTGATCATTTTGAAGGAAGTATTTTTTTTGTGTCAAAATTCAAAATTACTAGACAAAAATTCATCAGGATTTTTTTTTTTTTTTGTTAAAATATATCTTAAATAGCTCGTCTTATTTTAATTAAATTTGGATGATAAACCAAAATTTGCCCATTGTGTTGGTCCATTCAAATAAATGAGACCCCAGAGAATCGAATCAGGCATAAACAAATACTCTTTCAATTTCTAGTGGGATACATTATTTTATATACTTGGAAGTTCTGTGCCGCACTAATTGGCAGATTATTTTAAAATAGAATGACTTTTTTTTAATTGAGACACTGTTTTTAACTTCTAGATAAAGTTGTTGGAGTTGCTCATCAAGTTTATACGGAAAAAAGTAAATGGGAAGCTGTTCCTGACATGGGATGTGGAGCGAGAGACATCGTTCACACCTACATGTTTACCTGTCCCTATCTGAACTGGATACGACTTTTCATTCCTGAAGTACCACCAAAACCCCCAGAATGCTTCATACCCAACAGGCATTCATGGGTTGATTCGTCCCAGTTCGCCCACACTCCTCCCGATCCGGACAACACCTTATTCGGCTTCCCCATCTCGCCACTTAACTAAAAACGGGCATTAGTGTGATGCTCGAAAAAGACAAATTGCGAAATTATGTTGAAAACACATAGTCGAGATTTGGTCGTAAGGAAACCTTACTCATACCATTGAAAATGACGATTTCTCTTTAGCCCAATGCAATATCCTTAAATAAAATAAATAAATAAGGAAAACTATGAGTAACTGAAAGGATTCTCGAAGTACTTGTTCAATAATTAGTTTATGTTAAAGACTTACATAACAAGTGAAAGTTATCAAACATTTAAATTAAAAAAAAAAAAAATGATATTTATTACATCAAAGAACCTTTGAGAAGAAACTTTATAGAGGTAAACCTTTGAATTGAGCATATGAAGCCAGAAGTGGATCTTTACGAAGGAACTTTATAGAGGTAAACCTTTAAATTGTGCATAAGAAAGCAGAAGTGAATCTTTAAGAAGGAACTATATAGAGGTGAACCTTTGAATTGTGCATATGAAGCCAGAAGTGAATCTTTACGAAGGAACTTTATAGAGGTAAACTTTTGAATTGTGCATATGAAGCCAGCAGTGAATTTTTAAGAAGAAACTTTATAGAGGTATAAACCTTTGAATTGAGCATGTAAAGTCAGAGGTGAACCTTTAAGAAGAAACTTTATAGAGGTATGAACCTTTGAATTGAGCATGTAAAGTCAGTGGTGAACCTTTAAGAAGAAACTTTATAGAGATATGAAACTTTGAATTGTGCATATGAAAGCCAGAAGTGAATCTTTAAGAAGAAACTTTGAATTATGGATATGAAGCTTGATGTGAATCTTTACGAAGAAACTTTATAGAGGTAAACCTTTAAATTGTGTATATGAAGCCAGAAGTGAACCTTTACGAAGAAACTTTATAGAGGTATTAAACTTCGAATTGTGCATATAAAGCCAGAGTTAAATAAAGAACATTGTTATAGAAGAAGGAATAGTTAAGGCCTACTTTCATATTTCCCAACTCAAGATTAGAAGTGTAAAGAATATTTTTATTAGTCTAGTGTACAGATTTTTCTTTAATCTAAGAAATGTTTAAACTGAATTAATAACAGAAATAACACCTCTTCATAACAGATTTAGTAGTTAATAATCAAGGAACAAGATGTTCGCTTAGGAAAAACTAAAAATCTAAAAACAAAAAATATATATGATGCGTTATAGTTATGTATATATACGGTCGACAGTTGTAATTATTATTTATATGCTAAGTAATTATAATTGTCAATTTTTGCGGTCTGTGAATTATAGTAGAAACCGAGGAGGAAGAAAAATAGAATAATTAAACTAAGAATTAATTTAATTTAATAAACGTATATTTGAAAATAATTGTGTTCTGTGTATTTCTTTTCTTATCATCTCCTACTACTGGCTGATTTTGAAGATAAGATGTCTTATCTATGTATATTGTATATACTAGATATTAAAAATGTATAATTCCAACAAATGTAGGTAAATAAACACAATTTATGAGGTTTCTACAATAAAAAACAAATTAAAATATTAATTTTAAAGTAATACATAAAACACAAATATATACATAGATAATACAAATAAAATTAAATAACACTTAAAAGTACCGGTCTGGAAATCCTACACATGACTTCCATGAAATGTTGTGGTGTCAATACGTGAGCAAGAGAGAACTCAGAATAAACTACATTGTACAAACAGCTAATATCGATTACAGTTTTGCAACAAAAGTCAAAAATAATAATGATAATAAACACAATTAAACATACAGTTAACATAAAAATAAAATGTTACCTTATACATGTTGCTAGAATCTAAAAAGGTTTTTTTACATCTAGAGTTCAAGGTAAGTTTAAGCGAAAACAAAACAAATTTGTTAATCTTTATCCTTCATAACAAAAAACTTAATTATTCAATGTTCGTTTACATTTTCTTTATACTTGTTTTTAACTATACAATATAATAATAAAATAATTTGGAATCAGCTGATAAAAATTATTGTTTACAAAGTAAATAAGACGGTATTTCTTTACTTTTAAATTTCGATTCTTGCGTACGTATGTATGTATGTATGTACGTTCGTTCGGAACTTTAATCCTTTATAACATCGCTTCAAGACATCGTATAGAGATGCGGTTGCATTTTTTATAACCTTGGACGGAAAAACTGATGAAAAACTGACGGCGCAAACCCGAACATCGTAGCTCAAGACGTTTCGGAGCTACAGTCACTTAAGCACGAAATCAGTCTGTCGACGATAACTTCAGTAGGCTTTATTTGATTTAAATTTCCTTTGGGGTATAGGGTATATATGTGTCCTACATGGTAGATTGTACCTATTCTTTTTGAGCAAAATCGGATAAGCGGCTTGGGAGATTTGGCATTTTAGTGTTATTTTTAGATTTTTTTCGGAACCAAATTGCGGCTAAACTGTAAGTCGTATCGAAAAAGCGAATAACACCAGCGTAACTGATTTTAAAAGATCTACAACTTTGGTCCTATGACTTTTTGTCGTAGGACCATCCCTTCTACCTTAAATAGAGACATGTTTTCATTTGTGTTAAATTTTCGATTTTGAGCTCTTATATCATGTGAAATAATTGACCGATTTAATTTCTGATTGGGGTGCTTGAACCGCACATTAATGCCCTTTAAAAGGAGAATTTATTATTGTAATTATTTGTAGTACTTATAAAGAAGAATCGAAATTTAAAAGTAAAGAAATACCGTCTTATTTAATTTTTAAACAATAATTTTTATCGGCTGATTCCAAATTCTTTTATTATTATATTGTATAGTTAAAAACAAGTATAAAGAAAATGTAAACGAATATTGAATAATTAAGTTTTTTGTTATAAAGGATAAAGAGTAACAAATGTGTTTTGTTTTCGCATAAACTTACCTTAAACTCTAGATGTAAACACTCTAGATATAAGAGCTCAAAGTCAAAAATATAACAAAAATGAAAAACATGTCTCTATTTAAGATAGAAGGGATGGTCCTACGACAAAAAGTCATAGGACCAAAGTTGTAGATCTTTCAAAATCAGTTACGCTGGTGTTATTCGCTACGACTTTCGATACGACTTACAGTTTAGCCGCAATTTGGTTTCGAAAAAACCTAAAAATAACACTAAAATGCAAATATCTCCCAAACCGCTTGTCCGATTTAGCTCAAAAAGTATAGGTACAACTATATAGGACACATATATACCCTAAAGTAAATTGAAATCAAATAAAGCCTACTGAAGTTATCGTCGACAGACCGATTTCGTGCTTAAGTGACTGTAGCTCCGAAACGTCTTGAGCTACGGTGTTCGGGTTTGCGCCATCAGTTTTTCCGTCCAAAGTTCTAAAAAATTCCGCAAACCGCATCTCGATACGATGTCTTGAAGCGATGTTATAAAGGATCAAAGTTCCGAACGAACGTACGTACATACATACATACATACGTACACACAGACATACATGTATATGAAACGGATTTTCCTAATACCCCCGGGTTCGTAAGACCCCTCCTTCACAGAGATCTCGGAATCACGTTTTGGAGGGTATCACCATCACCATACTTCCATTTTCATGGAAGTAAAAACTAAAAGGTATTAACTACAACCAAGAAAAAACACATGTAGGTACTTTCTCTTTATGTATATGAAAAAGTAAAAAACGAGCCACGCCCTTTTTTCAGCTTCAGCTATATTTTGTAAAGTATAACATTTACGTCAAGAATTGTTATTACATTGTTTAAAGATAATTTAATTTTTCTTTAATTTGCAAGTCACAAATCAATATAATTTTTTTCTCCTCTACAAAATTCTTTTTTGTTTCATTTTTATAATTTTCTAGGACGAAACAGAAAAGAAATCGAATGTTTTTGTTGTCCTACAAATTGAAACTCATAATTCATAATACTCGTATTTTTCGATTTAAGGCTGACAGAGATAATTTAAAGTGAAAACACCAAGGGACGTACCACCAATGTCTTCAGGGAAATTTCCTGAAGCGCCGCTAAGCCAATTATAAAAAAGAAAAATTGGTCCGGCAATTCGAAAAAAAAACTTTCTCCTATCAATATGTTATTTTATCAGTACGGTGCCAGCGATTCAATAGCTCAATTCTTACTTCTCACAAAATGTGTAAGTGGCGTTTCAGACAGCAATAGATGGGTCAAAAAGACAAAAAAGAAAAATAACGAGTTATAAGGTCGGATCACAGCTAGCGGATACGTAATTACGGAGGCCCGAAGGGATTCATCTATGGCACGCTTTTGCGGCGCCGCAGAAAGTTGGTTCCAAACCATCTTTTTGCGGTGCCGTTTTAAAACCTATATGATACGGCTGCGATCTTAAATCAAATGTCCAATTCAAAAATCCTTTCACAAAAGTTGTTTATATCACAAAAAATTCCAAGGTTCCAGTGCAACTAGTTTTTTTGAAATATCGTCATGTCTGCATTTATTAAAAAAAATTAATAAATAGCATTTATTATTAAAATTAGGCGCTGCGATTTCTATTAAAATTAGGCGCTGCGATTTCTATTAAAATTAGGCGCTGCGATTTCTATTAAAATTAGGCGCTGCGATTTTTATTAAAATGTAAACAAACTCTATATTTCCCTTCACACCGGCAGAATCAACTTCAATCAACCCTAATATAAACAAAATACTGACTGACATTTTTTCCTTTCTCATATACATTTTCAATAAAGAGAAAGTATTGCTATTGACATGAATTTGTTAATTATTATAAAAGTAAAGAAAAATAATGCGATTTATGACGCTTTTTATTATTCTAATAATTTTTACTTTTTCATACACGTAGTATATAAAGAGAAAGTATTGTAAAGGCACAAAAAAATAGATTAAAATATTTTTATGGATAATACGTTTTGAGGTTCCCTGAGTGTAAAAAAAATTTTTTTTAAAAAAAGTTCTTTCGTCTGTACAGATATGTGGAGCTTAAACTACTGGACTGATTTTAAAACAGTTTTGATTAAAAAATTATAATATGTAGTATATTTAAATACGAATCTTACTATATATTCGTTTTCCCGAACAAAATCTGTCCTGATAAAATAACAATACCAATTATAGATATTTTAATTATTGCAGAGGGTGGGAAAGTAGTGTTCGATATCCTGTCTTGGAGAAATTATTTTTATGTAACATTGTGATAAAAAAAGATATTATTAATAATTAAATGTAACCACTTAACCCCGAAAAATGAAAAAAATTAAGGAATCTTCATAAATCTTGATGAAGGCGAATTATATTCGTGATCGCCTTCACTCCAG
The DNA here is from genome assembly GCA_951217055.1 of Gerris lacustris. Taxonomy (NCBI): domain Eukaryota; kingdom Metazoa; phylum Arthropoda; class Insecta; order Hemiptera; family Gerridae; genus Gerris; species Gerris lacustris. The sequence goes on from OX578276.1 coordinate 44,809,174, forward strand.
CTGATTTAATTTGAGTCAATCCTAATTAACCCCACTCTCTCTGCCTATAATTATTTTCTTTTTTCAGTTGCTTGAGTTGGGATTATGCATGAGGTTTTAACTAACGCAATATTATTTCGATTTCATTTTTTTTCGAAACAGAAAAAAAAGATTATTAAATTACATTTGATTTGATTCATTCATATTCTTATTTTTTCCCATAGATTCCAAATCAATTATCAAAAATTAACAATCAAAATTGATTATTTTAAGTTGGATGGCCTGGGGCAACGTTGGTAGTTGCCCCCAGTATGCGAGTGGATAAATACAAACATCCGGTACTTCTTTAGATTGTTACTCCCCTATATTTATTTAGAATATAAATGACGGACTAAATAACTATTAAGACAAAGGGATGTTTAGTCGAATGTACTTTGGGACAAAGGAATATCACACTTCTGTTTTTATAAGGGCAGTAACAGTCTGAAGAAGAGCATTCCATACACCTTCTTTAGATTGTTACTCCCTTCTGTATTTTTTAGTTAGTTATAGAGAGTAACAATCAAAAGAAGTGCGAAACATCCTTTTACCCGGTACAGATCCCCTATGTTTCATTAATTTATCTCAAGCCGTTTAGATTTTACAAAAATACAAGTTTTATTTTTTTACTATTTTTGGGAGGGTTATTTTTCTATCTTTGCTCCTCTATAGGGAGCAAAATATTGGAGATAGAAAAAAAGTTATAAGTAAAATTTTATTATTGTTCACCATAGAGTCCAAATCTGCACTCCAATTTGAAATTTTGAAGTTGGGTGGCCTGGAGGCAAAAAGGGTGGTTGCCCCTGGTGCAGGATAGAATGAAAACAAACACCCCTTTGCATGTTATAGATATACCACAAGTTTCAGTAATTTACCTCAGACCGATCAAAATGTAAGGGAGGAGGGAGACTTTTGGACCACCCCAGGGCCGTCCACGGGGGAGATGGATGGCGCAAGTTGCGCCATTGAAAAATAAATTGGGGGGGAATTGAAAAATTTGGGGGGGATTCGAAAAAAATTGAAAATACCACCCTTGCCTTATCACCCTTATTTCAAAGCCTAAATGGGCTCTAGCCTGAGCGTCTCATTTTTAGGGTTTCGAGGTCTTCCTAGAAACCCTTATGCTTTTGGTAGTTCATCCGTCCGTCCGTCGTATCATGAAGTCCCCCAAGATCCCGACATACTGAAGCTACAGATTTGAAAGTCAAACTTTTTTGTCCAAAAACAGAAATAAGAGTAAAACACTTAAAATTTCTGCGATCAGCTATCAATTGCGAATTGATTGCAATAATTTATATTTTTTGTAATTTTTAAGTTAGGTATCATTTCAAAGGAATTAAAATTTAGATTACAAATATATATCGCGTTTCCAAAATGGTGTCCTTTCTACCCCCCAAAAAATTAAAACAAAAAACAAAAAAATTCCTCACTACCCCATTAGGAGCAGTCCTGAAAATAAGGCAAAAATATACATCAACGATTATAAGCCAGTATTTGCCCTGAAATGGTCCAGCATAATCTACATGAACTCGCATCCATGGTCTTGCAGGAGGTGCCCAAGAAAATAAAGGGTGTTCAGTAAACTAACGCTATCTGTTGGCAGAGATAGTAACTTTCCTTAAATTATCTTTCTCTGCGTACTGCTGCCATCTGGTGCCTATAACCATAGGTTTTTTGACACTTGTATCCCCACCTTTTAACCTTTTTGTAACCTTCTCTCATAGATTCACTTCACTTCACTTCCATAGACTAGAGATATAATATATAGACCTGCCAGATTGGCGCCAAATCGGTGCAATGACGGTGGCGCTTTCTAGTGGTTGCCCCAAGAACTAAATTAGTTCGTGAGCCTCTACTAGATAGCACTGCTTATAATTTTTTATATTACTTTCTATGCATGTCATTTTTGTAGAAATAAATGCTAATTTTATTTTTTCAAAGCATGTTTGTCATGTATTAGTTTAGATTATTATTTGTTATTTTATTGGTGTTAATTGTTGTTTAAGGTTTTGACATATTGTAACTATGAATAAAGAGATGTCAGATGTTGATGTGATCTAGAAAGTATTGTGTTCCTTAATGTATTCTTTACTAGATAAGATCTAGGAGCAGTATGTTTTTCTATCACACTTCCTCTTTCCCATCCTTTATTATTTGGGGATTTAAACATAACTTTATTCCCTGGCTCAACATCTTTTAACTTCCTAGTATTCCTATCATAATAAAATTTCTGTTTCTCTTGTCTATCTTTTAGCTTTTTATTTAGCTCTCTTATCTCAACAGCCTTAGGTTTTAGGAGGTTTGCAGTCACTGGTAAGTTATCCTTTAACCGCCTACTAAATAGCAATTGAGCTGGTGAAAACTTCAAATCGGGCAATGGCGTATTTCTGTAGTGTAATAAAAACAGTTCAACCTGTGTCCCTGTCATCGTTGATTTCTTTAAAAATTTCTTACACTGACCAACTGCTTTCTCAGCCTGGCCATTGCTTCGAGGGAAATTAGGACTAGACGTAATCAACTTGACCTCGTGACTTTTTAAAAATGTTTGCAATTGTGCACTATTAAAAGGACTGTTATCGGCCATTATTTTGTCTGGGAATCCGTGAACTGAAAATAAATATATCAACTTTTGTTCAATGTCCGAAATTGATTTAGATTTTATTTTTAGTAATTCAATCCATTTTGAATATGAGTCAACTACAACCAAATAATACTTAGAATCATATTCCAAAATGTCTAAGCAAAGCCTCTCCCACGGTCGTTGAGCCAATTTATGAGGCCTAAGAGGCATTTTAGCATTGTTTGATCTAAGTCGCTGACAGACTGTACACGACAACACATATTCTTCTATGTCTTTACTCATGTTAGGCCAAAATAATTTTTCTCTTGCTAATAATTTGGACTTCACTACTCCTTGATGACCCTGATGAATATTATTCAAAATTCTAGCACGAAGTTCTGTCGGTATCACTAATCGGTTATCATAAAACAATAACTGGTCAAACACAAACAACTGGTCCTTTATAGAAGCATAATGACCTATGGAAGAATCTGGGTGCTTTGGCCACCTATTACTTTTTATTAATTCCATTACCCTGCTTAATACCCGATCCTGTTTAGTAGCTACTTGATATTTAACTATTTTATCTGGTGATACCAGTAATCTTTTAACTATGGAGTGTACCACCAGGCTTAATTCATCATTATCTTGTTCGTACTCATCTAAAAATGCTCTAGATAGAGTATCAGCTATATACAGTTCTTTGCCCGGAACATACTTTAACGTTAATTTATACTTAATTAATCTAAGAATCATACTTTGTAATCTACCTGAAATTTTATTAATATCCTTTTTTACTATACTTATCAATGGCTTGTGGTCTGTCCAAACAGTAACTTGCCTGCCGTAAATCAAATAGTGAAATCTCTCTACTGCGAAAACTACTGCCCTTAATTCTTTCTCTATAGGTGCATAACGTTTCTCACAGTCTGATAATGCCCTCGATGCATACGCTATTGGATTATTGTTCATCATTATACAGGCACCCAATCCATCTTTTGAGGAATCACATTGTATAATCAATGGGGACTTGCCATCATAATGTACTAATACAGGACTTTTAGTTATTTGCTCTTTAATCTGAGTTAAGTGTAAGTGCTCTCTAGTACGACGGTATACTACACCATCCTCATTCTTTACTAGATAAGATCTAGGAGCAGTATGTTTTTCTATCACACTTCCTCTTTCCCATCCTTTATTATTTGGGGATTTAAACATAACTTTATTCCCTGGCTCAACATCTTTTAACTTCCTTAAAACTAATTCTTTCTCTATAGGTGCAAACATTTTTAAAAAGTCACGAGGTCAAGTTGATTACGTCTAGTCCTAATTTCCCTCGAAGCAATGGCCAGGCTGAGAAAGCAGTTGGTCAGTGTAAGAAATTTTTAAAGAAATCAACGATGACAGGGACACAGGTTGAACTGTTTTTATTACACTACAGAAATACGCCATTGCCCGATTTGAAGTTTTCACCAGCTCAATTGCTATTTAGTAGGCGGTTAAAGGATAACTTACCAGTGACTGCAAACCTCCTAAAACCTAAGGCTGTTGAGATAAGAGAGCTAAATAAAAAGCTAAAAGATAGACAAGAGAAACAGAAATTTTATTATGATAGGAATACTAGGAAGTTAAAAGATGTTGAGCCAGGGAATAAAGTTATGTTTAAATCCCCAAATAATAAAGGATGGGAAAGAGGAAGTGTGATAGAAAAACATACTGCTCCTAGATCTTATCTAGTAAAGAATGAGGATGGTGTAGTATACCGTCGTACTAGAGAGCACTTACACTTAACTCCTTATAAAGATAAGAATAATGTGGCAAGTAGTAGTAATAAAACGGGCTCACAGTCTCAGCATCGTTCCCCTTATGAGTTAAGAGATCGATCTAAGATCAAGCCACCAGAACGCTATTCAAGTTAATTAATTACTGTACCTTGGTAGCATAGCTAGGGCGGTAGATGTCATGTATTAGTTTAGATTATTATTTGTTATTTTATTATTGTTAATTGTTGTTTAAGGTTTTGACATATTGTAACTATGAATAAAGAGATGTCAGATGTTGATGTGATCTAGAAAGTATTGTGTTCCTTAATGTATGCTTTAATAGATATTATACGGTTTTCAGAGATGATAAATATCTATATAAAAACCAAGTAACAAACCTTGAAAATAATAAAAGAACATTTATTTTTACAAATCATGGCAAATCTTATTTTTCAAAAATTATTTTTTTTACCATCAATGTTTTAATCCAATAATTACATATTGTGCCTTAAAAAAGTACATTAAGTTGAATTATTTAGCAAATAAAAAAAATAAACAATAATGTTGAACACTTCAGCAAATAAGTGACCCATTAAATAATGTAATATATTGGTTTAAAAAGCATTTAGGGTTTTTAAGTTATGAACAGGAAAGCGTAAGATTAGAAACAGACCATAACATAATAAACAAGTATAATTTATTTCAAATAACTCATATACATAACTTTAATATAAATTTCAAAATTCTAAATAAACCCAAATATGCACAACTATATGAACGAATGTAATATTGTCATAAATCAGCCAAAGCATAGGGGATAAGCCAATTGGGTTTTAAATGAGTTGCTTTAAATATTTTTAAAGAATTAATATAAAATTGTATAATATACATCGATTTATTTCCCTGTAAACTAACTTATTAGTTAGTTGTATTCAATGTAGCAAACAACTAGCAATAAAAATTATATTAAATTTAACATCACGTCAAATTAATTATTTATTTTTTTCTAAAATTCTAAATAAACATAAATATGTAATACTGTGTGAAAGAATGTTATTTTGTCATAAATTTGCCAAAACAGGGGATAAGCCAATTGGGTTTTAAATGAGGCGCTTTACATATTTTTAAAAAAATTAATAAAATTGAATAATATATATTTGTAAATATAGACTTTTCCCCCCCTATAAACTAACTAATACAATGTAGCAAACTAGTTTTTCATTCTAAATAAACATAAATATGTACTACTATCTGAAAGAATGTAATTTTGTCATAAATCAGCCAAAGCAGGGGAGTTGAGAGAAGGGGTTGACTGATATCACCTGAGATATCTTGAGAAGAAGGGTGATCAGAGATACCTGTAAATAAATTAGGCAATTGTTAGGGTTTTAATCCTCAAAGACATATGCATTATGATAATACCAAAAAAAAGTCTGTTTGATGGAATAAAAAAAAATGCCATGTTACAGCAACAAACTCACCATAAGTTGACACATCAAACTGTCCACCTGGGTCAGCAGGTAATATCCGACTTCCTTTTGGAGAATCTATCCTCCCTCCTGCACAACAATAAAATTACGTGATTAAGTGATTACATTCTCATTTTTATATAATTCTCAATCATTTATTATTTAAATTATTATCTCGATGTTTTATACTTTCAATTCTATCTTACAATATTTTATCATAATTTTGAAATTATTATTTCAAGGTGGGCGGTATGTTCAGTAAACTAACGCTATCTGTTGGCATTCCTTAAATTATCTTTCTCTGCGTACTGCTGCCATCTGGTGCCTATAACCATAGGTTTTTTGACATTTGTATCCCCACCTTTTGCCACCCTTTACCTTTTTGTAACCTTCTCTCATAGATTCACTTCACTTCACTTCTACATTCTGTTTATGTTCAACCCACGTTCTCTTTCTCATATACTTTAGTTATCAATAGTTTGTTATGTTAAATACACGATATTTCTTCTCACCTAATATACAGTCCGCTTGTTATTATTACCCATACGTAATCATAAGTTTAAGGTCCCTTGGATCACGCATAAGTTTTAAAGTCGTTGAAGATTACACATATTTTTTGGTCATTTGTGCCGCGATCTTTTATTCGTGTATATTCATAAAACGGTGAACGTGTTTTGGACTTTAGTTTGTGAAATCAACTCATCCCATGTTATTTGCTCATCACATCTCACACATAATATTCCGGTTGGATCGTCTACATGAATTATTATATAAGCAGCTTGTTGCTTCGCCATGTGACTTCCTATTCCTACCCACACTCATCCTTATCACAACCTCTCTGTAAAACCCAGAGATCGCACACTATTCAAAACAATCCTTAGAATCGATCTATTCATAACAATCCTAGGAATCGATCTTTTTATGCTTTTCAATATTTACCTTTTTTTTTTTTATACATAATTCATCAACAATCAACGATTACGAGTTAACTTAAATTATTATTTTAGATTCCAAATTAAATCTAATATTACTTTAAATAAAAATAAAACCAGTTTTTTAAACACAATACTAATTATATTATTATACATCGTAGGTTATCCTTTATGATATTTATTATTTCACAGGAATTATCAACTTATTAAGATTAATTGTTCACTTTAAATTGTATTAGGAATTTAATTATAACATAATCATTATTATAATTTGTATATGCTCAAAATCATTAGTAATTAATATACATTTTTATAATTACTGAATAACAATTATTATTGTTTTATATTGTATTCTTACATTACATGTAAATGTTATTTATATTCTTTATCCTCCTAAATTCTTTATTTTCATTATCTTATTTTATTTTTTGTTTTCTTAACTCAGTCTTAGTAATTAAACTAAGTCAATATAAAGTTACACACATTTATTAATCTCAATCAAATCACAATTTTTAAGCTTTTCCTTGACTTATTTAAGGTTATTGATACTTATACTTTATTATTTAGTTTTTATTGGATTAGATCTATTTTTTAACATCTCACTTTTAATTCTCTCTTATTAAACATGGCAAATAAAAAACTTAAGACTAAGACTCAACACAATAGTAGTGAAATTGATTCCCTAATAATAAAGAAAGAAAACATATACGATCAGTTGAATAGATTTAATGAATATATCAATGATTTCGATCCTGAAACATCATCTCATACTCAATTACAATTAAGATTAAGAAAAATAGAAGATCTCTGGACTCAATTTGAAACTGTTCACTCATCTATCGTTGAATTGAACCCTGTGTATAAGCCAGATATATCAGATTTTGAAGACAAATATTTTGAATGTGTTAGCATCGCACAAGATTTATTAGATTCATATCAAGGTAGGGGACTAGCCCAGTCCGTACACTCATCAAATATTAGTCCACAAATAATTATGGGACCACTTATGCATCACGTCCCAGTGAAGTTAGGCTACCATCTAAAATCTTAAAAAAAAAAAATCCTAAATATAAAATATGAAAAAAAAATCCTAAAAAAAAAAAAAATAAAAATCTTAAAAAAAAAAAAAAATCTTAAAAAAAAAAATCCTAAATATAAAATATGAAAAAAAAAAAATCCTAAAAAAAAAAAAAAATCTTAAAAAAAAAAAAAATCCTAAAAAAAAAAATCCTAAAAAAAAAAAAAAAAAAAAATCCTAAAAAAAAAAAAAAAAAAATCTTAAAAAAATCTTAAAAAAAAAAAAAATCTTAAAAAAAAAAAATCCTAAATATAAAATATGAAATAAAAATCTTAAAAAAAAAAAAATCCTAAAATAAAAAAAAAAAAAATCCTAAATATAAAATATGAAAAAAAAAAAAAAAAATCTTAAAAAAAAAAAATCCTAAAAAAAAAAAAATAAAAAAAATCCTAAAAAAAAAAAAAAAAAAAAACTTAAAAAAAAAAAATCCTAAAAAAAAAAAAAAAAAAATCTTAAAAAAAAAAAAAATCCTAAAAAAAAAAAAAAAAAAAAAATCTTAAAAAAAAAAAAAAAAAAATCCTAAAAAAAAAAAAAAAAAAAAATCCTAAAAAAAAAAAAAAAAAAATCTTAAAAAAAAAAAAATCTTAAAAAAAAGAAATCCTAAATATAAAATATGAAATAAAAATCTTAAAAAAAAAAAAATCCTAAAAAAAAAAAAAAAAAAAAAAAAATCCTAAATATAAAATATAAAAAAAAAAAAAAAAAATCCTAAAAAAAAAAAAAAAAAAATCCTAAAAAAAAAAAAAAAAAATCTTAAAAAAAAAAAATCCTAAATATAAAATATGAAATAAAAATCTTAAAAAAAAAAAAAATCTTAAAAAAAAAAAAAAAAAAATCCTAAAAAAAGTTCCTAAACAGGAATTTCAGGAGACCTGGGAAAAATCTCCCGGGTTGAGGCAATCCAAGTTATTCATAAAAGGGCCCTCTTGTGGGCTTACTAAAAATGTGTTAAGTCTAAATAAAAAATCTTGCCAGAAAATGACTGGTTTTTTGACAGGCCACTGCCACCTTAATAGGCATCTACAGCTAATAGGTCTGATCAACGAATCAACTTGCAGGCTGTGTGGCGAGGAGGAGGAGACTCCTGTACATCTGATAAGTGAATGCCCTGGGCTGATTAATCACAGATGGCTGACCTTTGGAGAGCCAACGGTTCCACTTAGTGAACTACAAACGATACCCATTAATAAACTGGTAACTTTTTGTCAGGGAATAAAAATATTATGGGAGTAGAAGATGAAGAGAACAAAGAGAGATGGTATCTTCTGCAACCCGGGTTTGCTCAAAGGACCCACATTGTGGTCTATGTCTCTGGGACTCGCTCCCCCCGGATTCAAAAAAAAAAAAAGGGGAAAATCAAGGACTACGTGAAATTTCGAAATTTAATATTTGGTACACAGGGGTACGGGGTACAAGTAATGAATACGGGGTCAAAGTAATGAATACCCTTCGTGATGCATATGGTTGAAAAGCTCTTTAAGAGTACAGTAATTGTAGTTTTGTCATATTTTCATTTAGGAGGGGGGTAAAATGGAAAATATAACTATATCTATGTATAAAAAGAAGAGTATCTATATGAGAGAATGTCTTTTATACAAATCTACAGTTTTATCCCAATTTGATGCATTTTTACACTCTTTTTTTCCAAACAAGGTGAAGGTCACTGCCTACATGATTTTCCGAAATTAAAATTTTGGTACACAGAGGTACGGGGTACCAATGTCAAAGTAATGGATACCCTTCATGATGCATATCGTTGGAAAGCTCTTTAAGAGTACATTACTGGTTGTTAAGCACGTTTTTGTCATATTTTCATTTAGGAGGGGGGTAAAATGAAAATGTATATCTATATCTATAAAAGTCAACGTATGTGTGAGTGTGCTTAGGTTCTTTATACAAATCAACAGTTTTAATTCGATTTCAATGAAAATTTGCTCACTTGACCTTCAAAGCAAGGGGAAGATATCTGTCTACATGAATGTTCGAAATTAAATTTTTGGTACACAGGGGTACGGGGTACAAATGTCAAAGTTGAAAACCCTACATGATGCATACTGTTGAAAAGCTCTTTAAGAGTACAGTAATTGTTTTTACGTGCATTTAGGGGGGTAAATGGAAAAATATATCTAAAAATCAACGTGTGTGTATATTCTTTATACAAATCCATAGTTTTAGTCCGATCTCGATCAAAAAATGCACACTTGACCTTCAAAGGAAGAAAAAATCAGTGTCTACATGAATTTTCGAAATTTAAATTTTGGTACACTGGGAACAGGGTACAATAATGAAATGAATACGGGGTCAAAGGACTGAATACCCTTTATGATGGATATAGTTGAAAAGCTCTTTAAGATTACATTAATTGTTGTTATGTACAGTTTTGTCATATTATGTATTTTCATTTAGGAGGGGGTAAAATGGAAAAATATAGCTATATCTTATAAAAAAAGAAGAGTGTCTGTATGAGGGTATGTCTTTTATACAAATCTACAGTTTTATCCCAATTTGATGAATATTTACTCACTTTCCCTTCAAATCAAGGGGGAGGTCACTGTCTACATGAATTTTCGAAATTTAAATTTTGGTACAAAAGGGTACGGTGTAAAAATGTCAAAGTAATGGATTCCCATCATATCGTTGAAAAGCACTTTAAGAGAAAAGTAATTGTTGTTATGTACAATTTTATTTAGGAGGGGGTAAAATGGAAATTTATAGCTATATATGTAAAAATCAACGTATGTGGGTGTATGTTCTTTATACAAATCTGCAGTTTTAGTTCGATGTTGATAAAAATTTGCCCACTTGAACTTCAAAGCAAGGGGAAAATGACAGCCTACATGAATTTTGTAAATTTAAATTTGGTACACAGGGGTATGGTACAAGTAATAAATACAGGGTCAGTGTAATGAATACCATTGATGATGCAAAAGCTCTTTAAGAGTAGAGTAATAGTTTTTATGTATTGTTTTGTCATATTTTACTTTAGGGAGGGGGGAATTTAGGATATTTTAAAATTAGCTTATCAAAGAGGAGAGGGTATAGAAATAGGTGGGAGAGCTAGAATCTAGATATTCTTGCATAGTAAAATAATTTATATGTTTCATTATGGTTGTTTATAAACTTATCTAATTATAATAACACTCCGTAGCGAAGCACGGGTACCCAGCTAGTGAAATTATATTGATGCATTTGCTTTATTAGCATCACATAGGAAAAATTACTGGTCCTCTCATTTGTCTTATTTCTGATACACTGAGAATCTCTTGTCTTTTTTGTCCTTTATTCAAATTAAAAAATTATCCTTTTATAATTATAATTGATTTTTAGCCTGAGTATTAGTAAAAGGAACATGCATACCAAATATCAATTAAATTGGTCAACTTTTACTCAAGTTATCGATCGGACACGTAAACGTTACACACAGACAGTAGACAAGATGCATATTTCGTTAAATGTAAGAAACTCGTTTACGCTCGCTTCAAAAATATTGTTTATTTTTGGGATTTTATCAACGATAATGAATGAATACAAACAAAAGTTAATTCACATTAAAGGTAAAACTATTTAAATAGGTAAAGGTACAATATGTACTTAAAATATTAGCGGAATTTTTAATTCTCACTCGACCCTCATAAAGATAGTGTCCCTACGAATGTAGGGATGATGTACGAACGTTTGATGACAAAGTTCACCAAAGTTTCGAGGTTTAATTTGTTTTTGTTTATTGACAATTAGGACATACATCATGCATGATTGTGTTGTTATGAAGGTGAGTGAGGCTCAGCGCCAAACCTTATATTCAAATTCAAACTTTATACCTTCACATATTTCTATAACTAGGCATCGCGTGGCTCTATCATTGAAGCGAGCGTATAGTAAATATGTATTGAATATTGAAAAAATAGATAATCATGAATCATGATGTTGATAGATAATGGGTATAGTAGTAGTACAGCGGCTTGTAGTAAGGGGACCACCCCGCATTCTTACTATTCCTATTCCTCTAACCTAGGGTGACCAAATCGTCAACTGGAAAAAACGGGGTACCTCACTGCGGAACCCAATTTTTGGGGTTTGGGGTATATGGAATACCCCAAGGATAGGGAGGGGGGGTCCAGGAGGGACGGATTAACAGGAGCTGAGGGTTGTCCGCTATTATAAAAGTCCGTTATATTACTAATAATTATTTTAAATAATAATGTAAAAGGGCAAACGTCTATAGAAAGTACAATAAAAGGTGATTACACATCAAACAAAGATAGCTTTAATCACATGTTTAATAAGCGATTTTTAACAATTTCTACCAAAACAAAACCGGATGCACGGTCCTGGCTCGGGCGGCATTTCACAGAAAATCTCTTCTTATTTTTGTCCGCTATAGAAGGGTTATTTGAATTATTGTGAAGTTCTAGTGTACTTAGCTGTTGCCCCAGCAATTTTTAAAATTTCTAATAGAAAGTTGTAAAAATTACAACAATCCATTTGGAAATTATATATGTAGTAGGTACTTGAAAAATTGCAGAAAGTGTCTCCACTCCCAACCTGTTTCGTTCGTCTGTCTATTGAATGTTCACGAGAGAAAATATTCTTTTAGTATTGCTATTATGGGGAGATAGCAAACACATATTGGCATATCTTTAATCTTTAATAATTATGCTCAAACAGAGAGGGTTATTGGTATACGCAACGAAAATACGGGACATTTAGGCGTCCCGGGAGACTTTTTCGGGACACCGGGAATGTTCGTGAAAAACGGGACGATTCCGTTTTTTTCGGGACGGTTGGTCACCCTACTCTAACCCTAACCACACATCTCCTTTTCAATTATTATAAAATGTATCACTTTGCTACAAAAAAAACTACTGCATGTATCAAATTGAAATTTTGCATGCCTGTTTCAATTGTGCATTAGATGGTGTATATGGAGTTTTATTAAAATCGTTAGGTTAGAACGTAAGATATCGGTAATAAGGTTGTATTCTCTATTATAAACGTTTAGGTCCTCTTTAAATAGTTTTAGTGATCTTTATTAAGTCATAGCGGTGTCGCTGTTGGTTTTACTAAAAAAATGTTATTTGAAAAAATGTTCGTCTCATCGAATAGATGATGATAGAATCTTTTCCCGTCCTGAAATTCCAATTTAATTTTTAAACCTCTCGTTTACGCGAGCGTTGCGCGCGAACTCACAATTTTTTTAAGATTTTTTTTAAGAACTTTCTAGATCACATCAACATCTGACATCTCTTTATTCATAGTTACAATATGTCAAAACCTTAAACAACAATTAACAATAATAAAATAACAAATAATAATCTAAACTAATACATGACATCTACCGCCCTAGCTATGCTACCAAGGTACAGTAATTAATTAACTTGAATAGCGTTCTGGTGGCTTGATCTTAGATCGATCTCTTAACTCATAAGGGGAACGATGCTGAGACTGTGAGCCCGTTTTATTACTACTACTTGCCACATTATTCTTATCTTTATAAGGAGTTAAGTGTAAGTGCTCTCTAGTACGACGGTATACTACACCATCCTCATTCTTTACTAGATAAGATCTAGGAGCAGTATGTTTTTCTATCACACTTCCTCTTTCCCATCCTTTATTATTTGGGGATTTAAACATAACTTTATTCCCTGGCTCAACATCTTTTAACTTCCTAGTATTCCTATCATAATAAAATTTCTGTTTCTCTTGTCTATCTTTTAGCTTTTTATTTAGCTCTCTTATCTCAACAGCCTTAGGTTTTAGGAGGTTTGCAGTCACTGGTAAGTTATCCTTTAACCGCCTACTAAATAGCAATTGAGCTGGTGAAAACTTCAAATCGGGCAATGGCGTATTTCTGTAGTGTAATAAAAACAGTTCAACCTGTGTCCCTGTCATCGTTGATTTCTTTAAAAATTTCTTACACTGACCAACTGCTTTCTCAGCCTGGCCATTGCTTCGAGGGAAATTAGGACTAGACGTAATCAACTTGACCTCGTGACTTTTTAAAAATGTTTGCACCTATAAAGAAAGAATTAGTTTTAAGGAAGTTAAAAGATGTTGAGCCAGGGAATAAAGTTATGTTTAAATCCCCAAATAATAAAGGATGGGAAAGAGGAAGTGTGATAGAAAAACATACTGCTCCTAGATCTTATCTAGTAAAGAATGAGGATGGTGTAGTATACCGTCGTACTAGAGAGCACTTACACTTAACTCAGATTAAAGAGCAAATAACTAAAAGTCCTGTATTAGTACATTATGATGGCAAGTCCCCATTGATTATACAATGTGATTCCTCAAAAGATGGATTGGGTGCCTGTATAATGATGAACAATAATCCAATAGCGTATGCATCGAGGGCATTATCAGACTGTGAGAAACGTTATGCACCTATAGAGAAAGAATTAAGGGCAGTAGTTTTCGCAGTAGAGAGATTTCACTATTTGATTTACGGCAGGCAAGTTACTGTTTGGACAGACCACAAGCCATTGATAAGTATAGTAAAAAAGGATATTAATAAAATTTCAGGTAGATTACAAAGTATGATTCTTAGATTAATTAAGTATAAATTAACGTTAAAGTATGTTCCGGGCAAAGAACTGTATATAGCTGATACTCTATCTAGAGCATTTTTAGATGAGTACGAACAAGATAATGATGAATTAAGCCTGGTGGTACACTCCATAGTTAAAAGATTACTGGTATCACCAGATAAAATAGTTAAATATCAAGTAGCTACTAAACAGGATCGGGTATTAAGCAGGGTAATGGAATTAATAAAAAGTAATAGGTGGCCAAAGCACCCAGATTCTTCCATAGGTCATTATGCTTCTATAAAGGACCAGTTGTTTGTGTTTGACCAGTTATTGTTTTATGATAACCGATTAGTGATACCGACAGAACTTCGTGCTAGAATTTTGAATAATATTCATCAGGGTCATCAAGGAGTAGTGAAGTCCAAATTATTAGCAAGAGAAAAATTATTTTGGCCTAACATGAGTAAAGACATAGAAGAATATGTGTTGTCGTGTACAGTCTGTCAGCGACTTAGATCAAACAATGCTAAAATGCCTCTTAGGCCTCATAAATTGGCTCAACGACCGTGGGAGAGGCTTTGCTTAGACATTTTGGAATATGATTCTAAGTATTATTTGGTTGTAGTTGACTCATATTCAAAATGGATTGAATTACTAAAAATAAAATCTAAATCAATTTCGGACATTGAACAAAAGTTGATATATTTATTTTCAGTTCACGGATTCCCAGACAAAATAATGGCCGATAACAGTCCTTTTAATAGTGCACAATTGCAAACATTTTTAAAAAGTCACGAGGTCAAGTTGATTACGTCTAGTCCTAATTTCCCTCGAAGCAATGGCCAGGCTGAGAAAGCAGTTGGTCAGTGTAAGAAATTTTTAAAGAAATCAACGATGACAGGGACACAGGTTGAACTGTTTTTATTACACTACAGAAATACGCCATTGCCCGATTTGAAGTTTTCACCAGCTCAATTGCTATTTAGTAGGCGGTTAAAGGATAACTTACCAGTGACTGCAAACCTCCTAAAACCTAAGGCTGTTGAGATAAGAGAGCTAAATAAAAAGCTAAAAGATAGACAAGAGAAACAGAAATTTTATTATGATAGGAATACTAGGAAGTTAAAAGATGTTGAGCCAGGGAATAAAGTTATGTTTAAATCCCCAAATAATAAAGGATGGGAAAGAGGAAGTGTGATAGAAAAACATACTGCTCCTAGATCTTATCTAGTAAAGAATACATTAAGGAACACAATACTTTCTAGATCACATCAACATCTGACATCTCTTTATTCATAGTTACAATATGTCAAAACCTTAAACAACAATTAACACCAATAAAATAACAAATAATAATCTAAACTAATACATGACAAACATGCTTTGAAAAAATAAAATTAGCATTTATTTCTACAAAAATGACATGCATAGAAAGTAATATAAAAAATTATAAGCAGTGCTATCTAGTAGAGGCTCACGAACTAATTTAGTTCTTGGGGCAACCACTAGAAAGCGCCACCGTCATTGCACCGATTTGGCGCCAATCTGGCAGGTCTATATATTATATCTCTAGTCTATGGAAGTGAAGTGAAGTGAATCTATGAGAGAAGGTTACAAAAAGGTTAAAAGGTGGGGATACAAGTGTCAAAAAACCTATGGTTATAGGCACCAGATGGCAGCAGTACGCAGAGAAAGATAATTTAAGGAAAGTTACTATCTCTGCCAACAGATAGCGTTAGTTTACTGAACACCCTTTATTTTCTTGGGCACCTCCTGCAAGACCATGGATGCGAGTTCATGTAGATTATGCTGGACCATTTCAGGGCAAATACTGGCTTATAATCGTTGATGTATATTTTTGCCTTATTTTCAGGACTGCTCCTAATGGGGTAGTGAGGAATTTTTTTGTTTTTTGTTTTAATTTTTTGGGGGGTAGAAAGGACACCATTTTGGAAACGCGATATATATTTGTAATCTAAATTTTAATTCCTTTGAAATGATACCTAACTTAAAAATTACAAAAAATATAAATTATTGCAATCAATTCGCAATTGATAGCTGATCGCAGAAATTTTAAGTGTTTTACTCTTATTTCTGTTTTTGGACAAAAAAGTTTGACTTTCAAATCTGTAGCTTCAGTATGTCGGGATCTTGGGGGACTTCATGATACGACGGACGGACGGATGAACTACCAAAAGCATAAGGGTTTCTAGGAAGACCTCGAAACCCTAAAAATGAGACGCTCAGGCTAGAGCCCATTTAGGCTTTGAAATAAGGGTGATAAGGCAAGGGTGGTATTTTCAATTTTTTTCGAATCCCCCCCAAATTTTTCAATTCCCCCCCAATTTATTTTTCAATGGCGCAACTTGCGCCATCCATCTCCCCCGTGGACGGCCCTGGGGTGGTCCAAAAGTCTCCCTCCTCCCTTACATTTTGATCGGTCTGAGGTAAATTACTGAAACTTGTGGTATATCTATAACATGCAAAGGGGTGTTTGTTTTCATTCTATCCTGCACCAGGGGCAACCACCCTTTTTGCCTCCAGGCCACCCAACTTCAAAATTTCAAATTGGAGTGCAGATTTGGACTCTATGGTGAACAATAATAAAATTTTACTTATAACTTTTTTTCTATCTCCAATATTTTGCTCCCTATAGAGGAGCAAAGATAGAAAAATAACCCTCCCAAAAATAGTAAAAAAATAAAACTTGTATTTTTGTAAAATCTAAACGGCTTGAGATAAATTAATGAAACATAGGGGATCTGTACCGGGTAAAAGGATGTTTCGCACTTCTTTTGATTGTTACTCTCTATAACTAACTAAAAAATACAGAAGGGAGTAACAATCTAAAGAAGGTGTATGGAATGCTCTTCTTCAGACTGTTACTGCCCTTATAAAAACAGAAGTGTGATATTCCTTTGTCCCAAAGTACATTCGACTAAACATCCCTTTGTCTTAATAGTTATTTAGTCCGTCATTTATATTCTAAATAAATATAGGGGAGTAACAATCTAAAGAAGTACCGGATGTTTGTATTTATCCACTCGCATACTGGGGGCAACTACCAACGTTGCCCCAGGCCATCCAACTTAAAATAATCAATTTTGATTGTTAATTTTTGATAATTGATTTGGAATCTATGGGAAAAAATAAGAATATGAATGAATCAAATCAAATGTAATTTAATAATCTTTTTTTTCTGTTTCGAAAAAAAATGAAATCGAAATAATATTGCGTTAGTTAAAACCTCATGCATAATCCCAACTCAAGCAACTGAAAAAAGAAAATAATTATAGGCAGAGAGAGTGGGGTTAATTAGGATTGACTCAAATTAAATCAGCTGGAGTGAAGGCGATCACGAATATAATTCGCCTTCATCAAGATTTATGAAGATTCCTTAATTTTTTTCATTTTTCGGGGTTAAGTGGTTACATTTAATTATTAATAATATCTTTTTTTATCACAATGTTACATAAAAATAATTTCTCCAAGACAGGATATCGAACACTACTTTCCCACCCTCTGCAATAATTAAAATATCTATAATTGGTATTGTTATTTTATCAGGACAGATTTTGTTCGGGAAAACGAATATATAGTAAGATTCGTATTTAAATATACTACATATTATAATTTTTTAATCAAAACTGTTTTAAAATCAGTCCAGTAGTTTAAGCTCCACATATCTGTACAGACGAAAGAACTTTTTTTAAAAAAAATTTTTTTTACACTCAGGGAACCTCAAAACGTATTATCCATAAAAATATTTTAATCTATTTTTTTGTGCCTTTACAATACTTTCTCTTTATATACTACGTGTATGAAAAAGTAAAAATTATTAGAATAATAAAAAGCGTCATAAATCGCATTATTTTTCTTTACTTTTATAATAATTAACAAATTCATGTCAATAGCAATACTTTCTCTTTATTGAAAATGTATATGAGAAAGGAAAAAATGTCAGTCAGTATTTTGTTTATATTAGGGTTGATTGAAGTTGATTCTGCCGGTGTGAAGGGAAATATAGAGTTTGTTTACATTTTAATAAAAATCGCAGCGCCTAATTTTAATAGAAATCGCAGCGCCTAATTTTAATAGAAATCGCAGCGCCTAATTTTAATAGAAATCGCAGCGCCTAATTTTAATAATAAATGCTATTTATTAATTTTTTTTAATAAATGCAGACATGACGATATTTCAAAAAAACTAGTTGCACTGGAACCTTGGAATTTTTTGTGATATAAACAACTTTTGTGAAAGGATTTTTGAATTGGACATTTGATTTAAGATCGCAGCCGTATCATATAGGTTTTAAAACGGCACCGCAAAAAGATGGTTTGGAACCAACTTTCTGCGGCGCCGCAAAAGCGTGCCATAGATGAATCCCTTCGGGCCTCCGTAATTACGTATCCGCTAGCTGTGATCCGACCTTATAACTCGTTATTTTTCTTTTTTGTCTTTTTGACCCATCTATTGCTGTCTGAAACGCCACTTACACATTTTGTGAGAAGTAAGAATTGAGCTATTGAATCGCTGGCACCGTACTGATAAAATAACATATTGATAGGAGAAAGTTTTTTTTTCGAATTGCCGGACCAATTTTTCTTTTTTATAATTGGCTTAGCGGCGCTTCAGGAAATTTCCCTGAAGACATTGGTGGTACGTCCCTTGGTGTTTTCACTTTAAATTATCTCTGTCAGCCTTAAATCGAAAAATACGAGTATTATGAATTATGAGTTTCAATTTGTAGGACAACAAAAACATTCGATTTCTTTTCTGTTTCGTCCTAGAAAATTATAAAAATGAAACAAAAAAGAATTTTGTAGAGGAGAAAAAAATTATATTGATTTGTGACTTGCAAATTAAAGAAAAATTAAATTATCTTTAAACAATGTAATAACAATTCTTGACGTAAATGTTATACTTTACAAAATATAGCTGAAGCTGAAAAAAGGGCGTGGCTCGTTTTTTACTTTTTCATATACATAAAGAGAAAGTACCTACATGTGTTTTTTCTTGGTTGTAGTTAATACCTTTTAGTTTTTACTTCCATGAAAATGGAAGTATGGTGATGGTGATACCCTCCAAAACGTGATTCCGAGATCTCTGTGAAGGAGGGGTCTTACGAACCCGGGGGTATTAGGAAAATCCGTTTCATATACATGTATGTCTGTGTGTACGTATGTATGTATGTATGTACGTACGTTCGTTCGGAACTTTGATCCTTTATAACATCGCTTCAAGACATCGTATCGAGATGCGGTTTGCGGAATTTTTTAGAACTTTGGACGGAAAAACTGATGGCGCAAACCCGAACACCGTAGCTCAAGACGTTTCGGAGCTACAGTCACTTAAGCACGAAATCGGTCTGTCGACGATAACTTCAGTAGGCTTTATTTGATTTCAATTTACTTTAGGGTATATATGTGTCCTATATAGTTGTACCTATACTTTTTGAGCTAAATCGGACAAGCGGTTTGGGAGATATTTGCATTTTAGTGTTATTTTTAGGTTTTTTCGAAACCAAATTGCGGCTAAACTGTAAGTCGTATCGAAAGTCGTAGCGAATAACACCAGCGTAACTGATTTTGAAAGATCTACAACTTTGGTCCTATGACTTTTTGTCGTAGGACCATCCCTTCTATCTTAAATAGAGACATGTTTTTCATTTTTGTTATATTTTTGACTTTGAGCTCTTATATCTAGAGTGTTTACATCTAGAGTTTAAGGTAAGTTTATGCGAAAACAAAACACATTTGTTACTCTTTATCCTTTATAACAAAAAACTTAATTATTCAATATTCGTTTACATTTTCTTTATACTTGTTTTTAACTATACAATATAATAATAAAAGAATTTGGAATCAGCCGATAAAAATTATTGTTTACAAATTAAATAAGACGGTATTTCTTTACTTTTAAATTTCGATTCTTCTTTATAAGTACTACAAATAATTACAATAATAAATTCTCCTTTTAAAGGGCATTAATGTGCGGTTCAAGCACCCCAATCAGAAATTAAATCGGTCAATTATTTCACATGATATAAGAGCTCAAAATCGAAAATTTAACACAAATGAAAACATGTCTCTATTTAAGGTAGAAGGGATGGTCCTACGACAAAAAGTCATAGGACCAAAGTTGTAGATCTTTTAAAATCAGTTACGCTGGTGTTATTCGCTTTTTCGATACGACTTACAGTTTAGCCGCAATTTGGTTCCGAAAAAAATCTAAAAATAACACTAAAATGCCAAATCTCCCAAGCCGCTTATCCGATTTTGCTCAAAAAGAATAGGTACAATCTACCATGTAGGACACATATATACCCTATACCCCAAAGGAAATTTAAATCAAATAAAGCCTACTGAAGTTATCGTCGACAGACTGATTTCGTGCTTAAGTGACTGTAGCTCCGAAACGTCTTGAGCTACGATGTTCGGGTTTGCGCCGTCAGTTTTTCATCAGTTTTTCCGTCCAAGGTTATAAAAAATGCAACCGCATCTCTATACGATGTCTTGAAGCGATGTTATAAAGGATTAAAGTTCCGAACGAACGTACATACATACATACATACGTACGCAAGAATCGAAATTTAAAAGTAAAGAAATACCGTCTTATTTACTTTGTAAACAATAATTTTTATCAGCTGATTCCAAATTATTTTATTATTATATTGTATAGTTAAAAACAAGTATAAAGAAAATGTAAACGAACATTGAATAATTAAGTTTTTTGTTATGAAGGATAAAGATTAACAAATTTGTTTTGTTTTCGCTTAAACTTACCTTGAACTCTAGATGTAAAAAAACCTTTTTAGATTCTAGCAACATGTATAAGGTAACATTTTATTTTTATGTTAACTGTATGTTTAATTGTGTTTATTATCATTATTATTTTTGACTTTTGTTGCAAAACTGTAATCGATATTAGCTGTTTGTACAATGTAGTTTATTCTGAGTTCTCTCTTGCTCACGTATTGACACCACAACATTTCATGGAAGTCATGTGTAGGATTTCCAGACCGGTACTTTTAAGTGTTATTTAATTTTATTTGTATTATCTATGTATATATTTGTGTTTTATGTATTATTACTTTAAAATTAATATTTTAATTTGTTTTTTATTGTAGAAACCTCATAAATTGTGTTTATTTACCTACATTTGTTGGAATTATACATTTTTAATATCTAGTATATACAATATACATAGATAAGACATCTTATCTTCAAAATCAGCCAGTAGTAGGAGATGATAAGAAAAGAAATACACAGAACACAATTATTTTCAAATATACGTTTATTAAATTAAATTAATTCTTAGTTTAATTATTCTATTTTTCTTCCTCCTCGGTTTCTACTATAATTCACAGACCGCAAAAATTGACAATTATAATTACTTAGCATATAAATAATAATTACAACTGTCGACCGTATATATACATAACTATAACGCATCATATATATTTTTTGTTTTTAGATTTTTAGTTTTTCCTAAGCGAACATCTTGTTCCTTGATTATTAACTACTAAATCTGTTATGAAGAGGTGTTATTTCTGTTATTAATTCAGTTTAAACATTTCTTAGATTAAAGAAAAATCTGTACACTAGACTAATAAAAATATTCTTTACACTTCTAATCTTGAGTTGGGAAATATGAAAGTAGGCCTTAACTATTCCTTCTTCTATAACAATGTTCTTTATTTAACTCTGGCTTTATATGCACAATTCGAAGTTTAATACCTCTATAAAGTTTCTTCGTAAAGGTTCACTTCTGGCTTCATATACACAATTTAAAGGTTTACCTCTATAAAGTTTCTTCGTAAAGATTCACATCAAGCTTCATATCCATAATTCAAAGTTTCTTCTTAAAGATTCACTTCTGGCTTTCATATGCACAATTCAAAGTTTCATATCTCTATAAAGTTTCTTCTTAAAGGTTCACCACTGACTTTACATGCTCAATTCAAAGGTTCATACCTCTATAAAGTTTCTTCTTAAAGGTTCACCTCTGACTTTACATGCTCAATTCAAAGGTTTATACCTCTATAAAGTTTCTTCTTAAAAATTCACTGCTGGCTTCATATGCACAATTCAAAAGTTTACCTCTATAAAGTTCCTTCGTAAAGATTCACTTCTGGCTTCATATGCACAATTCAAAGGTTCACCTCTATATAGTTCCTTCTTAAAGATTCACTTCTGCTTTCTTATGCACAATTTAAAGGTTTACCTCTATAAAGTTCCTTCGTAAAGATCCACTTCTGGCTTCATATGCTCAATTCAAAGGTTTACCTCTATAAAGTTTCTTCTCAAAGGTTCTTTGATGTAATAAATATCATTTTTTTTTTTTTTAATTTAAATGTTTGATAACTTTCACTTGTTATGTAAGTCTTTAACATAAACTAATTATTGAACAAGTACTTCGAGAATCCTTTCAGTTACTCATAGTTTTCCTTATTTATTTATTTTATTTAAGGATATAGCATTGGGCTAAAGAGAAATCGTCATTTTCAATGGTATGAGTAAGGTTTCCTTACGACCAAATCTCGACTATGTGTTTTCAACATAATTTCGCAATTTGTCTTTTTCGAGCATCACACTAATGCCCGTTTTTAGTTAAGTGGCGAGATGGGGAAGCCGAATAAGGTGTTGTCCGGATCGGGAGGAGTGTGGGCGAACTGGGACGAATCAACCCATGAATGCCTGTTGGGTATGAAGCATTCTGGGGGTTTTGGTGGTACTTCAGGAATGAAAAGTCGTATCCAGTTCAGATAGGGACAGGTAAACATGTAGGTGTGAACGATGTCTCTCGCTCCACATCCCATGTCAGGAACAGCTTCCCATTTACTTTTTTCCGTATAAACTTGATGAGCAACTCCAACAACTTTATCTAGAAGTTAAAAACAGTGTCTCAATTAAAAAAAAGTCATTCTATTTTAAAATAATCTGCCAATTAGTGCGGCACAGAACTTCCAAGTATATAAAATAATGTATCCCACTAGAAATTGAAAGAGTATTTGTTTATGCCTGATTCGATTCTCTGGGGTCTCATTTATTTGAATGGACCAACACAATGGGCAAATTTTGGTTTATCATCCAAATTTAATTAAAATAAGACGAGCTATTTAAGATATATTTTAACAAAAAAAAAAAAAAATCCTGATGAATTTTTGTCTAGTAATTTTGAATTTTGACACAAAAAAAATACTTCCTTCAAAATGATCACAATGACTGTTACCTTTGGTAAGCTCTGATTCAAAAATAGTAATAAACAATTGTTTTAAGATAAGAACAAGGTTCGTTTGCCTGTTACAGAAATCTGTCTGGCTTCTTACGACAGGTCCAAGATGGTCCAGGGTCATCTTTTTGATTGGATCAGTTGAGAAAATCAAAAATCTAAAAATGTTCACCAGTTGGCAATGGCTGAAGTTTGGGATAGAGGCGTTAAAAGAGCATACATCTAAGTCATTGGCTTGGGTTTGCCAAGACTGAACCAATTGATAGTTATCTACGCTTCTTGTTGTTCTGTCCTAAACCCTACAGATTTGTTGGAAACTTTGGTTGAAATAGATTTCTCTTGGGATTGTTTACATGTACCTGTTTCGATTTTTAGCATTCAATATCTATAGGAATAAGAAACTAGATTTTCTCTTAAATTGGTTATTTAAAATGCGTATATCTATATGTATACTTTCTGTAAATAATATATCTAGTTTGAAAAAACTATACGTACAGAAGGAAGTTAGAATGATCTAGTTTATAAATGTAAGTTTTATTAGCATCATGGTGTCTACTCTTTTGGTGGATATCATTAATTATGGTTAATATGGTCATTATTTGTTAGTTAATGTTTCATTATTATGATTATGTATGGTGGTTATTATTTAATTGTTTTATGAGAGTTAAGTGTAAACATATTAAAGAATGGAGAAAATCTAAGCAAATTTTCCTTGTTTTAAGCTGGACTCTTTGATTTTGTTCTACTGAAATAAACTATGTAAAGAATTAATAAAAAATATGAAATACCATCACAAACAAGAGGTCCTCCACTGTCTCCGTCACAAAGACCTTTTCCATGGTTCTTCTTCAAGCAGAGCATGTTGAATCTCTGATATGGTTTCAAACCATGACAGATGGTTTCACTTTGAGCAGCAACAACGGGCAGCTTTCGAAGAACTGTGTTATTTGAATTTTCCTTGTGATCACCTGTCAATTACATAATGGTTAAGTTATTTGGCTAAAAATTATTACATTTTATGAATTTCAATTGCTCAATTTTCCTTGGAAGCTAGTAAGTAAAAACATCCTTTATGTTAGCAATGTCAAAAATAATAAAATTAATCTTCGTTTTGTTGTCGATGGCCTCCGGGATGAAAGAAGCCTTTCTTTTTGAGATTTTCATGTTATAATTTTATGTTTCACTATCGATTATTTCACGCTTATTCCTTCCATCGATTGTTTAGTTTTTGCTTCCAAGCTTATCGAAGGCAACGGAGGAATGTTCGTTCTAAAGAACGAAATTTTTTTTTTATGCCTCCTTGGTTAACAATATACCCCAAGTCCAAGTAGACATATTTCTCTTCAAGTGTTGGACAATAAAAAATTATATGTTCTCATGAAACGTGCAGTTGTGATCTTGAATGATTTCTAAACGATGGAGATATGCTTTGTTCCCACCATCTCCAGTTAAAACCTGAGTCATTTAAAAACGGGTTTTAAAATCTGCAACTACTGTGGGAGAAAAATGCCTTTTTCCAGCTACCATTTACTGTTTCCTTTCCCATTTTATCAAACTTATATGGTAACTCACTCTTTTAAAAGTTGCTTTAGGGTCTTATGCCTTTGAAGATATTGCTAAAGTTGTATCCAGAGCTGAAGACTAGACTCACTGTACACAACAGACTTTTGATCGGCAGATGGTTAGTCTGATTGGGTTTACCCGCGCACACCACACTAATAATTTAGTCTTCATACTAATTAAGCAAACCATTAAACTATCGGCCGATCAAGTTTGTAGTGTGAGGCCAGACCTAGTCCTTGCCGAACCAAAACTTGTTAAACATAAATTTTTACTAGACAAAAGTTCAAGTTCCCCTGCTGAGTTTCTGTTAAGGAGGAATATCTAGAGGAAAAAAACATGGTCACAATCACCTATCTTTGGCAACCTAGGTATTAGTTAACGATGCCATAATCCTCTGACACTCGCGTCTCGAGTCATAGGTTCACTATCACGGTGACATTTGTAGATTGCTTTCTCCTGCCATTGAATAAGTAGAAAAACAGTTGTAAACGACTTAATTATTTTAGTCAACTTTGTGCGCATACAAGAATTTCTATCGTAGACGGAAAAATATATTTTACCCCATCCGCTTGCCATACATCGCACTTCAGTTTCCAAAGCGAATGGATCTCCTGACACTGGTATGGTGTTGACGAAGAGTGTTTTCTGGAATGATGCCACATTAACCACCGCTAAATCTGAACTTGATAAAACTTCTTCCTGTAATAAATATGTACATATTGTTATAAAACTATTTGTATCAAACTTTTTATTAAAGAAATTTACAGCTTAGAAGATGTAAGTCTAATAAAGATATGTGTATGATCTATGATCTGCAATAGGAAGGAACCGCAAATATATTTTTAAGATACCCTTTTAGATAATATAAGATGTATAGATTTTTAAGATAGATTACATTTTTATTGATCAGAACAGTATTTTTTCCACTCCATCTCGTTTGAGGCGAGTGGTTAGATGCTATCAACGAAGCTAGTATATTAGGTGCTGCATCTTTAACTAAGCAAGAAGCATCAATCATATTTTATTTTATTGTAAATTTAGTTAGGACTCAAAGTTTTATTTTAATACTTATTTTATACTGAGAAAAAAACAACAAAAAAAACAAAACATTATTGTGATGTATAAAACAATTGTCGTAGAATAAGCTTTCGTTTGTTTACCTCATATTTTGGATGTATGTATATATGTCTTGCAAGTCGATTTTGCCTGTAGGGTGAGAGCATATCCAGAAAATCTGTGACACCAGCCACTATTACTACATCTTCAGGTACTACCATAATACCATCGATGACGTAGCAGTGCGCGGCTCCAAGCAGCCAATCCTCTCTGATTATACTAGCGGTGCAACGAATCTAATTTCAGAAGAAAAAGAAAAATTAAGGCTTTAAACATACATAAGCTTGTAATATTCAATACATACTATTACTTTCCCTAATATAACTACTCATACATATTTTATTGTATAATATATACATATATAAAGCTGTAACCTTGCAACTAAGTCATAAACACAGAATACGCCAATGAGTATTAAACATTAACTGAAGTAAGTAATAAGGTAACATTAATAACGCTGTAAAAACAATAAACAAAACTTACCACATTAGATTCAGAATCATTTTCCTCAAAATTCTGCCTCAAAAAACTATCAGCGGCGGAAAACCAAACCAGCTTTGGTTTATAAACATCACCGGCGTCTGAGCCAGCTCCCATTGACTTCCTTATCTTGGCCACTTCTTGATTATATGTACATCTGATGCTTCTAATTTTCTGTCGAAGCTCTTTGACGTTAGAAAGCCCTAATACTAAGAGCAGCTGCTCCTCCGCTTGTTCTCGCTTCACCCTATTTTTAAAGTCAGGATTGTTTTTCTTCCATAAGCACGGAAATTTCCTATATTCCTCTAGGAATTGCAAAACATTAAATCGCTCCATTATCAAACTTAATAGGTAAATCTATAGATGTATGCAAACAGAATATTTAGAATTTAGATTAAATATAAACAAAACAGGATGTATTTAATAAGGAATGGTGAGTTAATTGAATCGAGTATGAATATGAGAAATATAAAGTATGAATGAAGTCTAATGCAAAGCTATTTTGAACATGAACAACCAAGACCAAGTAATAAGTAACCAAGCTATCGCACTGTCGTTATATGGTCGTTATCGCTGACGTTGACAGTTGACTCGTTGACTCCCTTATCTCTGGGTTGACTGTTAACATACTGTTGCCTCCTAGATAATTTTACTTTTTCACGTGGTACTAGGCGTGATAGTTCTCATGACTGCCACGAGAGTACTCTCAACCTATATTTTATTCCAATCCAAACATCTTCCCAACTATCAATCAATATACCCCACAAAATGTATTCCCTGGTCTATACTCCCAACTATTCTCTGGTTTCTTCAATGTCAATCGAAAACGAGATAGTGAGGGTGGTGTCATCGGTGTGCGACAGTGTGACAGTGACAGTAACTGGCCCGATTTTTTTGAAGCGAGCGTAAGCGAGCATTGGCGTAACTAGGGGGGTGCTAGGGTGGGCTAAGCCCACCCTAGACTAAAATTAGCCCCCTCTAGAAAAATAGAAAAGTAAAAAAAAAAAAATCAAGTTGGTTTTTTACGGAAATTTGTACTAAAATAGAATACGAATTTCATTAAAATAAATACCTACTTTCAAAAAACCTATATTGACTAATCTGTACTTACTACTTTAAAGAAGTAAAGTGTGCGCGAAAGGAGAACCTTAAATTTATTACTGTACCCTGTCCATGAGGATTACATAGCTGTGTACCTCTGTTTTAGAAATGGTACTTACTTCCTTACTGGCACACTATTTTGAACCTAAGCTCAAAACCCAATTTGTTATTTTAATGAGTGAGGTCTACTGTTCACAGAACTACTAGTATAGTAGTTAAAGAGTAGTTACGTGAGTTGAGTTAAAGTCAAGTTAAGAAAAGGCAAGTTTAAGTTCAACCAGGTGGTCATGTAGGTATCACAACTGTGACCAATTAGTTAAAAGCTATAGTTCAATCAGATACGCTCTGGAGAGAGAAATTGAAGAAAAACTTGATAAAGACTTAGTAAAGGCCTTAGGAACATTGGCTTGTATTTCAAAACCCGAGTTTGTTGTATGCTTGTTTGTTTTTACATAGGCTTTTGTCAATTCTCAATATTCTTTCTAAGTATTTTCTATCCCCAAATGCCACTCTTGGAAGAGCCACACGTATAATTGCTGGGACCATCAAAACGCTCCTAAAATTAAGAAATGAGTTGGAACATCTATGGACGAAAATTGTTAAGTTTTCTGAAGAAAATGACATATCCCTCGATCCTCCAAAAGCTTCCAAAAAGAGGAAACCAACCACGAGCACTTATCTGAAAGATTGCATAGTTGAATCCTCCTTGGGACTTGGAGATCTGCCTGATCATTCTAGCTTAACCTCTTACACTGTTGAAGAATAATGGAGGGTTCATATCTATTATCGTGTGATGAACAGTGTTACTGCGTGCTTGCAGAAAAGATTCCAGAACTAAGATATGGTATATAGAATCTATAAACAGTTTCTTAGACTTGGATCTTGACAACGCAAAGCTATTTATTGAAAATTACAAACAGTGTCTGAATATTGATATAAATTCCTTGAAACCTGAGGCCAGTGATGAAAAATGCAATAAATGCGCGAGTTTTGCCATGAGGTACTGCTTTAATAAAAAGCATTGAGGATCCCTTGCAGAATCTGAGAGCTTCTGTTAAAAAAAGAACTTACACCTAATTTGCACTAACTGCTTCATCACAATTCCTGTAAATGCTATTTTATAATTGTATACTTATTTGCTCTAATGACTGGAGAACATTTTAAAACAATTTATATTAGTACACACAGTGGCGTACACAGGGGGGGGGGGGGGGGTGGCCCAGGGGCCCTGCCCCCCCCGAAATGATTACATACCTAAGACCCGCCATACACTAAAAACCAAAAAAACAAAAATGACAGATGCATTCGAATTGGCTGTAAATATTTTCCAAAAAAAAGAAATTAATTAAGTATTATCTTATGGTGTGTATACACTTAATCACCCCAAATCAGCTGGGCCCGGATTTGCCGATAGAATTAAATTCATTCAACACTATACCGGCCCGATTGTCGACTGGCCCGGATTTTGCCGATGGAATTGAATTTATTAAACACTATACAGGCCAGACTGTCGGCTAGGCCCGGATTTTGCCGATGGAATTAAATTTATTAAACACTATACCGGCCCGACTGTCGGCTGGGCCCGGATTTTGCCGATGGAATTAAATTCATTCAACACTATACCGGCCCGATCGTCGGCTGGGCCCGGATTAATCACTATATTATATTAAACACTATACCGGACCGACTGTCAGCTGGGCCCGGATTTGCCGATAGAATTAAATTCATTCAACACTATACCGGCCCGATCGTCAGCTGGGCCCGGATTTTGCCGATGGAATTAAATTTATTAAACACTATACCGGCCCGACTGTCGGCTGGGACCGGATTTGCCGATAGAATTAAATTCATTCAACACTATACCGGCCCGATCGTCGGCTGGGCCCGGATTTTGCCGATGGAATTAAATTGATTAAACACTATCACTATACCGGCCCGACTGTCGGCTGGGCCCGGATTTTGCCGATGGAATTGAATTTATTAAACATTATAACGGCCCGACTGTCGGCTGGGCCCGGATTTTGCCGATGGAATTAAATTTATTAAACACTATACCGGCCCGACTGTCGGCTGGGCCCGGATTTGCCGATAGAATTAAATTCATTCAACATTCAACACTATACCGGCCCGATCGTCGGCTGGGCCCGGATTTTGCCGATGGAATTAAATTTATTAAACACTATACCGGCCCGACTGTCGGCTGGGCCCGGATTTGCCGATAGAATTAAATTCATTCAACACTATACCGGCCCGATCGTCGGCTGGGCCCGGATTTTGCCGATGGAATTAAATTGATTAAACACTTTCACTATACCGGCCCGACTGTCGGCTGGGCCGGGATTTTGCCGATGGAATTAAATTTATTAAACTATACCGGCCCGACTGTCGGCAGGGCCCGGATTTTGCCGATGGAATTAAATTTATTAAACACTATTCATTAAAATCGAAAGAGTAGTTTTTAAGAATTGTTCGCCATGATTGAGCGAGAGACAGACTAACAGCCAGAATCGGGATCAAAAATGTCTGATAACTGGAACAGATTTCTGTCTTGGAATTATTGGAATCGGAGACATAATCGTTCTTTAGAACGATCACATCACATAATGAGGTGTTACCTCATAGGATTTTAATTTAATTAAATATGAGGTTAGAAATTGAAATTAAAGTGTTGAAAAGGGGGAGAAATTACAATTAATAAATTATGGGGTATGCTAAACCCGCATATAAGTTAAATTAGGTTGGGCCCCCCCCCCGAAAACATTTTCTGTGTACGCTACTGAGTACACAATTCATATATTATACTAGAATATTTAAATTTAGTATATTCGTATTTTTACTCACATTTTTCGATACTTTTTAAAATGTACCAACATTTTTATTATAGGTAAAAAGAACATCTAGAATTTGATTTTAGGGTATCGAAGTTTCAAATTTTTCCCTCTCCCGGACCCCCCGGAGGGCTTAGCCCCCCCTAGACTTTTATCCTAGTTACGCCTATATGTAAGCGAGCTTCTTACATTTAGCAAACTATGCACTTGTCTGTCTGTCTGTCAGTAACGTTTACGCGTGTGACGATAACTTTGAGTAAAAGATGACCGATTTAGTTGAAATTTGGTATACATGTTCCTCTTACTAATACTCGGCTAAGTTCGTTGGACAACGTGATCCGTCCAAGAGTTCGCGCGCAACGCTCGCGTAAACGAGAGGTTTAAAAATTAAATTGGAATTTCAGGACGGGAAAAGATTCTATCATCATCTATTCGATGAGACGAACATTTTTTCAAATAACATTTTTTTAGTAAAACCAACAGCGACACCGCTATGACTTAATAAAGATCACTAAAACTATTTAAAGAGGACCTAAACGTTTATAATAGAGAATACAACCTTATTACCGATATCTTACGTTCTAACCTAACGATTTTAATAAAACTCCATATACACCATCTAATGCACAATTGAAACAGGCATGCAAAATTTCAATTTGATACATGCAGTAGTTTTTTTTGTAGCAAAGTGATACATTTTATAATAATTGAAAAGGAGATGTGTGGTTAGGGTTAGAGTAGGGTGACCAACCGTCCCGAAAAAAACGGAATCGTCCCGTTTTTCACGAACATTCCCGGTGTCCCGAAAAAGTCTCCCGGGACGCCTAAATGTCCCGTATTTTCGTTGCGTATACCAATAACCCTCTCTGTTTGAGCATAATTATTAAAGATTAAAGATATGCCAATATGTGTTTGCTATCTCCCCATAATAGCAATACTAAAAGAATATTTTCTCTCGTGAACATTCAATAGACAGACGAACGAAACAGGTTGGGAGTGGAGACACTTTCTGCAATTTTTCAAGTACCTACTACATATATAATTTCCAAATGGATTGTTGTAATTTTTACAACTTTCTATTAGAAATTTTAAAAATTGCTGGGGCAACAGCTAAGTACACTAGAACTTCACAATAATTCAAAAAACCCTTCTATAGCGGACAAAAATAAGAAGAGATTTTCTGTGAAATGCCGCCCGAGCCAGGACCGTGCATCCGGTTTTGTTTTGGTAGAAATTGTTAAAAATCGCTTATTAAACATGTGATTAAAGCTATCTTTGTTTGATGTGTAATCACCTTTTATTGTACTTTCTATAGACGTTTGCCCTTTTACATTATTATTTAAAATAATTATTAGTAATATAACGGACTTTTATAATAGCGGACAACCCTCAGCTCCTGTTAATCCGTCCCTCCTGGACCCCCCCTCCCTATCCTTGGGGTATTCCATATACCCCAAACCCCAAAAATTGGGTTCCGCAGTGAGGTACCCCGTTTTTTCCAGTTGACGATTTGGTCACCCTAGGTTAGAGGAATAGGAATAGTAAGAATGCGGGGTGGTCCCCTTACTACAAGCCGCTGTACTACTACTATACCCATTATCTATCAACATCATGATTCATGATTATCTATTTTTTCAATATTCAATACATATTTACTATACGCTCGCTTCAATGATAGAGCCACGCGATGCCTAGTTATAGAAATATGTGAAGGTATAAAGTTTGAATTTGAATATAAGGTTTGGCGCTGAGCCTCACTCACCTTCATAACAACACAATCATGCATGATGTATGTCCTAATTGTCAATAAACAAAAACAAATTAAACCTCGAAACTTTGGTGAACTTTGTCATCAAACGTTCGTACATCATCCCTACATTCGTAGGGACACTATCTTTATGAGGGTCGAGTGAGAATTAAAAATTCCGCTAATATTTTAAGTACATATTGTACCTTTACCTATTTAAATAGTTTTACCTTTAATGTGAATTAACTTTTGTTTGTATTCATTCATTATCGTTGATAAAATCCCAAAAATAAACAATATTTTTGAAGCGAGCGTAAACGAGTTTCTTACATTTAACGAAATATGCATCTTGTCTACTGTCTGTGTGTAACGTTTACGTGTCCGATCGATAACTTGAGTAAAAGTTGACCAATTTAATTGATATTTGGTATGCATGTTCCTTTTACTAATACTCAGGCTAAAAATCAATTATAATTATAAAAGGATAATTTTTTAATTTGAATAAAGGACAAAAAAGACAAGAGATTCTCAGTGTATCAGAAATAAGACAAATGAGAGGACCAGTAATTTTTCCTATGTGATGCTAATAAAGCAAATGCATCAATATAATTTCACTAGCTGGGTACCCGTGCTTCGCTACGGAGTGTTATTATAATTAGATAAGTTTATAAACAACCATAATGAAACATATAAATTATTTTACTATGCAAGAATATCTAGATTCTAGCTCTCCCACCTATTTCTATACCCTCTCCTCTTTGATAAGCTAATTTTAAAATATCCTAAATTCCCCCCTCCCTAAAGTAAAATATGACAAAACAATACATAAAAACTATTACTCTACTCTTAAAGAGCTTTTGCATCATCAATGGTATTCATTACACTGACCCTGTATTTATTACTTGTACCATACCCCTGTGTACCAAATTTAAATTTACAAAATTCATGTAGGCTGTCATTTTCCCC
The DNA here is from genome assembly GCA_951217055.1 of Gerris lacustris. Taxonomy (NCBI): domain Eukaryota; kingdom Metazoa; phylum Arthropoda; class Insecta; order Hemiptera; family Gerridae; genus Gerris; species Gerris lacustris. The sequence continues at coordinate 44,842,556 of OX578276.1, forward strand.
TTGCTTTGAAGTTCAAGTGGGCAAATTTTTATCAACATCGAACTAAAACTGCAGATTTGTATAAAGAACATACACCCACATACGTTGATTTTTACATATATAGCTATAAATTTCCATTTTACCCCCTCCTAAATAAAATTGTACATAACAACAATTACTTTTCTCTTAAAGTGCTTTTCAACGATATGATGGGAATCCATTACTTTGACATTTTTACACCGTACCCTTTTGTACCAAAATTTAAATTTCGAAAATTCATGTAGACAGTGACCTCCCCCTTGATTTGAAGGGAAAGTGAGTAAATATTCATCAAATTGGGATAAAACTGTAGATTTGTATAAAAGACATACCCTCATACAGACACTCTTCTTTTTTTATAAGATATAGCTATATTTTTCCATTTTACCCCCTCCTAAATGAAAATACATAATATGACAAAACTGTACATAACAACAATTAATGTAATCTTAAAGAGCTTTTCAACTATATCCATCATAAAGGGTATTCAGTCCTTTGACCCCGTATTCATTTCATTATTGTACCCTGTTCCCAGTGTACCAAAATTTAAATTTCGAAAATTCATGTAGACACTGATTTTTTCTTCCTTTGAAGGTCAAGTGTGCATTTTTTGATCGAGATCGGACTAAAACTATGGATTTGTATAAAGAATATACACACACGTTGATTTTTAGATATATTTTTCCATTTACCCCCTGTACGCGCAAAGTACGCGTACATACGCAATAAAAATAAAACACGTAAAAAAATATGAATTAAAAAACTAATTAAACCGCGAATCGCGCTAACAATAAATGAACGTACGGAACAACAAATAACTAACGAAAAAAGGACGCTTAAGGGAGTAAAAATGTAAAGGGGGAAAAATGGGGAAATGTAGAGCAGGCTACAAAAAGAAGGAAAATAAGATAAAAAAAAGGAAGGCACTTACAGTCTTGCGGTTACCGGCTCGGGCACGTGACACAAGGCAAGTGGTCTTGAAGCCGGTAGTCAGATGCCTAGATGGTTCCGTCGAATCTGGGTTACGTCACCGATGCTACGGCAAACGTAGCAAACGTAGCGGGTTTACATATCGCCGTTGTCCACGTTTCTCTTGAACAGCGAATGTTCTACACGACTATCGTTCCACACGCGCTTCAGAGATGGCGCGGTAGTCGCCTTTTAAGGAAAGGTTAAGGAGTATGGAGGGTTTGGCGTCAACATACCCCCCACTGAAATCAACGTGATTTCTCTAAGCAAGTAGGAATGAACAAAAAAAGCTTAAAGTTATGAAAAAATAAGATAAAAGAAAAAGTAAGTTGAGATAAAAAATAAAAATAACAATAAATAAATAGAACACTTCTGGCAGTTAAAAAAAAAATAAAAGGTGAATAATGGGAAGGAAGAAGGAAGGGAAAGGAGTGGGGAATAGAAAGTGGTGATTTAAGTTAGGTGGCTATGGGTAGGGGACATAACTTCGCTACAGGGCGAAGATAAGTTCCTTGTGCTGTTTTGATGGTAGCAACACGGACGACGCCGTCAGTGCCCGGATGGACATCTTCAATTCTCCCGCATCGCCACTGAAGAGGTGGAGTCTTCTCGACTATTAAGACTAAATCACCACGTGCAAGGTTCGGATTTGTAGTGAACCACTTAGAGCGTTGTTGCAAGGTGTGTAAATAGTCCCGAGACCAGCGCTGCCAGAAATGTTGAGTGGCTTGACGAATTAGTTGCCAACGATCCAGCCGGTTCAGGTTTATTTCTTGAAAATCTTGCTCGGGAGGTGCCAAAAGTGGGGCACCAATAAGAAAGTGACCTGGTGTCAATACATCAACTTCATTAGGGTCACCAGACAAAGCACACAAGGGGCGAGAGTTTAATGTAGCTTCAATCTTCGTAAAAAGAGTAGCAAACTCTTCAAAGGTTAGGGAACGCTCAAATAAAATCTTTTGAAGGTGGTACTTCACAGAACGAATACCAGCCTCCCATAATCCACCAAAATGAGGAGCTGAGGGTGGATTCAGGTGCCAATTTATGTTCTTATGAGAAAGAGAGTCAAAGATATTGGAAGAAGACCGAACAAGTTCACTTAATTCATTTATATGTCTTTTGGCACCTACGAAATTTGTGCCACAATCGGTAAAAACATTATGACACAATCCACGTCTAGCAACAAAACGATCAAATGCTGCTAGGAAAGCATCTGTACTCAAATCAGAAACGACTTCTAAGTGTATCGCCTTAGTCGAAAAACAAACAAATAAACATAGATAACACTTGGAATTACGAGCATTACGACGTTTACTCTCTTTGATCCCAAACGGTCCTCCAAAGTCTATACCAACGTTGATGAAAGGACGGCCTTGAGTAACACGTGGACGGGGAAGATCGCCCATAAGAGGGAAAGTAGGAGCTGCTTTGGATCTAAAACAAACTAAGCACTTAGACAACCGAGATCGAATAACTCTTCGAGCTGAGAGAATCCAAAATTTTCGTACTATCAGCGATTGAAGTGCGCGAGGTCCCACGTGTAAATATTTTAAATGGTAAAATTCAATAAGAATGTTCGTGAATTGACAGTTTTTAGGTAAAATTATAGGATTAATTGACTCTGTAGGTAGGGAAGCATGTTTTAATCTGCCCCCCACCCTCAAGATACCTGAAGAATCAATAAAAGGACGGAGGCGTTGAATAAAAGTCTGACATGGTTTACTTTGAGAAAGAAGGGTAATGTCTTTCTGGAAATGTTCCTCCTGAACCTTTTTTATGAGAAAATGCAATGCTTGTTGAAGTTCATTACACTTTAACGGACCATAATCTCTCTTATCTGCAGAATGGCGTAAGTTAGATTTAAATCGAAAGCACCAAGCCGTTATTCTTTGTAGTTTGGAATAAGAAGAACACTTTTCTAAAGGCTCCCACGGAGAAATTACTGTCGATGAAATAAACGAATTTACAGTTCTCGGGTCCTTTAATTCTGAAAGTTCAAGCGGTTCCAGGCTTATGGAATTAATAGGCCAATTAGAAAGAGAAGTATCTAACCATGGAGGTCCGTGCCACCATAAAGTAGAATCTAATAGTTGTTGGGGTTGTAAACCACGGGAAGAACAATCAGCAGGGTTTACATTTGTAGGCACGTGATGCCATGATTCAGGAGATGTGTTATGTAGAATCTGGGTAACTCGAGTAGCCACATACGTCTTTAAACAATAAGTAGGAGTTTTTAACCACGCTAACACAGTGGTAGAATCAGTGAAAGTATATACAGTAGAAATATGAACGCATTTATCAAATATTGACAACACTGACTTAATTAAGCGACTCAGTAGGAGAGCGCCACATAACTCCAATCGGGGTATAGATAAAGTTTTTAAGGGAGCAACCTTTGACTTGGCAAGAAGAAGATTGGACACATTCGTAGTTGTGCCCTCAACCACAAGATAAACTACCGCACTATAACCTTTCTCTGAAGCATCTGAGAATCCTACTAAATATTGCCGAGTGGTTCCAGAGTGTAAAATATATCTCGGAATTTGAACACTGGAAAGCAAAGAAAGTTGATTGCAATATGCCTTCCACTCAGAAGAAATATACTCCGGGACAGGATCATCCCAGCCAACCCCTTGTCTCCACAAATGTTGAATAAGACATTTTGCCCTAAAAACTATTGGCGATAACCAGCCTAGAGGATCATATAATCTAGCTATATGAGATAGAATAGAACGTTTAGTACAGCATACCACAGGTTCTGAAACATGGTAAGAAAAAACATCAGCTGTGGCATTCCATTGGAGACCTAAGATTTTTACCACACCAGACCCGTCTCGAGCAAAAGATAAAGGTGATTCCAAATGGTGATCAGGAACATCATTAAGTAGATCTAAAGAGTTACTACTCCACTTACGAAGCTCAAAACCTGCCAAACCGAGAAGACTGTTAAGATCCCTTTTAAGTTGCTGGGCAGCTAGTAATGTTGATGACCCAGTTAGAATGTCATCAATATAAATGTCATTTAAGAGGACTGAAGCGGCTTGAGGAAAGTTTGAACCTTCATCAGTAGCTAGCTGTTGTACAGTACGCTGAGCAAGGTAAGGTGAAGGCGCTAAACCATACGTAATTGTGTTCAGCTCGTATTCCTCCACTGGCCCATCATCTGTAGGACGCCAAAGTATATGTTGGAAGTGTCTATCTCCATCACGAATCCAAATTTGGCGGTACATTTTTGAAATATCAGCCGTAAAGGCAAACTCGTGAAGGCGAAAACGACAAACGATGTTGATAATATCACCCTGCAGTTTGGGACCAGTTAATAATAAACTATTTAAAGAAGGACCATTAGAAGGTTGAGACGAACCATCGAAAACAACACGAACCTTTGTAGTGGAACTTGTTGACTTAATGACCGCATGATGAGGAATGAAGTAAGCTGAGTCATTTGATACACGGTTTTTAACACGAGTCATATGGCCAAGGTGCTCGTATTCTTGAAGAAAATCATTGTAGGCACGTTTTAATTGGGGTTGCCTACTAAGGCGACGTTCCATGCTTATCAGTCGAGAGAAAGCATGTTGATAATTGTCACCGTTAAGTTTAATATTTTCGTCACGAAAGGGAAGTGGAACGACATATTTACCACCTTCCGTACGATAAAAAGTGTTTTTGAACAACTGTTCGCACATCTCGTCTTCTGGACTGAGAGTAGAGTTGGCTTCTGGAGGTTCTTCACACTCCCAAAACTTCTTTAATAAACTATCCAAGGGCATGTCGGTAGTGGACACATGAGAAATAATAATCGGCAAAGAAGATGAAGTCAAACTAAGTTCACCAGTTATGACCCAACCAAATATACTATGAAGGGCAGAGGGTGACCCGACTCCACCTAATATTCGTTGTCCGTCATATAAGTAGGGGAATAAGTCCGCAGCGATTAAAAAATCTATAGTAGACGGAGTATTATAATGAGGGTCAGCTAAGACTAAATGATTAAATTTATTACTAATATCAGTAGGAATTTTTAGCGAAGGCATGACGGTGGTAATTTTTGACAAGATAACTGCATCGGTTTGAAGCAGAGGGTTGCCAGAAAGTCTTGGTTTTAAGGTACATGATGTCATACCTTTAATATTTGAAACCAAACTTTCGCCTAGGCCCGCTATAGGTAGATTACATTTTCGTACAGACAAACCTAAACGCTGTACGCACGCAGTGGTGATAAAAGAAGATTGTGCCCCTGAATCTATCAAGGCACGAACAGGAACGTAATTTCCTTGAACATCCGCAATATGAATAAGAGCGGTGCCCAATAACACTGTTTTGCAAGACGCGGTATGGTTGAGCAGTCCACTGGCAGATAAATGACAGTTGGACTCTCTAGAATCAGTAGCTGGACTGGACCGAGAAGACAAAACTGTATTATTACCATAAGGATTATTTTTGTCTTTCAAAGTATGAAAATATGGTTTTTCAGTAGAAATAAAATGTAAAGAAGAGTGATGTTTAGCTCCACAGGTTATACATACAATTTTAGAAGGACAGTCACTTAATAAATGGCCCTTTAAACAATTGAAACAATGTCTCATATCGCGAATCGTTTTCTTACGCTGCATGGGCGTCATTTTCTGATAATCAGGACAAAAGTAGATTTTATGTGCTTTTTTACAAACTGGACAGCTATTACAAGAATCAGAAGAAGTGGCAGTAAAAGCCTTTCTAGTGTGGTAAATAGGTTTTTTACCAAATGATTTATCGGATGAAGTTGTTTCCGATTTATTGTTTGAATCCAAGCTCTTCGAAACCTCTAGCGCATTAACTTGCCTTTGAATAAATTCAATAATATTATTAAAAGTAGGTAGAACTTTGGCCGTATATTGAAGTTCGAATTGCTTGCGGACATCAAGGGGTAAACTCCGTAACGCTAAGTGGGTCAATATAAAATCAGATAAATCGTCTATCTGCAAGGCCTTAAGAGCGGTAACCGAATCTCTAAAGGTTGATAAAAAATCATTAAAACAATAAATAGATTCTTTTGGTAAGGTTTTAAAAGAAAGAAGAGTGTCTAGTAAATCCGCACCAAGAACTCTTTTATTTTGGTATTTTGTAATTAAACTTGCCCAAACAATATTATAATTTTTCTCTGTAAGGGGTAAACTACGAACAATTGACAGAGCAGGGCCTGAGACGGCAGATAATAGATAATGGAATTTTTCCACAGGGTTGATGGATCCGTTATCATGGATTAAAGATTTAAACTTATCGTGGAAAACCGTCCAATTTTTTAATGAGCCATCGAAAGTCGGCAACTCAATTTTTGGAAGCCTCGGTTGAGCTGGCTTATCTGTAGGCTGTGGGGTACTAGGACCTGCTACACTGGTACTAGGTGTAGTGAAATGCTTAGAATGAAACGCTTTTATTTCAAAATAAACATCTTCAAACGACGTTAAAGCTTGAAAATCTGGAGTGTCTGTAGGTTTTATTTCAAGTTGTAATAAATTAATTTCTTCGGTGATTTCTTGATAATCTACATAAACCTTTTCTATTTGTTCAAAGCGAACCTTAAAATGGTTTATTTTAGACTTATCCTTATCCGTAAGTAACGTCTTAGTTAAATCATACATTACTTGAAGTTTGCGAAACATCTGTTCTCGTTTAGCTGTGAGAACAGTAAGTTTCGCTGCTTGGTGTTGAGCCATTGCAGTAAAGGATTATAAAAGGTATTAAGAAATAATAATTATTTAAATACCAGAAAGAAAATAAATAAAATGTAATAATAAAGGAATGTAAATATTTACGAATTCCTCAATAAAGCTGTCAGTTAGAGACAAAAATAAAAACAATAAATAGATTTATCAACGTAAATAAAGAATTATTTTTGTTGATATGATAATAGATATATAAAATAATATTTATTAAGAATATTTAAATAGATATAGATGTAAATAAAAATGAAATATGACAAGATATAAAAAAAATGTAAATAATACTCTTGAATGTTGTGAACCCCCAAGAGTGATGACTACGGCAAGACGACCGACCTTGGACCGTGATCCTCTCCTAACTCTACTTCTATCTAACAACCCCGTTAGAACAAAGACGCGAAACAAAAAATTTACGGAAATAATAATTGAAACTTCTGAAAACGGAAATAATAATCAACTCGTAATTAAAAAAAAAAAATATGAATAAAGTAATAATTAATAAGATAATTATAAAAAATTAAATAATTCTTTAAAAATAAATTATAGTAAAATAATTAATAATTAATTGTTATAAATAATTAATTTAAATTTGAAGATAGAATAAAGCGATAAATATATATATATATATATATAAATAGACTGTAAATAGAATTAGATAGAAAACCGTTCTATCCGGCACAAAGAGACCAAAAAGCTTGGTGATGGCGCTTCAGAGATGGCGCGGTAGTCGCCTTTTAAGGAAAGGTTAAGGAGTATGGAGGGTTTGGCGTCAACACCCCCCTAAATGCACGTAAAAACAATTACTGTACTCTTAAAGAGCTTTTCAACAGTATGCATCATGTAGGGTTTTCAACTTTGACATTTGTACCCCGTACCCCTGTGTACCAAAAATTTAATTTCGAACATTCATGTAGACAGAGATCTTCCCCTTGCTTTGAAGGTCAAGTGAGCAAATTTTCATTGAAATCGAATTAAAACTGTTGATTTGTATAAAGAACCTAAGCACACTCACACATACGTTGACTTTTATAGATATAGATATACATTTTCATTTTACCCCCCTCCTAAATGAAAATATGACAAAAACGTGCTTAACAACCAGTAATGTACTCTTAAAGAGCTTTCCAACGATATGCATCATGAAGGGTATCCATTACTTTGACATTGGTACCCCGTACCTCTGTGTACCAAAATTTTAATTTCGGAAAATCATGTAGGCAGTGACCTTCACCTTGTTTGGAAAAAAAGAGTGTAAAAATGCATCAAATTGGGATAAAACTGTAGATTTGTATAAAAGACATTATCTCATATAGATACTCTTCTTTTTATACATAGATATAGTTATATTTTCCATTTTACCCCCCTCCTAAATGAAAATATGACAAAACTACAATTACTGTACTCTTAAAGAGCTTTTCAACCATATGCATCACGAAGGGTATTCATTACTTTGACCCCGTATTCATTACTTGTACCCCGTACCCCTGTGTACCAAATATTAAATTTCGAAATTTCACGTAGTCCTTGATTTTCCCCTTTTTTTTTTTTGAATCCGGGGGGAGCGAGTCCCAGAGACATAGACCACAATGTGGGTCCTTTGAGCAAACCCGGGTTGCAGAAGATACCATCTCTCTTTGTTCTCTTCATCTTCTACTCCCATAATATTTTTATTCCCTGACAAAAAGTTACCAGTTTATTAATGGGTATCGTTTGTAGTTCACTAAGTGGAACCGTTGGCTCTCCAAAGGTCAGCCATCTGTGATTAATCAGCCCAGGGCATTCACTTATCAGATGTACAGGAGTCTCCTCCTCCTCGCCACACAGCCTGCAAGTTGATTCGTTGATCAGACCTATTAGCTGTAGATGCCTATTAAGGTGGCAGTGGCCTGTCAAAAAACCAGTCATTTTCTGGCAAGATTTTTTATTTAGACTTAACACATTTTTAGTAAGCCCACAAGAGGGCCCTTTTATGAATAACTTGGATTGCCTCAACCCGGGAGATTTTTCCCAGGTCTCCTGAAATTCCTGTTTAGGAACTTCCTGATTGATGTTCTGACCACACAACGTGAGATACCCACAATGGGCTCTGGTGCCACGGGCATTGTGCTGGAACCTTGTCTTGCTAGAAGATCCGCGCGTTCATTTCCCTCAATGCCTTTGTGTCCTGGTACCCAAAGCAGTTTTACCTCATTCGTTCTAGAAAGAGATTCCAAAGTTTGCTTACATTCTGAAACTAGCTTGGAAGTACATTTGGGTGCAGTCAGTGATTTTATTGCTGCCTGACTGTCGGTACAGATATAAATCTGTCTATTTTGTGCCTGTTCTTTATACTTATTAATCTGAGTACAGGCCAAGATGGCATACAATTCTGATTGAAACACTGTTGCGTGTTTCCCCAGACTGACGCTTATCTCGTATCCGGGGTCTTTGCAGTAAATGCCAGCCCCCGACAGTTGATCTATGCGGGATCCATCCGTGTACCACACGTCCTTCCCCGTACTAGATATAGCCGTTCTGTTTTCTTCCCAGTCTTCAATAGAAGGAAAGGAGGAACTCCAAGAGCTCTTAAATTGCCATCTGGCAATGCAATAATCTTGTATCATAATTGCCATAGGGCATCTTTCCACTAGAAGCTCCCATGCCCTTTCGTGTCCACCTCGGTTGTCATATCCCAACCATCGGCCGATACAATGAAGTCGGTATGAAGCTAGCATGGCCTCGTAACGAATAACAAGGTCCAAGGGCGGAAGTCCCGCCAGTACCTCTAAAGGAGGGTGCTGTTCTCATCGCCCCTAGTATCCCCAGACTTGCTGTCCTCTGAAGATGATCTAAGTTCTTTTTTGTAGAAGACAATAATACTCTGGGCCACCATACAATACACGCGTATGAAAGAATAGGTCTGACTATAGCCGTGTACATCCAGTGGATTACCTTGGGCTTTAGGCCCCAAGATGGACCTATAGCTCTTCTGCACACCCAGAAAGCAGCTAACGCTTTGTTGATTTTGCTTTCTACGTGGCAATCCCAGTTAAGTTTTTTGTCAAGAGTCACTCCTAAATACTTAACCGTATCTGACAGCTCAAGACTCCTTCCTCCCAGGTACAGGGTACGAGCGCCGTTCAGTTTCCTTTTCTTAGTGAAAGGAATCACCACAGTCTTTCCAGGGTTAACCCCTATGCTGTTTCTCCCACACCACCTCTCTATGATGTTCAGAGCTCTCTGTGCGAGTTCAAAGACGGTCCCAACAATTTTTCCACTTATTAGTACCGCTACATCGTCGGCAAAAGCCTGAGTGTAGAAACCTTCCTGATTCAGACAGTTTAGCAAATCGTCTGCAACTAGGCACCACAAAAGAGGTGATAACACTCCCCCTTGGGGGCACCCTCTCTTAACCTCTGCCTTGACTCTACAGTTGTTTCTCTGTGCCTCAGCTATTCTCACAGCCAGCATCGACCGGATCCAGTCCGCCACCGTCTTATGGACTCCATGGTTTATGACGGCAAGGTGTACTTTGTCGACGGGAACGCAGTTAAAAGCTCCCTCAATGTCTAGAAATAGACCCAACGCTAACGATTGGTGACTTAAGGCTCCTTCGATTTTCCTTACTAGGTGGTGGAGGGCTGCCTCACAGGATTTACCCGCCTGATAAGCATACTGCTGAAAACTAAGTATGTTGGGTATAGAATCTCTGATATATCGGTCTATTAGTCTCTATAAAGTCGTCAATAAGAAGGAGGTGAGACTTATAGGTCGATAGGACTTGGCTAGTGTGAGATCGGGTTTCCCTTGTTTTGGAATAAAAACCACTCTCACCTCTCTCCAGCTGCTAGGTATCGTTCTATAGATTATACAATTCCTTAGGACCTTTACTAGGTCCCCTAAAAGCAAGTCAATGCCTTCTTGAAGCATTTTGGGCCTTATTTCATCAAGCCCTGGAGACTTGAGAGGAGCAAAGTTGTTGACAGCCCATTTCACTTTGCTATCTGTAATAATGACATCCGCTATTGCCCTGTCGTCCACACTAGGAATAGTGTGAGTTTGATGCCCTAAATTACTGCCATCTGTAAATTGACAATCCGCTAAGTGAGATTTCATCAGATGTTTAAGAGCCTCTTCTTCAGATGAAGTAAAGTGGTTGTCCTCGGTGAGAAGAGGTCCATTTCCTACTTCCGGAGATTTGGAGAGGATTCGGTGGAACTTGGCTGCCGGAGTCACCTCTCCAATCTCATTGCAGTAGTTTCGCCATGAATTACGCTTGGCCTTTTTTAACTCTCTTTTAAAGGTTCTACGGGCTTCCTTATATACAGCCCATAGCCTTTCCGAGTTAGCCCTTTTGGCCTTATTTAGAGTTCTTTTAACCCTTCTGCGTAGGGTCTCTGTATGTTTGGACCACCACGGAACTAAAGACTTGTTTGATCGTGTCTTCAGTGGGCAGCTTACTTCAAAAGCCGTCCTAATTGCAGTGGTTAGATCTGAGGTATAAGCCTCGGTTTCTTCCCAGCTATCTGGACATTTCCCAATCTCGTCTAGATTATTACCAAGTGTACTTCTGAAATGGTCCCAGTCTGTTGAACTAGGATTCCTGTAGAACACTACTTGAGGAACTGAGTCTTCAAGGGAGAACTGGATGTGCCGGTGGTCTGACAGGGAGTCTTCCAGGTCCACTTGCCAGTTCGTTACTCTGCTCATTATGTCCTGTGTGCAGAGTGAGATATCGATTACCTCTTTCCTTCTCTGAGTGAAGTAAGTTGGGACTGCTCCACGGTTGAGAATATATAGCTCAGCACTCATTATGTACTCTAGCAGAGCTCTTCCTCTTGGATTTGTGTTTGTGCTACCCCACACTGGGTTGTGGGCGTTTGCGTCACATCCTACCAAGAGAGGTAGTCCGTTACTCCTTGCGTAATTGACCAGATTAATAAAAACCTGAGAAGGCCGAGGATCAGGTGAGTCATAGGGAAGGTAAAGGGAGCATATAATTAAATTCTCCTTACCACCTCCTACCTGACAGCTTTCCACCTTTATAGCTACCATGTCTCTTTTACAGAAGCTGGGTAGTGTAGAAGCTTTTATATTTTTTGTAATAATGCAAGCCCTCGGCGATGAGCCGTCAGTACAGCAGAAAAGGGTACCACCAGTGATACCGAGTCCACGTACCTGCCCCTTATATACATAAGGTTCTTGTATCAGGCCAATATTTACCTCTAGTTCCTCCATCCTTTTACAATATAAGGAGGTGGCAGCTGAACCGTGAACCGTGCTGTAGATTGGCCTGAAGGACATTTAAGGAGGTTGTCATATTACTCAATGACCACCTCCTGTGCCACACAGTCCCCACCATCTAGCAGAGAATCTTCATCCTCTGTCCTGACTATGGGCGCTTTAGCATTTTCACCCCCCTCTTCAGGGGGGGGGGGGAGGAGAGGGATCTCTGGTCCTTTGTTGACCACTTGTCTCCCCGCCAGCTGCCCTGACGAGTGGTGACGGGTGGGACCTCCCCTCCTCGGAAGCTCGGGAGTTCCGTCGTGTACCTCCCTGCTGTTTCACTCCTCTGGCCTTAGATTTTCTTCTCTTTCCTGATCTACTTCCAGAGGATCTAGTGCCACTACCCTTGGTAATAATGGACACCTGAAACTTAACGCAATTGTAGATTAGGGACATGCTCTTCCTTTTAAGATAGTCAATTGTCCCAGGGTCAACGCGTGCAACGACTCTCTGGCCGTTCGTTCGCTTCTCTTTACTAAGAATACGCCAATCTCTAGTAAGCAACCCCTCGTTGAAACTCCTGAGATTGAAAAGGATCTCCCAATCCTTTGGGTCGTCACTATCTAGTATAGGCAGCGTCATTGCTACCTTGACTAGGTCCGGTAGAGAGTCTACCTCCTCAATGACAACCCGCTTCCAGGGAATAATAGATTTAAGGTTTTTACGTACCCACTCAAGTGAGTATTCTTCCTCCGCCTTAATCTCTATTAGCCCGCGCACGGCTCGGCCATGAACACCTTTCAACCTATGGCCTTGCCGCTGAGCCTTTAGACAAGCCTCAGCTAGTGACTTGCTAAATTCCCACACCTCTCTTTCAGTAAGGATGTGGTCGGCGTTACCTCTCTTCCTAAGGAACATCTTAGGGGAGGGAGCACTTACTTAAGGTGCCTCGGAGTGTGGTACCAGTACCTCTGAACTGTCGCAATGGCGCTTAGCCACGTGTTCACGTACTGGAGTTATCTCCGTGCTCCTAACCCTCTTTTGATCTCGAGAGGGTACGTTAGCGCTGTGAGAGCCGTGGGTCTCAGTAGAAGCCTCAGGACACCCTCCTTCCCGTCCTTCATCGGTCACCTTCTCTTCTACCCTTACTTCACCAAGTCTTTTAGCTAGGTTTTTAACTAGCTTCTTCTGATTTTCCCCTTGCTTTGAAGATCAAGTGTGCAAATTTTCATCGAGTTCGGACTAAAACTGTAGATTTGTATAAAGAACAAATAAGATATAGCTATATTTTTCCATTTTACCCCCCTCCTAAATGAAAATATGACAAGTGTACGTAACAACAATTACTGTACTCTTAAAGAGCTTTTCAACGATATGCATCACAAAGGGTATTCATTACTTTGACCCCGTATTCATTACTTGTACCCCGTACCCCTGTGTACCAAAATTTAAATTTCGAAAATTCATGTAGACCTTGATTTTTTCCTTGCTTTGAAGGTCAAGTGTGCAATTTTTATCAAAATCGGGCTAGAACTGTAGATTTGTATAAAGAACAAGCACACACACACACATACGTTGACTTTTATATATATAGATTTTGAGGAAATAGAATCTAATATAATCTTTTCCTGCAGATATTACCATTAAGTTAGAAAGCCATGCGTCTCCCATAGTAGACATTAGCCTGTCTTTGATTATTTAATTAAACTCTGCTCATTGCTCGTCTTCAGCCGAACAGCTAGCAGGGCCGTTGAGAGGATTTCCGGGCCCCTGGGCAAGGTAGCATCGGGGCACCTTTGGACAAGAAATGGCGGGGGTCCTCCCCCAGAGAATTTTTTAAAATTCAAGTGCACAAACATAAGTTTGAAGGATTTCTGAGGGTAAGTTTGTCCATAAAGGAAAAGATGTTTGGTGGGGACGAATTTTTAACTTTAAATAAGATGGGCTAAAAAAAAACCAAAAAACATATGTACAACATATGTCTCCTTCTTTCTTTCATTCTCACCCTCTAATTCTGCAACACTCTTATGAGTAAACACTCATTACCATTACTAAACCCTTGGGACATACATATAAATATATTTGTTTCGGTTTTTACTAAAGTTTTATTGTTTCCTATCCCATTTATATAAACTTGGATATTTTATTGGTTAAAAAAAATTATAATAAAAAAATACTTTTGATAAAAATGAATAAAAATCACATTACATGTTATCAAAACTACTGTGGGACGTAACACTCATTACGACTTTTAATAAAAACATTTTTTGAAGGAAGAAATTTTCACCGTATAAACCATAAAATGACCCTGATTAACACAATAATAGACAGACATCTGATCAATAAACCTAAAGGCTTTTTTATTTTTTTATTTTTTTTATTTTTGGCTGCTTAGCCTTCAGGCCATTAGCCGCCTATAATTACAACTTTATCATTATCATAAAACAACCACAATAACATAAAATACCATTATAACAGGAATCACAATATAGAACGTATCATATGTTGTCAAATACGTCTAAGTCTTTTAGAAATTCAAATAATTTTGTAACATTGTCTTGGTTGTCACCTAGAATGTGTGTTAGTGTTGTAGGGAGGTCGAATTGTTCTCTGGTTTGGTCTAGTCTAAAGCAGTCAGTCAACAAGTGTCTAATCGAAAGTACATCGTCACAGTCTTGACACCTAGGTGGAATCTTGTCCCTTGAGAAGAGGTAGCTGTGGGTAAGTCGAGTGTGCCCTAATCTTAATCTACATAGAACTGTCTCTTCGTGCCTGCTTTTCCTACTTGATGTTGTCCATTCCGAAATAAAGGGTTTAATAAACCGTAATTTGTTGTTAGTTATGTCTGTCCACATTTGTTGCCATTTTTCTTTTAATTTGTTCCTAATACTGCTGTATAGGTCTCTAGCTCTAATTAATGTTTTTGTAGGAGAACCGTCTGTTATAGCTGATTTAGCTAGTCGGTCTGCTCTTTCGTTTTCAGTTATGTCAGAATGACTAGGTACCCAGCAGAATTTTAAGTTTAGCTGATGATGATCTTTTAATTTCCTAATTTCGTGCACTATTGGATTCTGAGAATATAGTTGATCCATAATGTAAATTGCACTCTGCGAGTCCGTGAAGACAATAATTTTGGTCTTGCCTCGAGCGACAACCTTCTCGATAGCAGTTTTTATTGCTGTTAGCTCTACCGTGGTCACTGAGCTCCATCGTGATCCGGAGAAAAGGCCTAAGCTTGAGCCTTCGACGTACGCATATCCCGTCCCATATCGATCTTTAGATCCATCAGTAAACACGTGAACAAAGTCTCGATTCTTGCTTCTTATTTCTCTTAAAAATCTCTTAATGTACTCAAGATGATTTTTCGTAGTGAAACAGTCGATATTTCTAGGTCGTTTACACAACCATGGAGGCATCGATGATAGCTCTACTTTAGTTACCTGCGGAGATCATCCAGTCTATAGTTTTTTATTAGTTTTCTAAACCGTATACACCAGACGGTATTCTCTGCGCTGGTTTTCTCTCGTATTTTTGTTCAAGTGTTACATTTTTAAAGACTTTTGTTACAGGATTGTTTGGATTTTGTTGTACTCGTAGTCCATATTTCAGTAAAAGATATTCTCTTCATAATTCTAGGGGTGGTTCATTGGCTTCTACTAACAGACTTGCTATTGGACTAGTTCTAAAAGCACCAGTAGCTAGCCGTACTCCTGCGTTATGTACTGGGTACAATCTTGTGAGTACACTATTCTTAGCTGATCCGTATATAATGCAGCCGTAATCTATTTTTGCGCGGACAGTTTGCCGATAGATCCTTAGCAAGGAAGTTCTATCCGCCCCCCCCCCCATCGCTGGGCTTGAATTAATCTAATGAGATTTAGGTATCTGACACAACTAGATCTAATTTGTTCCACATGAGATTTCCAGTTCAGTCTCTCGTCAAGTATAAGCCCCAGATATCTGACCTCCGAAGCTACTATAATTGGTTTTGGTTTACCTGCAATAGTTAACCACTGCTGATTTCCTCCATTTTTCTTTCGTTGCTCAAAACAAACGCATGTGGATTTTGTTTGTGAGAATTTGAACCCGCTACCTTCTGCCCAAGCTGTTAACATATCTATACTTTTTTGCATTACGTAAGTGGTTTTTGCCAGTGTTTTTCCCCTGAACAGTAGGGTAAAATCATCCTCAAAGAAAAGAGCTTTAACAGATGTTGGTAAAGCTGTTATAGCGTCATGCACTGCTAACAGAAAAAAAAATCTTAAAAAAAAAAAAAAATCTTAAAAAAAATAAAAAAATTGGATTGTTTGGATTTTGTTGTACTCGTAGTCCATATTTCAGTAAAAGATATTCTCTTCATAATTCTAGGGGTGGTTCATTGGCTTCTACTAACAGACTTGCTATTGGACTAGTTCTAAAAGCACCAGTAGCTAGCCGTACTCCTGCGTTATGTACTGGGTACAATCTTGTGAGTACACTATTCTTAGCTGATCCGTTATTAATGCAGCCGTAATCTATTTTTGCGCGGACAGTTTGCCGATAGATCCTTAGCAAGGAAGTTCTATCCGCCCCCCCCCCCATCGCTGGGCTTGAATTAATCTAATGAGATTTAGGTATCTGACACAACTAGATCTAATTTGTTCCACATGAGATTTCCAGTTCAGTCTCTCGTCAAGTATAAGCCCCAGATATCTGACCTCCGAAGCTACTATAATTGGTTTTGGTTTACCTGCAATAGTTAACCACTGCTGATTTCCTCCATTTTTCTTTCGTTGCTCAAAACAAACGCATGTGGATTTTGTTTGTGAGAATTTGAACCCGCTACCTTCTGCCCAAGCTGTTAACATATCTATACTTTTTTGCATTACGTAAGTGGTTTTTGCCAGTGTTTTTCCCCTGAACAGTAGGGTAAAATCATCCTCAAAGAAAAGAGCTTTAACAGATGTTGGTAAAGCTGTTATAGCGTCATGCACTGCTAACAGAAAAAAAAATCTTAAAAAAAAAAAAAAATCTTAAAAAAAAAAAAAAAATCTTAAAAAAAAAAAAAAATCCTAAAAAAAAAAAAAATAAAAATCTTAAAAAAAAAAAAAAATCTTAAAAAAAATAAAAAAATCTTAAAAAAAAAAAAAAAAAATCTAAAAAATAAAAAAAAAAATCTTAAAAAAAAAAAAAAAAAAAATCCTAAAAAAAAAAAAAAAAAAATCCTAAAAAAAAAAAAAAAAAAAAATCCTAAATATAAAATATGAAAAAAAAATCCTAAAAAAAAAAAAAAAAAATCTTAAAAAAAAAAAAAAAAAAAATCTTAAAAAAAAAAAAAAAAAAAATCTTAAAAAAAAAAAAATCCTAAATATAAAATATGAAAAAAAAATCCTAAAAAAAAAAAAAAAAAAAATCTTAAAAAAAAAAAAAAAAAAAATCTTAAAAAAAAAAAAAAAATCCTAAAAAAAAAAAATCCTAAATATAAAATATGAAACAAAAATCCTAAAAAAAAAAATAAAATCTTAAAAAAAAAAAAATCTTAAAAAAAAAAAAATCCTAAATATAAAATATGAAAAAAAAATCCTAAAAAAAAAAAAAAAATCCTAAAAAAAAAAATAAAAATCTTAAAAAAAAAAAAAAATCCTAAAAAAAAAAAAAAAAAAAAAATCTTAAAAAAAAAAAATCCTAAATATAAAATATGAAATAAAAATCTTAAAAAAAAAAAAATCTTAAAAAAAAAAAATCCTAAATATAAAATATGAAACAAAAATCCTAAAAAAAAAAATAAAAATCTTAAAAAAAAAAAAATCTTAAAAAAAAAAAAATCCTAAATATAAAATATGAAAAAAAAATCCTAAAAAAAAAAAAAAAATCCAAAAAAAAAAAAAAAAAAAAAATCTTAAAAAAAAAAATCCTAAATATAAAATATGAAACAAAAATCCTAAAAAAAAAAATAAAAATCTTAAAAAAAAAAAAATCTTAAAAAAAAAAAAAAATCCTAAAAAAAAAAAAAATAAAAATCTTAAAAAAAAAAAAAAATCTTAAAAAAAATAAAAAAATCTTAAAAAAAAAAAAAAAAAATCTAAAAAATAAAAAAAAAAAATCTTAAAAAAAAAAAAAAAAAAAAAATCCTAAAAAAAAAAAAAAAAAAATCCTAAAAAAAAAAAAAAAAAAAAATCCTAAATATAAAATATGAAAAAAAAATCCTAAAAAAAAAAAAAAAAAATCTTAAAAAAAAAAAAAAAAAAAAATCTTAAAAAAAAAAAAAAAAAAAAATCTTAAAAAAAAAAAAAAAAAAAATCTTAAAAAAAAAAAAATCCTAAATATAAAATATGAAAAAAAAATCCTAAAAAAAAAAAAAAAAAAATCTTAAAAAAAAAAAAAAAATCCTAAAAAAAAAAAATCCTAAATATAAAATATGAAACAAAAATCCTAAAAAAAAAAATAAAATCTTAAAAAAAAAAAAATCTTAAAAAAAAAAAATCCTAAATATAAAATATGAAAAAAAAATCCTAAAAAAAAAAAAAAAATCCTAAAAAAAAAAATAAAAATCTTAAAAAAAAAAAATCTTAAAAAAAAAAAAAAATCCTAAAAAAAAAAAAAAAAAAAAAATCTTAAAAAAAAAAAATCCTAAAAAAAAAAAAAAAATCCTAAAAAAAAAAATAAAAATCTTAAAAAAAAAAAATCTTAAAAAAAAAAAAAAATCCTAAAAAAAAAAAAAAAAAAAAAAATCTTAAAAAAAAAAAAAAAATCCTAAAAAAAAAAATAAAAATCTTAAAAAAAAAAAATCTTAAAAAAAAAAAAAAATCCTAAAAAAAAAAAAAAAAAAAAAATCTTAAAAAAAAAAAATCCTAAAAAAAAAAAAAAAATCCTAAAAAAAAAAATAAAAATCTTAAAAAAAAAAAATCTTAAAAAAAAAAAAAAATCCTAAAAAAAAAAAAAAAAAAAAAATCTTAAAAAAAAAAAAAAAATCCTAAAAAAAAAAATAAAAATCTTAAAAAAAAAAAATCTTAAAAAAAAAAAAAAATCCTAAAAAAAAAAAAAAAAAAAAAATCTTAAAAAAAAAAAATCCTAAAAAAAAAAAAAAAATCCTAAATATAAAATATGAAACAAAAATCCTAAAAAAAAAAAAAAAAATCTTAAAAAAAAAAAAATCTTAAAAAAAAAAAAATCCTAAATATAAAATATGAAAAAAAAAAAAATCTTAAAAAAAAAAAAATCCTAAATATAAAATATGAAAAAAAAAAATTTTTTTTAGGATTTTTTTTTCATATTTTATATTTTGGATTTTTTTTTTTTTTTTTTAGGATTTTTTTTTTTTTTTTTTTTTTTTAGGATTTTTTTTTTTTTAAGATTTTTATTTCATATTTTATATTTAGGATTTCTTTTTTTTAAGATTTTTTTTTTTTTTTTTTTAAGATTTTTATTTCATATTTTATATTTAGGATTTTTTTTTTTAAGTTTTTTTTTTTTTTTTTTTTTTTAAGATTTTTATTTCATATTTTATATTTAGGATTTCTTTTTTTTAAGATTTTTTTTTTTTAAGATTTTTTTTTTTTTTTTTTAGGATTTTTTTTTTTTTTTTTTTAAGATTTTTTAATTTTTTTTTTTTTTAAGATTTTTTTTTTTTTTTTTAGGATTTTTTTTTTTTTTTTAGGATTTTTTTTTTTTTTAAGATTTTTTATTTTTTATTTTTTTTTTTTTTTAGGATTTTTTTTTTTTTTTTTTTTTAGGATTTTTTTTTTTTTTAAGATTTTTATTTCATATTTTATATTTAGGATTTCTTTTTTTTAAGATTTTTTTTTTTTTTTTTTTAAGATTTTTTTTTTTTTTTTTTTTTTAGGATTTTTTTTTTTTTTAAGATTTTTTTTTTTTAAGTTTTTTTTTTTTTTTTTTTTTTTTAGGATTTTTTTTTTTTTTTAAGATTTTTATTTCATATTTTTTTATATTTAGGATTTCTTTTTTTTAAGATTTTTTTTTTTTAAGATTTTTTTTTTTTTTTTTTTAGGATTTTTTTTTTTTTTTTTTTAAGATTTTTTTTTTTTTTTTTTTTTTAGGATTTTTTTTTTTTTTAAGATTTTTTTTTTTTTTTTTTTGGATTTTTTTTTTTTAGGATTTTTTTTTTTTTTTTTTTTTAGGATTTTTCTTTTTAAAAAAAATCTTAAAAAAAAAAAAAAAAAAAAAATCAAAAAAAAAAAAAAAAAAAAATCCTAAAAAAAAAAAAAAAAAAAATCTTAAAAAAAAAAAATCCTAAAAAAAAAAAAAAAAAAAAATCTTAAAAAAAAGAATCCTAAAAAAAAAAAAAATAAAAAAATCTTAAAAAAAAAAATCCGAACAAATTAAAAGAAAAATGGCAACAAATGTGGACAGACATAACTAACAACAAATTACGGTTTATTAAACCCTTTATTTCGGAATGGACAACATCAAGTAGGAAAAGCAGGCACGAAGAGACAGTTCTATGTAGATTAAGATTAGGGCACACTCGACTTACCCACAGCTACCTCTTCTCAAGGGACAAGATTCCACCTAGGTGTCAAGACTGTGACGATGTACTTTCGATTAGACACTTGTTGACTGACTGCTTTAGACTAGACCAAACCAGAGAACAATTCGACCTCCCTACAACACTAACACACATTCTAGGTGACAACCAAGACAATGTTACAAAATTATTTGAATTTCTAAAAGACTTAGACGTATTTGACAACATATGATACGTTCTATATTGTGATTCCTGTTATAATGGTATTTTATGTTATTGTGGTTGTTTTATGATAATGATAAAGTTGTAATTATAGGCGGCTAATGGCCTGAAGGCTAAGCAGCCAAAAATAAAAAAAATAAAAAAATAAAAAAGCCTTTAGGTTTATTGATCAGATGTCTGTCTATTATTGTGTTAATCAGGGTCATTTTATGGTTTATACGGTGAAAATTTCTTCCTTCAAAAAATGTTTTTATTAAAAGTCGTAATGAGTGTTACGTCCCACAGTAGTTTTGATAACATGTAATGTGATTTTTATTCATTTTTATCAAAAGTATTTTTTTATTATAATTTTTTTTAACCAATAAAATATCCAAGTTTATATAAATGGGATAGGAAACAATAAAACTTTAGTAAAAACCGAAACAAATATATTTATATGTATGTCCCAAGGGTTTAGTAATGGTAATGAGTGTTTACTCATAAGAGTGTTGCAGAATTAGAGGGTGAGAATGAAAGAAAGAAGGAGACATATGTTGTACATATGTTTTTTGGTTTTTTTTTAGCCCATCTTATTTAAAGTTAAAAATTCGTCCCCACCAAACATCTTTTCCTTTATGGACAAACTTACCCTCAGAAATCCTTCAAACTTATGTTTGTGCACTTGAATTTTAAAAAATTCTCTGGGGGAGGACCCCCGCCATTTCTTGTCCAAAGGTGCCCCGATGCTACCTTGCCCAGGGGCCCGGAAATCCTCTCAACGGCCCTGCTAGCTGTTCGGCTGAAGACGAGCAATGAGCAGAGTTTAATTAAATAATCAAAGACAGGCTAATGTCTACTATGGGAGACGCATGGCTTTCTAACTTAATGGTAATATCTGCAGGAAAAGATTATATTAGATTCTATTTCCTCAAAATCTATATATATAAAAGTCAACGTATGTGTGTGTGTGTGCTTGTTCTTTATACAAATCTACAGTTCTAGCCCGATTTTGATAAAAATTGCACACTTGACCTTCAAAGCAAGGAAAAAATCAAGGTCTACATGAATTTTCGAAATTTAAATTTTGGTACACAGGGGTACGGGGTACAAGTAATGAATACGGGGTCAAAGTAATGAATACCCTTTGTGATGCATATCGTTGAAAAGCTCTTTAAGAGTACAGTAATTGTTGTTACGTACACTTGTCATATTTTCATTTAGGAGGGGGGTAAAATGGAAAAATATAGCTATATCTTATTTGTTCTTTATACAAATCTACAGTTTTAGTCCGAACTCGATGAAAATTTGCACACTTGATCTTCAAAGCAAGGGGAAAATCAGAAGAAGCTAGTTAAAAACCTAGCTAAAAGACTTGGTGAAGTAAGGGTAGAAGAGAAGGTGACCGATGAAGGACGGGAAGGAGGGTGTCCTGAGGCTTCTACTGAGACCCACGGCTCTCACAGCGCTAACGTACCCTCTCGAGATCAAAAGAGGGTTAGGAGCACGGAGATAACTCCAGTACGTGAACACGTGGCTAAGCGCCATTGCGACAGTTCAGAGGTACTGGTACCACACTCCGAGGCACCTTAAGTAAGTGCTCCCTCCCCTAAGATGTTCCTTAGGAAGAGAGGTAACGCCGACCACATCCTTACTGAAAGAGAGGTGTGGGAATTTAGCAAGTCACTAGCTGAGGCTTGTCTAAAGGCTCAGCGGCAAGGCCATAGGTTGAAAGGTGTTCATGGCCGAGCCGTGCGCGGGCTAATAGAGATTAAGGCGGAGGAAGAATACTCACTTGAGTGGGTACGTAAAAACCTTAAATCTATTATTCCCTGGAAGCGGGTTGTCATTGAGGAGGTAGACTCTCTACCGGACCTAGTCAAGGTAGCAATGACGCTGCCTATACTAGATAGTGACGACCCAAAGGATTGGGAGATCCTTTTCAATCTCAGGAGTTTCAACGAGGGGTTGCTTACTAGAGATTGGCGTATTCTTAGTAAAGAGAAGCGAACGAACGGCCAGAGAGTCGTTGCACGCGTTGACCCTGGGACAATTGACTATCTTAAAAGGAAGAGCATGTCCCTAATCTACAATTGCGTTAAGTTTCAGGTGTCCATTATTACCAAGGGTAGTGGCACTAGATCCTCTGGAAGTAGATCAGGAAAGAGAAGAAAATCTAAGGCCAGAGGAGTGAAACAGCAGGGAGGTACACGACGGAACTCCCGAGCTTCCGAGGAGGGGAGGTCCCACCCGTCACCACTCGTCAGGGCAGCTGGCGGGGAGACAAGTGGTCAACAAAGGACCAGAGATCCCTCTCCTCCCCCCCCCCCCCTGAAGAGGGGGGTGAAAATGCTAAAGCGCCCATAGTCAGGACAGAGGATGAAGATTCTCTGCTAGATGGTGGGGACTGTGTGGCACAGGAGGTGGTCATTGAGTAATATGACAACCTCCTTAAATGTCCTTCAGGCCAATCTACAGCACGGTTCACGGTTCAGCTGCCACCTCCTTATATTGTAAAAGGATGGAGGAACTAGAGGTAAATATTGGCCTGATACAAGAACCTTATGTATATAAGGGGCAGGTACGTGGACTCGGTATCACTGGTGGTACCCTTTTCTGCTGTACTGACGGCTCATCGCCGAGGGCTTGCATTATTACAAAAAATATAAAAGCTTCTACACTACCCAGCTTCTGTAAAAGAGACATGGTAGCTATAAAGGTGGAAAGCTGTCAGGTAGGAGGTGGTAAGGAGAATTTAATTATATGCTCCCTTTACCTTCCCTATGACTCACCTGATCCTCGGCCTTCTCAGGTTTTTATTAATCTGGTCAATTACGCAAGGAGTAACGGACTACCTCTCTTGGTAGGATGTGACGCAAACGCCCACAACCCAGTGTGGGGTAGCACAAACACAAATCCAAGAGGAAGAGCTCTGCTAGAGTACATAATGAGTGCTGAGCTATATATTCTCAACCGTGGAGCAGTCCCAACTTACTTCACTCAGAGAAGGAAAGAGGTAATCGATATCTCACTCTGCACACAGGACATAATGAGCAGAGTAACGAACTGGCAAGTGGACCTGGAAGACTCCCTGTCAGACCACCGGCACATCCAGTTCTCCCTTGAAGACTCAGTTCCTCAAGTAGTGTTCTACAGGAATCCTAGTTCAACAGACTGGGACCATTTCAGAAGTACACTTGGTAATAATCTAGACGAGATTGGGAAATGTCCAGATAGCTGGGAAGAAACCGAGGCTTATACCTCAGATCTAACCACTGCAATTAGGACGGCTTTTGAAGTAAGCTGCCCACTGAAGACACGATCAAACAAGTCTTTAGTTCCGTGGTGGTCCAAACATACAGAGACCCTACGCAGAAGGGTTAAAAGAACTCTAAATAAGGCCAAAAGGGCTAACTCGGAAAGGCTATGGGCTGTATATAAGGAAGCCCGTAGAACCTTTAAAAGAGAGTTAAAAAAGGCCAAGCGTAATTCATGGCGAAACTACTGCAATGAGATTGGAGAGGTGACTCCGGCAGCCAAGTTCCACCGAATCCTCTCCAAATCTCCGGAAGTAGGAAATGGACCTCTTCTCACCGAGGACAACCACTTTACTTCATCTGAAGAAGAGGCTCTTAAACATCTGATGAAATCTCACTTAGCGGATTGTCAATTTACAGATGGCAGTAATTTAGGGCATCAAACTCACACTATTCCTAGTGTGGACGACAGGGCAATAGCGGATGTCATTATTACAGATAGCAAAGTGAAATGGGCTGTCAACAACTTTGCTCCTCTCAAGTCTCCAGGGCTTGATGAAATAAGGCCCAAAATGCTTCAAGAAGGCATTGACTTGCTTTTAGGGGACCTAGTAAAGGTCCTAAGGAATTGTATAATCTATAGAACGATACCTAGCAGCTGGAGAGAGGTGAGAGTGGTTTTTATTCCAAAACAAGGGAAACCCGATCTCACACTAGCCAAGTCCTATCGACCTATAAGTCTCACCTCCTTCTTATTGACGACTTTATAGAGACTAATAGACCGATATATCAGAGATTCTATACCCAACATACTTAGTTTTCAGCAGTATGCTTATCAGGCGGGTAAATCCTGTGAGGCTGCCCTCCACCACCTAGTAAGGAAAATCGAAGGAGCCTTAAGTCACCAATCGTTAGCGTTGGGTCTATTTCTAGACATTGAGGGAGCTTTTAACTGCGTTCCCGTCGACAAAGTACACCTTGCCGTCATAAACCATGGAGTCCATAAGACGGTGGCGGACTGGATCCGGTCGATGCTGGCTATGAGAATAGCTGAGGCACAGAGAAACAACTGTAGAGTCAAGGCAGAGGTTAAGAGAGGGTGCCCCCAAGGGGGAGTGTTATCACCTCTTTTGTGGTGCCTAGTTGCAGACGATTTGCTAAACTGTCTGAATCAGGAAGGTTTCTACACTCAGGCTTTTGCCGACGATGTAGCGGTACTAATAAGTGGAAAAATTGTTGGGACCGTCTTTGAACTCGCACAGAGAGCTCTGAACATCATAGAGAGGTGGTGTGGGAGAAACAGCATAGGGGTTAACCCTGGAAAGACTGTGGTGATTCCTTTCACTAAGAAAAGGAAACTGAACGGCGCTCGTACCCTGTACCTGGGAGGAAGGAGTCTTGAGCTGTCAGATACGGTTAAGTATTTAGGAGTGACTCTTGACAAAAAACTTAACTGGGATTGCCACGTAGAAAGCAAAATCAACAAAGCGTTAGCTGCTTTCTGGGTGTGCAGAAGAGCTATAGGTCCATCTTGGGGCCTAAAGCCCAAGGTAATCCACTGGATGTACACGGCTATAGTCAGACCTATTCTTTCATACGCGTGTATTGTATGGTGGCCCAGAGTATTATTGTCTTCTACAAAAAAGAACTTAGATCATCTTCAGAGGACAGCAAGTCTGGGGATACTAGGGGCGATGAGAACAGCACCCTCCTTTAGAGGTACTGGCGGGACTTCCGCCCTTGGACCTTGTTATTCGTTACGAGGCCATGCTAGCTTCATACCGACTTCATTGTATCGGCCGATGGTTGGGATATGACAACCGAGGTGGACACGAAAGGGCATGGGAGCTTCTAGTGGAAAGATGCCCTATGGCAATTATGATACAAGATTATTGCATTGCCAGATGGCAATTTAAGAGCTCTTGGAGTTCCTCCTTTCCTTCTATTGAAGACTGGGAAGAAAACAGAACGGCTATATCTAGTACGGGGAAGGACGTGTGGTACACGGATGGATCCCGCATAGATCAACTGTCGGGGGCTGGCATTTACTGCAAAGACCCCGGATACGAGATAAGCGTCAGTCTGGGGAAACACGCAACAGTGTTTCAATCAGAATTGTATGCCATCTTGGCCTGTACTCAGATTAATAAGTATAAAGAACAGGCACAAAATAGACAGATTTATATCTGTACCGACAGTCAGGCAGCAATAAAATCACTGACTGCACCCAAATGTACTTCCAAGCTAGTTTCAGAATGTAAGCAAACTTTGGAATCTCTTTCTAGAACGAATGAGGTAAAACTGCTTTGGGTACCAGGACACAAAGGCATTGAGGGAAATGAACGCGCGGATCTTCTAGCAAGACAAGGTTCCAGCACAATGCCCGTGGCACCAGAGCCCATTGTGGGTATCTCACGTTGTGTGGTCAGAACATCAATCAGGAAGTTCCTAAACAGGAATTTCAGGAGACCTGGGAAAAATCTCCCGGGTTGAGGCAATCCAAGTTATTCATAAAAGGGCCCTCTTGTGGGCTTACTAAAAATGTGTTAAGTCTAAATAAAAAATCTTGCCAGAAAATGACTGGTTTTTTGACAGGCCACTGCCACCTTAATAGGCATCTACAGCTAATAGGTCTGATCAACGAATCAACTTGCAGGCTGTGTGGCGAGGAGGAGGAGACTCCTGTACATCTGATAAGTGAATGCCCTGGGCTGATTAATCACAGATGGCTGACCTTTGGAGAGCCAACGGTTCCACTTAGTGAACTACAAACGATACCCATTAATAAACTGGTAACTTTTTGTCAGGGAATAAAAATATTATGGGAGTAGAAGATGAAGAGAACAAAGAGAGATGGTATCTTCTGCAACCCGGGTTTGCTCAAAGGACCCACATTGTGGTCTATGTCTCTGGGACTCGCTCCCCCCGGATTCAAAAAAAAAAAAGGGGAAAATCAAGGACTACGTGAAATTTCGAAATTTAATATTTGGTACACAGGGGTACGGGGTACAAGTAATGAATACGGGGTCAAAGTAATGAATACCCTTCGTGATGCATATGGTTGAAAAGCTCTTTAAGAGTACAGTAATTGTAGTTTTGTCATATTTTCATTTAGGAGGGGGGTAAAATGGAAAATATAACTATATCTATGTATAAAAAGAAGAGTATCTATATGAGAGAATGTCTTTTATACAAATCTACAGTTTTATCCCAATTTGATGCATTTTTACACTCTTTTTTTCCAAACAAGGTGAAGGTCACTGCCTACATGATTTTCCGAAATTAAAATTTTGGTACACAGAGGTACGGGGTACCAATGTCAAAGTAATGGATACCCTTCATGATGCATATCGTTGGAAAGCTCTTTAAGAGTACATTACTGGTTGTTAAGCACGTTTTTGTCATATTTTCATTTAGGAGGGGGGTAAAATGAAAATGTATATCTATATCTATAAAAGTCAACGTATGTGTGAGTGTGCTTAGGTTCTTTATACAAATCAACAGTTTTAATTCGATTTCAATGAAAATTTGCTCACTTGACCTTCAAAGCAAGGGGAAGATCTCTGTCTACATGAATGTTCGAAATTAAATTTTTGGTACACAGGGGTACGGGGTACAAATGTCAAAGTTGAAAACCCTACATGATGCATACTGTTGAAAAGCTCTTTAAGAGTACAGTAATTGTTTTTACGTGCATTTAGGGGGGTAAATGGAAAAATATATCTAAAAATCAACGTGTGTGTATATTCTTTATACAAATCCATAGTTTTAGTCCGATCTCGATCAAAAAATGCACACTTGACCTTCAAAGGAAGAAAAAATCAGTGTCTACATGAATTTTCGAAATTTAAATTTTGGTACACTGGGAACAGGGTACAATAATGAAATGAATACGGGGTCAAAGGACTGAATACCCTTTATGATGGATATAGTTGAAAAGCTCTTTAAGATTACATTAATTGTTGTTATGTACAGTTTTGTCATATTATGTATTTTCATTTAGGAGGGGGTAAAATGGAAAAATATAGCTATATCTTATAAAAAAAGAAGAGTGTCTGTATGAGGGTATGTCTTTTATACAAATCTACAGTTTTATCCCAATTTGATGAATATTTACTCACTTTCCCTTCAAATCAAGGGGGAGGTCACTGTCTACATGAATTTTCGAAATTTAAATTTTGGTACAAAAGGGTACGGTGTAAAAATGTCAAAGTAATGGATTCCCATCATATCGTTGAAAAGCACTTTAAGAGAAAAGTAATTGTTGTTATGTACAATTTTATTTAGGAGGGGGTAAAATGGAAATTTATAGCTATATATGTAAAAATCAACGTATGTGGGTGTATGTTCTTTATACAAATCTGCAGTTTTAGTTCGATGTTGATAAAAATTTGCCCACTTGAACTTCAAAGCAAGGGGAAAATGACAGCCTACATGAATTTTGTAAATTTAAATTTGGTACACAGGGGTATGGTACAAGTAATAAATACAGGGTCAGTGTAATGAATACCATTGATGATGCAAAAGCTCTTTAAGAGTAGAGTAATAGTTTTTATGTATTGTTTTGTCATATTTTACTTTAGGGAGGGGGGAATTTAGGATATTTTAAAATTAGCTTATCAAAGAGGAGAGGGTATAGAAATAGGTGGGAGAGCTAGAATCTAGATATTCTTGCATAGTAAAATAATTTATATGTTTCATTATGGTTGTTTATAAACTTATCTAATTATAATAACACTCCGTAGCGAAGCACGGGTACCCAGCTAGTGAAATTATATTGATGCATTTGCTTTATTAGCATCACATAGGAAAAATTACTGGTCCTCTCATTTGTCTTATTTCTGATACACTGAGAATCTCTTGTCTTTTTTGTCCTTTATTCAAATTAAAAAATTATCCTTTTATAATTATAATTGATTTTTAGCCTGAGTATTAGTAAAAGGAACATGCATACCAAATATCAATTAAATTGGTCAACTTTTACTCAAGTTATCGATCGGACACGTAAACGTTACACACAGACAGTAGACAAGATGCATATTTCGTTAAATGTAAGAAACTCGTTTACGCTCGCTTCAAAAATATTGTTTATTTTTGGGATTTTATCAACGATAATGAATGAATACAAACAAAAGTTAATTCACATTAAAGGTAAAACTATTTAAATAGGTAAAGGTACAATATGTACTTAAAATATTAGCGGAATTTTTAATTCTCACTCGACCCTCATAAAGATAGTGTCCCTACGAATGTAGGGATGATGTACGAACGTTTGATGACAAAGTTCACCAAAGTTTCGAGGTTTAATTTGTTTTTGTTTATTGACAATTAGGACATACATCATGCATGATTGTGTTGTTATGAAGGTGAGTGAGGCTCAGCGCCAAACCTTATATTCAAATTCAAACTTTATACCTTCACATATTTCTATAACTAGGCATCGCGTGGCTCTATCATTGAAGCGAGCGTATAGTAAATATGTATTGAATATTGAAAAAATAGATAATCATGAATCATGATGTTGATAGATAATGGGTATAGTAGTAGTACAGCGGCTTGTAGTAAGGGGACCACCCCGCATTCTTACTATTCCTATTCCTCTAACCTAGGGTGACCAAATCGTCAACTGGAAAAAACGGGGTACCTCACTGCGGAACCCAATTTTTGGGGTTTGGGGTATATGGAATACCCCAAGGATAGGGAGGGGGGGTCCAGGAGGGACGGATTAACAGGAGCTGAGGGTTGTCCGCTATTATAAAAGTCCGTTATATTACTAATAATTATTTTAAATAATAATGTAAAAGGGCAAACGTCTATAGAAAGTACAATAAAAGGTGATTACACATCAAACAAAGATAGCTTTAATCACATGTTTAATAAGCGATTTTTAACAATTTCTACCAAAACAAAACCGGATGCACGGTCCTGGCTCGGGCGGCATTTCACAGAAAATCTCTTCTTATTTTTGTCCGCTATAGAAGGGTTATTTGAATTATTGTGAAGTTCTAGTGTACTTAGCTGTTGCCCCAGCAATTTTTAAAATTTCTAATAGAAAGTTGTAAAAATTACAACAATCCATTTGGAAATTATATATGTAGTAGGTACTTGAAAAATTGCAGAAAGTGTCTCCACTCCCAACCTGTTTCGTTCGTCTGTCTATTGAATGTTCACGAGAGAAAATATTCTTTTAGTATTGCTATTATGGGGAGATAGCAAACACATATTGGCATATCTTTAATCTTTAATAATTATGCTCAAACAGAGAGGGTTATTGGTATACGCAACGAAAATACGGGACATTTAGGCGTCCCGGGAGACTTTTTCGGGACACCGGGAATGTTCGTGAAAAACGGGACGATTCCGTTTTTTTCGGGACGGTTGGTCACCCTACTCTAACCCTAACCACACATCTCCTTTTCAATTATTATACAATGTATCACTTTGCTACAAAAAAAACTACTGCATGTATCAAATTGAAATTTTGCATGCCTGTTTCAATTGTGCATTAGATGGTGTATATGGAGTTTTATTAAAATCGTTAGGTTAGAACGTAAGATATCGGTAATAAGGTTGTATTCTCTATTATAAACGTTTAGGTCCTCTTTAAATAGTTTTAGTGATCTTTATTAAGTCATAGCGGTGTCGCTGTTGGTTTTACTAAAAAAATGTTATTTGAAAAAATGTTCGTCTCATCGAATAGATGATGATAGAATCTTTTCCCGTCCTGAAATTCCAATTTAATTTTTAAACCTCTCGTTTACGCGAGCGTTGCGCGCGAACTCTTGGACGGATCACGTTGTCCAACGAACTTAGCCGAGTATTAGTAAGAGGAACATGTATACCAAATTTCAACTAAATCGGTCATCTTTTACTCAAAGTTATCGTCACACGCGTAAACGTTACTGACAGACAGACAGACAAGTGCATAGTTTGCTAAATGTAAGAAGCTCGCTTACATATAGGCGTAACTAGGATAAAAGTCTAGGGGGGGCTAAGCCCTCCGGGGGGTCCGGGAGAGGGAAAAATTTGAAACTTCGATACCCTAAAATCAAATTCTAGATGTTCTTTTTACCTATAATAAAAATGTTGGTACATTTTAAAAAGTATCGAAAAATGTGAGTAAAAATACGAATATACTAAATTTAAATATTCTAGTATAATATATGAATTGTGTACTCAGTAGCGTACACAGAAAATGTTTTCGGGGGGGGGGCCCAACCTAATTTAACTTATATGCGGGTTTAGCATACCCCATAATTTATTAATTGTAATTTCTCCCCCTTTTCAACACTTTAATTTCAATTTCTAACCTCATATTTAATTAAATTAAAATCCTATGAGGTAACACCTCATTATGTGATGTGATCGTTCTAAAGAACGATTATGTCTCCGATTCCAATAATTCCAAGACAGAAATCTGTTCCAGTTATCAGACATTTTTGATCCCGATTCTGGCTGTTAGTCTGTCTCTCGCTCAATCATGGCGAACAATTCTTAAAAACTACTCTTTCGATTTTAATGAATAGTGTTTAATAAATTTAATTCCATCGGCAAAATCCGGGCCCTGCCGACAGTCGGGCCGGTATAGTTTAATAAATTTAATTCCATCGGCAAAATCCCGGCCCAGCCGACAGTCGGGCCGGTATAGTGAAAGTGTTTAATCAATTTAATTCCATCGGCAAAATCCGGGCCCAGCCGACGATCGGGCCGGTATAGTGTTGAATGAATTTAATTCTATCGGCAAATCCGGGCCCAGCCGACAGTCGGGCCGGTATAGTGTTTAATAAATTTAATTCCATCGGCAAAATCCGGGCCCAGCCGACGATCGGGCCGGTATAGTGTTGAATGTTGAATGAATTTAATTCTATCGGCAAATCCGGGCCCAGCCGACAGTCGGGCCGGTATAGTGTTTAATAAATTTAATTCCATCGGCAAAATCCGGGCCCAGCCGACAGTCGGGCCGTTATAATGTTTAATAAATTCAATTCCATCGGCAAAATCCGGGCCCAGCCGACAGTCGGGCCGGTATAGTGATAGTGTTTAATCAATTTAATTCCATCGGCAAAATCCGGGCCCAGCCGACGATCGGGCCGGTATAGTGTTGAATGAATTTAATTCTATCGGCAAATCCGGTCCCAGCCGACAGTCGGGCCGGTATAGTGTTTAATAAATTTAATTCCATCGGCAAAATCCGGGCCCAGCTGACGATCGGGCCGGTATAGTGTTGAATGAATTTAATTCTATCGGCAAATCCGGGCCCAGCTGACAGTCGGTCCGGTATAGTGTTTAATATAATATAGTGATTAATCCGGGCCCAGCCGACGATCGGGCCGGTATAGTGTTGAATGAATTTAATTCCATCGGCAAAATCCGGGCCCAGCCGACAGTCGGGCCGGTATAGTGTTTAATAAATTTAATTCCATCGGCAAAATCCGGGCCTAGCCGACAGTCTGGCCTGTATAGTGTTTAATAAATTCAATTCCATCGGCAAAATCCGGGCCAGTCGACAATCGGGCCGGTATAGTGTTGAATGAATTTAATTCTATCGGCAAATCCGGGCCCAGCTGATTTGGGGTGATTAAGTGTATAAACACCATAAGATAATACTTAATTAATTTCTTTTTTTGTATACTTACAATTATAAAATAGCATTTACAGGAATTGTGATGAAGCAGTTAGTGCAAATTAGGTGTAAGTTCTTTTTTTAACAGAAGCTCTCAGATTCTGCAAGGGATCCTCAATGCTTTTTATTAAAGCAGTACCTCATGGCAAAACTCGCGCATTTATTGCATTTTTCATCACTGGCCTCAGGTTTCAAGGAATTTATATCAATATTCAGACACTGTTTGTAATTTTCAATAAATAGCTTTGCGTTGTCAAGATCCAAGTCTAAGAAACTGTTTATAGATTCTATATACCATATCTTAGTTCTGGAATCTTTTCTGCAAGCACGCAGTAACACTGTTCATCACACGATAATAGATATGAACCCTCCATTATTCTTCAACAGTGTAAGAGGTTAAGCTAGAATGATCAGGCAGATCTCCAAGTCCCAAGGAGGATTCAACTATGCAATCTTTCAGATAAGTGCTCGTGGTTGGTTTCCTCTTTTTGGAAGCTTTTGGAGGATCGAGGGATATGTCATTTTCTTCAGAAAACTTAACAATTTTCGTCCATAGATGTTCCAACTCATTTCTTAATTTTAGGAGCGTTTTGATGGTCCCAGCAATTATACGTGTGGCTCTTCCAAGAGTGGCATTTGGGGATAGAAAATACTTAGAAAGAATATTGAGAATTGACAAAAGCCTATGTAAAAACAAACAAGCATACAACAAACTCGGGTTTTGAAATACAAGCCAATGTTCCTAAGGCCTTTACTAAGTCTTTATCAAGTTTTTCTTCAATTTCTCTCTCCAGAGCGTATCTGATTGAACTATAGCTTTTAACTAATTGGTCACAGTTGTGATACCTACATGACCACCTGGTTGAACTTAAACTTGCCTTTTCTTAACTTGACTTTAACTCAACTCACGTAACTACTCTTTAACTACTATACTAGTAGTTCTGTGAACAGTAGACCTCACTCATTAAAATAACAAATTGGGTTTTGAGCTTAGGTTCAAAATAGTGTGCCAGTAAGGAAGTAAGTACCATTTCTAAAACAGAGGTACACAGCTATGTAATCCTCATGGACAGGGTACAGTAATAAATTTAAGGTTCTCCTTTCGCGCACACTTTACTTCTTTAAAGTAGTAAGTACAGATTAGTCAATATAGGTTTTTTGAAAGTAGGTATTTATTTTAATGAAATTCGTATTCTATTTTAGTACAAATTTCCGTAAAAAACCAACTTGATTTTTTTTTTTTTACTTTTCTATTTTTCTAGAGGGGGCTAATTTTAGTCTAGGGTGGGCTTAGCCCACCCTAGCACCCCCCTAGTTACGCCAATGCTCGCTTACGCTCGCTTCAAAAAAATCGGGCCAGTTACTGTCACTGTCACACTGTCGCACACCGATGACACCACCCTCACTATCTCGTTTTCGATTGACATTGAAGAAACCAGAGAATAGTTGGGAGTATAGACCAGGGAATACATTTTGTGGGGTATATTGATTGATAGTTGGGAAGATGTTTGGATTGGAATAAAATATAGGTTGAGAGTACTCTCGTGGCAGTCATGAGAACTATCACGCCTAGTACCACGTGAAAAAGTAAAATTATCTAGGAGGCAACAGTATGTTAACAGTCAACCCAGAGATAAGGGAGTCAACGAGTCAACTGTCAACGTCAGCGATAACGACCATATAACGACAGTGCGATAGCTTGGTTACTTATTACTTGGTCTTGGTTGTTCATGTTCAAAATAGCTTTGCATTAGACTTCATTCATACTTTATATTTCTCATATTCATACTCGATTCAATTAACTCACCATTCCTTATTAAATACATCCTGTTTTGTTTATATTTAATCTAAATTCTAAATATTCTGTTTGCATACATCTATAGATTTACCTATTAAGTTTGATAATGGAGCGATTTAATGTTTTGCAATTCCTAGAGGAATATAGGAAATTTCCGTGCTTATGGAAGAAAAACAATCCTGACTTTAAAAATAGGGTGAAGCGAGAACAAGCGGAGGAGCAGCTGCTCTTAGTATTAGGGCTTTCTAACGTCAAAGAGCTTCGACAGAAAATTAGAAGCATCAGATGTACATATAATCAAGAAGTGGCCAAGATAAGGAAGTCAATGGGAGCTGGCTCAGACGCCGGTGATGTTTATAAACCAAAGCTGGTTTGGTTTTCCGCCGCTGATAGTTTTTTGAGGCAGAATTTTGAGGAAAATGATTCTGAATCTAATGTGGTAAGTTTTGTTTATTGTTTTTACAGCGTTATTAATGTTACCTTATTACTTACTTCAGTTAATGTTTAATACTCATTGGCGTATTCTGTGTTTATGACTTAGTGTTTTGGATCCTTCTTATTCATATAAGATTCACTAATTAA
Source organism: Gerris lacustris (assembly GCA_951217055.1). Classification (NCBI taxonomy): domain Eukaryota; kingdom Metazoa; phylum Arthropoda; class Insecta; order Hemiptera; family Gerridae; genus Gerris; species Gerris lacustris. Next base: position 44,877,375 of record OX578276.1, read on the forward strand.
TATCTAATTTAATTATATTAACTGAAAATGATGCTAATATTATAAGCCAGTTGCTGGGTGACTACTAATCAATCATTCTGCACTGCTAATCAACTCCTCCTGTTCTCATAAACTAGTTAGCAAAGTTTTCCCTTCTTTCTTTAGCCTCTGCCTCTTGTAAATAGTTCCACTGAGAAAATGATCTTAAATCAATATGACCCTCTGGTCGACAAGTACTACGCCAAGATCCATCATTCGTCCTGATTCATGGTCCTTAATGTTAAGTTTTACCATATACCATAATTCCTATTTTTCGTATCTAGTTATGCAAAGCGTCTGCAGCTTTGACTTATTTGATTACCTCATATTAGCGAGTACAGTAGCATCAAGAAGATGTCATTAATTTTTGACACTCAGGTTGGCTATGTGATGGAAAAGAAATAGTCATTACCCTAATTCCTCTCAAATAGAATCGACTGCATGGGGAAATTCAGAAAGAGCTAATGACAGCAAGCAAATTTAATATTTGCGCTTATGAACGTCCAAATCTTGAGCTCTCTTTAGATACCCACTGCAGTTTTTCAATTTCTCCTCGCTGTTAAAAATTAACTCTACTTGATGCTACTGTAGTAGTACTGCTACTGTAAAAATGAGAAAAATGTATTCTCTACTATGTGCCGTTGCTTGGCAATGTCTATAATTAAGCAATAGTTAATTACTTACGTCGAGGATAAGGTATCAGTGGAAAGGCCTCGTCACCTATAAGAACAGATCTATTAAGCAGGCTCCATTGACTTTTCTCGATTGCTTCCTAGAAAAGTTTTGTAAATATTTCACCATCTGAAGGGCTACCATTACTTCCTACATCAATGAAGGTGAAATTATAATTTTGGCCCACCAATGCAAGTATAACAAATGTTTCCTTGTACATAGTTAAAGTATTGGGAACCTGAATTTGGAAGATAGTGCATTAAGACTTGTTTTTAAGAAAGTTTTCTTCTTATTTTTAAACAGTTTTTTTTTTGTTTCTGTCGTTTTCACTTTGAGTTACCGAAACAGCTAAAAGCAATTGAAAAGTGTTTTTTTTTTGTGTTTTTTTTTAATTTTCAGACATTGTTACAATATTATGGAGGAATAAATATGGATGTCGAAGCAGTTGATGGCCCTAAGCCAGATCCTAGTCAGACACAAACTACCTCTGAAGTTACCACAGTGGTAATGCCACGGATGTCTCGAAAAAAGATCGGGAGCTCGACTCGACGTTTGCCACGTAAAAAAAAGGAGTATGACAACAGCCTGGGCAAAGCAATTAAAGTCCTCAAGCGAGCAGCAGCCCAACCGAAATCCACAGCTAATGAATTTAGAGCTTTCGGTCAACACGTTGCTTCCCAACTACAGTGCCTTCCAATAGAGGAAGCACTAAAAATGCAGCAGGAAATCCAAAAATTAATTACAACTACCCGTCTGCAGTGTATACAGAGTGGAAATCTGGATCGTTCATCCACTTCAAGTTTTGATGGGGAAGCAATTTTCCTTAGTTCTACGTACTCTTCGGGCGGCACTTCAGATTTATCAAATTCTCCTGAGTGGGATCATCAGTACAATGATAAGCATGCATCGTATGAATAAGAAACTAACATCTTGAAGAGAAACGAGTGATTTCAGTGATCTCAAATAAATAAAGGTTTGTGGATCCCTCTAGATAACATTTGGTAGAAACAGTTTTGATGGTAACATTTCAAAAATATTAAGAAATAAGGACAGTAAGGAATATATATTAAATATTATATGTACTCGATGATTGGTGGGAGTTACATAAATTTAGTCTATTAATGTTTACTATACTACTCTGATATATAGCACTCTGTTATACAAGTCTTACGATTAGAGTTTACTCTGACCGCATGGAAAAACAAAGAAGAAAATTGGAAGGAGAGCCAATGTGAGCCATGATTTTATAGACTTGAAGGTAGGCCAGGCCCAACTAGGCACACAAAAATGTCATTGGTGGTGTGCCTTTTGAAGGACTAGTGACTTGGCTTCATTTTTTCCCAACACAGGTTGGTCAATCTGAGCTGTCAGAGTAAACAATAATAATTGTAAGACTAATATAGTCTTTTAATCAGAAATGACGAGTTATTTCATTCTTTTGTTTTCCATACTAATTGTCTTCAATTATCATTAAATTGAGAAGTTTCAACCGTTTATTTATCATAGGTGACATTAAAGTAAAAGAGGTTTTATCTCTTTGAAATTAAACTCAATGTTGGGAAGTGGACATTGATTCTAGGAAAGAGTATTTTTTTAACCACATTGATATTCGTGTTGCTTACTCAAATAAAATAATATTGTTTGTCTTTGAAGTTTTATTTTATATTTTTATTTAGATGTGTTGTTGTCGTTAGGCTTCCTTATCCTTACATAAAGTCTCCTGAACTAATTGAGAAAATGTATTCCCTAGTTATAAATGAGTAGCCTAGTATCAAAGACGGACATTCAATATTTTTTTCCGAATTTCAGTTATCGATTGTTTCTTATAGATTTTTGGCTGTTGCATCAGATTCTGCTATCCATTTGCATCACTATGCAGGCTATGTAGGCTGGTAAATATGGTATCCAGGGTGACCCAAAAGTCTCTTGACCATTTTAAAATTGAATAATTTTCATTTTTTAATAATTCACATTTATTCTTTCATAAACAGAAAACACACTTTTTAGAAATAAATGTTAACCACAATTTGATTTTATGACTAATTGATTTCAGAGTTTTGTGAAATTATCCTTCTTCCAAAAATTTGCCCTTTACGAGTTCAATTGTCAGGCGAGCTTTAAGGGTAGTTGCACCAACCATCTTGCTTTCACCATACTTCTAATGTGTTCATAACTGCAGGACGCACAAAATTCTTATAAATTTCTAGACGCATTTTCTGCCTAATCTTTCTTTCTTTCGTTTTAAGTAGTCGTTTTTTTAGTCAAGGCAGTGGTTAAGAGAGGGTGCCCCCAAGGGGGAGTGTTATCACCTCTTTTGTGGTGCCTAGTTGCAGACGATTTGCTAAACTGTCTGAATCAGGAAGGTTTCTACACTCAGGCTTTTGCCGACGATGTAGCGGTACTAATAAGTGGAAAAATTGTTGGGACCGTCTTTGAACTCGCACAGAGAGCTCTGAACATCATAGAGAGGTGGTGTGGGAGAAACAGCATAGGGGTTAACCCTGGAAAGACTGTGGTGATTCCTTTCACTAAGAAAAGGAAACTGAACGGCGCTCGTACCCTGTACCTGGGAGGAAGGAGTCTTGAGCTGTCAGATACGGTTAAGTATTTAGGAGTGACTCTTGACAAAAAACTTAACTGGGATTGCCACGTAGAAAGCAAAATCAACAAAGCGTTAGCTGCTTTCTGGGTGTGCAGAAGAGCTATAGGTCCATCTTGGGGCCTAAAGCCCAAGGTAATCCACTGGATGTACACGGCTATAGTCAGACCTATTCTTTCATACGCGTGTATTGTATGGTGGCCCAGAGTATTATTGTCTTCTACAAAAAAGAACTTAGATCATCTTCAGAGGACAGCAAGTCTGGGGATACTAGGGGCGATGAGAACAGCACCCTCCTTTAGAGGTACTGGCGGGACTTCCGCCCTTGGACCTTGTTATTCGTTACGAGGCCATGCTAGCTTCATACCGACTTCATTGTATCGGCCGATGGTTGGGATATGACAACCGAGGTGGACACGAAAGGGCATGGGAGCTTCTAGTGGAAAGATGCCCTATGGCAATTATGATACATGATTATTGCATTGCCAGATGGCAATTTAAGAGCTCTTGGAGTTCCTCCTTTCCTTCTATTGAAGACTGGGAAGAAAACAGAACGGCTATATCTAGTACGAGGAAGGACGTGTGGTACACGGATGGATCCCGCATAGATCAACTGTCGGGGGCTGGCATTTACTGCAAAGACCCCGGATACGAGATAAGCGTCAGTCTGGGGAAACACGCAACAGTGTTTCAATCAGAATTGTATGCCATCTTGGCCTGTACTCAGATTAATAAGTATAAAGAACAGGCACAAAATAGACAGATTTATATCTGTACCGACAGTCAGGCAGCAATAAAATCACTGACTGCACCCAAATGTACTTCCAAGCTAGTTTCAGAATGTAAGCAAACTTTGGAATCTCTTTCTAGAACGAATGAGGTAAAACTGCTTTGGGTACCAGGACACAAAGGCATTGAGGGAAATGAACGCGCGGATCTTCTAGCAAGACAGGGTTCCAGCACAATGCCCGTGGCACCAGAGCCCATTGTGGGTATCTCACGTTGTGTGGTCAGAACATCAATCAGGAAGTTCCTAAACAGGGAATTTCAGGAGACCTGGGAAAAATCTCCCGGGTTGAGGCAATCCAAGTTATTCATAAAAGGACCCTCTTGTGGGCTTACTAAAAATGTGTTAAGTCTAAATAAAAAATCTTGCCAGAAAATGACTGGTTTTTTGACAGGCCACTGCCACCTTAATAGGCATCTACAGCTAATAGGTCTGATCAACGAATCAACTTGCAGGCTGTGTGGCGAGGAGGAGGAGACTCCTGTACATCTGATAAGTGAATGCCCTGGGCTGATTAATCACAGATGGCTGACCTTTGGAGAGCCAACGGTTCCACTTAGTGAACTACAAACGATACCCATTAATAAACTGGTAACTTTTTGTCAGGGAATAAAAATATTATGGGAGTAGAAGATGAAGAGAACAAAGAGAGATGGTATCTTCTGCAACCCGGGTTTGCTCAAAGGACCCACATTGTGGTCTATGTCTCTGGGACTCGCTCCCCCCGGATTCAAAAAAAAAAAAAAAAAAAAAAAAAAAATCAAGGTCTACGTGAAATTTCGAAATTTAATATTTGGTACACAGGGGTACGGGGTACAAGTAATGAATACGGGGTCAAAGTAATGAATACCCTTCGTGATGCATATGGTTGAAAAGCTCTTTAAGAGTACAGTAATTGTTGTAATGTGTAGTTTTGTCATATTTTCATTTAGGAGGGGGGTAAAATGGAAAATATAACTATATTTATGTATAAAAAGAAGAGTATCTATATGAGAGAATGTCTTTTATAAAAATCTACAGTTTTATCCCAATTTGATGCATTTTTACACTCTTTTTTTCCAAACAAGGTGAAGGTCACTGCCTACATGATTTTCCGAAATTAAAATTTTGGTACACAGAGGTACGGGGTACAAATGTCAAAGTAATGGATACCCTTCATGATGAATATCGTTGGAAAGCTCTTTAAGAGTACATTACTTGTTGTTAAGCACGTTTTTGTCATATTTTCATTTAGGAGGGGGGTAAAATGAAATTATACGTGTGGCTCTTCCAAGAGTGGCATTTGGGGATAGAAAATACTTAGAAAGAATATTGAGAATTGACAAAAGCCTATGTAAAAACAAACAAGCATACAACAAACTCGGGTTTTGAAATACAAGCCAATGTTCCTAAGGCCTTTACTAAGTCTTTATCAAGTTTTTCTTCAATTTCTCTCTCCAGAGCGTATCTGATTGAACTATAGCTTTTAACTAATTGGTCACAGTTGTGATACCTACATGACCACCTGGTTGAACTTAAACTTGCCTTTTCTTAACTTGACTTTAACTCAACTCACGTAACTACTCTTTAACTACTATACTAGTAGTTCTGTGAACAGTAGACCTCACTCATTAAAATAAATAATTGGGTTTTGAGCTTAGGTTCAAAATAGTGTGCCAGTAAGGAAGTAAGTACCATTTCTAAAACAGAGGTACACAGCTATGTAATCCTCATGGACAGGGTACAGTAATAAATTTAAGGTTCTCCTTTCGCGCACACTTTACTTCTTTAAAGTAGTAAGTACAGATTAGTCAATATAGGTTTTTTGAAAGTAGGTATTTATTTTAATGAAATTCGTATTCTATTTTAGTACAAATTTCCGTAAAAAACCAACTTGATTTTTTTTTTTTTACTTTTCTATTTTTCTAGAGGGGGCTAATTTTAGTCTAGGGTGGGCTTAGCCCACCCTAGCACCCCCCTAGTTACGCCAATGCTCGCTTACGCTCGCTTCAAAAAAATCGGGCCAGTTACTGTCACTGTCACACTGTCGCACACCGATGACACCACCCTCACTATCTCGTTTTCGATTGACATTGAAGAAACCAGAGAATAGTTGGGAGTATAGACCAGGGAATACATTTTGTGGGGTATATTGATTGATAGTTGGGAAGATGTTTGGATTGGAATAAAATATAGGTTGAGAGTACTCTCGTGGCAGTCATGAGAACTATCACGCCTAGTACCACGTGAAAAAGTAAAATTATCTAGGAGGCAACAGTATGTTAACAGTCAACCCAGAGATAAGGGAGTCAACGAGTCAACTGTCAACGTCAGCGATAACGACCATATAACGACAGTGCGATAGCTTGGTTACTTATTACTTGGTCTTGGTTGTTCATGTTCAAAATAGCTTTGCATTAGACTTCATTCATACTTTATATTTCTCATATTCATACTCGATTCAATTAACTCACCATTCCTTATTAAATACATCCTGTTTTGTTTATATTTAATCTAAATTCTAAATATTCTGTTTGCATACATCTATAGATTTACCTATTAAGTTTGATAATGGAGCGATTTAATGTTTTGCAATTCCTAGAGGAATATAGGAAATTTCCGTGCTTATGGAAGAAAAACAATCCTGACTTTAAAAATAGGGTGAAGCGAGAACAAGCGGAGGAGCAGCTGCTCTTAGTATTAGGGCTTTCTAACGTCAAAGAGCTTCGACAGAAAATTAGAAGCATCAGATGTACATATAATCAAGAAGTGGCCAAGATAAGGAAGTCAATGGGAGCTGGCTCAGACGCCGGTGATGTTTATAAACCAAAGCTGGTTTGGTTTTCCGCCGCTGATAGTTTTTTGAGGCAGAATTTTGAGGAAAATGATTCTGAATCTAATGTGGTAAGTTTTGTTTATTGTTTTTACAGCGTTATTAATGTTACCTTATTACTTACTTCAGTTAATGTTTAATACTCATTGGCGTATTCTCAGTGTTTATGACTTAGTGTTTTGGATCCTTCTTATTCATATAAGATTCACTAATTAATATCTAATTTAATTATATTAACTGAAAATGATGCTAATATTATAAGCCAGTTGCTGGGTGACTACTAATCAATCATTCTGCACTGCTAATCAACTCCTCCTGTTCCCATAAACTAGTTAGCAAAGTTTTCCCTTCTTTCTTTAGCCTCTGCCTCTTGTAAATAGTTCCACTGAGAAAATGATCTTAAATCAATATGACCCTCTGGTCGGCAAGTACTACGCCAAGATCCATCATTCGTCCTGATTCATGGTCCTTAATGTTAAGTTTTACCATATACCATAATTCCTATTTTTCGTATCTAGTTATGCAAAGCGCCTGCAGCTTTGACTTATTTGATTACCTCATATTAGCGAGTACAGTAGCATCAAGAAGATGTCATTAATTTTTGACACTCAGGTTGGCTATGTGATGGAAAAGAAATAGTCATTACCCTAATTCCTCTCAAATAGAATCGACTGCATGGGGAAAAGAAAGAGCCAATGACAGCAAGCAAATTTAATATTTGCGCTTATGAACGTCCAAATCTTGAGCTCTCTTTAGATACCCACTGCAGTTTTTCAATTTCTCCTCGCTGTTAAAAATTAACTCTACTTGATGCTACTGTAGTAGAGCATTTGAATACATAAAAATGAGAAAAATGTATTCTCTACTATGTGCCGTTGCTTGGCAATGTCTATAATTAAGCAATAGTTAATTTCTTACGTCGAGGATAAGGTATCAGTGGAAAGGCCTCGTCACCTATAAGAACAGATCTATTAAGCAGGCTCCATTGACTTTTCTTGATTGCTTCCTAGAAAAGTTTTGTAAATATTTCACCATCTGAAGGGCTACCATTACTTCCTACATCAATGAAGGTGAAATTATAATTTTGGCCCACCAATGCAAGTATAACAAATGTTTCCTTGTACATAGTTAAAGTATTGGGAACCTGAATTTGGAAGATAGTGCATTAAGACTTGTTTTTAAGAAAGTTTTCTTCTTATTTTTAAACAGTTTTTTTTTTGTTTCTGTCGTTTTCACTTTGAGTTACCGAAACAGCTAAAAGCAATTGAAAAGTGTTTTTTTTTTGTGTTTTTTTTTAATTTTCAGACATTGTTACAATATTATGGAGGAATAAATATGGATGTCGAAGCAGTTGATGGCCCTAAGCCAGATCCTAGTCAGACACAAACTACCTCTGAAGTTACCACAGTGGTAATGCCACGGATGTCTCGAAAAAAGATCGGGAGCTCGACTCGACGTTTGCCACGTAAAAAAAAGGAGTATGACAACAGCCTGGGCAAAGCAATTAAAGTCCTCAAGCGAGCAGCAGCCCAACCGAAATCCACAGCTAATGAATTTAGAGCTTTCGGTCAACACGTTGCTTCCCAACTACAGTGCCTTCCAATAGAGGAAGCACTAAAAATGCAGCAGGAAATCCAAAAATTAATTACAACTACCCGTCTGCAGTGTATACAGAGTGGAAATCTGGATCGTTCATCCACTTCAAGTTTTGATGGGGAAGCAATTTTCCTTAGTTCTACGTACTCTTCGGGCGGCACTTCAGATTTATCAAATTCTCCTGAGTGGGATCATCAGTACAATGATAAGCATGCATCGTATGAATAAGAAACTAACATCTTGAAGAGAGACGAGTGATTTCAGTGATCTCAAATAAATAAAGGTTTGTGGATCCCTCTAGATAACATTTGGTAGAAACAGTTTTGATGGTAACATTTCAAAAATATTAAGAAATAAGGACAGTAAGGAATATATATTAAATATTATATGTACTCGATGATTGGTGGGAGTTACATAAATTTAGTCTATTAATGTTTACTATACTACTCTGATATATAGCACTCTGTTATACAAGTCTTACGATTAGAGTTTACTCTGACCGCATGGAAAAACAAAGAATAAAATTGGAAGGAGAGCCAATGTGAGCCATGATTTTATAGACTTGAAGGTAGGCCAGGCCCAACTAGGCACACAAAAATGTCATTGGTGGTGTGCCTTTTGAAGGACTAGTGACTTGGCTTCATTTTTTCCCAACACAGGTTGGTCAATCTGAGCTGTCAGAGTAAACAATAATAATTGTAAGACTAATATAGTCTTTTAATCAGAAATGACGAGTTATTTCATTCTTTTGTTTTCCATACTAATTGTCTTCAATTATCATTAAATTGAGAAGTTTCAACCGTTTATTTATCATAGGTGACATTAAAGTAAAAGAGGTTTTATCTCTTTGAAATTAAACTCAATGTTGGGAAGTGGACATTGATTCTAGGAAAGAGTATTTTTTTAACCACATTGATATTCGTGTTGCTTACTCAAATAAAATAATATTGTTTGTCTTTGAAGTTTTATTTTATATTTTTATTTAGATGTGTTGTTGTCGTTAGGCTTCCTTATCCTTACATAAAGTCTCCTGAACTAATTGAGAAAATGTATTCCCTAGTTATAAATGAGTAGCCTAGTATCAAAGACGGACATTCAATATTTTTTTCCGAATTTCAGTTATCGATTGTTTCTTATAGATTTTTGGCTGTTGCATCAGATTCTGCTATCCATTTGCATCACTATGCAGGCTATGTAGGCTGGTAAATATGGTATCCAGGGTGACCCAAAAGTCTCTTGACCATTTTAAAATTGAATAATTTTCATTTTTTAATAATTCACATTTATTCTTTCATAAACAGAAAACACACTTTTTAGAAATAAATGTTAACCACAATTTGATTTTATGACTAATTGATTTCAGAGTTTTGTGAAATTATCCTTCTTCCAAAAATTTGCCCTTTACGAGTTCAATTGTCAGGCGAGCTTTAAGGGTAGTTGCACCAACCATCTTGCTTTCACCATACTTCTAATGTGTTCATAACTGCAGGACGCACAAAATTCTTATAAATTTCTAGACGCGTTTTCTGCCTAATCTTTCTTTCTTTCGTTTTAAGTAGTCGTTTTTTTAGTCAAGGCAGTGGTTAAGAGAGGGTGCCCCCAAGGGGGAGTGTTATCACCTCTTTTGTGGTGCCTAGTTGCAGACGATTTGCTAAACTGTCTGAATCAGGAAGGTTTCTACACTCAGGCTTTTGCCGACGATGTAGCGGTACTAATAAGTGGAAAAATTGTTGGGACCGTCTTTGAACTCGCACAGAGAGCTCTGAACATCATAGAGAGGTGGTGTGGGAGAAACAGCATAGGGGTTAACCCTGGAAAGACTGTGGTGATTCCTTTCACTAAGAAAAGGAAACTGAACGGCGCTCGTACCCTGTACCTGGGAGGAAGGAGTCTTGAGCTGTCAGATACGGTTAAGTATTTAGGAGTGACTCTTGACAAAAAACTTAACTGGGATTGCCACGTAGAAAGCAAAATCAACAAAGCGTTAGCTGCTTTCTGGGTGTGCAGAAGAGCTATAGGTCCATCTTGGGGCCTAAAGCCCAAGGTAATCCACTGGATGTACACGGCTATAGTCAGACCTATTCTTTCATACGCGTGTATTGTATGGTGGCCCAGAGTATTATTGTCTTCTACAAAAAAGAACTTAGATCATCTTCAGAGGACAGCAAGTCTGGGGATACTAGGGGCGATGAGAACAGCACCCTCCTTTAGAGGTACTGGCGGGACTTCCGCCCTTGGACCTTGTTATTCGTTACGAGGCCATGCTAGCTTCATACCGACTTCATTGTATCGGCCGATGGTTGGGATATGACAACCGAGGTGGACACGAAAGGGCATGGGAGCTTCTAGTGGAAAGATGCCCTATGGCAATTATGATACATGATTATTGCATTGCCAGATGGCAATTTAAGAGCTCTTGGAGTTCCTCCTTTCCTTCTATTGAAGACTGGGAAGAAAACAGAACGGCTATATCTAGTACGAGGAAGGACGTGTGGTACACGGATGGATCCCGCATAGATCAACTGTCGGGGGCTGGCATTTACTGCAAAGACCCCGGATACGAGATAAGCGTCAGTCTGGGGAAACACGCAACAGTGTTTCAATCAGAATTGTATGCCATCTTGGCCTGTACTCAGATTAATAAGTATAAAGAACAGGCACAAAATAGACAGATTTATATCTGTACCGACAGTCAGGCAGCAATAAAATCACTGACTGCACCCAAATGTACTTCCAAGCTAGTTTCAGAATGTAAGCAAACTTTGGAATCTCTTTCTAGAACGAATGAGGTAAAACTGCTTTGGGTACCAGGACACAAAGGCATTGAGGGAAATGAACGCGCGGATCTTCTAGCAAGACAGGGTTCCAGCACAATGCCCGTGGCACCAGAGCCCATTGTGGGTATCTCACGTTGTGTGGTCAGAACATCAATCAGGAAGTTCCTAAACAGGGAATTTCAGGAGACCTGGGAAAAATCTCCCGGGTTGAGGCAATCCAAGTTATTCATAAAAGGACCCTCTTGTGGGCTTACTAAAAATGTGTTAAGTCTAAATAAAAAATCTTGCCAGAAAATGACTGGTTTTTTGACAGGCCACTGCCACCTTAATAGGCATCTACAGCTAATAGGTCTGATCAACGAATCAACTTGCAGGCTGTGTGGCGAGGAGGAGGAGACTCCTGTACATCTGATAAGTGAATGCCCTGGGCTGATTAATCACAGATGGCTGACCTTTGGAGAGCCAACGGTTCCACTTAGTGAACTACAAACGATACCCATTAATAAACTGGTAACTTTTTGTCAGGGAATAAAAATATTATGGGAGTAGAAGATGAAGAGAACAAAGAAAGATGGTATCTTCTGCAACCCGGGTTTGCTCAAAGGACCCACATTGTGGTCTATGTCTCTGGGACTCGCTCCCCCCGGATTCAAAAAAAAAAAAAAAAAAAAAAAAAAAAATCAAGGTCTACGTGAAATTTCGAAATTTAATATTTGGTACACAGGGGTACGGGGTACAAGTAATGAATACGGGGTCAAAGTAATGAATACCCTTCGTGATGCATATGGTTGAAAAGCTCTTTAAGAGTACAGTAATTGTTGTTATGTGTAGTTTTGTCATATTTTCATTTAGGAGGGGGGTAAAATGGAAAATATAACTATATTTATGTATAAAAAGAAGAGTATCTATATGAGAGAATGTCTTTTATAAAAATCTACAGTTTTATCCCAATTTGATGCATTTTTACACTCTTTTTTTCCAAACAAGGTGAAGGTCACTGCCTACATGATTTTCCGAAATTAAAATTTTGGTACACAGAGGTACGGGGTACAAATGTCAAAGTAATGGATACCCTTCATGATGAATATCGTTGGAAAGCTCTTTAAGAGTACATTACTTGTTGTTAAGCACGTTTTTGTCATATTTTCATTTAGGAGGGGGGTAAAATGAAAATGTATATCTATATCTATAAAAGTCAACGTATGTGTGAGTGTGTTTAGGTTCTTTATACAAATCAACAGTTTTAATTCGATTTCAATGAAACTTTGCTCACTTGACCTTCAAAGCAAGGGGAAGATCTCTGTCTACATGAATGTTCGAAATTAAATTTTTGGTACACAGGGGTACGGGGTACAAATGTCAAAGTTGAAAACCCTACATGATGCATACTGTTGAAAAGCTCTTTAAGAGTACAGTAATTGTTTTTACGTGCATTTAGGGGGGTAAATGGAAAAATATATCTAAAAATCAACGTATGTGTGTATGTTCTTTATACAAATCCATAGTTTTAGTCCGATCTCGATCAAAAAATGCACACTTGACCTTCAAAGGAAGAAAAAATCAGTGTCTACATTACATGGATTTTCGAAATTTAAATTTTGGTACACTGGGAACAGGGTACAATAATGAAATGAATACGGGGTCAAAGGACTGAATACCCTTTATGATGGATATAGTTGAAAAGCTCTTTAAGATTACATTAATTGTTGTTATGTACAGTTTTGTCATATTATGTATTTTCATTTAGGAGGGGGTAAAATGGAAAAAATAGCTATATCTTATAAAAAAAGAAGAGTGTCTGTATGAGGGTATGTCTTTTATACAAATCTACAGTTTTATCCCAATTTGATGAATATTTACTCACTTTCCCTTCAAATCAAGGGGGAGGTCACTGTCTACATGAATTTTCGAAATTTAAATTTTGGTACAAAAGGGTACGGTGTAAAAATGTCAAAGTAATGGATTCCCATCATATCGTTGAAAAGCACTTTAGGAGAAAAGTAATTGTTGTTATGTACAATTTTATTTAGGAGGGGTTAAAATGGAAATTTATAGCTATATATGTAAAAATCAACGTATGTGGGTGTATGTTCTTTATACAAATCTACAGTTTTAGTTCGATGTCGATAAAAATTTGCCCACTTGAACTTCAAAGCAAGGGGAAAATGACAGCCTACATGAATTTTGGAAATTTAAATTTGGTACACAGGGGTGTGGTACAAGTAATAAATACAGGGTCAGTGTAATGAATACCATTGATGATGCTAAAGCTCTTTAAGAGTAGAGTAATAGTTTTTATGTATTGTTTTGTCATATTTTCCTTTAGGGAGGGGGGAATTTAGGATATTTTAAAATTAGCTTATCAAAGAGGAGAGGGTATAGAAATAGGTGGGAGAGATAGAATCTAGATATTCTTGCATAGTAAAATAATTTATATGTTTCATTATGGTTGTTTATAAACTTATCTAATTATAATAACACTCCGTAGCGAAGCACGGGTACCCAGCTAGTGAAATTATATTGATGCATTTGCTTTATTAGCATCACATAGGAAAACTTACTGGTCCTCTCATTTGTCTTATTTCTGATACACTGAGGATTTCTTGTCTTTTTTGTCCTTTATTCAAATTAAAAAATTATCCTTTTATAATTATAATTGATTTTTAGCCTGAGTATTAGTAAAAGGAACATGCATACCAAATATCAATTAAATTGGTCAACTTTTACTCAAGTTATCGATCGGACACGTAAACGTTACACACAGACAGTAGACAAGATGCATATTTCGTTAAATGTAAGAAACTCGCTTACGCTCGCTTCAAAAATATTGTTTATTTTTGGGATTTTATCAACGATAATGAATGAATACAAACAAAAGTTAATTCACATTAAAGGTAAAACTATTTAAATAGGTAAAGGTACAATATGTACTTAAAATATTTGCGGAATTTTTAATTCTCACTCGACCCTCATAAAGATTGTGTCCCTACGAATGTTTGGATCGTTTGATGACAAAGTTCACCAAAGTTTCGAGGTTTAATTTGTTTTTGTTTATGGACAATACAATTAGGACATGCATCATGCATGATTGTGTTGTTATGAAGTTGAGTGAGGCTCAGCGCCAAACCTTATATTCAAATTCAAACTTTATACCTTCACATATTTCTATAACTAGGCATCGCGTGGCTCTATCATTGAAGCGAGCGTATAGTAAATATGTATTGAATATTGAAAAAATAGATAATCATGAATCATGATGTTGATAGATAATGGGTATAGTAGTAGTACAGCGGCTTGTAGTAAGGGGACCACCCCGCATTCTTACTATTCCTATTCCTCTAACCTAGGGTGACCAAATCGTCAACTGGAAAAAACGGGGTACCTCACTGCGGAACCCAATTTTTGGGGTTTGGGGTATATGGAATACCCCAAGGATAGGGGGGTCCAGGAGGGACGGATTAACAGGAGCTGAGGGTTGTCCGCTATTATAAAAGTCCGTTATATTACTAATATAATTATTTTAAATAATAATGTAAAAGGGCAAACGTCTATAGAAAGTACAATAAAAGGTGATTACACATCAAACAAAGATAGCTTTAAACACATGTTTAATAAGCGATTTTTAACAATTTCTACCAAAACAAAACCGGATGCACGGTCCTGGCTCGGGCGGCATTTCACAGAAAATCTCTTCTTATTTTTGTCCGCTATAGAAGGGTTTTTTGAATTATTGTGAAGTTCTAGTGTACTTAGCTATTGCCCCAGCAATTTTTAAAATTTCTAATAGAAAGTTGTAAAAATTACAACAATCCATTTGGAAATTATATATGTAGTAGGTACTTGAAAAATTGCAGAAAGTGTCTCCACTCCCAACCTGTTTCGTTCGTGTGTCTATTGAATGTTCACGAGAGAAAATATTCTTTTAGTATTGCTATTATGGGGAGATAGCAAACACATATTGGCATATCTTTAATCTTTAATAATTATGCTCAAACAGAGAGGGTTATTGGTATACGCAACGAAAATACGGGACATTTAGGCGTCCCGGGAGACTTTTTCGGGACACCGGGAATGTTCGTAAAAAACGGGACAATTCCGTTTTTTTCGGGACGGTTGGTCACCCTACTCTAACCCTAACCACACATCTCCTTTTCAATTATTATAAAATGTATCACTTTGCTACAAAAAAAACTACTGCATGTATCAAATTGAAATTTTGCATGCCTGTTTCAATTGTGCATTAGATGGTGTATATGGAGTTTTATTAAAATCGTTAGGTTAGAACGTAAGATATCGGTAATAAGGTTGTATTCTCTATTATAAACGTTTAGGTCCTCTTTAAATAGTTTTAGTGATCTTTATTAAGTCATAGCGGTGTCGCTGTTGGTTTTACTAAAAGAATGTTATTTGAAAAAATGTTCGTCTCATCGAATAGATGATGATAGAATCTTTTCCCGTCCTGAAATTCCAATTTAATTTTTAAACCTCTCGTTTACGCGAGCGTTGCGCGCGAACTCTTGGACGGATCACGTTGTCCAACGAACTTAGCCGAGTATTAGTAAGAGGAACATGTATACCAAATTTCAACTAAATCGGTCATCTTTTACTCAAAGTTATCGTCACACGCGTAAACGTTACTGACAGACAGACAAGTGCATAGTTTGCTAAATGTAAGAAGCTCGCTTACATATAGGCGTAACTAGGATAAAAGTCTAGGGGGGGCTAAGCCCTCCGGGGGGTCCGGGAGAGGGAAAAATTTGAAACTTCGATACCCTAAAATCAAATTCTAGATGTTCTTTTTACCTATAATAAAAATGTTGGTACATTTTAAAAAGTATCGAAAAATGTGAGTAAAAATACGAATATACTAAATTTAAATATTCTAGTATAATATATGAATTGTGTACTCAGTAGCGTACACAGAAAATGTTTTCGGGGGGGGGGCCCAACCTAATTTAACTTATATGCGGGTTTAGCATACCCCATAATTTATTAATTGTAATTTCTCCCCCTTTTCAACACTTTAATTTCAATTTCTAACCTCATATTTAATTAAATTAAAATCCTATGAGGTAACACCTCATTATGTGATGTGATCGTT
Organism: Gerris lacustris; assembly: GCA_951217055.1. Lineage (NCBI taxonomy): Eukaryota > Metazoa > Arthropoda > Insecta > Hemiptera > Gerridae > Gerris > Gerris lacustris. The sequence goes on from OX578276.1 coordinate 44,893,737, forward strand.
CTAAAGAACGATTATGTCTCCGATTCCAATAATTCCAAGACAGAAATCTGTTCCAGTTATCAGACATTTTTGATCCCGATTCTGGCTGTTAGTCTGTCTCTCGCTCAATCATGGCGAACAATTCTTAAAAACTACTCTTTCGATTTTAATGAATAGTGTTTAATAAATTTAATTCCATCGGCAAAATCCGGGCCCTGCCGACAGTCGGGCCGGTATAGTTTAATAAATTTAATTCCATCGGCAAAATCCCGGCCCAGCCGACAGTCGGGCCGGTATAGTGAAAGTGTTTAATCAATTTAATTCCATCGGCAAAATCCGGGCCCAGCCGACGATCGGGCCGGTATAGTGTTGAATGAATTTAATTCTATCGGCAAATCCGGGCCCAGCCGACAGTCGGGCCGGTATAGTGTTTAATAAATTTAATTCCATCGGCAAAATCCGGGCCCAGCAGACGATCGGGCCGGTATAGTGTTGAATGAATTTAATTCTATCGGCAAATCCGGGCCCAGCCAACAGTCGGGCCGGTATAGTGATAGTATTTAATCAATTTAATTCCATCGGCAAAATCCGGGCCCAGCCGACAGTCGGGCCGGTATAGTGTTGAATGAATTTAATTCTATCGGCAAATCCGGGCCCAGCCGACAGTCGGGCCGGTATAGTGTTTAATAAATTTAATTCCATCGGCAAAATCCGGGCCCAGCCGACGATCGGGCCGGTATAGTGTTGAATGAATTTAATTCTATCGGCAAATCCGGGCCCAGCCGACAGTCGGGCCGGTATAGTGTTTAATAAATTTAATTCCATCGGCAAATCCGGGCCCAGCCGACAGTCGGGCCGGTATAGTGTTTAATAAATTTAATTCCATCGGCAAAATCCGGGCCCAGCCGACGATCGGGCCGGTATAGTGTTTAATATATAGTGATTAATCCGGGCCCAGCCGACGATCGGGCCGGTATAGTGTTGAATGAATTTAATTCTATCGGCAAATCCGGGCCCAGCCGACAGTCGGTCCGGTATAGTGTTTAATAAATTTAATTCCATCGGCAAAATCCGGGCCCAGCCGACAGTCGGGCCGGTATAGTGTTTAATAAATTTAATTCCATCGGCAAAATCCGGGCCTAGCCGACAGTCTGGCCTGTATAGTGTTTAATAAATTCAATTCCATCGGCAAAATCCGGGCCAGTCGACAATCGGGCCGGTATAGTGTTGAATGAATTTAATTCTATCGGCAAATCCGGGCCCAGCTGATTTGGGGTGATTAAGTGTATACACACCATAAGATAATACTTAATTAATTTCTTTTTTTTGGAAAATATTTACAGCCAATTCGAATGCATCTGTCATTTTTGTTTTTTTGGTTTTTAGTGTATGGCGGGTCTTAGGTATGTAATCATTTCGGGGGGGGCCAGGGCCCCTTGGCCACCCCCCCCCCCCCCCCCCCCTGTGTACGCCACTGTGTGTACTAATATAAATTGTTTTAAAATGTTCTCCAGTCATTAGAGCAAATAAGTATACAATTATAAAATAGCATTTACAGGAATTGTGATGAAGCAGTTAGTGCAAATTAGGTGTAAGTTCTTTTTTTAACAGAAGCTCTCAGATTCTTCAAGGGATCCTCAATGCTTTTTATTACAGCAGTACCTCATGGCAAAACTCGCGCATATATTGCATTTTTCATCACTGGCCTCACGTTTCAGGGAATTTATATCAATATTCAGACACTGTTTGTAATTTTCAATAAATAGCTTTGCGTTGTCAAGATCCAAGTCTAAGAAACTGTTTATAGATTCTACCATATCTTAGTTCTGGAATCTTTTCTGCAAGCACGCAGTAACACTGTTCATCACACGATAATAGATATGAACCCTCCATTATTCTTCAACAGTGTAAGAGGTTAAGCTAGAATGATCAGGCAGATCTCCAAGTCCCAAGGAGGATTCAACTATGCAATCTTTCAATCTTTCAGATAGGTGCTCGTGGTTGGTTTCCTCTTTTTGGAAGCTTTTGGAGGATCGAGGGATATGTCATTTTCTTCAGAAAACTTAACAATTTTCGTCCATAGATGTTCCAACTCATTTCTTAATTTTAGGAGCGTTTTGATGGTCCCAGCAATTATACGTGTGGCTCTTCCAAGAGTGGCATTTGGGGATAGAAAATACTTAGAAAGAATATTGAGAATTGACAAAAGCCTATGTAAAAACAAACAAGCATACAACAAACTCGGGTTTTGAAATACAAGCCAATGTTCCTAAGGCCTTTACTAAGTCTTTATCAAGTTTTTCTTCAATTTCTCTCTCCAGAGCGTATCTGATTGAACTATAGCTTTTAACTAATTGGTCACAGTTGTGATACCTACATGACCACCTGGTTGAACTTAAACTTGCCTTTTCTTAACTTGACTTTAACTCAACTCACGTAACTACTCTTTAACTACTATACTAGTAGTTCTGTGAACAGTAGACCTCACTCATTAAAATAACAAATTGGGTTTTGAGCTTAGGTTCAAAATAGTGTGCCAGTAAGGAAGTAAGTACCATTTCTAAAACAGAGGTACACAACTATGTAATCCTCATGGACAGGGTACAGTAATAAATTTAAGGTTCTCCTTTCGCGCACACTTTACTACTTTAAAGTAGTAAGTACAGATTAGTCAATATAGATTTTTTGAAAGTAGGTATTTATTTTAATGAAATTCGTATTCTTTTTTAGTACAAATGTCCGTAAAAAACCAACTTGATTTTTTTTTTTTACTTTTCTATTTTTCTAGAGGGGGCTAATTTTAGTCTAGGGTGGGCTTAGCCCACCCTAGCACCCCCCCTAGTTACGCCAATGCTCGCTTACGCTCGCTTCAAAAAAATCGGGCCAGTTACTGTCGCACACCGATGACACCACCCTCACTATCTCGTTTTCGATTGACATTGAAGAAACCAGAGAATAGTTGGGAGTATAGCTTTGCATTAGACTTCATTCATACTTTATATTTCTCATATTCATACTCGATTAAATTAACTCACCATTCCTTATTAAATACATCCTGTCAGAGACGGAACTAGACCTGCTGAGGCCCGTGTGCAAGATTTTTTTTTTTGAGGCCCCCCTTAGTCCAGTCGCCAAATACTTTGTCCCTTAGAAAAATACCGAATTTAACGAAACTTAGGGATGTTGTTAGTGGGTGTCTAGTAGTGCTACAGCCAATTTTTTTAACAAAGAACCCTGTGCTAACTTGGGGGGGGGGGGAGGGGAGAGGTCAAAAATCACAAATTTTGCACTTGTTTCAGTTTTTTCGAAATATTTAAAGAACGGTTGATTTTAGCGGAAAAATTTGTGATAGTAATTTGTACAGGATTAAATTACCTTCAAATTTCACTGCTCAAACTAATTTTTGACCTCATAAGTAACGAGATATAAGGCTTCAAAAAGTGTAAAATTTCTCATTATATTAACATTTTGTTGTTATATAATCCTTGGTCGTCCTAGATTATTATTTCTTCACAAGTAAAAAGCCAAAAATAGCGTTCAATTGCATTTTGTGGATGTAGTAGCATAAATCGAAATGAATTAATAAATGCATGTGTAAAAAATATGTAAATTATTTTAAATTTTGGGCACGTACTTTTATGAATTTGTTGTTATTTCGCCCCATCGCTATACTTTCTCAAAAATACTGAGTATTGAAGAAGTATTAAAGTATCGTTAGGACGTTTGATTTCCAACTGTCGGGAGTGGAAAACAAGTATTTTAGCAGTTTTTCACGGTTTTGAGAAATTTTGCACTTTATCGAAGCCGTATATGAAAAATGAAGGATATTTAATTCTCTACAAATGAAGTATTTTTGAATTATTTCGAAAAATTAAAAAAGAATTTGTGGTTTTCAACCTCCCTCCCAAGTTAGCAAATAACAACTTTTTTGTTCGAAAAATTGGAGTAGCACTACTTGGAGTAGCACTACTACTGGTCACTCACTATTTTGCACTATACGTCATATTTTATTATAAAAATTTAGTATATACATTATTAGACAATAAGAATCATTACAATAAACTGCATGTACAAATCAGGGTTAAAATCATTATTTTAATCTAATATTATATCTTATTAAGGTCGCTCAGGATAAAAACAAGTGGAAATTCGAAATGAGCCATAAGTCCATTGAATATGTTGCGAAATGACCGGGCGGAAGTGAGGCCCCCCTTACCCCGAGGCCCGTGTGCGGCTGACCCCATGCACACGGCTAGTTCCGGCACTGCATCCTGTTTTGTTTATATTTCATCTAAATTCTAAATATTCTGTTTGCATACATCTATAGATTTACCTATTAAGTTTGATAATGGAGCGATTTAATGTTTTGCAATTCCTAGAGGAATATAGGAAATTTCCGTGCTTATGGAAGAAAAACAATCCTGACTTTAAAAATAGGGTGAAGCGAGAACAAGCGGAGGAGCAGCTGCTCTTAGTATTAGGGCTTTCTAACGTCAAAGAGCTTCGACAGAAAATTAGAAGCATCAGATGTACATATAATCAAGAAGTGGCCAAGATAAGGAAGTCAATGGGAGCTGGCTCAGACGCCGGTGATGTTTATAAACCGAAGCTGGTTTGGTTTTCCGCCGCAGATAGTTTTTTGAGGCAGAATTTTGAGGAAAATTATTCTGAATCTAATGTGGTAAGTTTTGTTTATTGTTTTTACAGCGTTATTAATGTTACCTTATTACTTACTTCAGTTAATGTTTAATACTCATTGGCGTATTCTCAGTGTTTATGACTTAGTGTTTTGGATCCTTCTTATTCATATAAGATTCACTAATTAATATCTAATTTAATTATATTAACTGAAAATGATGCTAATATTATAAGCCAGTTGCTGGGTGACTACTAATCAATCATTCTGCACTGCTAATCAACTCCTCCTGTTCCCATAAACTAGTTAGCAAAGTTTTCCCTTCTTTCTTTAGCCTCTGCCTCTTGTAAATAGTTCCACTGAGAAAATGATCTTAAATCAATATGACCCTCTGGTCGGCAAGTACTACGCCAAGATCCATCATTCGTCCTGATTCATGGTCCTTAATGTTAAGTTTTACCATATACCATAATTCCTATTTTTCGTATCTAGTTATGCAAAGCGCCTGCAGCTTTGACTTATTTGATTACCTCATATTAGCGAGTACAGTAGCATCAAGAAGATGTCATTAATTTTTGACACTCAGGTTGGCTATGTGATGGAAAAGAAATAGTCATTACCCTAATTCCTCTCAAATAGAATCGACTGCATGGGGAAAAGAAAGAGCCAATGACAGCAAGCAAATTTAATATTTGCGCTTATGAACGTCCAAATCTTGAGCTCTCTTTAGATACCCACTGCAGTTTTTCAATTTCTCCTCGCTGTTAAAAATTAACTCTACTTGATGCTACTGTAGTAGAGCATTTGAATACATAAAAATGAGAAAAATGTATTCTCTACTATGTGCCGTTGCTTGGCAATGTCTATAATTAAGCAATAGTTAATTTCTTACGTCGAGGATAAGGTATCAGTGGAAAGGCCTCGTCACCTATAAGAACAGATCTATTAAGCAGGCTCCATTGACTTTTCTCGATTGCTTCCTAGAAAAGTTTTGTAAATATTTCACCATCTGAAGGGCTACCATTACTTCCTACATCAATGAAGGTGAAATTATAATTTTGGCCCACCAATGCAAGTATAACAAATGTTTCCTTGTACATAGTTAAAGTATTGGGAACCTGAATTTGGAAGATAGTGCATTAAGACTTGTTTTTAAGAAAGTTTTCTTCTTATTTTTAAACAGTTTTTTTTAGTTTCTGTCGTTTTCACTTTGAGTTACCGAAACAGCTAAAAGCAATTGAAAAGTGTTTTTTTTTTTGTGTTTTTTTTTAATTTTCAGACATTGTTACAATATTATGGAGGAATAAATATGGATGTCGAAGCAGTTGATGGCCCTAAGCCAGATCCTAGTCAGACACAAACTACCTCTGAAGTTACCACAGTGGTAATGCCACGGATGTCTCGAAAAAAGATTGGGAGCTCGACTCGACGTTTGCCACGTAAAAAAAAGGTGTATGACAACAGCCTGGGCAAAGCAATTAAAGTCCTCAAGCGAGCAGCAGCCCAACCGAAATCCACAGCTAATGAATTTAGAGCTTTCGGTCAACACGTTGCTTCCCAACTACAGTGCCTTCCAATAGAGGAAGCACTAAAAATGCAGCAGGAAATCCAAAAATTAATTACAACTACCCGTCTGCAGTGTATACAGAGTGGAAATCTGTATCGTTCATCCACTTCAAGTTTTGATGGGGAAGCAATTTTCCTTAGTTCTACGTACTCTTCGGGCGGCACTTCAGATTTATCAAATTCTCCTGAGTGGGATCATCAGTACAATGATAAGCATGCATCGTATGAATAAGAAACTAACATCTTGAAGAGAGACGAGTGATTTCAGTGATCTCAAATAAATAAAGGTTTGTGGATCCCTCTAGATAACATTTGGTAGAAACAGTTTTGATGGTAACATTTCAAAAATATTAAGAAATAAGGACAGTAAGGAATATATATTAAATATTATATGTACTCGATGATTGGTGGGAGTTACATAAATTTAGTCTATTAATGTTTACTATACTACTCTGATATATAGCACTCTGTTATACAAGTCTTACGATTAGAGTTTACTCTGACCGCATGGAAAAACAAAGAAGAAAATTGGAAGGAGAGCCAATGTGAGCCATGATTTTATAGACTTGAAGGTAGGCCAGGCCCAACTAGGCACACAAAAATGTCATTGGTGGTGTGCCTTTTGAAGGACTAGTGACTTGGCTTCATTTTTTCCCAACACAGGTTGGTCAATCTGAGCTGTCAGAGTAAACAATAATAATTGTAAGACTAATATAGTCTTTTAATCAGAAATGACGAGTTATTTCATTCTTTTGTTTTCCATACTAATTGTCTTCAATTATCATTAAATTGAGAAGTTTCGACCGTTTATTTATCATAGGTGACATTAAAGTAAAAGAGGTTTTATCTCTTTGAAATTAAACTCAATGTTGGGAAGTGGACATTGATTCTAGGAAAGAGTATTTTTTTAACCACATTGATATTCGTGTTGCTTACTCAAATAAAATAATATTGTTTGTCTTTGAAGTTTTATTTTATATTTTTATTATGTGATGATTTTAGATGTGTTGTTGTCATTAGGCTTCCTTATCCTTACATAAAGTCTCCTGAACTAATTGAGAAAATGTCTTCCCTAGTTATAAATGAGTAGCCTAGTATCAAAGACGGACATTCAATATTTTTTTCCGAATTTCAGTTATCGATTGTTTCTTATAGATTTTTGGCTGTTGCATCAGATTCTGCTATCCATTTGCATCACTATGCAGGCTATGTAGGCTGGTAAATATGGTATCCAGGGTGACCCAAAAGTCTCTTGACCATTTTAAAATTGAATAATTTTCATTTTTTAATAATTCACATTTATTCTTTCATAAACAGAAAACACACTTTTTAGAAATAAATGTTAACCACAATTTGATTTTATGACTAATTGATTTCAGAGTTTTGTGAAATTATCCTTCTTCCAAAAATTTGCCCTTTACGAGTTCAATTGTCAGGCGAGCTTTAAGGGTAGTTGCACCAACCATCTTGCTTTCACCATACTTCTAATGTGTTCATAACTGCAGGACGCACAAAATTCTTATAAATTTCTAGACGCGTTTTCTGCCTAATCTTTCTTTCTTTAGCCTAATGATTTTTACAAATTGATCAGTCGTGAATTTCTCCATATTTAATTTCTAAGGATACTTTATTAATCTAAAAATAAAATTAATTGTAGAAGGTTGTCCGAATTTTAAATGGTCTAGCAACTTCTGGGCCACCCTATGTATTTATTTCAGTTTTTAACATATTTTTCACCTCCTATTAAAAATGTGTGAAATCTTTTATTTTTTTTTAGGGTGCTGGAGTCTGATAGAAATACTATGAGGCAGTTAACCAGTGTTCTTCTTCTCTTTTAAGCCTTCATTTTAAGCCAAGTGTTCAGTCACAGATGCCTTGCGTAATTGTATGATCTCTTCAGCAGAAACAAACTTTTGGACCAGTTATTGCAAGTATAACTAAAGGTAAAAAAATTATTTATATCTCTACTTAGTCCAAAAATCTAAAATTGTATATTTGACAGTTCATGCTACTCTTTGTGTAATAATTTAATGTTTGTTGTAATTTTGTTGTAGTTTTTCAAGAGGAAATATACTTACAATATGATTGCATTAACTTTTATCTCAAGAAGCATTTCAACTGCAACTAGTGGGGAAAAAAAAAAACATGTATGAGGTTTTTCTATTTGATCTTAGTAAGAATAGCTACATCATTAGAAAAAATAGCCACTATCCTTCAGTATAAGTGATATTCTAGAAAAGGAAAGAAGATCTCTTCTCTCAATTTTTGTTTTGTTAACTCTTTTTTGTATGTTAATATGCCTGTCCAGATTAAACCAATGTTGTTGAATTACATTTATTTGCTACATTGAAAGCTAGATCTAGAAATTCAAAATAAATATATTTATGTTTATTTTTTATATTAATTTATTTTATGAAGTATTATTCGTATTTTTTTTTTCTTTTTGTATAATAAAGGTAAATTAAAAAGGATTTTAAGATATTTATTACAGAAGTATTTGTAATAGAATTTGATAATTTTATTGTAATAAGGTATTAATTTTTCTGTATTACAATTTTATTATCTCATACATACAATTTTTACAGAGAAATGTCATTTTTTTAAAGTTAGAATTTGGCATTTCGGTCATATTTATTTGTCAAGGACGAGACATTACTTACAGTTTATTTTATTTTTAATTTGTCTTTTTATTTTTTTTTATGATTTAACTTTTGTATTATAAAATGTTAGGGTTATTTTTATTACAATTATTTGTTTTAGATTTTTTTTAAATTATAAAATTTGTATTTATATATTTTTACTTTTTTTCACCAAATTTTTTTTTTTTCGAGATTTTTTTTATATTTTTAAACACAAATTAAGTCAATTTGAACGGTGTTATAGGCATGAATGTTACCAGGAGAGGGTTGAAATATAGCCAAATGTTAATAACCTAGTTATTTTCAAAACTTTTTTAACACTTAACATGACCCACAAAACCAGAAGGTTACATGATATGAGGGGCCAATTCTAGCAAACTATATAAATATTAAAATGTATAATAGAATAATTATACCAAAAAGAAAACAATAATTAATATAAAAATGCAATTTTTCAAAACTGGTCTTTTCAATTTTTTTTTTTTTTTTTTTTTTTTCTGTATTCTTCACCTTAGTTGTATCTATGTGCCAAATTTGGGGAAGATTGAATGACGGTAAGTGGTTCAAAATTGGGGTAATAGGTGTGCGATGAAACTTAAAAAGCAAATAAATTTGACGCCATTTTGTTTTTGTTTTTATTTTTTTTGGTTTCTGTATTCTTCACCTTAGTTGTATCTATGTGCAAAATTTGGGGAAGATTGAATGACGGTAAGTGGTTCAAAATTGGGAAAACGGAAATGTGCGATGAAACTTACAAAGCAAAGTAATATAAGACAAGTAAAAATAGATCACTCTTCATGAGCATAATTTAATCATAAAATTAAAATATAATTTAATAATTGATCAATAATACTATATATCCTTTGTGTCATAGGATGCCACCAAATTAGTGAAGTATACCAAACAGGCCTTTTTGGGCCTTATTTGTATAAATGTAGGGTAGATTTATTTGCAACTGACTCAAGCTAAAGCCTCACTGCTGAAGGCAAGAGGTGGAGGGTAGTTGGTTTATGATAGTGGGAATGTTTAGTTGGCTACCAAACTCGAGCCTCCACCCTCTACCAAACCAACCTTCTGAGGCAATGTTGCTAACTACCTACAAGGGGTCTTCTCAGAAGGGAGAAGGCATAGTGAGGGGTCAGTGCAACTGTTTCTATCTAAAAACAGTGAAACAATTTGGCTCGACTGAGGCTAGGGGATCACCACCCTCTGCCATCCATTTCTTACAGCCTTAGCTTCACTGGTGTACATAGCGCCCCCGTGTTGCTGGGGACGACGAAAAATGAGTAAACAAAACAATAATATTTAATAATTAAAATTAACTCTCTGTGGGCGGAATTATTTTAATAAAATTATTTTTGGGAGATAAAAATAAATGGGAGAAAAACAAATAAATTATTTAAATGAGGGTGAGAATATTATGAGATGTTATGGTTTAAACTCAGTTTGGTTTTCAAGTTAAGTGTCACAATACTCATAATTATATGCCTAAGAATATTGGACAGATTCTCATTTCTTCATTTTGGACTGGTAGATCAAAGTGAACTACAGTCTTCGCACAACTAGAGTCGACGCGTTGACAGCGCGGGAAAAACTAGCAAAAAGGGGGACGAGACAATGAGAGCTTAAGATTTTCCCGGACAAAAGGTCGGGCCAACTAGGCAAAGATAAATGTCTCTAGTGGAGGGGAGAGGCCCTCTGGATAACAGTATAAGAAGGCTTCGTAGTGGCTTTATTTTTTCCCCCAGAGAGGTTGGCCAATCTGTATGTCATTCAATTTCCCGCGCTGTCAATGCGTCGATTCCAGTTGTGCGAAGACTGTAAAAGTTATCTTATATAATCCAGTTTTAGCTGTACTAGACAAGGAAGTCTGTACCAAACTTAACAAGTCATACTTCCATCTCCATCGATGGTCTTAGCTATATATGTATTTCTCTTACTATAATTTTTCCTCTATCACAACCTCTTTTTATTAAGTTTCTAACTCTTTTCTTACCTTGCTAATTTTACCTCCCTTTAGAGTTGTTATCTTTGTACCCTTCCCTTAATTTAAGAATTGTTATCTATTAATCAAATAGAAGTATCAAGCTCAGTTCTATTCAGATATAGCTCTCATCCGAGGTGGTTGTGTCTTTTGTTGTGAATTTTAATTTTCCTCTCACTAGAAAGCTCTGCTATTTATATTTATTATTTTACGTTCCCCATAATTTATTAATTGTAATTTCTCCCCCTTTTCAACACTTTAATTTCAATTTCTAACCTCATATTTAATTAAATTAAAATCCTATGAGGTAACACCTCATTATGTGATGTGATCGTTCTAAAGAACGATTATGTCTCCGATTCCAATAATTCCAAGACAGAAATCTGTTCCAGTTATCAGACATTTTTGATCCCGTTTCTGGCTGTTAGTCTGTCTCTCGCTCAATCATGGCGAACAATTCTTAAAAACTACTCTTTCGATTTTAATGAATAGTGTTTAATAAATTTAATTCCATCGGCAAAATCCGGGCCCTGCCGACAGTCGGGCCGGTATAGTTTAATAAATTTAATTCCATTGGCAAAATCCCGGCCCAGCCGACAGTCGGGCCGGTATAGTGAAAGTGTTTAATCAATATAATTCCATCGGCAAAATCCGGGCCCAGCCGACGATCGGGCCGGTATAGTGTTGAATGAATTTAATTCTATCGGCAAATCCGGGCCCAGCCGACAGTCGGGCCGGTATAGTGTTTAATAAATTTAATTCCATCGGCAAAATCCGGGCCCAGCCGACGATCGGGCCGGTATAGTGTTGAATGTTGAATGAATTTAATTCTATCGGCAAATCCGGGCCCAGCCGACAGTCGGGCCGGTATAGTGTTTAATAAATTTAATTCCATCGGCAAAATCCGGGCCCAGCCGACAGTCGGGCCGGTATAGTGATAGATAGTGTTTAATCAATTTAATTCCATCGGCAAAATCCGGGCCCAGCCGACGATCGGGCCGGTATAGTGTTGAATGAATTTAATTCTATCGGCAAATCCGGGCCCAGCCGACAGTCGGGCCGGTATAGTGTTTAATAAATTTAATTCCATCGGCAAAATCCGGGCCCAGCCGACGATCGGGCCGGTATAGTGTTGAATGAATTTAATTCTATCGGCAAATCCGGGCCCAGCTGACAGTCGGTCCGGTATAGTGTTTAATATATAGTGATTAATCCGGGCCCAGCCGACGATCGGGCCGGTATAGTGTTGAATGAATTTAATTCTATCGGCAAATCCGGGCCCAGCCGACAGTCGGTCCGGTATAGTGTTTAATAAATTTAATTCCATCGGCAAAATCCGGGCCCAGCCGACAGTCTGGCCGGTATAGTGTTTAATAAATTCGATTCCATCGGCAAAATCCGGGCCTGTCGACAATCGGGCCGGTATAGTGTTGAATGAATTTAATTCTATCGGCAAATCCGGGCCCAGCTGATTTGGGGTCATTAAGTGTATACACACCATAAGATAATACTTAATTAATTTCTTTTTTTTGGAAAATATTTACAGCCAATTCGAATGCATCTGTCATTTTTGGTTTTTAGTGTATGGCGGGTCTTAGGTATGTAATCATTTCGGGGGGGGCCAGGGCCCCTTGGCCACCCCCCCCCCCCCCCCCCTGTGTACGCCACTGTGTGTACTAATATAAATTGTTTTAAAATGTTCTCCAGTCATTAGAGCAAATAAGTATACAATTATAAAATAGCATTTACAGGAATTGTGATGAAGCAGTTAGTGCAAATTAGGTGTAAGTTCTTTTTTTAACAGAAGCTCTCAGATTCTTCAAGGGATCCTCGATGCTTTTTATTAAAGCAGTACCTCATGGCAAAACTCGCGCATTTATTGCATTTTTCATCACTGGCCTCAGGTTTCAGGGAATTTATATCAATATTCAGACACTGTTTGTAATTTTCAATAAATAGCTTTGCGTTGTCAAGATCCAAGTCTAAGAAACTGTTTATAGATTCTACCATATCTTAGTTCTGGAATCTTTTCTGCAAGCACGCAGTAACACTGTTCATCACACGATAATAGATATGAACCCTCCATTATTCTTCAACAGTGTAAGAGGTTAAGCTAGAATGATCAGGCAGATCTCCAAGTCCCAAGGAGGATTCAACTATGCAATCTTTCAGATAAGTGCTCGTGGTTGGTTTCCTCTTTTTGGAAGCTTTTGGAGGATCGAGGGATATGTCATTTTCTTCAGAAAACTTAACAATTTTCGTCCATAGATGTTCCAACTCATTTCTTAATTTTAGGAGCGTTTTGATGGTCCCAGCAATTATACGTGTGGCTCTTCCAAGAGTGGCATTTGGGGATAGAAAATACTTAGAAAGAATATTGAGAATTGACAAAAGCCTATGTAAAAACAAACAAGCATACAACAAACTCGGGTTTTGAAATACAAGCCAATGTTCCTAAGGCCTTTACTAAGTCTTTATCAAGTTTTTCTTCAATTTCTCTCTCCAGAGCGTATCTGATTGAACTATAGCTTTTAACTAATTGGTCACAGTTGTGATACCTACATGACCACCTGGTTGAACTTAAACTTGCCTTTTCTTAACTTGACTTTAACTCAACTCACGTAACTACTCTTTAACTACTATACTAGTAGCTCTGTGAACAGTAGACCTCACTCATTAAAATAACAAATTGGGTTTTGAGCTTAGGTTCAAAATAGTGTGCCAGTAAGGAAGTAAGTACCATTTCTAAAACAGAGGTACACAGCTATGTAATCCTCATGGACAGGGTACAGTAATAAATTTAAGGTTCTCCTTTCGCGCACACTTTACTACTTTAAAGTAGTAAGTACAGATTAGTCAATATAGGTTTTTTGAAAGTAGGTATTTATTTTAATGAAATTCGTATTCTATTTTAGTACAAATGTCCGTAAAAAACCAACTTGATTTTTTTTTTTTTTACTTTTCTATTTTTCTAGAGGGGGCTAATTTTAGTCTAGGGTGGGCTTAGCCCACCCTAGCACCCCCCTAGTTACGCCAATGCTCGCTTACGCTCGCTTCAAAAAAATCGGGCCAGTTACTGTCACTGTCACACTGTCGCACACCGATGACACCACCCTCACTATCTCGTTTTCGATTGACATTGAAGAAACCAGAGAATAGTTGGGAGTATAGACCAGGGAATACATTTTGTGGGGTATATTGATTGATAGTTGGGAAGATGTTTGGATTGGAATAAAATATAGGTTGAGAGTACTCTCGTGGCAGTCATGAGAACTATCACGCCTAGTACCACGTGAAAAAGTAAAATTATCTAGGAGGCAACAGTATGTTAACAGTCAACCCAGAGATAAGGGAGTCAACGAGTCAACTGTCAACGTCAGCGATAACGACCATATAACGACAGTGCGATAGCTTGGTTACTTATTACTTGGTCTTGGTTGTTCATGTTCAAAATAGCTTTGCATTAGACTTCATTCATACTTTATATTTCTCATATTCATACTCGATTCAATTAACTCACCATTCCTTATTAAATACATCCTGTTTTGTTTATATTTAATCTAAATTCTAAATATTCTGTTTGCATACATCTATAGATTTACCTATTAAGTTTGATAATGGAGCGATTTAATGTTTTGCAATTCCTAGAGGAATATAGGAAATTTCCGTGCTTATGGAAGAAAAACAATCCTGACTTTAAAAATAGGGTGAAGCGAGAACAAGCGGAGGAGCAGCTGCTCTTAGTATTAGGGCTTTCTAACGTCAAAGAGCTTCGACAGAAAATTAGAAGCATCAGATGTACATATAATCAAGAAGTGGCCAAGATAAGGAAGTCAATGGGAGCTGGCTCAGACGCCGGTGATGTTTATAAACCAAAGCTGGTTTGGTTTTCCGCCGCAGATAGTTTTTTGAGGCAGAATTTTGAGGAAAATGATTCTGAATCTAATGTGGTAAGTTTTGTTTATTGTTTTTACAGCGTTATTAATGTTACCTTATTACTTACTTCAGTTAATGTTTAATACTCATTGGCGTATTCTCAGTGTTTATGACTTAGTGTTTTGGATCCTTCTTATTCATATAAGATTCACTAATTAATATCTAATTTAATTATATTAACTGAAAATGATGCTAATATTATAAGCCAGTTGCTGGGTGACTACTAATCAATCATTCTGCACTGCTAATCAACTCCTCCTGTTCCCATAAACTAGTTAGCAAAGTTTTCCCTTCTTTCTTTAGCCTCTGCCTCTTGTAAATAGTTCCACTGAGAAAATGATCTTAAATCAATATGACCCTCTGGTCGGCAAGTACTACGCCAAGATCCATCATTCGTCCTGATTCATGGTCCTTAATGTTAAGTTTTACCATATACCATAATTCCTATTTTTCGTATCTAGTTATGCAAAGC
The DNA here is from genome assembly GCA_951217055.1 of Gerris lacustris. NCBI lineage: Eukaryota > Metazoa > Arthropoda > Insecta > Hemiptera > Gerridae > Gerris > Gerris lacustris. The sequence goes on from OX578276.1 coordinate 44,908,949, forward strand.
GCCTGCAGCTTTGACTTATTTGATTACCTCATATTAGCGAGTACAGTAGCATCAAGAAGATGTCATTAATTTTTGACACTCAGGTTGGCTATGTGATGGAAAAGAAATAGTCATTACCCTAATTCCTCTCAAATAGAATCGACTGCATGGGGAAATTCAGAAAGAGCCAATGACAGCAAGCAAATTTAATATTTGCGCTTATGAACGTCCAAATCTTGAGCTCTCTTTAGATACCCACTGCAGTTTTTCAATTTCTCCTCGCTGTTAAAAATTAACTCTACTTGATGCTACTGTAGTAGAGCATTTGAATACATAAAAATGAGAAAAATGTATTCTCTACTATGTGCCGTTGCTTGGCAATGTCTATAATTAAGCAATAGTTAATTACTTACGTCGAGGATAAGGTATCAGTGGAAAGGCCTCGTCACCTATAAGAACAGATCTATTAAGCAGGCTCCATTGACTTTTCTCGATTGCTTCCTAGAAAAGTTTTGTAAATATTTCACCATCTGAAGGGCTACCATTACTTCCTACATCAATGAAGGTGAAATTATAATTTTGGCCCACCAATGCAAGTATAACAAACGTTTCCTTGTACATAGTTAAAGTATTGGGAACCTGAATTTGGAAGATAGTGCATTAAGACTTGTTTTTAAGAAAGTTTTCTTCTTATTTTTAAACAGTTTTTTTTTGTTTCTGTCGTTTTCACTTTGAGTTACCGAAACAGCTAAAAGCAATTGAAAAGTGTTTTTTTTTAATTTTCAGACATTGTTACAATATTATGGAGGAATAAATATGGATGTCGAAGCAGTTGATGGCCCTAAGCCAGATCCTAGTCAGACACAAACTACCTCTGAAGTTACCACAGTGGTAATGCCACGGATGTCTCGAAAAAAGATCGGGAGCTCGACTCGACGTTTGCCACGTAAAAAAAAGGAGTATGACAACAGCCTGGGCAAAGCAATTAAAGTCCTCAAGCGAGCAGCAGCCCAACCGAAATCCACAGCTAATGAATTTAGAGCTTTCGGTCAACACGTTGCTTCCCAACTACAGTGCCTTCCAATAGAGGAAGCACTAAAAATGCAGCAGGAAATCCAAAAATTAATTACAACTACCCGTCTGCAGTGTATACAGAGTGGAAATCTGGATCGTTCATCCACTTCAAGTTTTGATGGGGAAGCAATTTTCCTTAGTTCTACGTACTCTTCGGGCGGCACTTCAGATTTATCAAATTCTCCTGAGTGGGATCATCAGTACAATGATAAGCATGCATCGTATGAATAAGAAACTAACATCTTGAAGAGAGACGAGTGATTTCAGTGATCTCAAATAAATAAAGGTTTGTGGATCCCTCTAGATAACATTTGGTAGAAACAGTTTTGATGGTAACATTTCAAAAATATTAAGAAATAAGGACAGTAAGGAATATATATTAAATATTATATGTACTCGATGATTGGTGGGAGTTACATAAATTTAGTCTATTAATGTTTACTATACTACTCTGATATATAGCACTCTGTTATACAAGTCTTACGATTAGAGTTTACTCTGACCGCATGGAAAAACAAAGAATAAAATTGGAAGGAGAGCCAATGTGAGCCATGATTTTATAGACTTGAAGGTAGGCCAGGCCCAACTAGGCACACAAAAATGTCATTGGTGGTGTGCCTTTTGAAGGACTAGTGACTTGGCTTCATTTTTTCCCAACACAGGTTGGTCAATCTGAGCTGTCAGAGTAAACAATAATAATTGTAAGACTAATATAGTCTTTTAATCAGAAATGACGAGTTATTTCATTCTTTTGTTTTCCATACTAATTGTCTTCAATTATCATTAAATTGAGAAGTTTCAACCGTTTATTTATCATAGGTGACATTAAAGTAAAAGAGGTTTTATCTCTTTGAAATTAAACTCAATGTTGGGAAGTGGACATTGATTCTACAGTCTTCGCACAACTAGAATCGACGCGTTGACAGCGCGGGAAAAAGTAGCAAAAGGGGGGACGAGCCAATGAGAGCTTGAGATTTTCCCGGACAAAAGGTCGGGCCAACTAGGCAAAGATAAATGTCTCTAGTGGAGGGGAGAGGCCCTCTGGATAACAGTATAAGAAGGCTTCGTAGTGGCTTTATTTTTTCCCCCAGAGAGGTTGGCCAATCTGTGTGTCACTCAATTTCCCGCGCTGTCAACGCGTCGATTCTAGTTGTGCGAAGACTGTAGGAAAGAGTATTTTTTTAACCACATTGATATTCGTGTTGCTTACTCAAATAAAATAATATTGTTTGTCTTTGAAGTTTTATTTTATATTTTTATTATGTGATGATTTTAGATGTGTTGTTGTCATTAGGCTTCCTTATCCTTACATAAAGTCTCCTGAACTAATTGAGAAAATGTCTTCCCTAGTTATAAATGAGTAGCCTAGTATCAAAGACGGACATTCAATATTTTTTTCCGAATTTCAGTTATCGATTGTTTCTTATAGATTTTTGGCTGTTGCATCAGATTCTGCTATCCATTTGCATCACTATGCAGGCTATGTAGGCTGGTAAATATGGTATCCAGGGTGACCCAAAAGTCTCTTGACCATTTTAAAATTGAATAATTTTTATTTTTTAATAATTCACATTTATTCTTTCATAAACAGAAAACACACTTTTTAGAAATAAATGTTAACCACAATTTGATTTTATGACTAATTGATTTCAGAGTTTTGTGAAATTATCCTTCTTCCAAAAATTTGCCCTTTACGAGTTCAATTGTCAGGCGAGCTTTAAGGGTAGTTGCACCAACCATCTTGCTTTCACCATACTTCTAATGTGTTCATAACTGCAGGACGCACAAAATTCTTATAAATTTCTAGACGCGTTTTCTGCCTAATCTTTCTTTCTTTAGCCTAATGATTTTTACAAATTGATCAGTCGTGAATTTCTCCATATTTAATTTCTAAGGATACTTTATTAATCTAAAAATAAAATTAATTGTAGAAGGTTGTCCGAATTTTAAATGGTCTAGCAACTTCTGGGCCACCCTATGTATTTATTTCAGTTTTTAACATATTTTTCACCTCCTATTAAAAATGTGTGAAATCTTTTATTTTTTTTTAGGGTGCTGGAGTCTGATAGAAATACTATGAGGCAGTTAACCAGTGTTCTTCTTCTCTTTTAAGCCTTCATTTTAAGCCAAGTGTTCAGTCACAGATGCCTTGCGTAATTGTATGATCTCTTCAGCAGAAACAAACTTTTGGACCAGTTATTGCAAGTATAACTAAAGGTAAAAAAAATATTTATATCTCTACTTAGTCCAAAAATCTAAAATTGTATATTTGACAGTTCATGCTACTCTTTGTGTAATAATTTAATGTTTGTTGTAATTTTGTTTTAGTTTTCAAGAGGAAATATACCTACAATATGATTGCATTAACTTTTATCTCAAGAAGCATTTCAACTGCAACTAGTGGGGAAAAAAAAAAAATGTATGAGGTTTTTCTATTTGATCTTAGTAAGAATAGCTACATCATTAGAAAAAATAGCCACTATCCTTCAGTATAAGTGATATTCTAGAAAAGGAAAGAAGATCTCTTCTCTCAATTTTTGTTTTGTTAACTCTTTTTTGTATGTTAATATGCCTGTCCAGATTAAACCAATGTTGTTGAATTACATTTATTTGCTACATTGAAAGCTAGATCTAGAAATTCAAAATAAATATATTTATGTTTATTTTTTATATTAATTTATTTTATGAAGTATTATTCGTATTTTTTTTTTCTTTTTGTATAATAAAGGTAAATTAAAAAGGATTTTAAGATATTTATTACAGAAGTATTTGTAATAGAATTTGATAATTTTATTGTAATAAGGTATTAATTTTTCTGTATTACAATTTTATTATCTCATACATACAATTTTTACAGAGAAATGTCATTTTTTTAAAGTTAGAATTTGGCATTTCGGTCATATTTATTTGTCAAGGACGAGACATTACTTACAGTTTATTTTATTTTTAATTTGTCTTTTTATTTTTTTTTATGATTTAACTTTTGTATTATAAAATGTTAGGGTTATTTTTATTACAATTATTTGTTTTAGATTTTTTTTAAATTATAAAATTTGTATTTATATATTTTTACTTTTTTTCACCAAATTTTTTTTTTTTCGAGATTTTTTTAATATTTTTAAACACAAATTAAGTCAATTTGAACGGTGTTATAGGCATGAATGTTACCAGGAGAGGGTTGAAATATAGCCAAATGTTAATAACCTAGTTATTTTCAAAACTTTTTTAACACTTAACATGACCCACAAAACCAGAAGGTTACATGATATGAGGGGCCAATTCTAGCAAACTATATAAATATTAAAATGTATAATAGAATAATTATACCAAAAAGAAAACAATAATTAATATAAAAATGCAATTTTTCAAAACTGGTCTTTTCAATTTTTTTTTTTTTTTTTCTGTATTCTTCACCTTAGTTGTATCTATGTGCCAAATTTGGGGAAGATTGAATGACGGTAAGTGGTTCAAAATTGGGGTAATAGGTGTGCGATGAAACTTAAAAAGCAAATAAATTTGACGCCATTTTGTTTTTGTTTTTATTTTTTTTGGTTTCTGTATTCTTCACCTTAGTTGTATCTATGTGCAAAATTTGGGGAAGATTGAATGACGGTAAGTGGTTCAAAATTGGGGAAACGGAAATGTGCGATGAAACTTACAAAGCAAAGTAATATAAGACAAGTAAAAATAGATCACTCTTCATGAGCATAATTTAATCATAAAATTAAAATATAATTTAATAATTGATCAATAATACTATATATCCTTTGTGTCATAGGATGCCACCAAATTAGTGAAGTATACCAAACAGGCCTTTTTGGGCCTTATTTGTATAAATGTAGGGTAGATTTATTTGCAACTGACTCAAGCTAAAGCCTCACTGCTGAAGGCAAGAGGTGGAGGGTAGTTGGTTTATGATAGTGGCTGGGAATGTTTAGTTGGCTACCAAACTCGAGCCTCCACCCTCTACCAAACCAACCTTCTGAGGCAATGTTGCTAACTACCTACAAGGGGTCTTCTCAGAAGGGAGAAGGCATAGTGAGGGGTCAGTGCAACTGTTTCTATCTAAAAACAGTGAAACAATTTGGCTCGACTGAGGCTAGGGGATCACCACCCTCTGCCATCCATTTCTTACAGCCTTAGCTTCACTGGTGTACATAGCGCCCCCGTGTTGCTGGGGACGACGAAAAATGAGTAAACAAAACAATAATATTTAATAATTAAAATTAACTCTCTGTGGGCGGAATTATTTTAATAAAATTATTTTTGGGAGATAAAAATAAATGGGAGAAAAACAAATAAATTATTTAAATGAGGGTGAGAATATTATGAGATGTTATGGTTTAAACTCAGTTTGGTTTTCAAGTTAAGTGTCACAATACTCATAATTATATGCCTAAGAATATTGGACAGATTCTCATTTCTTCATTTTGGACTGGTAGATCAAAGTGAACTACAGTCTTCGCACAACTAGAGTCGACGCGTTGACAGCGCGGGAAAAACTAGCAAAAAGGGGGACGAGACAATGAGAGCTTAAGATTTTCCCGGACAAAAGGTCGGGCCAACTAGGCAAAGATAAATGTCTCTAGTGGAGGGGAGAGGCCCTCTGGATAACAGTATAAGAAGGCTTCGTAGTGGCTTTATTTTTTCCCCCAGAGAGGTTGGCCAATCTGTATGTCATTCAATTTCCCGCGCTGTCAATGCGTCGATTCCAGTTGTGCGAAGACTGTAAAAGTTATCTTATATAATCCAGTTTTAGCTGTACTAGACAAGGAAGTCTGTACCAAACTTAACAAGTCATACTTCCATCTCCATCGATGGTCTTAGCTATATATGTATTTCTCTTACTATAATTTTTCCTCTATCACAACCTCTTTTTATTAAGTTTCTAACTCTTTTCTTACCTTGCTAATTTTACCTCCCTTTAGAGTTGTTATCTTTGTACCCTTCCCTTAATTTAAGAATTGTTATCTATTAATCAAATAGAAGTATCAAGCTCAGTTCTATTCAGATATAGCTCTCATCCGAGGTGGTTGTGTCTTTTGTTGTGAATTTTAATTTTCCTCTCACTAGAAAGCTCTGCTATTTATATTTATTATTTTACGTTCAGTTATTTTATTTTGTGAGTAACATTAAATTATTTTTCTGAAGAATTCATTTAAAAAGGTGAGTGCATTTTTTAGACTATTATAAAGCCCTCGGGACTCTAGGGGAGCCCTGTCAGGTCAATTTATTAATAACTCAAATATCTCTTTGTCATCTTCTTCCTCCTCCAGTAGCAAACACTTTTTTTTCGAGGTACCAGAAGCCATGTGATTGTTCTGAAGAACGAACAATTTTTATGTCTCAGATTTCAAAAATTTCAAGACATTAATCTGTTTTAGATAACAGGAAACATTATTTTTTCCGTGTATGTTCTACCTGTTGCTAAAAACTACTCGTCCAATGAAATAGCTTCCTCTTGTCCTATTTCATAAAATTCAATGATTTTATGCTTTTAAAACCTATTATTATCCAATTTATTAAATTTTCCCCCGTTTTTTAATCTGTCAAAATTGTTATGATTTTTTTTACAAATATTAAAGTATCAATTTAGCAAAATTTAAAGAGCGCAGACAGTTAACATTAATCTGGGGCTATCTGCGGGCTACTTTCGACAAACCATCAAAATGTCACAAAAATCAGATAAGTACTTTTGAAGATATAGGTGTAAATAAATGTATGTTTGGAGTTTGTTTTGACAGGTGATTGAAAACACACGTAAGTAATTCTCTCCTCAATTATATAAGATTATCTTAGTGAAATAGACTTTAAATTCCCTTCAAATTGTGAGTATGAGACCTCCTGACCCTGGAGGGCAATCCAGGGATCAATATAATTTTACCCCTGACTGTGTAGATGGAAATTTTAAAGAAAATAATGGAAAATCTGACATTAATAAAAGCCGTGACTCGTTGCCCAAGAACAAACGACAACGACCTAATACTCCAGTAAAACTTGAACTGTCAATGCCAAGAGAAATTATAAACTTTCTTATTGTAAAAAGACAGGATGGTGAATCTATGTCAAAAGTTTCGGCGTTTATGATTGAAAAACTTCTAGCTCAAGCTTGTGGCGGCGTTAAAAAGCGCAAAAAAACTACGTGACGGTTCTCTTTTAGTTGAGACATTTACTCATGACCAAGCCGAGAAACTGATTTCAAATTTACCTAGAAATCAATCTCTTCCAGTTTCGGTAGAACCACATAGAACCTTAAATCAAGTAAAAGGAGTTATTACCTGCGCCGACCTCGCTGATATTCCTATCCCCGAGATCACAGAAAATCTTAAGAACCAGGGAGTTGTAGAAGTAAAGCGAATGAACCGGAGAATTGACAGTACACTGATACCTACCAACAGTTATATAGTAACGTGTTGCCTTACAACTCTGCCAAGTAAGTTGAAAGTTGGATATTTATCTATTTAACTATCAAGATGGAATCGGTCGATTTATGTTCCATATATGTAAACTATGTATTAATATCGGTAAAGAAAGTGTAAATTGTGACATTTGTTCCTTATATTTTCACTTGGAATGCGTAAAAGAAAAGCAGTCCGAGACAGCTACGGAAATTAAAGCCCTTCAACTTAAAACAGGAAGGTACTTACGATTTTTTTGTGCTAATTGTGCAAATTATCCTGATATTCTTTCAGCGATTTTAATTCTGAAGCAAGAAGTTTTAAATTTAAAGCAGTCCATAGAAAATCAGCCGGCTCACGTGTGTAGTTGCACAACAATAACTTCTTCAATTGTTGACACGGTAAAACAAATTAGTTGTAACCAAGAAGATATTGTAAATAGATTATCCGTAATCGAAAATAAAAAGGAAAAAGACGAAATTATTGAGATAGAAAAACATTTTGATTGCATGGCAATAGCGTCTACCGTCGTGGATCAAATGGATATAATAAGCGGAAATCAGAAGGATCTGGTTCTTAGATTAGAGAATATAGAAAAAAGAACGTCACAAAATATTAATGACGATGTTTTGTCTTCACAAAATATTAATGACGATGTTTTTACGAATATAAAAAACGATAATGTACTGACTCCAAATAATCAACAGGTACTAAGTCAAAATAACCTAGTCCTTGACAATAACCTTAACCCTTAATAACCTAGCGTTGCCATATGGCAACAGCAAAACTCCCTCCCTTTATTATTGTCTGGAGAGGTCCAAGATAATATTGAACTTTTTAAATGTTAATATTATGTCAAAAGCAGGACTAAATTGATTTTTCATCATTAGATTTATTTGTTTTGTGCAACACGTATGCGACAAGACAGGTTTAAAAAATGGGTTACTCCAAATTTGTGACACGGAAAGAATTTTAATTTTTTTAATTAATTAAATAATTAAATAATTTTATTATTGGTAATGAAACTATTAGACTGAAGAATGATTAAAAATATAAAATTATTGCAGTTTCACAAAATTTATTTTTTCTGCCCTAAATTGAGCGCCAATTTGAAAGTTGCCATATGGCAACGCTAGGACATTAGCCTTACAGTTTTTTTTCTAAGTTGTAATTTTATTGTCGTATTTATAAACAAAGTTTTGATGTTTTTTTTGCCTAATGCTCATTTTTTATTGATTATATTCTAAATATTTCTCAATTAGTCTCTAAATCTTCTAATTATTTTTGTTGCATAATTATAATTAGTAACAAATAGTATTGGGCTATTCTTTTAAAAATAATATGTATATAATAATATCTATATTTTTTTTATTACAATTGAATAATACATATACATTTTTAAAGGTAATAACAAAAACACATGCATAAAACAAAAAAATAAAGAAATAATTACATAATTATATAATTTTACAGATAAACAACATGATACATAATATAAATAATAATGAGAAAAAAAATTAAATTTACTTTTTCGTTCTTTTAAATAAATTTAGTATTTTATTAGTATTATTTGTGCATTTTTAACCTAAAATGTATTTAACATACATTTTGTAAAAGAAATTATTAAAACATTTACTGAGAAAAAAAACTGTAAGGCTAATGTCCTAGCGTTGCCATATGGCAACAACCCAAATTTGGGGTAAGGAATTTTTTTTTAATTTTTTAAAACATTTTTTCCATATTAAGGGACCTCTTAACAGACATAATCCCCAGAAAAAACCAAACAATTCCCCCAAAAAAATAATTCGGGCAGTTAAGGGTTAAAGCGGTTAACTCTTGTATTTCCAAGAAAAATAAAGACACTGATACTGATCGAGATCGAAGTAGTGGAGCAGAAGAATGTAATAGCGCTAATGACGAGCTTCAACAAGCAAATCAACCAATTCAAAGTAATGGCGCTAATGACGAGATTAATCAAGCAAATCAAACAGATCAAAAGACTGAAAAGGATGGAAAAAGCGACAAGAAGATAAAAACTAAGAAATTTATCATAGGAACTGATAATTCTAAATTTTCTAATGATTCTGAGAGTGAGTTAAAAGGAGTAGCTAGAAAGGGATGGATACATTTAAGTAGAGCAAGTAGAGGAACAACTAGTGAAATTATATTAATAAAAAATTACCTGAAGCTGATGTAATTTGTGAACCTTTAAGTAGAAATGAGCAATATCCCTCTTTTAAAATAGGCATTGATTTTAATAAACTTGATGTTGTTATGCAACCAGAATTCTGGCCATCTAACATTAAAATTCGTCGTTTTTTATTCAAGAAGATAAAAGGAAATTTCCAGTAGTAGCACAGAACATTTCAAAATCAAAACCTATTGTTAAGAAAGATAAGACATTGAAACTTTATTATGTTAATGCTCAATGTCTGCGTAATAAAGTTAGTGAAGTTGAGGCAATTCTTATGGAAGAAAAAATTGATGTATTTTTAGTTGTTGAGCACTGGCTTAAAGAAGATGAGATGAAAACAGTAAATATATTAGGTTATACTCTACAGTCTTGGTTTTGCAGGTCTCACCATATTCATGGCGGAACTGCAATTTATGTGCGGAATGATTTATCTGTTAAAGTTTTGAAAGATATCAATTCTGTAGAAATGGACTGTGAAGTTAGCGGTATAGAAATAGTTGAATCTAAGACTGTATTGCTAGTTAACTATAGATCTGATAAAGGTTGTAAGATGAAATATACTGATATTATATCAAGTATACTTGATAAAATCTGTTCTAATGGCAAGAGTCTTACCCTCATAGGTGATTTTAATTTTTATTTTAATTCAGACAACAGTGAAGCAGTAAAAATAGTCAATACCTTCATGGAATATAATTTGCATAAAAAAGTCAATGTACCCACTCGTGGTAGTAACTGCTTGGATAATATATTTAGCAATATTGAAGAAGGTATTAGATATGAAATCAAAGGAATGTTAGCGGATCACGCAGATCTTTTAATAGAAATAGATAGCAAAGTTAACATGATTCAAGATAATAATTACTATTATGTAAGACAACAATCACCAGAGAACATGGATATGTTTATGAACATGTTAATGACTGTGAACTGGGAAGTATTTTTTCTTAAAGGAAGTATTAATGATCAAGTTTCTAACTTCATGAACATCATAAAAAGTATTTATGACCAATGTTTTTCTTTAATGAGAAAACGTGGCATTGGACGAAAATCTCTTAAACTACCTTGGTTTAATGAAGAATTATCAACATTGAAGGATAGAGTAAAGGCTGTCTTTGACTTGAAACAAGCTTATGGTGACATTTTTGAAACTGAATATAAACAATTAAGAGCTCTGTACAGGAAATCATTAAATAAGGCTAAACAAGAGTACTACACAGAATGCTTAGAGAATTCTTCTTATAAAATAAGCGAAGCCTGGAAAATAATAAATACTGCACAGGGTAAATATAAAAAGAAACAGGATAACTTGGATCCCAATAAAATGAATGAGTTTTTTAATAATGCCGTGAAGGAGTTAGCCGATGCAGTAAATTTTAATGAAAAAGAAGCTTTAGACATTCTTGCCTCAACAAATACAAAAAGTTCATGTCATCTGAAATGTTTTGGTTCTGAAGGAGTTAGTGGAAATGATATACTAAAGTTAGTTAGTAAAATGACTAATTCTAATAGTAAAGACATCTATGGCATGTCAAATAATCTGCTCAAGAAAATTATTTTCATCATAATAGAACCTCTAACCTACATAATCAATCGATGTCTTCGAGAAGGTGAATATCCTGAATCATTTAAAATATCTAGAATTGCACCAATTTTAAAAAAAGGCGATCCTAGTAAAGTAGAAAACTATAGGCCAGTACCAATCATTCCTACAGTTTCTAAGATCTTAGAGTTAGTATTAAATAAAGAACTACAAGCATACTTTGAAAAAAATAACTTATTCACAAAAGATCAGTATGGATATAGAACGGGCATGTCTACAACACTTGCAGTTAAATCAGCTGTTGATTTCATTGTAGAAGGATTTGAAGACAGAGAAGATACCTTGCTTGCTTGCTGTGATCTCAGTAAAGCTTTCGATCTTGTTCCTCATCATCTTCTCATCTCCAAACTTCAACATTATAATGTACAAGGATCAGCATTAGATATAATTATAAGTTATCTTTGTAATAGAAAGCAATGCGTTGGATTAGATTATAATCAGTCAGAATACTTACCTGTTGAGTATGGAGTACCACAGGGTTCACATCTTGGTCCCACCTTATTCCTAGTAGCCTGCAATGATCTACCGGAGTATCTGGAGAAGAAACAGCTAATAGGAGATGAAGCAAAAAAGAGTGGTGAGTTGTCCAAAGCTAAGTTGAAGAATGGAGTAAAATCAAAAGCTTTGATGTATGCTGATGATTCTAATGTCATGGTTAAAGGAAAACAGGAAAACACGGCTAGATCTCTTCTAGATGATCATCTTAGCCAAGCCCAGCAGTGGTTTAAGGTTAATGGTTTCTCTCTCAACCCTGACAAGACTCAGATAATTAAATTTTCGCTGAAGAAAGAAGTAACACCGGCAGAAATAAAGTTTTTAGGCTTTAAAATGGATTCCAAGCTGACATGGAAAAATCATATAGAGTCGCTAGCAAAAAAGCTGTCCTCAAGAGTTTTTCTTATATGGTCTCTCAAAAATTATTTAGATGCCTCTTCATTGAAGTCAGCATATCATGCTCTGTTTGAGAGCCATTTAACTTATGGTATTATTTTATGGGGACATGCTGAGGCAAATGAACTTTTCTTAAAACAAAAGAAAGTCATAAGAATCTTGTCAGGAGATGCAAGGGATGCTCACTGTAAACCTTTGTTTAAAAAACTCAGCATACTCACTTTTTATAATCTATATATATACAATTGCTTGAAGTTTATCAAATTAAATATAAAGGACTTTGCTACTTTGGAGGACCAGCATTGTTATAATACCAGAAATAAGACTGACTTGCTGCTTACTAAACACAGACTGAATAAGTCTAGAACTGGTCACCAGAATCTGGGACTATTATTATTTAATAGGTTAGAGGATTCTGTGAAAAAGCTGAAATACGAGGATTTCTACAGAATCGTCAAGGAATTTCTTGTTAATAACCCTATTTATAGTATAGAGGAATATTTTAATTTATTTAGATAGTACTATTATTTATTTATATGTTTGTGTTGTCCCAACAAATTAGATCATAGGAATACATGTGATATTAGATTTAAGTACTTATAATGTTATCGAATATCCGAGTAGATAACATTTTAGTTTTGAGTCTGGCATGTAAGTCTTGTGATATTAGTTTGTAGGTAGTTTTAAGTTTTAATTTATTTATAAATGTGATATGAGTTTGTAGTTTTTATTTTAAATCAAACTTTATCATGGCAATTTGGCATTAGTTCTCTATGCGTATTTATTAATGTAATTCTTTTGTATATACTTGACTCATGTAATACTATATTCTGTATAGTCTCTACAAATAAAGGTTATTATTATTATTATTTATTCCAATCAGGCCTTATATACCTCTTCCAAGACGTTGCTTCCAGTGCTACAAGTTCAACCATATTAAGTTGACTTGTAGAACAGGAGCAGTCTGTTCTGAGTGTGGAGATCCCGCACATGATGACACACCCTGTGTGAAGCCTAAGCAGTGTCTCAACTGCAAAGGTCCACACTCGGCGCTCGACAGAAACTGCCCTAAATGGATTACTGAAAAGAAAATAACGGAAATAAAAGTCCTCGAAAAAGTGTCTTACGTGGAAGCAAAGAAAAAAGCGGAAATTATTTGTCAGACCAACCTTCCCAAGTTATTTTCAAATGTTCTTCCAACAATCCAGCAAACCTGCACAGTGTGTAAGATAAGAAGTGTTAAAAAAGAAGATAAGGGAACTCAGTGCACTAAAGAAGTAAGTGCTGCTGTGCAAGAAAAATCTGGTAGTAGTTCGAGTAAATCGACCCCTAACAAGGAGAAAAATAATGAAAAAAAGGAAAATAACAATATTTGTCACTTAGAACAAGTTAACACTAACACCCAAAATGAAAACGATATGATGTGGATAAACAACTGGGATTCCGGCAGTGAATCCAGCACTAGCAAACGAACTACAACACCAGAACAGAAAAATTTAAATAACATTTCCAAAAAGAAAAACCCAACATCAACTAATAAGAAAAAGTTCAAGAATAACTAGACGATTCCTTAAATCCATACACTACATAAATAATAATAGTAAATTTCACATAAAATCCAATGAAAATTTGCATTTGGAATTGCAGAGGCTTTAGAACAAGATTAAACGACATTCAATTATTAATAAGAGAGAAAACCCCGGAAATACTTATGCTACAAGAGACCCATTTACCGTCTGGGAAACCCCTAAAACTGCCAGACTATGTAAGTTACAGAATAGATCCCCTAGCTGGTACCAGACAAGGAGGCCTTGCCATATTTGCTTCATCAAAACTTCCAACTCAAGAGATTACAATTCAGACCAATCTTCAGGCCCAAGCTATTCGGATCGGTTCCACACATCCCCTCACTGTATGTAATATCTATCTCGATACTAATGACGATGTTACTAGACAATGCTTAAGCAATATTCTACAGCAGCTGACAGCCCCCTTCATTATATCAGGGGATTTCAACGCACCTGGTATGGGGCTCCACCAAAACTGATTCTAGAGGAGTAATTATTGAATCATTCATGGACCAACATAACCTATGTCTGATAAATAGAGGTGAGTCCACATATTTAGATTCTAGAACAGGTAAACCAGATGTGTTGGATCTAGTCTTGAGTTCTCCATCGATGGCACAATTGTCGGACTTCAGTGTTTCAACCGATCTTTACGGAAGTGACCACTTTCCACTGTTTGTCTCACTCAATATTAGTTGCCCGCAATATGAACCAGCATCTTACTGGTCTCTTAAAAATGCGAACTGGGAAGCATATAGAAATCACTTGAGCCACACCACTATATATTCTCCCTGTAACGAAGAAAACGAGGAAGAACTCCTAGACTATCTGACCTCATCTGTGATGTCGGCAGCGCTGACTTCGGTACCACTAATAAAATTGACAGGACAAAGACAACCAGTACCGTGGTGGAACAAAGAATGCAGACTAGCGCTAAGAGACCGAAGAAAGGCATTACACCGCTTTAAATCCAACTCGACAAGCGAAAACCTAATTAAATATAGAAAAGCGCGCGCCAAATGCAAATATGTATTCTTACAAGCCAAGAAAGAATCCTGGAGAAGCTATATCTCTACATTAACTCAGGAGACAGAAAGCGGAGATGTTTGGAGGAAGGTGAGGATCCTCTCTGGTAAAAGAAAAGCCACAGCTGCCCCTCTCCTTAAAGACGGCTCTAACACAGTTTCGGATCCGCAACTCGTATCTGATCTTTTGGCTCAGCATTTTTCAGATGTAAGTTCAACAGCGACATACCAGCCTGACTTTCAGACTTTTAAACGTAACACCGAAAACGAAGGATTGGATTTCGAATCTGAAAATACTGAGCACTACAAATAAATAAATAAACATCTTTATTTGCTGCAGTATACATACTTAAAATCGTACAATAGCAAACGTCACAGATTACAAGCAACACAATAATTAAAAATTAAAAATAAATAAATAAGACACACACACCAATTACAACAATTTAAAAACAATCTAAAACTAATCACCATCACTTTGAAAATATTCTCTAATGGTGTAGTAAGGATGAATTATAAGAACTTTTTTGATATATTTTTTAAAATCGTCGAATGGTAACTCTTGAATTTCTGGTTTTAAATGATTTAATAACTTGATACCTAGAACATGGTGACCTACTTCTGATTTTTTGAGTCTATGGCTAGGAATGGTGAGTACATTTTTATTTTTTGTATTGTAATTATGATTAAAATTATTCGTTTTAAATTTGTTAGTATTATTTTTTATATGAATTAAAGAATTATAAATGAAAAGATTAATTACTGTCATTATGCCTAGTCTTTTAAATGAAGATTTGCAATGTGATCCTGGTTTTGCTCCGGTTATTCTCCTAATTATCTTCTTCTGGTAAATGAGTAGGGCTTCAAGATTGACGTGTCCCCAGACAACAATGCCATAACTTAACCTACTCTCTACAAGAGATTTGTACACAAGTACTAGTGTTTCTTCAGGTAATGAGTCTTTCAACTTCCTGAAAACAAATAAGTAACGTGCTGTGGTTTTAGTTATAGCTATAACATGGTCTTTCCAACTTAATTTCCCATCCACAGTGACTCCAAGAAATTTAACTGGTGATTGCTTTTTATCTAATCTAAGACTGATAAGTAAAGATTGTGTTTTTTCTTTATTTAGTAGGAAGTCATTGCTACTGAACCATTCTTCTAACTTTATTAATCTTTCTTGGCTTATTTGTTTCAGGAGATGTTCATTTTTATGACGGTGAGTTAAGTTAGTATCGTCTGCGAAGGTAGGTAGATCTTCTATTATGTCGTCAGCCTTGGTCAAGTCCATGAATATTGACATATCATTTGTGCTTATCAAATAAAGTATGGGACCTAAAATGGACCCTTGTGGCACTCCTCTATTAACTAATTCATGTTCTGAGCATGTGTTATTATGTTCCACATATTGAATTCTTTCTTGTAAGAATTCCTTCAGCAACTTGTAAGCGTTTCCCTTAATGT
Organism: Gerris lacustris; assembly: GCA_951217055.1. Classification (NCBI taxonomy): domain Eukaryota; kingdom Metazoa; phylum Arthropoda; class Insecta; order Hemiptera; family Gerridae; genus Gerris; species Gerris lacustris. The sequence continues at coordinate 44,925,145 of OX578276.1, forward strand.
TCAGTAATTTGCATTTTTTAAGAAGAGTCGGAATGCATACTCGATCAAATGCTTTGGATAAATCGCAGCATGTGAGAAGAGTGTGTTCTCCGTTCTCTAATCCTTCAAGTGCAGACTCGACAACTTTAATGATAGCTTCTATAGTTGACCTTCCCTTCCTGTAGCCGTATTGTGTTGTTACTAATAATTTATTTGTCTCCAGGTAATTTACCAGTTGGATCTTGACTGCGGCTTCCAATATCTTGCCTAATATTGGAGTGATACTAAGAGGTCTGTAACTTTCCGGTAAGTCTTCATTCCCTTTTTTGTACATAGGAGTAACTTTAGTAATTTTTAATGAGTCAGGGAATATTCCCTCCTTTAAGCAACTGTTAATTAAAGCTGTAAGTGGTGTTTTAATATGAATTAAATTTTCTTTAACTAAACTGTTTGTTAAACCATAACAGTCTTTAGATCGCGATTTTTTCATGTTTAAAACAATCTGAACTATATTATTTCCTGTTACAGGTCTTAGAAAGAGTATGTTTTCTTGAATGGATGGCTTTGAGGCATAACTTTGTTGAGCTATCTCCACTGCTTTACTGTTATCAAACTTTTTATCTGATGATGTAACTTTTATAAAATAATTATTAAAATCTTGAGATGTTAATTTATCACTTGTAGTTTTATTGATATTTTGGCCACATTCATATTTAATTACCTGCCAAGTAGCTTTGCTAATATTATCTGCTTTCTTTATTTTGATTTCATTATACTCCTGTTTCACTTTCTTCAAATGAGCTCGGTATTTTTTCCTTTCCAACTTGTAACGTTTCCATTCTTCACTTGATTTGTCGAATTTTCCGATATCATACCATTTTTGAACAACCTTTTTCATTTCAATTTCATTATTAGTTATCCATGGGCTGCTGTTATTCTTAGGTATGATTTGTTTTAGTTTCTTAAGTGGAAAAGCCTGTTTATATAAGATGCTAATTTTATCTATAAATGATTTAAATTTACCATTTGTTGAACAGATGGTATCTAAGAAACTCCAATCAACTTGAGATAACAGGTAAGTAAAAAAATATCTTCCTTTTTCTGTTAATGGCCGATGATATATTGTCTTTTTCTTGGTTTTTTTGTTAGGTAAGTTAAAAAGTATCATACGATGGTCTGAAATTTCTTCAATAACTTTAGTACTTATATGTGAATTAACTTTTGTTACAATATTATCTATACATCTCTTTTCTCTTGTCGGTTCTTTTATATGTTCTTTCATACCAAAGCTTTTAAATAAAATATTCAAATCTGAGACATCTTTGTTCTTTTTATTTAACCAATTAATATTAAAATCTGCTGCAATTATGATCTCTGGGTTGTTTTTAACCTTGGTTACTTCTTCTAAGGTAAGATCTAATTGTTGGTTAAAGATCTGTAAGTCACTATCAGGTGTTCGGTAAGCAACTATAAGAATAATATTTTTTTCCACAAGATGAATAGCAGATAATTCACAGTGTTTTTCAACTGAAAGTTTGGTAACATTATTAAGATTTTTAAATTTTATTTTGTTATTTAAGAGGATGGAAGTTCCACCATGTTTAAATTTGTTTCTATAGAATGCTGATGCTGTTGTAAAATTTTCAGGTACATATAATCCTTCTTCACTTTTTTCTAACCAGTGTTCAGTTATAAGTATCAAGTCTAAGAAATGCTCTTTACATAATATCTCAATTTCATTCATTTTATTCCTTATACTTTGAGCGTTCAAATAGAGTCCGTTTAACTTATTACCTTGTTTAATGAATCCAGAGGTACTTGTTACACAGGAAGTGGTTCCCCCCTTCTTCTTGGGAATAAAAAACGACTCAGAACCATGTTTGCTGGCCATGCTTTATGATTCATGACTTCATCTTTATGGTGAAAGTCCACTCCAAGCTTAAAACTACAATTCCTTCCTTTAGATTCATTTTTATTAACTGATATGTCATATTGGGGCATATGTTTCTTTACAAAAGTTTGAACTGTTTCTTCAGTAGTACCTGATTGAACCTTTCCCAGGTATATCCAGGCTTTTTTAACTCCCACCAATTCAGTATTTTGTGTATTGTTTGTAATTATTAGTTTTTTTATTGGTTTTTTAGCAGCTACCTTAGCGAAGCTCTGTTTAAATTGACCGTTTTCGTATTTAATTACGTCATGTCCATTTGAATTTTGGCGGGATTTTTCCTTTTCATTATTGTTGGCAACACTTCTACTTCCTGCCACCTGTTGCTTATTTTCGCGCTTTTCTGATTTCTTATCACTCTTATCAGTGTCTTCGACTTCACTAATGATCTGATCCTGGTCTTCATCCAATTTTGGAGAACTCTCAATTAAATTATATTTAAATTTTAATAAAATTTCGTCATTATTTTTTTCCAAATTGTTTAATTTGTCGTTTATTCCATTGTTTTGTGATTTGATGATAGTTTCTATTTCCTTAGTGATGTTATCATATGACTTACAAGTGCCATCGCATTTTGCGTTTTTGTCTAATTTTTCGTTTATTTTATTTATTTCTTGTTTAAGTGTATTAAACATGTCGAGTACCTTAACTAATGTGATTGAAGAGCAGTCTATACAAAGAAACTTGAGTGTTCTTTTGTTTTTAAGTTCCATAACTTTCTTCTCAGAGGCATTGATTTCAGCACAAGAAATATGAAATTTTTTTCCACATCCATCACAAATAACACATTCACCTCCTTCCAAAATTGTTTTAGAACAAGTTTGACACAAGTCCGCGGTTTTTGTCATGTTAAAAATCCTTTCAAACAATTAAAAAGCAAGAGCTGATATGCACGCAACTGAACACTGTACTATTTTACAACAACCCATTTACATTATGGGAGCTTGAGTCTGCTATAAAAACCCTTGTTTATGTTTGAGTATATTGAGTATGGATCGAGTTAAGAAAAATATCAAACACAATATGAGGTTTTGAGTAAATGTAGACTGTATTAAATAAACAAAAATATAAAAATGTGGAAATAAAACACTTGAGATTTGAAAAGAATGCTAGACTGTACGAGTTCGATTTCGATAGTGGACTGTTGGAGGTTTACAGAAATCAGGACGAGGGAGGGTAAATCTAAAGTCCAAAGGAGGGGAAGCGGGGACTAAACAAGCTTCAAAACGACGCCACCAGAGTAGCGCCACATTAAATGAATATAAACTGAACATACCGCCCACCTTGAAAGGCCGGCTTTCAACAAAACCGAACTAAAAAATTATCGAGATTGAAGCAAAATAAACAAAAAAAATGATAATAAAATACATCATTTAAAAATTTTAATTCTAAAATAAATTTTCTGGATCAGGAAGGGGGCAAATTTTCGCGATCGTGCGCTTCCAAATTCCTGAAGACGTTTTCACACTGACGACACGGACTAAGCCATCTTCTCCTGGAAATAATTGTTCGATTCTACCCAAGTTCCATTTGAGAGGGGGTAGGTTGTCATCCTTTATAAGAACAATAGTGCCAACCTTAAGGTTCGGTGAATTGACGTTCCACTTCAAGCGAGTCTGGAGGCCGGAAAGGTACTCCTTGGACCATCGTGACCAAATGTGTTGGCTCATCTGCTGTGTAAGTTGCCATCGTGATAATAAGTTGACCTTAAGCGGGCGCAAATCTGGTTCTAGCGGACTACTAAGGGTTTCACCTATAAGGAAGTGGCTAGGAGTTAAGGGTTGGGGATCAGAAGGGTCATTGGATAATAAGGTAAGAGGCCGAGAATTTAAACATGATTCTATATTCACTAAGACAGTATATAACTCATCGAAAGTTAAGACAAGATTTCCTACAACTCGTTTAAGATGATGTTTCATCGATTTAACGGCCGATTCCCACAAACCGCCATGATGAGGCGATTTTGGAGGGATATAATGCCACACAGTATTGTCCTGGGTTAAAAATTTATTGATTCTTTATGAATCTCATTTTTGAATAATTGCCGTAGTTCGCCGAGTTCTCGCTGAGCACCCTTAAAATTCGTGGCATTATCACTGTATAGGTGGAGACATTTTCCCCTCCTTCCAGTGAATCGTTGTAATGCTGCTATAAATGCAGCCGAGGTTAAGTCAGACACGAGTTCAATGTGAACTGCTTTCGTGGCAAAACAAACGAATATTGCCAGCATATGATTTAACCTTGATTTTACTCCTTTTACCTCCTTGGTGGAGCATAAAGGGACCACAAAAATCGACCCCCGCGTGCACAAAAGGTCGTGCAGGCTCTACTCTGTGTCGAGGAAGTGAACCCATTAGTTGGGATGATTCGATAGGCCGATTCTTGAAACAAGTGATGCACTTATGATATGTTCGACGAGCAATGTCTCTCCCTCTGAGAGGCCAGAATTTTTGCCGAACTGATGCCAAAAGAGATTGTGGCCCTGCGTGTAACAAACGAAGATGTTCACTTCTAAATATTAATTTTGTGAGAGGGTGTTCTGCGGAAATTAACATGGGGTATTTGTGATCGTATTTGATAGAAGCATGGATGAGTCTACCGCCCACCCTGAGCACATTATCTTCATCGAGGAATGGATGCAAACGAAAAAGTTTACTCCTTTTGTTGATCGGACGATTCCTTTTAAGATCCTCGATTTCGTTCGAGAATGATTCTTCTTGTGATTTCCTAACCCAGTAGGTTAACGAATATTGTAAATCCAAGGGTGATATGGGGCCGTGTTTGCGCTTTTCTTTTTCAACTCGAGCGTTATGTATAAATCGGAAAACGTAACTGAAAATCCTTATAAACTTTGTAAACGAAGAGTATAATTCAAAATAAGATATAACCCCATTAGCTGTAGAAGACGACATTGCAACTACTGAAGTGGCTTCACGAGACTCAGGTAAATTTTCGGTAGGAATATTCACGGGATCATTGGGCCAATGACCACTGTCTTGAGGAGTACAAAGCCATGTAGGCCCGTGCCACCATAAAGAGGTATTTATCAGGTCAGCCACGTTTAATCCTCTAGATAAGATATCGGCTGGGTTGTCATTTGTTGGAACATGCTTCCAACAGTTGACGTCTGTCAATTGGTGTATTTGAGAAATACGATTTCCTACAAATACATTTAATTTATTTGATGTCCGTAACCAACCTAATACGATAGTCAAATCGGTCCACAATGTGTACCGATCAATTTTGAGGTTAAGTATCTTAATAGTTTTATCATATAATTCTGCTAGTAAAAAAGTTCCACATAGCTCTAAACGTGGAATGGAGAATTGCTTAGCGGGCGCGACTCTGCTTTTAGCACATACAAGTTTGCACGTGAAGGAACCATCTGGGTTATGAGAACGAAGGTAGCGACAAGCTCCATATGCATCTTGCGAAGCATCGGAGAATCCGTGTATTTCAACTGACTGAGTAGGGTAAAAGGACATTATCCATCGAGGAATTGCAATTTTATTCAGATGCTGTAGCTGAGAGCAAAATTTTCGCCATTCTTGCTGGAGATCATTAGGTAGGGATTCATCCCAGTTTACCTTTTGAGCCCATGTCTTTTGCATAAATATTTTAGCTCGAATTACAATTGGACTTATCAAACCGAGGGGATCAAAAATTCGTGCTATTTGTGAAAGGACAGAACGCTTAGTAATTGATTTATTTTCATCAGGGAGTCCTATTAAATAAGTAAAACAATCCTCCTTAGGGCACCATCGCAGTCCTAAGGCCTTCACAACCCCATTCGAGTTAAAATCGTGAGTGGAAATTAATGATTCTTTGTGCTCTTCAGGAATTCCACTTAAAAGTTCTTCTGAGTTTGAAGACCATTTGCGTAGCTCCATACAGCCGCGCTTCAATAACTCTATTATTTGACGTTGAATTTCGAGGGCATCATCCAACGTGTTACTGCCAGTTAGGAGATCGTCGATATAAAAATCTCTCTGCGCGATTAGTGAACCTAATCCTAAGTCCCTTTTCTCATCTTCCTCGAGTTTCTTAATACAACGAGTAGCTAAGAACGATGCAGACGTGGTACCGTATGTAAGCGTTTTGAGTACAAATTCCGTTACAGGACCGTCGTTATTATCGTACCAAAATATTCTATGTAGATTTTCTTGTTCAGGATCCAATCTAATCTGGCGGTACATTTTTGTTATATCAGCCATTAACACAAATTGGTGAGTTCTTAATCGCGTGAGAATCGAGAATAGGTCTTGCTGGATCATAGGACCAGCAATCATTAGCTCGTTAAGGGAGACTCCTGAAGTAGTCTTACATGAAGCGTCGAAAACAACCCTTAATTTCGTGGTTGAGCTTTCTTCCTTATGAACCGTGTGGTGAGGTAGGTAATGAATCAGGATTTGAGGATCGATATCATTAGGAGCTGGTTTCATGTGACCAAGCTCAAGGTAGTCATTCATGAATTCGAGATACCGAATTTTATCGAGAGGGTTATTCAGTAGTTTTCGCGTAACACTGTAAAGACGTATGAGAGCAGAATTTCGAGAATCACCAAGCATTTTGAGTGTTTTTTTAAATGGTAAGGTCACTAAACGGCCTGTCACATCACGTTTGATTGTCTTGACGAAGTGGTCTTCACACTCCTGCTCCTCTTTCGTGAAGTCATTAGCGCGTGAGCAATCTTCGAGCTCCCAGAATTTCCTGATTTCCTTGTCTAGGTTATCAGTATTGCACATTGTGTTGAGATGACATAAGTTTGAGGAAATCGTGGAAGGTTTGGGAATGGAAGCACATTTACCAGTCACCAACCAACCAAAAACCGTGTTCTGAAGACATGTTTTTTGATTAGCAAGTCTCATATGGCCTACACGCAAGGCCTCGAAGAAAATCTCCGCTCCAAGCAGTAGATCTATTTCACCAGGCGTACAAAATGTTGGGTCTGCCAACGAGATTGAGTTAGGAATATTCATGATTGATATGTTTAAGTTAAAAGTGGGAACTGGTTTTGTAATGGATGGCAAAACGAAAAATGATAAGGATCGTTTAAAATTATTAGCTCTTGAACTAACATCGAGATGCAGGAAACTTGATACCTTATTAGTTGACTGACATATGCCTGATATCTCAGTTTGTATGGGCCGTGGCTCAAATCCAAGCTTTTTACAGAATGAATCCGAGACGAAGTTCGCCTGAGAACCAGAGTCCAACAAGACTCTAGCAAACTGATGTCCATTTCGAGAATCTCTGACCCTAATTATAGCAGTTGATAAAAGGATCGTAGATGGATCATATTGAGTTACGTTACGCTCATCGAAAGTTTGGGAGGACATACAAGAAATATTAGTATTCGTGGTACCAGAATTTGGCATGCTGCTGGTCGATGAAGATTGATTCGAGGTGGATGAGGTCGATTCACAGGCATTTGAACCTTTGCAGAGTAAACTGTTGTGCAAACTATCACATGATTTGCACCTTGATTATCTACAATCATTGCTACGGTGTGTTGATCGAAGGCAATTGGTACATAGGTTCAACTGCTTCACGGTATCCCACCGTTTCTGAAGAGGAAGAGCCTTGAACTTGTTGCACCAATAGATTGGATGCTTTGATTTACAATAATAGCAAACTATGGAGAATTGAGAAACATTAGAAGTATCCCTAAAAGTATTAGTCTGTGGGCTTGGCTGAGCCAAAAATGTTCGTGAACTTGATGGGGTGTTAGCTGGACGAGAATTTGACGGAGTATACTTGTCACGAGATAATTTAGAAGATTGAGTTTGAGAAGATGAGGTTGCCTTGGTCTGTTCCAGTGCCTCTAAAACCTGGCATCTATGAAGCAAGAAAGTGTGCAAATCCGAAAATGTGGGAAGACTATGATTACTATGATGAAAGCGAATTTTCCCAGGCTCTGACTGTATAATGGTCTAGTTTTGTTGAAACGATTATATGAATTAGCAGATCATCCCACGAATCCGTTGGAAGTTTAAAAGCTTTAAGGGCTTCCAGATGCTTAACCGAGCTGTCGGTGATAATGCGTAATGCCTTAGCCGATTCCTTATCGGCCTTAGGGATATCAAGCAAAGATTGAAGATGTCGGGATATTATTAATCTTTTGTTTTCAAATCGAGAAGTAAGTGCTGACCAAGCTACTGCATAATTATCCTCTGTTGTTTCCAAGTTTTGAATGCAGCTTGCAGCATCCCCTTTAAGAAGAGATTTTAATCTTTGAAGTTTTTCAACGTTTGATAGCTCCTTGCGGTTGTGGACAACCGAAAGCCATATATCTCTGAAAGACAACCAATCTTCATAATTACCGCTGAAAGTATCGATTTGAATAGGCTGGAGTTTGACTCCTGTTGAATTAAATTTGTTATTACTACAATTAAAGGATATATTATTTGAGATTGTTTGAGTTTCCGAAGATTCAATAAAGGTCTGAATTGAATTGGCAATATCATAATACGAGTCCTCAAATTCTTCTCTGAACACGTCATGCTCAGGATTTTCGGGAGAAAGCAATTCGATTTTTGTTTGAATATCGTTAAAGTCTGACCAACATTTTTCGAGTTTTGGTAGTCGTATTTTGACTTGAATGAGTGTTTTATCATCTTTACTGAGAAAAGATTTAATGCGTGCGATTTGGTTGCATATCGATGTGCGCTGTTGCATAAGCTCATAAAGTTTAGTATCACATTGTTGTGCTTTCTTAGGCATTGTGAAAATTTAAATTAAAAATATCTTTGTGAACAAATTAAATAAATGAATAAAAGAAAGTGCAGAATTAAAAAATAAATAAAAAGGGCCGACTCGTATAATAGAGTAGAAATTAAACGTAAAATAATAATTAAAAGTGCAAAAATTATTCTGAAAATAAAAACCTAAAAGGCAAGATAAAATAATCACACAAAAAAAAAAAAAAAAAATAACATTATAAGGATACAAAAAGAGATAAAACGATATAAAACGATATAGAAATCTAAAAAAAGTAAAAGGAATGTTAATCAGTATTAATCTGAATAAAGAATCGTTCTTAAAAATAATAAAATGTAAGTAAATGATAGAGAAAATAAATAGATAAAATAATCAGAAGGTATTAAAGATAAGGAAAAGATTTTTAGGAAAGTGTCACCGTTAGTAGCGGCAAAGAACTATAAAGACTTCGAGGAATATGCTTATCAGTGGGTGTCGGGTAGAGATGAGTCGGGGCCGCTATCGAGGCTCGCTGCTATGAGGGGCGAGGCAACTGTACCTGGAGTCTTTCCCGCGCGATCTTATGAATGCTCTCTTCTACACGAGAATGTCTACTGGGATCACCACACTATACTAGATTGTCACTAACACATATGTACGAGTATACTACGAGTGATTATGTCTTTGAAAATAAAATGAACGAGATATTATGAAAATTAATAAATGAATATATTGTATGATAAAAATATTATGAAACGTTGAGCGAGATGACAATTCGTGAAAATCATCCGGCCCAAAGGACCAAAATGTTTATGTTTGAGTATATTGAGTATGGATCGAGTTAAGAAAAATATCAAACACAATATGAGGTTTTGAGTAAATGTAGACTGTATTAAATAAACAAAAATATAAAAATGTGGAAATAAAATACTTGAGATTTGAAAAGAATGCTAGACTGTACGAGTTCGATTTTGATAGTGGACTGTTGGAGGTTTACAGAAATCAGGACGAGGGAGGGTAAATCTAAAGTCCAAAGGAGGGGAAGCGGGGACTAAACAAGCTTCAAAACGACGCCACCAGAGTAGCGCCACATTAAATGAATATAAACTGAACAACCCTTAAGAAGACAGCACCAGGCCCGGATCAGATACACAATGCAATGATAATAAATTTAACCCCTACCTTCAAACTGCTTTTACTACGGCTTTACAATCTGCTTTGGAGCTCGAATAAATATCCCGATAGATGGCGAGTAGCAACGGTAATCCCAGTCCTGAAACCTGGAAAGGACCCAGCATTAGCGGAATCATACAGACCTATAGCTATAACCAACACCTTTGGAAAACTATTAGAAAAAATTGTCAACTCGAGATGAATTCATGAATTAGAGGCAAAAAACTTACTTTCACCAAACCAAAATGGCTTTCGTAAAAACAGATCGACAATAGACAACATTACCAAATTAGAAACATATGTTAAATACGGATTCGTTCAAGGGAAGTCGACAGTTGGGATCTTTTTCGATTGCGAAAAAGCCTATGACAGAACATGGAAATACGCCATAGTAAAACAGTTACATAGCATGGGTTTCAGAGGACATTTGCTTCACTACATTAACAATTTCTTATCAAGAAGAATTTTTAATGTCAAAGTAGGAAATGTCCTTTCAAACTCGTACGAACAGGAAAACGGAGTGCCTCAAGGAGCCGTGCTAAGCTGTACCCTATTCCTGCTAGCTGTGAAAGACGCCGAAAAATCAATACCGTCATGCGTAGAGCCATTGTTATTCGTAGATGATATGACTATACTTTTCCGGTCAAGAAGTCTAGATTCGGCAGTTTCAGTAATTCAGCATGCTATAAACAGAATAAACGAGTGGGCAAAGAGAGCTGGGTTAAGCTTTTCATCTAGCAAGACCAAATGTATCGTATTTTCCAGAAAGCGAGAAATACCCAGAGTGCACCTCAAATTATCTGGACAAGTTATTCCAGTTGTGGAAAATGTCAAATATCTTGGTCTCCTCTTCGACAAAAAACTTACTTGGCGACCGCATATCGAGGAAGTGCGAACTAAATGTTTGAGGGATCTAAATCTCCTACGAATGGTACAAAGTCAAAAATGGGGAGCTGATAGAGTTACGCTTCTCCACCTCTATCGGCTCATAATAAGGAGCAAAATAGACTATGGAAGTGTGGCTTACGGATCGGCCAAAGCCAAAGACTTAAGTCGATTAGATCCTGTCCACAACGCAGGCTTACGCCTCGCACTCGGTGCTTTCAAGACAAGCCCGGTATCTAGTATGCTGGTAGAGGCGAACGAACCCCCGCTTACCCTGAGGCAAGACTTATTACTTCTACGATATGGACTCAAAATTAGGCGCTTCCCTGAAAACATTGTATTTCGGCTATTCCAAGATCCAAAATTTGAAAATAGATATATTAGAAAACCAAAAATTCCACAGCCCCCTGGACTCAGATTTAAAGCAGCCCTTAGAGAATACTTACCAGAACCAATTAGAATTAGTAAATTTAAAGCTCCTACAATACCACCCTGGAGGACAAGCCGTCCAAACATACGACTCCTAACAAATCAAAGAAAAGACAAGATATTTCAACACGAATTGCGCCAAGATTGTAAAAAGATTGAAGCAGAACATCAAGGCCAAGTTAGTTTCTATACCGACGCTTCCAAAACTGCAGAAGGAGCCGGCTGTGCATTCGTCCAGCCCACTGAAAATAGAATGTTCTCCTGCTCGAGCTTAAGTTCAGTCTTCACATTAGAGCTTGAGGCCATTCTGCAAGCTCTGAAAGCCGCAGCAAGTCAAGGATTTGAAAATCTTGTAGTGTACTCTGACTCTCGGGCAGCTCTAATGGCTCTAGGAAAAATGTATACTCAAAACCTTACAGTCATTCATATTAGAAATGTAATAGAACAACATAAATTAAAGGCTCGATTCTGCTGGGTCCCTAGCCATTTAGGAATCCCGGGTAACGAGACAGCAGACAGACTGGCAAGACAAGCTGTAACAGACGGACAACCCCTGGAGACAGATATTACGCCTAAGGATCTAGACAGTTGTGCAAAAAGAAAAATTACGGAGAAATGGCAACAATTATGGACAGATTCCATTGGCAACAAACTAAGATGTGTAAAGCCGAAGGTAGCTGACTGGGCCTCTTCTTACAGGAAGAATAGGCACGAAGAAACAGTACTTTGTAGACTTAGAATCGGCCACACAAGACTTACTCACAGCTCCTGTTTACCAGGGACAAGGAACTTCCAAAGTGTAGACTCTGTAACGATTCCATAAGTGTAGTACATCTTCTGAAAGACTGCCACCAACTCGAACAGCTGCGGAAGAAATACAACCTACCGGACACACTGACAGAAATACTAGGAGACAACCAGACGACAGTAACACATTTGATACAATTCCTACAAGAAGCAGACATATACAAGGACATCTGAAGTTATTCTACATGATCATATTTAGTTATGTAATTTATATAAATTAAACATTATAAGGGTGTATATAACCTCGCAGTTGAGCACCCAAAATAAACAATAAATAAATAAATAAATGTATGTTTGTGCGCATGTGAAGATAAACAAATGGGTGAATAAGGGTGAAACTTATAAGAGACCAACAATGGGCTAATTACTATTTTATCACCTTTATCAGGCTTACCATTTGTTAGGCTTATTGCCATTCATAGGCATTTATACTTTATATTATTATTTATTAGGCTAATTACCTACAATCAGAATTTCGAACGCCGGATTTCTCAGCTACACCACTGCTTAGCTTCAGAGATAAAGTGTCCTCCAGAAGACCTAGAAGTACATTATTAAAAACCCTGTATATTTTCTTCAATAATCTAAAATCATTTAAATGCAAATAAAATAAAACAACGGGGATCAGAATGAAAATATCTTTTTTTAAGTTATTTTTGTGTGCTAAATCCGAATCTGAAGTCAAAATTGCTCCTATACTTACAGTTTTTCAGGAAAATGAGCCTAAAGTTCAGAAAAATTGTGTTTCCGGGGTTTTCGACCCAATTTTACGCCCAAAAAAATTTTATAAATAAAAAAAAAATATTGGGCGTTTTTATGTCTTCAAACCATGAAGAACTCGAATCTAAAGTAAAAAAAAAAAATCTGCTGACCTTACTTTTTTAAGAAAATTGAAAAAATATGAAACAAAAAAAACATCGATTTTCCCTTATAATGAGTATTTCTAATACCTTTTTAGTCATATAAAAAAAGTTTTGTGACTTTTGTAATTTAGCATATCATATTATTTAATTGAAAAAATATTCCCCCCCCCCCATGATGGGGGCACAAAACCACCCTATAGAATAATGTCAGAAAAGTCACAAAACTTTTGTTATATGACTGAAAAAGTAATAGAAAAAATGACTCATTATAAAGGAAAATCAAAAACGGCCAATATATATTTTTTTTTTACGAAATATTTTTGTGCAAAAACACAATTTTTCCGAAATTTAAGCATATTTTCGGGATATAGGAGAAATTTAGACTTCAGATTCGGATTCAGCGACCTCATAAACATAGTTCAGATAAAATTTTCTTGTGGCCCGAAAATTCGTAAAATTTTGCAGAACAGTGTAACAAGTTACTAGAAAAAACACAACAAAAATACTAATTGGACATCTCAGTATCTTTAAAATGATGTGGGATGCAAGATCCATATCAATGATTAAGGGTAAAGCTAAGGATTAAATGGAAAGAAAATATGAAAGCTCTGCAAGTAAGGGGAAATCTTTGGATGGATGCTGCAGAACAAATCCAGGAGAGAGATACTCTGATAGCTCTCGAAAACTCGATTCTTTTAAGTATAATGAAAGAGAAATAATCGTGATACATGCATTCCTCCAACATGCGCCACATCTTAGTGCACACTACTGTATAAAATAAAATAGATTTAGTTTAGCCAGATTTGCGGCTATAAAGTCACAAAACCCTGTATAGGCAGATAGACACAAAAAAAAGATAAGGATAGTTTTGGTTTTCGTAATGGATGAAAGTAAAAAGGATCCTCCAATTTTGATCAGTGAACAAACTAAACTTTAATTTGATAAAATACAGAATAAGCTAAACAAGTTATACTCAAATTACTGTCCAATAGATGCATGTTTCTTTTTCATTTATTTCCTTTCTATATTTTAAAAAGAGAATCTTAATCTTAAATTACTAAATATTTGACAATTTAAAGGCCTGAATTTAATTTTTTATTTTATTTTTTTACACATTATTTTTAGTTTTTTAATCCACAATATTAATACTTTTAACATTTGATTATTACATACTTATAAATACTACATAAAAAATAAGAAAAGAATATCTTTATATACAATAGCAAAAACTTCAGATGAAAAAAACTATATTTATAATATATTAAAAAAAAAAATTATACATACTTTCCATAAAGGTTATTTACAATATCAATTAATAAATAGTACATAGACTTCAAAATAAGTTGTACATGAGTACTTCCAACATTTAAGTAGCTTGATAGCATTAAATAAACAAATAAATATAAAATATTATTTATCAAAAGAAAGTTATCTAGGGCACATAATAATAATTTATTTCTGTAATCTCAGAATTAAATTACTTTTAAGTCAATATTTTAAAAACATATTGGCTTCTTGTGGTATGAACTTCATTATGGTGACGGATACTTGTGTTGGGGTAAAGTATTGTAACTCCTTTGGTAGTAAATAAAGAGATCAATGTATTAAATGTAGTTCATTTAGAAGAAAGACTGGTCAATTTTCTGTTTTTAGCAATCAATAAATAGCTCTCCTGCAATTTTATTCAATTAAACCGGTGCAAATTGTAAAACTAAGTTTAAAATTTACATTATATCATTAGGGGGCCACAGAAGAGATATCTAAAATGAAAACAATAATTTATCTCTTGGGTACAGAATTGTAAATATAATTATATTATTTAAATAAATAGGAAATTTAACAACTGAAGTGGATAAAGAGACGGAAACTATCTTTAAGAATATACAAGGGCTTGTTCCAAGCTATTTTGATCACACTATGGCTAAGCGCTTACTGGGGGCAAAACAGTCTGCAGACTGTTTAGCCCCCAGTAAGCACCTAGCCTAAGAGGTTGCTAACATTAACCGTAAATACATTAAGCGGCGTCCACAGTAAAATAATTTTTTAACACAAAAACATATTAGGGGGAAAAATGATAAAAAATGCCATTACAAGGATAATAAATAGCTAGATCATCCCAAAGAAGGTAATGCCTAATGTGACATTACAAATAATTCGGAGACATGTTTTTGAAAGAAAGCTCATAATGTGAAATAATTTTATAATGACTCTAAATAAACAAGTTATCAACAAATTATGAGAATAATCCATGAAAAAGATTACAAAATGATGAGAAATAATCTAATATCAGAAACAAATCTTAAGAATTCTGGAGATTGGGAAATAAAATAAAAGAGACAAAGATTTATTTTCAGTTTGACTCAGGTAATTTTATAGCATGGGTTTTTACAGGGCCAGAGTCTAATCTAGATCTTCTGGAGGACATCATGTCTGAGATTTTGTGAATCACAACGTTTTGAACCCATTACAGGGTTCATTCTCAAGGGAGTTATTTAAAATGACTTTCCCTATGATTTTGTGAATCACAATATTTTGAACTCATTACAGGGATCATTCTCAAGGGAGTTATTTAAAATGACTTTCACTATGATTTTGTGAATCACAATATTTTGAACTCATTACAGGGATCATTCTCAAGAGAGTTAGTTAAAATGACTTTCATTATGAGTAACTACCTTGAAAATGATCTCTCTAATAGGTTCAAAAAGTTGGGATTCACAAAATCTTTGACATGGTCTCCTCCAGAAAATATATCTTTATTTCATTCAGATGCTAATGAGCAAACAAAATAAAACGACGAAGAATTTTATTATTAAGTCTTAATCACTTAAGACTATTATTTTTACTGAAATCTCCATCATAATAGTATGACAGTCCATTAAACTAACCTTAATAAATCTAAAAAGATTAAGAATTATTAATATATTTAACACAGATGAAATCAGTTATTTATGTATGTTACATAGTTTGAGATTGGAACATAATGTAGGGGAGGTTCCCACATCTTGGACAGTTTAATATCTAGGAAACTTGAACCTACAGCACAATTCCAGGGAGAGGATTTTATTTTCTGTTACAACTTGTCACAGCTGATCCTGGCAACACTATTTTAGCAATCGTCCATCACCAGCTATCATAGCATGATCTTAGCTAAGTGACCAAGCTAAGGAAACCTCCCATAGATATATTTTGTTCTTCATTTTATAAATATTTATTTATTTTGTAACCATATATTATTAAGTTAATACACAATCAAGTTAATTTGATAGAGAAACTGTAATTTACAGAAGATTAGCTGTTTGAAAGTATGAAAAATTCCCTACATATATATATATGTACACATTTATCACTGTAAAATATGGAAATTATTTATTAGCAAGCGAACACGACAACATTAGGAATTATTATATAGCCATAAAAAATAAGTAATGTTGTCAAAGTTGAGATTAATGCTCGTTTTGCTTGTTTTCAATTGATTAAGGAAAAACCATAATCCCTTTAACAAATTGATGCATTTTATAAAATTAATGGGGACACAATGAGACCTCATAAATTTGGAGTTTTTGAGATTTTACAGGACAACGTACAGAGAAAAAATCCCCTCGCACTTCACCCTTTAAACTAATTTTTAAAAACTTTAACTTTAAAAACTTTAGATTTTAGCATAAAAATAAAAAAACTCATCGAAACTTGGGTACTTAAGAATTCTTTTTTTTGTGTCTACTGAAGACGAGATTTTTTTGATATAAGAGAACTCACTGTGTTACCATTATTCATAGGGTTAAAAATAATAATTAATATTATTCTTCTCTGACTTTTGGTACTCTTAAAAAATTTACTTGACATTATATTATCAAGTGTACTCTCAAATGTAATGATTAATGAGAGGTTAATGGTCAATGAATTATAACTGTTCAGATAACACCAACAGAGTAGTTACCAAATTAAACTATAAATATAAATGTAAAAATAAACAGAGTTCCAACTTATATCAGAAAAATAAGTATCATTAATTTCTTTTCAATTTCTCTACATTAGTCAATGAATAAAAAAATAAAATGATTTATTAGAATTATTAAATCTAATAAATACAATGAAATATTAAGGTGGATACACACTTCGATGAAGATATCAGTTAACAGGCAGGGTAACATTTTTATATCACATGTTAAAATTTAAAAATAAAAATATTCGATCCACATTAGCTAAAGGCGGTTCAGATCTACCGTAAAGTGTTAACATGTGTTTATTGAAAATAAGTTTAAGAAAATAAAAAATGCAAAAACTTGCGGTTGCATTTTTGTTCTAAATTCAGAAATAAGATCACTGCAGGAGCCTCTAGATATTCCTCCTCCGATGTGAGTCATCTAGCTGGCATATACCCATTTTAGCTGAGGTTTCAGTTAAGAAAGTTCACTAACAAATAACTGTGGGTACCATTAAAAATAAATATTTATACCATTGCTTCTTTTATTATCTGATGTAACAACTTACCTTAAGTGTTAACTCATTCCATCAGCATAGAGTGTATCCACCTTTAAGTGCAACTTAAATTATTAATACCAATAATTATTTGTAACTGTAGACTTTATAATCCTATAATATAATATGTTTTATCAGATGAAATAAATTATTCAGTAATATTCTTAAACTGAAATTAAACGTATATTTTAACTTAATTTTAACTTTTTTTTTTTTTAAAAAAACTTACATTTTAAAGCAACATTAACAAACTTACTTGGGGTTTCGATGGGGGAGTTAACTAATCATGTAGAGCAAATCAAATGATTAGACAAATCATTAAAAAAAAATCACAAAACCTACATAAAGTTGTTTTCAATTAATATAAGTCTTGTATTTTGATAAAAATTAAAAAAAAAAAGTAGCAAATGATAATTGATAAATAAATTGCACGTAATGCAAAGTATCAAAATAAGTAAAAATATTTATAATCAATATGACGATAAAATAATTTGAAAATAAATCTAGATAAGGTTGTGGAGAAGATATCCCTATCCCCACTGATCTTCTATCCGTCCGAATTTGAAGATGAGAGAACTTCCAAAGATGAATAGATTCTGGAGGAAAAGTGCAACTCCAACCCAGTAAGCTGGTGTACCTAAAAGAGCAATGGAAAAAATAATAGTTTGCATTTGTCAGCTGGACTAACTGATTTCCATTTAAATATGTTAGCATATAAAATAAAATAAAAAAATCCGCTTCACAATAATAGTCTAAGGGTGGTTAAAGCCCACTGCACCACAGTGTTGTATTTATTGAAAATCAGTTTAACAAATTAATAACTCTTTTGGTATACAACAAAATACATTGATACTACAAAGGACATTGATCGAGTGTTGATCCTACAAAAACGAGCAGTTCGCCTCATCTGTCGAAGCCATCCACGTACACATTGTAAACCCATATTTAGAGAATTAAAGATCCTTACGGTGGTAGGGCAATTCATATATAAATGCATAATTAACGCAAAATAAAAAGACCTGCCTACAAACAGTGTTGTGCACGGTCATGAAACAAGACAGTCGGGCAAATGTCGTATCCCGTTCAGACGAATTGAGAAAACCAAGAATGATCCCAGTGTGCTTGGAATAAGACTCTCGAATGCTCTGCCTGATAAAATGAGATCTCTCAGACAAAAAAGCTTTGTTAAAGAACTGAAATCATTATTAATCGATATTTTGCCCTACGATGTGAAAGATTTTTTTTATACTAGTCTCTTAATTGGAACTTTTTAATTTGACAATGGAACACAAGTCGAAGTATTAGTATATTTCTTTGTAACTCCAGCTAATAATAATAAAAAAAAAACACTAATTAAAGAAAAAGACACAGTAAACACATTATCAAAAAACCCTCCTTAACTTCCAAGTAGAAAGTTGGGTTCCATTTTTCATCTACATTCAGAAATGAGATGGTTCTCTACAGTAACATTTCTGGTGCTTGAATAATAGTCACTTTATTATGACTAACTGAAAATATGCTAGAATGAAATATCCAGGGATAAATTAGTAAATTTCACCAGTAAAACCCAAACTCAGTTAAAACTGGAAGTTCCTAGTAAGATCAATACTTGTTCTGACAAGGAAATTATAATTATAACTGATTTCAGATTTTGCCAGTTGAACTTATTTGGATTTTATAGCAGTTTTTTCGAAAGTAAAACAAATGGTCGGCTAAAACCTTTTGTGGCTTAATCCCTCAAATGTAAGGCTATATCTGTCACACTAAATAAAGTAAATATATATTAAAATATAATAGTTAATAAATGTCTCTTACCATTTTTAGTACTGACAAACTCTCCGAATAAGATCCAGGATGCAGCGATAACGGCAGCAAAACCTAGAACAAAACCAACAAACAGCCATAGCCGAGCTCCTCTTGGACCCATACATCCTCCTGAGTAAATGTCTCCTTGTACTTGCGCTTTACTCACAGAGTTTACCCTGAGAAACAAATCAAAAATTAAATACATTATGTATATATAAAATAAAACTGTAAAACAATCTATTATCAGATACCTATTTAAGGCATTAATGGCTGGCTAGAGAGAAAGACCCAAATGTAGTAGGATCACAGTCTGAGGTAAGTGTTTAATAACCACTCACTGGCTAAAATATATATATATATATCATTTATTTTTAAATTGTATGTAAGAATACCCTTCGAGCTTCTTAATAAACCAGTAGGAATCTGAATAAAAATATTATTGGGAGAGATTATGAATGAAAGAATTTGTTTTTGTCATGAATGATAGTTAATGGCTGCTTAAGTTCACTCACAAATCCTGTAGTAACTTTAAACACCTATGTTAGAATTTAGGAGTAATTCATATCACACCAATTCTCCAAAAACAGTGCCAAGGTATGTTAGGCATAGAAGTGCGTAATATGCTTGATATACTATGAAAGTAAAACCAAAAAGTACTAAAAGGACTGGTATATTTCAGCAAGAAAACAGTTAGTTTCATAAAAAACATGGTTGAATTGTATCAAATATATTTTGCAGTTATAAAACATAATGATAATCAGCACACACTTAAATAAAAATACACTGGTGGTTTAATTTAAAATAATCTATAATTCAGTCTATGTTAATTTATCATTGAAATCAGCCAAAAGACTAAAATGTAAAAATCAAGTGTGTCCTAATAATTATCATTAGATTGCTTCACCAATACTGATTTACATTTATTACATTGAAGTTACAAGAAAATATTATAACACCATTAGGCAATAAAGAGAATACATTAAAGCCAATTGTTTCTTACATAAAAAAGGAGAAAGTGCCAATGATTCCACATATGTGATATACACCAGGGAACTTAGCTGAATGAGTCACATTGGCATCAATAATCAACCACCACCCAACGAAAAACTGTAAAAGAAAGAAAAAAAATAAAAATATTACTGAGATTTATAATATTTAGAACTAGCTTTAATTAATTATTAGTAAAGAAGAGTTAACATTTAAGCCATGTCCAGACTGCTGAACAGAGAAACGAGTCGAGCATTTGTCTCTATGCAGGTGCCAAACAAGCCAACTATGTTCGGCACCACGATCTGGTTGTTGTCGGTTTTTTGACAAAACATTAAAGGGATGTTAGGTTTGGTCTGTAGGTAGTGTGGACGGACACACAAACGAGCCAAGCAGGCGTGTACCTTCTTTTAACCTTATATAAATAAACAAAACACATTTATAAGTTTTTGGGTGTTATTATTTTTTTAATCCTCTATTTTAAATAAACCCTTGTTTTTTTTTTTGTTATTTATGCCTTTTATCAAATTTTTAAAATCTGATTTTTTCATCCTTATTTTTTAATTATTATTATTTTATTTTTACCTTCTGTTAATTTTTTTATATTATAAGCCAACGCTGTCACAGCCTAAAAATATGAATTTAATATTTTAAATTAAAAAGTATTTATTAATCTAAAATTTCTTGGAAAGAGAAGACAGAAATGTTCGGCCGTTTGTTGTGGATAGTGCTGATTTCGGCTTTTCCCATGTTCAGCTCAGGGTGTTTAAATTGACACTAGAACGCCGAACCGAGCATGCTCGCGTTTCATGTGTTCAGTTCGGCAGTCTGGATGAGGCTTTACCAGATTGTTATCACTTAAAAGATATTCTTGTCACCTTTGGACACACCTTCTTACAGGACAATGTAGACTACACCATCTTTTATACCTGCTTGGCCTGGCTAGCCCATAGTATGGGTTGTGTTAGAGGATGAAACCCCTAATTTACTTCTTCACAGATTCCTATATAGTGGTAAGCTATCACCTTTTCCTCACCGAGATGACCAAATTTCTCAATGGATATTCGGGGGTCAATCTTTTATTATTAACAGTGTGTCTATGCCAGTAGGTTGTCTTCTTAGCTGGCAGTGTCCAGTCATAGACTTTAAGGTTGTCAGCTCAGTCCTTGAAGCTATCGAAATTCCCTCTTATTTAACTTAAGCAGTAGAAAGAATTTTTGACTTACTAAAACCTTCTATATATGCCTAACTCTAGATGAAATCAATAATTATTAGGTTCCAATCCATAGAATAGCATGGAAGCCTCTATTTTGGTAACCTCATCAGCCTTTTTGTTTCCTGGAATCCTTGTGTGGCAGGGATTCAATAGATCAGCTTTACTTCCTTCGCAAGAAGCTACCTTTGTCTTCTGGCACTACAGTTCCAGTGCAAGGCGATTTTTCCTGCTTTTGTTTCTTCTTCCAGGGTGTTGAACCAGAAGTTTCATGTTCTAAACCTCAGGACAATCAGGTAGGTGATTTGATGCTTATAAAGCGACAAAATATATACACAACAGATCCATTGAGCAAACCTACTAAACTCATTTTTAATACAAGAAGAGAGAGGATCGGCTATTTTATGCATCAGTGTTGAAAATGGCTTACCTCCCTGGGATTGGGACCATCACCAGATATGTTGGTAAATTACTCCACTTAGCTACACCAATCCCCTCCTGTCCTATCTTCCCACTCAAGACTTTGGCGTGGAAAAAAAACCCTAACAGTTAAATCAACCTGGAGGATAACTTTTCATAATATACATTCTAACTGTCTTTACATTCCAGTTACATATTGTAAGCAGAAGAGTTTCAAAGTCAAACTTTAAGATTTCAGCTTAAATTAGACAAAGAAGCAATAAATATTATTTTTAGGAATTAGGGAGAAATTACCACTTATGACACACTATAATAAAAAAAAAACGTATGGTCTGATTTTCTTCTTATTTGTTTTAATCATTAATGTAAGTTAAGACTTTGAGATGATTGTTTTAAGCTCTCCAGGCACCTTGAAGGTTACATCATAGCACAGATTTTTAAGCCTCATTTTAAATTGCACATTTGAGAGTTAGAAACAAAACATTATTTATGATTATATCAATAAAGATCCGTTATTGATAAAATACGTTTTACACTTCATACAGGCTTGGTTCGATTTATGGCAAAAGGACGCAGTAAACCCATGTATACAGATTGAATATTGTCATTAATTTTGGACATGTTATCTATGAATCAATTGATTTTTATCTAGCATGGGTAAAACTGCAAGCCACCTAGGAGAAGAAGTTAAAAAACTGGGGGGCCTCACTCGAATGCACTGTTTACATGGTAAATCTGCACTATTTGGCCCACCAATTTCTAATTGTCCGATTTACTTGCAACTTTTTCTAAACTGTTCCTTTTTACATATAAAAATAAAAACGATTCCAGCCGTACCATCTTCGTAAATTCAATAGTTTTCTTTAACAAAAATATGTAAAAGTGAATTAGTGTTTACAGAATCAAAGTATTTTCAACGGCGGCTCCGCACCGCTTCATGGTGCTCCGCTCATTTTCTGAAGAAATACAACCCTGCTGCATATAGACCAGGTAGAGGTCTAAATCGAAGTACAAAATTCGCTTAATTATCACTTTATTAGGAAAAATAAGGGAAGGTTATGGTTAGTTATAGAAAGATTTGTCAATTTAGAAAAATATTTGTACTTTTTGGCATAACCTTTCATCATGTCCCTAAAAAAGTGATTTTTATTTCAAACTATTGAATTTACCGAGATGGTACAGCCGGAATCGTTTTTAATATGTAAAAAAGAACAGTTTAAAAAAAATTACAAGTAAATCGGACAGTTAGAAATTGATGGGCCAAATAGTGCAGGTTTACCCTCTAACAATATTTAGTTTGGTACTAAGAGATTCTAAAATATTTTTAAGTATGTACTTAATCCTAGTACATCACTGTAAAACAAAACAGTCGATTTTTAAGGGCTTTGCTTGTCTTATCCTTTTAAAGTATTACCAGAGTTGTAGGCAATTTATTAAATTGGTAAAAGTAAGTTCTATCAAATAGGTAAGACATAGTCTACGCATTTTACTTTTGACCATATTAAGGAAAGCAACACTATATTTTATGCATAATGTTAAAGTTTATAAAAGGACAATGAGTCATACGATGAGAACATACGGAGACATTGACCTTACGATTAAAAAAATCTATTGGCAAAATAGATTATAACAAAATTAAATCTATTTATTCTTAAAAGTTAAATATTTAATAAAAAATTAAAATATTTAATACACCAACCAATAAACCTGATGCGATTGAAATGAGAGAGTTCCTTTTTTCTCCTGATTCAAACCAGACGCATGTTGATAATCCATCAACAAACGAAGGCATTTTTCTTCTATTTATTAACTATTTATTCTAAAATTAATTTAATTTTAACACACTAGTTCATTAAATTATGTAATGTAATTTTTTTTATTGATTTCACAAATAAACAATAAAATAGGTTCTACTGTCAGTCAAACATAAAAGAGTATTACCAACATAATGGCTGAAAATTTACGATAATGATATACATAAGAATATACATAGAATTAAATAAACATTAATCGAACGAAGAAAGTATGTAAATAATAATTAATAATATTAAAAAAAATTGTTTTTCAAATTAAACAATGCCCTAGCTTAAATTTAGCTGAAAATTCAAATTGTTATGTTTGATGATATGAGAAATTTCCAGGGAGGTTTCAAAAGTGCAGGTCCATTGTCGTATATATTTGTGATCGCAAGTGCAGTAATTTAAATATTTTCTACTTTTTACAAATTTTACTTTACATTTTCAATTATGGACACTGAAATATTGCCTCTGTACCAAACACTTAAAGCAGATTGGTCCAAAAAACCTCCAAATCTGAGTTCCGTAGGCAATCTTTTAGGAAAACTCAAGGTATTGCATTAGTTTACATTTCCTGTTTTTGCACTATTTCTTTCTTTAAAGTTACTAAGTTTATATTAAATTACAATAATTTTATTTGCTTGTTTCAGATTGCATTAACAAATTTGACCTTTTTGCCTACTTCAAACACCACTGTACCTTCAAAGGAACTTCAGTTGGCACGTAAGTATAAAACGTTTTTGTTTTCTTTGTGTGTATAAGTCAAGGGTTTAAGACTTTTAAAACTTGAATCTCCTAACTTAAACTTAATGAACTTTTTAAACTATAATTTGACCAGATTCTTAATTTGTCTCTTATTTCATCTTAAAGTTGCAAAAAGAAT
This sequence comes from Gerris lacustris, assembly GCA_951217055.1. NCBI lineage: Eukaryota > Metazoa > Arthropoda > Insecta > Hemiptera > Gerridae > Gerris > Gerris lacustris. The sequence goes on from OX578276.1 coordinate 44,949,515, forward strand.
AATGTACTTTATATAATAAAACTACAGAACAGCTTCAGAATACTGTTGCCAAGTCTGCAACACACAATTTTAGGTAAAACTGAAGAATATGAGGAGGTTTCTTCGGAAAAGATGGTGCGACCACACTCCAAAGTATTTTTTTGACAAAGGGATATAAACTCTCCTATGAACAAATCATACATGTATAATTTCTCAAATGTTTAAATAAAATAAATGTACTGTTTGACCAAGGAATATAATCTCTAAATTGTATTAATCAAGCAAAGTCGGGTAAATCTTGGCAATAGCGCTTTTTTTTTTTAACCCCTTCTCACTCCAACGTATTTTTTGACAAAGGGATATCAACTCTCCTATGAACAAACCATACATATATAATTATTATATACATATATCATTATATACGAATGGAAGGGATGAATTGATATATCGAAGCCAATGTAACTGTACGACTTCGAAAGACATCGATTACACTGAAGGGGTGCACTATTGCCGAGTTTAGCCCAAAGTTGTGCCGCCAATTATCATCTCCTTCAGTTCAGCCATATTTTATTCTATACTTATCACTAATGTGATAAAGGTACATGACTACTCTTGTGTTTATATAAGTTGTAATATTCTTTGTTTAATGAATATAAGACGAAGGGGCATAATCTCTTTAATATATTAAAATTTCGAAGTATAACCTAATCAAAATCGTGTGTTGAGGGCTTGGCAATTAAATATTATTTTTAGTTTACTTAATGATCTTAGTGCTGGAGGTTTTGGTTGTTAAATAAAGTTAAGGTTTTAATCATGAAAATAGTCCTTAAACATTTTGAAATTTATACTTGTATTCAATTTTTTGTTAAATTCTTAGTTTTTATCTTCTATTAGTTTATTTAAAGACCATTGTGTATTCATTTCTAATTCATTATATTAATCTCTTATGTGTTAATTACATAGATGATTCACAATTGTATTAAAAATAATTTAATTACAGGTGATATCCTTGAAATCGGAGTACAATGGAGTATTGCTAAACAAGATATACCATCATTTGAGAGATATATGGCCCAACTCAAATGTTATTACTTGGATTACAAGTAAGTTTTGCTATCATCTGGTTTCACTTATTTTAATTATTGCGTGTTATTTTTTTTCTTAAAATTGACACTAAATGGGTAAATATCACCAGGGGAGTAAATAAAATATTGGAAATGCCCTCTCTATGAAAATGGTTGGATTCCAGTTAATGGAGAAAACAACTAACGCAGGCTGTAATTCTTCTCTCAGAAAGAATGTTTTTGTTCCAGACCCTATAAAGCAGTGGGTATTACAGCTCAATAAAAAGGTTTAATTATCGCCTTTCATGATTCTGGGACCAACAATTAATTTGCAGTTATGGTTTCTGTACATCATAGTCACTTATTGCTAGTCTTATCATGTTTTTGTGCAGTAAAAAAAATCACCTAACTGGTGTATACTTTTGTTCACATGGAAACTTTGGGGCTACTCATTTTTAACCAATTTTTGTTCTCATACCTTAAGAGTTCTATCATTCTCTTTATTAACAGAAAAAAAGTTATCTAAAATCTCCAAGGAATAACTTTATTGCCTCAGCTTTTATAAAGCGCTCATTGAGTCTCGACTTGCTGTTATATTACTAAAATCTCCAGTTAGCCTTGCAAGTGTTTTGATTTATGGTGTCTGAGTGAAGGCAGGGAATATTAGCAGAGATAATATTAGAGAGACAGATATTATTTGGTTAACCCTTTGAGGCCTGTAAGCTGAGATCCTGAGATCTCGGCGAACCAAGACCGGGGCTCAGGGCCTGTAAGCTGAGATCTCGGCGATCTATTTTTTTTTTAGGCCTGGAACTGTTTAATAAATGACATTTAGCGCTTTCTAGTAGAGGTCTAAGGTATTACGAAGCTTCTGAAAGAGTTGTATAGATAGCTGGAGGTAGTTTATGGCATAATAGGGATAGACGAGGCTGACGTCACAATGAGCTGTGGAACTCTAAACATACCCGGACTCCGTGGCCTTTCACCCCTTCTTTTATGCATTCGACCTTGTTTTTCCCCAAGGATTTTACACATCCTTTTTCTATACACTATACATATAAATTTTCCTTTCTTACCTGACCCTTATAATACCCTGGCATACCCCACCCTCTAGATTTGTAGTACTTATTTTCCTAGTAGTATTTGAAAATGAGGAAGCAGACTCGGTACCAGTGCACCCCGTGTAATGTACCCCCCCCCCCCCTCTGTGTAATACCTTGTTTCGAGTTATACCACATGAAAATTAATTATTGAATGTAAAAGTCTTACGAAAAAAAAAAAAAAAAGTTTAACTTCGCCAGTGCCGATCCACAGCCCGTATCAAATAGGGGAATGGGACTTATTTTTTTTTGGTTTCTTTCATACATTTTATTTTCTGCCTAAAGTTCGAATCTTTTAATAAAATTATTATAAGGTTGTAATTCTTTAATTTTTATGGTTTACAACATAAAATGTGGAAATTACTGATAAACATAAAATGTAATTTATAGTAAGACTTATGTATATATCATTCTATCTATTTATAAAAATAAAATTTCGTTTATTAAAATATATTAATATATAGGCACAACTATCTAGAACGAAATACAAAAAGATTTTTGTTCATATAAGGAAAATTGTAGAAAATATGAAGTAAATAGTGAAGTGAGTCAAAAGCGGGATAATTTCACAATTGCCGACGGCCGGTACATTATACTCTTTTTTGTACTCTTTCGTACTTTTTATTGTCTACCCGAAGCCTGAATCTTTTAGTTTTATTGTTATATGGTTGTAATTCTTTAATTTTTATGTTTTTTTAACATATAATATAGAGTTAAGAAATAAAAATAACACGTAAGATATAAAAAGTGTTATGTATATATCATTCTATCTATTTATAGAAATAAAATTTCGTCTATTAAAATATATTAATATATAGGCACAACTATGTAGAACGAAATAAAAAAAGATTTTTGTTCTTATAAGGAAAATTGTAGAAAATATGAAGTAAATAGTGAAGTGAGTCAAAAGCAGGATAGTTTTAATGCATGGTTGAAAATCAGTTCGGCCCGGGGGTTCATTACTGAAAAATACACTCCGTCCCCAGGGTACTTATAACATTACAGCGCTCTGTCCTCAAAGGGTTAATATTATTTTTTGATAATATCAACAAATCTCTTTTGTTTTTAGTCAAGAATTGCCAGAATCTCCTTACAAGTATCAGCTGTTGGGTTTGAACTTGCTGTTCCTTCTCTCACAGAACAGAGTGGCTGAGTTTCACACTGAGCTAGAGCTTCTACCACCTGATCTAATTCAGACAAACAAATTCATCAGGCATCCAGTCTCACTTGAGCAACATCTCATGGAAGGCAATTACAACAAGGTAAACCTTTATTAGTAGCTTAAACTAGGCATCATGAGGCATCTGTCAAGCGAATTGAATATTAAGAAAATAGTTCAACATGTTGAGTTGATTGTTAAAGGGGATGATTAAAATACTAACTTACATGCCCCGGACATCTCCTTTTTAACTATTATTTATAAAATGTATCACTTAACTACCCAAAAAGTTCTGCTTGTATCAAGTTGTAATTTACGATTGTTAGATTTAAATAATAAATACAGAAACAAATAAACTTGCTGTATGTAAGTTCGTATCTCTCTCCTGATAAAGGTGGCATTAATTCATTAGTTGTATTTTTTGCCGAATTAATTATTTCTGGAGGATTATTATTCTCCACATTTTTCATCAAAGTCACTTGATTCACTCATTGTTTTTCACTAAAAACTCGATATAAACAGTTACTTTAGTAAAAGAACACCAAATTAGTTTTGTTAAATGTAAACAAACTCACTAATCGTGCGTAAAGCTGAAGAATTCCTCTTCTTTACCGCACTAGTGTGGTAAAGAAGAGGAATTATTCAGGACTATGAGACGCGCATGCGCAATGAATACAAGTACGTAAATAATCACTTTCTACGCATCTAAACAAAGATATAATGTTTATATTTCGTATCAATCGTAGATAAACCTTTTTTATTGTCAATTGTTAAACAAGAATAACTATAGATTTTAGAAAAAACATTTGTTTATTCTCTCTTTAAATTGTTTGGATTCGATTTAAAGGATTTAATAATCTTCATCACATTACAGCAGTGTTAATTTTATTAAACAATTGTGTTTGTAAAAAATGTTTGCCTCTTCAAATAGATTATATTTTCTCTTCCTGAAATTCCAATTTTTAGTTTGATGCTCATGTTTGAAAAGATAGCAGTGTCCATCGAACTTAGCCCGGGCATATGTAAAAATAACATGTTCACCAAACTTCATCTAAATCTGTTACTGGTAGAAGACAAATATTTTGCTGAATGTAAGAAGCTTGCTTAAATAAATAATTTCAATGCAAAAAGCGGAGTTTTGTCAAAAGAAAGCTTACTTTTCAAGTGCAGATTAAATGTGGAGAAAAAAATCTGGGGTATGATCAAAGAAAATGGAGTAATAGATCATTTTTGGCAAGTTTGACTTTTTCACATGCCAAAAGTATATTCATATTGCAATAAGTAAATCAGATACATCATTTAATTGACCATTTTCTCAGCTATAATTATATGAAACTTTAATTTTCTACATAAATGTCATAGTTCACAAGATATAATAAAAAAAATGGGAGTGGCTTGCGTCCATCAAGTAAGTTCCAAAATTAGTGAATATTTCAAATGACTATAGTTAACGCATTTTTTGAGCTACAATATCTAAATAAGGCCTACAGTATGGACGTTACGAGTTGTGACTTTTGACACTCAGATTGGCCAACCTAAATAAGGCAAAAAATAAAGCCACTAAGCCTGTGGGAGAGGTGGGGCCAGTGACATTTTTGTTTGCCTAGTTGGCCCGACCTTCTAGAATTCAAAATCCTGACCTCTCATCGGCTACCCACCCTAATTTTTCGGATTTTCCTGTGCTGTCAAAAGTCATAACTCGCAAACTTTAAATGAAAGGACTATTCAAATGATACAAGAAATGTCTTGATATTTGTATCTTGCATACCTTTCAAATAATTTAATTTTGCATATACCTGTTTTATATATTTTTTATTAAATAGTTTAAAAATCATTAGCACACTTTTTAAATTTAATCTGGGATTAAAAGGAAGTTAACAGAAAGATGTTCATTAAAATCAGTCTTGAGGCACTGAGTTTCGAGGAAAACAATTTTTTTTTTTGTTAAAGCCTTAAAATTTTTTATCTTTTCATCCTTCTTCATCATAAATAAATGAATGATGCTTTCTTCAATATAGAGTGACCAATCCCATTCATTCTCTCTCTAATAAATATTAATTTATTTTTCAGATTTTCTTAGCCAAAGGCAATGTACCCGCTGATAGTTACAACTTCTTCATTGATATTCTTCTAGATACCAATAGAAATGAAATAGCTGCTTGCTTAGAAAAGGCATACAGGAAAATATCTGCTACTGACGCAGCAAGAATGTTAAATGTTAGCAATCAAGCTGCACTTAAAGATTATGCTGCTAAGGTATCGTAATTTGAACTGTACCATTGTTTTTGTTAAATAATGTTATTGCTATTGTGAACTTTATTTAGACTCTATACTGTATAGTTAAGTGAGTCCTATATGTGCTCAAACATTATCTAGTTAGGAGATAACTATCGCTTTCAAAAATTAAGTATTACAATGCGTCGCGTCATAGAGGTTACGTAAAGTGACGAAGGTTGCTGTGACGTCAGGCGCCTTCCACGATTTTTTTGTCAGGTTATCTTTTTTGGCTCATAACAAACCATTGTTTACTAGTGTTCTGTATGCATTTTATAGTTTTTTCCTCTTTTTATTCTATTAAAAGCTTTTTTTTAACTGTTTTTAACCTTGTCATATATCAGTAACATCATTAATAAGCCAATAAATGTATTATAGATGATAAAACAAATAAATCTCACAAATAACTCAAATAAGGTGTAAAAGATAACTTACTTACAGATGTGCTCTTTTTATTCTATTAAAAGCTTTTTTAACTATTTTTAACCTTATCATATATCATTAACATCATTAATAAGCCAATAAATGTAAACATTATAGATGATAAAACAAATAATTCTCACAAAGAACTCAAATAAGATGTAAAAGATAACTTACTTACAGATTATGTATATGTATAGATTATTATATTATATATATGATAAGAAGTCTTAAAGATAAAGTTAACAAAGACATTCTAAAAATGATGTACTACGCTTATTTCCATTCGAGAATGGCCTATTGCATCCGCTTGTGGGGAGGTGCATCAAAAGCCAATGAAGTATTCATCCTCCAAAAAAATTTAATAAGGCTTATAAAAGGTCTTAGTTGTAAAAGTTCCTGCAAAGAAAGTTCTACTGAGCTTGGAATACTTACTCTACCTTCACTATACATCTACAACCTACTTATTTACGCAAAACAAAACCTCAATAGCCTCCAAGACAAGCAGCACAACTACAACACCAGACATCGCAATAGACTTGATTATCCTGCCCATCGACTGACTCTCACTAACAACTCTCCACTCTACATGTCAAGAAAATGCTTTAATAAACTTCCTCATGACATATCAACACTTACCGAACCATGCTTCAGCAAAACTATTAAAAAAATATTTAATGAAAAAGCCTTCTATTCAATTGATGAATATCTTAATGATAAATTTTAATTTTACTCATCAACTAAATTGTTATGTTTTAATCTTATTTACCAATCTAAATTGTTATGTTATATTTTAACTTTAATTGTTAGTTGTTAAGTTTCATCATGTTTTTTAGTTCTAAGTTTGACCAAACTAGACAATGTTAAATCATTGCAACACTGGGAGAATTATTATTATTATTATTATGTTACGCCACACAGAAAATGGATTTGTATTGCGGTAAAAGAGACATTTATCTTTTAAGGCTCTATGGTTGCACCCAAATTCAAAGCATTGAGACATTTTTCATTCTTAAATTAATAAAATTGATTAAAAAATTATAATAAAATAAAATAGCACTGATAAAACTCATTTGTATATTCTTTGTTACGAGCCAGGCGCAGCTTAGCCAACGTAACAACACACACTTTTTTACGTATGTGACGTCACACTTCCCCAGCGTATTATCGCTAAATTTAGGGATTCAGAGTAAGCATGATCCTAAAGGCTGAACTCCATTTAGTGTTAGTAAAACAAGAGTGCCCCCCCCCCTTCTACTACTAGCACTAGCACCAAGTGAGTATAATATGCTCAAAAGGTTTGTGTGTAAAAGATAACTAATGCTTTGAAAAAGTATTAAAATTTATTGCATCATATTTCAACTGCAGCTTGCGTGTTAAGAGAAAATTTGACTAATGTATTAACTCTACATGTCAGAGTAGTAACATTGCTGTGTATCTTTACTTGAACCAATTCACCTGGGTTTTCTCACCCTCATATCTCTGTTTCCTCTTGAGATGGGCTTTTGAAATTTGAAACAGATTGATTAAGCTTTTAAGAAGCTTAGACAACTGTAAAAAGTTGAGCCCTTTTATATTCAGCCTTTTCAACAGGGGAGAGTTTCAAAGTTAGACATTTTTGTTACTGACTGACTCACTCATCATCAAACTTATAAGTGACTTATAGCATAGCTAGAAATGGGAAATTTGGCACACTTGCAGCTATAGCCATGAAACTGACAGGAAAAATCAAAAAAGTTGAAATTTTCATTTTTAACCCCCCCCCCCCCCTAAAAAAATGGCGGACTCAAAGTTAAAGATTTTTTATGAGTTGTCTTGCTCATGAAAGTAGGAATGAGGTTATGGACTAAAGAAAGAGCAGACTTGGCCACAAAGTAGATATCACTACTTTGATAGGCTGACTTTTTTGGGTGGAGGTCTGGAACTTGGCCCATTTTTCACAGTTGGGCTTTTGCTGTTTATATGTAATTTATCAATAGCTCATTTATATCATTTTAAAAGAGACAAAACACAAGTCAATGACTTCTCTGAAAGTGGCACTCTAATTTTCTTTTCCCTGTTTGTGAGTCTTGTTTTATTAGCGTGAAGACAAAGTTCTAACACCTGTCGGCAAGTAAATTGTTAACATGATTGGAAGTTAGTGTGTCCATGTTGTTTGCACAAATGTGAAAAAATGCTTGTGCTCAAAGGACACTATTATCCCAAAAAAACCATTAAAGAAACAACCATTTTTGAGTAGATGAAATTAAGCTTTTGATGGGGTCTGGCACACTGTGTTGCAGTGGAAACACAAAAACTTCCTTTCACATATTTTCCTTAAACCAGACTCACTATCAAGAATTACATTTTGATAAAAGATTTATTTGGGCTGTACACATACAGTAGAACCCGTCACCTTTGGGACCGGAGCATGGTCGGAACACAAAAAAGTCAGATAATCCGAGGAACTAAGAAAAGTTAATATTTCAGTGTAAAAAATTAATCTTTATTATTAAAAATAAATTGACGTACTCTAATCTACGTATTTATAATAAAATATACGTACTAATCCTGTAAGGAATACTCATAAAAGTATTTCAGACCCTTTTTTAATCTTAATTGTTGTTAAACCAACTCCTAACTCTCAAGCTAGTTTTAGAACAGACTCACTTTTGTCAAGGCATTGAAGAATATCTAATTTCTACTGTAATGTACTCCCAACTGTTTTTATTTCAGTTGACCCGCCTTATTCACTAAAATTATAGCACAACACTGGATTGTAAATATAGAATGACACACATGATAATAAGGAACGAAGTGTGCGATAGCAAAAAACCGACTTGCTACTTTTATTGTTAAGGATGAAGTTCGCTAATGTCAGATTAAACTTTTTTTTTATTTATTTTTTTAACCAAGGGGTGTCATGGTCGGGTATTCCGAGGAGTCGGATATCTCGAGGTTGGATATGAGAGGTTCTACTGTATAACATAAAAAAGCATACAACAGACAATACAAACTAATGACAAGACCTTTAAATAATCAGTCTAAATTCTTGTTACCTACTCATCTATAATTCCATTATTGAACCATCAGGACATAAGCCTTTTTTATGGGGATTTCAATTTAAAAAAGACTCCAATCCATTAAATTTCACAAAATTGCTAATGCACTTTTCTGTCTCCACCTTAACCCTTCCATTTTCCTTATGTTTAAGTCCTACCAGTTCTCTCTTCAGAATCTTTTCCTAATCCATTAGTACAATTCCTCTCTCGCATACAATTTCTAGAAACGATTTCCTTGCCGTCTCTATCATTTAAATAGGAAGTGCAACTATTGAGTTGCTCTCCTCCCCCCCCCCCCCCCCCCCCACATCAATATGCCCATGTAAAAATTTGATATCAACGTTACTTGTTACGTAATTTATGTAGTTGTAATTTTCTTAACAAAAAAATTGAAATGAAATAAAATAATTGATTAGATAATCAAGAAATATTAAATATAAGATAACAAATAGACAAAGGGGAGCAGCAAAATTGATTTCTTCATCTTTGACCACCAATAGGAATTGAGAGCAGCATCCCCTAATATTAAGTTTATGAACTGTTGCTTATTTTACTGTTTTTAATTTATCCTATTATATCTTATTATTCTACAGAGGCGCTGGAAACTTGGTAAGGATGGGTATTACTGCTTCGAGTATGAAGAAAAGAAAGGCGACGAAGTGATCCCCTCTAGAGAACTTGTTGAGCAGACAATGGAGTATGCAAGGGAACTTGAAATGATTGTATAATCAAGATCTCCGAGTTATTACTTACTTAAAACATGTTTCTTTTTTCGCTTTATAAACTAATTTATGTTTTTATTTAATTTTTTTTGTATAAAAATTACAGTTTTATTAATTAATTATATACACTATTTTGTAATTAGAAGTGTTTCTTTGATGTGAATGCCTTAAATTTCTTGATGAAGTCCTGAGCTTTTTCTATCTGAACTTGTGGATCATCCTTCTTCTTTTTCCTCCAAACAGAATGGTGTGTGTCCATCATACCGCCAATGATTTCCTACAAAATTTAAAATAAATTGAATTACTATGATGATAGTCCAGGAGCCAGGTCGAAAAAACCAGGTCGAGCTGGAAAGTATTTTGAACTTAATGGAATTTTTACAGGTAACTCAGAGGTCCTCTGGGATGCCAATGCTGAGTTTTCGACCTCGTGGCCCTTGTGCTAACTTGGGGAGGGGGGAAAAACCCCAATTTTTCCGCCAATGTTTTGGTTTTTCGCCTTTAGCTCGAAAACTACGCGTCAAACAAAAAAACTTTACCAGTACAATATTAAAGAGCATCAAATTTCCTATAAAAATCACTGGTCATACGACTATTTTCACCCATTAGGTACTGTGATACAGCATTGTGAAAAAATGCCAAATTTTAAAAAAGGTGGATTTTAGCGGAAAAAGCGTGTTTTTGGGCTTATAAAATAGGTTTATCATCATAAATTGAGTATTCAACATTTCTATGTATACCATAAAAATATGTAACCCCCAGTAAACCCCTCTCTCCTCACTGCCCTCTCCCGCCCCCTCCCCCCAGAACCAAATTTGAAAAATAAGTTAAATAAAACCTCTTCTTCCCTGAAACATTCAACACTATCATCAATCTTACTTTAAGGTGAAGGGGAGGAGGAAAGGATCCGCTGATCAGTAGGGTACCGAAGGCAGAGGGGTTGAGGGCGGTCCACCTCAGGCCCCGTTCAAACGGAGGCCTTAATTTTATTTTTAAATTGAAAAACCAAAGCAATGTTGATTCGATAATAATGTGCGTAACTTATTGATTACGTAGGTAAGCAAGTTATCTATAATTATGCTACATAATAATAAAAATAATATGAAAATAATAAACAAAAAATTAACATTAAATTAAATCTTCGTGAGTCTCTTCGATAAGCGACTCGTCAGCCCCATCTTCGTCCATGCCTTCTTCTGTTCTTATGTTCTTTTGAAATAAGTAGTCCAAATAATAAGGAAAAAATTAGTCCAAATAATGATACACTAAAATAATGTTCAATATAAAATAATAAATATACGAGGTACAACACTCTGCGAGAGGAAGAGACCAATACCAATAACTGAACTGTGCTTGGTAGTCTAGTAAATAATGCTCAAAAATGGCAAAACCTCGCAATTGGTTCGTCCTTCATCGATTTCCACAAAATATTGGAATTAGGCTCCTCTTACCCTTCTACTTCAAAATCTATATTATGCCGATGGGCGCTGTTTATTTTTTAGGGGTGAAAGCTACCCCCAATTATCAAAACGTATAAAGAAACATTTCGTTTGGATTAGTTGAATAATAATTGTTTTATACTTTGGAACACAATTTAAAAATATTTCAACCCTTGAAAAACAACCCTTGTTAATCCTTAATGTACAAAAAAATATGTATCCTTAAATAAATGATTAATTTATCATATCGACTTAATTTAAGAATGTTGTTGCCTAAAATATTACCAATTTCATTATTTTGCCATTTTTCAACCCTTAAAAACCACCCCTTACAACGATTTGCACCCAAAGTACTAAATGCACACAAATTATTTCATATTCTTTTTTCTGACATCAAATAAAGCACGTATACCAATTTTCATTCATATCGGATCTAAAATAATAATATTTCTAATTTTTAGCTAAAACCATTTATTCCTGTTTTTCCATTTTATCCCCCTCTTAAATGAAAATATGACAAGTGATTATAACAACAATTACTGCTCTCTTAAAGAGTTATCCAACGACATTCATCATAAAGGATTTATACTATTTTGACTTTTGTACCCCGTACCCCGCCGTCTGGATATTCCCGAAAAGTTGGAGTTAAGCTGTTCTCATGTGTCCCATGTGATCCACGCAAAACTGTAGAAGGGCGAAGATCAATTTGAATTAGGGTGGTAATTAGGGGGTTGTTTTCACTGATTTTTTCGTAGAAAAATGTAGGGACTAACTTTATTTTCATCGTAACTCGCTTAATTTTGATGCTATCAACTTCTATTTTTTTTTAAATGAAAGCTCTTTTTGTCTACTTTAAAAAAAGTTTATAAGTTTTCCTCGTAAAATGCACAGTTTTATCGCTATTTGACTCTGACTCTCTCAAATTTAGCATTTGACGAACAAAAGCCAACAATTAACAAGCCGTAGGTCGGTCCGTATTGGTCGTACATGATTTATAAAATAAGGATTTTCTTTCTTTTTTTATAGGCTATAATTTTGTTCTTACTGTTTGTTTGATAAAATGCATATTTTTCGAGTTATTCGCGAAAAACTGATCAAAAAGGTCGAACAACTTTTACTTTCAATCGCGAATAACTCGAAAAATATTAATTTAAACAAAAAAATGTATAGATCATTTTTGACCTAGAATTAGCTTTTCCATCGATTCCTGTGGTTAAAATAAAATAAAAAATTTCAACTCCCGAGATGGGGTGGCAACCACCCCCAGGGTAATAGCAATGACAATATTGATGATATAGATTTTGATGCTTGGACTATTCTCTACCTACTGTCAAATTTTCAAGTAAATCGATGTATGGCGAAAGAATTGCGAGCCAAAGTGCTTAATTTCCTGGACTATTGATATTTTTATTTTATTAAAAGATAAAAAGTCAAAAATTTTGAGGGAAGGATAGAACTTCTTTACCTACGTAATCAATAAGTCACGCACATTATTCGTCATCAAATTTGTTTCTGGGGGGAGGGGGCGGGAGAGGGCAGTGAGGAGGGAGGGGTTTACTGGGGGCTACATATTTTTATGGTATACATAGAAATGTTGAATACTCAATTTATGATGATAAACCTACTTTATAAGCCCAAAAACACGCTTTTTCCGCTAAAATCCACCTATTTTAAAATTTGGCATTTTTTCACAATGCTGTATCACAGTACCTAATGGGTGAAAACAGTCGTATGACCAGTGATTTTTATAGGAAATTTGATGCTCTTTAATATTGTACTGGTAAAGTTTTTTTGTTTGACGCGTAGTTTTCGAGCTAGAGGCGAAAAACCAAAACATTGGCGGAAAAATTGGGGTTTTTCCCCCCTCCCCAAGTTAGCACAAGGGCCACGAGGTCGAAAACTCAGCATTGGCATCCCAGAGGACCTCTGAGTTACCTGTAAAAATTCCATTAAGTTCAAAATACTTTCCAGGTAAATCTACCTGGCTCCTGGACTATGATGGTTAAAAGAGGTATTGTTTTAATGTTAAGGGTTATTACCTGATAACTACTATCAAAGTCTGAAATTGAAAAGCAAAATGGGTCTTAAACTTGTCTCTCATAAGAGAGTAATAATTCTTGCTCTTTTGAATCATATTCTTTAGTGATGTATGTAAAACATTACACCCAACAGAGATAAACCAATTTCTTATAATTGTGAGTTCAGGGGTGTTTAAAAAAAAAAAAAAAAAAACAGGACTTGCTTCTCTCTCCACCTTCAATTTTTTAAGCTTTATTAATAATTTTAATTTTATAACTGGTTAGAAGATAAAGTGGTTAAGTCATAATTATTTAAAACTCATTAAAATAGCCATAGTTAATTAAGAAATTCTATAGTCACTAATAGTTGCTTTTTTAACTTGATGTACTACTATATTTATACACCTATGGGTAGGCCAACCTGGAGACAACACTCTTACACCTCCATGAGTTAGAAATGAACTCTACTAAGTAAGCAATGAATATTTATACCTCAGCAAAATTTCTTGGGAAGTATCTGTCGTCCTCTATGACGTGGGCGAATCCACTCTGAAGACCAAAATCCACAGCAAAATACGGTAATCCTTTAGGGACTGCTTTCCTTACATCACGTCCTTTCAAATCAATTACCTTCTTGTTGTGGCTCCATTCTGTTTCACATTCGAGCAGTGCTTTCTAAAATAAATATATTAGATGATTACAAGGGAAAGTAGATAAAAAAGTATATAAACTAAAAGATCATCTCAATCTTATTACAAACACAAATACATCTAAAACCTGGAAAACATCTGCCACTCCTAAATGGTATAGGTTCATATCAGATGGTAACATGCTTGAAGTGAAACTAAAGGTAATTAATAGGTACAGACAATGAGCAGCAAGAGTTATTTTAAGGTTTCTATTGGAGCCATATAATGAGAGTAAAAAAAGATCTAACTTGTTAAATTTGTATATAAGTGATATGTTTCTAGGAATACCTGTAAAGTACCTGTGAAACAGGTAAGGCTGATATAAATGGAGGGGGGGGGGGGGGGGGGGGTTAGCTAGGCACCAACACCCCCCCCCCCATTCAAATTCCAGGGATTTCCCACTTACCTCATCCATTGGCTTGCTACATCTCCTACGTGTTAAGGCCAATATTTTGGCAATAACCTATAATTTGAGTCTAGTCTGCCTTATCTCTAATACAATAATACAAGTGTGAATGTCGAGAAATGTATCCACATGAAAATTACACTTCAGAATCATAAAATGTGTGGATAAAATATGAAGGTGATGATTGTTTGTCTCATTCTTATTATGTACTAGCTGGGTACCCGTGCTTCGCCACGGAGTGTTATTATAATTTGATAAGTTTATAAACAACCATAAAGAAACATAAATTATTTTATTATGGGAGAATATCTAGATTCTATCCCTCCCACTTATTTCTATACCCCCTCCTCTTTGATAAGCTAATTTTCAAATATCCTAAATCCCCCCCCCCCCAAATTAAAATATGACAAAACTATACATAAGAACAATTACTGTACTCTTAAAGAGCTTTTGCATCATGAAGGGTATTCATTACATTCACCCAGGATTCATTACTTGTACCGTACCCCTGTGTACCAAATTTAAATCTCGAAAGTTCGTGCAGGCAGTAATTTCCCCCTTCCTTTGAAGGTCAAGTGTGCAAATTTTGTATAAGGAACATATACGTTGATTTTTATATATATCGCTATAAATTTCCATTTAAAAATTCTAAAATAAAAATTTACATAAGAATTACTTTTATCTTAAAGTGCATTTCAACGATATGCATTATGAAGGGTATCCATTACTTTGACATTTACCCCGTACCCCTTTGTACCAAAATTTAAATTTCGAAAATTCATGTAGACAGTGACCTCCCCCTTGCTTTGAAGTAAAAGTGTGTAAATATTCATCGAATTGGGATAAAACTGCATATTTGTATAAAAGACACTCTAATACAGACACTTTTCTTTTTATATAAGATATAGCTATATTTTTCCATTTTACCCCCTCCTAAATGAAAATATGACAAAACTGTATATAACAACAATTAATGTAATCTTAAAGAGCTTTTTAACGATATGTATCACGGTATTCATTTTCTTTGACCCCGTATTCATTACTTGTACCCCGTTCCCTGTGTAACAAAATTTAAATTTCGTAATCTCATGAAGGCAATTACTTTCACCTTGTTTTAAATTAAAAGTGTGTAAATATTCATCAAAATGGGATAAAACCGTAAATTTGTATAAAAGACATACCCTGTTATACAGACACTTCTTTTTAATAAGATATATCTATATTTTTCCATTTTACCCCCCTCCTAAAATATGAACTGTATATAACAACAATTACTGTACTTTTAAAGAGCTTTTCAACGATATGCATCATGAAGGGTATTCATTACTTTGACCCCGTATTCATTACTTGTACCCCGTACCCGTGTGTACCAAAATTTAAATTTAGAAAATTCATGTAACCAGTGTTTTCCCTCCTGCTTTGAAGATCAAGTGTGCAAATTTTCATCGAGATCGGACTAAAACTGTAGATTTGTATAAAGAACAAATAAGATATAGCTATATTTTTCTATTTTACCCCCCTCTTAAATGAAAATATGACAAAAGTGTACATAACAACAATTACTGTACCCTTAAAGAGCTTTTCAACGATATGCATCATGAAGGGTATTCATTACTTTGTTTATTTATTACTTGTACCCCGTACCCCTGTGTACCAAAATTGAAATTTCGAAAATTCATGTAGACCTTGATTGTTTCCTTGCTTTGAAGGTCAAGTGTGCAAATTTTCATCGAGATCGGACTAAAACTGTAGATTTGTATAAAGAACAAAACACACACACACACACATACGTTGACTTTTATATATATAGATTAGAGAGGTTCTTTTTATTTTTTTTTTTGAAAAAAGAAAAAAAGGGGGACAAGTCCCAGAGACATTGACCACTGTAGGGTCCTTTGAACAAACTCAGATTGTAGAAGGATTTCCCTCTATTAATCCACACTTCTTCTACCCCTTCAACAGACTGATGCCTTAACAAAATACTATTACTTTGTTGATGGTTATTTTCCTCTGCTCCCTCACAGGAACGGTTGCTCACCGATTTGTTACATTAATCCGAGTACATTAACCTAATATCGTTGATTTATCCTATATAATAGTACAAGTATCCTATATATAGTACAAGAGCTATCAATTATTTATTTTCAGGCTAGCAGCTAAATTGATTAACATTTAGATAGTTTTACTAATACTAGCATAAAACTTAAGAAAAAGACCTTTCACTCAGCTCATAGTGTTCAAAGATGGTGAAATAGGACGCACATAAGCTTAAATTTGGTAAATAAAAAAAATATGTTAAAATTACCTTAAAATATATAGGTGCCTCATCACCTATTTCTTTAGAGACAGGAACGCAGTTAAGAACCATATGAGGGAATTTATTCAAATTTTTTGAAAGTTCATAAAAAATAACATCCTTGTCCTCTTCTTGGAACATTTTCACTATTAGCTTCCTTAAATCCTAAAACAATAAAATAAAAATAATAAAATGTTTACAGTATATAGTATAATAATTCAAAAATGTATGAAAAAATTATTTAAGTGTTTAATTTATCCTCAATCAATCATTTCTGGAGTGGGGATCAGGAAGCCAATTGGTCAGAAAACTTACAAAACCCTTGAAACCTTAGTTTAAGTAAAAAAAAACAAAAAAACTTCTTAAATACATATATTAATAGCTTTTCTTCCTATATATTCAAAGAAAAACAGTCCAAATGTTACATTTAAAAGATCCATAAAATGTTTCTAATAACCAGCTTTAACATTTTTCTCGGTTCAAACATTAAGTGAGTTAGACTACTTCTTAGTGGATAAGGCAATTCAAATACTGTTTGATTTTAGCACAATATTTTGAATAAAGAAACTTCAAATAATCTTTAAAAAAATACTTAAGTATAAGTAAATCATTATATACCATGACTTCTTCCCAAACATCTTCATCCATTATTGTAGCAGATGTTACATGTTGAATGGGCATTATGAGACAGTGACCATCAGTTAGGGATTGATAAGGAGGAACACTTAAATACACCTGAAACATGAAAAATATACAACAGTAAATAAAGATTATTATTTTATTTTTGCTTCTAAGTTTATTGAAGATAACCCAAACGATGTGATCATTCAAAAGAGAAAATCTCCTTCGATTCCTTCAAAAAATTCCTTCTTCCTCAAAAATTCCTAGACGGAAATCCATTTCAGGTATTAGGGAACATTTGTGTTTTCATGTTTGTCTCTTGTTCAATCAATCAACACTTTTGCTAACCATCATATTTTAAAAACTATTTATCCTATTTGAATGAAATTTGGATAGTGATGACCATAGTAACACTGATAAATCATACATTAATTTAATCAATTTTTACACTCTAATATTGAATAAAAATAAAATAAAGAGAAAACGACACGTTCTAATCATCAAATTGTCTAGAGCAGAGGTCGGCAACCTGTTTGCCTAAAAGGGCACAATCAGCTAAAATACCAGATCAGAAAATCGCCGACGGCCCATATGCTGGTGGTTGACAAGCAAAAAAAAAAAAAATACTTCCGAAATACTAAACACTACTACCTTATTAAATGTTTACCTTAGGGGGGGGGGGGGGGGGGGGGGTAGTTTTCGATGCTAATGAGTTAAAAGAGAGAAAAAAATGACAATTAGGTTTATTTTTTCAATATAACTGTCAGCATAATAATAATAATAATAATAATAATCCATTTATTGCTACGAAAATATACAATTGTGATAAAACAATACAAAACATTTTCAAGTATAGGTACAGTAGCAAATCGGCCTAGGCCGTGGACCCGGTCTCGGGTTAGAGTTGCATAAACAATAAACATTCTTCTTTTTAAAACGTAAACAATAAACATTCTTCTTTAAACTAAAACAATTTAAACATACAAAATACTTGTAACGTAAATACATAGATTTTCTCGATAGATTAATTTATTTTTATTGTATCATTGGCATAATATGATATTTTACATAATAAGAGTATGCATATTTTATATACATACATACTCATACAAACATACATGCATGCATACATACATATACACACAAATTTTAGACTTATATACAAGCATCGTTCATTTTTTTTTTTTTTTTTTTTTTTTCAAAAAAAAAAAAAAACTGTCAGCATGCTGCCTTAAAAATAGAGTCACACAATACTTAATGCAATAAAAAGTATTACCTTTTCCATAAGAGAGATAATAAGTCTTCTATTGGCACCATGATTATCCATACAAAACCTACAAGAGTTAAGAGACTTTTCTTGTTTGGTACTCGCCAGGGCAGCTCTTTGTCTTCTACTGAACTCGGCCCATTCTTTGGTTTTCTCCCTTCCACCACCTTCCTCAAAGTCATCATCGTCTAATCTTTGACCAGTACCCTTAACAGAAAAAAAGCAGGCGATTAGACATATAAGAGTAGTAAAACTGCTGAAAATGCATGTGGGAACATTTAACAGCAAACAATTAAAAGTGTCTGATAAAATATTTTTAAGCTAATACAGAGGTAAATTTGTTAGTTTATACAATATGTCACTAACATCTAAAACAGACAAAAAAAAAAAAAAAAAGATCAAATTTCAAATGATTTCTACTTTTATTGTTAGGTAAAATAATACGCTCGCTTTAGGGATATTTCGACCCCTCTTTGGGTCATTCTGAAGCTACCTGACTAGAAGATCACACTACATTAAAATTGTGTGAATTATTTGAATTCATATAATTCCACACTAGTGTGACAAAAGAAATAGCGTAGTGGAGAAGCAAGCAAAAATAAGGATGAAAGTAAATAAAAGTAAGTGTTAAAACTGGAAATAAGAATTGTAAATATTACATTTTAAGTGTAATAAACATTATCTAAATGCAGGGAAATTGACGAGAATCAGACGATTAAAAAAAATTCAAATTTCTAACCCGTAAAACTTTCTTATTTAAAATATGAGAAAATAAATTTACTATTTTTGTCTGAATATAAAATTTCAAATGATTTCTACGGTTGAACAGTAAATAAAAAATTCAAAAACTACAAATTGAAATTTGAAATAAGAAAGTTGACCCCATTAGTTCAAAAACAATTTGGAGGGTATTTTTGAAAACTATGTTAAAATATAACAAGTTACAATTTTTTTTAACTTTAAAAACGAGAAAGAAATATCTGTGCCATATTCCACTACTTCATACTTATTTTCAAAAATTTAAATATCAATTAATTTTGTGGTCAGTTATTTTTCATTAAAAAAAACTAAATGCTCTAATTTAAAATGATACAGTTGGTCTCTCCTGACTCCCGACATAATGTCAGGTCAAAAAAAGTAAGAAGCCATATTTAAAAACTGCACTAAAAAATAACACATAACAATCTATTTAAAAAAAAAATAAATAAATAAGATAAATAGGTGATGCTTACCAGCCGGAACACCCTGCATAAATAGTTTTTTCTGTGTTGGTAGAAAAGACGTACTGCACGTTCTTTTACGAGCAATTAATCAAGTTAAGAACATTGATTAGAGAGAGGTACTAAACTAATTTTAATAAAAAAATTGACTGCAATAGACCCTACTAACACAGATATGCTATGAACCGGGCGGTACTGGGTAGTATATTATAAAACCAATCAAAAACATATATATAAATAATCAATAAATTAATGTTTAACTCACTTTTACAAGTTTTGTGTACATATCATTGGAGTCAGAGACAGATACAAATTTTTCTTGTTGAATCTGAAAAAAACAAAACAAAAAAACTTATTCATAAAATAAATAATGGATAAAACAGTAAAATTTGAATCAATCTACTTTGACACATAAGAAAAATGAATATACGTTAATTGATCTATTCTTTTGTTCAAAGCAAGTAAAAGATTATGAAGGAGTTGGCAACTTTTTTTTTATCTCAGCACAAAACATTAATAGTAAGAACCTCAAATAAAGTGTCTAAAAGACTCCAAGCAGCTCATTTTATCAAATCTCATGGAAAACTAACATTAGATTGTGTAGAAACATATTAAACCTTTTATTGACTCCAAAAGTTTGGAATTTACAAGCATCAGATAGTAGTAATAGTACTAGACGGGTAGGTTCAAACCTAGCAATTAGGCCTTATTTTATGCCTATTTTACTAGCCCCTTGATGGATAGTTCCAGCCCTTCACACTTACCACTGTACATTGTACTGCCAAAGCCAATACAGTGTGTTCTTTGGTGAGCTATATAAATTAGAGTCATCATAAAAGAGGTGTAGTTCAATAACCAAACGACTTCACACAGAATGATTGAATTTCAGGTAAAATTTAGAGGAACCGATTCGTAAGTAGAATCTTAGAACAGATTCTGAGGTACAATTATGAGGAATCTATTCCAATACTAACATTCCAATATAAATATATGAAAGGATATAAATCAGAGGGTCAAAGCGTGGGGCCATAACCATGTCCCTGATCTGCTCTTAACTCATAGAAATAAATGAGTGGACCACAGCAGAAAACGCCTTAGCAGGTGCCGTCACCCTGTTCCGGCATTGATTCATTCATGTGAATCAGAGCATCATAGCACAGGATAGAACACACAACCATGTGTATCGCTCTAAATTTATCAATTTATTGATAGCCGAGGAGAGGGGCAGGGCATTTCGCATTGCTTATGTTGTCATTCAATTAAAGTGTTTAAGAATAAAATAAAGGCCTCCTTACTTCAAGAGTTTGAATGAAGGTTTTAGAAACAAAACCATTTAGGCATTTCATTTAATGGCTTGGCCTACATGACAAAAAAATACATGCAATATGAAAAAGCCATTGAATCCTACCTGAGCCCTCAGTGTTGCATGGGGAAAAGGCTAGAATTTTTATACAAGCTTAGCGATCACATCTTTTATTTTTGAAAGGAAATTCAAAATCATAGATTTGAGCCCCAAGTGTGAAGGAGGGAAAATTGTACTTTTATACATTTCTCAGATTGGGCTAATATTTTGTGTTATTTTTCTAACCTGTTCACACAGCTTGAGGAAAGGAGTCCTAAAAGCTGACGAAGATAAAAGTTTTCAAGTAGCTAGAATAGTTAAAAAAAGAAGGAATAATGAGTATAACTTGCTGGGTAAATAAGTAAGAATAACCAACCAAGTCCTGTAGTGAGTGGTTATCATCATCTCCAAAGTATCGAACTCTCTTGCCGTCTTTATGAGTTTCCACTTTTGTTTTTCTCTTAGATGTAGGTCGAGAAGAAGAAGAAGATGAAGACTGATAAGGCTGAGTGAAACCTCTCCTGTCAGTTTGAGTAATAATCACTTGCTTATCTTCTCCTTTTTTAGGCTTACTTCCTCCAGCTAGAAAAGCTCTAGCCCTGTCTAATTTTTCCTTTAAATGTGCCACACTTTCCTAAAACAAATAGATTTATTTTCAGTTACCTTGCTCATTATCAATATAACAACACCAACTAATAATTTCAAGATAAAAAGAACTTTTTATATACTACGTTTTTAAATTTTCTGTTGAATCGTATATAATGTTGATAATATAATTGTTATTGTTATATAATATATAATGTTAGTGAAAAAAAATAGTTCCGAATTTATTTACTTCACATAAATGACAACCATCTAGAGAGCTGATCTTAAACCTATAAAAGGACAAATCTTTGTACAACGGATCTCCCCAACACCAAATCTAAAGCGTGCCATCGATAAATAATATAATCGATATTTCCTGTTTTTGCTGTCATTCAATGTTTATCTATCACAAATTTGAGACCCGTCAAAATGAAGATTGCGTATTTTCGGGAAGTTAGTTAGAAATCGATTGCCAGATTTGTACCGGACAAACAAACAAACAAACAAGAATGCAAACTAATAAAAACGTAGTAAAAATATGGTGTTCTTTTTACATTTTGTACTTGGCTGATTCCTTGGATATCATAAGTGGACTGTATTAGTAAATATCTCCTCTCACAATATTATAAAAGGAGTCATAATGCATTAACAAGCTCTTGTTTCAACTCTATTGATATAAAATATTTTAATTGATGTTAGTGAAAAGTGTGCTATAAAGATAAATATCAACTGACTGACATAAATGTTTTTTTAATCAGTCAGCAGAAGTCAAACTAGAGAGGGAAAAGGAGAGGGCTTCCCAACTCCAGAGAGAGTAGGAGTGAAAGAGTGGTCAGAGAGAGGACTCAAGAAAAGAGGGTACCAATGAACCTGACCTTCCAAGCCAAAAAAAACCCACTCGCAGCCATCCATTATAATTTATTATTGCGGCTAAACATTCAAAGCTGATAAATCTAGCTCTCATGAGTTCAACCCTTTTCTCCAATCTTGAATTACTTGGAAAGAAACATTTCAAAGTGATGACAAATTGAAGTTTGATTAATTTAATTTGGACTGGCAGTAAATTACAATATTGGAATTTTAGTGCTAGTAAACAAATATGCGTTTAAAATTATTATAAAAAGAGCTTGAGCCCCAACCCCTACCAAATTTAAGGTGTAAAATCACCCTACTTGACACACTAAAATAAATAAAAGAGCTAGATAAGGAGACTTTTCTTATCATTGTTCTTTAACTCCATGATCAATTTTTAGGGTCTGTAGGTAAAACCAAGGACCCTTATATTTTCCTGCGTGTGTCTGTCCGTCCGTCCTCTCGTGTGCTCTCACGGTTACACCTTTCGTCCGATCACTTTGAAATTTGGCATGTATTTGTCTTGTACCTACCCACATATTTTAAAAATATAGCAACTTAAAAAAAATATTTTTCAAAAAAATTAGGGTAAAAAAACTGAAGGGTTAACATTTTTTTATATTTTTTCGACACCGTGAGGGGTATCATATGAAAGGGGACGTCGAGCTGATTACAAAAATATATAATTCTTTGGATATAACTTTGATAGGGCGAGCGTAGGCAAGTTTGAAGTGGGTGTGAAACGTGTCCCCCCCCCCTCTATCTCACTTATGTGTAGTGCAAAAAATCTGAAAAAATTCCTGAACATTCTTCGACCAAAAATAAAGATTCCACCTTTTGGAAATTTTGAAAAAAAAAATTATTTTATTTTTTAATGACAAAATACGTCTTTTTATAATTATGGTCTTTTCGATGTATTTATATGGTTGTAGTCCGGTTCAGTGGCAAAAAAATACTTTATCAGAGTGTGTTTTGAGAATATCAGACCCTTAGAATAGTTCAAAGTAAGCTTTTTAGCATTTTAAAAAAACACTGTTTATACACTTTACAGTTAAACACTATATAGTGTGGTCTACGGACCCTCGCTGTGTGCTGACTAGCACACACTTGACCTGTTTATTATTAAATATCTAAACTGTAAATAATTGTGTTAAGCTCAAGTAGCTTAGAATTAGCATTTTTTTTAACATTATATATATATTTTTTTTATATATAAGTGCATACAATTTTACATTTGTGACATCATTAGCAAAAGAAAATACTTTATTTAAATGTTTCTCAAAATTATCTAAACATTTTACTTGCTGTTGTTCTTACTGTGATTACTAAGCCAATGATCACCAGACCAGCTTTTTGTCTATTGGAGAACTTCCCATTATGTACAGGACATAGAAATTTAGGTTTTAAGTTTTACAATAATTTAAGCAGCTACACTAGACAGTTACCATTAGTCGACTACTGTTTTAGAATTAAAGAATTTTTAATAGAGAATCCATGTTACAGTATTAATGAGTTTTTAAATTTAAATGGTTTTTGTTAATTTGTTGTTTTTGTGTTTTAGTTTGTAATTATTAGTAATTAACTTTTGACTGTGATATTCATGTAATATCTTTTTAAAGATTTGACTATTGTATACTTTAATGTCTCAAACAATAAAAAAATATATTATTATTATTATTATTATTATTATTATTATAACAAATTAGTATAAACTAGAAGACATTAGTATAAACTAAGAGTATAATTAGTTTACGTATAATCTTAAGTATTAGTATAAACTAAAAGATAAAAATAGTTATAATAAAATAATGGGTAACAATTGTGTGAAGTGGCTGATTCCCTCCTATCCAGAAGTGTGTGAACTGGTGGCTTTGCTTAACCCTAGAACGCTAACCATATTTTTTAACCTCTTAAGACTAACCTTGAGTCATATTGACTCCAAATCTATTATACCCAGTTTTATTAAAATATAAAGGCCTAATATGTACAATATTTTTTTAACACGTTTTAGTGCTAGTTGATGGGACACTTGGGTGCTTTTTTTGCCATAAAAAACAATTTTTTTCCTTTTGATTCCGGTTTTTCAAACTGCACTACTATTACATATCCGGTATTGTTATCTACCGGAGTGGTTTTATTTGCTTTATTTTACGTAGCTTTTTTCTTTCCTTTCATTTGGTTTTTCTATTTCGTAAATTGTTTCAATTAATTTATTATTTTCCTCATCATCGCTGATGGGATCAAAAAAGGCATTTTCTATATTCAAATCAGGGTCCAAATCACAACCGTCACCATTATTGTCAAATACGCTCTTTTTCATAATCGGTATCTGAATCGGTCATTTCCTTCATCAAGCGATAAATGTCGTTTGGATCATTGTATTTTTTCTCCATTATTTGACTATATTCATATTCTATTAACTTTATATAATTTAGACATATAAAGACAAAAAAAATATAACAATTTATACTTATAAATGAATAAATTACAATTATATTACCTTTAATTTGAAATAATTATTGAATTAAAAGTTATATAATATTTAATTTATAAGATTTAAAATGCCAAAATAAACAATAACACGACATACTATTCTAAAAAATACTATTCTGCATCAAAATGACCTACAAAAAATTTACGTGTAAGACTAAACAGGAGTCAAAATGACTCCGTGACTGCAGAAAAACAAACGATATGTCCTCTTTAGAATCTGAATGTGGAACTGATAGAAGTGTAGAAGGGTCATTCAAGGGTGGGAGATAGCATAGCTGAGATGTGGGAGTTCTGTGTTTTACAGACACCGTGAATTCGTAGTTTAAAAAAAAATGGGAGTCATTTTGACTCCAGGTTAGCTTTCTAGGGTTAATAGACTCAACTAAAAGGTCTATGTCTTCAGATTTAGAAACCTGAGCCTTAGGTCACAATTATATTCACTTCCTAAATGTGGGAGGTAAAATCTTATTGATTGTTTATAAAAATACTAAAATTGCAATACCTTGTTCCCACTTAATTGGGCTCTAAGAATGGTAGCTGCTAGTTGATTCATTTCATCTTGAGTCATGATTTCAGGTGGTTCTTCAATAGATGGTTCAGGCTGGGGTGAATGATCCCTCTTGGGTTCCCTTTCAGGAGAAGGTGAAGAAGCAGAACCAGAAGATAACCTTTCTCTTCTTGTCTCTTTTGGTTCTTGCCTGGAAATATTTATAACAGTTTTTTTTTTTTTTTTTTTTTTCTTTTGGGTTTTAGTCCCGATCAACTGCCAGGGTTATTACAGGACGGGGGTTATCCGGCCCCTTTACTCATCTAATCGATGAGATCATCAGTGTGAAACATGTATAACAGTTAAATATTGACAAAGCAAAACAAAACAAAAAGAACAACCATAAAATATATATATTCATTGCCTAATAATAATAATAAATATTGATGTTTGAATTTCTGGGGGGCATGAATTGAAACTCAAACCACCTCGAGACATTAGCTTCAACTATTATTTTCTTTTTAATTCTTACCTTGGGGGTGAAACAGAAGTTGATTCTGACGATGGTTTTTTCCAAGAGCTTCTCTGCGTATCTCGGTAACTATTTTTCAGTCTATCTAATCTGTCACTACTTCGATCATAGTTAGGTTTTCTAGAATCAGCAGATCTATTGGAATCACTTCTTCCACTTCTAGAGCTTTCATCAAAATCGGATGGTTTTCTAAAAGAGTTTTGTCTGCCATTGTCTCTTCGAGGTGAATTTTGATTGTTTCGATTATCTAGATCAGGCCGGCGGAAACCTCTATCAACCCTATCTCTGGATCTGTCTCTACGATTTCTATCATACCTACTAGAACTAGGTTTGTCGTATCTATTCCATGATTTGTTGGAAGTTTCATTCACTTTGCTCTCAGCTGTTTTTATTAGATTTAAGAGTTTATCAAGAGACTGAAACATATAATATAAAAAAATCAAATATATTAGTAAGAAGGAAAAAAGTAGAAACAGAAAACTATTACATAATTGAAAGTGGAATGAAAACTCTGATAAAGAAAAGTCATATATTAAAGTGGAAATGGGTAGGAATCATATACAGAATGAAACCTAAAATATGGACTAACGTGGCATCACCGTGGACACCGCATGGGAGTATAAGACAATGAGGAAGACCAGCAAGAAGAAGGAGTAATAAATTTGTGGAAAGACAAGGTGACTATCGCATGGAACATCAATGGAAAGGAAAATGTTGGAAGAATATAATTTTAAATCAGATTGGCTATAGCAGCTTTTCCCACAGTATCTCTGAGTAAATTGGGGAAGGGTACAAAAGTAAACAATAAAAGATTTGGCAACATAGCAACCCACTCCGTTTTCCTCAGAGACCTTGGTAAAAACTATATTATAATTGATAATTTAGTTAAGAATGGAAAATTAAAATTACTATTGATATTAGAGTGACTAACGACAAAGGAACCTTTTACCCCTAATAAAGGGAGGCTTTTGCTTCGTAATAAGTGCCAAAGAAGTAATTATTATCATTGACTGGTATTCTTCAAAATACATTTAATTAAGAGCAATTGAATTATGTGTTATAAAATAATAAAAAATGTAAAGCCATATTATAGTTAAGGAGAGGTCTAACTTGTTAGACCAAAATTAAGTGCCTGCATGGAACAAATTTTATTTTTATGATCTTGAAAGTTTAGAATAGAGCTCCCTAGTAGCTCATTGCAGGAGAAATAGTCAAATTTTATATTCATGGATGTCACTAGATAACTACGTATTTAACTTAAACTAATAAGGCTAGGTAAACTCAGTGTAGGAGGCCTGTCAGTTATTACACTCAACAATCCGTCCAAAGGCAGGTCACATATGCTTGAGTGTATTCGGTCAACCTGCCATTTGTGACTGTTCAGGCAGCCAGATATATATGCACACTCAATTGACCAATGTTGTTTTGCCGGATTATGTTACATAACATAGATAAGCTGTTCATCTTCAGTTCAAAAAATAACACAATAACTAATCAAATAAACGAGTACTTAAATATAAACTTACACCCCACACAGGTGCAACAACATCTTCAAGAGGTCTTTTGTCTTCTACAGCCGTCTGTTTAGCTCGTTCTAAGGCCTTTCGAAGCCAGCCTAGTCCAAGATCCCCGACAGTTCCAGTTGCCTTCATACTACATGAAGGTGCTTGCTGTGGTAGACCAGTGCCGCCCTGCTTCCAGTATGGATTCAACTCCTGGCTGCTTTTACCCATCTAATCAAACCAAATAAATAAATAACAAGCAGAGAATAAATAAGAATAAGAATACTACATCACAGATACACAAAATTCCAAAAGGCAATTAAGGAAAGAAAATATTGTTTTAATTTATGAGCAGCCAAACAGCAGAACCACAAGTGAGAATTCACTATGAAAATAGCAGTATGCAAGGTATAAACCTAAGATAGCGATATCGGTAATAAAGCAGTATAAGAAACATTAGTAAGTACATAACGAAACAGAGATAAGCTTAACCCTAGAAAGCTAAATGTACGTAAAAATTACGTACAGTTTTAGTTAAATGTGATTCACAGATAAACTGTAAACCACACAATCTCCACTCTCTAGCAGTGCTTCATCTAGACCTTCCCGTGGCAGTACATACTCACTTTAGTTTTACCTGATGCGTTAGTGAGGATTGACAAGTATTTTTCATGAAGTCACCACGTAAATATTACGTATGGTTAGTCTTAACGTAGTATAAATTTCAACTAATAAACATATTAAACAAACACAAAAAATAATAAATAAACACAAAAAATAATAATTAAACACAAAAACAATAAAAATAAATAAATAATAATAACAAAAACAAAATAAAATGATAATAATACAAATAATAAAAATTCGATTAATAAATTAATGAATGAACACGATAAACACAAAAGTAATAAATAAACACCTAACAAATATAAATAATAAATAAAAATAGACATTATTGCAAAATAGTAACTTAGATTCGTGATTAGTACTGCGTGTACGTAAAAAATATGTAGATTAGCGTTAAGCGCCGAACAAATAAAGTTAGCTTTGCAGGGTTAAGCTAATAAGAGTAACAATGAGTAATTAAAACTAAAAATAATATAAAAATTTCTTCAGAATAATATTACACGAAAAATAATTTTTAAGGAACTTGAAGAGGGAATATTGGAAGGGTATTATAGGAACTTACATAGCGGACAAGAAGGGAGAGGTGAGATAATTCAGAATAGAATAGAATAGAATAGTTGTGTATTTGTTTAAGTTTTTTTTTACAAAACTGTACAAATAGGAGTTCATAGGTATTACATAACACATTGATTTGAAAAATAAAAATTACAAAATAAATTTAAAGTTTTTATGTTTTATAAAATAATATTTATATGAGTGTTTACTTCTTTCATCTTTTAATTTTTTGCGCAAAGGTGTCTTACAAGCCCTGGGATTGTGGTTTAACTAGTGACTAGTCTACTCTTGTAGTTACTCGTTCAGGATGAAGGATCTTAGTTTTAATGCTTCGCTCGTATAGCAATATATGTTTTTAATTTTCTTGTAGGTCAGATCATTGAGTAGATCTGTTAGAGCTAAACTTAGCTCTGTGTGTTTACTAGTATATTTTGCTATGTAGTGGGTCCTTAGGTCCTGATAAATGGGACAAGAAAAGTAGAAGTGAATAATTGTTTCCTCTGTTTGCCTGTAACAAATTGTGCAAAGGGCATCCGAATCAATTTGATACTTAATACCCTTCAGGAAAATTCTGAGCAGCTGTTTGTTACTTAATCTGAGCTGAGTAATCAGTCTGATCATAGGTATCTTTATTCTTAATTTGAGATGATCTTCGCCTGAGAAGTTAAAGTTGCATATCCGCCTGTAGAAGGGATTGTAGGAGGATGCCACAACAGCTTCGACGTCTTGTGAGAAACATTTGTTTGACCATATTTCTAGACTAGATTTTATACTTTGTTTACTTATTTCTGGGCTTTCTTCAAAGTTATAACTGTCCAAATCAGTGTTGTACACCAGGTCTTTTATTTGAGTCAACCAACTGTATTCTATTTTGCTCCTAGAGTTCTTCTCAGAATTAATCATAGTAAAGTAACATGCTTTAGTCAGACTGTTCGCCGGGCTGTTCACGATCCGCTTCCAGAAATTGAGAGCCCGAGAAAGAACGGTACAGCTTAAAGGCTTTAGCCCGAATTCTAATCTGATGAAGTGGTTTGGTGTGTTCCATGGCAATTGGTAGGTACGCTTAGGTGAGATAATTCACAAATATAAAGGTGCCTGTCGGCCCTTCACCCATGAGGTAAGGCAATCAGACTAGAGAAAAATAGAGGCAGCGGTCCAATCTCTTATACAAATACCCAATATGCCCCTATTGAATTGTTGTACTACAGCTCGATGGAATGAAGACCTAATTCTACGCTATACGGGACGTTCTGACAAGTGTCTACAGGAGACAGTGGATATCTTCCAGAGAAGCTGGAGAAAAAAAACCTTCGCCGAAATGATAGAAATATATTTTAATAGTACACCTTTATTTGCCTGTTATAGCGGTAACATGTCCAATATTTATTATGGTCCAGAAGAATCTTTTATTAAACTGAAAGATTTTCTTTCTTTTAATTTTGATAATGTTTCTGATGCTTTAACGGAATTAGTTTCGGTCTTGTTTCAATGAATTACTAAATGATCTGAAAAAAAAAGGTTTGTAAATAAAAGGCCCAAGTAACGGTGGAAAAACTCTCTTTGCCAATATAATAGCGGAGTTTTGTCTTGTCAAGGGCCTATTTCAAACATTAATAAATATTCTCAGTTTCCTTTACAAGACTGTGTTGATAAAAGACTTTTAATAATCGACGAACCAAACGTAGAACTGGCTCATTTTGATATATTTAAAATGCTATTAGCCGGAACACCTACTATGGCCAATATAAAATATCAAAGTCATGTTCAGATCGATAGGACTCCAATTTTTTCTCAACAATGCTAAGCTCAGGTATCTGGCTATCAGGATCGACTTATCCACTGTGCCTAGGGCCTACAAAAGTATAATAGAATGTACCCAAATATAAGAAAAATAAAATTGAAAATACAAGTTTCTACAGTTGCATAGTATTCATAATAATATAATACAGTAGAACTTTGATAAGAAGTGTCTCAAGGGGATTAGGGAAACAGTCTTGTTATCGAGGTGCTATTTTTGTTGAGGGTCGTGTTATCAAGGTAATTTTGGCTATCAGTTGTGTTATTGAGGTTCGAGGGCGGGGTTTTCAAGTCTAGACTTGTTCAAGGTCGACCCATTCCTGTACAGAGTCGCGTTACAAAGGTTGACTTCTCAAAACGACTTGTTATAGAGGTTCTGAGTTACGTTGTGAATTAGAAAAAAATTGTGTTATTGAGGTTGTTTGGATAATAATAGTCGTGTTATAGAGGTTAATTTAACATTATGTGTTATGGCAATCTCAAGGGGATTTGAAAATTGCACTTGTAATTGAGGTTGTCATGTTATTGAGGGTCGTGTAAGCGAGGTTCTACTGTATAATTAGACGGATTTTAACATTTTGCATTTGCTAAATGACATTAGATTAAAGCGGGCATTAAATTAAGAGGGTTATAAATACAAATTTTATGCTTAAGTGCCCAGAGCCTATGAAGATCCTAAAACGGCCCTGCTGGCTATTCACAAATGTTGTTGATTAAGACGATAAAAGTTGTCAACATTGTTGTTACCCGATTAAAACCTTTAGATCTTCTTTTACTACAAGCCAAAGGCTACACTACTAAAAACACTCAAATAAATTACTAAACAGCAAGCATAGAAAGGACAAAAAGGTGTTTACTTCATCAAGGGATATTTTCTCAGGTTTGTTTTTTTCTTTCGTTTTAGGTTTTTCCCTTGTAACAGTAGCAAACAGTTTATCTGCATTGGCCAGCCAATCTTCACCCTCAGGAGGCTCATCTTGAGTAGGCTTCTCAGTGGATTCCTTTTCTACCCAAACCTCACCTTCACTTGAACTATCCTATATTCAAACATAAATTGCAATTAGTTTCTTTTACATTCTTAAATAAGCAGGAAATATACATAGAAAGAGATGAGAAGATATTGTGGTCTCAGCAATTTGATTTAGATGGATTCACATATTTTAAGGTCAACAAAAAAGTGGTTTTTAACTTATATCTGCATGTGGGAATCACAGCCGTCACATAACAGGGGGTATAACTAAAAAATACGATTTTCGAATTAGTGACGCCACTGGTACTAAAATGGGTATACTTTATTTGCACAAGACCAGTGTAGATCTTTGTCGACCCTACTTTTTTGTCGGATCAGAGAGAGAATGATTTGTTATTCTTCTGTAATAGGAGACCTGATTTGTCTATGGAAGAAGAGTACAACCACGTAAAGGTTATTTTACAGAGTGGACGGGCATTCAACTAAATTCAGTATCCCCAGGCGGCTTACTAACATTTATGACTGAGTTATGTAGTATCTAAACCTTTTTACTAAAAGGTGAACTTTTTTTTAATTTCCCAACAAACAAAGTTACAGATTCAAGTTGACAGGCTACACGAGCATCTTCATAACAAATGTTGATATGTAATCACATAAAATGGCAAGCTGTTACAGAATCCCCTCCAGTGAAGTATCCAGGGAGGGCACAGGGGGCATGTGCCCCCCCCCCCCCCCCCAATCAATAAAGTAAAAAAAAAACCGCCGAATTTTTTTTTAAATACTTATTTTTCACATTCACCTCATATTCAATTTCACCTCAGAAATGCATAAAAGGGCTGTTTTGAGAGGTCATATTTTCAAAATTTTCCGGGGGACGGCCCGGACCCCCCGCCATAAATTCCCCCCCAATAATTAACTGCAGACGAGGCCCATGACTTACAGTAAGATATTGTACCGCAGTAAGCATCAGCATAACATTTTCTAACGAATACGTTCTAAATTAGTTGTACATTTTTTCGAGCCTACGAAAATGGCTGTCTAGAGATCCACATCCCCCCCCCCCCCCCTCACCCACATATGTCCCTATCCTCACATATGGCAGTGAAACTTGGGCTTTAACATCCAAAGCAGAAAAGAGATACTCCAGGCAGCCAAAATGAGATACCTCAGGACAGCTGTTGGAAAAACGAGAAGGGGTAGAATAAGGAATACTGCCATCAAAATGTACATCATTAAATGTGGATCTGCTGGTAGAAAATGTCAAGTCCTCGCAACTGAAATGGTTTGGACAAGCCCAAAGAATGCCCCAAAAATAGGTACCTTCGGCAGGCACTTGAAGCTAGACCAGACGGAGGAAGAAGAACATGGTCAGACAATATAGCTACCAGTCTGAGACAGAGAAGCTGTACTTGGAGACGAGCAGTCCTGCTGGCTCAAGACCGAGTAGCCTAGAAAGCCTTTTGCCACTCCTCTATACCACCTGGTAGATGAGGTTTAGGATTAAGTTAAGGTAATAAGTAAGTAGGTTTTACCATAGTTAAACCATTAAATGCGTACATATACATACTAAACAATTTACTGAATTATTTTTATTGAATACATAAATAACTGCAGAGACCCCATATAACAAGCTGAACAGAAGAACAGAAAGAATTGGAATAGAAGCAATCCCAGCACAAATTAAAATCGTCTCAATTTAAGTATTCAATACTTAATACTACAACACAAGGCCAATGCAATTGAATTATATTGTACTGGGGTATATGATGTCAAGTTGAATATTTATTTAACATAAGTTCTTGGGTAAATTCGGATTGTAGTATTGCAATAAAATAGCAGATTTACCCAATTTTTGATAATTCCAAAAGAGTAACGGAAAATAATACTTACAGAGTTGGATACTTTCCTCTTGCTTTTCTTCTTTTTCTTGCGATCCTTGGTCTTTCCCATTATTGTAACGAGTAGATAAAATTAATAAAAGAACAGAGATCTTAGTTAACAAAAGAAAAGATGTACAATTTACGAATTTACAGACCCAACCGTCACAATCACAACACCAAAGAAAAGGAAACGAGATCTGATTCCCAGATTAAACAGGGGAAAACATGTAATGAGGGCGTAGCATCCACTACTTCCAACAAAAATATAATGTTTATGAATAATATGATAAATAATAAACTGAATCCCCTACATATAACATATTATTTACATATTTAATTTAAAAAAAAATAGTTATGTTTAAAAAATCAAACCAACCGCCTTCAATTAAAATAATACTCAGATTATGTTCTAGATTTGATCATTTTCTATGCAAATATATTACAGTGATGACTGGACTGGTAGACAATCCGGTTGAACTAGCCTATATTATGGGGCATCATGTATAGAAATGAAAAAAAACTAGCACATATAATTAAAGTCTTTTCTGTATATTGATAAAAAATTCACCAATTATGGTAGTCCACAGGCCACCATAAGAAGTGAGTCGCTGATTGATAAAGTTTTCTTACCTTATAGAATCGCTTATTTATGCCTTGTCCACCGATGAATTGGGTATATGGCAACTGGGCGCTGGGCCATTTCTTTTTTGTTGACATGCCAAACTTGCCCTTCTGCGGGAACATTGAAAAGAGATAGATAAAGTTTTGATTTTCACAGGATCGTTAAATTAAATTATTTCAAAAACAGTGGTAAAGGTGGCCACCGATACGAGTGGGCCGTTTTCTTTTCAACGTCCCCGCAGAGCAATATGTTTGGGGCGGTGGCCACCCCAAACG
Source organism: Gerris lacustris (assembly GCA_951217055.1). Classification (NCBI taxonomy): domain Eukaryota; kingdom Metazoa; phylum Arthropoda; class Insecta; order Hemiptera; family Gerridae; genus Gerris; species Gerris lacustris. Next base: position 44,983,749 of record OX578276.1, read on the forward strand.
GCCCACTTGTATCGGTGGCCACCTTTACCACTGTTTTTGAAATAATTTAATTAAACGATCCTGTGAAAATCAAAACTTTATCTATCTCTTTTCAATGTTCCCGCAGAAGGGCAAGTTTGGCATGTCAACAAAAAAGAAATGGCCCAGCGCCCAGTTGCCATATACCCAATTCATCGGTGGACAAGGCATAAATAAGCGATTCCATAAGGTAAGAAAACTTTATCAATCAGCGACTCACTTCTTATGGTGGCCTGTGGACTATGGATTCTTCTTCATTTCATAAGTTTTCTCTTAATACAATTTCCACCTTCAGTCCTCTATTTTGAGACACAGCTGTGCACAGGTCGATTTTGGGAATCTTGGGCGTATGTATCGTATCTGGTTTTTCTAGAGAGTATGAAATGAAAAAGAATACATAAATAATGCAATTTATATCAATATACAGGAAACACTTTAATTATGTATGCATTATATTTGTTAGTTTTTGCATTTCTATACATGATGCCCCATATAGACGAGTCTAACCGACAATCTTAACACAATTTCTTTAATTTAAATTAATTGTTAAGAAATGGTTAATTTGACCACCGGTGGATCATGTTAAGATAATAATATTTATTAAGACCAAAGAAAGGGGGTTTTAATAATAATAATGTAATGTTTATATTTTAAACTGCAGGGAATTCTTAAAATACGTGGTGTCACACCAAAGAAGATACTCAATACCTATTATAAAAATATATTTCTCATTTTAAAATAATACCCAACTTCGAATTTTCAAGAATAAAAATGTTAGGGCTCCTGAGTTACGACCCCTAAAATTTCTAAAATTTTTCTTTCCTATATCAACTCCCAGAAATCTCATTGGACCATAGAGATGCATATTTTTGTCTTATTTTTAGGACCTGTCCTAATAAGGTAGCGGGGGGGGGGGGGGCATTTTTTTGCATTTTGTTTTATTTTTTGGGGGTAAAAAGTACCTTTGAAATGATACCCAACTTGAAAATTAAAAATAATATAAAATATTGCTATCTATTTGCAATTGGTCGCAGATATTTTGAGTGCTTAAATCCGCAATAGTTTTTATGTTTTTGGGCAAAAAAGTTTAACTTGAATACCAAATTTCAAGTCTATAGCTTCCAAGATGCGACCCACGAACGGACAAACTACCAAAAGCATAAGGGTTTCAAGGATGACTGATGACCTCGAAACCTGAAAAATATGTTTGAAACGAGCATGTTTCAAACCATAAAATTAGGCAAATAGTACATACATTGTTTGATATTGAGAGGATCATAAATGTAAAATTTTCAACCTCATTTTTCTTGGTCGAAATATTTTGGAGTTCAGCTATTTTTCTGCTAAGCTCCTTATTTACACCAGGTATTTATTATGTATAGGTCAAATGTTTTTAAATTACGTTTTTGGAATTTGATTTTTGTAAAATATGTAAATTAAATTGTATATTATATTGTAATAAATAATTTTTTTTTATTTATTATTTAGGCTTACGTTTATTTATTTATCACGATTGTCTTTTATTATCAGTTTGTGTCGTTAAAGAAAATATTCTTTCCTGGTTACTTTGATTATTTTTACTAGTTTTAATACAGTGTGTTTGTAACATCAAAGCAACAAAGCTAGTCCAGTGGACTGCTTATTGTACTTCTTCTAGCTTGGTTTCATGTGCTACACAAGGAACATCTCCTAAAACAATCCATAACTAGGCAAAATGATAGATAAATATACTAGATATGGATATACTATGATGGATTAGATATACGAGATTAAAATATTTTAAGTTTTAATTAAAAATCTAAATTAGTAAGTCAAGTTTGTCAGTATACAGGCACCTCGACTAGAGGCACCCACAGTGGGTGCCCTCTATATCTATTCCCATATAGAGGCACCCTAAGGAATGAGTTAAATTTACTGAAGTGTGAGGGTGGTGGCAAGTGCAATGTTCCAATTATTATGTATATATGCAAATTTCCTCTACATTGTTTTACCTAAGATTCCCTCATCATATGCCACATGTTAGTGCCTTCCACTGTATTAAAATTAATGGATTTAGCTAAGCCAGTTTTGCAGCCATAAATTCAGATATGCACTGCAACTCTACAGACAGATTTTATATGTGTAGATAAATCTATCCTTAAGCCATTTCAAATAGGAGTTTCAAAGTTGAATTTTTTTTTACTGACTGACCCATCATCAAAATTATAAGTGACTTCAAAATAGTTAGAAAATTAAAATTTGGCACTCATATAGCTATTGGCCACATATAACTGATGGGAAATTTTAAATTTTTTCCCCCAAAAAAATTTAAAATGGCGGAAGCAACATTTAATTAATTTTGTGAATTAACCGTAAGTTGTATAAAAAACTGATAGCTCAAACAGAGACTGATTTTGAAAGATCTAAAAGTTTGACTCTATGATTTTTTTTTGGTACCTCCATCAGCTGAACCTTAGTTGCAGCTATATTTGATGAATATTTTTAATTTTTGACTCATAGCGTCCACAGTTATTGACCGATTTTATTTATGACTGAATGGCTCAAATCTCATTATAATGCTCTTTAAATCGAGTATTCATTCTATTTGCTGAGAATATGAAAGTAAACCTTTTACCGAGTGTCACATCTTTTCTTTAAGTTTGCTATTGTGTTGCATATCGTTTGAAAGGCCTCAATTTGTACTTCAAGGCTGTCATTTGTTTTTTTTTTTTTTTAAATTGGTACATATAATTTTGAATCATGATAATTATATCATAGAGTATAAAAAATACTCTATACCTGTGTTATTCTTCGTTGAGAATGGGGAAAATACAGTGACCTTACTCCCTCCAGTGTCTCCTAAAAAAGTTGACGCACACGTTGCACCCCAACAAAAACCTATCTGTGAAAAAAGTTCCAAACCCTCTCCCAAAAAAGTCAGTGATATCTACATTATGGCCTCTACTGTGTTATTCTCCATGTGTGATATCGACTCTTTAGAAGATGTTTAGTTTAATAACCAAACATCTTCACTCAAAATAAATTGTATTTGAAACAATTTTACAGGTTTTAGCTGTTCTAATGCAGCCTTCTCCAGATAATCCGATGGTTATTGAGAGACTTTAAAAGTACAAGACTTCTAATTTTTGGGGTGTTGCACCCCAAAATTTGGAGCGAAAATACATTTCTTCATTTCACCTCAGGGTGTGATTTTTCTGAACATTCAAGTATGCAAAATTTCATGGAACTTGCCCACTAGTTTAGGTTTCACGCATCTGCACAGATATTTTTTTTTTAAATATATTTTTTGAACTTAGTGGACCTCATTAATAAAATAAATCCATCAAAATCTCAAAATAGAATTTTGTCACACAATTGCTTGAGTGGGTTTGTAAGCTTGACCTAGTGGTCACAGGCTGGTCATCATACTTGGGGACGAAGACTTTGTAAAAAAAAATTAAGTAATAAGTTCTAGATGGGTAACATCCAATGTAAGTAGTACAAAGAGACTGATAACCATTCTCTTCTTAACATAGCCAGCACCCCCTCTCTATCGCCACCTTGGGTTAATGAATGAAGATAGAACCAAGCTCTCTACCTTTCGGAGACTTATCCCTTCCTACTGGTTAGTTTCTGAATTTGACTTTATCTTTTAGTTTAAATTATTATTATTATATTTTTTTTACTTCCGAGCTTACCGAAGATAACGTTCTGAAGAACCTAAATTCTTTTTATCTCAAATTTCAAAAATTCCAAGACAGAAATCCGTTTTAGACATCAGAGAACATGTCACGTGTCTGTCTGTCGCTCAATTATGTGAACTAATATATCTTAAAAACTACTTGTCTAATTTTAGTGATATTTTGAGGATAGGAGGCGCGTTATTTGTTTCTCTTCCACATGTGCACAAACATACATTCATTAACACCTATAATTTCAAAAGTACTCAACATATTCTTATGAAATTTGAAGGGGTTGTCGAAAGTTTACCTGCAGATAGCCCTAGATTAATTTCAACCATCTCCGCTCTTTAAATTTGGCCTGCTAGATCACCTGATTTAATCCCCCTAAATTTCTTTTATTATTCTATGGCAGCGGTGCTCAAACTTATTCAACCTACGTACCCCTTTTTGTGTATAATTTACTGTGCTATCCCCTTCAACCCCTTATTTTAATTAATACTTGTTAATTAATACTGCTAATATTACAACATCATAGTAACAACTATGAATAGGTAATTTTAATTCCAAACAATTTTTTTTTTAATTGACATTTTATGAAAATTTTTTATTTATCAGACGGAAAAGTTAACAAATTATATTATTTTTTTTAGTTTACCGCGTATCCCTAACAGATTTTTACGTACTCCCAAGGGGTACGCGTACCACATGTTGAGAACCGCTGGTCTATGGTACTCCTGTAAATAGCCTCAAGGACCTGTAGCTAAGAATTAATAAAACATTCCAACAAATCTAGGGAGCCAATGAGGGGGTTTTAAAAAGAGTTTGAATATCCTTCAGACAAAGATGTCGTGTCTGCTTGGAAATGGAAGGAGGGCACTTTGAACATCTTCTGTAACTTTATTTTGCTTCCGAGCTTACCGAAGGTAACGGAAGCATTGTGTTCACTTTTGAGAACGAAAAAGTTTTATGTCTCCGATTTTAAAAATTCCAAGACAGAAATCCGTTTCAGACATCAGGGAACATTTTTGGTCTCATGCATGTCTGTCAGTCTGTGTCTGAAAAACGTGAAACGTGTGACGATAACTTGAGTAAAAGTAGACTGATTTTGATGAAATTTGGTAAACATGTTCATTTTACCAATGCTCAGGACGAGTTTGTTGGACAACGTTATCTGCCCAAGTGTTCACGCGCAACGCTCACGTAAACATGAACTTAAAATTTAAAATTGGAATTTTCGGTCGGGGAAAAATCAAACTTCATCTATTCAGTGAGACAAACATTTTTTTCAAATACAATTTTTAAGTTAAACCAACAGCCACACTGCTATGAAGTGTTAAAGATCGCTAAAACTATTAATCGTTTTTATTATGAAGAGAACGTGGAGAGGTAAATAGACTAGGGGAATAGGAGGTGGCTTGGTTCCCCTACCTCTCAATCTGACCTACCTCTTCAATAGCACAGCGAGCCTAGGGACCTCGAGACCAAGCGACCAGACTTCATTCGGGGGGAAATTAAATAAATTAAACAATAATGGATTTTAAAAGCCTAAAATCATTAAAGTATGCGCGAGGAAGCTATGTGCCACTCTAATTGGCAGTGTATTTGTATTTGAAGTTTCTTTTCATTGTTTGTACATAATAATTGCAAATAAATTTTAAGCACATGTGTGTGCCAGCACATAACTTCCGTGCATCCTAATCACATACTTTATTGATGTTACATTTTTAGGGTTTTGTAGATTCTTCTCAAAACCCTTATGCCGAGGGTGATGTGTCCGTCTGTCCGTCGCTCTTTGGTTCATAGGGCCCGAACCGTTTAAGCTATAGAGCTGAAATTTGAAATACTGGTGTAACTTTTTGACCCAACCACAGGAAAAATATACAGAAGTTCAAAATTATATATGCGCATGCGCAATTCGCAAAAATGTTGTAAACTCAAAAATTTATATTTTTTTTAATTTTCGAGTGGGGTATCAAATGAAAGCTGCTGAAGAGTAGGACGCAAATATATATATGCTTTTGTAAATTTTGCATTCCTTATTGGGTAAAAAAATCAAAATATACCCAAAAAAATTCCCCCCCCCCAACCACTATACTTCGGCTGGTCCTAAAATTTCGAAATAATTCATGCTAATGCCTTATTGTGGGGCGATGAAAATTCCGGGAGTTCATCCCGAATTTTAAAAAATTGCCAATTTTGGGCGCGAAAATTTGAAGTGCGCCAAAAATTTTATTTTTTTAAAATTTTGAGTTGGGTGGAGAGTAGGATTCAAATATATATTTGCTTTTTTAAATTTTTCATTCTTTATTAATTTTATAAGTCAAAATATACCCCAAACATTTCCCCCCTCCCCAACCACTATATAACGGGTGGTCCTAAAATTTCGAAATAATTCATGGTTATACCTTATGGTGAAGCGATGGAAATGGTCTGAAAAAATTAATTTTTATAGTCGTTATTACCAATGAAAAACATTGTGACCCCCCGGGGGATCGAACCCGGACCCTTGAGATCGAAGAATAAAATCATAATTACATAACGGGCATGCTTAATCTTCTACAAAACCCTAAAAAGTACTTGGACGCAAGTACTTCCCTGTGATTTTTCCAATTCATTATTGTCTAATTAATTTTTTGTATCCCCTTTTTTTGAAAAAAGAGGACCCTTTAAAAAAAAATTTGTCATTTTTATTTTTTTATTTATTTTTTTTTTACTCAAATTAACGTATCAATTTAGCCATATTTAATAAGCCAGTTGAAATTAATTTAGGGCTAACTTAGGGCCACTTTTTGTCAAACCATCCAAATTTCTTAAAAATCATATAAATACTTTCGAAGATATAGTGTAAACAAATGTGTTTGTGCACATGTAAGAGAAACAAATGGGAGCAGCAGGTTTAAACTTAAATGGGAACAACAGTCTAGCTTTTCAGTAAACAGATGTTTCTGTCCACTCTCTCCAGCAAAGCAAATGGCACGGACTATCTTGTGACTAATATAGTTCTTTAAGGCTTCCAGGGTTGTGGGATGGTTGTTGTACACATCTTTTACCCCCCCCCCCCCCCCCCCCCTCCCCCTGCAACAAACTTAACACATCCATCATCAAATCTATATAACCTGCGATAGCTATATGGTCAACCATTGGTTGTAACAACCTAAGCTTTGAAATGGGTCCAAAGATAAACGGAACATAAGAGGATAAGCAGCAACACAGATTCCCCTCTGAGATACTTATGCTTTCAACCCAAATTTAGACAAAAAAAGTTATAGGTAAAATGTAAAAAAAAACAAAAATCCAAAACGTTGCTTTATACTTTTAACTGATCCAATTTTTATTTTAAATCTATAAGATTTTACTTTCGATACAAGTCACTGCTTTTCTTTTCAAAAGAAATCTAGTTACCTAATTTAATCTAGTATATTCTCATAATAACAGGATAACTAAATATTTACAATGTAAAAAAAAAAACTTGATAAATAAGTAAAGATGCTAACTTTATTTGAAGAACACATGGACAATACAGCTCACCACCAACTGATAGAGTAATATGCTCTGTATAATATTAAATTTACTACAGAGAGAGTACTGTAATAAGACTCTATTATGGAGATTTAAATATTAACTATAATAAATAACCAAATAATATAATAATAAAACTATACCAAATAATATAATTAAATAACCTAGGCCAAACAGGAAGACAGCTAAAAACAAGAATAAAAGAACACATGCACTCTTGGAACACAAAAGATAATAAATCTAGCTTCGCGGAACACCTCATAGATAATAACCACTCATTTACTAATAATAGCGTAAAACTCATACACACATGCAACAAAGGAAAACAATTAGATTTATTAGAACAACTAGAAATTAACAGAGCCCTCCAAAATAATAATATAGAATGCTTCAACGATAAAATAAACCTTAATACATCACCCCTAGTCAAACCAATAACAAATCCACACGTATAACAACTTCATGTCCTTAATTCAGAAGCCTCCTAGCATTTTAAATCAACAATGTTATTATATTTATAGAAATGTATTATTTGTGTTATATTTTTTCTTTTAGTTAAACATGTAAAATTTGCTAGGAAGTTATCAACCCAGGTACAATGAGGGTGAAATTCCACCGCAATAATCCCAACTCCTCTGATCCTAGACGCAGAGATAATTCCTCTTTTGCTGATACCCAACTACCGACCTCCCCCTCCCACACCATGTACCCCAAACCCCTCGTCCTTTAACCTTTATATACTATTCCGAACTTGTAAAATTACCATTACACTGATGATGACTGAATAAGTCGAAACCGGTATGTAAGTCAAAATATATTTATGGTTTGACAATAAAATTATTGAACAAGTAAAAGTGTTTTCTTTTCTTATCAACCTTCACTATTTAAATATAAGATATAAAAACAATTTTAAAAGGTTCGGTAGGTAAGAACCAAACAGCGACGGACGGACAAACACATCATCCTCGACAATAGGGAGGGGGTTTATGAAACCCTAAAAACGGAGCAGCCGTGTCCCGCCAATTTTGGTGTACAATGTTATTTTCATGATCCTGAGGACAAAATTAGTAGACCAAAAATCAAGTTGATGTTAGTTTGTCACTTGATAGGTGACCACTTTGATTTGGAATAATATTAAAATAACTAACCTATCAAGTTAAAAACTAACAGTACTTGATTTTTGGTCTACTAACTAATTCTGTACTTAGGATCATGGAAATCACTTGTCCACCAAGATGGGCGGGACATGGCGCTCTCCACCAATTTGTGTTTTTAAAATGCCTATTGCCAAGCTATATTCTGCAGACAAACTTAGCCAACCACATATTCTTAAAGGTACCAAAATATTAAGTTATACACAAAATTCTAGCTTGATGTTGACTTTTTGCATGCTATCTCCTGGACTAGTAGCTTTGCACTCAGGAGGCAATATGTATGTAAGTAAAATAATGCATAAATTAAGGATCAACATAACGATGAATAATCAACATATTGGATTTACCTTTGTATAATCATTCTAAAAACATTTAAAACACCTTGAGAATAATTTTACTGACATGCAACGTATCTTTAACAGCCACCACTCTTCTGTTCTGTGCCTTATTTTCCTTTTTTAGCGGAAGGATGCCTTCAGTCATCTATTTTGTTCTCTTCAAAAAGATTAATAAGTCAAGCCAGACTGCCTAGACTCATACATATTTTTATTCCTGTAAACAATCTCATGCAATATCTTACAATGCCGTCTGTGCTGCCTGTCTAAATGACGGAATCACAGAAAATTTTTCTTCTTCTCTGTTCAGCATACTCCTACTCCTAGAAACAACTAACAACTATCTCTTTTCTTATTTGAATCTGAAGTAACATCCATATTGTGACACTCCTTTTCAGGGAAATAATGTTTCCATGAGCAAATAAAGATATTATTAAAAAATGTAGAATGATTATACTGTGAAAAAGGAAATACTTTTTTCCAAAATGTCAGTAAATTTAAAATATTGCTTCTTACTTTTGACTGATCCAATTATTATTTATATTCACAGTCGATATCCACATAGTCACTACTATTAGATAAATTATTTATTTATTTATTGAATATGACTATGACTATATTAGTTGCAAGCAAGTTGGTGGATAAAACTAAGAATGTTAAGTTAAAATCTTGAAATACAGTAGAGTCTCGCTAATCCGGGGTTGACGGGACTGGACCCAGTACGGATTACTGATAGTCCGGATTAAACGGAATTACTTTTAAAATGCCTGTAAAACAAGTTTTAATTGGGTAAAACTATTAAAATCGATGATGTTTTTATCGAAAAACATCAACGTCCAAAAATATCAATTGAATTAAAATATAATGACAATCTATTAGGCAGGTGCAGGTATATGAAATTCGAGCAACAGATAATCATTTCACAAAAAGTTGAGACATTATACACTGGCAGCTAGGTGAAATTTCACGGAACTGCGTTGATCAGCCGCTACGTGTTTCTTAAAATCCTCTCCCCATTTCAGCTGTGTATAATTGTATTTTCTGGAATACGCTACCTTTATATCTTCCGCCCTACATTTCTTTGGAACCGAAGAGATTTGTCGATGTTCTAACTTATTCATAATTATTCTAAATCTGTTTATTTTTAACATAAATTCCAGGTATTCCTCGTGTCGGAACTAGGAATAACCTGTAAACAATACTAGGAACAATTTTATAAATGTTAATAGACAATAAAAGCAGAAACCCTGATAATCTTAACAATTCATGAATCTGAACAGGCCCTGGTTCGAATTTTTACATAGTTTTTGGCCCGTCCAGATTATACGGATTAGCGAGACTCTACTGTATCAATAAAATTGAACATAATAGACTGTTGATATAACACTTCATAAAAATCAAATCAACTGAAACCCAACCAACTTTTAGAAAATTATGGATTATTTATGAGAGGTAAATTGGATTAATTATTAAAATTAAAAATATAAATATTTATTGTATTAAATCTTAAAATATAAGAGCAACAAAATGTTAACAATGTTTAAAACGTTACTAAAAAAATAGGCACGTCGTTAAAAAGTTACTTTTTTGGTCACCAGAATTATTTGGTAATAAAACACTAATTTCTGCGAAAAATACAGTTTTCATATTTGCTTTGTTGACAATGCAGAGTTTTACTTGCAATCCCAAATACACAACCAGCAGTTCGATGAGTGGATTTCTTTTTACTATACTTAAGCTTCTCTAAGAGTGAAGTTTATTGTCTGAAAATAAGACATGCATTAGTCAATTGAAATTTTCAGAGAATTGTTGTTCTTTTTTTAAATAAGTACCATTATTTAATATCACACTGGTACTATTCACACTGTTCGTAGCATTTTAGACAAATAGTTATCCACATTGAATAAACCTTCAATATTTTAAAGAAAGAAGAGCTATGATTAAAAATGTTTCAAATTTTCTTAGGTGTTTTTGAAAAGTAATCTGATATTTTTCTTTTTTTTGGTTCCTGAGAGTTTTCCTTAAGAGGTGTCAGTCGTGAGGTGTAAGTTTTAGCGCTTTCATACGCTTGCCACCTTTCCATTTCACTTTCCAAACAACGTTTTCTACCTTCTTCTGTTTCAATCGAGTAGGTCTCAGCTGGTATCGGTTCGCTGCTGGGATGAGGTTGTAACTCCATATCATCCATTGATTGATCTTTAGAGTCGACTGAATCTTTAGATTCTGCTTCAGTTATATTATTTAATTCACTTTGGCCTTTTGAACTTTCACCGTCAATTATTGCTTCAAATGATTCTGCAAAAGAATGAAATACTCATTAACTTACTGACAACTACAGTGTGAAAAAAGTTTGAAAATCATTAACATAGTTATAATAAAATAATAATATGATTCAAGATGAAGAGAAAAGGATAAATGCACCCCACAGCTAGGATTCCAACCTTTTTTTTAATCTGGACAGTTAAATATCTCTAGTTTTAGTAAAGTAAGTAAAAGTAACTTTTCATGTAATTAATTGGATATTGATAGCATAAGGTTTTAGTCCAAGAAATATAGAATACTACCTGGATTCCTGTGTTTCACTTAATGTTATTTTTAATGCATTTAAAAAAAAAAAAATATATTTGGTTCATAAAATATCGTCAAGAAAAATTAAAATTATTTTATTATGTTAGGGTGTACCCCCCCCCCCCCACTATAGATCAAATATAATATTCTAAACTCCCTAAATAATAACCCATACCGACTAATGAAAAAGCATTTATCTACGATCGATACAAAATATAAACATTTTATCTCTGTTCAGATGCGTAGAAAGTGTATTCATTGCGCATGCGGGTTTCATAATCGTGATATAAGGTGAAGAATTCTTCACCTTATCGCACAATTTGCGTGTTTGTTTACATTTAGCAAAACTAATTTGCGGTTTGTTAAATTAAAGTAACTGTTTTTATCAAATTTTTAGTGATAAACAATGTATATTTAATGATTCTCTGTATTTATTATTAAAATCCAACAATCGTAGATAAAGTACGGTACCCAACTCGTGTGAAAACTGCATTTTGCTTTGCTCGTGTAGTTTTACTACCCTCGCTATGGCTCGGGTGCAAACTCCCCCACTCGCATGCAAAATGCTACTTTCCACACTGGAAGCGTAATGTATTATTTTAAATGTTAACTTTTCAGGAGAAGCCAAGGTTTTGTACACAAGTAATTATCAATATTATTATATAAATTATTATATCAAATACAATGATTTTATTATAAATCATGAGTTTCCTTCTTGGGACCACAGAATTTACATAAATATAAGAAGCAACTGAAAGAAATAACTTATTTGATTAACCAAAATTTATTTTTTCTTTTTAACTCACCACTATCAATATTGAGTAAGCAACTATATAAATAGTCATAAAGTGGAATTTTTCCATTTTTTTCACAATATGCACTATATTTACCAAGAGAACAGCACAACTGACCTGAAAAAAAAAATCATATATATACAGTGAAAACTGTTAAACACGAAAATACTTAACATGAAAAATCATTTAACACGAAAAAATACTTTGGTCCCAACAAAATACTAGGTATTTCCATAGTTATTTTCTTTTAACGCAAAACAAAAATCGCTTAACGAAAGATTTCGCTTCTTGAAACGAACAAATAAATACACCTTATTTATGCCGGCAAGAATGTAGAGGGGTCTGAAATAAAAAATTTGAAGTGGGTGAAGGGTGTGTCAAAGTCAGTAAATTTTGTTTCAAAATCAGTAAATTTCTTCTTTTTGTACTTTAAATAAAAACATTTTTATACATGTAAAATGGTAGGGAAATTGTGACAATATAAATTGCTAAACATTTAAAATTATCAGTTCATTAAATTTTAATAACTTTCTGTTTTGTTTTTTGTCCTTATAATATTCATACATACACAATATATGTACATTCGTATAATAATTTGAAATGTGAATAGTGTTATTGCATCTAATATGACTTGTTGGACAATACATATAACTATACCTAACTTTCTTTCTTTATTATTCGTAATCTACCTTCTTTCTCTCCTCCCCATTCTTTTAATTCGTCCACTTATCTTTTGATTCCCCCCTCCCCCACTTTTTATCTCGCTGTTCCTTTAATTTTACACCTACCATCACCTTCTCAGTATTTCAAAATAGCAAGTCTGGCACAAAGCTTCCTCTCATTATATTATTAGGCAAAGGAGACATAAAAAAATGCTCTTCACAATAATCAAATGCTGCTGTTACCTTCTTGTACGCTTGGAAGCATACTGAAAAAATAGGTGTAGGACTATATCTTTCTTTATCTGGTGGTTCACTACAATGGCGACAGATAAATTAGCAGCAGACCAAAAATGTTCCCTAAGGTCTGAAACGGATTTCTGTCGAGACATTTTTGAATTTGGAGACATATAAATATGTTGTTCTTTTGACTTTAATTTTGAAGCATTTGATCAAAATGCTTCTATTATCTTTGGTAAGCTTGGAAGCAAAACCGTGTGTAAGTAAACAAGTTTTATTAAAAATTCTTTTGTCTCCAACTGTCTCTAATGGATGCATTTAACGCAAATATAGATTCAGGTAGTAAATAATTGTGCAAGATGATAATTTAGAACTTAACTAACCAACAGTTATGCTGTTTTGTGAGAGGAATGAATATATGCTGAAGATATTGTCTCTCAGCTGATTATCATAGAATGTGAAGTAGGCAAGGTGTCTGTTGGATTGTGCAGCAGCGATGAGCTGTATTAGAGCCTTGAGCTTTGGATCACCATTGAAAGCTCCACATCCCCAGTTCCCTGTAGCTATACTCAATTTGTCTTTACCATCGCATCCAAATGAAAATCCACAGTAGGCCTAAACAGATACAACAACATTTGTGATTATGAAATCTAAGTAGTTTTTGGTACCAACATGACGTGTTGTGCTGCTATAAATAATTAAACGCAAAAAACTAATTTAAACATTATCTATATTAAGATTTGATAAGCTGATATAGGGTAGGTGGGGGCAAAGGTTCGCACTTTTTGGTTTAGGGCTAATTTTGAGCATTTGCTTCCTTTTAATAATTTCTAAATGACCTGTGTATTTTGGCCCACAATCCCCCATCTCTCATTGCTCCAAAAATTTCTCAACATTTTTGGGACACCATTTTACCAAAATTATGATTTATGTACATTTGTCCCATTTCTTGGGGCAAACGTCCACACCGCGGACCTTTATCCCATTTGGTAATTAATTAATTAATTAGTGAAATACTTCATAAAAGAACATGTACATTGAATGATAAAGAACATATTAGGTACAATATAAAGTATCATAGGTGGAGAAACCCCTTTTAATTAATCCTTTCTTTTCATCCAGGATCTGCTGGGTTAAAGGGCACAAACAATCTTGCTTTCTCTTGTACACTCTGAAAATTAAAAACTAGTTCTTTTACCAGAAGTAACTAAAATAAATTGTTTAGATTAAACTTTTTAAATGGGAGAAGCGTCCAAATTAGGTCATTTGCCCCATTCAGTGTGTGGTTCTTTGCCCCATTTTATCAAATCATATAAATATAGTAACCTATTGAAGGTAAAACAAGTGTCAATTTCTACACTACTTTAGCACCATTTTGCTACAACTTTATCATAAATACGAATATTGATTTATAATAATTAATAATAAACTGCCGAAATTCTATAAAAGATAGATTGAAACATATAAAAAATAAACTTACCTCATGTTTCTTGGCAACAGTACAAACTAAATAAAGATAATCCTCCAGGAGCAAAGCCTCAACATAAGGAATGAGTGTTGCCAGTCCCACTTCAAAAAGTAGTTTCCCACCCAATTTTAAAGCAGTGCGGACATTTAACCCCATGCCCCCACCTACCCTATATATTTTTTATTAGAGTAAATAAATTATGAGTAACTTCTAAAAAATTTTAGATCTAGTAGTATAAATTTCCCTACTAATATAAGTTCTATTTTAAATCTACTAAGAACATGGTAAAAATTAATATTTTTCAACCTTATTGATTTCCCTGAAAATAGACTCAGGTTTATATTGAAATGGCGAATTTTTCTGAAAGTGAAGAGCATTCATAACAATTATAGTTCTACATTTCCTCTTGTATGAATCTAGAGGAGTAGTATCATCATAATTGCCAGCCCATCTGAAGCTATCTGCATATCCTGTGTGACGATTAAAAAGTTCAGCTCCTGAAAATACAATCAAACTTAATAAATCCTGCTACGGTTGTTAGTAATAAGGTTACTAATTTAGTTGGCACAATGACACCTCATTTGGTTGGACACCCACTCATGGGGCGGTAACTAACTAAATGAGGTGCTATGAGGCAAACATTTAATTACTTACCCACCCTATATTTGTTAATTGATTATAAGGAATTCATTTGGCTAGATAACTATTGGATATTAAGTCCATAGAACTTTGAGACAAAAGAACATCACTTTTATGTATGCAAAGGTGATTACATCACTGAGTCTAATTAATATTTACAATAAAACATATTTAAAGAAAATATTTACACATAAAAGTAATTTAGGGTGGGTAACCAAGTAAATTAATTTCATAATAAAAACCAAATACTGTCATTCTGCAATAATAACAGTCTTATCATCTTTAGTTAAAAATTAAAGTTTTTGTTCATAAAGGTTTAGATAAACAATTTTAATGGCTCAGTTAGTTAGCGCACCTTTTTTGAAGTTGTATATTTAATTGCCAAATCAATACACTTGGTTTTTATTTAGGGAAGTGTTTCGCTTTTTTGTTTTACTCTTATCAAGTGTTCTGTGAGTATCTGAGCAAGAAATTAATGAAGGAATATTTGAGAAAAAGACAAAAGCCAAATAGGATTTTAAACAGTTGTACACTTAACATGATCTAATAGTAAGTTTGTGTACCCACAATTAATTATTACTTAACAAATTATTTTTTTTTAAAACAGCTTATAAGAAAAAAAATTACAAAATAATTTAAAGAAGTATTTATATCTTCCACATATAAAGCTTAAAAATCACATTAAGGTTATAAATCCCACTTCACAATTGCTCCAAAGAATTAATTATTTAAAGAATTTATTAAAATTATTTATTATTAACTATCATCAATGCTAAACCCAAATATAAATTCTTGATTACCATTAGCATCGATTGACATCAAAGACAGTCCCTATTTAAATTTGATTTAACGTCATTAAAAGCCCTAAATTCTAAAATGCAATAATGTATATCCATGATGTAAACAGACAGACATATCCCTTCATGCAGAACACTTTCACTAAAAGTGTGGCCCTAAACTATAGGGTTTATAAGTATCAGTGCTCTCTTAATAAAATAAAATATGAATAATGCACCTGTTACAATTAAGCATTCCGTTTCATCAAGACACTCAGTAAAAAGCCTTGAAACTATGAGCTCTGGACAAATAAGAAACAATATTTCTTCTTGAACACAGCCGTAACCTAACACACCTCCTCCAACAAGCCTGCAAATCAAACCAAGTAGTATCAACAGCAAGCATAAAAAGAATTATATTCATCAGCCATTATGTGGATGACACTGTATGCAGGCCATCAGGTATAGCTAACTTACCAGAGGGTTGTATCACCCACACAAAGGAGCTCATCTCAAGTATCTTGCAGTTATGTATAGTACAGTAGAACTTTGATAAGAAGTGTCTCAAGGGGATTAGGGAAACAGTCTTGTTATTGAGGTGCTCTTTTTGTTGAGAATATTTTGGCTATTAGTCGTGTTATCGAGGTTCGAGGGCGGGGTTTTCAAGTCTAGACTTGTTCAAGGTCTACCCAATTCTGTATAGAGTCGCGTTATAGAGGTTGACTTCTCAAAACGACTTGTTATAGAGGTTCTGAGTTACGTTGTAAATTGGAAAAAATCCGTGTTATAGTGGTTGTTTGGATAATAATAGTCGCGTTATAGAGGTTAATTTAACATTATGTGTTATGACAATCTCAAAGGGATTTGAAAATTGCACTTGTAATTGAGAGTTGTCGTGTTATTGAGGGTCGTGTAAGCGAGGTTCTACTGTATATTATAAATAACTTGTGAAACAGCAGCCTATGAGTGGCTTGGGCATGTCAAAGGACTTATGCAACTATATGCTAAAGGTCGACCAAGAAGTCATGGAAATCTGAGGAGTGCGCTAGTGTCGTTTTTTGGTGTCATGAATAGTCAGTTTTTAATAAAATAGACCATTGTCAAAAAACACAGTGTTGTTCTTTTGTTATTAATAATTTTATTTTTGATAACTTCTATATTTTTTTTAAATATTTTTTGCAACAGGCAACACTGTACCTGATAAGAAATCACTAATAATATACGATAATATCTTTAAATTATTATTTATTGATTTTTCATAATAATATTCTTTAAATCTAAATCGATTTTCTTCTTTCTTAATCAATTTTTTTCTTCCTCTTTATTTCTGAGTTTGATTTGTCACTTTTTTATTTCTGTTTTATTTGTTACTTTTATTATTTCTGGATTTTAGTTGTTATATTTTTGTAAATTATTTTTGTACTATTACCTCTCTCAGCTTGTTTTTGGCAATTTTCTCTTTGGTAAATTAAATTTCCTGGTATTCATAAAAGCATGGATAATAACACAAATTCAAAATTAGGAAGATTACTCTTCACAGTCAAGGACGTGAAATCGTTTACAATGTGTATTTGTATTTTAAACACAACAACATTGGCGGGAGTGGCAGTTCAACAACAGAAGTACCTATCCATACAGATATTAATTGTTATGGAGAGCAATCATTAAGTTTGTTCCAACCCCGTTATTTGTAGCATCCTTTGAATTTGCATCATCCCGTGGATTTGTGGATCGTAAACAAATCGTTTAGGATAGTTGTGACTATAATTTGTACTGTATAAAAACAAACAAAACAGGAAACCTAACAGATTGGAAACCTTCCTGTTGTTATTCTCGTGAGATTTGACATAACTGCGCATGTCATACAAACTAGAAATGGGTATTGTCTTAGCACCTGACTATACTGACTTCAGCAATACTCGGAAGCTCCGTCTTTAAACGAAGCTAAGCTTTCAGTTTCTCCCGTGTTCATGACTTCTTGGTCGATCTTTAGCTAGTAGTATAATTAGGCCCTATTTGGACCCTGTTTACTAATCCCAGATGGAGCCACTTTACACTCAGATGTACCACCGAAACTAGAAGGGTGTGATTAATAGTGAGCCATGTAAATCAAAGTGCCTAGGCAAGGGATTGAACCCAAGAACTTGACCTTGACTTACAGAAGTGCAAGCAGATGAGACTAGTGCCTTTAAGATGATGATTACTCTGAACTCCTTACAACTATATGAAATTATGGATGATAAACGGTTGGTGTGTTGGTTCATCAGCTGAATAAACCATAGGTTTGGCATTCCCAACAGAAGAGACACCACTTATAAGGTATGCACTATGCTTGGTAAATAACAAGCAGTTTCAACTTATCTAATGCTTGCATTTGTTGCTTGTTTTACTCTGTACACTAAAGTTTTGTGGAGAAGTCCCTCTTTATTCAATTTTTATTTTAAATTATAACAAAATAATAATAATCAATCACAAGTACAACAGACATAGTTAAATAAAATATGCATACTTGTTAGCAAAATCAACTTGCATTAATCCTTGACCGTTTCCATCGATAGTTCCCTCACTTGTTACGTGAAGAAGTGGAAACTTCTTGTCAGAATCAAGCCATGAAGGCAAATTGGACGGATTAATTGATCTTCTAGAAAATGATATTACACCATCTAAATCTGGGGAACAAAATAAATATTGGAACTGTTACACAATAATAAGTACAAAAAATTGGTCTGAAAAACAAACAAAAATTTATTTCATACAGAGGTGGTGGTGGTACTGAATTAAAATTCCATACCATACAATTTATTTAATTTATTATTAAACATATTAATAAAGTGTTCAACTGGTGGTTGTTTACCATTAAATTTAATTTCAGCAGGGACCAACTTATTTTGATCAATATATCTGAAACTAGTTTTTTTTCTGGGAAAACATATTGTTAAATTCTTGTAAACGTTTTTCTTTAGACAGCATTGTTTATTCACTTAACACAAGAGTGAAGGGTGTGGTTTTTGTATCAATACAGTATTGGGTTGAATCAAGGCTAAGCCTGCTTTGGAGTTTATGGAAAACCATAAACTTAATTTTATTGCAGCTTCCATAGACACGTATCGTCTATATCAATGTCTAAGAAAAAATAATAAAGGACCAACATTATTCAAATAAAAGGCTGAAGGACGAAGCGTACGGTGTGTCATTAGAAAACAATAGAAAAACAAGACCGACTGCGACAATAGGTAATTACATTTTAAATATGGTACATTTAATAATAATTCTTTATACGGTTAAAAAGAAAATAAACAATCTTCTGCACTTATAGACTAGCACATTTTGGTGTTCATTTTACTAATAAAGGGTGAAACCAATCACAAAATTTTGTTGAAATTGTCTTTTTTCACAAATAGTTTAATAAATCTTCTTTATGGAAATGCCTCAATTCACACAACAAAGACATGTGTGAACTAGTGTCTCTTTCTTGGAGCCACTTCTTCGACCAAAATCTTTTTATTTCTTTACTGGTTCACAATAATTAACCCATAATGCATACAACGGACATCATTTACTTCTACGCATTCAGAAAGTCTAGCTGGAACTGACAGTGGAGCAGTTCATGGCCTGCAGTTAAAAATGACAGATATCGGTCTGCAGTTAAAAATTGACAGATATCGGCCTGCTGGCATTTATTGCACAGTGTATGGCACATACAGGCACATATCTGTAGTTCTTTACGATTGCCTGCAGGCGGTGGACGGGTAATGTATGGTGGTCTGAGATTTTCACCTTACGATAATCGTGTGCGATAACGGCCTGCAGTTAACACGTTGAGGACGGGCGGACGCGCCAGCGCGTCCAGTGTGCAAAGCCAAAAGGACGGGTGGACGCGACAGCGCGTCCGAAATCCTTGTATGTATGTATCATTAGGGTGGGGGTAGAGGCTCTTGGAAACGTTCTACCAGAGTCTCTCTAGCTTCTTAAGACTGTACAAGTGCTAACTGTGACCTTCGGCTCCACTTTTTTTATATCAAATTTTTGAGGAAATTGCTCCTGCATTTCCCTTACTCACCTCCCGCTTCTATTGGATATTTACGTCTTTACAAGGTAAGATAATGCATAATTATAATACTTTTTCTGATTTACTGTTGTTATATAAATAGGGACAAAAATTTTAACAATATCTTTATGAAGTTATAATAAAAAAAAATTACTTTTATGGGGAAAAAACACGAATATACACATTATATATATTCCTGTTTTTGGTTAGACTACTATATATTTTTCAATATATCTTCCCATTTTACTATTATTTAACATTTTTCCTTTTTATATAATATATATATATATATATATATATATATATATATATATATATATATATATATATATATATATATATATATTTACCAGTTGCTTCTTGTTTGTATTATAACTACACAACGTAAGTACGAGTATAATTACATGTATGGATTTTTTTGTGTATAGATGGATAGACCGGGTACTTCAAAAGAAGTACGGTATACAGAGGAAGAATATATATATTCTTCGCATATGTCCTGAGCTCGAATAAGAGGACGAAGTAGACCTCGACTTGAGTGATTACGAGAACTTTGAGGGCTCCAGTAAGACTGATAGGTGAATATAATACTTATATAAAAGGAGTAGATCGCCATGATCAAATGCTCTCCTATCACTCAGGACTCCACAAAACCCTCCGCTGGTACAAGAAACTAGGAATTCACGTCTTCCACATGATTTTAGTAAATTCTTGGTTCTTATACAACAAGTGCCTTGAAGCAAAACGGATGAGTCTTCATAATTACCAATTGGAAATAATAAAAGCTTTGATTCCAGAACCCTCAACAGAACCTTTGCCCAATATTCCAATTTCAAAGTTCCACTTTCACTTGCCATCGGCGATTTCGAAGGACGACGGTTCAAATAAAATTAAAAGAATAAAATGCCACAATTGTGCAAAGAATAAAAAAAGAAAGGACACTATGTATCAGTGGGTAGATTGCCCTAATAAGCCTGGGTTATGTATAGAATGTTTTCCGGCTTTTCACAAATGTCTATAAAATAATTTTTTAATTTATATTTTGTTATCTTTATATGATTTCTTTTTAAAATAACTTTTTTGGAATATTTGTTAGATACATATTTTTTGTAGTATTCTTTTAGCGTCCTTGTTTATTGTATTTGTTATATAATTTTGTTAGTTATCTTTTTTGGTTTGTTTTTATTTTGTTTACTTACCGCGCTACCTCATATGTATATATATTTTTTTATAGTTTAGATATATTTTTGTAATACATTCTCTTTAGATGTATATATTTTTTTAGTATTAGCTACAAACTTAATTTCAAGTTTCTTTTAGCGTCCATTTTTATTGTATTGGTTACATAATTTTAAGTTAGTTATCGTTTTTTTTTAATACTCAACGCTATCTTATACATATTTCTTTTTTGTTATAGTGTGAGCTATAAAAAATGTATACATTCTTGTACATAAATATTTAGGAGAATAACGAATTGTTGGTTTTTTTATGTTATAAAGTTACACATAAGAAACAAAGGTGTTTTTTTAAATCCTCATGTCCTTGTAAATTTTTTAAGAGTATAATTATTAAAGATATAATGGTTTTTTGATTCTTCAAAGCTAAATAGATTTTTTTAAAAAAGAAAACATCTAAGAATTAAGATATTTAATCTGGTGCTTGTTAAAAAAAAGCAATGCCAAAAGGACGGCAGGACTCGATAACGCGTCCGTTTTTATTGTGAGTCAAGCTAAAGGCCGGGGAGGACGCGCCGGCGCGTCCAATCAGTACGGCCCATGCATATACCTCCGTCCTACTAATTAAACCAACGTTTTACCTCTGTCCTCAATGTGTTAAACTGTAAGCCCTCCGGTATTCAAAATCCTACTTAAGATGGAGCTACATGCCAACTCTGTGCCATACACTACATATATAGTTGTATAAGCCTTTTGGCAGGTCCAAGCCACAGACTGTTGCCCCATTGATAATTTATTTTTTCCGTGGTAGGCTGTGACATAGTAACTTTAGAGCCTAAAAGACATAGCTAAAATCCATTTTTTCATTACGTGGACTTAAAAAATCTTTTCATTACTCCTAGCTGTAAAGAAAAAATCTTTTACGTCCTAGGAACTAAAAGATTTTTTATGTCCGGCGGGTAGTTGTCAAAACTTCCGTTAGTACCGCTGCAGTCTTTGTAGAAATGCTTCTAGTACGATTAAAATCCGCTAGATGTCAATGCGTTTTATTTATCTTTTCTTATAGTGTAACCTCTTTTTAAGGTTTCTTTTTTTAAGTCTTAAGTATGTACTAATATTTGTTATTATTATATATTGATTAGTGATTAATATTTAATGTTTTTTCATTGTCTGCTACCTCGGAAAAAATAGCATATGCTACGCGACTGTGAAGTGTTTTTTCTTTACCTTGGCAATATTTACTGTCTCGCTTCGCTCGACAGTAAATGTAATTGCCGCGGTAAAGAAAAAACTCACTTCACAGCCTAGTAACATAATATACTATTATTTACACAAGTTCTTCTTAGGAGGCGACAATGTGATGTGGAGGTTTGAGTGAATCCTCAAATCTTGAAGTTAAACACCTATTAGAATATGGTCACCAAGAACTAAACTGTATTATTATTTTATCATAGGACCTATTGTAGCATCAACAAGGATACATTACTATTCTCAAACATTTTTTTTGTTATTTATATAATTTTGTTAATATAAATAAGTAGACAATTGTAGACTACTTGAATACTACTTGATTACTTGACTTACTTGAATTGAAACATCGACGGAAGTAGTTAATAAAACATTTTAATTTCTCCTGAGCTATTTTACCATTATCTAGAAACACCCTGAAAAAAATATATACATATTACATAATATTATAGTATGAAAAATTACTTGGCTCTAGAAAAAAGCCAATATCAGCAGAAGAAAATATTTATAAAACTCAAAGAGTCAAAATGAATTATCAAGAGTGTACATAGGGGAAGGAGTTGTAATAGAAGAAACAGGTAGAATATGGAGGCAAATAGATGTGAGATTAGGGAGAACTTGTCAGGGGTTAGCTAAATGTCTAAAAAAGAGTAGTTGAGCGAAAGAAGATTAAGCAGATGGAGGATTAGTAAATAATTATGTCATGCAGTCAATTTTAGTTTGTTATCTAAAATTACAAAAGGGGTTGTAGGCAGACTTTTTGATACATTTTGTTTTTTTATTATTGGGATGTGTTGGAGATGATTATACCAAAAATCCCCAGCCCTACTGCCTCAGCGGCTTTTCCCTTACAGATGAAGACGAGACAGGAACCAGGGAGCCTCTTCCCAAACCGCCTCTTGACTCAACCTTCTCTGACAATCCAGATGAGCCAAACGTCGCTAATGAAAAACAACCACTCCCAGGCCCATCAGGAGTGAAGAAAAGGTGCCTCTTGTGATGTTAGAGAAGTTATTATAATATTCTTGAATAATCCCTTACTTTTAGCATTTCTTATTCATAGTTTTTATTTTAGCATTATCATGACTTTTATTGAACATTTACTCCACTATCCACAGGTCTCCCACACAGCTCTTATAAGGCTAAACAGTAGCTATTTTTCAAATTTGATACTTTTGAATACCTTGTTGATGATAATAACTTGTTACTTACCTGGTAAAGTTGATGGACGGATATGGTAAACTCTCTTTTGCAAAGTTTCTCTCGGGAAAAGTACATAGAAAAGCATTGGCAATAATACAAGCTGCTTGACGCTGTGTTATACTAAGGTTATAAGATTTATGTCTTCTAAGTAGTGGTAATTCACAAGTTACTTCCGAGTCAAGTGATAATGCCAAATCAACAATCCCGGGCAAAATAGTTTCAAAAAAGTATTCTTCTTCAGGTTTTGAAAGAGTCTGAAATAAAAATATGAAATAAATATTTATTTTTCCTCCATTACCTTCTAAATATAATACCCAAAACTGAGTATTAATAGACTTGAAATTTATTGCAATTTTCCAAGACATTAAAATAATTAAGATCATTATTGAAGAATTATGGAGAACACAGTGATCTGTGTCCATTTGCTAGTGAGGGGAATTTTATACATTTTTCTTGTATAAATAATTCAATAATATGTAGTGACAGCTTGTACCAATTTTAAGTCATGTTAATTTATTCTTTTAGTCTGTTGATGAAAAAGATTATTAAGGGTCATTAGGCAGAATATGATCTATAATAAATACTTGCAGGAAAAAGCCCATTGAACAAAAAGCAAGAAAACAGATATGGGGCTGGATTGAAAATATCCTAAGAAACCAAGAAGATTCTATAAAATGAAAGGCTTTAGAGAGGAACTCATAAGGACGGAGAAAAATTAGGAGGCCGAGAAAGACATGGATATAATGCTTGATGAAGCAGTAAGACGCAGAAGCAAGGTATAAAATTATTAGTCAGGAATAGAAAAGTAGTATACATTTTGAAAAGGCCCAATGCTCTAAAGGTAGCCACACACGTCGTTAACTGCACGGGTAAAACTGTACAGGTAAGCACTAGCAACAACCATATCCACACACTAGGTGTTGTTTCGTTCAGTTTTTCTTCCGTTTTTTGTAGAAATTCTATTTTTTTTTTAACAGATTCTTTTGTTACGGAACTTTTCCTTCTTATTATTTTATTATCATGTCTTCTTAAGCTATATTTGTTTTATCTCTATCAAAATACTCAGTAGATTTAACTTTCTAAAGGCACGGATGGCTTCTATACAAGTCTATGAACTCAATTATAAATTATTTGTTATAACTCTTTAGGTCTGTCATTGTGAAAGCAGCAACAAAATTTTTATTAACTACAAAACACAAAATTATTCAAACTAAAATCACTTGAGGTTGATCGGACAGAATTGACACTGACAAAACCTGTCCATTTTAACTGTGTCGTCACACACACAAGCTGGAACACGTTCAAAACGGACGGTTAAAATCAAGCTGCAACAGATTTTTTTTTAACGCCGGCAAGAAGGACGGATTTTAGCCACAGACTGACCATTTGACCCCCACACTTTTACCGGTGGGGTTAAAACTGCCAAAAAAGAACGACGTCTGTGGCTACCTTAACACAGAGTGACAGGAAATAAGTCAAGTGGTTAAAAGATATTCTACAATCACAAAGCTTTTTTTTGTCTCTTTATATTTTATCATGACAGATTTAGATCATATTGGCAGTATGCAGGGAACCCTTAGACAATCTTGCCATAACAGCCAATACAAATAGTTTATGCTAGAGCCAGAGGTTAATTCTACTCCCTGGACCAAATTCATTCACAGATCAAATCAAGAAACTTCAGGCTTATGAATAAGACAATTAGTAGTAGAAACAAGATTCACAACCAGATCGTTCGAGCATAGTCCTAAGTAAAGTTAGATCAAATTTAACATCAAGGGCAAATTACCACAAAGAGTTATTTATTGGTTTCATCATGAATAAGAATGTTCATCATAAAAGAGCAAAAAAAACACTAAATTATCTTTCTGTAAACTAAAATGTCAGCACTCAAATTGGGCAAGTAGCATAGGTTTATAAATTTCATGTCCTTTATTTTTAGAAAACTGAAAAATATTTTCTCGTTTGATATAGGTTTACATGTCTCTGTGATAGCTTCTAGTGTAAATAAAACAGATATCTATATACAGTAACTGGTTGTTACACAAACATGTACCTCCTAGACAATTAAAATACATGTTGTAACCTTACATGGATATTTATCACAGCAGATGTGGCTACAGTAGACTTACAATTAGAATCGATTCTGACTAAGTGAGAAAAACTAAAAGAGAGGCATTGAGAGTTCTAGATTTTTGACTACTAGAAGTCAGATGACACAATCTCGATCTCTCATTGGATATCTACTCCATTTTTATTTTTATTTTCCTTTGCTGTCAGAATCAATTCTAATTATGAAACTACTACAAGCTAATACCTTCTTTAAAAATGTAAATTATTCGAAAATGAGAATTTTAATTATTACCTCAGAGCAGAACCTGTGAAGTGCAACAAAGTTCCAACGGTGGTAGTTTTTTCTCCAAGCGTAGCTAAGGATTGCTTGCTGAAGATCGGTAGAGCATGTAATGTTAGCTGACAACCTCTCCTTAATCATTCCCCAGGCAGGCACTTTTCTATCCTAGTGGTTGATTAAATTTATGATAAACAAAACAGCATTTTGTGTGAAGTAGTAAACATATTTAAATACAACTCTGTCCCAAAAATACGTATAAAAAATTCATAAATTTTTTATTTTACATTTTATCATTTAAAACAATTTTGTCTCCCTCAAAGTACTCCCCCCCCCCCTGATAAAACGCACTTGGCCCAACGCCATTTCCATTTTTGGAAACATCTTTCAAAGTCCTCTACTTTAAGGCTCTTTAGCTACCTCGTCATCTCTGCTTTTATGCCATCTAAGCCCCCCAAAATGGCGCCCAAAGCAAATTTTTGCACTTTGGAAACAAAAAAAGTCACTTGGTGCCAAATCGGGTGAATATGGAGGGTCAGTGACAATAATAGAGCTAAGCACCAAAAACTTGCGCACAACCAACGCTGTGTGTTTTTCATTGATCTTTTTTGTATAGTGTTTTTTTGTTTTCCCCGCCGACGTGACACTTAGAAAGGAGTTGGATCAACAGTCTGTAGAGGATGAGTGACGACACCTGCGATGCCCTCCACCTACCTCAGGCTTGCTTTGATTGTTGGGGGGGGGGGGGGGGGGGGGGGGGGGGGAGCTCACTGTCTAGTCTCCTCACTTCCTACATAAGTCTCTATAATTATTTTATAGGTATTTATGGGACAGACCACGTAGTGTAAGTCTTTAGGTGATAATCTAAGGATGTTTCATCAAGACGAAAATAATGATTGTCTGTTTCAAAATTATCAAATATAGTCCATGAACAATAATACATAACACTTATAAAAAAAATAAGTTGTACAGAATATTGTTGTGGTTAGCCAGATTATATCTTCCTCCCTTCAACAAGCTTTTTTTAACATTTTATTTTTCATTTTTATAGATTTAATAATACATGTTTAGATTCTCACAATAAATGGTATATTATCAAAGCGAATCAATTTTTTTTTACTTCTAAGAAAATATTTTGCATCTGAAAAACCCCCAATTCTAACATTTGGTGGTACTCAAGTCGCGACAAGAGGAAAATTTTGTCAAATAAATTCTTATTACTTATCAATTACTTTATATTAAATTATAAAATTGAACTATTAGATATCGATAGTAATGCCTTTCAATTTTACTTGAAGCTAACTGTTCAATAATTATTTTGAAGATTTTGTGAAATATATCTATACCAAATTAAATCTTGAAAAAAAGAAATTAATTATTTTAGTGCCAAACTACATGTAATGTAGATGAAAGTTGGATTAGAGCAATAAAGTTACTTTTACTCTTTTTTAAAATGAAAAGTCAACTTTACCTCAGATATATTTACAAAGTTACTTTTCGAGCATGGAAGTCGAACATAGTTTTCATCCCATTTATCTTGATAATGTTTAGGATAAGGTGATGGACATTTCTCAGCTTGTACAGGCAACTGTAACACATTTACATCCATATAAATTTATAATTGCTATTGCCAATCAATAATTTATGTTATGTATTTCAGATTGTAGAATACAATACATTACAAAGAAATAAAGTAAATTTGTACTTAAAATAAAAGTCAAAGATTTTCTGTTACTATAGTATTACTGGTGTAGTGATAATGCTAAAGTTATTAAAAATAGTATTAATAAAAAAGACATGTACCCTAAAAGCAACTGTATGAAATGAAGAAGGTGCAACACTTGGTATCAAATTATACTGCAGTTTTCGTAAAGGATCCAGCTCCACACCTCTCCATGCTAGAAAAAAATTAAAATAATATGATAAAATATAATAATAGTTCATAGACAAAGAAGAATGGAATGATGATACGGTTAATTATTATTATTTAAGTAAGGCTGCACTACAGAAGGCAAAACGGAAGAGGATTGTGAATCGTCAGTTGGGGCAGTGTGTTTTCAGTGTGGCCACTAAACATCAAATCTCTACCCTCCTACAAAGTTACATGAAAGGCCCAACTACCTTGGAGGTTGGAGGAATTAACACACTGAACGGATCTTAGGATAGCAAAGTGTGTGGCTGAACTGTAAGGCTATGTCCTAATTGGTGGCCATCGTACGAATAAATGAACGTGCGATCAACGGCCGTATATTTCTTGTCGCAATATAAATTCATTTAGCCGTACGATGTCTGTCGAAGAAGATGCATTGTTACTGCTTAGTGGAAATGTTTTTCTCAGTTCCTTTGCAATGAGTTCTTCGGTTAAAAACCATAAATCTCAATAATAATACTTATAATGAGCCATATAGGTATGGAGAATATCACCATCTCTACTTTGAGCTACAGATGCTCATTTTTACCAAATACGAGGATGTCAAAAATGTCATTTCACTACATCTGCAATGAAATACGTTCTGAATGCAGGCATAAGATTTTGGAAATTGTCTCCCACTCCTGGTTAGACTTATTTCGATTCTTGTAGTCTTCGCATCTTTTGTCCCACACTATTGGATGAGCGCGAAATTCCATAATTAATATATTTTCAATAGAAATAGAATTTTCAGTACTCATCATTTAACACACGATCTTGACACTTGTACGACTAAAAACAAACTGGTTTGTTTCTAGCCGTACCTAACTTACCTGAGGTTCGTCTGATCTAAATAAAGGGGACACCCCCATAAGAAGCCCGTGTTTGATTCTAATCTACGAAGCGTCTAATACGATGCGATAGCGAATCAAACAAAGTAAGATTGTACGATGAGTTCGTGCGAGCTTCTTATCATTCAATTAGGACACTTCCCTTATTTCCTATAAATCTCAATCTCTTTATTCTTTTAGACTTAACTCCCTCAAGAATGATAAGAGCATTAAGCTCATATTGACATACCTAAAACACCACCATTCCATAAAATATAACCTGATCAGCAATCAGAATTGGGAGCAAAAAAATTACCTAAGCTTTCCGGAAAACTACCTTACTCTGAAACCTGTGTGGGCAACCAGTTGCCTGCTTTTACTATGGCCACCCCACTTTAGCTACACAATTATTTATATTCCGATATGTGTGGCTCTGAACCCTACCCTTAGATCTGTTATTGCTATACTCTCTAAGGTTATAACAGGATAGGCCACAAAAATAGTTAGAAGAGCTATGGGCATTAAAAGAAATTTCATATTTTAATTTAAATGCCTGTTTAAATTTTAACTAAAAAATACATGTTTGCTTGATC
The DNA here is from genome assembly GCA_951217055.1 of Gerris lacustris. NCBI lineage: Eukaryota > Metazoa > Arthropoda > Insecta > Hemiptera > Gerridae > Gerris > Gerris lacustris. The sequence continues at coordinate 45,012,937 of OX578276.1, forward strand.
TGAAATAAAATAACACAATAAATTCATCTTAACAAGTAGTAACGAAAGGGAGAAGGACCCACAAGTTTCATCGATAGAATATAAAATCACAATTATGCAGGGAGCACATTAAGACTCAGACAACGCAGGACAAGACAGTTTTTTAGAACCGCTAAAATATACAAGACCATACAAATTATGCACTAGATTCACGAGTATAGCCCTGCCCTGCTTTATGTCTATATTAGCGGGGTCTCGTACATTTATGCGGTACAAAAAACTGTTCTCTCAAAAAAAAGTGTGTCAATGTGCGCCCAGATTTATACATTTCATCTTCAGTAGTACCTACACGAAAGATTATCGAGGAATATTAAATAAACTGCTACAAAAAAGAGGAGGTTCAATTTTACCATATAATTCGAAGGATAACTACAAAATTGTACACTATAGCAATTAGAAAGAGATGTGTTACATATTGTATATAATAATCTTTTGGAAAAAGCTTCACAATTTCTCTTTTTATTAAAATATGAAATAATATCTTAAAAAAAGAAGACATTCAACTTTAAATAGCAAGTGGGTTATCTTTATGATATTTACAGAGGTTAACAGGTAAAATGTAGAACTGATAAAACATAAGTTGCTTAGTCGTTCTAATTAGTAAATTCGAGACAAGTAAGACATAAATACACTTAAAATATATTTTTATCATACCTATATCTTTCTCTGAGAGGCCGGAAGCTTCAGTTTGACTGTCTTCCAGGGGTAAGGAATCTTCGAACAAATCTTGAGAGCATTTGTCGTTAGACATAGTGAAAATATGAGAAAACTAAGATATCCAGTAAAAACTGCTCACATATCTTTAGGCACTTCAGTTTATGTATATATTGCAGTAAAACTTGGGTTTTTAAAATTCATTATCTAACATAACACTTCTTAGTCACCACTTAATTGTTTAAATCTTTACACAACATGTGTTAAATAGTTATTTAAAACAAGATGTTTTTGAATGGAAGTGGAAAACCACTTAAAAAGTGCAATTGCCACGTTTTTATTCAATCAAAATTTCAATAAAAACTAATCAACAAACTATTTTTGAGAAAGAAAACATAATAAAAAACTCAAGTTGTAACGCAGGATGAATAACCTGCACAAAAATAACCTACATATCCATACAGAATTTTGGCGGTGGGAACTGGCAACCGTAATGTAGCCTTTAGTATGAAGTTATAATACATAAATATTCAAATTGCTTCAAATAAAGATTAATCCCATATAAACCTTAGAATATTATTATTTATTCCTAAAATACTGTCCTAATCTTTGTCTTCGAATAGCGTGATAACCATAATCTTCCATTTCAATAATATTAGATAACTAGATTACAAACTATTTGCACTCTAATCTTAAATATTATTTTCTTACTTTCTCATAAAAAGAGAAAGTATTGTGATGGCGTGTAAATTCGATTTAGAGATTTTGATGGATTTACACGTTTTGAGGTCCCCTGAGTCCAAAAAAGTGGTTTTTAAAAAATGTCTGTCTGTCGTCTGTGCAGACGCCTGGAGCCTAAACTACTGGGCCGATTTTGACGAAATTTGGCATACATGTTTAGAAAAATGATACCCCGAGGCGAAATCGAGATATGAATTTTAGCTCATAATTTGGGGGCGATACCCCCCAAAAACTCTGAAAAAAATTATTTCTCGAAAACGGTTCCGACGATTTTGGTTAAAAAATTCTGAAATGTATTCCACTTCAATAAGAATCTAATTATGTAATGCTGTTTACCCGGGAAAAATCTAGTTCCTGAGAAAAAAGCTTAAAACGCGGACGGAGAGAGCCCGGGTTCTATTTCCCGCCCAGGAGAAATAATTTGTATGATAAATTTTGATGAAATGTTCAATAATAATAATAATTAAATGTACAATAGACATACGAAAACTAGTAAATGGGAAACGCTGGGCTATGTAATTATGAACTCATATAAGAGAAAGTTTGTCTGAGTTGTCTCGGACCAATTTTTTTAATTTATATAAACTAAATTAAATTAAAAATAATCTATTAATCATCGGTAAATACGCTATCACGAATTGACTGTGCTATCTGGCTGGCATAATATAGTTAACAAAAAAGGCAAGTATAAGACGTCAGCTCATTATTGATAAAATAAGAAGATAATTGCCTAGGATTCTTGGCTTTCATACTTGTTACTGCACATCCTAGTTCAGTTGCCTTGTTCATCGATCAGTAGCAACTTATAATGCCTTCAATGACAACTTCATTTGTTCGATCTTTGTTGTTTAAGTGACGTCATTTAGTTTAATGTACTTTCCTATTCCTGCTTCATGAAAACCTCTGTACCCTCCTAACCTACTTGAAGAAGGCCTTAGCTCTCTATTTTGTTTCTAATTAAAACCTAATCTCGAGGATCGCTAAAAAGACTTGGTTTACCAACATTATATTTTCTCTCTCAGTATTTTGTGTAGTTTACCCCAAAAAGAGCATTAGTAATATTATATTCTATCGTACATTTAATATATTTTGTTTACTTTTGATTTTTGTTACTCCATCCAAATGGGTTAATGGATAATGGATGTTATTAAGTAAATTGCTTGTGGTAAACAAAAATATATTGTTTGTATCTTGATTTAAACATAAGGAAAAACAAAGTTTGTTTGTTTACTATACCCTTAAAACCAAATAATTAAATATTAAATTACAGGTTACAAATCCTAATTTTATTTCTTACTAGCCTTCACCCCGCGCTCCGGGCGAGACTCATGCTAGATATTAGTGGCTATGTTTCCTATTGTCATGCACGCCTATCAATTAAATAAAATGCCTGAAGAGGTTAAAAGCAATTAGTGTGGCACATAGCTTCCTCGAATCCTAAAACGTACGTAGATGATTTTATGCTTTTAAATACCATTATTTCTTATCCAAAGGACGCTCGTCCACTGTTATCTACAAATCCTCCTTTCATTGTTTCGACGGAAAATCGAGAAAAAATAATTTAATTTTTAAAGGCTTAGAATACAATAAAGAGGTTCCCCTAAAAGATGTGATTAAGGACTTTTGCATCAATGTATTAAATTGCCGAGATAATATATGGATTAATCGAGTGTACCCGGGAGGACCACCAAGGGCTGGTGGAAATAGAAATTTATTGGCCAATATGCCAAACGATGAAGATATATATAGATAACTTTATATAAGTTAATAACATTTAGTTTTATATGTTTCTTTATTAAGAGAGAGAAAAAAAATAGTAATAGTAAATTATTAATTAATATAAATTATTGTTTTGTTTTAAATGAAAAAAAAAAAAAAAAATGAGTTTTAACAATTATTAGGGAAATTTTTTTTTGCTTGGTAATGCTTAAGGTGGTAACACTGGTCTAGTCAGCTTCGCTGCAAATGTAATTTTGATGGCAGCCATTTTTTAAATTTAAACAAAATTTAGTCTTTCTTGCGTTTTCGGTAGGTAAAAACTTAGATAGTTTGCTAATATCTGTCAAATTTCGTTTGAATATCAATGCTATAGAGTTTCTTCAAACTTATTTATAATTTGCAGAAAGAATATGGCGTAATTGTTTTGTTTAATGGAGTAAATGTGCCGGTTTAATTGTTCGGAGTTTGTCGCTAGTTTTGGATGTTGAAAATTATCACACCAGTTATTTTTACGTGATTAATTTAACTAATTTGTTATGTATTTATTTAAATTTAATTGGTTTACTGAATTTATCTCTGTAAAGGCTTAAATGTAAGTATTTTCGCTGAAACTTTTCTTTATCTTTGAGGTTAAAATGTTTTTTTTTTCAACAGATTTGGAAACGTATATCGATACATGTAGAGCGTATCGATATCATCCTTTCTCAGAATCTTTATATGCATTTATGCCTGAGATGAGATAACAATTTTAACTTCAAAATTATCGATTTTGTTCTATCATAACTGAAAGGTAACTTACGCTGCAAATCAATCGAAAGCCTCAACATTTTTACGTTGTTTTTTAACTTCTCATAATACCTACTTAGTATAAATAGAGAAAAAGTATTGAAATGGCGCTAATTTTTGATTTTGTTGAATTTACACGCTTTGAGGTTCAAGGACACTTCTGGACTCAAGGATTTCTGCTCTCTGTATAGTCAAGTTTTCAAATTTCAGTTTCGATAGCTAACTTTTCAGGTGCAGAGTGTACAATTTAATAACTGCACAATTTCTTCTTAAATGTGCAGACGCTATTTACTGCAAATTTAGTCAGTATTCAATACTTTTAAACTTTATTATTTTTGAGGTATAAAATGCTTCTTTTGTGCGAGGCATTTCTTGTTTATTTTTGTTATTTTTGATTTTTTTTTTTTTTTTTTTTTCAAATCTTTGTTTGTAATCTATTCTTCTCCCTTATTCTTCCCCTTCTAATTCTAAGATAGATTAAGATTACCTAAGAGGGTGGTAAATCCTAATCTATCCCAGATTGACTATTACCGCTACTTTTAACAGGTATATAATGTTCCCAAGATTATTAATATTCTTTATATTTTTTGATAATTAATACATACTTTTATTTTTACATGTAAGTAGTATTTAATATACAGATTAAGCAATAATTCGATTTTAAAATTTTGTCTACACACGTCTTAAGGTCCCTTTAGTCCAAACAAAAATGTAATTTGTGCAGACGTGTGGAGCCTCAACTACTTAACCGATTATTATAAAATTTGGCAAACATTTTCAAAAAAAATCATACCTGGAGGTGAAATCAAAAAATTAATTAATTCCTGAAAAATAATTATTTCTCAAAAATGGCGCTGACCAATTTTGATTAAAAATCTTAAAATAGAAGTCACGCAAGTAAAATATAGTAGCTGAGTAAATAGCAATAATTATTGTTCATGGAGTTGGGTGTTCGATTCCCCGCTGAGTAGGATTATTTTTATTGAAACCAGTAACACTTAGTCTTAGACTTAGTGTATGAGAAATTGAGAAAGCACGAGTAAGACAAGTGCCGGACACATTTTAAATATATTTTATGAAGATATTATTTTTCAAAAAACTGTGGGAAAGAGGAAGTTATTTTCTGATGATTATAAAATATATTTCGAGATTTCGAGCTTACTAAACTAAAGACAGCGGAAGGATTGCGAACATTCTAAAGAAAGACATTTTTTTGTCTCTAATTCAAAAATTGCTGGATAGTAATCCATTTAAAATATTATCAGGATATATTTAAAATATTGTATACAGATTTACGTTTTAGAAATAGGCAATAATAATTAGGGTCTCATGTCTGTCAGTTTTTCAACAGTGTTGCGATCCATCATATCTTAAAAACTACTCGACCGATTTTGATAAAATTTGGATGGTAGGTTATAATTAGCCCATTGTTGGTCCTATTTTAATTGCTTTCCTTCTGCGTATGCACAAACATAATGCTAATATTAACAACTATATATTTAAAAATACGGGAAACCGATTATGACGAAATTTGGATGGTTTGTTATAAGTATAGCCCATAGATGTTCCCATATAAATTCAAACTGTCTACGCCCATTTTATATTGCTTAAAAAAATGAGAAATAAGAATGATCCCACTGGAACTTGAAACAGATCCAACCCTAATTTGACCATTCGTCAAGTAATAGGATGCCAGGAAGCTATGTGCCACACTAATCAGCAGACAATATTTTTTCTTTTACATTCGACCGAGTATTGCCACTTGTACACATCTACTGAATGTGATCATCAGAAAGAATCGGAGGATTCAAACACACCTGAAATGTTGGGGTTTGGATCTTGGTTTTAGGCGTGTTGATTAGATAACCACTTGGTTTTACTGACCCCCTCCCCCCCCCCCCCCCCTTATAACTACTTCTTAAATTTTTTTTACACTAATTTGATTCATTTTGTTACTATATAGTTTATTATTACTGGCATATGCCTTTATAATAACCAATAAACTAATAACTATTTATTTTGCTGTTGTTGTTGTAATTATTATTATGTACCTATTTTTTCATCGTAAAATCTATGTCGTGATGTTTCCACAAAACAACTCACAACTCTCTACGTGTTCTTTTATTAGATATAAATAAATAATACTGTTTTTATTTTTTGTTTCAGGACTGCGGTTTGTGGTGCTGCGTGTGCGATTAATTTTTCCAAATTTTTAAAATCACGTGAGTGATATATTTTTACCTTGTGCGAATGAGTATATTTGTTTAGTTGATTTATTTAAAAGTAAACGGGATATTGTGTAAGAAGCTTTTATACATTGTTCTGAACTTCAATATTTGATCTCTGCTGGTCGACGCATTGACCGAGTCAACTGTTCATCTTAACTGGTACATTTTAACTTTTATTCCAACTAACTCTAAGTTCCTTTCTCTAGTTTAGTTCTAATCTATTTTCAAGCTTTATTCTCTATTCGTGTGTTGATTTATGATGTATTAATATTTTTAACAAGTTTAGAGATCACATTCTCGAAAACAAATAGATTATAAACTTAGTTTTTACCTAATAACTGTGTAGAACATCATTTATTCGACGTTAATTTTAGTTGGAGTCGAAAAATGTTTATTTCTATTTAGAATTAATAATTAAATATTTATTCTAACAATACTTTTACTCATTAATATTTTCTATATGCTTGAAAGTGCTCTATTTATTTTTGAAAATAATTAAAATGAATATTGAAAATAATAATAATAATAATTCCTGTAATGACCTAGACTGTTAAGCGGGACGACCTCCCCCCCCCCCCCCCCCCCCTTCAAAAAAAGGCCTCTCCTGAGGAAGTAGCTTTGGGCGTGGTCAGTACTTGGATAGGTGACCGTTTTGAACTAACTGATTTAATAAATGGAATTTTATCGGGTTTCTTTTATATTTTTTCCCGGTTCCAACGATATGCTATATGTCAAAAACGTATTTATACTTTCGTTATTATTTTATTAACCGTCAAATTTTCAAAATTGAAAAATCGATATCTTCAAAATGGCAGCCAATATCAATATTAAATTTGGTGGATTTGTTTCCTTATGTCATACCATACAGAGGTACATTCGTGCCAATTTTCAACTGTATCGGACAGCTTTTCGATTTTTTACATTTTCGTTGACTCAGCAAACTGGGTTCAAGATGGCGGAAAATGTTGATTTTCTAAACGGCACAACTAGAAGGAAGGACTGATTTTTCTGCGAAGTTTCAACTCTCTAGTTTAAATACCCTGGGCGCTACAATGATAATACACATACAGACGTCATGCTGAAAACCACTCAGGAGATCTTAAAAACACCCAAAACGGATAATTTAGTTGAAATTTCGAAAAGAAATTGGAGTGAAAACTTAACTTTTCCGTGTCATAGATGAAGAAAAGTAAAAACAAAAAAATAATAATTTGATCTTAAATGTTGCGTCGAACATATTTTCAATTAGATAATATGGATATTTTTTTATCGTATTTAGGATTAGTTTAATCGCTTTACCACCACACTGCCCCCAGGGGAAACATCAATTACACATCACTATTATTATCATTTCAGAATACGGGGTTTATTGAAATTTCACTTTAGATCTCAAAAAGTATCAGATCTACTTTAAAGTTGTGAAATAACGCATTGTACTAAGACAAGAGTGAATATTTTCTTTTAGTAGGGATTCTAAAAGGGGTAAGATGGCTTGTTTTTGTCTTGGAGGGTTGGATTTTTAGCATGATGTTAGAGCTCACGTGAGACGACTACTTTGAAACGCGTGTTAGTCGCGTGGGTTCGAGGAGCCTGGCACCCTTGCCATGTGGGTCACACGACATCATTCCAGCTAGGGGAACATTCAGAGTAAACAGCTTCTTTTTCATAATACGTACTTAACTCCGGGCAAAGTAAATGTAGAGTATCTAGACCTTAACCCTTTAACGTAAGCTCTATTTGTATAGCCACATGTTGTTAAAGAGTAAAAAAATTATGTATTTATATTTTAGAGGACCATTCATACTTTGAATTATATGATGTCTTCACAAATTTTTATTGTTAAGAAACTAGATTTAAGAGCTATGACAATGTTTAATGCTTCCAAGCGTACCGAAGTAACGGAAGGTATGTGATCGTTCTGAAGAAAGGACATTTTTTATGTCTACCATTTCAAAAATTGCAAGACAGAAATCTGTTTCAGACATCAGGGAACATTTTGGGTGACTTGGCCGTTTGTCGGTATGTTGGTTTGTCTGTCGTTCAATTTTTACTATTCAACGTAATCTTAAAACCTACTCGTCCGATGTTAATGAAATCTGGATGGTAGGTCATAATTAGGCCATTGTTGGTCCCATATAAGCATTTACCTTCTGCGTCTACTTATTTCTTTTTCCCATGCGTATAAACATACTTTTTATGTACACCTATACCTTCAATAGTACTTATCTATGTTTTTTAAGAAATTTTAATAGTTTGTCGAAAGTAATCCGCAGGTTGTCCCAGATTAATTTCGTCAGCTTGTGCACATTAATTTTTGCTAAATTGATACTTTTAGCATGTAAAGAAACAAAATATTTATGACAGACAATTAAAAAAGGGGAATAATTAAATAAAATAGACAATAATGGATCGTATCTGATGAAAATTGGGCCAGTATGCTGACTCTGAATGATAGATCTGGTGTGTGGCAGCAGTTAAAGCCATGTCGTTAAAACAAGTCACCTCTTTGAAGCATGGAGAGACTTTGAACAAACATGACGAGCCTGGCGTTATCAGTCGCCGCGCTAACCTCCCCGTGCAACAACAAGGATGGGTCTCCGTCCGTCACTTCCCTCACCTGCGTCTCATTATGTGCCTAGCCTTAAGGAGTAATCCTGTTTCCTCATGGCTCTTTTACTACAATCATCCTCTTCAACTATCAGCTCATCACGATTAACTATTTTCTTGATTTTCAATATTTATTGCATTACGCTCGCTTCAATGAAAGAGCCACGCGATGCTAGTGTATAAGCATGTGTCTGATTCCAGTTATCTAGTTTTTTGTTACACATTTGGATCATTTCTTCAGTCTTCAGACTTTTCCTTCTCGATTTTTCTTCACAAATCCTTTAAGTTGGTTCATTTAATAATACTAAGTCATATATATACTTTAGTATCAAGACCACCATTCAGATATGCAGTAGTTACATCCATTTGATGCAAGATAAATTTTAGCTCGACAGATAATGCCTGAAGTAATCTGACTGAACTAAATCTCACTTTCGGGGTTATTTTTATATTTCGCATTTTCGTTGATTTATTTTATTCATATTTACTGTAGCAATAATTCCATCCTGGTAGGGAATTGAACCTGACCTTTTACCCTTTGGAATTATAGTTATTTTATTACAAACAACATTTTACCCGGGAAAACGACTTATATGGTTGATTCGTATTTAAATAGACTTTCTTTTCGAATTAATAGATAAAAATCGTCGGACCCGTTTTCGATTTTTTCCCAGTCTTAAGTGTAGTATAAAGCTAAAATTAATTTCTCTATTCCACTTCGGAGAAGGTTTATTCTGAACATTTAAGCTAGAACTTTTTTGAAGTCGGCTCAGTTGTTTAGTCACCCGTCAGCACAGACGACATGCGACAGAAGAGAGAAATTTTTTTTAAAAAAAAACCAGTGTCTTCTACAAATTAATAAAAATACATACTTCAAAGTCTCTAAAATCGAATTTTTGTGCAATCACAATACTTTTCTTCTATATACAATGTGCATGAGAAAGTAAATTAAATATATTGTACATAATATAGGTAACTATTGATAATAACTTAAGTAAACAGAATTACGAGCTATGCTAAAAGTTTATTTGATTTTATTGGCTTTCTTAGTTGACTTAAATATAAAGATTTGACTTAAATATTAAAAAATGTTATAAGTTTCTCGTACCGCTCGATAATTAGATTATTAAGTCCATTATTAAGGAATAAGGTCAAGCATAGAGGTGTAGAATGTCCAATTTCGAAAATACTCTTAGTGTTTGAACTTAGTTACAATAAAACGTCTTAAACCTCATCATAATAATCCCCATTATATTAAAAAACATGTATATAATCACTATTATTTGTCATCGATTTGTTAAGCGAAACGCATATTAACAAATAAAAATTGGCTATAAAATGGGTTCAACTTCTCAATACGGGCAGGACCCCACGCCATGCACTCATCTCCCCCATCAATTCAATAATAAACATGATACTGTTACTGAAAATCAACTGAATCGAGAGACCCTTTACGCCACTTGATGCGTTTGCATGCGGGTTTCACGCGCGGACAGATTATATCATGCGGGTTTATCCAGACACGCATAACAATAAGTGCACTTTTTAACGCCATTTTTTGACCGTTGAATCTAACAATGATGTGTTCGTGTGGGGTAAAAGACGGAGATATAGGGCGAGGGAGAATACAGAGGTAAAGAGACGAGGGGTGAAAGAAAGAGGGAATATCTCTGCGCTTTTGCACTTCGAAAGATATCGTAATATTTTATTCTTAATATTATTTTTAGTTGAAAATTGTAACCACATCAGAAGATATTGTTTAAACAATATTGAGGATAGTATGTTAATAGATAAATAGTTGTATAAGTTCTTTGGCAGACTTAGGCTTTCCATGTAGCGCCAGAGTTATTTAGTTAGTTATGTTAGAACCAAAAAATTAAAAATTGTACACAAATCCGCCCGTTAATATACTTTATAAAAATTTACTTAAAACTCTAATACTAAACAAGATTTAACTTGTCAACTTCATAAATATTCCTTAAAGAACAAAATCCTTATAAAGAAAACTATTTCTCATAAAAATAATATATATTATAAAAAAAATTCAATATCCTTAGTTCAATTTTTGAACGAACACAAAAATAAATTAAACTCCTTACCATATTTACCTCACACTGCCTCGCTGGTAATATATAGAAAGCGATATTACTTTTCGTAGAATTCATTACTTTAATTTAGAAAAAGGTAAGAGAAATAAGAAGAGGAAAATAAGCTCGGCATAATATTACTTGTGAACCTTACTTTCTTCTATTTCTTGGGGAAAAAAAATCCTTAAAAGAACAGAAAGAATAACATATATATTAATATATTATTATATATTAATTATATGTGTGTGTCTATTTAAATAGTGATTTAGATATTTGTTAAATTCAAATTTCCAATGGATTCTGTTATTATGAACGTAACATAAAAATAATAAAAGAAACTATTAAATAAGGTATAAAATAATATAAATAAACTGATTTATTTTATTATTTCAAACTCTATTCAATTAATTAATAAGCTCAAACAAATAGGGACTAACGATTATTGTTAAATCCATTAAACTAAAATGTATTGATAAATGAAAACAAAAAAAGATTTATGGTTTTATGATCAATGCGAGCTTATTTTAACTTAAAAATACTATCCACTCTCTATATATTTTTGCTTCCTAACTTATCAAAGCGCTATGATAATTTGAAAGAACTTTTATATTTTTTTACTCCAAACTACATCTTTCTTAGACAGAACTGCTTTTCAGACATCAAGAAACATTCTGATTTTCTTTTGTCGTTCTGTCAGTCAACACTTATGTTAAAGTCAATATTTTAAAAACTATTTTTCTGATTTTATTAAAATTTGGAAGGTTGGTCGAAGCAGACTTTTAATTTATTTAGGAGGTATTCCTTATATCAGAATTACCTATTTATCATAATCGTAGTTTAAATGGAATATGTATATTATTTACTTTTAGATATGGTTTTCTTTTATCTTTAATTTTTGTGAAAATTATTGGACAGAGTTTATGAATTTTTATTCTATTGTTCCTCATTTTGTATACTTGTACTTTTAATATTGAATAATAATAAATTTGTCTCCTCTGGAAATGGAAACTTCTTCAAAATATAACATTTTTAATTTCTAGTGGGTCTCATTATGTTATCATTCATCCAATGAAAGGGCAAGGAAGTATTGTGCCTCACTAAATATGCAATTTTTTTTTAAATTATTGTATTTTAATTTGTCTTTTTCTTTTAACAAATTACTTTGGTTAAGTATCCTCCACGATTTCTATTATTTAAATAATTACCAAAGAACTATATTATTATTATATATCTTGGTTTTATTTTATTTTTTATTTTTTGGTCTCTAAACAAGAAATTTGTTGTTTAAATGGAATTTGAATATAGCAATATTCCATCGATTTTATAACAATAGTTAGATTATTTCGAATATTGATGGTTTATTGGTCGCGCACAAACTCGAATAGCTTGACTTAAGCAAATCACCTCGAGAGGCATTGAAAAAGTTTTCTCGCATTATTATCATATATCAGTTGCACTCGCAAAAAATAAATTATAGGGGTATTCGCGTATTCTTACATTTATAACTAGGCTAAGCTTATTTATCGCCTGATATCTATCATATACGAATCAATTGAGTTGCAAACAGTTTGACCAGCCATCTTTAGGGTTCAAATCATCGTCACATATGTCCGAGTTTAGATATAGGTTTTAAGCGAGAACGCTAACCACTTGGCTGCGCCGATCTCGACTTATTGGTTCCCTTCTAATTCTATTATATATTAATGATGTTCTTCAGCCTTTGCTATTAGACATTTATCTCTTGGCAGTAATCACAAATAATCTATTTCGTGATGATTTATTAACTGGTCGTCCAAGAATTTAAAATTTGTAAAGCATATTGTTCAATATTTAAATTAAACATCTAAAACCCATGAAGTAACAAATTACAAATAAGAAAAATTCTTTGAAGAATATTTCCTTATTATAGAAAATGGTCTTTAGCTGAGAACTTTTTTTTTTATATATGTGTAAGTTTTTCTTGTGTCATGTGTCATTAAATATTGTCTGGCACATATATCATGGTGATTACCGTGACACAATTTTATAAATAACTACGTTATTATTTTATTATTACTATTTTCTATTTGATTAAAACGAAGAGAGACAATAGATCCTGTTCCCTACGTCTTTATTACACTGACCTTTATTCTCCCTTTGTCTTTTATCGTGTTTGTAGAAAGTCGTAAATTCGTCAGGTGTTTGAATGTTCCGTGCTGTGTGCCCTAGTTTTCTGTTATAGTTTTGTCGTTTCTTTACCCCTATTATCCTGTTGTCAAGATGTAAAGAGAGGCAGGTGTTGTTACGGAAACATCTGTTTTACATTTTTCAATATTCTTAACTAGACAATGATAACACCTTTTCTGGACTTGAGTTGACTTCCCAGCCCTGACCTCGATGGACCTCGCTCCCATCATTTTCTATTTCCGGCCTTTCAGTGTATATTATCAACACACACACACACATATATATATATATATATATATATATATATATATATATATATATATATATATATATATATATATATATATATATATATATATATATATATATATATATATATATATATATATATAATATATTGTTATTTATAAAAATTAATATAAATAATATTAAAAAAAAAGAAGTTAATATAATGCTACCTATTTATTTTCTAAACTGTATGTTCTTATCGGTGAGGTATTAATAAACTAGTAAATGTTAGTGAATTAGGGGATTGCCGCATTCGGAACTATCACCCCCCCCCCCCCCTCCTCGTTTTAGGACTGAGGATAGCCGATTCGTGAGTACCATCGTCGATAGCCACAGCCATGATGTGAGCAGGGTCAAGAGCATCTTCAGATACGCAGGAGTACGAGATAAGTCTGGTGTCATTGAGTCATACTAATTTTCATAGAGAGCTTTCATTTCAAAAAATCGGTCCGAGAAAACTCAGACCAACTTTCTCATATACGAGGTCATAATTATTTGGCCCAGTGTTTTCCATTTATTAGTTTTCGCATGTAAATTTAATTATTTTTTTTTTTTTCATTTGGGTTTTAGTCCCGATCAACTGCCAGGGTTATTATAGGACGGGGGTTATCCGGGCACTTTACTCATTTAATCGGGTGAGATCATCAGTGTGCACACACCATGTCTTACCCCACTGGGATTCGAACTCACAGCCGGGATTTAGACCTTGGTTTCAGAGTCGAGTGCGCTAACCCCTCGGCTACACCGGCCCCCTAAAACATGATTTTTATTGATTTTTAATGATTATTAATTTAATTATTATTATTATTATAACAAAATTTAATTATTATTGAACATTTCATCAAAATTTATCATAAAAATAACATCTCCTTGGCGGGGAATCGAACCCGGGCTCTCTCCGTCCGCGTTTTAAGCTTATTTCTCAGGAACTAGATTATTCCCGGGAGAAAAGCTTATATCGTTAGATTCGTATTTAAATGGGCTACATTATAGAATTATAGAATTATTTCGAGAAATAATTTTTTTCACGTTTTTTCAAAGTTTTTGGGCGCAACCCCCCAAATTTAGAGCTAAAATTCATTTCTCGATTTCGTCTCGGGGTATGATTTTTCTGAACATGTATGCCAAATTTCGTCAAAATCGGCCCGCAGTAGTTTAGGCTCCAGGCGTCTGCACAGACCAACGACAGACATTTTTTAAAAACCACTTTTTTGGACTCAGGGAACCTCAAAACGTGTAAATCCATCAAAATCTCAAAATCGAATTTTCGTGCCATCACAATACTTTCTCTTTATATGAGAAAGTAAAAAACAAAACAAATATAAGCACCAGACAATACCGACTTCGGGAATACTCCAGAGTTCAGATTTTAAGTTAAGTTTCCATTTTTCCTCGAGATCCACTTTTTGGTCGACCTTTAAGAAATAATTAAAATTGATAACGGCAGAAGATCTATGAACATTTTTTCCTTACCGCTTGAATACTGTGAGTTAAACTTATATATACTTTCTAACTTCTTAGATTTACGTCTTAATCAATTTAATAATAAAAAGTTATACTGACAGACGCAAACTTTGGAGGAAATGCATTAATCTTTGTATATCTGACTGAACAGTACTGGTTGGATATTCTTATCGCAAGCAACTGTCCTGCTTGAAGTTACTTCCAATCAAAAGTTCAAGAGACGGGTTTATATTACTTCAATTTTTATATCGGGTTACAAAAGCACGTGACTTAAATCGTATATCATTGTAAAAAGCAAGAGTTTCTGGTATTTTTTTCAACCCTCAAGATGTCAACGACTTTATTTTTCATCTGCAAATATACTGTCAAATACAGGGGGATCTCAGTTAGTTGAAACCGATTAGATTCTTTTCGTAAATCTAGCTTTTTTCAGTAAACAGCAAATCGGCTTTGAAGTTTTGCCCCAGTATTTTTTTTTTTGGCTTTCTGACTTTTTCTACTAATTGGGGAGGGCGAAGAGGTTAGCAGAGCGTGCTGGTTAGGGGCTTATAGCCTTTGAGAATCCAGAACCTACTTTTTTTGTGAAGGGAAAAAATGCCTGGGCCTTTTCCTGAGTTTCCTATTTGTTTTCTCTCTTTATTGCTCGCCAAAACTTTTTTATTTCCTTTGCAGTTGTTGAGAATCTACCATCACTTAGAGTGTTGTTTCTAACTTTCCCAACAATACTTCAAGCATCAAGTTTAAAAACGGACCAAACGAAAACACTTTTCACTGTTCCCTTTTAGAGGAAGGAAAAATACAAACAAGAGTTTTTTCTCTTACATAAAAAAACCCTTGAAAACGGTATTAAACCGGAATTTTTACTCATTTATACTATTTCATTTTATATTACTTATTTATATAATATTCAATTTCTTACGTAATTCTTTTTGCTATTTTTATTTTGTTTAGACCATTCTTTATGTTTGAGTTTTTAAATAAAGACATGTTTACGCCTTTTTTATTCTTCTTTAGTCATTCTTGAGTTTTTGAACAAAGTTGACTAACAGCCTTTGTGACATAGACTGTTTTCCCATGTCTCTGAATTCAAAGCCTCCAACACAGAAATCTGTTTCTGACAAATAATGGTCCCGTGCCTGTCTGTCAGACTTTCCACAATTTGTGCGAACCATCATTTCTTAAAAAATACTCTTCTGATTTTAATAAAATTTAGATGGTTACAAGTACTTCCCTGTGATGTTTTGGAATAAATTGTTAAAAATCGGTCCAAATAATCGAACAAAACTATCTCATATATTATATACATATTGATTTTGTACTTAAATTCCATAATATCTCATATAATTTATTTATTTTTAAACATATTTAAAAAAGGTTAACAGGTGGTTGCTTATTTTTGCTTTCCAATTTCAACAAAATTGGATAAAGTTTTTTCAGTACCTCGGAAACTAAATTTTTCCCGGGAGAACGAACTATATCTTAAAATCCACATTTAAATAGATAGATACATTTTAGAATTGTTAATTAAAATGGTTGAAACCGTTTTCGAGAAATAATGGGTTTTTCACGGTTTTCCAAGATTTTGGGATAAGCGCCCAAAAACGTGAAAATCCATCAAAATCGAATTTCCAAGTCACTACAATACTTTCTCTTTATGCAGGGTGTATCAATTTCAGATCACGATTTTTTTTTTTTTTTTTTTTTTTTTTTTTTTTTTTTTTTTACAATGGTTTATTCACCAACTTAGAGTTAAAATATTTAGCGGATTTTGGTATCGTTTTAAAGCTTATTAGTAGCACAAACTTATCTTTACTCTGAGTTCTGAAATCTAAATCATAACAATCAACTCCGATTTTAACACCTACTTGCTCTTCGCTCAAACAATATGTTTATTAAAAATAATTTCGACTTCAGAAAAAAAGAACCATCACCAGAACTTCCGACCACCATGACTTCAGAAGAAGTATCATTGTTTCTTTTTTTAACATTTTTGAAGTGAAACTTCTTTGGCGGCGGTAGAGTGAATTTTTTCATATAGTGACATCGTGTAACGAAGTTGGCGATTCGAGACTCGTCCAAGTTTCCTACATTTTTACAGATTATTTGTAATGAAATTTGTGTGACGGAAGTAATGAAACGGATATTGTGTTTCGAGACTAATCCTGGTGAAAGATTTATCCGTAAAAAATCTTTCGCCCAGATGAGTTACGAACCAACTACCTTTTGAACATGAAGCAACTATGCTATCCATTACCCCAAATACATTGAAAAGTAGAGTGAATACAAAATTGGTATATAATATTAGTATTTAGTAGTAATATTAGATGTATTATAATTAGACTAGGTTCAAAGCAACGGGCTTAATTGTATACTTACAAAAAAAAAGTAAAAACTAATTAAATTAATTTAAATAAGTTATTATATCTATTAAAAGACCGCAAATCAAAACAAATATTAATTTTTATTGGAATAAATGTGGTTGCCTTAGCGTAGTTTTTGTTGGAATAAATGTGGTTGCCCTAGCGTAGCAATTACAAATCATTTCAAGGTGAGGGACACTACTCGGTTGTATAAATCATTGGTTCTTAACCGGGGGGCTGCGGCCCACCTGGGGGCCTCGAAAGGTATTTAGGTACTATATATATTATATTTGGAGATTTTAAGGGGGCCGCGGTTAAGAACCACTGGTATAAATGATAATATATATATATAAACATTGCTTTAATTTTTTTAAGTGAAACTACTTTGGCGGCGGTAGAGTGAATTTTTTCATATAGTAAAATCGTGTAACGAAGTTTGCGATTCGAGACTCGTCCAAGTGTAACATTTTTACAGATTAATTGTATTATATCTATTTAAAGACCAGCAAATCAAAACAAACATTTATTTTTATTGGAATAAATGTGGTTGCCTTAGCGTAGCAATATTTTTTTTTCAATTAAATTTCCCATAACCATTTCTTAATCCTGAAATAATAAATTCGTAAAAAAAATGAAAGAGAGCAATGCATTCTAGAACTTAAGTTTCACTTCTAATGCGTGAGAGCATCACACATATTTTTTTAAATTTTATTTTTCGCAACGCGGGGGTAGCGGAGGTTATTTACGTCACTGCCTTGATGGAACATCAATATGACCAAAAATCAATATACCTGCGAAAGCATATCTTAAATTCTTTTCGATTTTTTCATATTAAATAAATATATATATATATTGAATGATTTTTTTTGGGTGCGTCCTTTTATAAAGTTCCACTCAGGGGAGTCATAATTTTGTACTTTACCTACATTTTACCTTTTACAGTAACCAAGTTTGGAAATTTCCTTCACAATTTTTTGCCCCACAGTTTATCTTTCAGCATTGGTACCACTTTCAATTCAGTTTTGCCTATTAACCTTTTTGATTGCCTCTTTGATCTATTTTAGCTTTTAACTCAGCTTTGCAGTTGCATTTTCTAGGATAACTTAATAAGTATATTTTACAACTGTGAAGCACTATCTCTTTGTTATTCCTATTGCACTAGGATTTATTTTTTCAGTTTAATATTTCTGCTTTTTTTTTTTTTTTTACCCTCTATTAGTAAAAGGGCTCTTAATAGAAGTTTCCAGACAGCGTGTCCCTCGAAAGTCGATGGGGAAGGTTAGATTAGAATAGGTCTCGTTGTGGTTGGAACATAAAGAACCAAAACCCCTGTTATAAAAGAAAGCTTTTTATTGGAGCCCGCATGTTGAACCCTATAATTTCCTTATCAAAACGTTTGTATGAAGGAACCCTAGGGTCTGGCCTTCTTTATTAAGTGGACTTTTTCACATCGTTTTGTCTTATTTCATTCCACTTTATTTTTTCTCAAACGGACTTTATCGTTATTTCGACAATTTATGGTCTTTTTTACTTTCTCATGTACGTAGTATTTATAGAGAGAAAGTATTGTGTGGCGTGAAATTTCAATTTTGATATAATTGTAACGTTTTAAGGTCCCTTGAGTCCAAGAAAGTGTTTTTTTTTTAAACGTGTATGATTGATGTCTGATATGGCCCGATTTCGATAGAATCATATTCTGAGGCGATTTTGATAAAAATAAACTATAAATTTAGTCCATTTCAATACGTATTTAACTAAACTTTTTTAAGTACGAAACTTAATTAATGTTTCCAGTTGTTAGTTTCATTATGTTAGCATATGTGACGACATCTAGGAAATATTCTAAAACTACTTCTTTGTTCATTCGACTTTAGGGTCCCAAAGCAAGTATAAATCTATCAAAATCGAATTTTTGCGTCTTAAAAATACTTTCTATTTACAATGTACTTCGCATATGGAAAAGTAAATAACAAGAACTAATGGGAAATAATTTGCTTCACAAATCATTTCTTCTTGTCTTAAGGTTTTTTTTTTTATCTGATCTTCCCTGATTGAAGTTGTGAAATATTGGTCTAATGAAAACTTAAGTTATACATTATCCTCCAACTACCTTTAGAGCTTTCAAATTAAGGCAAAATATTCCTTCATACTCTGAACTAACTTTATTAAAGACATCTATAAATTAATTAAACATACCTAAAAACAATTAAAATAGTGTTAATAGTTTCATGAAAGGAGGGTTAATTATACTATATTATGTAGGTTATTACGAATATTTGTTTATAATCTATTTACTCTGTAATTTTTACTTTCAAGTGACGTAATGTTTTAATGGGTCCTCTTTAAATGTAAATTGAAGTCAAACTTTGGGAAACAGATATTATAATGTTTCATTGAAATATTTTCCCCTAATAAAAAAGATATTTGTTCCTTCTTTTATACCTGTGTGGTGAACAAACAAAACCCAGACGTTTAGGCTCCAGACATAACTACTATTCTTTTCTAAAATTATAGAATGTATTATCTTTTAAGTCTGTTGAATATAACATCTAGGAACAAACCATGTGTTTGATATTTAAGTATAAATATTAGCTATTTAGAACTTCCTTTAGTCTCTCTAACCGTCTAGTTGGTCAAATAATTATAATAATTAAAATGCCTGCATTCAGTGTAGACGAGGGAAATAGAAGCAAAGATAACCTAAAACTTAATTTTGGGGACATTTTGATATAGTCTAAGATCCGGTATAGGAAATATATATATATACCCTCATCTGTTAATGATAATAAAGTATATATTTGATAATAACAAAGAATATATGATAGAGAATTTAAAGATTGATATATCGCAAATAGGTTGCTTAGCTAAATCGCGTACCGATGAAAATAAATAATAAAAAGTTTATCAACTTCCCCTTACTTCAACTTCCCCGATGTGTTATTTATGGAAATCGAACATTAGCTGAGAGAATTCACCCCAAGTTTAAAAAAAAGCACCCCATCAATTAAAAAAAAGGGTTGCCTACTTTCCCCTCTGCCCAACTATGAAGTTGCCAGGTATAAACAGGTGAGTAATCGTAATTAATATACCCTCATCAGTTATTATAACAAATTATATATCAAATGAAAGGTAATTTTATTCCCAATCCAACCGTATTAGGATGCCTTATCAAAAAGTTGGTTGAATCTATGGTTGCCTAGATTTTAGATAAAAAATTTAGAATTTAAGGCAACCTAATACGGTTGGATTGGGAATAAAATTACCTTTAATTTGATATATAATTCGATTAAATAACTGATGAGGTTATATTAATTTCGTTTACTCACCTGTTTACACCTGGCAACTCCATAGTTGGCCAGAGGGGAAAGTAGGCAACCCTTATTTTTTTTCCTTGGGGCGAATTCTCTCAGCTAATGTTTGATTTTCATAAATAACACATCAGGGAAGTTGAAGTAAGGGGAAGTTAAGTAAACATTTTATTATTTAACATCATCGGTACGCGATTTAGCTAGGCAACCTATTTGCGATGTATCAATCTATAAATTCTCTATCATATATTCTTTATTATCATTAAATAACAGATAAGGGTATCTATTTCTTATACCGGATCTTAGAATAATATGTTTTAAGTGTTAAAGTAAGGATATTGGTTGATATTGTTAGCTCAGATATACTCTGTGTACCTTAAAAATTATTGTAAGACACATTTCAGCAATTTAATTCCAGGAGAGCTATTCTTTACACACTAAATACGGGATATTTAGCAGTCTTTCTTCAAATAATAAATTTTTAAATTGATTATCTAGTCCAGGAGCCAGGTCGAAAAAACCAGGTCAAGCTGGAAAGAATTTTGAACTTAATGGAATTTTTACAGGTAACTCAGAGGTCCTCTGGGATGCCAAAGCTGAGTTTTCGACCTCGTGGCCCTTGTGCTAACTTGGGGAGGGGGGAAAAACCCCAATTTTTTGGTTTTTCGCCTCTAGCTCAAACCCTACGCGTCAATCAAAAAAACTTTACCAGTGCAATGTTAAAGAGCATCAAATTTCCTATAAAAATCACTGGTCATACGACTGTTTTCACCCATTAGGTACTGTGATACAGCATTGTGAAAAAATGCCAAATATTAAAAAATGTGGATTTTAGCGGAAAAAGCGTGTTTTTGGGCTTACAAAATAGATTTATCATCATAAATTGAGTATTCAACATTTCTATGTATACCATAATAATATGTAACCCCCCCCTCACTGCCCTCTCCCCCCAGAACCAAATTTGAAAAATAATTTCTTAAAATAAAACCTCTTCTTCCCTGAAACATTTAACATGATGCTATCATCAATCTTACTTTAGGGTGGAGGGGAGGGGGAAAGGATCCGCTGATCAGTAGCGTACCGAAGGCAGGGGGGCTGAGGGCGGTCCACCTCAGGCCCCGTTTAAACGGAGGACTTGATTTTATTTTTAAATTGAAAAACCAAAGCAATGTTAAGAAGCGATAATAATGTGCGTAACTTATTGATTACGTAGGTAAACAAGTTATCTATAATTGTGCATATATAATAATAAACAAAAAATGAACATAACATTAAATCTTCGTGAGTCTCTTCGATAAGCGACTCGTCAGCCCCTTCTTCGTCCATGCCTTCCTGGTATAGGTTGTCGAGCAGGTCGTCGGTACCGTCGTCATCAGTATCATCCTCGTTGACGTTTGGCTCGGCGGAATTTTCGCACCCGGTACTTCAAAATTTACTTCAAAATCTATATTATGCCGATGGGCGCTGTTTTTTTTAGGGGTGAAAACTACCCCAATTATCAAAACTTATAAAGTAACATTTTAAAGCTTAAGGTGGGTGAAATTTCGTTTGGATTAGTTGAATAATGATTGTTTTATACTTTCGAACACAATTTCAAAAATATTTCAACCATTAAAAATCAACCCTTGTTAGACCTTATTGTACAAAAAAATATTTATCCTTAAATAAATTATTAATTTATCATATCGACTTAATTTAAGAATGTTGTTGCCTAAAATATTACCAATTTAATTATTTTGCAATTTTTCAACCCTTAAAAACCACCCCTTACAACGATTTGTACCCAAAGTACTAAATGCACACAAATTATTTCATATTCTTTTTTCTGACATCAAACAAAGCACGTATACCAATTTTCATTCATATCGGATCAAAAATAATAATTTTTAGCTAAAACCATTTATTCCTGTTTTTCCATTTTATCCCCCTCTTAAATGAAAATATGACAAGTGATTATAACAACTATTACTGCTCTCTTAAAGAGCTATCCAACGACATTCATCATAAAGGATTTATACTATTTTGACTTTTGTACCCCGTACCCCATACTTCCGCTGTCTGGATATTCTCGAAATGTTGGAGTTAAGCTGTTCTCATGTGTCCCACGTGATCCACGCAAAACCGTAGAAGGGCGACGATCAATTTGAATTAGGGTGGTAATTAGGGAGTTGTTTTCACTGATTTTTTCGTAGAAAAATGTAGGGGCTTACTTTATTTCCATCGTAACTCGCTTAATTTTGATGCTATCGACTTATATATTATAAAAAATGAAAGCTCTTTTTGTCTACTTTAAAAAATCTTCTATAAGTTTTCCTCGTAAAATGCACAGTTTTATCACTATTTGACTCTGAATCTCTCAAATTTAGCATTTGACGAACAAAAGCCAACAATTAACAAGCCGTAGGTCGGTCCGTATTGGTCGTACATGATTTATAAAATAAGGATTTTCTTTCTTTTTTTATGGGCTATAATTTTGTTCTTACTGTTTGTTTGATAAAATGCATATTTTTCGAGTTATTCGCGAAAAACCGACCAAAAAGGTCGAAAAACTTTTACTTTCAATCGCGAATAACTCGAAAAATATTAATTAAAAAAAAAAAAAAAAAATGTATAGATCATTTTTGACTTAGAATTAGCTTTACCATCGATTCCTGTGGTTAAAATAAAATAAAAAATTTCAACCCCCGAGATGGGGTGGCAACCACCCCTAGGGTAATAGCAATGATATATATGATATAGATTTTGATAGTTGGACTATTCTCTACCTACTGTCAAATTTTCAAGTAAATCGATGTATGACGAAAGAATTGCGAGCCAAAGCGCTTAATTTCCTGGACTATTGATATTTTTATTTTATTAAAAGATAAAAAGTCAAAAATCAAGGGAAGGATAGAACTTCTTTTCCTAAGTAATCAATAAGTCACGCACATTATTCGTCATCAAATTTGTTTCTGGGGGGGGGGGGGGGGGGGGGGGGGGGGGGGGGGGGGGGGAGGGCAGTAAGGGGGGAGAGGTTTACAGGGGGTTACATAATATTATGGTTTACATAGAAATGTTGAATACTCATTTTATGATGATAAATCTATTTTATAAGCCCAAAAACACGCTTTTTCCGCTAAAATCCACATTTTTTAATATTTGGCATTTTTTCACAATGCTGTATCACAGTACCTAATGGGTGAAAACAGTTGTATGACCAGTGATTTTTAAAGGAAATTTGATGCTCTTTAACGTTGTACTGGTAAAGTTTTTTTGATTGACGCGTAGTTTTTGAGCTAGAGGCGAAAAACAAAGTTTTTTTGATTGACGCGTAGTTTTTGAGCTAGAGGCGAAAAACTGAAAAATTGGAGGAAAAATTGGGGTTTTTCCCCCCTCCCCAAGTTAGCACAAGGGCCACGAGGTCGAAAACTCAGCTTTGGCATCCCAGAGGACCTCTGAGTTACCTGTAAAAATTCCATTAAGTTCAAAATACTTTCCAGGTAAATCTACCTGGCACCTGGACTAATCCCTTTATTTTTTTTTATCAATCAATGTCAGAATCTTATTAAAAAATGTTATTTCGCTATTATTTTTATATTCACTGTGTAAAATGTATTTTGATCTTAATGAATGATGCTTTTACACTGTTGGTTTATGCTTCTTACAATACTGTTCAGTTGAGAACGAATAATATTCAAGATGTTAATTAATAAAAATCAAGTTACAGTGACAGTTGGTTCATTACACAATATTCATTATCATCTTAGTTACTTTAAATTATACTAAGCTCATTCAAAATGTTTTTGTATATTTAATTTGTATAGTCCATTAAAAAACGGTTAAAAATCGTTTAAAAATTGAAGGTATACTAATTTTTACTAAAAAGAAGTTCTCGTCTACTTCATCAGCTTTCATTAAAATACAATTTGGTTTTGTATTGTGTGGTTTTGAGGTTTTAATATAAATATGCCGAGGGACCTGAGTTAGGACAGTCACGGCAGGCTTTATGAAGTCTTTAATACCGTCAAGTTATCTACTGACACGATGCCTGGAGGCAAAGTTGGAAGTTTTAATGAATCTATTTAGCATATAATTGCTACGGATGGAACTAGAACTTAACATAGTGAGTGGGAAGCCGTGGGCTTGGAAAATCCAATTTTGACTGAGCTCTGGTTCCTAACTTAGCCTTGACGATTCCTGCCCATATTGAGATCAGTCAGGATGATCACCGAATATCACTTTCTAAACTTAGTTTCTAGACGTGCATAAATTATTTAGTATAAATTTACACAAATGACAAATGTAATTGTTCGTCGTAACTTTTCAAATTCCTCTCACACATTTTAAACGCAAAATCATTTAAGATCTTCTAAATCATTGAGACTGCAATTGGAAGAACAAAACAAGAAAGTGTAAGATGTTTTTTGCATAAGCTTCTCATAGGATATAGGATACTTGCTGAACAAGTATACTACGAGAATATATACACAAGCTAATATCCAAAAATAACCCATAAAAACCATATTTATACTTGAAAACAAATAATAACTATAGGAGGGTTCCTAAAGGTGGAACTCACAGTCACACTTAGTGGATCGACACGCTTATCCGTCTGCAGTGGCGCACCCAGGGGGGGGGGGGGCAAAGCCAGACCAAAAATTTAAGTATGCAATTCCGCAGCACGTGTTAAAGTAATAGTGTTGTGATAGTAAAAAAAAAAAAAATAAATAAAAGTTAAGTAATTATATACCTAGTTTAGCACGACATTTTTTTTTTTTTTTGCGTTTAAAAAGACGTTAATATTAATAAATTTGGAAACGGGTTCAATTGTAAAATAAGAATAAGATTTTAAAAATTGCAGATACCCGACCTTTCGCAAGGAAGACTATTTTTTGTACTTATTGACTGAACTATTATATACCCTACTATGTTTATTTTTAACCTAATACTATCAGCTAATTTCTGTTAAACTCAAAACATTTGGCGTACGTATTTTTTTTTTTTTTTTTTTTTTTTTTTTTTTTTTTTTTGTTAATTCGCATAACTAAAATATTTTTAAAATGTACCAATTTATTGTTCTGGCTACTAAAATAAAACATTAATCTATTATAGAATGTGTACAACTTTTAATAAAAAAATATTATTAGTATGTATATAATTCTGTTTAAATAAAACACCCCGGTCTTCATGTCCCGTTCGTAAAAAACTTAAATTTATTTGTATATAATACAGAGCCGGCGCTACGCACAGGCGGGGCAGGCGGCCGCCTGTGGCGGCCAAACACAGGGGGCGGCCGATGACGCCCTTAGTTTGTTCTATTTTATAAATTGAAAAACAAAATCTATAGTAGCAAAATTATAATAATGTGCGTAACCCCCGTACTGAGTAGGTAGTTAGAGATGGAGCCCTAGTAATAACACTCCTAGACAATACCTTATCAGGTGCTGTTTTAGTTAAGTAGAGGAGCTAATCGCATTTCGGGGTTATTCTTGGTTACACCGGTGTTATTTCTTTTTCTTTCTAAAAAAAAACTATCGGCTGACATTACACCTCATATCTATTTTTATTTATTCACTTAACTCTTTTCCTACCCTTTTATAGCTGTAATATTTTCTACCCTTCCTTTAATTTGTTAATTTTTATATGTATCTCTCCTAATCCTAATAAAATAAAAATCGGTCCGAGACAAATCCGACAAAGTTTTTACTGGTCTTATATTACTTTGCTTTGTAAGTTTCATCGCACATTTCCGTTTCCACAATTTTGAACCACTTCCCGTGATTCAATCTTCCCCAAATTTTGCACATAGATATAACTAAGGTGAAGAATACAGAAACCAAAAACAAAAAAACAAAAAACAAAATGGCGTCAAATTTATTTGCTTTTTAAGTTTCATCGCACACCTATTACCCCAATTTTGAACCACTTACCGTCATTCAATCTTCCCCAAATTTTACACATAGGTACAACTAAGGTGAAGAATACAGAAACCAAAAAAACAAAAAATAAAAACAAAATGGCGTCAAATTTATTTGCTTTTTAAGTTTCATCGCACACCTATTACCCCAATTTTAAACCACTTACCGTCATTCAATCTTCCCCAAATTTTGCAAATAGATATAACTAAGGTGAAGAATACAGAAACCAAAAACCAAAAACAAAATGGCGTCAAATTTATTTGCTTTTTAAGTTTCATCGCACACCTATTACCCCAATTTTGAACCACTTACCGTCATTCAATCTTCCCCAAATTTTGCATATAGATACAACTAAGGTAAAGAATACAGAAACCAAAAAAAAAAAAAAAAAAAAAAGTTTGAAAATAAGACCAGTTTTGAAAAATGGCATTTTTATATTCATTATTCATATACGAGTTCATAATTACTAATTACTTAGCCACCAGTGTTTTCCATTTATTAGTTTTAGTAGGTATATTAATTTATTATTCAACATTTTCCTCAAAATTTAAAAATAACTTCTCCTCGGCGGGGAATTGATCCTGGCCTCTCTCCGTCCGCGGTTAAAGCTATTTTCTCGGAACTAGATTTTTCCAGGAAAACGGCTTATTAAAATCGTCTGAACCGTTTTCGAGACATAATTTTTTTCACGTTTTTTTTCAGAGTTTTTGGAGGGTAGTGGCTCCAAATTTGGAGCTAAAATTCATTTCAGGGTATGATTTTTCTGAGCATGTATGCCAAATTTTGTCAAAATTAGGCCAGTAGTTTAGGCTTCAGGTGTCTGCTCATGCGACAGACAGACATTTTTTAAAAACCTTTTTTTGGACTCAGGGGACCTCATAGCTAAATAATATTGACATGCACTATTTTAAAAAGCAGTCAGGTTATATTAAATAGGCTTTGTTCAGCCCTCTGTCATTGTACGGGCGATTGAAAGAGGAACAATTATTTTATTTTAAAAGTTGTTATACCTCAAGAACAAAAAAAAACGAGACTGTCCAAAGTTAACAAAAGTTGGCTTCTTAGTAAAAATTTACTTTTTAATCTAATCTAAAATAAAGTATCGGAGGATCGTGTTTCATTATAATTCACAATATAATGTCCACTAAGGATAATATTAAATATGGTCATAGAAAATTTCAGGGCCCCAGAAAAAAATAATTTATGTATGATTATATTTAAATATTATAATTTTTTCCTTAGATGATATTAATTTTATAAAATTTTAGACATCACAAAATTCAGTTACATAGCCATGTCTCAGTAACAGTTTAGCCCTATTTTTTATTATATCAATGCTATTTTTACCAATTTTAAATAGGAATATTTTATATTAAATAGTAAAATATTAAAGCTTACCAACTTGTAGGCCAACTTTTGTTGAATTTGCATAATCTCTAGGTATATCCATATCCCTATTTTTAGGGTCCGTAGGTGAAATCAAACCGAGAACAATTATAATTTCTTGCGTTTGTCTGACTTTGCCTATAGAGGTCGTTAAAGGTTCTTTAATCCCGAAAGAACCCAACACAAAAATTTAAAATTTTCCAGTTATTTTTTGTGTAATAAGTAAAATAACCCAAAAACATAAATGTAGGAAAAAAATTATCCTTCTTTCACCCCCCCCCCCCCTCCCCCGGTCAAAAAAATTCCTACTTCAATGGGGCGGCCAAAAACCATCTTGCCTGTTGCGGCCAAAAGTGTAGCACCGGCGCTGAAATAACATTTTAGATGCTCTTAGAATAGGCTAAAAAGACGTTTTCATGTAACGTAAACTATAAAAATTTTCCCCCGGACCCCCCTAAAAGAGAGCCCAGCCCCTCTTCAAAATTGGCTGGATCCGCCCTTGATATGAAGTAATTTAAGAACAAAGAAAACCAGACTGGCTAATTGTCTGTGATTATGCTAAGCCCACATTACATCCCCCCCCCCCCCTTATTTTTTTTAATCTGTGCCCCTCCCAAAAATAAATCCTGGGTGCGCCACTGTCCGTCTGTATAGGTAACAATATATTTATATTTTCTGAGACCTGGGACCGAGATTATATGAGAACGTCAGTATGAGTTGTCACGGACACATTTTTGTTTTCGATTTTCAACAAAACTAGATTTATTTTCATCAATATCTCGAAAACTACATTTTCCTCGGGAAAATGGCTCATATCGTTAGATTGGTATTTAAATTAACTAAACTTTAGAATTCTTAAATCAAAATCGTCGGACCCGTTTTCGAGAAATATTTGATTGACGTTTTTCAAAGTTTTTGGGGGGTAGCGCCCCCAAATTTGAAGCTAAAATTCATATCTCGATTACGCCCTGGGTTATAATTTTTCTGAACATGTAAGCCAAATTTCGTCAAATCGGCCTAGTAGTTTCGGCTCTACGCATCTGCACTGACAGACGACAGACAGAAGAGAGATGACAGAGATAGACGACAGACAGACGATAGACAAACGACAGACAGACAACGGACAGATGACAGAGACATTCTTTAAATACCATTTTTTGGACTCAGGGGACCTCAAAACGTGTATATCTACCAAAATCTAAAAAACGTAATATTTTGTTTCTGATTTCAAAAATTCCAAGACACAGAAATCTGATTCGGATATCATGGAACATTTTTGGTTCCGTGTCTGTCTGTCAGTCTGTCGCTCAATTTTTGTAAACCAAAATATCTTAAAAACTACACCTTCGACTTTAATAAAATTTGTATGGTAGGTCATAATTAGCCTATGTTTGGTCTCATATAAGTTTCAACCTTCTGCGCCCATTTGTTCCTCTTCCACATTCCACATGCGTATAAACATACATTTTTATTAACAACTATAGCTTCAAAAGTACTCATCTAATTTGTATAAAACTAGTATAGTTAATCGAAAGTGACCCGCAGATATCCCCAGATTAATTTGAACCGTCTACGCTCTTTATCTTTTGCTAAATTGATACTTTAATTTATGTAAAAAATCAAAACAATTTTGACCGATTAAAAAAACGGGGGAAACCATTAAACAAATCAGACAATAATGGCTTGTAAAAGCATAAAATCAGTAAAGTACAGGATAGGATGCGAGGAAGCTACGTGCCACACCAATTGCCAGTCTATTTTTAAAAATCAATTGATGAGATTTTATGGAATTTAAATGCATTTCATCAAAATGAAAAAGTTTGTTTGAGTTGTTTCACCGATTGTTTTACTCTCTAATATAAAGAACGTGAAAAAATCAATAACATACGATTTTGATAAAAATGAAAAAAAAAAAAAAAAAAAAAAAAAAAAAAAAAAAAATCTAAAATGTAGTCCAATTAAATACAAATCTAACGATATATGCCGTTTCCCCGGAAACATCTAGTTCCTGAGAAAAGAGCTTTACACGCACAGAGAGAGACCGGGTTCACTTCCCCGCCGAGGAGAAGTTATTTTTATGATGCATTATGTATTGTGATAAAATTTTAAATAATAATTAAATGTACCTAAGAAACTCGAAAACTACTAAATGGGAAACACTAGACTAAATAATTATGAACTCGCATATGAGAAAGTTTGTCTGAGTTGTCTCGAACAGATTTTTTTTAAATTTTGTATTTATATATTTTGGTAATTTTAGCTGTTGTTGTTTAGCTGTTGTTGTTTAGCTGTTTATAATAAGTAACTTAAACCTTTTGCTTCCGAGCTTACCGAACATAACGGAAGGTGTGAGAGCGTCCTGAAAAATGAAAATATTTTTTGTCTCCGATTTCAAGAATTCCAAGAATGAAATCCTTTTCAGACATCAGGGAACATATTTTGTTCTGGGTCTGTTTGTCGGTCTGTCGGTCGGTCGGGTCCGCCATTCGCTCAATTTTTGCGAATCAACGTATCTTAAAAACTACACGTCCGATTTTAATGACGGTGGTGAATCTATTCATATATAACTCGCTACTACATATAAAAGTAAATATTAATTTGTTTAGAGACAATAGTAGTTACCACTCATATAACACCAAAACCAAAGACAATCTCATGATTCCTTACCATAGATTATCCAAATCTGAAGTTGGTCATTTTATAATAGGAATAAGATTATATAACCTACTTAGCAAGGACATAAAAGATTTAGACTTTATTGATTTTAAAAAAAGGACTAGACATTTGTTATTAAACAATGTTTATTATAGATTGGAGGAATATTACCAAAAAATGTTTTAATGTTGTGCGTTTTGTTATTTTTAATGTTAATTGTGTTTTTCTTAAATGTATTAGATATACCTGTGACTTGTCCTAATGTTACAAATTAACTTAATGGAAATAAATTTATTCTTATTCTTATTCTTATTCTTAATAAAATTTGTATGGTAGGTCATAATTAATCTTCAAAAGTACTCATGTGATCTTGAATTGCTTGTCGAAAGTAGACCGAATTCATCTTCAACTTTTGCTTAATTGATACACAATTTTGACATATTAAAATAGACTGTCAATTGCTGTGTCACATAACCTCTTCAGTTCTTCGCATCCTCAGAGCAAGGAAGTGGTATAGAGGAAGCAATGCGATTAGAAAAGTGTGGTTCATTATGCTACACCTACCCTTATACTAAACCTCCCAAGCGAGGTCAATCCGAACTAAAGCGAGCTCGCAATCCGAACTAAAGTGATCACGTGGTCACTGGTCCTTGTCTTATTGGTCTATTCCTTGTCCTTCTGTCCTCACCAAGGATCTTATATAAAGGGGATGGAATGTTAAGAAGGGGTTTAAGGCAAAAAAGTGACCCCATGGAGGTAAGAGAAAAAGCATACTGCGCATGCTCCACAACCTTTGAACTGGGACAAATTACCTTCTTTATGAGGTTATAACCTGAAACTATAAACAAATTCTTGGTAACCTATAACCAAGAGGAAGGTAATTTGTCCCATTGGAGCTTCTATTTTACATATCTTCATGGGGTCACTTTTTTGCCTCAACCCTCTATCCCCTTTATATAAGATCCTTGTCCTCACAGACGCTTGTCAATAAATCCTTATCTTATCAGTATCAGTAGCATTTATTTGATACCCTACTCAAAGATGATTGCTATTGGTTATCTAGGAACTGTTACACGCTTATTAACGACATTACTGCCTTTAGATAATTAATAAGGTTAACAACAAACATTAAAGTACATAATATTTATATAGAAAACTGTATTAAAAATAAAAATATTAGATGTCGTAAGAAAATATCACTTATTCTTATCAGCTGATATCAGATAAATTTCGAGTTTTTATCGAGATGCTTTTACAAGCGATTATTGTCAAATATATTTTA
This sequence comes from Gerris lacustris, assembly GCA_951217055.1. Classification (NCBI taxonomy): domain Eukaryota; kingdom Metazoa; phylum Arthropoda; class Insecta; order Hemiptera; family Gerridae; genus Gerris; species Gerris lacustris. The sequence continues at coordinate 45,044,604 of OX578276.1, forward strand.
TTATCCACTCGTTTTTTAAATCTGTCAAAATTGTATTGATATTTTTAAGTGAATTAAAGTATTAATTTAGCAAAATTTAAAGAGCGCAAACGGTTCAAATTAATCTGGGGATATCTGCGGGTTACTTTCGAATAACTATAAAAGTTTCATTTAATATTAAATAAGATAAGTACTTTTGCAGCAAAAGCTGTAAAGAAATGTATGTTTGTGGGCATGCGTGGAAGAGAAACATATGGGCACAGAAGATCAAAACTTATACGGCACCTACAATATGGCTTATTTGAACTAATTATGACCGGCCATTCAACTTTTATTAAAATCGAACGATTAGTTTTTAAGATATCTTCGTAATGTACAGAAATTATGACAGACCGACGGAGGACGGACAAACACGAAAACACACACAAACAAAAAAACTAGTCAGAAACAGATTGCTGTCTTGGAATTTTATAAATCAGAGACATACAATTTTCGTTCTTCAGAACCACATAGCTTCCGTTTTGTTCGGTAAGCTCGGATGCAAAAAATAAATAAATTAAATAACATACAGTTACTTACAAATATTGTTAAGTTTAAATGAAATTTTGTTTAACTTTTTAATGTCAATTGATTAATGTTTTAATATTTAGGACAATACATTATTAATGTTAATTAGGCAGATGAAGGAATAGTACATTACGCGTCGAGTACAGAAAGTAGCATTTTGCATGCGAGTGTGGAGTTTGCACCCGGGCGACAGCGAGGGTAGTAAAACCACACGAGCAATGCAAAATGCCGTTTTCGCACGAGTTACGTACCGTACTTTATCTACAATTATTAGATTTTAATAATAAATACAGAAAAAAATAATAAACGTCCTGTGTGTATGTTCGTATTTCTCTTTTGATAAAGATGACATTAATTCATTAGTTGAATTTTGTGCCGAATTAATTATTTCGGGAGGCGTATATTATTCTACTAATAATCACTTAAATCACTCACACAAAACTTGATATAAACAGTTACTTTTATTAAACAAATGTCAAATTAGTTTTGTTAAATGTAAACAAACTACCCTAGGGCGGTAAAAAAGAGGTATTCTTCAGAATTATGAGACGCGCATGCGCAATGAATACAAGTACGTAAAGAATCACTTTCTACGCATCTAAAAAGAGATACAATGCGTATACTTCCTAACAATCGTAGATAAACTATATTTCATATCAAAGACCTGTTTTTTTCCTTCCGAGCTTAGGAAGAAGTATTGTGATCATTCTGAAAAGGAAATTGTTTTACGTCTCCGAATTAAAAGAATCATAGACAGAAACCCGTTTCAGACATTAAAACACGTTTTTGCAAAACGTATAATCTATTACAACTTATCCGATTTTAATAAAATATATGGTACATCATAATGAGCCTATTGTTAATAATTTTCACCTTTCCCTGTATTAATTTTTAACCGTGTGCGCAAATTTGATATTAAATGAAAATAAATATGTCCCCCTGGATAACAATTTTTTTAATCTAAAAAAGCTTGGTTGGGTATTTCTATTCGATCAATTATTATAGATGTTTTCAGTACAGTTAAACTACACAACTGAACATTCCCCTTTCCGAATTGGAAAATACAAAACAAAACGTGTTATTTTGGTCACAAAGCCTTTCGCTTGGATGTTTGGTTTTTACATTCTGTCAAGTGTTTTTGAACTCAGGGGGGTGAGGATTACAAGTCGCCCGAGGGCCTTGAAAGCTTAAGATCCGGCACATCCAAGGACGGGGCCCGCTCCCCAAACACGACTAAACACGACCCGGCAAAAAAATAAACACACCATTTTGTTTATTAACCACGACAGCCTTTTCTGACGTTATGCTTCGGTCTAGTAAAAACTTCAAAAATACATACCACCAACTTATTACTTCATCAATTATTCATAAACAAGATAATCCTTTAATAACAAACCAAAATGAGAGAGGCTGCGCGAAAAAAAAAACAAAAAAAAAAAAAAAAAAAAACTTAAAAATATGCTAACACTTATATCATTTGTAGTTTTGTTTTTAAAATCCGAAAGAACATTCACCGACCTCGAAGGATGCTTAATTTTGTAAACGTTTCTCGTACTTCATCTGCTTCAAAAGTAGGAATATAAGCAGGAGCAACCTTATGTTTACTGCCCCTAGCTCACAGCTATAAACATATTTACGTTCATTATTAAACAACATCGTAAATTGACCAATTGATTCGTTGTTAAAATATACTGAAGAACAACTCTTTATGAGTGCGCTTGCCCTATCCAAGAGGCATATTTAAAGATAAATTAACTGTCTTTAATCTGCTTGGCAATAAGATTTTTCTTTCTGAGATGGAGGATTTCAAAGTTTGATGATATGGTACTGTTCTTCTTCAGCGTGTTTATGTTTAGCAGATCATTTTAGAGCATTGATTTAGATTAAGCTTGACAGTTAGTTAAGAGCTTTAAGTTAAAACTTCCTTTTTGTGAAACATTCAAAGCATTTAGGCCGTCCCAGATTTATTTAAAATGTGAGTTTTACATAAACATTACGTCCTTTATGAAGTGTTCTTCAGCTTAGACGCATTTCATATTAATAATTCAGCTGACAAGGGGTATTACCGAAAAGAGAAGTGGACAATTAGTCCATATTAGTCACGGATCTTGGGAAAGATTTGGAGTAGGAAAAACTCTGTCATCAAAACAAAATAAGTGTAATCTCACAAAGAATAGAAATTGATCCAAACAATCACACTTTCAATTCCCATATGACTATTTAGCTAATAATAGGACGCGAGGAAGCTATGTGACAATCTAATTGACAGACTTTCTTATAGATTTAAACAGGAAAAATATTCTGCTTGTAATTAAAATTGCCAAAAATGCAATACTTTCTAATTTTAATTTAGTCTTGGTCCTGTATTTTAAATATTAAAAATAAGTTTGTACTAATAATTAGTAGAGAGCATACTAACCATAAGTATTATGGTTAATAAGCTTTAAATTATTTATGAAATACTCAAGTCCTAGTAAGAACAAAGTCATTTATAACCAAAAAATAACAAAGATCTTAGCAACGAACTTTTTATAACAATAACGTATAGAATTTATGCTTTTAGAATTAATATTAATGACGCTACGGTAGAAGTTTTCACTCGAGCGATACGCTTCACAAAATAAATAAAATACGGAATTATATATTTCGGAATTAATTCGTGCTCTTTGAGAAGGCAAAAAGGTCGAAGAGTTACCTAATTTAATTTAAATATAGTTCCCCAAAACGCTTGCCAACAGTGGAAAAAGAGGAAGCAGGAGAGCAATTGGTTTCGTTTATTAAAGATATTCCTTTCGCTTGGAAAATACAAAAGCGCTGTATTGAATTCGAATTTTCTTCTATAGGGTAATACCAAGAGCTTCACTGAGAAAAACCTGTCACTGAGAACAAATTGAATATCTTGTTGGTTATTACGACAACAAAATGAATGAAATATAACAAAGATTAATCAATATAAAGGAAATTAAACTTTTGTACTCTTACATTATTAAATTGTGTATTTTCTCGTTTTAGAACACTTAGACGATAGATTAAAATAGTCTGCCAATTAGTGTGGCTCGTTGCTTCCTCGCGTTCTACTTTGTATACTTAATTATTTTATTGACCTATACCTATACCTATACTTGACCTATTATTGTAAAATATATTTCCTTTCCCCTCCGTTTTTATAATGTCAAAATTGTTTTGATTTTTTATAAGAATTAAAGTATCAATTAAGCAAAGGTTTATGAGCGCAGTCAGTTGGTGCTATCTGCGGGCTACTTTCGACAAACCATCCAAATTTCATAAAAATCAGATGATTACTTTTGAAGATATAGGTGTATATAAATGTATGTTGTGCGCATGTGGAAGAGAAAAAAAATGGTCAAATTGTACATGTTTATGTCAAAAGAAGTAACTAATTTCTAAATTTTAAGGTCTTAGATCGAGTGATTCGTGATTCTCAAGATATTAAAATTTAACAATACTAATTGAGAAAGTCAGCAATTTTTAATTAATATGGTGGATCATAAAAAACCTTGCTTAGTTAGTTTCTAGATCAATAAAGGAATTACTAAATTAAGTTTGGCTATTCTAGCGTTCACAACATCCAAGATGTATAGTGATAAATATTATAAATTAATGTGGGGACTTGGCTTCTAAACTCGTATATGGTCGCCATGTTGAATTGAAAAGTTAGATTAGAATTTTTTTTTTTTAAATATGTATGTATATGGTATATGTCAAAAGAAGTAACTTATTTTCAAATTTCAAATTTTTAGACCAAATAATTTGGAAGATATAGCAACTATCAAAATTAATCCGTCATCTTGAAAAATAGACTGCCAATTGGTGTGGCACAGCTTCCTCGCATCCTATCACGTACTTTATTAATATTATGCTTTCACGAGCGCGCATTATTGTCTAATTTGTTTAATTGTTTCCCCGGTATTTTTAATCTGTCAAAATTGTATTGATTTTTTTTACATGAATTAAAGATCAATTAAGCAAAAATTAAAGAGCACAAAATTAATCGCGGTTCAAATTAATCTAGGGCTATCGGCTGGTTAATTTCAATAAACTATAAAAGTTTCATACAAATAAGATGAGTACTTTTGAAGCTGTAGGTGTATATAAATTATGTTTGTGCGCAAATGGAAGAGAAACAAATGACCGCAAAAGGTTGAAACTTATATGGGACCAACAATGAGCTAATTATGATCAACCATAAAAAATTCCAATAAAATCGGACGTGTAGTTTTTAAGATATGTTAGTCCGCAAAAATTGAGTGACAGACCGACGGACAGACAAGGAACGAAAAATGTTCCCTGATGTCTGAAACGGATTTCTGCCTTGGAATTTTTGAAATCGGAGACCTAATATAATTTCTTGCTTCAGAACGATCACATAGCTTCCGTTACCTTCGGTAAGCTAGGAAGCAAATGTAGCGGATCAAAAATATCCTTTCATAGCGGGGATTTACATGAATAAAGCAAGCTTTATTGCAAAATTCATGTTTCTAGTTTTCGGGAGGTAGAGATTTATAAGGGATTAGGTAGAATTTGGCCTTAATCACATAAATGGCCGCCATATTGAAATGAGTGAGTATTTGGGGATGAAACTATGACAGTATTTTTAAAATGGGGATGATAAATATGTGTGCTACATTTGGTTCAGATATCTCAAAAAATGAAAATTCCTATAAAGGATTATAAAGCATATACACACATAAACAAAATTACTCACATCCACTTTGACTTTTATATATGTATGTAGATAAAATATACGCAGACGATTTGTATTACTATGGGACTATGTGTAGGCTACTTTTGAAACATCCAAATTTCTTTACAATTAAACGTGTAAATTTAATGATATACCTTTTGATATACAGTGTTACTAATCAAATTTTAGCACAAGAGAAATTGGTTATCTATAACTATTTTTGATTTTGAGCTTACCAAAGATACGTAACTATTTTTCCCCTGCAACCTTTAATTGGTTATCGTCATTTATTATACTATCAAGTTCGCATTACATGTTGGAGTGTCTATGATAAATTTATGATATTCCTTCAGATCAAGTAAAGTTTAAATTTTTAATTTTGATCCAAAAGTTTATCAGCTTATATTAGCACATAAATAAATATGATTATTAATTAATTATTTTCCTTTTGACGGTTAATTTGGTACTTTTGTAGTATAAGTATAGTATAAAATACAGCAGTTATTTGAGATAATTAATTAAACATCAAAATAATTAATTAATTCAAACATGTTATATAATAAAATAATCTTCCAGTAGTGACCGAGTCATGAAGGGTTTAAGTCTTAATGTTTCGGACCCAGTATTCACACCGGTCTACGATGTTATTTCAGCAGGATAATATGTACTCTCCTGAAGATACTCCTAACATTGGGTGCGAAATGTTGGGACACCCTTTATGACGCAGCCACTACCGGAAGACCTAGAACTTCATATTATTACCAACCGCGGAAGCCGATATAGATCATCGACTGTGTTTTTCTCCAAGTTGTTTCAATTGCAATTTTTTTGGTTGAAGACGTTGTTTGGTTATTGAACTACACCTTTTTCATGACGATAACGGAATAGTATAAGTTACATAAAATCGATACTTAATAATTGTGTGTCCAGTATAGAATTTCATATAATAAGAATGACCTTCTAGAAAATGTTCTATATCAGTTCAACAAACTTGAACAATAAGTGGTTTTTTTCGCGTGTGTGTACAATTAAATTGAATTCTGGTTGTTTGTATTCTTTTTACCGTTCGCAACGGGAGAAAATATAAAACGGAGAAACCTGATAATATAGTCTGGTGAAAAGCGTATTTGATTTAGTAAAGAAAAATAGAGGCTTGGTTGAAAATTACATTTCTCTCTCTCTTGGGAAAGCCATTAAAAGGGTTATTTTTTCCTTATTTGTAATTTAAAGACGAAATTGATACGCTGTTGAGTTTATTGGAATTGCAAGCAGAGGTAAAAGTGTTGCACGTGGTTCACAGTTATTAACGTCGTCGTTGGATCTACAAGGCTCTCTACACCAGACGCGTGTAGCTTTAACACAATTAGACTGGATATTGTTATTCAAGTTGATTGGTATTGACTGATGGGCTCCAAGGCTTCTCGAACCAGGTATACAGGCGTTGGGTCTCGACATCGCTTCGGTTATATCAGGTGTAGCGAGGCAAGGGGATGTTAGCACACAACCTACACTCCTGTAAAAGCCGCTTGGAATTATGCTGGGGGAAATTCACAAACATATCCACCCTATTGAATTAGTTTAACCATTTCGGGGTTAACGTTTCGAACGCCTCCGACTCACCTCAATTTATCAATCAACTGCAATTCGATATCGCTTTATTTATTTACTTCTTCGGTGAATAGAACAATGTTTCATCAAGGAATGAGCGAGACTGTTTGAGTAGAAACTCAGTCATGACTTAAATATTTCAATATTTATTAAAAGAGGCAGTAACTCAATAATTCTTGAAAAGAGAAATACACGCGCTACATACACGCGCTAAATATACGTGCTTTGCTGCACTCGAGAGAAATATTTACGCACGAGCCACAGGCGAGGACTATTATGAGTGCGATGAGATTTTGAGACTATTTTGAGTGCAATCGCACTCAAAATAGTCTCAGTCTTCGTTTTCAAGCTAAATTCCTCAGAAACTAGAAACGCCTTATATGTCATACGTTAAAAGGCCCTAATCCAACTTTTTTCTAAGTTCATTTTTTTAGCGTTTCCGAATCGGTCTAAAAAAATACACATATTTGTGTTATTAGAAAGCTCTAGAACCAGAGATGAGTTATATATTGAAATTTATATTGGCCCTAATACCAGTTTGAGGTTATTTTCGATGAAGGAAAGCCCTATGTAACAAATAAATACCTACTAAAAGCACCCTAAATCCACAAAGATTTGTTTTATGCAATGCTATTATTTAAGGTTTGTGTTCTCGTCTGTGTCTAATAATTTCAAACTTCGTATGTCATTTTTACTTAATCGTATATTTCATTGAAATCACAAAATCAAACTGTCAAAAATACATATTTTCTTTTAACTTGTCAAATATTAAAAACAAAACAATAACATTTCTCCCGCGCGCCAAATTAAAATATACACATATACAAAACAAACCTAAAGGTAGTAAGAGATGAAAGCTCCTACGCTTGTTAAATGTAGGCTTCTTCTAAATTAATTTGTATTAACTTTAATACCGCCCGTCGATAGGTTCCTGCCTTTGTTTTAACCTCGACAGTCCTAATTTGCCCGTCGCTGCCTGGGTAAACCTTTTCGACTTTTCCCATAAGCCAAATATTTCTTGGTTGGTTTTCGTCGATTATTAAAACAATATCTCCAATATTTAGAGCTGCTGCCTCTTGTCGCCATTTTTTCCTGTCTGCTAGAAGTGGTAAATATTCTTTTACCCATCTTCTCCAAAATAGGTCAGCGAAATTCTGTGCCACCCTCCACTGTTTGCGTAAACTAGGGCCTGAAGGGGGTAATGAAGGAAGGACACTTTTGCTCCCGATTAGAAAAGTATTTGGAGTCAGGCTGTCCGCATCTTCGTGATCTAACGACACGAATGTTAATGGTCGACTATTTATAATATTTTCCACCTCACAGAGTACAGTTAGGAGTGTCTCTTCCTGAGGTGCTTGTTCTTTGAAGATCGTATATAAGGAGGTTTTTACGCTGCGAACTAGTCTTTCCCAACAGCCTCCCATGTGTGGAGCTGCAGGGGTATTAAACATCCATTTAATTCCTTTCTCTGCACAAAAACTTCCAATTCTATTGTCATCTAGGTTTTTCAATGCCTGCTTAAGCTCCTTCTCTGCTCCACTAAAGTTGGTGCCATTGTCTGAATAAATTTCAGAAGGATAGCCTCGTCTAGCTGCCATTCGACGTATGGCCATTATTGCACTGTCGGTTGATAGTGACGCTGCTAATTCAATATGCACAGCCCTTATTGACAAGTAAACTGCGCACCATAACGTTTCTCGCGGCGCCTCCCTATCTTAACAAAGATTGGTCCGAAATAATCTAGTCCAACGCAAGTAAAGGGACGCTCGAATTTAGTGACTCGGCATGGTGGTAACGGAGCCATTTCAGGTGCTCTTGGTTTAGATCTCATTTTCTGACACACAACGCAGGCTCTCCAACAGCTTCGAACCGCTGCTCTGATGTAGTTGTAGTAGTCTGTTGATTATTGTCTCTCGTCGTTTTTTCTGTCTTTTTGTCCGGATGAAGTAGTTTATGGTGTTTTAATTCGCATCCGTCTATACCGCATTTCTCTTTTGCTAGGCATTGCCGTACCTGGTGACGCTCTTTCAAACAAGCGAAACATCTTTTATACTTAGTCACACATCTCCACCTTTCATTAACCGTGATTTCTAAAAATTTTGAACATATTTCCCAGAGTTTACATTTTTGTTTACAAATTAAACAAGATTTGTTATTTTCATTATTTTGGTCAGTTTTACTTTTATTTGTGACGAAAGTAAAATTTTTAAGTTGCCGTTTGTCATCGTGTTTGTAATGCGCCACGTTCAACGGTGTCACAACTGCGGCCGCATCTGCTAGCTCACTCAGCCACTGAGAAAATTCTAGTAAACTAAGGAATCCCGCGTCAAACTTACAAGCAAACTGGCCCCAACTTATTTTCATATGAGGGGAAAGTTTTCCTACGAGTTCTTTTAACCCTAGAAAGCTAACCTGGAGTCAAACTGACTCCCATTTTTTTTTCAACTACGAATGCACGGTGTCTGTAAAACACAGAACTCCCACATCTTAGCTATGCTATCTCCCACCCTTGAATGACCCTTCTACACTTCTATCAGTTTCACATTCAGATTCTAAAGAGGACATATCGTTTGTTTTTCTGCAGTCACGGAGTGATTTTGACTCCTGTTTAGTCTTACACGTAAATTTTTTGTAGGTCATTTTGACGCAGAATAGTACTTTTTAGAATAGTATGTCGTGTTATTGTTTATTTTGGTATTTTAAATCTTATAAATTAAATATTATATAACTTTTAATTCAATAATTATTTTAAATTAAAGGTAATATAATTGTAATTTATTCATTTATAAGTATAAATTGTTATATTTTTTTTGTTGTTGTTGTTATATGTCTAAATTATATAAAGTTAATAAAATATGAATATAGTCAAAAAATACAATGATCTAAACGACATTTATCACTTGATGAAGGAAATGACCGATTCAGATACTGATTATGAAAGAGCGTATTCGACAATAATGGTGACGTTTGTGATTTGGACCCTGATTTGAAAATAGAAAATGCCTTTTTTGATCCCATCAGCGATGATGAGGAAAATGATAAATTAATTGAAACAATTTACGAAATAGAAAAACCAAAGGAAAGGAAAGAAAAAAGTAAATAAAACCACTCCGGTAGATGACAATACCGGATATGTAATAGTAGTCCAGATTGAAAAACCGGAATTAAAAGGAAAAAATTGTTTTTTTTATGGGAAACAAAGCACCCAAGTGTCCCTTCAACTAGCACTAAAACGTGTTAAAAAATATTGTACATATTTGGCCTTTATATTTTAATAAAACTGGGTATAATAGATTTGGGAGTCAATATGACTCAAGGTTAGTCTTAAGAGGTTAAAAAATATGGTTAGCGTTCTAGGGTTAAGTTCCAATTTACTTTTTGCTTCATCTATTTCTAAAAGCGTAAGTTCTTCTAAGGCTTTTACTTCAGCTTCATATATTTGTTTTTTCGAGTTTGACTTGGATATTTTTGAGCGTCTAGATTGATGTAATGAACCGTCTTTCACTATATCCCGAGTTGATTGAGCAGGAATAGCTTTTGCTACCAAGTCTGCAGCCTCACTACCCTCCCCAGCCTCAATGTCATCACTCTTAATATCCATTTCAAAATCTTTAAATTTTGATGGTAACTTACTCAAATTGGATCTCTTGCTTCTTCTGACTGACATCACCGTTAGGTGCTGACTTCTCCAAAGGACCACTATTCTCGTCTGTGTCTAATAATTTCAAACTTCGTATGTCATATTTACTTAATCGTATATTTCATTGAAATCACAAAATCAAACTGTCAAAAATACATATTTTCTTTTAACTTGTCAAATATTAAAAACAAAACAATAACAGTTTGTAAACGTGATAAGTATGAAAATAAAAGGTTCCAACTCCCAAATAGGAGCTAGCTAACTGCAGCATTTTTTTTTAAAAAAAAAATCCTAAATTCATTTTTTCTATAAAACAATTAAAAATCAATTATATTATCATTAACACAAAGTTGGTTGTGTACATTAAAACAACAACATATACACAATAAAGGCCTTTAAAAGTATCAAAACTTTGATGCAGGTGAAGAAATTTGTTTTCCTTATTTCCTGTAAAATTTTGTTCTTTGGAGATAGGGCTTTCTATGTTATGGGGGCAGTATAGTTGAATGAACTACAAAAAAAGATTATTTTAATATGATTAATCTTTTAACTTAACTAAAAATTTAATCCATAACTAGAGCTAAAATTTTTCTCAAGTTCTCAAAATTAATTTCCCAAGTTCTTACACTTTACTTTATCCATCCATTATGAAAGAGGAAGTTAGAGTTTTTTCCTTCAATCACATTAGCTCTAATAAAATTGTCAAAGTTTGTTAAAATCCGTTTTTTCAAATTCGTATTTTATTATCAGAACAAATATTGACAACTAAATTACTCTTTTATTATATTCTATGCTTAATTCTAAAATAGAATCTGTAAACCCCAAGAAAATAGGGACAGTACAAATGCACGTGGCTGTTAGTAAGTGGATGTTAGCTACAATATTGTGCACATGAACAATGCTTATCAAATATAAAATACATTAAATGAAACAAGTTTTTACCTCTTTTAAGGTTAAAGGGTCTTGTGTGTAGGTAGTACTCCTACACTTTCCGAAGTATAACCCTTTTTTATATTAAGCTCTTTTTTAAGTGTTTTTTCGCACAAATAACAAACTCTTTTTTTTCTTGAATAAAACATTTATTCACTTTGCCATGTTTTAAATTTACAATGCTAAATAAAAAACATTTGAATCCATGTATATATTTAAAAATAATAAAGTAATAAATATTCATTTAACCCTATTGAAGTTCAAAAAGTATGTTCTACAAATTCCTATGGGCATGGTTCTAGCTAAGAGTTTTTAAGGACAGATTAATTAGATTACAATTTCTAAAAAGTTTTAATTCTAATAATCTTGGTATGCAGTTGAACGAACCAACTGAAGAACATGAACTCTTCATAAAAAATACTTTTTAGGGTTTCGAGGTCATCCTAGAATCAATCCTTATGCTTTTGGTTGTTCGTCCGTCCATCCGTCGCATCTTGGAGAAGTCCCCCGGCCTACTGCAGCTAGAGATTTGAAATTTGGTATACAAGTTAAAATTTTTCCCAAAAACAGAAAAACTATTTCGGACTTAAAGAATCAAAATGTCTAATTTTTAAGTTGGGTATCATTTTAAAGGTATTAAAATTTTAATTACAAATATATATATCGCGTTCTCAAAATTAAAACAAACGCCCGAAAAAATTAAAACAAAACGCAGAAAAAATGTCCTCCCCGCTACCCCATTAGGAAACGTACTAAAAGTAAGCCAAAAATATACATCTCTGTGGTCCAATGATATTTCCGGGAGTTGATATAAAAAAAGTCAAATTTTAGGGAGCCGTAACTATGGAGACCTAACATTTTTATTTTTCGAAAATCTGAAGTTGGGTATCACTTTAAAGTCATTGAAATTGGGTTCACAAATATATGTATATCGCGTTTTCATAATGGTGGCAATAATATATGCACAATGCACACCTCGCTTTTTTTATTTTAGTTAAAAAAAAAAAAAAATGTTCTATGTATGTTGTTTTATGACCGAAGAAACCCTTTTAGTAACTTGCTAGCAAGTACTTGACGGGATTTTTTCAACGTCCATAGTTTTAGGAGAATACGTAAGTAAATTAGTTCATTTTCATTAATTATTATTATGGTCGCGGCTTTTGCACAAACTTAATTATATCTTGTTTTTTACATACTCTTTTATAATATAACTATATTTCGGTTTATGTGTTTGTGTGTAAGCCGCTGCAGAAAAAAGACAAAATTACTTAATGACTTAAATACAATTTGATAAAATATAAAATACAAATGTATAAATATCTGTCAGTTACAGCTCAATTGCTGCCACATATTAAATTATATTGTGAAGATTTATTATTTAACAAAAGAAGGAAGACAGATAGAATTTCAATACGCAGCCTGGATTTGAACCAGGGATACCGACGTTTCCGGTGAAGGGATTCGAGGGATGTATTTTTATCGTTTTATTCTGTCTTCATTTTTTAGCAATCATAGTAAGAATTATTATTCAGATTTACGGTTTCATGAAATAAATATTTTTATCTACGATTGCTATCGTAATATAAACATTATATCTCTGTTTAGATGCGTAGAAAGTGATTATTTACGTACTTGTATTCATTGCGCATGCGCGTCTCATAGTTCTGAAGAATTCCTCAGCAAGAAGAATTCTTCAGCTTTACGCACGATTAGCGAGTTTGTTTACATTTAACAAAACTAATTTGCTATTCTTTTATTAAAGTAACTGTTTATATCGAGTGTTTAGTGGAAAACCATGAATGAATCAAGTGGCTTTGACGAAAATGTTGAGAATAATACTCCACCAGAAATAATTAATTCGAAAAAAAATATAACTCAAGATTAATGCCATCGTTATCAAGAGAAGAGATACGAACTTACATACAGCAAGTTTATTTTTTTCTGTATTTATTATTTAAATCTAACAATCGTAGATAAAGTACGGTCCGCAACTCGTGCGAAAACGGCATTTTGCATTGCTCGTGTGGTTTTACTACCCTCGCTGTCGCTCGGGTGCAAACTCCACACTCGCATGCAAAATGCTACTTTCCGCACTCTACGCGTAATGTACTATTACTTATTTCGTTTTATGGAAATAATATTTATACTTATTTGCAGTTATCTTTTATCGTTGCTTAATAGAACTTTTTTGCTTAATAATTTATCATCAACTTTTGTTTCCTCCCTTGGATGTTTTTCGTTTTATTACTAAATTACAATAAACAAAATTTTGCTTAAGGTAGAATTAGTAGTGTCTCATAAATTATAATAAGCAGTCTTTCTAATACCTTTGCTTTCAAGCCATTATTTTACTAAAAGAAAAACAACAAGATCTTTTTTTATGCTTTCTTCTCATGTTTTATTAACTCAACTCCAACTTTTATTGTTCTTTATTTATTTCTTGAAGCACAAAACTTGTAGTTATTTTTGACTTTAGCCGTAATTATCTCACTCTATTTTTATTGTAATTAGGGCCCGTAGGCAAAACTGAGGTTAGTCTATCTGTCATTATTGCACCTCATTTCCTAAAGTACCAGATACAAACATTTGACACTTTGAAGTTATGGCTTATGTAATACCCAAATCACAGGAAAAATATAGGGAAGCCCCAAAAAATAATTTTTCACAAATAGAAATTGAATGTGGGGTGTTAAATGTAAGAGGAGAACGCCCTGAGTATAAATATAATACATATATATATTCATATGGTTAAGTTATCTTTATGTGTCCTTGAAAATTACGTTTTTCGTATCTCATCTATTTTTTAAACAAATCATCCAAAAAATCTTTGAAATATTAGTTATTGATTTGCCAAAAAACGGGTTTAAAGAATTGTTCATGCGTCACATGATTTGTAAGATTAAATCCCCTACAAAAATATTCTCTAAAATTTAATATCTTGGGAACAGTTTAACACATTGAGGACGGAGGTAAAACGTTGGTTTAATTAGTAGGACGAAGGTATATGCATGGGCCGTACTGATTGGATGCGCCGGCGCGTCCTCCCCGGCCTTTAGCTTGACTCACAATAAAAACGGACGCGTTATCGAGTCCTGCCGTCCTTTTGGCATTGCTTTTTTTTAACAAGCACCAGATTAAATATCTTAATTCTTAGATGTTTTCTTTTTTAAAAAAATCTATTTAGCTTTGAAGAATCAAAAAACCATTATAACTTTAATAATAATACTCTTAAAAAATTTACAAGGACATGAGGATTTAAAAAAACACCTTTGTTTCTTATGTGTAACTTTATAACATAAAAAAACCAACAATTCGTTATTCTCCTAAATATTTATGTACAAGAATGTATACATTTTTTATAGCTCACACTATAACAAAAAAGAAATATGTATAAGATAGCGTTGAGTATTAAAAAAAAACGATAACTAACTTAAAATTATGTAACCAATACAATAAAAATGGACGCTAAAAGAAACTTGAAATTAAGTTTGTAGCTAATACTAAAAAAATATATACATCTAAAGAGAATGTATTACAAAAATATATCTAAACTATAAAAAAATATATATACATATGAGGTAGCGCGGTAAGTAAACAAAAAAAGATAACTAACAAAATTATATAACAAATACAATAAACAAGGACGCTAAAAGAATACTACAAAAAATATATATCTAACAAATATTCCAAAAAAGTTATTTTAAAAAGAAATCGTATAAAGATAACAAAATATAAATTAAAAAATTATTTTATAGATAATTGTGAAAAGCCGGAAAACATTCTATACATAACCCAGGCTCATTAGGGCAATCTACCCACTGATACATAGTGTTCTTTCTTTTTTTATTCTTTGCACAATTGTGGCATTTTATTCTTTTAATTTTATTTGAACCGTCGTCCTTCGAAATCGCTGATGGCAAGTGAAAGTGGAACCTTGGAATTGGAATATTAGGCAAAGGTTCTGTTGAGGGTTCTGGAATCAAAGCTTTTATTACTTCCAATTGGTAATTATGAAGACTCATCCGTTTTGCTTCAAGGCACTTGTTTTATAAGAACCAAGAATTTACTAAAATCATGTGGAAGACGTGAATTCCTAGTTTCTTGTACCAGCGGAGGGTTTTGTGGAGTCCTGAGTGATAGGAGAGCATTTGATCATGGCGATCTACTCCTTTTATATAAGTATTATATTCACCTATCAGTCTTACTGGAGCCCTCAAAGTTCTCGTAATCACTCAAGTCGAGGTCTACTTCGTCGTCTTATTCGAGCTCAGGACATATGCGAAGAATATATATATTCTTCCTCTGTATACCGTACTTCTTTTGAAGTACCCGGTCTATCCATCTATACACAAAAAAATCCATACATGTAATTATACTCGTACTTACGTTGTGTAGTTATAATACAAACAAGAAGCAACTGGTATATGTATATATATATATATATATATATATATATATATATATATATATATATATATATATATATATATATATATATATATATATATATATATATATATATATATATAAATTACATTCATATATATATTATATAAAAAGGAAAAATGTTAAATAATAGTAAAATGGGAAGATATATTGAAAAATATATAGTAGTCTAACCAAAAACAGGAATATATATAATGTGTATATTCGTGTTTTTTCCCCATAAAAGTAATTTTTTTTTATTATAACTTCATAAAGATATTGTTAAAATTTTTGTCCCTATTTATATAACAACAGTATATCAGAAAAAGTATTATAATTATGCATTATCTTACCTTGTAAAGACGTAAATATCCAATAGAAGCGGGAGGTGAGTAAGGGAAATGCAGGAGCAATTTCCTCAAAAAGTTGATATAAAAAAAGTGGAGCCGAAGGTCACAGTTAGCACTTGTACAGTCTTAAGAAGCTAGAGAGACTCTGGTAGAACGTTTCCAAGAGCCTCTACCCCCACCCTAATGATACATACATACAAGGATTTCGGACGCGCTGTCGCGTCCACCCGTCCTTTTGGCTTTGCACACTGGACGCGCTGGCGCGTCCGCCCGTCCTCAACGTTAAGCTGCAAGAGATCTCGGAGAAATTTCATTGCGTTTGTACGATAAAAACTGAGGAGCCTAGTATCAAAGACGGACATTCGACATTTTTTCCGAATGTCAGTTATCGATAGTATCTTATAGATTTTTGGTCGCTGCATCAGATTCTGCAATCCATTTGCATAAAAAACGACCAGAAAAGGGGTAAAAATGCAATAATATTTGTAGTTTTGTTTCAAATACGGACAAGTCAACACGCGTTTTGCTTCACAAGTGGACAGTGGACATAACCTAAACAGCCAATCAGGAGGCTCCATTTTACTAACTCGTTCCCATAATGCACTGCGGTTTTCAACATCTGAATACCTACTCCTACCATGTTTGGCATACATTTTTAGAAAAATGATACCCCGAGGGGAAATCGAGAAATTAATTTTAGGTCTAAATTTGGGGGCACTACCCCCCAAAAACTATGAAAAACATGAAAAAAAAATATTTCTCCAATATTATTATTCTAACAATTATTTTTCCACGTCGTTTTACTTCAAAAACGGACAAAACCTGGTTTTTGTTTCAAAAGCGGACAACTCCACATTTTGCAGCTAAAATATCAAAGAAATTCACGTTTTCAGAATTTCTAAGTTTTGAGTCTATTAAGAAAGTAGAGAAAAAAATTCACAGCTCTAGCACCTGTAGAATTTGAGCTACAGTTTTTCGGCTCTCCTCTAAAATTTTAAAATGTGCTCTTGGCTCTTGTCCGCTTTTGATACTAAGCTCCTCAACTATATTCAAATGCGTTTGTTTCGGTTTAAAAGTTATCGCTTAAGCAATAATTTAAACAGCTTCCATCTTGGGCCGATTATGCTTAAATTTAAATTATTTTTTTTAAAGATCTTTTGTGTTTGATTATCTTCTCTGTAGTGAGTTTTTTTTGTTGTATTTAGATCCTTGTTTTTGGTTATACACAATTATTCGTCTAAGAACTATTAGTTCTTTGTCAAACCAATTAATATGCCGTTATCTAATAAAACAAAGGATATATGAAGGAAAATAAATAAATATAGACTTAGTTATTAAAACAATTCCACTTACGGAAACCAATACTATGGAATTAATGACAGAGCATTACAATATAGTGTTGCATAAGCCCTTTGGCAGGCCTTTTGCGATTTGTTGAGGCACATATTTTTTTTTTTTTTTTTTTTTTTTTAATGAAAGATGATGAAGACTGTAATTAATCCAAACCAATTTTGGGTCCTATTCTTCGCTATCGGAAAAACAGTTGTTGTCATATGTACTCTCTACAACTACGAAAAGTTCCAATAATCTTAACTTTAGGCAGAGACGGAACTAGACCAGCTGAGGCCCGTGTGCAAGATTTTTTTTGAGCCCCCCCCCCCCCCGCCCACCCTCTCCAAGATGACCAAATATTTTGTCGTCTCAGTTTTCAGGATACACATAAGATTTGTAATAAATTACAACAAAAAACATTATTTTATGATAAAAAAAAAAAAACAAAATAAATTGAATAATGGACTACATTTAAGAATATTTTAATAAAAATCGTCGGAATCGTTTTAGAGAAATACTTTTTTCACTTTTTTCATAGTTTTTAAGGATTACCGCCCCAAAATTTGAAGGTAAAATTAATTTCTCCTCGGGGTATGATATTTCTAAGGCTCCAGGTGTCTGCACAGACAGGCGACAGACATTTTTTAAAAACTAGGCACTTTTTTGGACTCAGGGGACCTCAAAACGTGTAAATTCATCAAAATCGAATTTTCGCGACATTACAATACTTTCTCTTTATATGGAAAGTAAAAAGAGCAAAAAAGTTGCCTGTAATGGTACTTTTTTACATTAGCATCCCCCTATATCCCTTTGTGTTAATAGTTATTTAGACAAAGGAACATTATACAGAGTAGCATATATTCTTAGTCTAAATTACTGTTAAGACGAAGGGATATTTATTCTAATGTACCTTGGGACAAAGGAATATCACACTTGTGTTTATAATTGTGATAATATCCCTTTGTCTAATAAACTATTAAGATAAAGGAATATTAAATATAGAACTTCCCCAGAAGTCTCAATGTCTTGGGGAGACACACAAACCTTTTTGACTTTTGTAGGGCAGACTATTGTTTAGAACCAAGGGGGTGATAAAGTAAAAAAGAGCCCTTGTAATTAATATAAAAGAACGGATTTCGAGTTTATGGCTCAAAATAAGAACTCTTTATTTTACATTTTTTTATTTGATCCATTATTTTAACTGTTAGACTTGAGTTGAATACTCATATTTTCAAACTTTAATTCTTGGAGAAAAAATGCCATGAGTAAAAAGTTCTTATTTTAAACCATAGACTCTAACTTTAGGCTTAAAAATATGTCTTCTATTAACTTTTTCATATTTTAAGTACTGCTGCAGAGCATTTTAGCGCTCAAAGTGCTTAGCATTTTTTCTGTAAGCGCATTTTAAGTTAACATAGAACCCAGCAAACCGCGTCTTTCTTCCTGCAGTAGATTCCGGAGATATTGAGTGGATCGTGTTAGGTGGCCCCTGTGTAGGCATATTTTACAAGTTAAAAAATTATAATTTATTTAAAAACTTACTAAAGATAGTAGTAGTCGACATTTTGATTAAACATGTGCCGGATAATACAAAACATTAACAGTCTAAAATACCCAAATGTATAAAAATCACATCATGTAGTAAGTCAATTTTTTATATTAATAATATTATTTTAATAAGCATTTAACATCAATTGTCTCAAAAAATTATAATAATAATTATTATTATTATGTGGAAAAGAATATAGATAATAATAACAAAAATAAAAATAATAACAATGGTAATAAATAAAATATAAACTAACTTCTCCTTTTCAGTAAAAATTATTCTTTATTTTTTATTAATTTATTTTTATTTTATTATTTTTTTTTTTTTATAACTGGCCGAGCTGAAGTGAGGCCCCCCTTACCCCGAGGCCCGTGTGCGGCCGACCCCATGCACACGGCTAGTTCCGGCACTGACTTTAGGTTATTTTATGTAGAGAGAACAGCTACTTTACCCTTCTACTCAATGTTATTATCAGTGTTAAACATGTCTCACGTCTGTGATTCGAACCTTCTCCAGATTTGTTTGCATTTTGACTTAAGATTTAAGAGAGAAAGCTTACCATTTGACCATGGTAATTCTCAAAAACCAATCAATTTATTGTATAGGTACGATTAAAAACTTTACAAAAAACAATACAATATTTTACCGAGCAGTCATTTCATGGCAGTCCCCTTAATTTTTCATTAAAAAATGTTAATTTTTGCAAGTAAAATTGCAGTTTAAATATGATCGAGTAAAATTTCAGTTTAAATATGATCTAGTAAAATGTGAATACTCTGTGATTATAATTAATTCGAGATTGAGGCTAAGTGTGTACTCTTTTAATTAAAATCCCTGCGAAAGACAGAGCATGGAATGTGCCTTTTCTTTAATGCTTTATTTTGCAGCTGTGTTCTGTTAAATCGCCTCTCATTTAGCTTTAATACAAATCTGAAAATATGTTTTAGATTTATTTATCTAATTAAAATTATTTTTGCGTAAAAAAAAAAAATCAACTTTTCATTTACAACAAACATTAAGTAGTAGTATAGATAGTCTCATTGTCTCGCTACAAGATTATTTGCTATTCTCAATACAATTTATCGAAATAGTCGAGCATTTTGATTAATTATTAAACAAGACCTTACAAAAGCCGATTTCAAATGATTTCTTGTACCTCCGAGTCTTTTAACCATAACTCTTTAAACAGGAAATAGTTAGTATATGTATAATGTATATACTAGTAAGTACTTGTCGTCTTTTACTGATGGATATTCATAAATCCAACAGTTGGTTTCCCCTGATGGACTGACGTCGGAGGAAGGCGTATTACAGCCGTGTACGAAGGCCTTTAAAGATGATGGCGAAGGGATAGGATAGGGAGAACGAGTGGCGCTCCTCGTTCGATTAGATAGTAATAAATAACAACCCGCATGGTTCACCGTCCTTGACTCTACAAGAGATTATGGAGAGATGTAGTAACTTAACTGTGGGCTAACATTAGTCTAATCATTCTTCAGATAAATTACTTCCCCCTTTTTCCATAAGGGGTTACGAAGCCGACGCGACTCTTCCAGCGTCTATTTACAAAGAGAAAGGACCATTTAGTTATATGAAGGGAATTATTGAGAGGCCCAATGTATCTGAAGACTTATTTTTTTCTACTTACTAACACCCAAAATCCAATTCTGTTTGTATTACAAATTTCTACCTACAATTGTTGTAGTTCACATGATGCTACTGCATATTTAATGAGCTTACCTCTGTATTGGGCAGTTGGTCATTACAAATTCTACACATCAAAGTTTGCACTTCGGCATTCAATTTAGTTTCAGCTAATTCCAAATTGAAGTAGGCAGAATCCTAGACATAGAATACTAATAATGTGTATGTTAGAACGTGACTTATATAACATATTTTATTATCAATCAAATAAAGAATTAAATAGAGAATGCAGTATTAATAAAAACGTATATTTTAATTAGTGTATTTTATTATTAAAAACAAAAACATCACAAAATTACAGTCAAATATAATAGAACAAAATATAATTTAATTATATAATAATTAATATAATATTAAACTTTAATTTAAATTTAAATTTATTAATTTTAAATTTTATTATATTTAAAATATAAGTATAATAAAATATTTTAAACAATAAAACATCTATTTACAAACTATAATTCTGAAATAACTCGCTATTAAGTGTTAAACAGAAGTGTATTTTTAATATAAGACTCGCTATTAAGTGTTAAACAGAAGTGTATTTTTACTGGTCTTATATTACTTTGCTTTGTAAGTTTCATCGCACATTTCGATTTCCCCAATTTTGAACCCCTTCCCGTGACTCAATCTTCCCCAAATTTTGCACATAGATACAACTAAGGTGAAGAATACAGAAACCAAAAAAACAAAAAATAAAAACAAAATGGCGTCAAATTTATTTGCTTTTTAAGTTGCATCGCACACCTATTACCCCAATTTTGAACCACTTCCCTTCATTTAATCTTCCCCAAATTTTGCACATAGATACAACTAAGGTGAAGAATACAGAAACCAAAAAAAAAAATAAAATAAAAACAAAATGGCGTCAAATTTATTTGCTTTTTAAGTTTCATCGCACACCTATTACCCCAATTCTGAATCACTTCCCGTCATTCAATCTTCCCCAAATTTTGCACATAGATACAACTAAGGTGAAGAATACAGAAACCAAAAAAAAAAAAAAAAAGTTTGAAAATAAGACCAGTTTTGAAAAATGGCATTTTTATATTAATTATTATTATTAATATAAGACATGTACGAGTATGTCGAGTTTTGACATTATAAACAAAGCAAACGTAATAATATAGAAATAAAATGTTATTAAATCTCCCACCCCCCTATTTAGAAAATTTATTATAAAATAACTTGGATTTTTTTTTTTTTGTAAATATAAAGAAAAATTTGTATTTTTTTAATGAAATAATATGACATAAACCCTTATTAATCTATCCGAGTTGACCAATGTAAGTCAACCCGGATGGATTAAAATCAGTTCACCTTATTTTTGAGGTGAATTGGAGGTGTGTACCCAAGTAAACAAGTGCCGACTTCTATATCCACTTGGTTAGCGCGTTAATTACGGTAAGCTTCATTTCTTCAAATCGACCGGAGAAATCCAGATGTAGTCTAGACCAGGATCGTTTGGGACTTTGGGACATCCAAGAGATCTATCGTTTCTATCTCTCTAATTCTCTCGGGCGAAATGCTAAAACCACACAAAAACTGTACATTGTGGGTCCAGTTTATAGCCGAAAATGAACAGGTTTAAATGAAAGATATAGTCCTGTTAAAACCTGGCTATTTAATGAAACCAGCTGAAAACTGGAACCGCAAAGCACACTTTATGTGGTTTTAGTATTTACCCTTTCTATAGTTGTGGTCCCAGGCACCTTGCTTGACCTTTTTCAGTTTACAGTTAAAGGTAATTGTTATAGTAATTAATATTTCTTAATAGTTCCTGTCAAATGCATGGCTGCATAATTCTAGATTGACTATTATGAATCTTACAGGAATAATCTATTCACATGATTTTGAGACATCACTAAAAATATATTTATTTTCTTCCGAGCTTACCGAAGGTAACGGAAGCTATGTGATCGTTCTGAAGAACTAAAAAGTTTTAGGTCTCCGATTTCAAAAATTCCAAGACAGAAATCCGTTTCAGACATCAGGGATCATTTTTGGTTCCGTGTCTGTCTGTAGGTCTTTCTGTCGGTCTGTCTGTAGGTCTTTCTGTCGGTCTGTCTGTAGCTCTGTTGGTCTGTCGCTCAATTTTTGCGAACCAACGTATCTAAAAAACTACACGTACAATTTTAATGAAATTTGGGTGGTAGGTCATGAGTAGCCCATTGTTGGTCCCATATAAGTTTTAACCTTCTGCGCTCATTTGTTTCACATCCGCACATTTGCTCAAACATACATTAATTTACACCTATAGCTTCAAAAGTACTTATCTGATTTGTATGAGACTTTAATAGTTTATCGAAAGTAGCCTGCAGATAGTCCCAGATTACTTTGAACCGTCTGCGCTCTTTCACTTTTCCTTAATTGATACTTTAATTCAAGTACAAAATAAAAACAATTTTGACAGATTAAAAAAACGGAGGAAACAATTAAATAAATTATACAATAATGCCTTGTAAATGCATAAAATATAAAATTAATAATAAACGTGATAGGATGCGAGGAAGCTATGTGCCATACCAATTGGCAGTCTATTTTTTATAAAAATAGTAAAAAATGAGGATCAGTCAGAATTAAAATAAAAATAATTTAGTCAGGGTGCCCATAGGCAAAAAAGTAACTTATACATACTCTTTCCAAACCTTTTTGTATGGCTTGTTTAGGCCAAATCTGACACCGTTTTCCTCTATGACTTTTTTTAGTTTTGGGGCGTTTTCTTTTTTATTTGAACCCTAAAATTTTGACGAGTCAGACTAGAAAATCGGAAAAAGTTCTGCGTCAGACATATTAAAATGTTGATTTATAGGGTTCAAATAATGTATCTTGAGAAAATCAGCCAGTTATTAATTAATGATATTAATTAATTTTAATTAATAATAATGGATATTAATTAATATGAACTAATATTAATTAATGATTAATAACCAGCTGATTTTCTCAAGATACATTATTTGAACCCTATAAATCAACATTTTAATATTGTCTGACGCAGAACTTTTTCCGATTTTCAAGTCTGACGCGTCAAAATTTTAGGGTTCAAATAAAAAAAAAACGCCCCAAAACTAAAAAAAGTCACAGAGGAAAACGGTGTCAGACTTCGCCTAAATAAGCCATACAAAAAGGTTTGGAAAGAGTATGTATAAGTTACTTTTTTGCCTATGGGCACCCTGACTAATTCTTTATTAAGGTATAAGTAAGAATGGTGGTTTTTCTTAATACTTTAAAAAAGAAATTAATTTTTCTTAACGTCGGTGAATCCAAAATTTTCTATTTCTATTTAATTTCTATTTTTTTTTTAATTTTTAATTTTTGACTGATCCTTGCTATCCTGAATTTTTATTTAATTCACAGCAGATAGACCACATGTTCATTTATATTTAGATGAATTTGAAAATGCTCTTTGTATAGATTTTATTACGTGAGTAGTTGGGCCTATTGGAGTTTGAAATACAATAAATAAGAAAATAAAACATTATTGTAGAGAGCATCGGTACATTTCATTTTTTTTTTTTACAAAAACAAAAACTCCTTCAGGTTTTAATTTGAAAAGGGACAGGTGAATTTCTAACCGATTATTATCACATTTTAAAAAGATCAAACATGTAACAACTCCGTTGAATTAACGACGAACCTGAGGCTGCAATGTGTTTCAAAGTGTTATTGCACTCTTGCATATTAGGTCGATTATTTCTAGAATCACCTTAGGAAGAGACATAGACAAATATCATGTAGTTATGGTGGAGTCCATTCTTTATAATGTCATGACATTCTGTCGCTCTAGTTCTTGAGTCAGAATTAGAAGCGGAGCTTGTAGATCCAGAACATAGTTGATGAGGCTCCTTTACATCTAACACTACCTCATATCTATTAATCTTCATCTCGACTCTTTCAGAATCTTGCAATAACAATTCGTAACTCTCATATTATACTTTAAAATGACGTCATATAAGTTTTAATTCTATTGCACATATCTTTAATAAACCAATTTATCTACTTGGAATTTATCATAAAACATTTCTTACTATATCCTACTATTGTTCTCTATCCTTCACAATTTCTTAGTTTCCTCTCTACACAATGTTTTATCTATCCTAAAATCCTTTTGAAGTTATGGCATATACTATAATAGGTACTACTTCCATATCATTTGTACCTAACCATTCAAAAGAAAAAATATTAGGATTTTTTTTAAAAGCCTCACAATTTAATCTTCTTATAATTTATCTTTAGAATTACCCAAGGAGGTGTGACCTTCGTCGAAAAAGTGTGCTTTTTAATTTCCTAAAACGACCCTTTTATATATAATGATAAGTATTATTAAATTCTTTTAAATAAAAATGATGCTTAAATCTTATACTGCTTTAAATTTTCATTATATATTGTGAAATGTTTTTCCCTTGTTTCGTTACGAGTTTGTAATTATTGTTGGGTTTAACACAAATATACCCAGAAGAAACGAAGGTTCTCACGTTGTGTAATTAACTCTATCCATTTCAGTTGTTTCTCGAAAAACTTTACCTACGTATATTTATTTTGAATCCTGTTTGTTTTATCATATATCAACACTTTTACAAACTACTGCAAATAAGTAATAAATAATTTACACTTATAAATAAAATATAATGTTATGTTGTATGATTGTTTTAAAACTAGCAGTTAGGAACCATCCTAATACAAAATAATATAGTCTGCAAATTAGTGTGGTACAGAGCATCCTCGCATCCTAAGTTGTTATCCCACTAATGTTTGGGCCTATTTTGATTCCCTAACATTTATTTTCAAATGTGCGTAGAAGGTTGAAATTAATGACTTATTATCCAAATTTCATTAAAATCGGACAATTACTTTTCTAAGCTAGCGTGGTTAGCAAAAATGTTGAAGGACAAATCGATAGACTGAATTATGATCAAAAATATTCCCTGATGTCTTAAACAGATTTCTGACCAAGAATGTTTGAATTCATAGATGTTATAAAATTTACTTTTCCTCAATGATCACAATGCTCGGTATCTTTGGTATGCGCGAAAAGCAAAAAAATAATTAGTATACTGATATTAATTAAGTTATTTTCATTTTGCATAACCTTTAAACTTTTCGCGTCTGCTCAGAGAATAGAAAAACTTTAAAAAAACAAACACTTTTTTGGACTCATAAAGACTAAACTAAACACCTGCATATCAAAATAAAGGTGATAAGAAAATAAATAGACTGCCAATTAGTGTGGCACATAGCTTCCTCGCATCCTATCATGTACTTTATTGTTATATTAGTAGTAGTAGTAGTCTAGTACTTCCTACTAGAACGGGTAGGACGAACCACTTGTTCGAACCTTGCAATTAGGCCATCACTTAGGCCCTTTTTACGCCCCGCGGTAGAGAGTTCCAGCCACTTCACACATCATTCCTCTGTACATAATACCGCCGAAGCGAGTATGATGTGATCAATAGTGAGCCATATAAATCAGAGCGTCACGGCGAGGAATCGAACCCCGTCTCGTTCCACTCATGATTCAGTGATGGCCGAGCAGACGTGGTTTAACCCACACGGCCACGCTGGCTCTCCATTGTTATATTAACATTATTACATTATTGTTTATTGTGTAATAACTATTACATAATATAGTTTTAGCGATCTTTAAGACGTCATAGTGGTGTCGCTGTTGGTTTTACTAAAAAATTGTATTTGAAAAAAATGTTTGT
The DNA here is from genome assembly GCA_951217055.1 of Gerris lacustris. Taxonomy (NCBI): domain Eukaryota; kingdom Metazoa; phylum Arthropoda; class Insecta; order Hemiptera; family Gerridae; genus Gerris; species Gerris lacustris. The sequence continues at coordinate 45,071,098 of OX578276.1, forward strand.
CTCATTCAATAGATGAAGTTTGATTTTTTCCCGACCTTTAATTCCAATTTTAAATTTGAAGTTCACGTTTACGCGAGCGTTGCGTGTGGACGCTTGGACGGATAACGTTGTCCAACGAACTCGTCCTGAGCATTGATAAAATGAACATTTCTACCAAATTTTTCACAAAATCGGTCGACATTTACTCAAGTTACCGTCACACGTTTTAGGATTCACGGACTCACAGACCGACCGATAGACATACAGACACGAGACCAAACATGTTCCCTGATGTCTGAAACGGATTTCTATCTTAGAATTTTTAAAATCGGAGACATAAAATGCTTTTGTTCTTAAAAGTGAACACATACTTCCGTTACCTTCGGTAAGCTCGGAAGCAAAAAGGAGTACATAACTGTATAAGACATTTTATAAACGTTTAACTATAGGCATCATGATTGTTAATTTTTGAATATTGTTACTTATTTTATTAACAATAGATTTGGAATACATTAGCTTTACATAGTTTGTCTGTGGATACATAAATAGTCGATTTGGATATATATTATACAAAATTAGAATGTTTTATTATTAATATTATATGATTTTTTAAGATATTAGTTTAATTTTTTTTTTTAAGTACTCTTACCGTAGATTTAGTTTTTAAGTAAGCTTACCGAAGGTAACGGAAGTATTGTGTTCACTTTTGAGAACAAAAAAGTTTTATGCCTCCGATTTTAAAAATTCCAAGACAGAAATCCGTTTCAGACATCAGGGAACATTTTTGGTTCCGTGTCTGTCTGTCGGTCTGTGTGTCCGCGAATCCTGAAACGTGCGACGATAACTTGAGTAATTGTCGTCCGATTTTGATGAAATTTGGTATACATGTTCATTTTACCAATGCCCAGGACGAGTTCGTTGGACAACGTTATCCGTTCAAGCGTTCACGCGCAACGCTCGCGTAAACGTGAGCTTCAAATTTAAAATTGGAATTTTAGGTCGGGGAAAAAACCAAACTTCATCTATTCAATGAGATAAACATTTTTTTCAAGTACAATTTTTTAGTAAAACCAACAGCGACACAGCTATGAAGCGTTAAAGATCACAAAAAACTATTAATAATAAACAATATAACAATAAATTAATATAACGATAATGTTAATATAACAATAAAGTACATGATAGGATGCGAGGAAGTTATGTGCCACACCAATTGGCAGTCTATTTTTATACTCTATTGTTTTATTTTCAATAACCATACAAAGCAAAATTTTCAATAACCATACAAAACAACATTTTCAATAATTATGTGAAAACGGCAAATTTAAATTATTTAAAAGTCATCCCCCCCCCAAAAAAATTGTTTCGTTGCTAAATACGTGCCAAATTGATGCTTGATTAAAAGTAGAAGCGGGTCTTTGACGACACTAAATAATAATTATGTCCTAGTAAAGCTATTACTTAAAACCAATTTGACTGAAATAATCAAAAGGTAGATTTTATAACATCAAAATTAGTCTAAATTAAAACGACAAACTTTTTAATTGCTATATTTGAGTTTATAAAAGAGAAATTTAATTTAAGAACGACTTTTAATTTTGGTATAGTAAATAAATTAATATAAATAGTAAATATAGCAAGAACACAAAAATAATGGTATGGTGTCAATCATAATATAATAACGCCCACCAGAAAGTTTGAAGGCAAACAAAATACTTAATAGATGTTATAATTTATATTCATCAAAATGTTCTGCAACTGGCACGGAGCCAGTAATTATTACTAAATTTCTAATGCTGTAATTACCATAAATGATAGGTACTCTGAGTATGTAAATTGTACTGTCATGGAAACAAATATTTACATAATACTTAGTCGATAGCAATTAATACTTTGGCTTGGATTATTAACCTTATGACTTTTCATCTAAATCCTTTTGTTACAATATTAGGATAAATCATTATGTAAAATATCATCTTTTAATATACATATTTTAGAAATTAAATAAATAAAAATTACTGATTATAAGTATTTAATTAAACATTATATTATCATTAAAATATGAATAAATGGTGAATTAAATATTGAATATTTGGCTTCCAAATGTAAAGGAAGCAATGTGATCATTCTGAAGGACAATATTATTTGTCTCAAAATTGAATTGTGTCGTGAAAAATTTCGAACCATCATATTTTTCTAACTATTATTCCGATTTTTAAATTTGAACTGTACGTCAAAATATGATCTAGATAGTCCCATATTAATTTTAAGATTCTGTCATTACAAATGTAAATGGCATCCGTATAGTCTTTTTACAACTAAAACTTTGTTAAATATAGAATTTTACATTATTAATTTATGGACGGCTAAAAATTATATTAATTTTGATTTATTAATTAAAATGGAGGATAAGTTGTAAAAATATACTTTTGGATTTTAGGAAACCTGCAACTAAAGTCAAACTAAGTCAACTCAAGTCCTATAACTAATTGGCATTTTCTGACTAATCTGTCATTTTATTGTTTTCATTAATGCTTTTGCTATTATGATTTTGAAATATATTCGTTTATTCGATCAAGATGGTCTTCTTGAACTTTCGAATTTATATTATGTAAAATTCAAAGAATTAATTTTATATTCAACCTTGTTTTGGTGGAGCATTATCATATTTAAATTTTGGTTTTAAATGGACTTTACCATAGAAATTATAAGAAATAACTTCTATCTAGATTTTTAGGTATCTTTTTTTTGTACATTTATTATACTTCTCAAATCTTTAGATTAGGCTTCACGTGGCTGCATAGACGACAGATAGATATTTTTTAAAACATTGTTTTAGACTTATAACATTGTTGGGGCATTAAAAAGAAAGCAAATGCTTCCTAAAATAAATAAAAGCATTAAACATTTATTTAAAAAAAAATAAAAAATAAAAAAAATACATCAAGAAAAGAAAGACATTTAATTTACAATGTCTATTTACAATATCTGTTCAAAATAACATTCTGCAGATTCAATACTAAGTTGTCCTGCCTAAAAGTGGTCTAACACGTTTTAAGATTCTGTCTCTACAAATGCAAAATGGCATCCGCACAGTCTTTTTACAACTAAAACATTTAACCTTAAATCTTAAAATTTCGAGAAAAAAAAATTAATTTTATTATTTTAATAAACCCTGATGCAAAAGGTAATTTAAACAAAAAAATACTTTTTATAAAAAATAATTAATCTTTCACAGTAAAATTAACTATAATTAAACAATATTTTTACAATGGAAAAATATCGCTCTGTTTTCTTTAATTATTTAAAAAAATGTATAGTCACTTGTCTGATAAAATGAGGTGGTATATTTTTATCAACATTCAATCCTTGTAATTCTGCTAGAAAGCTTTTCCGATAAATTTTTATTAGAATATTTTACTCTAGATAGTATCAACAATACGCCCTTAAAGTATGGACCTTCAGTCATGGGACACCTTGTAAATTAATTCTTAATAAAACATTTGCTTCCGAGCGTACCGAAGGTAACGGAAGCTAAGGGATCGTTCTGAAGAACTAAATGTTTTTATGTGGCCGATTTCAAAAATTCAAAGACAGAAATGCGTTTCATACGTCGGAGAATATCTTTTTTCCGCGTCTGTCTGCTTTGTTAGGCTTAAAATTGACTACTTGTCCGATTTTAATGAAGTTTGGATGGCAAGTCACATATAAGTTTTAACCTTCTGCTCCCATTTGTTTATTTTCCACATGCGCACAAATATACATTTATTTACATTGAAATCTTCAAAAATACTCATCTGATTTTTATGAAATTTGGATGGTTTAAGGAAAGTAGCCTACAGATAGTCCAGATTCATTTCAACCGTCTGCGTTCAATAAATATTGCTAAATTAATACTATAATTTATATAATATAAAAAAAATAAAAATAAAATGACTGCAGCGTTTGTTTCCTGATGGATATGTCTCTTTCTTTCACCTAATGACTGGACAATTTTTAAAACCATAAAATCATTAAAATATACGAAAGGAAGCTCTGTGCCACACTATTGTATAAAATGTTTATCGAAATCGGTTTAGTAGTTTATGCTTGATGCGTTGGTACAGAATTCTTTGACTTTGGGTATCTCAAAACGAGTAAATCCATAAAAATATATAAAACTCAGATTATTGTCCTATCATAATATTTCTATTTATATACTTACTACAGTATATGATAACGTCAATAAAGTATAACAGTACCTTTGGATAAACCTTTTAAAATATATATTATTTGTGTAATAATTTTTTTCAATGTTACAGAATCAATAAATTAATTAATTTACAGCTTGCGGGAGTCTCGTGATATCTTTGTATTTCGTTGTTTGACCTCTTAAAAATGTTTAAAAGTATATTTTAAAAGATGAATTACGTAAATAAATTATAAAGTTAATAATTATTACGAATATAGAATGTCGACTTTAACATTTGAACAAATATTGAAAGGTCGATTGCATATAAAAAAGCAATAATAATAAAAAAAAAGTAATAATCTTAAATTTAAAAAAAGAAATAACAATAATAATAAAATTAATAATTGGAGTTAATGGTACTTTAAAGTTCAAGTTTGGAGTGTTGGCAGCCGTTAAGTTTAAATGGGCAACAGGTTTAGTAGTCAGAGCAGGTTGGCCATCTAGGAGAGTTTAAACGGAATCTTGTTAGCCTTGAACAAGGGAAAAGCCTGCCTTCTTATCAACATTTCAGATGCATCCAATGCAAACAACTTCTAGTACAACAAAACTTAACAACCATTCTTAAACTTTCAACTAAGACTCTGGTTAGAAGCCAAAAGACAATAGCAGTAGCTGCAAATTACTGAAATTACAGGAAATTACCTTTTATGATGTGCATCTTGATCCTCTTATTGCATTTATGGTTATATCACATGTTAAAGATATAAGTTGCAAGCATTTAGAAAATACTCCTGAACGTGACTATATAATTTGAAAAATTATAAGATATACGACTAATAAAATTCGAATTTTGAAGAAATTCAACTAGTTCTAAACTATCTTTTATAACAATACTTAATTACTTGCTACTTGTACACAATTGTTTTGGGTTTTTGAGGTTACATTTTATTATCATTAAAAATTTTATCAAAATGTAAAAAAAAGTCCTTCCCGGCGTGAAAACGAATCTCATCTCTGACCCTTTAAAGTAATTGCATTTTCTCAACGGACTAGATTTCCTTCCGAAGGAAAAACAGGTGAAATTCATTTAAATTTTTTTAATAATAATTGTCGCAACCGTTTTTGATTTATTTTTTTACTTTTCCTTACCTTCTCCTAATCTAGGAAAATCCGTATATAGGAAAAGTATTGTTTTCAACGGAATTATCCGTTTTGGGTGCTTTATCCACCATCTTGAACCTAGTTTGTTGAGTCAGCAAAACTTAAAAAAAAACTTGAAATTTGGCACGAATGTACCTCTATGTATGACGAACAAAACCACCAAATTTCATTTTGATATCGGCCGCCATTTTGAATTTATAGATTTTTGAATTTTGAAACTTTGCTGGTTAATAATACCAAAAGTATAGATACGTTTTTGTCATAGAGCATGTCGTAGGAAAAAATAAGGAACAAATAAAATCACAATACTTTCTCTTTATATGAGAAAGTAAAAAACCGATGAAATTCCATTAATTAGTTTAAAAGTTATAAGCGAACATAATTATTATTAATTAGTGTGATACTTAAGAAGCTAGGCAGAAAAATCAGTCCTTATACTTCTAGTTGTGCCGCCCGGAAAATCATCATTTTACGCCATCTTGAACTGAGTTGGCTGGGTCAGCAAACATTTTAAAAATCGTAAAAAAATCGAAAAGTGGTTCGATCGAGTTGAAAGTTTGTACGAATGTACCTCTATATGACAAACAAATCCACCAAATTTAATGTTCCATGTTGATGTGTCCATTTTGAAGTTATCGATTTTTGAATTTTGAAAATTTGACGGTTAATAATACCGAAAGTATAAATAAATAAACCGGTAAAAAATAAGGAACAAATTAAAAATTAAAAAAACCCGATGAAATTCCATTAATTAGTTTAAAAGTTTTAAGCGAACATAATTATTAATTAGTGCGATACTTCTGTTATACGTCAAAGTTTGTTTACATCTGTCAAAATACCGCCAAAATTAAAATAATTAAATAAATAATAAACAGGTCAAGTGTGTGCTAGTCAGCACACAGCGAGGGTCCGTAGGCCACACTATATAGTGTTTAACTGTAAGGTGTATAAACAGTGTTTTTTTTTTAAATGCAAAAAAGCTTACTTTGAACCATTCTAAGGGTCAGGTATTCTCAAAACACACTCTGATAAAGTATTTTTTTGCCACTGAACCGGACTACAACCATATAAATACATCGGAAAGACCATAATTATAAAAAATCGGTCCGAGACAACTCAGACAAACTTTCTCATATACAAATTTATAATTTCTTCGCTCAGTTTACCTCCATTTATTAATTTTCGTATGTACATTTAATTATTATTGAACATTTCATGAATATTTATCATAAAAATAACTTCCCCTGCGCGGGGAATCGAACCCGGGCTCTCTCCGCCGCGTTTTAAGCTATTTTCTCAGGAACTAGATTTTTCCCGGGAAAACGGCTTATATCGTTAGATTCGTATTTAAATGGACTACATTTTAGAATTTTTTAATCAAAATCGTCGGAACCATTTTCGAGAAATATTTTTTTTTCACGTTTTTTCAGAGTTTTTGGGGGGTAGCGCCCCTAAATTTAGAGCTAAAATTCATTTCTCGATTTCGCCTCGGGGTATGATTTTTCTAAACATGTATGCCAAATTTCGTCAAAATCGGCCCAGTAGTTTAGGCTCCAGGCGTCTGCACAGACGACAGACGACAGACGACAGACGACGGACAGACATTTTTTAAAAACCACTTTTTTGGACTCAGGGGACCTCAAAACGTGTAAATCCATCAAAATCTCAAAATCGAATTTTCGCGCCATCACAATACTTTCTCTTTATATGAGAAAGTAAAAACGTATTTTTTCAAAAAAAAAAAAATATATATTTTTTTCGAAATTTCCAAAAAGTGGTATCTTTACTTTTGGTCGAAGAATGTTCAGGATTTTTTTCAGATTTTTTGCACTTCACATGAGCGAGATAGATGGGGGGGGGGGGGACACGTTTCTCACCCACTTCAAACTTGCCTACGCTCGCCCAATCAAAGTTATATCCAAAGAATTATATACTTTTGTAATCAGCTCGACGTACCCTTTCATATGATACCCCTCACGGTGTCGAAAAAAAATCAAAAAAATTTAATCCTTAAGTTTTTTTACCCTAATTTTTTTGAATTTTTTTTTTAAGTCACTATATTTTTAAATATGTGGGCAGGTACAAGACACATACATGCCAAATTTCAAAGTAATCAGACGAAAGGAGTAGCCGTGAGAGCACGCGAGAGGACGGACGGACAGACACACGCAGGAAAATATAAGGGTCCTTGGTTTTGCCTACGGACCCTAAAAATCAAGTATAATTCTTTTTTGAAAAATGATAATGAGCGGGAGAGGCCACTTTAGTGGCCTCCAAAGTGAGGAAAGGTTCCGAGGTACAATCAATAGAATCCGAGGTAGCGATAATAGAACTAGACCGAGAAATAACGCTTATAATTATAAAGTACCCAATTAGTGCCTGTACCTATAGTACAATCAATTTGAAATTCAATTTTTAAGTTTTTGGTAGTATTCATACTACGGAAAGTTTACATTTTAATTTAAATCAAATTATAATTATTATTAACAACGGGAGGCAGGCAGAGAAAAATAGACTCCATCACCGGGATTCGAACCACGGGTCTCCTGTATTTTAATAAAAATTGTAAAATTAAAGTTTGAATATAAGGTCAGACTATTATTATTACACGCATTTCACTTATTATACTAAAGTGAGGAAGTCCAAAGTGAGGAAAGGTTCCGCGGTACCCCGAACCCGATTTTTTTCTCAGTTTATGGAAGGCCCCACTTTTAGATTTAAAATTAATACTTAGATTTCACCACAAGACATGATTTTTCAATACATGGATTCAAAATATCATCTAAATCGGTCCAGTAGTTCAGGCTCTATACGCGTCTGCACAAATGAAGACAGACTTTTTTTCAACACATTTGTTTTGACTCAGGAGACCTGATAAGTGTGAAACAATTAAAATGATCAATTTAAGCCATCGGGAATCATCTTCGTGATTTCCTCCCTTATTTTGTTCTCTCATAACATCTGTTCAGCTTAGGCAAAATAAAGTTATAAATTTACAAGTACATTTTCAAGAAGTGTTTTTGCTGGAATTGGGGCTGGACCTCCATTTTATTTCAAAGCATTAGAAGAACAATTAAATATTGTATAACTTAAATCGGTTCTGCTTAAGTACGAGTAATTATTTACGGTAGACTAACAGAATTTATAGAAAGAAACAAGTTTTTAATCTGCAGAGCTCACCTCGTTCAAGCCTGCCATGTCCCTCTAGCTTCTGATAATTAATATATAATTGTATTACTTTTTCTAAGGCTGAGTAAGTGCCATATTACTGGTTTTATTCGTCGATTCGCTTCTACACTGGAAGCATTTAATTCAAGCATTTTCAATAATAATTTATATTCGAAACATTTTTTTGAATGCACCCGCAATACAGATGTGATTTGATAGAATAGAGGATTAGTTTCATTTTAAGGCTATTTGATAAAGTCAACTTATTATACTGGCCGAGATTAAAGAAACTCGTTATAATTACTACTTATTATTTATAATTTCCAATTTTAATTATTTATTTTCTTATGATTATTTCATCTTAATTACCAATATATTGTACTCTCTCTTTCAAACTCGTATACTCGCAATAGGATCGCCAAACAAAATTCCTTCTGCTGTTCAAGTTTCTTTTAAGCCATCGAACTGAAATATGGAATTGTTTCAATCCATAATTTTCCAAAATGTTGCCAATACTTCTTCTTATGTTGCCAATCGTATCATCTAGGACGACCTACAAATTTCCTTCGCCTAAATCCTTGAATCCTCTTACTAATGACCATTTTATTCCAAGCATGTTAGCAGGGCCGTACCGAGGCTGTGGCGAAGGTGGCCCTTGCCAAGGGCGCAGGTTTGAGAAGGGCGCAAAATAATTATTATTGTATTGAATTCTGTGATCAAAGCCTAAATGCTGAAATATGTTTGACCATTTATTATAAATAGACTGCCAATTAGTGTGGCACATAGCTTCCTCGCGATTTTATGCTTTTTTAATTGTGAAATTTATTTAATTTCCCCCCGTTTTTTTTAATCTGTCAAAACTGTTTTTATTTTTAGATGAATTAATGTCTCAATTTATCAACATTTAAGGTGCGCAGACGGTTGAAACAGCGATCTGGGGCTATCTGTGGGCTACTTTCGACTTACTACCCAAATATCATTTAAATCGGATAAGTAGTTTTGAAGATATAGGTATAAATAAAAAATAAATGTATGAGCGTACGTGGAAGAGAAACAAATGAGCGCAGGAAGTTGAAACCCATTTGGGACCAACAATGGACTAGTTATGACTTGCCATCCAATTCTCATTTAAATCGGACGCGTAGTTTTTTTATGATAAGTCGGTTCGCAGAAATTGAGTGTCGGCCCGACTGACAGACACTGAACCAAAAAGTTTCCCTGATATCTGAAACGGATTTCTCTTCGTAGACATAAAAATGTTTCGTCCTTCAGAACGATCACATAGTTTCCGTTACCTTCGGTAAGCTCGGAAGCAAAAATATACAAAGGGTAGCCTACTAACTAAAGGGTACTAATTTTATTATTTTTTCGATTATTATTTTATCGTTAGCCCTAAAAAAATGTAATTCTACTTATTATATTTTTAAAGTACTCATTGTGTAAAAAATATTTTTTACTTAAGCAATAAAGTAAAGCAGTCAATATTGTAAATATCAACTTACTTTTTGTAACATAATTTTTTTCCGTTCAGTATTGTACTTAATTAAATAATTATAATTTCATATTTGCTGTGGTGAAAAGTGAAATGACAGTTAATGTTTTATGGGTGGTTCTCAGACTACAGGCAATTTTCATGTCCACACTCTTCAAATTGCACATAGTGCTATAATTTTATTTTATTTTTTAGATAAATTATTTCTACCATAAATATGCAAGTTAAAATTAAATGTAAATATGCTTTAACAACGTTTTTAATAATATTCGCCTATAAAAATATGTTAAGAAGTGGTAAAACTGTAAATACCATGGAAGTCCAGAAATAGGATTTTAACATTTTTTTGTTAATATATTTACCTTAAATAAGTGTATGGATAAAAGTTATAAATACATGCATTCAATACTAGTGAATAGTTAATAAAACGCAATATTTAATTTAAAAAAATTATTGTATTAATTATCAGAGCATTTTGACTTGTGTCCTTTTGTTATTTGTCATTACCATGCTCGAAATAAAAACAAATCGTAGAGAAATTTAGTGTAAGGAATATTTTTTTTCTTCCTCATCGAAAGTCTTTTGGCATGCCTGCTGATAATAAAAGGCAGTGAGTTTCATGTTATTCAAGGTGAGTCTTCTTCTACCATCAAAAAAAATCACGTGTTCTGGTATGTACATTTTTAATTGAAATTACCATGGTTGTTTATAACACAGGTTATAATAGTTTGTGAACGATTTTGTTCCTGTCATTTATTAGCATAATACTGCCTGTTTACATTATGTCAACAATATATTTTATAAAGACATTTTTAAAGTAAATAATTTGCTTACAATTTTGAAATGTAATTACCATGTCTTTAAATAGTAATTACCGTGGGTCTTATTCATTTTTAAAAACCATGGTAGTTACAGTTTTACCACTTCTTAACATATTTTTATAGCCGAATATTATTAAAAACGTTAAAGCATATTTATGGTAGAAATAATTTATCTAAAAAATAAAATAAAATTACAGCACTATGTGCAATTTGAAGAGTGTGGACATAAAAATTGCCTGTAGTCTGAGAACCACACTTATGTGAATAGACTTTTTATATCAACCATTTAACCTTGCACCGTAAAAAGGAGTTATTATAGTGTAGCAAGGTGTTAAATAGTAATTTGTAGTACTTTTTTAAATAGTACTTAAATGGTTTTTTTTTTACGTGTTAAATAGTACATTCTAGTAGCAAAAACTGAAAAATTACTTTAACTTTTAGAGCCAGAAATGATTAAAAATATGTTTGACTGACGTTAAAATTTCAAAAAATTTCCGGGGGGGGGGGGGGGGGGCGGACCCCCTCTTTCCTGGGGGGTATTCCATACCCCCCAAGTAGGGCGCACTTTTACGGGTTCGCCATGTACGCAGGAGCACCAGGTACGGCCCTGCATGTTAGCTATCCTCCTTTTCTTGTAAAGAACCTCTCCTCTTGTAAATGATAGGTTAGTATAATAAGTGAAATGCGTGTAATAATAATAGTTTGACCTTATATTCAAACTTTAATTTTACAATTTTTATTACAATACAGGAGACCCGTGGTTCGAATCCCGGTGCTAGAGTCTATTTTTCTCTGTCTGCCTCCCGTTGTTAATAATAATTATAATTTGATTTAAATTAAAATGTAAACTTTCCGTAGTATGAATACTACCAAAAACTTAAAAATTGAATTTCAAATTGATTGTACTAGGTACAGGCACTAATTGGGTACTTTATAATTATAAGCGTTATTTCTCGGTCTAGTTCTATTATCGCTAATGTTCCTAAGACTTGTGGAAAATTTGAAAGCTTAATTCGGGACTTGGTATCGTTAACAACAGAGGAAATTATTCTCCAGTATAGCTTAGTTGGTTAGAGGTTAGAGCATTTGTACTGGAAATACAGGAGGCCCGTGGTTCGAATCCCGGTGCTGAAGTCTATTTTTCTCTGTCTGTCTCCCGTTGTTAATAATAATAATTATAATTTGATTTTAATTTTTATTAATATTTAAAAATGATTATTATTAAAATTATTATGCATAGCAGTTTTTACATGCACTTAGTAGGTATTGTTCAAGTTGCGATTCGCTAGGTCTCTTATTCTTATTAGTGTAATGTAATGAAATATATTAATAAATGTAGTTAATAAAAAACTAATAATATAAACAATACATTTCATTTTATGATTTTGCCTACAAGAATAATGCAATATGTAGCATTAGGACTCACAAGGGTTGAAGTCTAGTTTAACATTCAGTGACGTTTATTTGTCAAATTATATATATTCAGTGTATACAATACTTGTTAGTATTAATTTCATATTATTTTTAAAGGATGATAAGCTATGAGTTACATAAACACTGGCAAGTGTGTCTGGCTTCGCCCTTAATTCTTCAAATTAAGGATTGAGTAACAGACGACCACTCGTTTATATGTTTTATTTTTTGAAGCCAAACAATATGGCCACCATTTTATATATAGGGATATTTCTTACCTCTGTTCTAATTTTCATAATTATGCAATATTTCACTGAATTTTAATAATTTTTTAAACATTTGAAATGGATGCCTCCATAAGAAAATGCTCGAATATCCGGCTTCAATTTTGATGTTTTGACAGATTTTCACAGTTTAAGGTCCCCTTAAGCCCACAAAATGTCTATCTGTCGTCTTTTGTTTATTTCTTGTTGTATGCCGTCTGTTTTCTGGATGTGTGAAGGCTTAACTACTGGGCCGATTTCGATGAAAATTGGTATACATGTTCAGAAATACATATATCACATCCTGTGCATGTGCAAATTGTTAAAATGTTCAAGAATGATTATATCGGGTCTTTTTGTTATGTAAAAACTAATTGTATTTTTTACAAGCTTTTATTTAACTTGCAATGTTTGTATGTATGTATGTATGTATTTTCGGGTCAAATCTTGCAACTGAATTTTAATGCAGTTATCCTCAACCGATTGCATTGAAATTTTACATATACGTTTAGTTTGGATGACAATGCATAGTTTGCTAAGTGAAGTCATTCTAAATTCAATATGGCGGGCAGTTCAAGATGGCTGACTAATTATTTTTTAAGCACGCCCATGATACGGGTATTAAATGATAGGGTTTGCTGAAAAGAATACGAATAAAAGCTTGTAATTAAAATATAACTTTTTATAATCAACTTATTTAAAGAGATAAACATTGAATGACAGCGAAACAGGAAAAGTTAACAAAGAAATAAATTAATTAACGTGTGACAACCAGGTTTGTTTATACTTGTGTCTTAGGTATTGGTTTAATTATTTCTGCATCTATACTTCTTTACTTGTATCTATACTCATTTTTCTTCTCTTACCGTCCCCTACACGGGGGCATATTGAGATTCAGTGTTGGCGAGATCCGTACTAAGATGGATATGTATGTACTAAGATTTGTCCTTTTATAGGTTTAAGATCAGCTGTGTCTAGTTGGTTGTCATTTATATTATGAAGTAAATAAATTCGGAACTATTTTATTTTCACTAACATTATATATAACAATAACAATTATATTATCAACACTACATATGATTCAACAGAAAATTTAAAAACGTAGTATATAAAAAGTTCTTTTTATCTTGTAATTATTTATATATTTGTTAGTTTACTTTCTTTACTTTTAAGGGATAAAGTAAGTTAGGCATGTGTTTTATGTAAACAAAATTAATTTAAATGACTTTTAATTTCAAAATTTAGACGTTAGCAAGATACCAAAACATCTCTTGCGTTTATACCACTATTACTAGTATTAGTAAACGTTTAAATTCTATAAAAGTATATTATATCGCATTTATTTTCAGTTTGCTTCTTTGATACCACTTCTCTTGTTAAATTCAAAGTAATAAAGTTGAGAAAAAGGCGTGGAAGTACTAAGTAGGTATATAAAAGATGTATAAGGCAAGTGTTGCATATTGAATGATGTTTTTTTCACAGTGCACATTGTTGGCTGGTTTCCAGACAGCTGGGTAGGAGGGCTCTCCTAGCTGCCTGTTTTATCTTATACCTTCACTATTTAGTCCGACCAGGGGGCCACCCATCTTCTTTTAGTTCCACCTTATAAAATTATTAACTAGATATGAATAGCACAAGGTTTTATTATTCTAAAAATTTAAATAATATTTTTGGGAAGATAATTGTTGTTTAATAATAAATGAATAAACAGGTCAAGTGTGTGCTAGTCAGCTCACAGCGAGGGTCCGTAGGCCACACTGTATAGTTTAAGTAGTACCCTATTGATGGTGTTTTTAAAAATGCTAAAAAGCTTACTTTGAACTATCCTATGGGTCTGATATTCTCAAAACACATAAACAAACTTCTTATTAAGTATTTTGTTGCCACTGAACCGGACTACAACCACATAAATACATCGAAAAGACCATAATTATAAAAAAACGTATTTTGTCAATAAAAAATTAAATAATATTTTTTTCGAAATTTCCAAAAAGTGGTATCTTTACTTTTGGTCGAAGAATGTTCAGGAATTTTATCAGATTTTTTGCACTTCACATAAGCGAGATAGAAGGGGGGGGGGGGGGGGGGGGGGGACACGTTTCACACCCACTTCAAACTTGCCTACGCTCGCCCTATCAAAGTTATAACCAAAGAATAATATATTTTTGTAATTAGCTCGACGTACCCTTTCATAGGATACCCCTCACGGTGTCGAAAAAAAAAAAAAAAATTACCATTAAGTTTTTTTACGCTAATTTTTTTGAAAAATATTGTTTTTAAGTCGCTATATTTTTAAAATATGTGGGCAGGTACAAGACACATACATGCCAAATTTCAAAGTGATCGGACGAAAAGTGTAGCCGTGAGAGCAGGTGAGAGGACGGACGGACAGACACACGCAGGAAAATATAAGGGTCCTTGGTTTTGCCTACGGACCCTAATATAGTTGTACTTTCTCATATAAGTAGTATGTATAGAGAAACGTATAATGATTAACGTGTGATGCACGAAAATTCGATTTTGACATTATGTTGAATAAACACTTATTTTTCCGATACCATTGGTAAGCCTTGAAGCATAGTGATAATTTGATGTCTCCAAATTCAGATCAGAAATCCGTTCCAGACATCAGGGAGCATGTTTGGCCTTGGGTCTTTACATCGGTCAAAATCATCCCATATACTTTTAATATAAAATGTTAAACAATGTGAACTCGCTGAAAATCGAAACAACAACGTTTCAATTCCCAGCAGTTTACATTATATTTATAGAGTTTTCTTTTAATGATCCCATAATTAAGTTCATAGTATCACAGATTTTCAAAAATATCTAAGAATATTTTATTCAATACTTATAAAAACGTTAGTTGAGTTATAGGACGCGAGGATGCTCAGTGCCACACGGTTTTATGTTAACAATAGAT
Organism: Gerris lacustris; assembly: GCA_951217055.1. Taxonomy (NCBI): domain Eukaryota; kingdom Metazoa; phylum Arthropoda; class Insecta; order Hemiptera; family Gerridae; genus Gerris; species Gerris lacustris. Next base: position 45,086,489 of record OX578276.1, read on the forward strand.
TTGATGTGTTTAAAATTGTCAAATTATGTAGTTTGTATGGACGCGTGGAGTCTGAACTATCTAACCCAAGCTAAGGGATTAATGTAACAGAGTGGTTTGCGCGTTCGCAAATTCTCACCTGTAACAATAGTACATTACGCGTCGAGTGCGGAAAGTAGCATTTTGCATGCGAGTGTGGAGTTTGCACCCGAGCGACAGCGAGGGTTGTAAAACCACACGAGCAATGCAAAATGACGTTTTTGCACGAGTTGCGTACCGTACTTTATCTACGATTGTTAGATTTAATAATAAATACAGAAAAAAATAAACTTGCTGTATGTAAGTTCGTATCTCTCTCTTGATAAAGATGGCATTAATTCTTGAGTTGTATTTTTTGCCGATATATGGCATTAATTATTTCTGGAGGAGTATTATTCTCCACATTTTCGTCAAAGTCACTTATTTCACTCATTGTTTTTCACTAAAAACTCGATATAAACAGCTACTTTAATAAAAGAACAGCAAATCAGTTTTGTTAAATGTAAACAAACTAGCTAATCGTGCATAAAGCTGAAGAATTCCTCTTCTTTACCGCACTAGTGTGGTAAAGAAGAGGAATTCTTCAGAACTATGAGACGCGCATGCCCGATAAATGCAAGTACGTACATAATTACTTTCAACGCATCTAAACAGAGATATAATGTTTATATTTCTTATCAATCGTAGATAAAAGTAATTTTTCAATATACTTGGTGTTGTTTAGAATCCCAGGGAGGTAACAAATGTTCTACTCGATGATCTTATTATCAAGTGGCTATCTAAAGTGGCCCTCCATCCTTTAGAACGTGCTCGTAGTTTATGGTGATGGTTGGGCTCCAGCCCATTTACGTGGTCACTTTCGTCGGGTTTTAACCCAAACCTTCTGGCTCAATTTTACCTCTCCCCCCCCAATTCCCCGAAGATAGAAAAATAAGAACCTGTATCTATGAAATTTCATGTACATCATCATAAGATATATGATACGCTTCTGGGATGATCTTATGATATGCATCATATAGGCTCTGGAGGGAGGGGTGAGGGGCTATTTTGAGATAATAGTTTGTGTTCAATTTGGTAATAAGAGGTCTTACCTTACTACTATCAGTTATCAAACAATTTCCTGTATATAATTTCTAGGTTCGATTACCTGCCGGAACTTGTCAGACACTTCTCGTAACTGATTATAGAAGTGTACAGTTTCTCAAATAGGTACTGCATTCTTTATAATACGGTATCAATATCAATGGTCAAATTGTTACTCCTTGGAATTCTACTGGGCTCTAATCAAGTACCTGGTATTCTTACACGTATAAGATGTAACCGTTTCTATTTGTGGTGTAAAATAAACCAAGTTACAATATCAAGTAAAAGTAAACTTGTACCAGGAACAGGCAGTTAAGTAAGTGAGTAGGTTTCTAGATTTGGTATCCCTGACAAGTTCTACTTTTATTAGATGATACCAAGAATGTTATACAAGAAACACCTATAGATTAAGTTTAAGTTGGAACCAAATGTCTCTTTTTTAAAATTTTAAAACCGGGTTTCCATGTCCATAATCAGTCACGTAGAAATATAAAGCAGAAACATCGATGAGTTGTCACGTAAGACTAAGGAACACAGAACACCTTATATATTATGTTGACCTTATTTAGGCTTTGCATTTGTTAAGAAAGTTCCGTAAAGAGAATTTCCTTGATCTTGTTACGGCATTAATCTTGGCCAAAATAACGAATGATGCTTACAATATAAATTAAGTAGAGAATGATGTTGGCATTTAATTCAATCTTAAGAGCTTTTTGTGGCCAAATAAAATTACATCATTTTGACTACTTTATTGGGTCATCCTCAGTTCACAGATAATAACAATAAACAGTTATCAATTTGGCCTATATTGTCTCAGTGTAGTTATATTATTTCTTAATTTATTTATGACCATTTGGGTCTAAAAGAAACTAAGCGATAATCATCATCATTCGATATTTGCGATAATTCGACTCCTGTGATAATTTGACTCACAGGAAGATTAAATTTGGTTAAGATGTCTTTCAGAGATAACATTTTCATCGTGGTGTTTCCTAGTTAGGATGATTCAGTTTTTAATTATTATTTATAATCAAGTTCCTATTTATAATAAATATAATTTTTTTATCTATACCATGAATTTCTATGTACTTTATTTATTTTGTAAATATATAAAACATTGTTGGAACATTTTTGTTAACTTTTTCTTTATTTAATTAACGCTAATTTAGTAAGTGTAATTAAGTTGGAACTATTTACACATTTTTATTTCTAAATAATAATAATTATTATAATAATTAATTTCTTCCTATGAATATATTTACTTTTATAACTATTATTTAAAATATTATAGTCAGTTGAACTTTCATATTCTAAGATGTTATATTACTGCAACCCTGGTGGAAGCTCTCGAAGGGAGAAGGGGGTTTATGAGATGCCTTTCTTACCTAGAAAGGCATTTCAGTGATGAAGTAACAGGTGGTGGACGGTGGCGCCAAACTTCTCTTGAAAAGAAAACATTACAAGACGGTTAATACACGAGGAAGAGGAAGGGAAATCTTGTATAGGTGTTTGTAGGCAGCAAGGAAGAAAGTTGTTACTTTCGTATGGCCTCATAGTGGGGCCGAGGCGGTCTAACCTTGACCCAGGGGCTCAAATGAAAAGGAAAGTGGACTTCCCTGTGTAGTGGGAGATACTGGATGATGTCAGGGGTGCGGCTGAAAGCCTCTGACCGCCACACAGCACCGCACTGCACGCCTACAGCTTATCCATTCCTAGCGCTAAAATTACACGCATGTTTAATTCGCTACATGAAGAAATTGCACCACCTATTATCTAACTTCAATTCTGGTTATCTAAGATTATATTTGCTTTAATATGGAAAAAAGGTTATGTCATCAAAACAAAATTTAGGTTAAAGTCATTAATAATTTATTCATTCACTCAAGATTGCCAAAAATATTTTTTCCATATTTTTATTAATACTTATTGTAAATGCTTTTACAAGGGTAGCGCAAATAAATTTTAATATTTGTTTATGTTATTAACATAAATTATATTCCATGATATTACATATTTGTATTAAACACTCATATTTCACAATTATATCAATAAACCTACAAGTGGGTATCAAAAATACATATATATTTTTTTTTGTATAAATGAGTGGATGTCACTTAGCCACTTAATGGAATAGGGGTAAAGATAGACGTCTTTCCCCTAAAAGTAACTTTATTGTATAATGCCCGCATTAAACCACTAGTGGAATGAGTTGAGATGAGTAAGAGAATGAATCCGTGTTAAGACAAGTTGGAGACTGTTGGATTTCTTTATTAGGGACTTATAGAGCAGGCTTTATACAATAAAGATACTTTTTGTGAAGATACGTCTTCCTCTCTGTCCAATGAAATTAATTTCATATTATACTTGCTATAGGATATTAATATGATATTTATTTAATGCTTATGTATTGTGTTATTCATTTCTGTTACAGGTAAGTGATTTTTGTCATCTGTCGTCATAAAGAGGCGATGGTAGTATTTCACCACACACTTTACACCGAAGAGGGTAACTTATTTTTATTATTTATTTATATATATAATATATATATATATATATATATATATATATATATATATATATATATATATATATATATATATATATATATATATATACAGAAGGTGTGCTATGAACCCTCTCATGACAATACTTTAGGAGGTGATACTACATCTAAAGAAAGTTGGTAAAGGTCTTTTTTCCGACCAGTTCTGGAGTTAAATTGAGTTTTCAAAAATCGTCTATTTATCTTTAAAACCCATTCTACTATTCGAAACAATTATAGCTGGATAATTATGGTATCCACTGTTTTAAAGGTCAGCTATTTTTCTTTAGAAAAAATATCATTTATATTTCGAAGAGTAATCAGCCCGCATTAAAATCATTCGTAAATGAAAAAAAAAAAAAAAATGAAAAATGTGGAGAAAAATCGGGCTGTTATAAATAAAAAACCAAAATTTTAATTAATTTTAATTCAATTTAAATTCTTATATTTAGTTAATTTTATATACATTTTTTATAAGGTGGAATAATGTTGGAAATATTAAAAGTATAGGTAATGCCAAAGTAAGACTTTTGGAAGTTTTTATTCAGAACATAAGGAAATTTGAGTTTTATCAAAATTAATATTTTGAAGCGAAACTTTTTTAGGGAGAACTTGGCAAAACATGTAAATTTGGTAAATTATGAAAGCATGAAGTGATGTTAAAGTTTTTAATCAAGGCTCCTTTTAAAACTCTTTTTTGTTGAAAAAGAGTTTAATTTGTGTGGATTCCTCACGTCCTATTATTGGACGATTGATTTGTGTGGCTTCCTCACGTCCTATTATTGGACGATTAATTTGTGTGGCTTCCTCACGTCCTATTATTGGACGATTGATTTGTGTGGCTTCCTTACGTCCTATTATTGGACGATTAATTTGTGTGGCTTCCTCACGTCATATTTTTGGACGATTGATTTGTGTGGCTTCCTCACGTCCTATTATTGGACGATTGATTTGTGTGGCTTCCTTACGTCCTATTATTGGACGATCAATTTGTGTGGCTTCCTTACGTCCTATTATTGGACGATTGATTAGTGTGGCTTCCTCACGTCCTATTTTTGGACGATTGATTTGTGTGGCTTCCTTACGTCCTATTATAGGACGATTGATTTGTGTGGCTTCCTCACATCCTATTATTGGACGACTGGTTACATGCTTTTCAGATTGTCTCAATTCTGCAACTGTTTTATTCAGAATGTTAGAAATTTAACTTCTATCAATTTTAATATTTTAATTGGATTTTCCCGGAAAATATAATTCAGGAATTTAACAATCACTTGTTAAAAATGTTTTATAAAAATAAATTAATAATATCATGAAGTTTATAGAAATTATATTTTATTTTAAAAATATGCAAATAAAAACAAAAAACGGAAAACTTCACATTTCATAAATGTTTATTTAAACTTTATTTTAAGTTGAAACATCAGACTAATTGCGAAGTTGTTAAAAACCGGTCGGATTAGAGCTTGATCACGAACAAAGCCGTTCTTAATTAAACTCTGGATACAAATCGTTAAAACCTCGAAAAACTTCCCACAGGAAAACAGTTTCAACTAAAAATTAATTCTTGCGAGGTAAGATGACTAATAGGGTGTCTATTTTATAAGAAAACTACGTTTCCATTAATCGAGACGTTTCGACCCTTCAAAGGTCATTCTCAGTCAAATTTATTCTACAAATAAAAAACATCATATCAATTTAACAATTCCATATTCTAACTTATATTCCAAAAAATTAATATTACTTTAGCATCATTATTACAAAGATATATTGTGGTATAGTGTTACATTGAATAGACACATGGTTATTGACAGTTACCAATCTCAATTTTTGTACTCCATTATCTTGGACTTGGAAACCATTTTATTCATAGTAAATACTTATACGCATGTTTCTTACTTGTATAGAAATAAATAAAGTAATTATACCGTTTCATTATTATTGATTTAAATTGGTAAGCAAATGTTCTATAGTTTAACACTCCTTAATAAAAATAGACTGCCACAATTAGTGTAGCGCATAGCTCCCTCATCCTATCACGTACTTTATTGATTTTATTGCTTTTGCAAGCCATTATTGTCTAATTAATTTAATTGTTTCTTCATTTTTAGGGTTTCGTTGCTGAAACCAAAAAAAGAAACCCTTATACTTTCGTTCCTGTGTCTGTGTCTGTCTGACTCTCTGTGGTGGCAGAGTGTGGCTCTTATATCATATAATGTATAAACATTTTAATATTTTAATTATCACAAACACAATATATTTTTACTTTCTCATATAAAGAAAAAGTATTGTGATGGCGCGAAAATTCAATTTTGAGATTTTGATGGATTTACACGTTTTGAGGTCCCCTGAGTCCAAAAAAGTGGTTTTTTAAAAATGTCTGTCTGTCGTCTGTCGTCTTTGCCTAAACTACAGGGCCGATTTTGACGAAATTTCGCATACATGTTCAGAAAAATCATACACCGAGGCGAAATCGAGAAATGAATTTTAGCTCTAATTTTGGGGGTGCTACCCCCCAAAAACTCTGAAAAAACATAGAAAATAATTATTTCTCGAAAACTGTTCCGACGATTTTGATTAAAAAATTCTAAAATGAAGTCAATTTGAAAACGCGGACGGAGTGAGCCCGGATTCGATTCCCCGCCCGGGAGAAGTTATTTTTATGATAAAGTTTGATGAAATGTTCAATAATATTTAAATGTACATTTGAAAACTAATAAATGGAAACACTGGGCTAAGTAATTATACACTCGTATATGAGAGTTTGTTTGAGTTGTCTCAGACCGATTTTTTAGTACAAGAATCAAGTTAATTTAAAAAATTTGTGATTGTCACGTGTTATGACACGTGTCAACCCCACAAACGCCCCCAGGAAAAATATAGCGAACTCTAAATTATCAGCTTTTTTAATTTCAAAATGGTGGATAATTCATGCCACCCAATTTTTTTTAAATTTTGAGTGGGGTATCAAATAAAAAGGTATTGAAGAGTAGATTTCAAAAACATATAACACTTATTGATAGTACATTATGTAGACTTTTAAATGCCATTTTGTCAAAAAACATCAACATTTTGCGTGTCCCCCCCCCACCTCTAAAAATATAAAAAAATGTGCAAAATGTACGGTCTGCTGTTCATAGGAAAAATTAGAATAGCAATTTTATCTGATTAACTTGGATTCCAAAATGGCGGATAATAATTCATGTTGCGGGAAAAAACTATTTTTTTAAATTTTGCGTGGGGTATCAAATGAAAGCTAGTTATAAATAGAATACAAACATATATAAACATTTAAAAATAATTATTTCTCATTGTATTTGTAAGTCAAAATATAACAAAAAAGCCCCCCCCCCCCCAACTAAACTATCATGTCTATTCATAAATTTAAGCATAATTCACACTAATACCTTATGGTAAACTGATGAAAATTTACGGAAAAATTTAATTTATTTTTGTTATTACTAATAAAAAGCATTGTGACCCCCCAGAGGATCAAACCAGGACCAGGAACCCCTTCCTCCAGTAACACGTGGAATTATTTTAATTTTCTGCTGTTACTAGAAATATGCAAAATGTGCCATCTGGTGGGCCATAGAAAAAATAGAATAGCTATTTGGTCTGATTAACTGGGAATCTAATATGGTGGATATGGGTATTAAATAAAAGGAATTAAAGAGTAAATTACAAAAATATATAACACTTGTGTAAATTGTTTAATTTTCCACGCCATTTAGTAAACATTTTGCGTGCCCCCCCCCCCCCTCCGAATTGAAATCGGAGACATAAAATATTTTCGTTCTTCAAAACGATCATATAGCTTCCGTTACCTTCGGTAAGCTCAGAAGCAAAACGTTTTTGAGAGACATGGGTTTCTGAATATTTGTGCTCCAAATTTTATTTAAATCAGTTCTGTAGTTTAGGCTCCACGTGCTTGCACAGACAATAGATAAAAGATGCTAGACAGACATTTAAAAGCTTAAAACGTGTTAAATCAGCAACATATCGAAATCGAATCTATACGTCACAAGACTTTCTCTTTATTTATACTAAGTATAAAATTAAAAAAATGTTTAAAATATACGTGGTTCCTTTTAAATTACTTAAAGAAAATCGTCAAGAAACAGTTTTTTAATAGAAATACCTTGCGAAAAAAATCAAGCTCATTTTGAAAAGCTTAAAAATTCCAACAAGGATTGCATATAAGTAAATAACCATTTATAATGAGTAAAGATATATAATTAGGGTTCCAAAGGCAGAATAAAGAATGCTCTCATTCACCTTGACGCCGACTTAATGGAGCCATTAGTCACACCGAGCTTTTTACTAACAACTTATATTCGTTATAGAATATTTCATTTCCTCGTTTATTTTATTTTATTTTTAAAAATCAAAATTATATCATCAATAATAATTTTATTTAAAATGTATTAATGCCAGTTCAAATATTGTACTCAATATAAAAATGTATTGGGCTAAAAAAAAAAAAAAAAAGATAAAATAAATAAATTTCTCGTGAAACATGACGGACAAAAAATAAGTTATATTATAAAACATAATTTATTATAACAGTTAAACTGAATGACAAATTACGGAAGAGAGAGAACAACAACAAAATGAAAAACAAAACAAAATGAAAAACAAAACAAACAAAAACAATCTATATGATAATAAGGATACAACAGATAAAAATGTCAAAAGGATTTAATTTATGAAATATTAAATAAGTAGACTATGTTGTTATAATAATAAATATAAGTATTAATAATTCATTTCGGATGAATTAATGAAAGAGTTTGTTATATATAATTCGGATTTTGTTGAAGTAGGAAAGTGGATAATAAGGAAGTTTAGAATCAATTTAATTGTTCTTTATATAGACTAGAGGAAGGACGAATTCAAAATCATTATCATAATAGAAAATATATGATAGAAGCGAAACCGTATTAGATATAAAATGGCAATGGGTGGCGAACATTGAGATGATGACAATTGAAAAACAAAATTGTTCTAGACACTATGGTCTTGAATTCTAATAATGGTAAATAACCCCAAGTCGAAATCGAGAAATGACTTTTAGTTCTTAATTTGGGAAAAACTGTAAAAGTGTTTTTTTTGAAAATATATTAAGTATGTATCATGTATCTCTTTAATACGGTTCTGATAATTTTGATTTTCAAAAATCAGAAGTTTAGTTATTTAAAATACAAATTTAACTACAACAAATTTAAGAAAAGTTGTTTATTGTGTTAATAATAAAATATTTGTCCACGCTGTAAAAAAATCAAATTGTAAACGACCCCTTGTTTATTATTTTATAAATATTTTTAAAATTAAATAAATTTAACGAGATATTAAAATAATAGACATTAAATAAAAGATACATCCGAGTCCGTCGGATCGATTTTTTCATTAGGTGTATGGTACTTTAAGTTACAAATAGAATTAAACTCTTACTGAATAACATTTGTATATGCATAAATACTTGACGTTAAGCAGTTAAAAGTTTGCAGCAATAAGTGAATAATAATTAAATTGTGGACCTTAAATTATTGGATTTTTTTTAATCGTTCAAATAATCCATTTGGAAATCCTTTCCTCTCTCGTGTTTCCAATTGTGAAATTAATTAATTTTAACTTGATTTTGATTTATTTCTGTAACTTAATTCTAGTTTAAATTAATTTATTTCATAAATTTAAATTGCTTTAGACTTCATCTGGTATTTCTATTGTAATATATTATATTACTTCTTGTCATTAATAATTTCACTACTAATAATTGCCACATAAAAACTGAATCTTTTATATTTTTTTCTTCTCTTTTTTCTTAATGGTGAACCCTTTTTCAAATTGCTATATGATTGAAAACTATATATAGGTATATATTTTCTTAGGGTCTGGTTAGGGTTACAATGAATAAACTCCTCCTTTTCTTAAACAACAGCTATATTTCGCCCTAACTAAGGGCTTCCTCAGGCTGGTAATATTCCTAGGACATAGTCTCTAGCAGTTTAAAACTTTGTCACGATAAAAAAGAAAATGTTTATTATGAATCCTCCCTGTAAAACTCCCTGGGAGTTTTACAGGGAGGATTCATTTTAATATTATGTGTTTCATAATAAACATTTTCTTTTTTATCGTGACAAAGTTTTAAACTGCTAGAGACTATGTCCTAGGAATATTACCAGCCTGAGGAAGCCCTTAGTTAGGGCGAAATATAGCTGTTTTTTAAGAAAAGGAGGAGTTTATTCATTGTAACCCTAACCAGACCCTAAGAAAATATATACCTATATATAGTTTTCAATCATATAGCAACTGAATCTTTCTTTTATTTAAACATTAACCTATAATATTATATAATTATATTTTCATGTATTAAAAATCATGGGGTGGAATCAGAGCTGGATTTACATATTTGGTGGCCAGGGGCCCAGAAAAAATGCCGCCCCCCCCCCCCCCTCCCCAAATTTGTGACAATATTGTAATTCCTCAAAAAAAAAAAAAGAAGTTTTGTCCAATAAAACATATGAACTAATGTTTTATAGTTTGTCCATTTTTAACCTGGTTTATTTTAATATTATTTAAATAATATTCCACTATTATTACAGGACTAGGCTAAAACCAAATGCCAATTTTTTAAAATAAAGTCTTTGGTTGAAAAATAATTTTCAAGCACACAGCATTTATATACAAGTTTTATTTTAAAAATAGTCATAATTTAACAGTAACTTCTTTTGTAGGAAATAAAAAGTTAAAGTGTAGTTATAAAATAATTAAAAAACGGCGTCATGCACCATGACTTAATTAGCGAATTTTCAAAGAAATCGGTGTATTATTGCCTTATGATAATACAGGAAAATTTTAGTAATACCAATATACATGGGTAATACACAGGGTACCGGGTACAAAAGTCAAAATAGTATGAATATACCCTTCCAGATGCATGTCGTTGGAAAGCTTTAAGAGAACAGTAATTGTTGTACACTTTTGTCATATTTTCATATAAGAGGGGGGTAAAATGGGAAAAAACACGTTTTATGCTATTTTTGACCCTAAATTGTCAAATTTTGACCCCTAAATGGACTCCAAAAATTCTGTCCAACGAACTCAGCCTTTCTTTTGATATTATTGACATTTTAAAATTTGTTTGGATTTTTTAAGTGCATCCTAGGGTGAGATATCGTGTGGAGTGACACATACATACCTATATACATACATATATAATATATAAGAAAAAGGGTTAAATTTCAGGAATCGATGAAGAATGGTATTTCATTTCCATGGAGAAAATTTTCAAAAATTCGCATTTAAAATTTTTTAAGCCATTGCAATAGCTTAATTTTCTTAGAACATTTGCTTAAAAAGAAAAGTAATTGAATACCATTGTTGAGAAATTTGTTTATTGAAATTTCTAAGGTCTTACTTTAACAATAGGAATGTCATTTATGACATTTGAATTCAAGTCATAGTCCAGTTATTTTAGTCATAAATATGGCTTCTGTTCCAAAAAAAGCTTCAATTTTTATTTTTTGATGACTTCATTTTGACATTCTGAAAAGCACGACATTGTAAATATCTCGCTTCCTTAGCTCGGAGACCAATTGACCACAAGACAATTGAAAATTGAAGATTATAAAATTTCACACATGAAACATTTGTTTATTTTTTACTTAGAACGAACCTTTTGGATAATAAAGTGCTCCAAAGTTTACGCACAAGGCGTAAACAATAATTTTATTACATAGATAATTGTCAATTAACGTTGGCGGAGCTGAACATTATCTCCTGGTTCTTGGAGATAATGCTCCAACCGATGCGACAATACCAGCAAAATTGATTGAAAAGTATGGCAAGAATATTGCTATTACGATTCAGTGTTATCACCGATACTGCGAATGTCTTCTCTTATAATTGCTGCATCAGCTTCAACTATTCGTGGACGTTCTTCTTCTTGATTCAATTTTTTATTTTCATACCAAGCGTTAGAAAGAATAGTCGCATGTGTATCGAGGAAGCTAATCATTGTCATTTTTTTTTTTTGGTTTCGTTGTAATAACAATGTTGTTGCCATACTTTCCAACCAATTTTGCTTCTATTGTCATACATTGGCATCCGTAGGAGCACCATCTTCAAGTTATAAAACATAAACAATTATCTATGTAAACATTTTTTTTTTTACGTCTTGTGGGAAACTTTGGAGCACTTTATTATCCAAAAGGTTCGTTCTACGTAAGAAATAAAGATCATGTTTCATGAGTGAAATTTTATAATCTTCCATTTTGATCTGATCGTAAATTGGTCTCCGAGCTAGAGGAAGCGAGATGTTTACATAAATACGTAAAAAGTCTTGCAAAAACAAACATTTCTCAAGTTATAATATGCTAGGGTTTTGCTAATCCGTTCGTTGTACGTAATAAATGAAAGATAGCTTTTCTGAGGGAAATTTAATTAACCGATATTTTTTTAAAAAATCTCCATAATTTGTCTCCGAGACTTAGGAAGCGAGATATTAATAAAAATACGTAAAAAGTGGTGCGGCAACGGATATTCATAGATATTCTTCGTCGTATATTCCGTAAACCGTCCATTGCACGTAAATAATTAATGAGATTTTTTTTGTGGGAAATTTTGTTATCTTTAATTTTGCTAACCACCTTGATTGGTGTCGGAGCCATAGGAAGCGAGATATTAGCAAAATACCGAATATTTTTACCTTTGCCCTTGAATATCAATTAACGCGACCACGACCCTATTGCCGATTATCAGTATGTTTTTCAGAACGTCAAAATGAAGTGATTTTTTTGGGACAGAAAACCTAAAATGACTGGACTATCAAGAAAGCAAAAAAAAAGTGTTTTTAATGCACTTAATAATTATGTTTATATTATAAACTGCTGACTGCTGGGAATTGTTTAAAAAAATAGTTTTATGTCTGTTTTTACCTTTAAAGATTACGTTGTATAAAAATAGAGTAAAGTTGGCCTAAACTGTAGTTCTAATCTAACTGGTGTACGTACGCGTACGTGAATAGCGGTGACGAGTTATAAATCACTAACCGTTCTATGCCCAAAATCTAAAATCCACTTAAACACTAATAAATAAAAACTTATGCCTACTGACCTGTACTTGCGCTCATACTCAACTGTACAATTAGACAATTAGGATAAAAAATATCAATTAGTAAATAAATAAATATTATACTTTTTGTTCAAGAGTCATATTGTAATGTCCAAAAAAAAAAGTGTGAGGCTCTCACGCATTAGAAGTGAAACTTAAGTTCTAGAATGCATTGCTCTCTTTCATTTTTTGACGAAATTTCAGGATTAAGAAATGGTTATGGGAAATTTAATTGAAAAAAATATATTGCTACGCTAAGGCAACTACATTTATTCCAATAAAAATAAATGTTAGTTTTGATTTGCTGGTCTTTAAATAGATATAATACTATTAATCTGTAAAAATGTTACATTTGGACGAGTCTCGAATCGCAAACCTCGTTACACGATGTCACTATATGAAAAAATTCATTCTACCGCCGCCAAAGAAGTTTCACTTCAAAAATATTATGTTTTATGATTTCGTTTAATTTTTCTTTCTGCCGCCTTTTGCCACCTTCGAAAATTTGCCGCCAGGGGCCCGGGCCCCCATGGCCCCTGCGTAAATCCAGCCCTGGGTGGAATATAAAAGACTGATAAATTTATTGGGCCTTAAATAAATTCAACCATTGAAAGAACCCTTGCAACAAATTTTACATAATTAAAAAAAAACAGTGACAAACTGCATCAAAAATTCCTCCAACAGATTAAATGGTCAAAAAAGAATGAGCGTGTTCTATGTGTCAAATACAACAAAAAATGTCAAGTAACCTTACACCTTGACTCTCATTTGTTTTCGAGATATCGATTTTCTTAGATTATTTCGAATATTTTTTTGATAATGATGACAGTTTGACTCCAAATTTCTGTAGCATTTTACTCTTAGTTCAGGAAAGCTAGACATGCGGTGATTTCAGGAAAAACTTCGCCATTTTAATTCGGATTTATTAGTTTAAGTATTCTCCCCCCCCCCCCCCAATTGTGTAGTACCTCATTTAGTTATTTTAATTAACCTTTAATCTTTAAATCCCAACAAAAATACTTGAGTAAAAAAATAAGCCCAGTCTCGCGTACTGCGTAAGACGTTGTGAGATTATTGGTTTAGGTTTAGCTAAGTCCCCCCCTGTCCAAGAAAGTTCGACTATAGGTCTAATATGTCCAATACAAGTAAAGGATGTTGTTTGTCTTTCCACTCTTTACTGGGGGGTCCAAAATGCCTTGAGATGGTTCCAGTAAAGGATGGTACGGCTGTGCTCGACTTGGCCATGCGCCCCCACATATTTAATGTATTTTTCGGTTTTATTTATACCACCTAAACATGGCTGGTAATCTTTAATTAGCGATAACTCGAAAAGTAGTCCGTTGATAATAAACTTTTAATATACCATTTAAAAGCATATAATATGGAGAAGTTTTTCCTCTAATCGCCGCATGTTTAGCTTTCCTTAACTAAGAGTAGTAGGCTACGGAAATTTGGAGTCAGATTTAAAAATTCCTTAAAATTATTCTTTGAAATTGTTTATTATCACAATTTCACTCTCATTTATTTTTTGATTGAGATGAAGCGAATATTTTCAAATTTTCGATATTTTTAGAAAAAATCTAAAGAAATCAATACCTCGATAAAAAGAGAATCGGGCAAATGCTTACTTGATATTTTTTGTTTCATTTGACCCATAAAAGACGCTCATTCTTTTTTTACCATTTAATCTGGTTTACCCTTCATACTATATACCATATATTGTGTGCTAGAGGTGTTTGTCTATATTAAAATTTCCAGAGGGTTTAAGTTTATTCAAACTATATTTTATCAAAATAAATCGATATATGGATAAATTCGTATTTAAATTAACTAAAGTTAACAAGTTTTTACCCATAATTGGGAGAAGAGACGACAATGAGTGATTCTTTTGGTAAATATGGCTTTTGGGGATCGGCAAACCCAAATTTAATAGTAGATTTCTAGATTTCTTCTCGGGGTATGGTTATTCTGTAACCATTTTTGAGATGTATGTCAAAAAGCATCGAATTAGGCCCAGTAGCTAAGGCCCAACATGTCTGCAAAGACGTAAGACCGACAAACTATATTTTTTTTATTACTAAGGGGACCTTTAAACGTATCACAATAAGTTCTCTTAATACATACTACTAATATGACAAAGTAAAATAACACTGTCGGTGGCAATTTGGCACTAAATTACAAAGGTTTAATTAAAACGCGAAATCTTTAAATTGCAGAACGCAATATCAATCAGGTAGAGGCTTCAGTATGAAATGCATAAAGGTTTTTAAGAGAGGTACTAAAGAACCACAAGCTCATACTTGAATTCTGTAAATCACAGAGACAGTAAAATACAAAAAAGAGAGGTCTAACTGCGACCGCTCAAGGGTTAAAATACTTTAGCGTTTAATATATTTTTAAAACCACCATATAAGAATAAATGGTTATTCTGTTAGCTTGGTTAGCTAAAGACTAGAGATTATTTTAGTTTAGTGTCTGAATATAAAGTGGTTTAACTTATTTACAGTTGGCTTTAAAGTGCCTCTACATTTTATAAGACTGCAAGAATAAATAGTATAAAGAATATTACAATTGATTTCTTAAGAATCGGAAGTAACATAGAAGGTATATAAACTTTTTTTTTATTGTAAAAGGACTAGGTTAAAAATAGTTTAGATTTCTTTTTGAATTCTCTCTATGTATGTCTCTTCCTATGCTATTTCTACTTGGGTTAGGACTCCAACTGAATAGTTTAAGGTCTTAAGCATTCAGACCAAGTTGATTTTACAGTTAGAAGTAATGTGGATACTATTTGGAATTTCCCCTACTGGCTTTTCGAAGTTTTTTCTATCTGCCACACTTGCTGTCGAAAGGGACCTTAAGTAAACAGAGAAGCATGAAAACATCTCTTTGAGTTGGCTCAAGAATCAATTTTTTACCTTTTCCTTGCGGGGGGGGGGTCCTAAGTCCCTTCATTCTTGAACTAACAAATGACCCTCGACCTATCACAATCCTTAACTTTAACACTTTCCTCGTCTAGCCGGAGTGTTTTGAAAGAATGATATAAAATCTAAGATTTTCGTTGGAAAAATCCTTCTTTCCTTAAAATTTCCATTTGATTCTTATAAATAGAAAATAAATATAGTATATATATATATATATATATATATATATATATATATATATATATATATACCATGAGGTTATGGACTAAAGAAAGAGCAGACTTGGCTACAAATGTAGATATCACTACTTTGATCAGTAAGTAAATGCGGACCTTGTTTATGGTATTAATAAATTTAATTCAGCCAATACTCCAATTCCTTTTAATATGTAGTAATATGGAAATTTATATATTTTGGGCTAATTTAAAAAATGTCTTTCGCTTGGTTTTGAAGCCATTAACTTATTTTATTTGGCTTATTGGCTTGAGGAATCTATAAAACCTGATGATTATCATGTTCACTATTTAGTAATATGCCTTTGATAATTTAATCTTGGATAATGATGATGCCAATTTAATTTTTATAGTCTGAAATAAAATGCTATTAGATTGACCTTTATGAGAAGATATACTCAATTTGCACCTTTTTTTAACGACTGTTGAGTATCACCTTTTTTAGAATTAGTTCTTAAGTCGAAGCCATTTGTAAATGCAAAAGTTATTATTTGATTGTCTTTTACGAGTTTTCTTACAGTGTAAATGAAATATAGAAGAAATAATCTTTAGACTTATATGCTCTTCAACTACCGATTTTATTCAATTGCATCTCGTGTTAAAGAACCCATAACACACAGAAACCCCGAGGCCTGATACGGTGTCCTTGGATCGGCTCGTATTCCTTGTCCGATCCTCAACGAATCAACTAGCAGTCCCTCAAAAATAGCCTCTCCCTCGAGTCCACGCTGTAAATGATAAAAGGAAAGATAATGGATAAGAGTCGAGAGAGAAGAGGCAAAAAAAGGAACTCCAAGAAGTGGCGTTGAGTCTTTTCAGGCGCAAGGCCATCCTCTCACTTGGGTTGAGGCAGATCTAATCAAGATACCTTCCTTCTCTGATGGGCCGAACAGACTGCAAGCTTTTACGACTTTTCAATTCCTTTACTGGTGGCCGCTTCTATCTTAACTGTGCAATATTACTTTTAAGCTTACAATTCAACATTTTATTATTCTAATATATAAGAATGTTTATCTTGTTTTGAAAATACTCGGTGCATTTCTTTATTTTTACTCAGCTTTTCTGATTGATTCTAATGATAATGTCAACTTTAGCAGTATTAATTATGTCTATTAAGTTGTACCATCTGAATATAATAATGTCAGAAGGATCATTTTGTATTTTTACAGCGTAATATTAAGCTTGAATATTTTGTGCAATAGTAGAGTTTTAGTGTTTGAATATTTTATCAGATAATTTTAATCTACAATAAAAATGTTTAATGTGCAACATAATAATAAAATGGAAGGAAAAATAAAAATCCACTCCAATATTTGTCGTGCATCGTCAATTAATATAGCATCTTACATCTATTACTAGCATTCTCAAGCTAAGGATAGGTCGAGATTAATGGATCAGGTCACATGAAATTAAAGAATAATTTCTCTGTACTAAATTGCAGTTCATTGAACCACAACTAAAATTAAAGTTTTTAATGTTCACGTCCTTTGGTTGTTTTTTCAGAACTATATAGATTTTGCTTGAAGCGATTTTAGTATTTCGAAAGGGTCATTTGTCTTTGCTCGGATTCTTTTCCGCAGAGAAGTAAAGGGAGAAATGAATTATAGTTTGGAAGCATATGCGGGTAGAATGTCGGGAGCCGTATAAAGCAGGTTGCAGATGTCGCCTGTAAGGCCGCTTCCCATCCCAAGTTTCCTCCAGCCCTCTCAGCCCATTTGAATTTCACGTCATATCCTCGCCGAAAAAAAAAACAGATCCTTCACTCTGAAAAAACACAGGCCCCTATTTTTAAAATGATATATGTTTAATGTATTTTTGGTTCAAAATGAGGCAAACTTAAGTATTTATCGTTTAAATAAGTTTAATTCATATGAGTTATTGTCTGATGTATAAATGTATGGAAATAAGGTAAAGTACCCCATCATTCTTTTGCACATTTATTTTTTAATATAAGGCACTAGTTTTAAAATTATGCATTATTTTGGAGAAAAACGGATTTAGCTTAAAAAATGGAACCCCACAAAAACACTTGGCTTGGGGGAACCCCACAAGTCAAGTCTCACGAAAAAAATTGTAAGATCATAGCCAAGTCTCCCCCTGTCCAAGTAAGTTCTACTAGGTCTAATTTGTCCAGTGAAGTAAGTGATGTTGTTTGTCTGTCCTCCTCTCTATTCTCTGTCCTTTACTACCTCAAACTTTTTCTTTCCCAAATCACACTACACGTTTAAATTTTGAAACATTTTCTGGCTTGGCAAATACGCATTCAGTGGAATATAGATTTATTTTAAAATGTAGATAGAATTCACCTTTTGTGAACAGAACATTGACATCAGTTAATTATCTGCAGAGAAGGAGCTACTATGATCTATATTTACGTATTAGCACAATTGTGATTTAAGTTACATTTTTAAAGCGGGCCAAGTCTAGACGTCTTTTATTAAGTAGGATTTTGCACTGAGAAGCCAAGTTAAAATCGACATTCTTTATGTTTTGGAGGCCAGCTTTTATAATCTATCAAAGACAAATTCTAGGCAGGTGATTAGATTAGTATTCGTGAAAAGTACTTTGAACCAAAATGCAGACACGGTATTAAATATTCTCGAATCAATTGGGAGATTCTACACTCAATTCGAAGCATATATTACGGTTGTGTTTTGAGGAAGATGTAATGACTATTAATTTGTATGTATATTGAATAAAAAGTCTGTGACCGGATACCACTGCAGTATAATAGGGTGGAGACAGCCAATGTATTGTAGAATGAGTTTTGCAGTCTAGCAAACGGTTTTTAGAAGTCTGTCAAAAGTATGCTTCGCATATTTTATACAATGAGCAAATGCTTAATTTATTGCTATCCTTTTTTAAATTTATATTGTTGAAAAAGATCTTATTATTTATAAAAATCCATTGAAAACTGGAGAATATAATGAAGCTTATAAGAGATAGCTCTGAACAAATGCACTTTAACCTATATAGGAGCCAGGAAGCAGCAAATGTCTAGGCCAAGACCGAACCATTTTTCTCTTGAGATGATTGAGGTGAAGTTTCGTTTCGCTTGGATTAACTGGGAAGAGGAGAATATAGTGCTTGAAAGAAAATGTAGTAGAGAAGTAAATACAGGAGGTAAAATAAATTTCTCAGTCAAGGAAAATCTCTAAAATAACTTGTTGACGTTATCTTGAGAACACTTACCAGAAACGGAGGTAGAAAGTGGTAAATAAAATGAAAAACCAGACATAGAAATTTTCTTCTAAAAATATATGAGTTCTTTTTGTAATGCCTACTTAACATTTTTATCTTAACCACATAAAGTAAATTTAAGTAAGCATAAATTATAAATTAGCTAAAAACTGGAAACTTACTCGAAACAAAATGGATACATTGTTTTACTTAATACTCTGCCAATTAATGTGGCACATAGCTTCCTCGCAAAGAAAAGACCAAATTAAGAAAAATACCTCGATAAAAATAATCAAAAAGTTGGAACAGCGTGGCACTGTTCCAGTAAATATTTAATAAAGTTGAAGAAATTTAAACATTTTTTGGAGAAACAAAGCCTCCAACAAGCACCAAATGTTAGCGCACATATAATCAATTTAATAAACTAATATAAAACTGCAACCTAATCGTAGAAACCGCTGTGTAAACAGTTTTTCTTTATTTTACCCACCTCAAAACTAAAAATAACACAAAATAGAATATAACAAAAATTAATCTACTATGCAAGAGCTTTTCAACTATATACATCATATTATTAAAGATTAACTTAAACATTTGTACCCCTGTACTCAGAGGTACCAAAGTTATATTTTTAAAAAACAAACAATACAAAAGGGCATTCATTTAACTAATAAATACATATAAATAAAAATCTAATATCAAAAAAGTATTTAAACCCTTTAACCTACAACAAAATTATAAAACGGTACAAAAGTACATGTACAAAATTTTTAAAAAATCAACAAATAAAATAGCTTTAATGTACATATCAAGGCCTTTAAAATGATATACGACACAATATTAAAAACCAAAAAAAGTGGTCACGTGACTCGGCGCACGGGAAAAAGTTTACTCTCATGTTCTCAGCAAGTAGGATGAACTAATAAAACTAAGAACTAATAAATTTAAAGAGCATTAGTGTGGGATTCAATCGCCGCAATCAGAAATAAAATCGGCCAACTATTATAGAAACTATGGCCATTCAAAGACAAAAATGGAAGAAAATAAAACCAAATAATAACAAAATTATCACCATCTAAGGTACAACCGATAATAATACGACAAAAACTCATAGGACTAAAGTTGTAGATCTTTTAAAATCAGTTACCACTTGTGCTATCCATTTTCTAATACGACTTACCGTTTAGCCGCAATAAGCCCCCAAACCAGCTTAAAAATCAAGTCGCCCATTTTTATTTTTTTAAGGGGTGAAGAAGGGGGAAAAGTGAACTTTGTATAATTATTTTTGTTCACAATATGGACCTTGCACGTCGAATGGCGCAAATCGCAAGTCTCTAGCTCTTCTGGAAGTGGGTAAACATTAATGTCAGTCAGTGAGTCAGTTAGCCATGCGGCTTTAGAATATAAGACATATTAATTTAGCACGATTTAAAGTGCGCAGAAGGTGAAATTAAGCAGGTGTTATCTGCAGGCAACTTTCGACAAACCATAAAAATTTCATAAAAATCAGATGATTACTTTTAAAGATATGGCTGTAAATAAATGTATGTTTGTGAGCATGTGGATGACAAACAAATAAGAGCAGAAGGTTGAAACTTATATGGGACCAACAATGGGCTAAATATGACCTACCACCAAAATTTCATTAAAAATGTATGTGTAGTTTTTAAGATATGGTGGTTCGCAAAAATTGAACGACAGACCGACAGACCGACAGACAGACCGACAGACAGACACGGGACCAAAAATGTTCCCCGATGTCTGAAACGGATTTCTGTCTTGGAATTTTTGAAATCGGAGATATAAAATATTTTCGTTCTTCAGAACGATCACATAGCTTCCGTTACCTTCGGTAAGCTCGGAAGCAAAAACTAACATATTAACGGAATTAAGTCAATTCCCTTTTTTATTTTCACATATCCAGTATTATATTTAGAAATAGAATATTGTAATTGCGCAAATATTTGATTTTAAGATTTTACACATTTTAGGTCCCCTGAGTCCAAAAAATGTCAGTCAAACGCGTTAGGCCTAAATTAGAGACGATTTGGATGGCAAATTGTTTTAGTCTGATACTAATTGTCAGTTTTTTGTGAAACTTTATCTGAATAATAGTGAAAAAAATAATGTAAAGGGTCGAAAGGTCTCAACAATTAAAAAAGATAAATGAAAACTAACCAGTTTTGATTATATTTTTTACTTCTATACCATAACATCCATAAAAAAAAAAAAAAAACTATTTATGTTAAAGATAACGCAAATTATCAAAGTTAATGTGCAGTTGGAATGTTTTTAACAGATTAGTAATATATTTTCCTACTTTTATTTAGTCATGAGTAACATCACAGCTCTATTTTGAAGGTAACCAACTTATTGCTGCATTAACGAGCTAAAATGTTTCAATAGAAATGCATTTACCGATATTCTTAATTAAGATCCTTGTTATCAATTATTTTGATTATGCTTAATTTAGTGCACGAAACCCCATTCTCTTAGTCTTTTTTAACCCAGACTAGACATGTTTCTTCATTATCTAAGTCGTTGGTTCTAAGTTGGTATATTATGGTTGCTTTAATGGGTAGGTCATCAGACGTGGGCTGGAATTAAATGATTTAATATCAGGTGTCCAAACTGTCCAATTTATTTTGGTTACAAAACAGTTGATTATAATGCGTGAGATCGACCTGGTTTGGGCTTTTTTTTTTTCATAACACTTAAATTTAACCGCTCTTGATTAAGGAATAACGATGACCTATTATATGGCTTTTAAACAATAACTCAGTGATCAAACAGAGCTTTAGAAATTTTAAGTTACAATAGTCAGTATAAAAAACATAAATAAAAATCGACCATATCAGTTTCATTTCTCTACCTTTACGAAATAGGTAGTTTGTCGTTCATTTTAACTGTTTTTTAATCGAAAAGCGAAACTATAATTGATTGTTTTTTTACAAAAGACTAAATATTATAAATTTACAAATATGTCGAAGGTTGTCTGGTTTCTGAAAAGACGTGCGTGTTTTAAGTCGTAAACACATTTAAATTTCCTTTTTTTTGATACATTTCTAGATTGAGAATCAATGAGATTCAAATTATACATTTACTCCTTAAAACCTTAGAAGCCTCTCTAATTAGTAAATTTAATTATTTTTGCATGATACTTAAATATTATAGTTCTGAGCAGAACTTACTGAGCATATTAGTATGTTTATACTTTATTTCATTCTTGTTTATACCCTCCTTAACTCCTTACCAATTATAGCTAGGTAAGCTGTAGCTGCTAAGGACAAAATGTAGTTTACTTAATTTATGATTGAATATACATAAACCTATGAAATTTTAAATATTTATGTAAAGTATAAATTTGTAATATAGCTAACAAAAATAAAAAGTGAATAATTTCAAGATAAAAATAAATTTTTATATACTACGTTTTTAAATTTTCTGTTGAATCGTATATAATGTTGATAATATAATTGTTATTGTTATATAATATACAATGTTAGTGAAAAAAAAATAGTTCCGAATTTATTTTCTTCACATAAATGACAACCATCTAGAGAGCTGATCTTAAACCTATAAAAGGACAAATCTTTGTACAACGGATCTCCCCAACACCAAATCTAAAGCGTGCCATCGATATATTTGAAATAATATAAATAATATAATCGATATTTCCTATTTTGCTGTCATTCAATGTTTATCTATCACAAATTTGAGACCCGTAAAAATGAAAATTGCGTAAATATGGGACATGGCAAAACGAAAAAAATAACTTGCGGATTTTTTTCCAAACTAACTTTCCGTACAGCAAAATTTGCTGAAAACCAATTAAATTCTGCTGAAAGATAGCTAAAATAATGCATTGTCATCGTGTTCTGAGCTATGCTAAAAGCTTCAAATGTCTAGCTGTTCGGGAAGTTAGTTAGAAATTGATTGCCAGATTTGTACCGGACAAACAAACAAACAAGAAAGCAAGCTAATAAAAACATAGTAAAATAGATGAATCTGGCGAGCTTTAACCTTCAAAAGAGAGGTGAAACTTCCATTG
This sequence comes from Gerris lacustris, assembly GCA_951217055.1. Taxonomy (NCBI): domain Eukaryota; kingdom Metazoa; phylum Arthropoda; class Insecta; order Hemiptera; family Gerridae; genus Gerris; species Gerris lacustris. Next base: position 45,109,634 of record OX578276.1, read on the forward strand.
TGGCATTAAGAGCTCTCCCGTTATATTGTGAACCAAAAATTGTGGTTCGCTCAAGTTAAATGACTATTCGTGAATCAAGTCAGAAAGCCTTCGTGAATTAAGTCAGAAATTCCACACGCTGGTGACCGCCATCGAGAGCGATGTTAGAGATCTGCTGAGATGTTATATCAAATTATAGCTTTCGAAAATGAAATAAAGTAGTTTTTAAACTTATCAAACACCTACATTAATTATAAGAATATGGTAGTTATGAAGGACCATTTTTTTTTTTTTTTTTTAAAAATACAATTATTGATTTCAAAGCTTCTTACTTGTGCATTAATTGAGTACAGTAGCAAGTGTATTATAAATTTAAAAATAAATGTTGCACCCTTTCAAATGGGTTGTGGACAATTGTTCTGGCTTTAATAGATATAATATATGTATATTTTGCTTGAAAATGTCAAAATGTTTTTGAAAAATTTGAAAGTGGGTATGGTTCATAAGGACTTTTTTGTTCTTTATAGCGTGGTCTATCTTTTTTATTTTTCCTCACTACTAATAGTAGGAAAAGTATTGTTTTCACCAAAAAATTTGTTTTCGAGATTTCAACGGAATTATCCGTTTTAGGTGTTTTTAAGACCTCCTGACTGGTTTTCAGCATGACGTATGTGTGTGTGTATGTGTGTTATCATCATAGCGCCCAAGGTATTTAACCTAGAGAGTTGAAACTTGGCAGAAAAATCAGTCCTAACCTGTAGTTGTGCCGCCCGGAAAAACAACCATTTTTCCGCCATCTTGAATCCAGTTTGCTGTCAGCAAAAATTTAAAAAAATCGTAATAAATTTAAAATGGTCCTGATCGAGTTGAAATTTGGCTCGAATGTACCTCTCTGTATGACAAACAAGCCCACTAAATTTCATTTTGATTTTGGCCGCCATTTTGAAGTTATAAATTTTTGATGTTTTAAACTTTGACGGTTAATAATACTGAAAGTATAAATAGGTTTTTGACATATAGCATATCGTTAGAACCGTAAAAAATTAAGGAACAAATATAAAAAAAACCGATGAAATTCCATTAATTAGTTTAAAAGTTATAAGCGAATATAATTATTTATTAGTTCAATAATTTTGATGACGTCAAAGTTTCTTTACATACCTGTTAAAATGCCGCCAAAATTCAAATAATTTAATAAATGAAATAAAAAAATAAATAAAAATAATATACTAGGCATTGCGTGGCTCTATCATTGAAGCGAGCGTATTGCAATGAAATACTGAATATTGAAATTTATTAATCATGATGAATGTCATAGTTGAAGATAAGTGGAAGAGGGTGTGGGGGTAGAGTGGGGGTACTCGGTACGAAGCTTTACTTCCTAAACAAACCATACACTATACGACTATAACAATCTTCACCACCCGCGGTAGCTTTTAAACAATTATTATAGATGTATCTCGTCACTACGCAAAGAATTTTGCTTGTATCAAGTTGAAATTTTGCATACCTGTTTCAATTGTGCATTAGATGGTGTATATGAAGTTTTATTAAAATCGTTTCGTTAGAACGTAAGATATCGGTAAAAAGGTTGTTTTCTCTATTATAAACGTTTAGGTCCGCTTTAATAGTTTTAGCGATCTTTATTAAGTCATAGCGGTGTCGCTGTTGGTTTTAGTAAAAAATGTTATTTGAAAAAAATGTTCGTCTCATCGAGTAGATGATGATAGAATCTTTTCCCGTCCTGAAATTCCAATTTAATTTTTGTACTTCTCGTTTACGCGAGCGTTGCGCGCGAACTCATGGACGGTTCACGCTGTCCAACGAACTTAGCCTGAGTATTAGTAAAAGGATCATGTATACCAAATTTCAACTAAATCGGTCATCTTTTACTCAAGTTATCGTCACACGCGTGAACGTTACTGACAGACAGACAGACAGACAGACAGACAGACAGACAGACAGACAGACACGGAGCATATTTCGTTGAATGTAGGAAGCTCGCTACGCTCGCTTCAATAAACATTATTTAAAGAGGCCACTTTAGTGGCCTCCGAAGTGAGGAAATGTTCCAAAGTACCCCGTACCCGATTTCTTTTTTTTTTTTTTTTGCATTAAACATGAATCACCTTGTGTATAAGGGATTTATAATAAAAACTTAATTGTTATGGGCTAGTATTATGTATTATTTAATTTTTTTTTTTACAAATTCACTTTCTCGAAACTTTACTTAAATCGTCGGTTTTTCTTTAATCGTAGGTTGCAAGTTGTATTCATTCATACTTCGAGAAACACTAAGCTTTCTTAGCTTCTCATTATTGTCATCACCGAGCATTTAATATGTTGCCTGCATGCATAAGAAAGTACTGAAAGGTTGTCCGTAGGTCTCAACTTGTATGTGGGACGATACTTAACATCCTGGAGCTCTAACCACCTTTGGAAACCCCTAGCGTTAAAAACAATTTCCAAAGCTTGAAATTGTGCAAGCCTTAGTAATCATTCCCGTCTCCAGAAACAAATAAAAAGTTATTTCCTGACATGACGCTTTGAAAGGAGATTTCTCGACTTCGTTTAAACGTTATAAGACCCTTCTAATTTTTACCTTTCACAAAATTTTTTGGACATAATCTCCATGAATCCGAAAGAAGCTTCAAGTGAAAAGATATCTCGACTTTTATAATGAGGAAATAGCTAGATTATGCTTATACAACTCTCCAATCAAAGTGAAATGTCTTGTTTAAAAATAATTCTTACATGCTTTACACTTTTATTATATTCAAATATATTCAGTAATAATCAAAATGCATTATGTGATTATTATTTAAATGATAATCGATTTATTATTGATGCATTACATACAATTATTCGATTATTTTTGAATACTCAACAGTTAGATATGGGCATATGGAATATGGTAGTACATAGGTACTATTAAATTAATGTATTAATTAAATACAAGATAGATTATTATTGAAACAAATATCCTAACACTGACAGATCTGTCTCAAGAGTCGAAGCCCAGAGGGATGCGTTTAGGGTTGGGACATCGATTCCGATTTATCGAAAATATCGATATATTGGACGAACAATATCGATATTGATCTTTCTAGTCCAGGAGATAGCGTGCAAAAAAGTGTCATTTTTTTTACTAAATCAAGCTAGAAATTTGTGTATAAGTAAATGATTTGGTGCCTTTTAAGAATATGTGGTCGCCTAAGTTCGTTTGTGGGACATAGCTTGTAATAGACTTTTGAAAAAAAAAACAAAAAAAAAAACGGTGGAGAGCGGGGACATAGCCGCTCTAGACAAAAAATCAACTTGATAATGGTTCGTCACTTAATAGGTTAGTTAGTCAAATATTACTCCAAATCAAAGAGGCCTCCTATTAAGTGACGGACTATCATCAACTTGATTTTTGGTCTACTGACTAAGTTAGTACTCATGATCATGAAAATCACATTGTCCACCAAAAAGAGCGGGACATGGCCGCTCTCCACCGGTTTGTTTTTTTTCAAATGCCTATTGCCAAGCTATGTCCCGCAGACGAACTTAACCAACCACATATTCTTAAAAGGCACCAAAACAATTACTTATACACAAAATTCTAGCTTGATGTTAGTCAGACACTTTTTTGCACGCTATCGGACTAGAAAGATCAATATCGATATTGTTTGTCCAATATATCGATATTTTGTCCTCCCAAATCTAAATTAATTTCGCCTTGGAGTGTGAGTTTTCTAAATATTGAAACTAAACACATTCGCTCAGTATTAATATATATAATGTTTATGTAATAATAAAATAACAAAAATAAGTAAAATCAGTCTGACAAACTTGAAAAAAAACTTTCTTCATGTGAATACTTCTGCTGAATTTAAATTTTTATAATATCTTCTTTAATTTTAACTAAGCCGCGCTCAAGCCTCAGCTTTTACTGTCAGTAAGCAATAAATAGTATTAGGCTATTGTAATTATAATTCTATAATGTTAACCCAATTGCTATGCGTATTTTATTATTATTATAATTTTTTTTTATCATCAATAAATTTACTTATTTCTAAACATATCTAATAAGTGTTTAACTGGTAATTGTCTAAATAAAATTAAATATTTTCAGCTACATCAGACTAATTTTTACTAATATCTCGGATAATAAAAAAAAATCATGTGGTTTTACAGGGCAGTGACAAATCTAGAGCTAAAATTAATGTCTTTATTTCACTTTCAATTCATTGAAGTTGGCCCAGATGTTTAGGCTCAATGTGTTTGCACAAACAATTGACTACAGTCTACCAACAGTTATGTTTTAAAAACCCTTTTCTTGGCTCAGGGGACCTTAAAACTCAAGATTAAACTTTGTACGCCATCCGTGTTGTACCTTTTCGACAACACGAGATTAAAAATGTTTTATCATCTGATACGCATTTCTGTCTAGAAAAGATGAAATATTTCATTCTTCTGAATGATCAAATAACTTCCGTTGTCTTCGGTAAGCTCGGAAGCAAAAATTAAATAATAATTTATTGTAGCTTGAATTTCAAATTTTTAAATTAGCAGTTAGTTTTACATTTTTCTAATGCCCTATGCTTTTGTAAAAAAAGGGAAATCCCTATACAGATATATATTTTTGTTCAAAAGAAATACCTTTGCTTAAAAAGCTATACCGTGTTGCATGTACTAGTCCAAAGCAATAAAGAGGGTTTCTATTTTTCCCCGAGTAATTTTCTTTTTTCTTCTTTTCCGTTTGAAAAATTTAATTCATTTGGTAGTGAAGAGGTTTTTGGCGTATTCAATTACGCGGTCAAGGGTATCAAAGAGACGAGTTAACCCACTTCAAAAGATTGAATTTCAGCGAATTGAGCAAAAAAAACTAGCCCATCTACCCGTATACCTTTAAAATAAAGGGATGAAAAAATATACCTGATTGTCCTGAAATTTACTTTACTTGCTAAACAAATAAATTATTTTAGCTGAAAAAAAGTATTTTTTCTTTGTAAAAAAACTAAGGATTTCTCCTTATTGAGTCTATTGGGTACTAATATAATAGTTCACTAAATTACATTGCACACAAGTGTCATCAAACGCTATATTCTATATTTCAACCCCTTTGGGTCATTTTAAAGCTTCTTACATCAGATTCCAGGCACTTACATCTCTATATGACTATTCCAATACATAATTAAATTAATAAATTACACAAACAATTAACATTTTAAAATTTGTTTGCTATAATCCTCAAGAAAGTAATGAAAATTAAATTATTAAAAAAAAACCTGATCTAATTAAAAATATATTTTTAAAAGTATGCCAGTTAGTGTGTATCATGCAATTTATTGATTTTTATCTGCAATTCACCGAATAGCTAATGCCTTCATGTGGTTTAGTCTTTAAGTCCATCTTCGCCATACAGTTATTTCTTCTTTTGTTATTTTTTCGTCCCAGTCTCTGTTAGCTTTCCACGTATCTTGTATTAGCAGTTTTCCCTTCTTGGTAATAGGCGATTAAAATAAAAATTGGACAAATACTGACATAAGATTTAACACAATATAATAATTAAATATCATCACCTGAATAATAATTTCTTTGGGTACCATATCCCTCCTTCTTCCCTACCACAAAATTTTCTGTGCAAATTTATCTTTTCTTTTTATTATTACATGCAAAAACATTAATGTATGTTGGCAACCAATGCTATCTTCCCTTGTCGGATAATAAAAAGTAGTATTACCATGTTATTAAATAAGTCCGGTCAAGTCATTAAATTGTCGTTTAAGATTAAACCATTTGATTTTGCAGCCGCGTCAAAAATAAATCTTCTTATTTGGTTTCTTAGGGTTTGTATTGGAGTTTGTCCGGCATTGTGGTTGATTTTTACTTGCTCTGTTAATTCTCGTGCGTGCCGATAATAATGTATCCTTCAGCGTTCACAATATTGATTACTAAGTTTGTAGTTTTTGTCCATTTTCTCTTCTACAACTATTAACCTGTTCAATGCAATTCTTCTGCTCTCACGTAATTTCAAATTGTCTCTTTTTCCACAAAAGTCCAACCTGCCAATGATTGCCTTCTGTCTGTTTTCATGTTTGACCTATTTATGCATTGTTCTTTCTTCTTCGTCATGTATCCTGTTTTTGTTTTTGGCTAGCTCTGGAAAGTCGAATTCAAGAAGGTAGTCTATGTTGTCATTGATTTTATTTTCATGAATAAATAAACTGAACTCTGTCCACTCTATATTTATGCCGGTTGGTGTAAGCAGGTCCAAGTTTGTTTTGGAGGCGATTGGTCCTTGTACAACTTGTCTTGCAACGGTCATGGATATTTTTGTCCAACCAAAAGGTGAGGTTCAGTCCAATTGAATTATTTGAATGCTATGTCGATGAAATGATTCCATCTTGTCTTTATATTTTCATTAATGATAGATTGGCTTAAAAATTTTAAATTGGATATCGTTATTCATTTGTTAGATCAAATATTTTATTAGAATCTCCTTTGATTTGCAGATTTATTGTCCTTGAATTTTCTTCAGCGTATGTCTTTTCGTTTTTCCATGAGATGATAATCAGTTTTCTTCGTCCTTATAAACTTAAATTTTTTTGGATAATGTATTGTTAATCACTGTCACTGTGGATGCTTTTTCTAAAAGTTGTAATTTCAATGTTTTTTCCTCCAATTAGGGTTTTAATTCGAGGGAATATTTCAACATTTTCTTTTTCACTTTGGTGCCCCCTTCATTTTTCTTGGTGTCTAATATAGTTGTACAATCTGTTGATTTTTGTCTCCAGTCGCTTTTTCTGTCTTTATGTCCGGATGAACTAGTTTCTGGTGTTTTAATTCGCATCCGTCTATGCCGCATTTCTCTTAGGTCTGGCATTGCTGTACCAGGTAACACTCTTTCAAACAACCGAAACATCTTTTAAACTTAGTCACACCGCTGCACCTTTCATTAGCCGTTATTTCTAAAAATGTTCAAAATTTTTCCCAGAGTGTACATTTTGCCTGGCCTCAAGTGATTTTCCAGCAAGTTCTTTTAATAATTGTGGATTCTGTAATCGATGTGTCGGTTAATATCCACTATCCACTACCAACGCCCGCTTATTTCTAATTGTGCGATTTACTTCGTCTTTTATTATCCACTCCTTTTTACATTTTCGACCTGGCTCTATTTGGGTAAAGTCAATTCCAACAAATTCATTTGTGTAAAACAATCGGCCAATCCTCGCGTAAAAAGTTGTAAGATTATTAGTTTAGCCAAGTCCCGCCCCCCTCCCTGTCCAAGTAAGTTCTACTAGGTCTAATTCATCCAGTACAAGTAAAAGGATGTTGTCTGCCCCCCCCCCCGTCTATTCTCTGACCCTCAAAAACACAAACTTTTCTTTCCCAAATCACTCTACACATTTTAAAACAGAATATTACAATTAAGTTTCGTAATTTAAATGTACTTTCCTATTTAAACCTTACAGAGGCTACTTCCAGTTTTATAGGAGTCAAATTATCAGCCTAACTGACCTCACGAATCAAATTTTACTACCCGCATTAAGCAAAGCTATAAAAAAATATCTAAAATCATAAAAACCTAGGTAGGATGATGCGTTGTGAAATAGGAACAATTTCGTGGAATGGATCGCACAATTACAGGGAAAGTATACGTGAAATGAAAACAGAGGAAAATAAATAAAATAAAAATGTATGTTATTCTGGTTAGAAGGTCCGAGCGTAGATCACGTAGTTTGGACTCCCAAAGAAAACTATAGAATCAGCAGGTTTACCAACTGTAAATGTCTTTTTGTGACTTCCTGCAGCGACCTCACGTTTTCAACGGTATCCTTTTTTCTCTCTCATCCATTCTGTACATGACCTGATGGCAACCCTTGCACACGGCGTTGCATAACTCATCTAACTTACCTGATGGGAGTAATAGTGTATGAAACAGCAGCTACAATTGTACGATTTGTAGCTGTCGATCTTCGACCTCTGTTGATGGTCTCTTACCAACTTCTTCCCGTTTCGAATCCTGTGTAATGATTCTTATCAAGACTTATTCATCTGGAGGGAAAACTCGTGTTTTACAGCTAAAAGTGTTATGCCAATCCATAGGTTCCTGATAGAAAAAAAGAATGAAATTAGACAGATAATATCGGCTGCATTGAGTTAACGGAATAACCTCCTTAAGTATATCAGATGGAGTATACCTGATTGACTTCAGTTACAGTGCGTGATAATAATCGCGTAACTTGTTGCTAATTCTGATAAGAATGAACATCATTAGCGAAAAGTTTTCTTTTTTCAAACTTTAGTTAGTTTCTTTTTTGTTTTTAATAATTAATTTAAATTATACCATATTTACTTCTATGATAAATATGTTAAATTTAAGTTTATTGAATAATTTACCTATCTACAAAAGACCTATACTAATTTTAACTTGATCAGTGTAGTGGCAAAGTTACCTCACTAACTAACTCAGTGGCGCAAAAGCCTGTGGAGGGCCTAAGGCTTGCCAAAGAGCCTATACTTTATACAATTATTTATGTAATAAAGGATAAACGGTTAGTGTGTTGCTCCATCAGTTGTATAAACCTTACAATTGATATTAGCAACCAGTTAATCAACTTCAAATTTGGAATTTAAATTTTTGCTGTATTATACTGCAATGTTCATTCTACTTTACAATTCATAATATTTTGAGCCCATAATAATATGATGTAGGTACATTTACTTTGCCTATATATTGGCAGAGTATAGCTTGTTTATAACAAAACGTTCTTCGATATATGCAATCCACTAAGTGGATTTTGTATATTCACTACTTCCTAGTGTTACCACATTCACAATTTGTGGCTGCGCTTCTACCACATTGCATGGTTTATGCTTAACCTAAGATAACAATGAAGTCGAAACAGGACCGCATGTTCATCCATTGCGATATATGGGTAAATATCGTTTTCTTTTATTACTTTCTCATACTATGCATAGCATATATAAAAAGAATAAGGGGAGAGAGTAGTAATGGAGTAAAAAAAATGATTTTGATAGATTATTCAATAATAATTAAATGTAACCCTGAAACCGCAGAAGTAGAAAACACTGGACAAATAAATAATGTATTTTATGTAAGATTAGTTGTTTTGTTTAAATTGATTGTGCAGCTCAAAGTATTTCACTCAAAATTGACTCGACAGATGGCGATAAACAATTTAATATTATCATGGCATTTCCCATATTAATTTAAGTCAAGAGATTTCAATCTTCAAATGCACAAATATTTTTAAACCAGTATTAATTAGCGGTTCCATATAGCGAAAATTAATGCTATCTTTGAAAAAATATAAAACGTTTTAGGTGTATATTTTTAATTCAATGTATGTTTGGTACAGTCTAATTTATCATACTTATTTTTGCATAAATAAGGACCTTTTGAATAACATAACCGACAATTGTCGTTTTTTTCTATTATCGTTTTTCCCCTCAATCTAATTGCGCCAGCTTTTGATGTTGTTTAGATTCAATTAGATATTCAAGGATTCTTTCGAGTTTTTTTTTCGCTCAACCATAATCATGATTAGGTCGTTGTGTTGAGTTGATTCAGTATGATTGGTTCAAGATCTATTGGATCTCCCATTGCTATTCGTAGAACGCGATTGTTAATGGTTTAGAGTAGTTGCGGACGTGTTGAATCAGTGTTAGGTTTGAGTTTAATGTTGAGGAAGGGCGTCATTCTGAGGGTCAGGGACACGGGATTTATTTTGAGGAGGAAATGACTCCTGGCTCTGTGTACATATATCGAGACAGGATGTTCTGGGACGTCCATACCAAACCACAGCGGCTGTGATGAGGCCGTGAAATCACTTCACTCGTTGATACGACATGAGCTGTTTCTAAACCTCGCAGCGGCTTCCTTGGGAAACCGAGTTGTTTGTAGCTCTCTCAGTTCTGGTTGTTTTATCACTAACCAACGAGATGTTTATCCAAAACATTAAAGGTCAAATGTAATCTATACTTTTATATGTATACAGAATGTCTCATAATAATCACATGTTTATCTGTTTGCTGACTTTAAAATTAACTTTCGATATTTGTATTAGGTAAAAAAAAAATATGTTCAGTATAGATTGAAAAAGGATTAGACAAATTTAATTATGATAAAGTTTGGAATAAAAATATCCCTGTGATTATTATTTGAATAAATTAAAAACCCACTGACCAATGACAATAGCAACAGTTAATGAGATGCAAGAAAACAGTTTCAACTTTTTCAAGAGAGATTTCCCTCTAACTTAATTTATGAACTAAGATAAAAGTTAAGAATATCTGAATATGCTATTGTCCAAACTCACTTAAATTTTAAATGTGTATAAATCTTGAATTTAATTTAAAAGTATAACTTAAACATCAACGTTAATGGATTGTCAAACCATTGCATCAGTGTCGAACGGGTTGGGTGATCTATCCATCCTTACCCTATTGCCAAGAAAGTACCAATCGATATTAGTGAAAGATATGAGAGGTGGCTGATTCGGCTCTCCTCCTGTGCACAAATCTACCTTTTTTCTACCCCAAACCTCTATAAGCTCGATATTTCCCCTTTAAGACTTCCAGTCTGTTACTGTTATAGTTCCTGCTTCATTTGATTCACTTTGCTTTTCATCCAATTCCATCCAAATTAGTACCTTGTGTATTATATACATATAACAGTGTGTTGAGAAACGTGTGATAACGCAAAAATTTGATTTTGAGGTTTTATTATTGAATTTAAACGTTTTAAGGCACACATAGTCAAAATGTCTTTCAGTAGTCTGCCGTCTTTGCAGAGGGATGGAGCCTGAACTATTGGGCACAGAAATTTGGAATACTCTAAACTTGGGAGTAGTGCCCCCTGAAAACTAAAGAAAAATTATTTTTCGAAAACTTTTGATGATTTTGATTAAAAACTTTAAAGACTATTTAAATTTAAGCATATAAGTCGTTTTCTATAGGGGAAAATCTAGTATTCGAGATATTAATATAAATAAATCTTTTTTAGCGAAAATCTAAATTCAAATATAAACGTCCTCCTGTTAATCACTTGAGTTAAATGATCATGACATATGTAATTAAGTTTTTTTGGAGTTAGTCAGACCGATTTTCACTTTCTCATGTAAGCAGTTATACAAAGGATTAATTGAGATACGGAACATTACGTTTTTGTAATTTTGTTAAAACCCAAATAAGAGTGGTTGTTAAAACAAGTGCAGTTGCTTGGAGGAGCCTAAACTGCAGAACCAGATTTTTATAAAATTTGGCTTTTATTTTCAGAAAATCCATAGCACAAAGAGAGTTCTAAAAATTAATTTTAGCTACAACTTTAGGTCTTTTAAAGTTGATTGATAAAAACTGCTTATTTGTTTTAACAAATCGACTTGGCCATTTATTGCAACAGGTGAGATAGTACACTATTTAAGTACATTAATGAAGGAATACCTTTTCATACAAGGTCTCCATCTCTGTATTGAATACTTTGTTTCGAAAACCTAATACTTCTATTAAAATATATAATCTATAGTACCTAAGTAGATCGAGCCTTCAAAATATCAGGAGCAAGTCGTTAAACATATTACATTGTCACTTGCTCCAAACTTAGTAGTCAATACTTGTTAGTTTACCTTCGTACTCGATACATTATGAAGTTTGAAATTCAGTCAAGTTTTAGGAAGCAAGTCGAAACTTGTATGACGCGGATGAGAACAGGGACAAGAAAACACCAAGGTCTTCGAGTCGAAAAGTTTAACTAGACGGCTTACGACTTGAAGTATGCTGATACAACTAACTCTTGCTGGCGTTCCATGCCCGTGTTTCTTTGGAACTTATATAAGAAGCTTGAGAACACTGCAGTAACTCGTAGGATGTTATGGCATGTAAGGAGTGTTAAGAGGGAAGACTTTAAACAGCGGAACCCATTAGCATTCAGGCACGTTCTCCTCTCCGGCCGAGGGTTTCTTCAAGTTAAACGATGTGACTCCTCCGAGTCATAGTACAACAATACACGATGCCTTTACACTTAGTGACCTTGAGGCAGGCGAAGCCATATCTCGGCTCCTTCTTATTTATCAGCTTTGTCTTATCTACACAATAATAAATTAATAATAAATAATACAAAAAGACCTGAGTAGTCTTCCTCCTTTCTCTACCATGAGCAATTCAAAAAACAACCAAATCTCTTAACTACATTGTTGTATCAAAGTGAAGGTCTTGTGAATAAGAATCAAAATTATTTACGCTGACATTACATGTGCGTCGAACACACATCTTTATTATCATGCTATTATATAAAAACGATGTGGAGTCGGAGTAAGATTAGCAAAGCGACTTGGTTCCCTTGCACCTTAAAAACTGGATTCTGCAAGGCATGTACCCTTCGAAAAATATCCGGTGACTGGTTTACAGCCAATATGAAAAAGGATTAGTAGAGATTGAATGTACTAGGCTTGAACTTATTTCTAAGAGTTGATAGCAGTCACGTTTAACCCGATTTATCCATAGAAAACTTTCTGATTTTTTTGTTTTGTAAACACAGTTAATAAATTTTAGTTCTAAATACATAATATGTCGTTTTCGCGTGGGAAATTCAGTTTCTCAAGAAATTACAATATCGTAAATGACGAGAGGTTGAGGTTCAATGCTCCACCATGTATAGGATTATTATTATAGTAAATTTTGATAAAATAATAATCATAAAATTTAACCAAGAAACGCCATCAACATAACAAACATCTGTTAAAAGAAAACCCCTCTTTATATTATTATAACCAAGAGAAACAATTTTAATTGAAAATTTATTGCAAATCGTACTATTATGGAAATTATATCAAATGTCCATTTTCGTTAAAGATATTGTATCAAATGTCTACAATGTCAGGTTTTAAAAGCTAATATTGTGAAGATTCACTCAATACTTCCTAATGCTAACTTAGCGTTCTCATTATTTTTTTTTACGATAAAGTGAAATTGTTGGTTTCAAGTCTCTACGCTTATGAGAAAGTAACTTTCCATCCCGCTAGATATTTTACTTGACTAGAAAACCCCTTAAGATACAAACGTTGTATTTACGGCTGTCTGTTAAAATATTCCCCTGAGGTAGGTCACGTTTTCCCAGGTTTAGTTGAAGTTGGGTTGCCTTCAGATCTCTATACCTATCTCAACTACCTAGAGATAGGCAGGCGGTTAGACCACCAGGTAGGCTGCACTATTTGTCAAAGGGTTTCTTCAAGTAAATATTTGCACTTCTCCTTCATTCTAAAAGATATTCCTTATGATTGCCGTCTGTTTACTTTTTTAGACCGGTTCCTTGTTGTCCATTAAAAAAAATCCATTTTTATCACTTTGCCTTGTTTATTTTAATCCTCCATATATGTAAATATTTAAAATCAACAGCATTTTTATTTGTTAAAACAAACATTTTTTCAGCTAATGTCGCTTATTTTTCAAAACATATTGCAGTAGTAATATATTATTTTAATTCAAGGTTAAAAACTATATGTGGATAAATATTAGCATTAGACTTCCCATTGAATTTGACGTTATCCATCTTTAACTTAAGATTTAAAAATATATTCAAGTTTGTGTTTTTATTTTTAAATTTGGTAATGAATATTTCACTACTAGATAAAATGGTTATTAATTAATTCACTTTAGTATTTGAAGCAAGAACAAATTTTTATCTCCAAATAGAAAATTTCCTTTACCATAAGTTTGACGATGCCAGTTTGATCAGATGCCTGTCTCTACTTTTTAGATATCAGGGAATATTTTTGGTTCAGTGTCTGTTGGTCTGTCCGTCAAAACCATTGCGAATTAATATCTACTTTGATTTGGTGCAATTTGGGTGGTATATTAGTATTATCCTCGGTGTTACCATTTTAAGTTCAACCTCCTGTGAACATAGCTCTTACACATTGACCTATTTAGCTTCCGAGCTTACCGAAGGTAACGGAAGCTATGTGATCGTTCTGAAGAACGAAACATTTTTAGGTCTCCGATTTCAATAATTCCAAGACAGAAATCAGTTTCAGACATGGGGGAACATTTTTGTTTCCGTGTCTTGTCGGTCTGTCGGTCTGTCGTTCAATTTTTGTGAACGAACATATCTTAAAAACTACTCGTCTAATTTTAATGAAATTTGGATGGTAGATCATAATTAGCTCATTGTAGGTCCCATTTAAGTTTCAACATTCTGCGCCTATTTGTTTCTCTTCCTCATGCGCACAAACATACATTTATTTACACCTTCAGCTTCAAAAGTACTTAACTTATTTGTATGAAACTTTTATAGTTTATCGAAAGTATCACGTATATAGCCCCAGATTAATTTGAACTGTCTGCGCTCTTGAACTTTTGCTATAGTAAACACATTATACTTTTTAACTCTGACAGCTTAGGAAAATCGGGGAAAAAGAATGGGAGGAGAGTGTATGAGAGCTTGAGATTTTGGCGGGTAATAGGTCGGGCAATGACCTATTACCCCCTAAAATCTCAAGCTCTCATTCACTCTCCTCCCATTTTTTATCTCGATTTTCCCAAGCTGTCAGAGTTAAAAAGTATAATGTGTTTACTATAAATTGATACTTGATGTAAAAAATCAATTTATACAACAAAAAACAGAATATTGACAAATTAAAAAACTGGGGAAACAATTAAACAAACTAGACAATAATGACTTTTAAAATCATAAAACCAATAAAGTACGTGGATAGGGTGCGAGGAAGCTATGTGCCACACCAATTAGCAGTCAATTATAGTATCAATCATATTTTGAAATCTATCTCATTTTATTTTATAATATACTCAAGTGACCATTCGTGCACTTTTGGTCAATGAGCGTAGGCCGTAGGCCATTCTTCACTTAAATTGGCTGGCGCCTTTTATAAAATAGACTGCCAATTGGTGGGTGCACATAGCGTCCTCGCATCCTATTCACGTACTTTATTGATTTTATGCTTTTACAAGCCATTATTGTCTAATTGGTTTAATTGTTTCCCCCGTTTTTTTAATCTGTCAAAATTGTTTTGATTTTGTACTTGAATTAAAGTATCAATTAGGGAAAAGTTAAAGAGCACAGACGGTTCAAAGTAATCTGGGGCTATCTGTGGGCAACTTTCGACAAACTATAAAAGTTTCATACAAATAAGATAAGTACTTTTGAAGCTATAGGTGTAAATGAATTGTATGTTTGTGTGCATGTGGAAAAGAAAAAAATGAGCGCAGAAGGTTAAAACTTATATGGGACTAACAATGGGCTACTCATGACCAACCACCCAAATTTCATTAAATTAGATAATATGATAATGAAAGACATCTCATTACCTTAAAAGTAACTTTATTGACAAAGCCAGCATTCATCCCCTAGAGTTCCTTTCATAGTTTTTCTTAGCTCTTACATAAGGCAGATGAATACTCATTTAATTCTGTTCGGTCGGTCGGTATAAAAGGTTTCCTACAATAAAATTATTTTCAAAGCCACAAGACAAACACAGAGATATTAGTGATAGAATTTGGTCAAAGGGTTAGAGATTAATGTGTTAACATTATGTCATGGTCATGACTATAAGTCTAGACTTGATTACCTATACGTCAAATCCTCCAATATATTATACTCTTGAATGTCTATGATATAGGCCTCTTGCCAGAAAACTTGAGTGTTACTACGTGAATTTAAAGCCATATGATGGACGAACTTAATGATCTATACATGTCAGGTACAACATCTTCTGACAAGGTCATATCGGTATTAACTATCGAATAATAATACCGTATAAAGTTATACAGAAATAGTCATATTAGTATTCCTAGGCTAAGAATAAAATAAGTTAGCTGAAAGACATCCTGTTATCGTGCTTTTTCTAGCACGTTAACGAAGGCTACATAATTAAATTAACATACGACCAATTTTAGTCATTATTGTTGCTGATTTCCTCTTTTACGATTGGAAAGATATAATGTTTGAATAATATGCTCTCTCGTGCAGTGGTTCACTTTGTTACATGGGCCCACTACTTTTTATTGCAAGGTTTTCTTGATTTTTCTTACCACTGGTTCTTTTGATTGCTTAATATTATTGGCTTAGCATTCAATAGTAAGAAGGAGTATGAGGACATGACAACTCATATATGACAACTTTATATAACAATAAAGTAATGTAACAATAATTTTTATTTTAATATAACAATAAAGTACATGATAGGATGCGAGGAAGCTATGTGCCACACTAATTGGCAGTCTATTTTATTTTCTTTAACGATATATTTTTGGGCGAAAAATTAGGTCGAAATAAATAATTTCCAAATACATAATTTTTCCGAACTTTTAGAACATGTACAGAATTTTTCCGAATGTGTAGGAGAAATTTGGACTTTAAATTCGGAGTCAGCACACAAAATTACTACATTTAATGACTTTTTTGTATTATGGTGGTCTTTTTTGCAGAACTGGTAATAAAGTTTGAGGTACACTTTATTTCATCATCCTTTTTAGTCACATGCCACTCTTCTGTAAGAACATAATAATTAATCGTGATTACATTATTTGTTTACACCCAGGGTCTAATTAAAACGATCAATAATTCAACTCAATCAAATCCATTACCAACATGTGGGCATCGTGGCCAGTGGATATAAAAAAATTATGAAACTCACCTTTACCAGAAAGTAACCAAGAAACTTCAAATAATAAAAACATACCAGGCCTTAGTTAGAGTTTGTCCTCAATACGTTCTTTACATTGTACAGTTAATTATTTTCCTTCTCATTTTCTCTTAACCTCTTCCGACTTTAGTTATTTTGATGTAAACATCTCAACTTGAATTGGTCTGCAAAAGAGAGGCTAGTGTTCTTTGCAGTTCTTGCATAAAGCATTGGCGTTTTCTAAGACGCAAAGTTTTTGAGGCCTTGTCTTTGATGAGTTTCCAGGCTGCTGGGTTTATTTACATGTAAAATAGGAGTGGAGGAGGAGTTGTGCCTTGCTGAACCCCTTGGGTCGCTTTGCTTTTACTTTCGACTCCAACCTTCCAATGCTCAAGCACCACTTCACTCCAAACACCTTGGACCTCTTGCTCTCTTGTTTGCCGTCTTCTTTTGTCAGCAGTGCGTGGGCTTAAAATACGTCCGAAAAATTAAACCATTCTAATTTTGCTCACGTCCTATAAACCCTCTAAATGTCTTTCTAACTTAAAATATGCCCTATTAACCTAAAGACTTATATAAATATACAACGCATGCAGAATGTCATTGTTTAAAGACAATTAGATAATTTTATCAATTAAATCATACAAAAGAATGTAATTTCTATGCTAAAATTACACAAATTAGAAAATTCTCCCTTATTAAAAATGATGTAATACCCATTGTTCCTCTACAATTCTTAATATGCAATTAAAAAATAATTATCAGACACTGATGTGTAACTGATATATAGTAAGTCTTTTGTGATTTTATGAAAAACAATAAACCAATAATATAATGACATTATAGCTGGTGTACCTTTCTCATAAAATAAATATTTTTATGTTTTTTTCTGTAAATTTGTTTAAAATGTTAACCATATAATGTGATAAACAAAATTAGTTAAAAGGTGCTCACATCTAAAGTTAAATAATTTTTCTTCTTTTTTAACAAGCGGATTTCCTGTTATTCCCCTTGAAATACCATAAATAAACAAGTTTAGTACTATTTTATTTGTTATTTGGCATAATAGCTTAAATTATAACATTACTTTCCTGCAATGGACTTCATTTAAATATATTCTTTCGATTTTTTAACCAACTGGAAAGATAACTTAGACTATCCATTAATTCAAATCAGCTGATTAATAAATAACTTCTAATTTTTTTTTTTTTACTGAACGTCAGTCAGTCAAAGACCTTTAAGTGAAGTCTGTCCGTCTGTCGTGACGTAGTCATCAGTTCTGAATCCATTAACCTTTTTGCCCTGGCTTAAGATCTTGGCGAATCAGCCTTCGAAACATCCTTCTTTATTAGCCTGACTCGCACGCTTCATTTTACCGACTGTTAAAACTTCATATTTTATTGGTGAAGAGGGTGCAAATAAAAGTGACGAAACTTCACAAATGAAAAGGTTAGACGACGCTTGAGTCGAGATTCTTGATCGAGATTGTTTGGCAGGATTTTAGGAGGGTGATAGCGAGTAATTTTATTTTTATCATTAATAAACTGAACATGCTGTTATCGATTTACATCAAATCATAATTGAGATTCAAAACTAAAATATTATAAATTATTAAAATTTCTTTTTCTTAATATTGGTTTTTGTAACTTTACATATATCCTTTAGTTCCTGGGGTGAGTATAGGGCCTCCCCGAATTTTCTTTATCTGGATCAACCATTGCTTTTCATCCGTTGTTTTTCGCTTATCTTGGGTCATCCCGTGCCTGTATAGCGATGCTAGCATGTGGCTAAGTATGTGTGCTGTCCGTTTACTTGTAAATTTTTAGACACTAAGCTGTCCAATGACGGTAAACAGGAAAAGGTTGTAAAAAACCAAAAACAATATTACTTGTTAAATTAATCAACATACTGTCATAAATCATAAATGAAATGATAAATTACACCCAAGTTTTAAATAAACAGTCATCGTTAGTGTACTACTAAGTTACTTCTAACTACTACTAAAGTAACAAAAATATCAAGGAATATGCGAAATGTGAATAACGGATGGAACGTTTTTGTAAAAAGACTATACAAAGGAAATAGTACCAACCAAAACTAAACGTACCTAGATTTTATAGGATGGCTGTAAAATTATGCTAAATTTACTAAAAAATTGACTAAACTTATTTCCATCCCTTTGGTTACAGTTAGTCCTGAAGTATATTATTGCTTCTATAAGCTTGCAACAGATTTCTATGTACTTTTAAGCCGTAACAGAGGCTATGTACTCGTTCTGAAGAATGAATATTTTTTATGTCTCTGATTTCAAAAATTCTAAGACAGAAATCCTTTTTAGACATCAGGAAACATTTTTGATTCCGCGTGTACCTGTCTGTTGGTAGACCTTTTTATATTTATTACGAAAAACTCTCTTAATACCTTTATAATCATTAGACTATCTCTAATGCCTTCACAAAGAAAAAGCAAGAAGGGTAATTATGTAGTAGGCATAAAAAGTACAAACTATATTTCCGACTTTTTTAAGTAGACTCAGTATTTTATAAAGAGTGAAAAAAATCCTTAAAAAATATTTACATTAAGAACAGTTAAAGTTAAACTGTATCTTACTACAGTTATAACAGTTTATTCTACAAAAAGTTCATTAAACGCACTTTTGAAAATATAATTTTTTCCGAAGGTAACGGAAACTATATGATTGTTGCAATCAAAGCTACGACATTTGGTGTGTCTCCGATTTCAAACATTCCAATACAGAAATCCGTTTTAGATCAGGGAACATTTTTGATTCTGTGGCTGTCTGTCAATCGCTTATTTTTTGTGAACCAACATATCTTACAAACTATTTCTCCGATTTTAATGAAATTTGGAAAATAAGTCATAATATGCCCATTGTAGGTCCCATAAAAGTTTCAACATTCTGCGCCTATTGGTGTCTCTTCCACATGCACACAAACATAAATGTAATTACCCTATAATATAATAAAAGAAATTTGGATGGTTTGTCAAAAGTAGCCTAAAGGTCATCCCACAATAATTTAATTCATTTTTTCTCTTTAAATTTTGCTAAATTAAACTTTTAGTCATTTAAAAGTCAAAACGAAGTTGAAATATTTAAAAATAGTTTGCTAATTAGTAGCTCTCATAGCTTCCTCGCGATCTTTTGAAACCTATTATTTTTTCCCGTTTTATAAATCTCCAGACTATTTTCATACAATATATCTATATTTTTAGTTTACGCTTATAGGGATCCTTTAGTTCAGTGTATTATCGTGTTTCGATTTTAAAGATTATCTTTGATCTTCCAAATTGATGATTAAATTGAATACTATAGTGTATTGAATACTATATAGTATTAAGGGCTCATTAGTCCATTATTGGCAACCTTGTGTGTAACTGACTATCATATTACTGACTGTTCAGTTTCAGTTCACTAATTAGACTGTCAGATATACTGACGCATGACGGTCATGGACGATATCAGATAGACTATAGTTGATATTACCTAAACCATATCTACTCAATTTAATTGCGATTGCTTTCTAAATTTATTTATTTACTTAGTTATACAAATATTATTAAATTATATATAAGACTAAAGACATTTTTATAAACCAACTAAAGTTATAATCTATTACTTTGTCTTAATATAAGAAAAACATTGAAAACTATCAACCATTTAAATTTGGTCCTCATATTATAACTAAGATGTAACAAAAGAGTTCTAAATTATTATTAAATCTCGTTGTTTATATTTACAGTAAGTTAACTCTTACAACCTCTCCAATTTTTTACTACGTTTATATTAGCTTGCATTCTTGTTTGTTTGTTTGTTTGTTTGTTTGTTTGCCCGGTACAAATCTGGCGATCGATTTCTAACTAACTTCCCGAATAGCTAGACATTTGAAGCTTTAAGCATAGCTCAGAACACGATGACAATGCATTATTTTAATACTTTAGCCATCTTTCAGCAGAATTTAATTGGTTTTCAGCTGATTTTGCTGAGCGGAAAGTTAGTTCGGAAAAAATCCGCAAGTACTTTGTTTGTTTTGCCATATCCAATATTTACGCAATCTTCATTTTGACGGGTCTCAAATTTGTGATAGATAAACATTGAATGACAGCAAAACAGGAAATATCGATTATATTATTTATATTATTTCAAATATATATTGATGGCATGCTTTAGATATGGTGTTGGGGAGATCCGTTGTACGAAGATTTATCCTTTTATAGGTTTAAGATCAGCTCTCTAGATGGTTTTCATTTATGTGAAGTAAATAAATTCGGAACTATTTTTTTTTCACTAACATTATATATTATATAACAATAACAATTATATTATCAACATTACATACAATTCAATAGAAAATTGAAAAACGTAGTATATAAAAAGTTCTTTTTATCTTGAAATTATTACTTACTCAGTTTAGTTATTGTTATTGATTTTTACCTTTCTTGTACGTAGAACATTACATCCCAACAAAAACACGTGTAAAAAAATAAGCCAAATCTCTCGTAAAAAGTAGTGAGATCATAGGTTTAGCCAATTTTCCTTCTTTACAAGTTAGTTCTGCTATGTCGAATTTATCCATTACAAGTGATGTTGTTTGTCTAACCGCGTCTCTATTCTCTGCCCTTCACAAACGCAAACATTTTCTTTCCCAAATCTCACTTGACGTTTAAATTTAAAACATTTTCTGACTTGGCAATTCCGCAGCGCGAGGGCACTGAAAAAACGAGAAAGATTTATTCCTCAATAACGTTCCGATATTGATTAAATAATTCTAAAATGCAATTTAAATACGAATCTAACAGTATAAGACATTTTCCCGAAAAATCTAGATTCAGAGAAAATAGCTTTAAACGAGGACGGTGAGAGTCCAGATTCGATTGTTGTGAGATTTATTTTTAAATAATAATTTAATGTAACCAAAAAAGTAAAAACCACTAATAAATTAAAAACACTGTATCAAATAATATGTACTCGTATATGAGATAGTTTAGTAGGTACGAGATATAATGGACGGTTTTTTTGTTTTTGCATTCAGTCAGTCCAAAAAAATAATAAAACAAGTAAGGCGCGCTTCACGTAAGTACGTGAGGCGATAATCACCGGTTTCTGTACGATTAAGTTAAAATTATTAAGTGTAAAAGTTACATGTTCTTTTTCTACACTTCAATGCCTTTAAATTGATGTATAACATGTCATGGTGACTAAAAACATTTTTTTTAGTGACCCGCCATATTGGCCGCCATCTTGAAAATATTAAGTGTGAAAAATCGAAAAAGTGTCCAGTTGTCACAATTGCCGAGTTGCACCTGTGTGCCAAATTTCATGATCCTAGCCCTAGCTATAGTAGTTTATGAATTGAAACAAGCAACGGACAGACAGACAGACAGAGCCGTTATATAAGGTTTCTTTTTTTACTTTGTACTGAAACCTAAAATTGTCAGTGATTTTTACTTACTGAATTTAATATTACTAATCCAATTTTAAATACATTTGCACTAGATAGTCATTAGATTTGAGTACTTACAGAACAGAACGCTGCACTTAATTTCAGTGAAATGAGATTAAATTAAAAATGTTGGATTGCCTTTAAAATACTACACAATGCAAAAGCAGTCCTGTGTCCCCGAGAGCAGCTGCCATCTAGTAGTGCCATCAGGTACTAATCACTTATTTTACTACTGCACTGAAAACTTTACACTTTTCTTTTTTCCTCCTTATTTTCTTATTAAAATAACCTTTTTTTGGCACCCTTCTTTATAATTTTTGTAGATTAATTTCTCTTTTTGAAATTGCCTTTTTAGGGTTTTTTTTTTCTTTTTTATAAAAGTAAAAACTTCCTCTCTTTTTTCAACTGCTATATTTCGCCATCACATTATGGCTTCTTCAGGCTGCAACAATAATACAATTTTAACAAATAATAATAAATTGTATCATTAAAATAATATTGTTAATGTTTTGTTAAAATTGTATTATTGTTGTAGCCTGAAGAAGCCATAATGTGATGGCGAAATATAGCAGTTAAAAAAAAGAGAGGAAGTCTGTACTGTTTTATTTATTATATCTAATATATATAAGTTTATAAAACCTAAAAAGGCCAATTTCAAAAAAAGAAATTACCTACAAAATTTTTCACATTTCGCTTTACTAATGGCTCGCAGATTGTTGCTTAAATAAATGGTTCGGACACTCCCCCCCCCCCCAAAAAAAAAAAAAATGTAACTACTTGTATTCTCGATTTACTTTTGGAAAGTAGTATTCTATGTCTATTATTAATATAAGTTCCATACGTGAGTTCGAAACCCCTAAATATTTTCCACAACCTTCCTTTGGCTTCTTAAAACCACAATATTATCTCAACACATCAATGTGGTATTAACATTCACCTTTTATAGCATGAATACGTTTGCTATTTTTTGTTTCTTTTATACAGACTTGTACATTTTTAGAATAATGATGTTTACAAAAAGAAACAAAATGTATACTTTTGCAGGTCTTTAGAACTAAAAAAAAATCTCGACTATTTTAAACCAACAACATTTATTACGGTTAAAAATAATATACAGTTATATTTTTGCTCCGTAAAAGTACAGTTATAATTTATTTTTTTTTTTTTTTTGCTGTTACATACATCTTGACCAAACGTGAACCTTTTGTACTTTTTTAACGTTTGAATCCCTGAGGTACCTGAGAGGCTTATTACCTTGGTTTTGCTAACCCTGCAATTTACTCGGTTTCAATGTGAGAGGATATGTTTTGTATGACCTAGAAAACTGTTACATTAGGTGCTCCACTCCAGAAAATAACCTTCGAAAATTGAAATAACCAATCATTATCTTCTTTTAACTCTATTACTCTAATTAAACTGACATGTTTTAAAACACAACATTTTTTTTGTTTCAACAAAGTAATACGTCTTTTTGTGGGATTATATATATATATATAATCATCTAGGGTAAAATTGGCTCAAATTGCTATCTTATTACTCTATTCAAACTACAGATAACTTTGTATATCTGAGGTTAACATTTTTAACATAAATTTCCACACTTATTATACATAAAAATGCTCGTACCATCACTAAGCAGAGGAAAATAACTCTAGAGCTTTAATAGCCACAGCCACAGTTTATAAAAAAATAAAATAGTTTTACTTGTATTACATTATATTATTATGTGTAGTGGTGGAAATGCATGAATCTAGTAATCGAAGATTAAATCTTGTCATCAACATTATTAAATCTAATTACTGGCTATTATATATATTGTATTTAATATTATTAAATCTAGTAATGATATTATTAAATTTTGTCATCATACTATTAAATATATATTAATCTTATATTAATATATATAATATATAATATAATATTATATTAAATATTTAATATTATATTAAATATATATTAATATATTAAATATACAGTAATCTTTAATACATATAATAAAATAGTAATAATAAAATTATAGTAGCTTAATATTTTTGAGAAAGTTAGATTCAAAACTTCTTTTGTCCAGTTTAAAAAACAAAAAAAAAAAATATTTTGTTGGCAACATTGATATTACATCTTTTTTTAAAAAAATTACTTCGTATCCTTTCCAATACGACTTATTTAGAAGGGAGGATGGAGGTTACTTTTGTTTCCATATAACATTTTCCTATACCAATTGGAAACCTTGAATAAACGGGTTATAATAAAATATGTATGGTTATATTTAAGGTTATTGTACATCCTTTTATTTTCTTTTTTTTTATAGGTTTCTTCTCTTTTAGTTATAGGCTCTCTGAACCTTGAACCTAATTTAGTTTATTTTACACTAATGGCTTGCAGTTTTCTCCAACTCCTGCTTTTAGATTTTTGTGTTAATGCATTTAAAACCATTTGAGTGTTAAAGTAATTTCTCATTAACCTCTGTTCAAAGACAACTCTAAACACGTGTAAAAACTGTGGTTTCTTTTCTGTTCTTGCAGTACTACTAGCAACAGTTTTGGCTACTCATATAAAGTTTTGCATTACACATTTTCTATTATAGCATATCAGATTTAACAATCAAACAAATTAGAATCACGACCCAAGGCCTTGACAGTTTTTCTTAAGACTACATTTTTTTCTGTCCTTCATCCTTATCATTCTGCTTTTTCTATATTGGTGATGATCATTACATATAGCTGATCCAATGATATTATAGTTTATTATTTTTATTTTTATTGATAATTATCTATGGATGTATGTTGTGTAGGTGTCAATAAACTTAAAGTTTATTATTTAATAAATTATTATTGTAAATGAATCTTTCTTTTTGAAAAAAGAAAAGACATCAGTTTTTCAAATATAACTGTTTTTCTTCGTATTTAGCCTTGGTTTTTTAATTTTTTTTTTTTTAGTTGATTCTTATTTACTATAACTCTGCTCTTCGTCTGTAGAAGTTATTTTATTATAAACCAATATTTTTCTTAAAAAAAAAAAACAACTTTTTTTTCCGACGAACTTTTTGGTGAAGGTAATAAATTTGCTGACCAAAAGACTCCAAACCCTTCATACCTTTAAAAAGTGTAATTATTTTTCCTGCTCCAGTCATGTTGTAAATTTTCCATCTAAGTTTTACTTTTAATAAATACATAAAAAGAATTATTACTAATCTAAAATTTTAATATCAAAAATATTATTGTCTATCCACAAGATACATACTTATAACTATCAGACTATTATTCAGACTTTTGACTATCTTCAATGATAACAACTCCATATTATATTTAAAAAAAAATGCTTGCATACGAGTCTGCAAGACAGTGAGACATTTTCATGTACCGCTTTTTGGTGTCGTTTTTTTGATAACACTTGTGTAACGCTTTTTGGTAACGCTTGGGTAGCTCTTTTTCATGTCGTTTTTTTGGTTCGCTTTTCGAGTTTATGTGCCAAAGTAAAGACATGAAAATGTCAAAAACTTTGAACGTGCAAATTCTTGCGTTTGTACATTTGGAATTAAATCGAACATATGTTGTGCACTAAGAATGAAAGTACTTTTCTTCTTTTCCAGATTATTAAGAAGTAATCTTTTAGCTTCTTCACCCATATTTTTATAATAAATGCAAAAAATTATAGTATAAAAAAAAATAATACAGTAAAAAAATTAATTTTATGTAGGTATGTAAGTTTATTAGGAATACAATTTTAAGGGTTATGGCGTTTGTCCGGTGCAAATCGGAGCAGGAGAACAGAAGTTGTAATTGAGGGGGAGGGGCAAGGGCGCCGCTGGGGCGCGCGATCGACTACTGGAGTGGTAGCAAGAAACGAAGAGCGGAAGTCTGGGCGCAGAGCCAGTTACGCTCAAGGTAAAAGTGTAGACCATGGCGAGCCCGCCGTGGGAAGGCTCTCTCTACAACCTCTACTCTAGACAATACGAACTACTTTTTTAGTACCTCCTGCCTCTTTCTAACTCCCTGTTACAAATGTAATGCTTTTTGGGACCGATTTTTAAACGCTTTTCGAGTTTATGTGCCATAGCCAAGACATGAAAATGTCAATTATATAATATACATAATTAGTTGTTTAGACTCAATTAATTGATCTGACCTGATTTTTTGGTGCACATTAATTATGACTAGAGAGAGAGAGGTTGATAGAAAGTAACACAACAATATTTTCACCACAATTTTATATTCAAATTCACTAACTCGTTTCGACATATAATAGCATCTTCGCAGTGTTAACTTAGTAAGAGTGTATTCTGTCTATATATAATATAGACTTTCTTTACATACTTGTTACCACAAAATATCTGACAATATTCCTCCTTTATCGAATATTTTCTCCCTTCTTTATATTTATGCTTATTTATAACAAAGTATTCTATGTTCTATGTTACATAGAGACAGCTTCTTAGTTTCTTTTTTGTTGTTTTTTTTTTACACTTTTTCCTGATTTTTTATTAGTCTAATTGTATGTACAGAGTATATTAATATTTTCTAGTCATGTATATGTCCTTTTTAAAATTTAATATGGCTTCAAAATAAATGTAGCCCCATAGGGAATCGAATCAGATTCAAATATCATGTGACCAATAATAGATTAAGAGCCGAATAGGCCATGTGAAACACAAATTAACAGACTTATTTTCATTTAAATTAAAATCTTAACTTTAGATTCTTAAATAAAACGTAATGAGAAACAAAAATTGAAATATTGATTTCACTTTAAAACCGAGTATACATAAATTCAATTCTAAATATAACTTTCTCTCAATCCCTTTTTTTTCTTTTCACAATTTTACAAAAATTTACATCTGTAACATCTTGTTGTTCTTTATATTGCTACCTTATGATCCGACTCTTTTTTTTTCAATGCATTTCTTTTAATTGATTCGACTCTCACTAAATCATTTCATTAGGATGAAATAACAAAAATCTTATCTAAAATCTTTAAAAGAGAAATCTTTTTTTATTTTTGATTATGTTCACTCAAACTCAGAATCAGGTTTTTTAAATCATTAAATGCGTGATTGTATAAAAATATTCAAGTTGATAAATCAAACGGACCAACTTAAAAAATTAGTTGTTTCATTCATTTTTTTATTACCGAATCTCAACAACATTTGGAAGCATAGCTGGTCTTTTTATGAAATTCAGTCAGGTTCAGAATATATTATATTTTTTATTATATTATTTATATGCTTTTATTTGGCAAATTATTTACACCCCCCCGGTTTTTAAATCTGTCAAATTGTTTTGATTTTATACATGAATTAAAGTATCAATTTAGTAAAATTTAAAGAGCGCAGACGATTGAACTTTATCTCAGGCTACCTGCGGGCAACGTTCGACAAACCATCCAAATTTCATAAGTATCAGTACCTTTGAAAATATAAGTGTAAACAAATGTATGTTTGTGCGCATGTGGAAAGAAACAAATGGGCAAAATGTAAATAGCCTGCTAATTATTGTGGCAGATAGCTTCCTCACGTCCTTTTTAGTATACTTTAATGATTTATTCTTTTTATTTATATTGAAGAGGACTTTTGTCTCAGATAAGAATTTAATCTTTTCCCTTCCTAAAATTCCAATTAGAAATTTTATACTCACGTTTGCACGAGCGTTACACGTAAACTCTTTGACGAACAACGCTCCCCAATGAACTTAGCATTTGCATTAAAATTTGCAACAACTTTTGTACTTATGACTTTTTTCGCCGGGCTACAATTAATAACTACAGAGCAGTCTATGAATATAATGTATGAAATGTATTTACGCATGTCGATGACGTAAAAGTTGACATATTTTGTTAAAATTTGGTATGCGTGTTGCTTTTATCAATGTTCAGACTAAGTTCGTTGAGGAGCGTTATCCGTCAAAGCGTTTACGTACTACCCTCGTGCAAACGTGACTTTAAAATTTCAAATAGAAATTAAGGAAGGAAAAAGATTCTATATATTAATTATTTTGTTAGATAAATATTTTTACTGGTCTTATATTACTTTGCTTTGTAAGTTTCATCGCACATTTCCGTTTCCCCAATTTTGAACCACTTCCCGTGATTCCATCTTCCCCAAATTTTGCACACAGATACAACTAAGGTGAAGAATACAGAAACCAAAAAAAAAAAAAAAAAAAAAAAAAAAAAAAAAAAAAAATGGTGTCAAATTTATTTGCTTTTTAAGTTTCATCGCACACCTATTACCCCAATTTTGAACCACTTATCGTCATTCAATCTTCCCCAAATTTTGCACATAGATACAACTAAGGTGAAGAATACAGAAACCAAAAAAAAAGGTCAATTTAGTGAACAAATATTTAATTATAATGTTTAGTAAATATTGTGAATTTTAAATGTTATAAAATTAGTTATTTTTACCGATATTTTGTAAATCTGACTCCTAGTGAATAAAGTGAAAGAACAATTGCCATTGAAGCTTTTTTCATAATAAACTAATCAAGGTTTATTGACTATAAACTAATATTTTTGCTTCCGAGCTTACCGAAGGTAACAGAAGCTATGTGATCGTTCTGAAGAACCAAATATTTTTAGGTCTCCGACTTCAAAAATTCCAAGACAGAAATCCGCTTCGACATCAGGGAACATTTTTGATTCCGTGTCTGTCTGTCGGTCTGTCGTTCAATTTTTGCGAACCAACATATCTTAAAAACTACACGTCCGATTTTAATCAAATTTAGGTGTTTGGTCATGAGTAGCCCATTATTGGTCCCATATATGTTTCAACCTTCGGCGTTCATTTGTTTCTCTTCCACATGCAGTCAAACATACATTTATTTACACCTATAGCTTCAAAAGTTCTTATCTGATTTGTATAGTTTATTGAAAGTAGCCTGCAGATAGCCCTACCATCTGCCCTCTTTAAATTTTGCCAAATTCATACTTAATTCATGTAAAAAATCAAAAGAATTTTGACAGATTAAAAAAAATGGGGGAAACAATTATACAAATTAGACAACAATGGCTTGTAAAAGTATAAAATCAATAAAGTACGTGATGGGACGCGAGGAAGCTTTGTGCCACTCCAATTGGCAGTCTATTTTTTATTTATGATCAACAATTGTAAAAAAAAAAAAAAAAAATCAGAATATATCACTAAATTCTTAGTTATCATTTAACATTGATTCAATTACATAATATAAAATTCGGGTGCTGTTTAAATTGTATATTTATAATGTATTACAGTTTGTGATAGAAATAGTAGGTTTAAGTTATGCGCATTTTTGTGCTTTATTGGAACTTTTTTATCTTCTAGTTTTGATTTAATATTTGTTAGTTTTTCTCCAATAAATCGATTACATCATGCTAGCCCACAATGTTTCCACCTATACGGAAACTCAGCAGCATAAAAATGATAAAGATGAAACTTCCTCTGTTGCAACGTCGAAAAAAAAAACTAGAGTCCGCTGTCCAAATCCTGCAAGAGAGAAGAGTTATTGGAGCTGGTTTTTATCTGCTTCCAGACAATTTAACAGGAGGGTGCGACGCTTGGTCCCGTTCGGACTCCCAAAGGTAGATGTTGCCAAAAGCTGGACGTCAAACAGCCGACCGAACCGTGGTCCCCCGCCATCTTACCCTAAAAAAACTGACAACCGAGAGTATATAAAAAAAAACAATCCGACCGAAATAACTCACGAACTTAATGATCTCAAGTCACGATTTAGTTTTAATTTAAATACTTATTGTAAATATTTATACCATTTCCGAAAGAAAACGAGAACAACGGACACGGTCACCAAATTGCTCTCAAGACAATTCATTTGTTAATGAATGGAAAACAAAAACAAACAAACAACAACACGTGGTATAAATTAAACAAGTCATTTACATTTCTTCTTTAAATAAATAAAACCAACTAATAAATTAAGGCATGCGTGATTAACCTATCAAGAGAAACGATAATGAGATGTAATTAAAGCGTATATATTATTTTGTTTGATGTCTCTGCTATTGTAATTTAAAGTTATGATAATAGATAGTTATCTGTTTAAAAATTGTAATCTCTCGTTATCTAAGATATGATGTTTGGAAGTCTTAAAAAAAATTAAACATAAAATGTCTGTATGTCCTCATACCATATTGTTATTAATATGGAAGAAAAAGGTCTGCATATTAATGTGGTAAATAGCTTTTTCGAGTCATATAACTATATGAATGGTCACACGAGTGACGTTGATAGACAGCAACGTATAAGTTATACTTAAATATACGGCAGATACGCTTTCGCTATATTATAAGAAGCTATGTTTGAAGGCTGTTGAAATTAATACACGATCATGAATTTTTATGTTTCATTCAATAATGATCATAACTCATAACAATAATATCATATACATTTAATGAAATCTGGATGACATTTTTATTTTGTAACTATCTCAATTTATTTTTATCGGATAATTAGTTTTTAAATTTATTAGCATTGTAAAATTCAATGGTGAGAGACTAAACATGTGTCATGATGTCTCAAACGCATTTTTAATTGGACATTTTGAATTTGGTGTAAAAAAAGTCATTCTTCAGAATGGTCACAATGATTCCGTTACCTTTGCTAGGCTAGGTAACAATAATGGCAAATTGAAAACAAAACATATTGAAAATATGTATAACTTATTTATCATCACGGAACTTTTCATCACGGATTATGTTGTTTGGTTGTTTGGAAGGAACTAGGCCTCTTAAAATTCAAATTTAAAATGCTTATTTTGGGCATTAATGCTTATAATTGCATACTTCCGGCGTAAGTGCATATTATTGCTTATTTTTGGCATTATCACATTAATATTCTATTTCTTGAGAGAAATTTACACAAAAGTGCATATTTTATGATTAAGTTAATATTATATTTTTAAGGTACCATAACCTTTTGAGGATTAGGGATTATTCACTGTCTATAAAGGGACACGTAAACCCCCTGTCCTAGTACTGTTAGGAAAAGGGGTTTACCAGTACCCACTGGTTGGTATCTTATGTAGGCTCATGTTCATATTTTTCGACTTAATCCCGGATAGAGATAAAGCTACTGGAGACGATTCATAGACAGCTGCCCTTAATATCGGAATAAATCTGGAGTGGTTTCGTTACCCCCAAAAAATGTTTTATGGGTATTTCAAATCGTCGTATTGCACTTACACAGCACTATTCAAAATACATAGCTGCTTACTGGACTGTATATATATTATGAATAACTGCATATTTGAGTGGATAAATTTGGGATAATTATACATTTCGCATTTTTCCAATGCATATTTTGAGGATTTTTAAGTGCCTATTGATCCGAACTCTAAATTAATATTTGCTATTATGCTTCTATCTTCCGCTATTTAGTTTCTTTTAGTCGTCTTTAATGAGACTAATATTTACTCGGTATGAATAATTACTTGCCTGTATGAGAAAATACCACTACATTAAGTTCTCTATTTACATGTATAAAGAACAAATGTATACAAAAAATCTGTTTGAGATATAGATGATCATTTTGTTAAGATTCCTTTAAACCAATAAAATTTGTTTTTTCAAAAAACAAATTTAATGTACCTCTAAACTCCTGAACCGATTTCAGTGAAATTTGGTATTCTTATTGGATTTCTTATGGATTTACTTCAGTTGGATTTATACCTGGATATCAAAATATTAATTTTAGACTCAAATAGGAGCCTTCCAACAACCATAAAAACATCCGATGAGCCATATATTTTTGTTTCATCTCTGTTGAGCCTTTGGTTTTATTTCTTCTCTTAATTTGTTTTTTCACTTAATATGCCGGGAGACCAACGATAAAATGTCATAACGAAACTGGCGGATTCTATGGGTCAAATGAAACAAGAAATGAGGATGATATTATTAGGATTTAATATTACAAGGCGTGAAATTGTTCGGACAGGATCTCAACCAATTCTTGAACAAATGCAAAAAAGGTTTCCCTGAAAGAAACCTCAATAGTTCTCATAGGAAACTTGACGCCCAACAAAAAAGTTCCTATAAACATGAATCCTGAACGGCTTCGTTTTTGAGATATTGGAAAAAAAAACATTACAACACACCAATTTTAGACGTTAATTTTAAAATTCTGCAATACTATGCTTCTGACCATAAAAAACCTTGAAAAAAATCTTATAGAGAATCGAATTAGACTTATTCACAACATCCTTTAGAAATTAGAACGTTGATGGAGATCGTCTTAATGGATTCACTAATGAAGTAACAAGGACGTAGAACTTTTAAATTTCGCTGAAAATCGGGGGTTTGTTATAAAAAGTTGGCATTTATATCATTCAACGAAAAACTATTCTCTACAACGCTTTCTTGGAGGTATTTATGGTCAAAAGCGTAATATTGGAGAATTTGAAGGATAATCAATAATAATGATGTGTTTTAATGTCTTTTTGCGAAATATCATTAATGTACATACTAAATAGGTTGCGAGACTGCTATGTGCCCACTAATTTGCACACTATTTTAACACATATAATACTTTTAAGTTTTTTGACATTAAACAAAACTATATTCAATAAAAACTGAAAAGGATCTGTTGTTTCCAATCTCTGATTTAAATAATGAAGTGAAATAATTAATGTTATTATGAGGCTTTAATTTATTATGACGTTGTCTAGTACAATGAGTCCATTTATCATAGATAAATACAATGAGGACGAGACAAACGATCTGATTCAGTGGATATAATTATTCCTCTTCTATAGATAATACAATTGCACAACTCTAGACTAGTCATAAAAATAAGGCTACACATCTGTAGATAATTCACTAGATTATCTACCATTCAGTTTATACCAGTTGTTTCATTTTATTTATACATTTTTGATGATTATGCACTATGAATTATGATTAATTATTGTTTTTAAATGCAATTTTTTTATCATTCGTTTATTAGTGGATTGATTCAACAGAGAATTAAATGGATCTTTGTGATTATCAAATGTTATCTTATAAATATAAGTCAACGTATGTGTGTGTGTGTGTATATATATATATATATATATATATATATATATATATGTTTGTTCTTTATACAAATCTACAGTTTTAGCCCGATTTTGATGAAAATTTGCACACTTGACCTTCAAAGCAAGGAGAAATTCAAGGTCTACATGAATTTTCGAAATTTAAATTTTGGTACACACGGGTACGGGGTACAAGTAATGAATACGGGGTCAAAGTAATGAATACCATTCGTGATGCATATCGTTGAAAAGCTCATTAAGATTACATTAATTGTTGTTATGTACAGTGGCGTAGCTAGACCATTGGGGGCCCCCCGCAATACATTTTTTGGGGGGCCCCTCACCAAAGAAAATCGATGAGCAAAAAAAAAATTCCAGTTATTTCTAGATTTGGGGGCCCCCTGGCACTGGGGCCCCCCCGCAATGCGGGCCCACGCGGGCCCATAGTTACGCCACTGGTTATGTACAGTTTAGTCATATGTATTTTCATTTAGGAGGGGGTAAAATAAAAAAATATAGCTATATCTTATATAAAAAGACAAGAGTGTCTGTATGAGAGTATGTCTTTTATACAAATCTACACTTTTTTCCCGATTTGATGAATATTTACTCACTTTCCCTTCAAAGCAAGGGGGAGGTCACTGTCTACATGAATTTTTTTAATTTAAATTTTGGTACAAAGGGGTACGGTGTAAAAAGGTTAAAGTAATGGATTCCCTTCATATGATGCATATCGTTGAAAAGCACTTTAAGAGAAAAGTAATTGTTGTTATGTACAATTTTATTTAGGAGGGGGTAAAATGGAAATTTATAGCTATATATATAAAAAATCAACGTTTGTGTCTGTATGTTCTTTATACAAATCTACAGTTTTAATTCTATGTCGATAAAAATTTGCCCACTTTACCTTCAAAGCGAGGGGAAAATGACAGCCTATATGAATTTTAGAAATTTAAATTTGGTATACACAGGGGTATTGTACAATTAATGAATACGGGGTCAATGTAATGAATACCCCTCATGATGCAAAAGCTCTTTAAGAGTACAGAAATAGTTTTTATGTACAGTTTAGTCATATTTAATTTAGGGGGGGGGGGGGGGGGGGCGAATTTAGGATATTTGAAAATTAGCTTATCAAAGAGGAGGGGGTATAGTAATAGGTGGGAGAGATAGAATCTAGATATTCTTGCATAGTAAAATAATTTATGTTTCATTATGGTTGTTTATAAACTTATCTAATTATAATAACACTCCGTAGCGAAGCACGGGTTCCCAGCTAGTATAATATATTTTTTTCTGATTGAATGTACATATACAGGGTGTTCCATTTCAAGTGAATCAAACGGCTATAACTTTTAAACTAGGAAAAATTCAGAAAAATGCTACAGGTTAAAGTTATAGTACTTTAGGCGTAGTTTAATGAAACAAAAAGAAAAAAATTATTTCACCCTTCAAATGGTCAATATGGCCATTTGAAGAACATGGTTTCCTCTTGCCCCTCAATTTTTCTGAAAAGTTCACTAAAAAGCATGCAACATTTTATTACATTTTATAGTTTAAGCAGAAATAGTCTTTGAAGTTGACTGCATTAGTAAGCGCCGGATTTTACAATAAAAAGTAGAGTATCATCAATTTACTTTATTTTATTTTTTTTAAACATAATAACTTACTAATGAAAGTATTTTTGAATCCTTTACGAATAATTTGGATAGTCTAAACCCCTTGGTCTATAAGTATTTACAGAAAATATATTTCAATTTTTAAGTTTTTGGTAGTTTTCATGCTACGGAAAGTTTAAATTTTAATTTAAATCAAATTATAATTATTATTTAAAATTATTATTTTTAATCCCGGCGCTGGAGTGTATTTTTAAATAATAATTATAATTTGATTTAAATGAAAATATATTTTATTTTCTTCTTTTTTCCACCTATTTTTATATTAAAATGCTTGATTTAAATAGGTTTAATGAAAGTTAAATTCCTTTAACTTAACTTTAAGTGAGATGTCCTACGTTTGATTTCCAGTAGAACCTATTCACATAACACAAGCTTAAAATTAAGAGATAATGAAATCTAAAACTAGCAAACATTATTGTTAAATTTATAAATATTGATATGGAAAGAAGTAGAAAATTAAACATATTTTCTCTAAAAATTTCGAGACGAAGGGGTTTAGACTATCCAAATTATTCGTAAAAGATTCTAAAATACTTTCATTAGCAAGTTATATTATGTTTAAAAAATTTAAAATAAAATAAATTAATGTTAACGTTCTTGTTCTTGTTATACTAAAGTAGTCAACTTCGAAGGCTATTTCGGCTTAAACTGTGAAAGATATACAAAAATGTAATAAACATTTTTTTCACTCATTTTAGAAAACATTTGAGAAAAATTAATAAAACTGAGGGTCAAGAGGAAACCAAATTCTTTAAAAGGGCTTTTTTGGGTGGGATTTTTTTCTTTTTGTTTCATTATATTACGCCTAAATTAGTACAACTTTTACATGAAACATTTTTAATTATTTTTCCTAATTCAAAAGTACATATAATCATTTGATATACTTGAAATTGGGCATTCTGGATACATAAACAACATTATACACATGCTACAAATGGAGGAGGGTGTAATTAGAAAATATTTCATTTCATTAACAAAACTCAATTTTAATTTTAATTAATTTATTAAAGGAATTTCAAAACTGTAATTAACTTATTCAAGGAATGTCTAAGGATATAACCTTTTAAACTTGTTACAAGTATTTGTTATTTTTACTAGGTTTTTATTAGCTTGCTTTCTTGTTTGTTTGTTTGTTTGTTTGTTTGTCCGGTACAAATCTGGCAATCGATATCTAACTAACTTCCCGAATAGCTAGACATTTAAAACTTTTAGCACAGCTCAGAGCACGATGACAATGCATTATTGTAATACTTTTAGCCATCTTTCAGCAGAATTTAATAGGGTTTCAGCAAATTTCAGCAAATAATCCGCAAGTTATTTTATTTGTTTTGTCATGTCCCATATTTACGCAATCTTCATTTTGACGGGTCTCAAATTTGTTATAGATAAATATTGAATAACAGCAAAACAGGAAATATCGATTATATTATTTATCGATTATATTATTTATATTATTTCAGAAATATCGATGGCACGGTTTAGATTTGGTGTTGGGGAGATCCGTGGTACAAAGATTTGTCCTTTTATAGGTTTAAGATCAGCTCTCTAGATGGTTGTCATTTATGTGAAGTAAATAAATTCGGAACTATTTTTTTTTTTTTCATTAACATTATATATTATAACAAAAATAACAATCATATGATCAACATTACAGAAAATTTAAAAACGTAGTATATAAAAAGTTTCTTTTTATTTTATAGTTTAGCCTAAGTATTTTTATATTTATAATTTTCCTTTTTCAATAATATATATATATATATATATATATATATATATATATATATATATATATATATATATATATATATATATATATATATATATATATATATATATATATATATATATATATATAACGTGTGATATATGAGAAATGTGGGTCTGACTAGTGGCGTTTCCTTGAGTAAAGGGAAATAACTTTAATACGAGTTAAATAATATTGTATTGAGAAATGGTATATGTATTAATTTTGAGAGGAAAGATAACAATATTTTAAAGTATTGATTCTATATAATCGAGCAATATTGTTTCATGTATATATTATAGTGGTACTAACTTCAAATCCCAATATCTTAACTAAAAAATTACAAAGATTAAGTTGGTTATTGTTAGTTTTTGTTGAACTAAATATCGGGGTAAACGTAAATATTTAGTTTGTAATGATTTAAATCCAAATTTAGAACTGCAATTCATTATTCAATTATTAATTATTATTTAGGTATTATAAGTATCGACAAATTTCATTTAATTCAGTTCCCAGGTTTAGGTGAAAAAAATTTGGACTTCAGATTGAGATTTTGCAACATCGATAGTATGAAGTTCAGACAATGTTTTCTTGGTGCCCAAAAGTTCATAAATTTTGCAGAACTGGGTTATTAGACGTCTACTTTTTTCTATTTATTTATTGCAATAATCGCATCTCCGATCTACCCCATAATTATCAGTTTTTAACGGTATATTGTTTTGAACATCTTGATCCAAAACTAGATTACGGGCCAAACAATAATGTAACATTTGTAGCGGCATATTCTTCCATGTGAAGATAATCAAATACTTTGGCATTAATAGCAAATACGACAAGCTTGTACAAAAGTGCATTTACATACAAGTAAACCTCAGAACAAGGAAGAACCATATTTTATATGTTAAGCACATAAATAAAGATAACGGTACATTAAACCTCTTATGTTACAAGGTGAAAGAACAGGGAGAAAAGAATAAAAAAAAAAAAATTGTTTACATTTAACAAATTACGAAATAAAATGGTTTATCAGTGGCTTTAAAAAAAAGGCTTTGAGACGTTTATGGTAACGGCAAGGAAAATTAAAACAAGTCGTTAAACAGGAAACTGAATTCAAAATTACAAATCCCTGGTTTGAAATGGTACTGCGTTACGATCTTGTGTGTTTTATTCCTGGCAACCTTGGGAGTCTTTACTAAGGGTTCGTTTCGTTTTATATGCGTACACGATTCTTTTAAATCTCTCTCCTCCATTCTGATTCTAATCTTCGATAAATATAAACTTTTTTAAGACTCGAAAAGACTAGAGGTAACTTATATGAATCGAGTGGTACTAAAAAAAAATAATGTCGAAACAAAAAAAATATACCTAAGCAAAACGAATTACAATTATTTAAGATTAGAAATAAAGGATAAGCAGTAAAATAAAAAATATATAAATAGAATAAAGAAAGAACCAAAGTAATAATTATGATAGTAAAGAACACCTGATACTTAAAGAAAAAAATCAGATTAAGGCTGCGTATACCCTAAAGCTTGTTGCATACTTTTGCCGCTAGATGTCTCTGACAATCACATTTCACGGAAGGTTAGATTACCATGTAGGTCTGAGTATTTTTTAAAAATTTATTTCTGTTTTCTAAAACGTCACAATATTTACTTTTTTAACTGACATAATTATATGGATTTTATTTGCGTTATTAATGTCGTACTTATTTGTTTTTAAGAAAAATAATATTGACTTTTTTATTTTTAGAAAATTATAATTTTACTTTGAAGTATTTAATTCTTTATTTAAACTTTTGAAGATTGAAAATGTTAGAAATAATTTAATTTGTCTGGTCTGGAATATTATATTATATATATATAATAATCTTCAAATATTATGGTTCTTAGCTATAGTTATTAGTTATTTAGTTAGCCCTCGAATATATAAAATTGGTCAAAAATTGACAAACTTTCTCATATACGATCCATTTATTAGTTTTCATAGCTACATTTAATTATTATTGAATATTTCATCAAAATGTATCATAAAAATAACTTCGGCGGGCAACTGAACCCGGGCTCTCTCCGTCCGCGTTTTAAGCTATTTTCTCAGAAACTAGATTTTTTCCAGAAAAACGGCTTACATCGTTAGATTCGTATTTAAATGGACTACATTTTAATTTTTTTCAAAATCGTCGGAACCGTTTTCGAGTAATATATTTTTTTTTGTCATGATTTTTCAGAGTTTTAGAGGGTAGCGCCCCCAAATTTGAAGCTAAAATTCATTTTTCGATTTTACCTCTGGGTATGATTTTTCTGAACATGTATGCCAAATTTCGTCAAATCGGTCCAGTAGTTTAGGCTCCAGGCGTCTGCACAGACAGACGGAAATTTTTTAAAGCCACTTTTTTGGACACAGGGGACCTCAAAACGTGTAAATCCGTTTAAATCTCAAAATCGAATTTTCGCGCCATTACAATACCTACTTTCTCTTTATATAAGAAAGTAAAAATGGTTTAATTTGCCTCAAACGCAAACGCCACGAAATTATGCTTTACTGTGCTATACCAATCTTTGTATAAACAGCTTACTCATTTTAGACCATTCTCGGTACTAGCGGT
Organism: Gerris lacustris; assembly: GCA_951217055.1. Classification (NCBI taxonomy): domain Eukaryota; kingdom Metazoa; phylum Arthropoda; class Insecta; order Hemiptera; family Gerridae; genus Gerris; species Gerris lacustris. The sequence goes on from OX578276.1 coordinate 45,148,749, forward strand.
CATCACACCACAACTCCTTCAAAATAAATATATATAATTTTACTAATATATATATATATATATATATATATATATATATATATATATATATATATATATATATATATATATATATATACCATATAATATGTACCTACTACAATATAATGCTATAACAGTATCGTATGCAGAGAAATATTTAATGAGTTTCAGCTTGATATACAGGGGTACGCACTTTTCTCGAGAAAGAATGGAGAAGAAAAGACCGGACCTACACGGTTGGCTGAGGATTTTTTGAATTCCTAAAAAAAATGTTGATGATCACTTCTAGCATTTTAGTGTTTAGAAACTAAAATGCTAAGAAAGAATGCTAAGAAGAAGTAATGCTAAGAAAGAAACTAACAATATAAAAATAAAACAATTAAAAGCCATATTTTTAAGAGTGGATTTCGATTTTATGGCTTGAAATATGAATTTTTCACTCTTAGAACTTTTTGCTCTTAGCATTATTTCTACCGCTGGCGAGCAGAAAAAGTTGCTATCGCGTTAAAGTTGAGCCACAGTCAGAAGTCCAATTATGCCTATTTTAACAAATAGTAAGTCTGTAGCAACCTAACCAATAGTTAATCTTAACTCTTGTCGTTTTTGATTTATGGTAAATTCTACCCTGTCGACTTAGTTTCATAAACGTTTCCCTTTGTCGGGATGTTGCCAACATTACTCCGAACAGTTGGATGTAGCAGAATTAAAACATGTTGAGATTATTATCAGACTGACATGCTAATATAGCTTCTAAAACGCCACATAATAATCATTTGTAATAACAATAACAATTATTATTAGAAATATTAATATTATAGAATGATTATTATAATATGATGTTTATTATTTGAAGACGATATGAAAGAATACAAACAACAAATGTGTTTTTCCTCTACATACTAAATTTCATAGAACTATTTTTGATCGGAATAAAATAATCGGATTATTGGACTCGAGTGCCACAATCTTTGTTTTATATTTTTATGAGTAATGAATTGTTTTCTAGGGAATTCGCTAAAAAGGTATATTTTTTACATAAAATATATGAACGTTAAAAAGGTAATAACTTAGCAGACCGTTTAAATTATAGGTTTCACTTTTAATTATGATGGAATTTTTACTTATACTTGAGATCTGAAACTAATTCCAAGTAAAAACAAATATTTATTTTTTGTTATTTGGCTATGGGACAAAGTAGCTGTAAACTATTCACAACTTATAATAAACAGGTCAAGTGTGTGCTAGTCAGCACACAGCGAGGGTCCGTAGGCAACCCTGTATAGTTTAAGTAGTACCCTATTGATGGTGTTTTTTAAAATGCTAAAAAGCTTACTTTGAACTATCTATGGGTCTGATATCCTCAAAACACATAAACAAACTTCTAATAAAGTATTTTTTACCAGTGAACGGTACTATAAATCTATACCAGTGAGCGGACTATAAATATATAAATACATACAAAACAAATTTTTATTTTTTTCAAAATTTCCGAGAAGTTGTATCATTAATTTTGGTCGAAGAATGTTCAGGAATTTTTTCAGATTTTTTGCACTTTACATAAGCAAGATAGAAGGGGGGGGGGGGGGGTCTCTTTTCACACCAACTTCAAACTCGCCTGCGCTCGCCTTATCAAAGCTTATAACCAAAAAATGATATATTTTTGTAATCAGCTCGACGTACCCCCACACGGTCTCCAAAAAAACCAATTTTTTTTAACCCTTAAGTTTTTTACCCTTATTTTTTTTTGTTATTAAATCATTTGTTTTAGTTGCTATATTTTTTAAAATGTGTTGGTAGGTACTATTATACACATTTATGCCAAATTTCAAAGTGATCAGACGAAAGGTGCAGCCGTGAGCGTAGTAATTTTTACTTTCTCATATAAAGAGAAAGTATTGTGATGGCGCGAAAATTCGATTTTGAAAGAGGTCCCCTTAGTCCAAAAAAGTGGTTTTTAAAAAATGTCTGTCGTCGGTCGTCTGTCTGTGCAGACGCCTGGAGCCTAAACTACTGGGCCGATTTTGACGGAATTTGGCATACATGTTCAGAAAAATCATGCTCCGAGGTGAAATCGAGAAATGAATTTTAGCTCTAATTTGGGAGCGCTACCCTCCAAAAACTAGTTCAAAAAAAATTAGTTCTGGAAAACGGTTTCGACGATTTTGATTAAAAAAATTCTAAAATGTAGTCCATTTAAATACGAATCTAAGATATAAGCAGTTTCCCCGGGAAAAATCTAGTTCCTGAGAAAATAGCTAACGCGGATGGAGAGAGCCGGGTTCGATTCCCCGCCCAGGAGAACTTATTTTTATGATACATTTTGTTGAAATGTTCAATAATAATTAAATGTACATACGAAAACTAATAAATGGAAAACACTGGGCTAAGTAATTTTGAACTCGTATAGAAGAAAGTTTGTCTCAGTTGTCTTGGACCGATCTTTTACTATACCTACTTACTACTAGCTTATGTGTAAACGCTCCAAAATCAAAATTGGTAGAGTAAGAAGTAGAGTACTCTCTTCTCGCTACTCTACTCTCCTGTTTACTCTACCCGTGTAAACCCGGCTTAAGTTTAGGTAAAACCGATAATTCAGTTGAAATCTCAAAAAACATCATTTTTAAATATTTATAAAAAAATTTAATAAAAAAAATATTTTTAAAAAGTAAAAAAAAAATCAATGTTTTTTATATTTCATTTTTTATTTACGAATTTCAATTTATATAAAGTCAAAATACAGTTGTAAACAAACAAAAATTTTCAGAAAAAAATAGAATGAAACATTGGAATAAAAAATATTTACAATTTTGGCCGAATCTTAGTGTGTGTAAACACAGCGTGTTTATGCTTGAATGTTTCCCTTAGAGACTGACCATCTCTAACCATCTCTTAGTTACCTCCGACAAGAAGGTAATGAGGGGGTTAGTAAAGCCTAGTTCACTAAAAATCCGACAGACTGCACTAGCTCTCGATCCCACTTTTTCCCATTTACCAAATTACTCCTCCTGGCTCTAAAAATTAATATTTTTGCACGAAATTTGGGATTTAGAGTATTTAGATAATTGCCTTTTGCAGCCGCGAGCTACATTTTTTAAAAAATAAATAGAATCGGATTTAAGAATCACTTAAGTGGGAAAAAAGGGGAAAATCAAAAATCGGGCTCGCGGCTGCATTGAAGAATACATTGATGAACCCAGATACGAAATATTGTATTTTTATCTCTAATATTACGGACAAAAACAGAAATTTTGTAAAATCAAACACTTCCGCGCACCCTTAAGAAAAACAAATACATAGAATCATTATGATAAATAAGGAACCCAGATTAAATTAAACATATTAATGATTTAAACCTAACTAAGTATTTTACATTATTAATATTTTATTACTTCTTTAGATTGTTACTCCCTTATATATATATATATTTTTTTTAGAATATAAAAGGATATCTAATTGAAGAGGTTTTCTTATGTGGACTTGTAGAGTAGAACGTATAAGAAGAGTGAAAGAGTTTGTTGGAATAAAAGTCCGAGAGAGTGTTGTTTACTTTTTTTATTTCATGCAAAGCTTTCGCTCAGGGAGCCTGAGCTTCATCAGTGATAAGAACAATGATAAGAACGAAAATGATAGATTTTAAAATTATAAGAATACAATAAATGTAAAAAATAAATTATAAAATACAATAAAAGGATATGATTATTTATACATTCGTTTGACTAAATTAAGACCATTTAAGCAAAGGGATGTTCAGCCCAATGCACCTTGGGACAAAGGAATATCACACTTCTGTTTGTTTAAGGGGAATAATAGTGTAAAAAAAAAAAAAAGTACACCTTCTTTAGATTATTACCCCCTCTGGTTTTTTAAGAGGGGAGTAACAACTAAAGAAGTGCCGATATTTTTATGGCTCATGATGCATTTATGAATAAAATTATTTATATTTAAAAATTTAACTACAGTATAATAATTATTTAATGATGTTATGATTGCGAATTTATTCTGCCTCTTATAAAGGATTTAACTAGATCTTCTTATCGTGAAAGAGGTGTAGTTCAATCACTAAACAAGTCTTCACACAAACAATTGCAATATACAACTGGCCGGTTTCAGCTGTTCTAAATCAGCCTTCTTCAAATAATCTAGAGATTACAGGATAGACTTTGAAAGTACAAGTATCTTCTTAGATGTGTCCAAAGATTTCAAAATCAATATTAATAAAATATCTTTGAATCATAATGATAATATTTTTTAGCTTTATGGCGTTTTTATTTTTTTTTTTTTGGTAAACATAAATAACATTTTCGTTAAACGTTTTAATTTGGTTGGTTTTTCGAAAGTAGCCTCAATTAATCTGGGGCCCGCTGATGGCCCCAGATTAATTTCAACCTTAAATTTTGCTAAGTGGCACTTTAATGTAATATAAAATCAAAACAATTTTGACATTTTTAAAAAAACGGGGAAAATTTAAATAAATTTTACAATAATAGGTTTTAATAGTATAAAACCATTAAGCCCTTGTCCAGACTGCCGAACCGAACAGAGGAAACGAGCCGAGCATTGGTCACTGCGCATGCCAGTCTGATATGCGCAGGCGCACTTTATACTGGGCATGCGCAGAGACCAATGCTCGGTTCCTTTCCTCTGTTCGGTTCGGCAGTCTGGACACGGCTTTAAGAATACGAAATAGAACGCGAGGAAGCTAAGTGCCACACTATTAGCAGAGTATTTTAATACCGGTTTTAAAGTCAAAATGTGATTTAAAAATAAAAATAATTTTTGAATGGAAAAAAATGTTTCCTTGGTTCAAATAGTTTTGAACGACTGGTTATGGTTATATGCTATTGGCCCGATGTAGTCGTTATTTATTTGATATGTATTCTGATTTCTTGTACTTGCTTGTAGGGTTCAGGTTGCTTGTGTTAAGAGAATCATGAATGCACAAATAAATCCCGAACCTGATGTTTATCTTTACTGTAACCTAATCATTATCCTGGGACAGAGACTTGTAATTGTGCAGTTGTATAATTGTGCAATTTTATCGTTCTTTCATGTGACATTAATTAAAACATGTAAGTAGTTGTTGTCTTACGATCTTATTGCGGCTTTACAAAAGTTCAGTTATGGAATGATTTAAGTTTGAGATGGTAATTTATTATCATAAACATTTAATTTTTTTAACAAAAATAAGAGAAATAGTAGATTATTATTTTAGGATCATAAAATTGTAAGTGAAGATTAGTTAGGATGGAAGTAGAAAACTTATTTATCAGTAAGTAATGAGTGTATTTCGATAAAATAAGTTATTAAACTTACTTATAACTTTAGTCTACAAAAAAAACCTGCAACGTAATTCTTAAAATAAATCAATAAAAACCAGACCTTGTGCAGTCAAATAAATAGCTAAACATTACTTATTTTTTCTTATCCTTAAAGTAATTAACATCATTACAGTCGATTATATATCTAATCTTTTAAACGCATATTCTTCTGCTATCTATGGGGAAGTTGTGAGATCCCATCATCCCAAAAATGATTTATCTCCAGATCAGAAATTTGATAGGTACTTGTTACTCTTTCATATACGTAATATGTATTGATAGATAATGTGATTTTTATGGATGTGTACACATCAAAAGAAAATTGTTATTAAAAAATTAGCTATCTGTCTGTATTCTATTGCCGATGCGTGAAAGCTACACTACTGTAAAGCGCCACTGCCCTTAAATTTAGAATTGAGGTAACGTGTGAAAACCGATTATTTCTCATAATCAATTCCGACGATATTGATTCAATATTCTATTTTATAAACTATTTAAAGAAGATTTAAGGTATTAAGGAAATTAAATCTGATTTAGCTTAAAATCCAAAACAAAAATTAAAATAATCAGCTGTTGAACATTTTATAAACATGTTTAATAATAAATTAATCAAATTAGATATAATGGGGTTAAAATCCAGACATAATTTTGTATATGAGAAAGTGTTTAGGTTATATTTTATCCTAATGAATGATGTACATTTTTTTTTTTATGTTTTGATAACAAATGATGTCAAACTTGTATGTATAAAAGAAATATAGTTCAGTTATTCCCAGGCTGAGTTTATTATACCTGTAGTAATAATTAATATTTATAATTTAAGCAACTGTACAAACAGAAAGTTTTGTTTGAGTTTAGCGGACCGTTTTTTTGGGGTCCGTAGGCAAAACCAAGGACCCTTATATTTTCCTGCGTGTGTCTGTCCGTCCGTCTAGTCGCCTGCTCTCACGGCTACACCTTTCGTCTGATCACTTTGAAATTTGGCATGTATGCGTCATGTATCTACCCACATATTTTAAAAATATAGCGACTTAAAAAATATATTTTTCAAAAAAATTAGGGTAAAAAAACTTAAAGGTTAAAAATTTTTAATTTTTTTTCGACAACTTGAGGGGTATCATATGAAAGGGTACGTCGAGCTGATTACAAAAATATATAATTCTTTGGTTATAACTTTGATAGGGCGAGCGTAGGCAAGTTTGGTATGAAACGTGTCCCCCCCCCCCCCTCACCACTCTATCCTGCTTATGCGAAGTGCAAAAAATCTGAAAAAATGCCTGAACATTCTTCGACCAAAAGTAAATATACCACTTATTGGAAATTTCGAAAAAAATATTATTTTATTTTTTATTGACAAAATACGTTTTTTATCATTATGGTCATTTCGATGTATATATATGGTTGAAGTCCGGTTCAGTAGCAAAAAAATACTTTATCGGAAGTTTGTTGATGTGTTTTGAGAATATCAGACCCATAGGATAGTTCAAAGTAAGCTTTTTAGCATTTTAAAAAACACCATCAATAGGGTACTACTTAAACTATACAGTGTAGTGAGCCTACGGACCCTCGCTGTGTGCTGACTAGCACACACTTGACCTGTTTATTATTTATTTAATTTTTAATTTTTTAAAAGGTTCTAACCACTTTATCCGTCTATTAGACCTAGTAACAGTTTTTAATAATTTAATAAATCAGTGATGAATGGAACAAGAACAATGGTGACTGAAAGACCTACCTATTTATAGTAATTGCAAGAGTAATGAACTAAATTTGATCTCAATGGTGTCAAAAGATTAGGAAAATTGTATATAATATAACATATTGTGTTTTAAATGCTATAAATGATATAAATTTTATAAAACTATATTATGATGATCTCAATTGATTTACCTATATTTTATGTCTTTACGTTATTATTATTTGAACTCATTATCTTGATGTAGTTTTGAATGTTATTTTATCTTTTAATCTCTTCTCTTTTATAATTAATAATAATAATAATTCTTTATTCTACCATATAATTTGTTACAACAGATAATTACTCTTATAAATCTGTAGCATAAAGTATAACATTTCTCCTTTACAAAAATATAAATTATAAAAGTATTTTGAAATTAAGATGGTGCACCTCCGCATGAGACACTCGTTCGCGGGAGTGGCCGTTGAGCCTTGTACATTTTTCATGAATAAAAAAAATAATAATAAAATAAAAAATAAAAAAAATAAAAATAAAAATAAAAAATAATAATAATAATAAAAATAAAATAAAATAAAATAAAATAAAATAAAAAAAAGAAAAGAAAAAGAAGAAGAAATAAAAAAGAATTAAAATAAAATATAAAATAATAATAATAACACAACTATAAAATAATACAATAATAATATGATTAATTTAATTGAAGACGGAATTAAAAGATAAGGCATTTGAAATACTAATATCATTATGTGTGCCTTTATTTATGATGAAAAAAAAAAAGAAAACCTACACATGTGCTGTGCATACATAAACACATACGCACATATTTAATATGTATATATTTAAATATGTATAATTATATGTATAATTACACATATTTTATGGAAACGAAGAATGTTAGTAGTGGTAACGTCTTGAAAGGATTACTTTGCTAGCAGATCTACATAATATATTATAATGACTACCGTTTTGTACTGATTGATGTATGACCGTTTTAAAAGCAAAATACCCGTACGATAAAAGAAACATGAAGGCAGAGCTAACTGAAAACCTTCCTTCTCCAGACGAATACATGGAGATATGCCAGAAAAGGTGGTGAAATCTGATGATGGTACATGTGCTAGTAACTTCTCTTCATTCTTGGTCGCTATTTCACAACAGAACAGTCATTGGATATTGTCCAAATAATATTGATTATTACGATCCACATCATTGACATAGAATCGGTGAAGGTTCATTAGCAGAATTATATAGTTTGTAGGCAGATCGTTTTTAGTAATGTCTGAGTGGGTAAGGGAGCAGACATCACACGTGGAATAATAAATATTCTCCCGCATCCCATATACATCTTTTCCATTTATATTAACAGACTTTGATCTGGACACGTGATTAAATAAATCAAGGTTGACTCAGCAACACGAGTTTTACCGTTTTGTTACGAAACACAACACAATCAGTTAGGCTCAAATCACATCCGTGAAAAGGACATAGGCCAACAATAGTCTTGGTACACTGACACTAAGAGAGAAAATGTGTAGGTCCTATTCTCCAAGAAGGCGTTAAAGATAAGAGAATGCCAATATTTTATTTTATTTCTTAGAATTAGTGATCAGTGCCATGAACTCCTTAGATATTAATTTAAACTTTGGCCCAAACATAGACTGTGAGATATAAATCATATTTTAAGCAGCAGCACTGCAAACCTTTAACCTTAATGGACTGGAGACACCAACAAAAACAAAAACAACGTAAATTCCAAATAATTACAAGATAAAAAGAACTTTTTAAATACTACGTTTTTAAATTTTCTGTTGAATCATATGTAATGTTGATAATATAATTGTCATTGTTATATATAATGTTAGTGGAAAAAAACAAACAAAAAAAACACATAATTCCGAATTTATTTACTTCACATAATAATGACAACCATCTAGTGAGCTGATGTTAAACCTATAAAAGAACAAATCTTTGTACAACGGATCTCACCAACTCCGAATCTAAACCGTGCCATTGATATGCCCCTGTGTAGGGACAGTATGAGAAGAAAAATGTGTACAAGGAAAGAATTACAGATGCAGAAAAATTAAACCTATACCTAGGACACAAGTGTAAATTAACCTGGGTGTCACAGGTCAATTAATTTATTTCCTTGTTTACTTTTCGCTGTCATTCAATGATTACCTCTTAATAAAAAATCACAAATTTGAAACCCGTCAAAATGAAGATTGTAAATACTATGGGATATGTCAAAACAAATAAAATAACTTGCGGATTTTTTCCAAACTAACTTTCCATAAAGCAAAATTTGCTGAAAACTGATTAAATTCTGCTGAAAGATGGCTAAAAGTATTAAAATAATGCATTGTCATCGTGTTCGTAGCTATTCTAAAAGTTTAAAATGTTAGCTACTCGGGAAGTTAGTTAAAAATCGATTGCAAGATTTGTACTGGACAAACAAACAAAAAAAAAAAAAAACAAGAAAGCAAGCTAATAAAATCGTAGTAAAATACACTAACCTCACTAGTTAATATTCAGTTTCCTTTAATTTCTTTTTATTAGAATTCAAAACTGTTAGATATATCTCAATGAACAAGTTGTACCCTCAGTATCTGACAATAAAACCAGGGTTGACATCTTATCCTTCCAAAATTGTGTGTACCATGTTTTCTGTTCCGTACCCCCTTCTACAATTTAAGTATAGTACACAATATAAAGAAAAATTTCTCTCGTTTTCTCTTTTATTCCTCCGGTATTCTACCCATAGCCATTTCCCTCCATTTATTCTCCTCCTTAAACTTCCTTTGTACCTTATCCACATATTTATTCTGCTTACACATTTTTAGTTTAAATTTTTCTCTCCTGTTTGGTGGTAGACAGTAAATTGACAAATAATGTTGATAATCTTTGTTCCTATAAAATGTATGATAGTGTGAGCGTGGTCCTTTTGTGTGGAGTTTTCTTTAAGAAAAACCTGATTAATTTGATCTAATGAAATTTGCATAATTGTTATTTCTTCCACCATTTGCATAATGCCTCTTTACTATCCAGCCCCTTCACTCTGCACATTCTCTTAAATTGTTCAATATAATTATCCCATGAGTAAATTATTTGATCAAAATCATGGAAAGTGATTTTCGCCATTTTTCTTTCTACCAGACGATCTCTAGCCAACTCCTGGCTGTGGATAATAATTTCTGTTTCTTATGTCAGTCCATTGACTGCCTACTGTTAGATTTAACGTAATGCGCTAACTGAACACTAGTTTATTTTCATTAAATGATAACACAATATGGTATTCTTGATATGATAATAATATTACACCATTTTAATGCCTCCTTATATTAATAAGAAATATTTAACAATTTAATTTAATTTTTCTTATTTAAACTAAAATGCACATAGTATATTGATCCTTTGTCATTATAAATATGCAAATTCCTTTACTTTGGTTTATAGATAATAATACACTTATTGAATAATTATTGTCGCTTCAGTTGAAAAATCATACTTTTCCTAATTTGTTACAAATTTGAAATCATAGCTATTTTTTGGTATGAGGTTTCGGTATAAAGCAAATATCATTTTATTGAAATCTTTGAGGAGGAAAAAAAGGTTAAGCTCTTTCGATTCTTTATGATTTATTCTGATCATACTTTTAAAAGATAAAGGTTGTTTTTCTTTTTTAGTTAAGGAAGAGATGTGGTCTGGGGTTAGTTTTGTTCTTTTTAGCGCGGTCTGTTGGTCTACTCTTTATTTTTGTCGTCGTGTTTACCGAGCCAAATCCCTAGACCCTCCGTGGATCCAATAGAGATTTGTACCTGGTGGATCTACAGTATATCTTCCTGGGGTATTGTGGTTTTTGGTTTTAGATATCTCCAATATCTTCATTTTATATCCAGAAGATAAGATAGAATATTTTATAATAATGCCATTTCCTTTATAGAGATATAAAATAAACAATAATTAATTTGATTCAAAATATACCCCAAAAAAATGTTTCCTCCCCCAGCCACTATATAACGGCTGGTCCTAAAATTTCGAAATAATTCATGCTAATACCTCATTGTGGGGCGATGAAAATTCCGGGAGCGCATCCCCAATTTTCAAAAATTGACAATTTTGTGCGAGAAAATAAGAAGTGCGCCCAAAATTTTATTTAATTAAAATTTTGAGTGGGGTATCAAATGAAAGCTGCTGAAGAGTAGGACACAATTATATGGTGTTGTTTTTTTAAATTTAGATTTTTTATTGGTTTTATAAGTCAAAATATTCCCAAAACAACCCCCCTCCCCCAACCCCTATATAACGACTGGTCGTAAAATGTCGAAATAATTCATGGTTATACCTTATAAGGGGGCGATGAAAATTTTCTGAAAAATGTAATTTATCTAGTCGTTATTACCGATAAAAAACATTGTGACTCTCCGGGGGATTGAACCTGGGACCCTTGAGATCGAAGAAAAAAAAAATCATAATTACATGACGGGTATGCTTAATCATCTACAAATCCCTAATACGTACTTGGACGCAAGTAGTTCCCTGTGATTTTTCTATATAGTTTATTGTCAGTGCATATATTACAAAAATATTGGAAAAGTAAAAAAAGAAGAAAGATTGTCCATAAATATTGCTTACAATGTTTTTAAATTTAACTTACCGAACTTTAAATAAACTTTGCTGCGTATAAATTAATGTTATGAATAAGAAAGAAATTTGACAATATTTACGCGAATTCCGTAACCTTAAATATTTTTATCCGACGAATCTTCATACTCTCCCTTTTTAAGATTCTCTTAGCCTTCTTATATTTTATTGTCACGTTATTTGTTTTAACTTATTGCGGTTCATATATTTTCTTTTAAAATTGTACAAATAATAATAAATAAGCTACTTAATTAAAATCATAAAATAAATAAGTAAGTACACATACAAATAAATAAATATATAGTAATATCAAAATACTGTACTGCATATTTTTATTTTTTTTATCTATTTTTTTTATTATTATTTCCTTAAAAGTGTATCTGGTTTTTCCATTAATTTGTCACTTCATTTACATTTGAAGCCTTTATAAGTGATGTTTATTTACGTCTTTTTCATTTGGCCTTAAGGAAAGATATTTCATGCCAACTTTAGATAAAAGTATATACTGTAGAGATAAGGTACGGATTGAGAAATCGTAAAGGATTAAAAGATTGCAATGGCAATATATTCGTATTTAGATTATGGATTCTCATTTTTTGATAGATGCTTATTTAGCTATGAAGTGTATGCAAAATAAACCGAAATTATTTAAAAATATCTAGTGCTAGTGGGCTGAAAATTTAGAGTACAATCAAACTTGAAAAAGATTCGATTTAGAACACAATCAACTATTTATTATGTTCTCTATATACTTATTAATAGATATATTTTTACGCTTATTATAGTTAAAATAAATAATAAAATAATAATAAAACATATTATCAACCATATGAAGCATATTATCCACAAGCATTTTATATTCTGAAATAGGATATAGAGAGAAAGTTCTGTAACGGCTCAAAAAATTCGATTTTGACATTTTATTATATTTAATGTTTATGGATTTACGAGTACATTTTTTGAGATAACCGAATCCAAAAAAGTTTTTTAAAAATGTCTCTCGGTAGTCTGTGCAAACGAGTGAGCCCTAACTAATGGGCTACATGTTCAGAACAATTGTGCCCCGAGTTGGAATCGTGAATTTAATTTTAGCTAAAATTTGGGGGACACTACCACCTAAATAAAACAAAAAAAAAACCGTGAATGTAAAAGTACGTCTCGAAAACAGTCCCGACGATTAATATATTAGTCTTAGATTAATAAATTAGTTTATCTACTCGCGGCAGCAAAATTAAACATTACATAACTGTTTTTAGGCTGGAAAGTACTATTTCCCTGATGTATCTTTAAAATATTAAAAACAGGCAGGAAAGTAGTTAAAACAGTCAGGAAAATACTTTCTCTGCCTAGGCAGGGAAATATTTCCCTGCCTAGGCAGAGAAAGTAACAGTGTTTACCACTGCGTGTCATAACCTCTTATTTTGACAAGAACAGTTTATACTGTTATCTCTATCTTATAACATTATATATTATAGTTAAATAAATAACATTTAATAATAAATAAACGTTTTAATAATAAAATAATTTGTTTATATTTGTTAATGCTGTTAAATAAGTTCAATGATTAGTAGATCTTTAATTAAATAAATAGTAGAGTCACTGACTAAACTGTAGCGTCATGTAAACATTGAACATCCATATTATTTTTATTATTGAAGTCTTTCTAGATTAGACTAGCTACTTTTCTTGATGTATCCAAGTTACTTCTTTTCTTTTAAGCAATAGAAGATATCTTTAACACTTTTATTAATTTTTTAGTAAAAATACAAATAAATATTTTATATTGCGTGCATTATTCATTCAGAAGTTATGTGTGTTATAAACGTGTGTTTTGTATTTTGTTGTTATAGATTGAGTTTGCTTTTCACTTATTGTTATTATTCCCAAGTTTCTTATTTGAACATTAATTTTAGTTAATACATATGTTATTATCTTTATTAATATGACACATAGTTATTAACCATGTTATATTAATAAAGATAACATTTTAGCAGCTTCATTTTTCTTCCGCAAGTAGATAAAATATTGTATGCAACAAGGCAGCAAAGGAAACATTTCTGCCTCGTTTATTCATTGCCTGCCTCGGCTTCGCCTCGGCAGTCAAATAGGTAAATTACCTGCCTCGGCTTCGCCTCGGCAGTTAATTGTCATAGCCTGTCCTCGCCTTCGGCTCGGAGGCTAATCTAATCACTCGTCAGTAAAATTCCATTTTGCTGCCTAGTTACATAAATAACTATTGTTATTAATAAAATTTAGTCTGTTTAAATACGAATATACCAATATAAGGAGGTATTATTTTTGTAGTAATTTTTGGTGCAATGTTACATAATAAATAAATGTAACAGGGAAAACTCTGCATCAAGAATGACGAGTGTAAGAAAGTTTATTCTGTTTATATCGGACAGATTTTTCATAACCAGATACAATTAAATGCATATTGTTAAGGATTTAAACTAAATAAATTATTTGACTATTTGAAGTTACTTAATGTTACTCACTGTCATTTGTGTGGAATTTATTTTAATTAATATTTTTATAAACTTATCTTATAAAGGTAAAATGTTGACAAGTTTATTCCAGCAAGTTTTTAGGAATATGTTTATTTTGTAGTAAGTTGTGCTAATTATTAGTAAGTGGTGTTAATTATTAGAAGTGCTCATAAAATACCAATTTTAAAAACCATAAACTATAGAAAGAAAACATTTTCTATTGATTAATTCAATTTATTAGTTTCTAATGTAATTAGTAGAGTTTGTTCTTTCTATTAAACTAAAATTCAATTAAGTTTGCATTTATTGGAAAATTATACTTTTAATTATTTTAAGTATGATAAATTGTTTAGTGAACAAAGAGTTTGCGATATTAAGCGGGTGGCGCCATCTGGCTCTACGCCAGTGCTTGGTTAGGGCCAGCATACAAAGTTGATACAAGTTTCAAACCTCCACAGTGTTGAGCCAAGTTATGTAAGATTATTTTAATGAAATCGGTGAGTTAATGCTTCTTTCAACTTTGTATTATTGGGAAATTGTTTTAAATCTTAGACTGTTTGTATTACAAGGACTTCGTCCAGTCATGTCTTTGTCATCAATTGACCTATTAGTTTAACGGGCTTAGCTTCGTGGAGTAACAATGATCAACGTAAATATTTTAAGAATAAAGAAATACATCTCTCCGCTAACATTAACTTTAGAGCTCAAAGCATAGTGTCCTTTAAAAACTAGTGGTCTTCAGTTACCTTTCGTGAAAATACTTCCTTTATTCATTATAAATTGACTCCTTGAGACCGGCGTTACCTAGTGGTTAGCGTAATCGCAACTCTACCTGAAACGAAGTTCAAAAAAGCGAGATATCTGGTGAGTTCGAATCTCAGATAAGTCATATGCCTCACATATAACACACTGATTGGTGGCCGGAAATTCCGTCCTATACTAACCTAATGATGTGTTCATCAGGACGTAAAAGAAACAGAAACAAGTTGCTCCACTGCTAACTACATGAATAAATATTTGACATCATCAATTCCCAGGCTAAACTTGTTAAAAAAATTAAACAAATATTACAGGTTTTAGAATCCCTTACCTAAAACAAAATCAAGATGCACATCTTTCAAGATACCTGTTTTTATTTATGGGATATAAAAAAGACCAGTCTAATGAGCACCAGCTCACAATTTTTTAATGGTATTTCTTTAGTATTTTACTTTTTCCTTGTTTCATTTCCAATGGAAATGGAAGTGTTTGTAACTAGTAAATCTTGGTAGCACCCCAGCTGTCATTTTTTTCTAAATGTGATTTATATCTTAACATTATTATATAGCTGAAGCTTTTTTGTTTCGGGTCGTATAGGGGCGAAGAAAAGTAGATAAGTTGTTTTATTATTTCATTACTTCATTTTAAAAATTGGCTATTATTAACCCTTAACTGCCCGAATTATTTTTTTTGAGAATTGTTTGGTTTTTTTCTGGGGATTTTGTCTGTTAAGAGGTCCCTTAATATGTAAATATGTTTAAAAAAATTAAAAAAAAAATCCTTACCCCAAATTTGGGCAGTTGCCATATGGCAACGCTAGGACATTAGCCCTACAGTTTTTTTTCTCAATAAATGTTTTAATAACTTCTTTTACAAAATGTATGTAAAATAAATTTTAGGTTAAAAAAGACAACATTATAAAACAAAATAAAAATATGCAGTACAGTATTTTGATATTACTATATATTTATTTATTTGTATGTGTACTTACTTATTTATTTTATGATTTTAATTAAGTAGCTTATTTATTATTATTTGTACAATTTTAAAAGAAAATATATGAACCGCAATAAGTTAAAACAAATAACATAAGAAGGCTAAGAGAATCTTAAAAAGGGAGAGTATGAAGATTCGTCGGATAAAAATATTTAAGGTTACGGAATTCGCGTAAATATTATCAAATTTCTTTCTTATTCATAACATTAATTTATACACAGCAAAGTTTATTTAAAGTTTGGTAAGTTAAATTTAAAGACATTGTAAGCAATATTTATGGACAATCTTTCTTCTTTTTTTACTTTTCCAATATTTTTGTAATATATGCACTGACAATAAACTATATAGAAAAATCACAGGGAACTACTTGCGTCCAAGTACGTATTAGGGATTTGTAGATGATTAAGCATACCCGTCATGTAATTATGATTTTTTTTTTCTTCGATCTCAAGGGTCCCAGGTTCAATCCACCGGAGAGTCACAATGTTTTTTATAACGACTAAGATAAATTACATTTTTTTAACAAAATACTAAATTTATTTAAAAGAACGAAAAAATATATATATTTTTTTTTTTTTCAAAATTTTATTAATTTGTATTATGTATCACGTTGTTTATCTGTAAAATTATGTAATAATTTCTTTATTTTTTGTTTTATGCATGTGTTTTTGTTATTACCTTTAAAAATATATAGGTATTATTCAATTGTAATAAAAAAATATAGATATTATTATTACATATTATTTTTAAAAGAATAGCCCAATACTATTTGTTACTAATTATACTTATTCAAATAACCCATTTTTTAAACCTGTCTTGTCGCATACGTGTTGCACAAAACAAATAAATCTAATGATGAAAAATCTATTTAGTCCTTCTTTTGACATAATATTAACATTTAAAAAGTTCAATATTAACTTGGACCTCTCCAGACTATAATAAAGGGAAGGGGTTTTGCTGTTGCCATATGGCAACGCTAGGTTATTAAGGGTTAATTATTTGTGATTTAAAATTATAATTATAATATCTACTAGCCGAATTGGCACGCTTCGCGTGCCTAATTCGTCTAGAAGTTGGCGCTAGGTGTAAAAAATAATTAAAACAATATAAGTAATATATCTTTTTTATTAAATAATTTTGTATTTTAGTGCAATTAGTTTATATTATTTTTTATTGCTTATTTTTAAACATTTTATCTCAATTAAATATATGACCTGCTTTTTTTTATATAAAATATATTTTTCATTATAAATGAATTTAACCATAAGTTTTTATATTTCCTACATATTTACTTGGCACTAACTATGTGGATAATGTATTTTGTTTAACAGTGTAATTTTTTTTTATTTAATAATATTATTGCATCAGAAATGAAATCTTAACTCATAAAACTGTTGTTGGTAAAAGTTTTGTATGTCTTAGTTTGTTAGTTCACCGCTAGAATGCGTTTGAAGTTTAGTTTCTAAATGAAGTTCCTTAGGGCATGGCACAAACAATATTTTAATGCTTTTAGTAATTTTTCAGCAGAATTTAATTAGTTTTCAGCAAATTTGCTTCATGGAAAGTCTGTTCGGAAAAAATCCGCAAGTTATTTTATTTGTTTTGTCATATCCCAAATATTTACAATCCTTCATTTTGACAGATTTCAAATTTAAGATTTTTTATTAAGAGGTAAACAGTGAATGACAGCGAAAAAGAATAAGTAAACCAATTAAACAAAGAAGATAAATAATTGAATATGAAGATAAATTAATTGAATTAAAAAACGTAGTATATATAAAGTTCTTTTTATCTTGTAATTTTATACATATATCTATATTTGATTAATTTATATTTTTCTATACACTTTATTCTTTTATTGCCGCGCCGTATCAAAAACTGTCAAAATGTGTCAAAAATAAACAAAACAATGCACCCCCCCCCCCCCCCCACAAAGACAAACCCAAGCCTTTCTCAAAGTCTTCTCTCAATGGTTGGTCATATTATGTCAAATTAAACACCAGAAAACTGATGTAGAAAGCTTGTCGCCAAGAGTAACGGCTACAATTAGACTAACTCAACCAACAATTCACGGAACTAAAAAAAAAAATCAAAACAAATCAAATGCGCAGCAGTCTATCGAATAAAAAATCCTTACTCTGCTGAGCAGCAGCAGTGGTTTATTCATTCATCGAATATTATCAAAATTGGTATTGTTGTAAAGGTCTCGATAAGAGCAGTAAAAAATTATTAATTAGTTTTCCATTTAAATTATAATCTAAAAAACCAATTCGGAAAAACAGATAAATTAACGGTTTTTTATGCTTTACACCCCTTAAAATGTAAAATTTTGAAAAAGTGTACATAACAACAATGAAAGTACTTTTCAAGCACTGTAAAATTATATATAATATGATATATTTCGAGCATTTCGATCATTGTACCCATGTACCTCATATAGGTACCAACATTATATTAAAACAAATTAAATTCACTGAATGGTATAAAGCTTACTAAATTAAATCATTACTAATAACACATTGTTTCACAACATAAAATCTCAAGTAAAAATAACACATTAGGTACCGTATGTACCAAAAGTACACATTACACATGTGTACAAATATGTTCAAGTATTAATTTTTTTCCGAGTTCCTAATATTAAATAAGGCATGCATACAAATTTTAAATCAAATCGAATCAATATTTCTCATATTTTTAATTTTTTATTAATTTCCCTATTTTTGGGCCCAGATTTTGAGCCGGAAAATTTGGGCAAAAAAAGTTGTCGACAACCCCATACAGACTATACGTTTTTTTAAAGCCCCTGTCAAGTAGATTACTAATATGCCGTCAGTTTACCATTTAGCACTTTTAAAGCCCAAAAAATGGCCAATCGAAAACCCCAAAAATTGCCAAATATGAACTTTGAGTGGCTTTTTCTCGGAAACTAAGAGTCTTGGAAAAAAAGTCCAAGAGCACTTTCGTCTTGTATTTTTCATTTTTATAAGCGTGACAAATTTCATGAAGATAGTACAAACTTTATTTTTTACCAAAAAATCGTCAAGCCACACCCCTGTGATTTTTTTACCCGAAAAAGTCAAAATGAAGATAACAAAATAAATGAGGTATATTCGTAAACGTCTCGAAAAGGAGAGTAAAAAATAATAACAATGTTTTAAATTTCAACCAAAACCTAAGGAACCATTGTCAAAAAACAGCTATATGAGGACTTTTTTCAATTTTACCCCCCTTGTTCGCACCAGGGGGAGGTTTTCCTGACCTGGCCACGAAATTGAGTAAAAGAATAAATTGAAATAATAAAAAAGAAATATGTTAGCGGACTGTAGGTTTTATTAAGCATATATGTACAGGTAATGAGCTAATAAAATAATAATAAGGATGGCCTATCTGACGGAGAGGTGAGGTGAAGTGTGGTGGTGCTGTGGTGATAGGTTGAGAAGCTGGATACCAGCTCTGATGAATACCAATTACTTCCCTGGATACCTAGGAGAAGTAATGGAGTAATGTTTCCTGGATACCAGGTAAACTAGATAAATCCTGGATTCCAAGGATTTATCCGGATAGACAAATAGTTTAAATAACTGCAAGATAAAATGGCCACTGCACACATTGAGAGCTAGACTCACACTTAGCTATGTTTACACTCTGATCTTCCCTCCAAATTTGGGCCGTTAAATATTCAAATATTTGAAATTTGTAACAGTTTTGCCAGCGGAGGAAGATCGGAACTTCTAAATAAAGACTTATATGGGCCCCTTCAGGTAATAGCAGGGCCGGTCTCTCTGAATGAACCTGGGTACTCTGTAGAGCGGGTTCGGTAGATTATGCATGTAGAAGTGTCAAGCAGGTGCTGTTGTAAAAAGTGTTCAAGCGATCTTGAACACCCCTAAAAAGTAAAAATATCACAAAACACTACATAACTACATTAAAAGGCCTATTCAAGATTTTTTCAACGATATACATGAAAGTAGGTTTTGTGTTTAAAAGCATATTTGTACCCGTGTACCCATAGGTACCAAAAATATATATAAAAATCAAACCATGTATAAGATCATTATTTAGGCTAATGAATTCTAATAAATGTAAAAATAAAATTTAAAAAAATTATTTCACCTTCTTAACCTGAACCAAAGTACAAATCGGTACAAATGTACCCGTACAAAAAATTTTAAAAATAAATAAATACCACAACATTAAAGTATTAATCAAGGCCTTTAAAACGATATACGACACATAAAAATATACACGTGTTTTAAAAATCCAATATGGCGGCTATAATTCAATATGGCGGCTATATATCGAAATCAAAACACCCGCACTTTTCTAGTATTGGTACACTCTACCTATGTACCAAATTTCAAATCTCTAGGTCAATGGGAAGTAGGAGAATTACTGATGAAAAAATCCAAGATGGCGGCTATAATTCAAAATGGCGGCTATATATCGAAATCAAAACACCTGAACTTTTCTATTTATGGTACACTCTACCTATGTACCAAATTTCAAATCTCTAGGTCAATGGGAAGTAGGAGAATTACTGATGAAAAAATCCAAGATGGCGGCTATAATTCAATATGGCGGACACATATCGAAATCAAAATGGCCCCACTTTCCTATTTATGGTACACTCTATCTATGTACCAAATTTCAAATCTCTAGGTCAATGGGAAGTAGGAGAATTTTTGATGATCAGTCACTGTCACTCTTAGTTTTATATATATAGATAAAAAAAAAAATTTATTTAAATAATAATTTAACTAAATTTAATTTAGTATAAGAGAGAGAGAGAGAGAGAGAGAGAGAGAGAGAGAGAGAGAGAGAGAGAGAGAGAGAGAATAAATATATAAAATTAATAAATAAAATAAAACAAAAACCAAAATAGACAGACCAGCATTCGAAGCGGTGTAATAAAAGAATAAAAAAAATGATAACATTCAAAGAAGACAAATAAAACTAAAAATACACCTAGAAAATTAAAAATATTATATTAAATAACTAAAGTACCAATCATTTTTTTAATTATACACGTTCTCGAGAAAGAAAATTAGGTGTTATTGGTAATTCTAAAACGTTTCTAGGTTTATAGTGAAAGGGGGTTGATGACAGGTAAGTAGCTTGGAGGTTTACATCTAAACCAGCTGTAAAGCAGAACTGTACCAAGATTAAATATATTAGGGTAGGAAACTAGCTACCCCAATATCAGTAACCTTAGTACCAGAAAATATCTTTCCTGGGTTGTAAATGGGAAAACAGAATAATGAATTTTATTTCAAAATTCCTGGGCTCTTATACTTGATAAATAAATAATCCTTTAAATTGCAGTCTCAAATAATAAATTAGTACTTATATAATTATAAAATATTAAGGTAAAGTGCCCTAATATCGCCCCCCTAGGGAAAAATTTAAATTTCTGGATTAGAGTTACATATACCTAAACAAGTAGAAAACCCAGTTTTGTGTTGCTGTACCCTTTGTCTTATAATCCTGATTTGGTTATTAAATTGTATTGAGCTTAACTGAGTAAAATTTGGAATTTAAAAATAACAAACAAATTTTGACATTTCAAAAATTATTAGGATAAGTAAAAAATATCTAATATTTTATTTAAGTATTTATATGTTTATTTTTTATTGGTAAGTATATAGTATAATAATAGTAATGACTGATACAAAATAAGAACAAAATAAGAACGTAACAAAAAAAAATACGTGTGGTGTCGCGGGACACCCGGTAGGAACGAAGTTCCTTAAATTTTTCATTAAATATAAATTTTAAAATCACACTGCTAAGTACGTATACATTGCTAACTACTTATACATGGCGGAGTTAGAAAAGAGACAAAATTTAAAGTAACGAACAGTTTGTACCATGCAGAGTTAAGGCAAAATTAAAAGAAAATCATTATTTGTATAATTAAAGCAAGCGTCTTACTATAAATATATATTAAATATAAGAAAA
Organism: Gerris lacustris; assembly: GCA_951217055.1. Classification (NCBI taxonomy): domain Eukaryota; kingdom Metazoa; phylum Arthropoda; class Insecta; order Hemiptera; family Gerridae; genus Gerris; species Gerris lacustris. The sequence goes on from OX578276.1 coordinate 45,170,636, forward strand.
AAAGTTGATCATGATGAGTTTATAGTGAAAGAGTATGTTTGTTAAAGGAGTTTGGATTGAAATAGGACTGAAATAGGACCTACCCGGCCAATTAATTTAAAATATTATAAAATATATCTCTTCCCTACTCTACAGCTTCTGCTTGTATCAGGGTGAAATTTTATATGATTATATTTTATTTATTTACAAAACAAAGTGACATTTTTGACATATACAACAATAATAATCAAAACAAGTCAAGTAACAGGCTTCCTTAATAACACTTTTTCCCGTCTTTTAAAGCTTACGTTTACGCGAGCGTTGCGTGTGTCCATCGTAAGTCCAATGTTTTTAGGGTTTTGTAGATACTTCTCAAAACCCTTATGCCGAGGGTGATGTGTCCGTCTGTCCGTCGCTCTTTGGTTCATAGGGCCCGAACCGTTTAAGCGAAAGTGCTGAAATTTGAAACACTGGTGCAACTTTTTGACCCAACCACAGGAAAATTATATAGAAATTCAAAATTCAATATGCGCATGCGCAATTCGAAAAAATGTGATAAACTCAAATTTTTTAATTTTTTTTAATTTTTGAGTGGGGTATCAAATGAAAGCTGCTGAAGAGTAGGACACAAATATATGTATGCTTTTTTAAATTTTGCATTTCTTATTGGTTAAAAAAATCAAAATATACCCAAAAAAAATTCCCCCCCCCCAACCACTATAGATCTGCTGGTGCTAAAATTTCGAAATAATTCATGCTAATGCCTTATTTTGGCGCGATGAAAATTCCGGGAGTTCATTCTAAATTCTCAAAAATTGCCAATTTTGGGCGCGAAAAAGTGAAGTGCGCCCAAAATTTTATTTTTTGAAAATTTTGAGTTGGGTATCAAATGAAAGCTGCTGAAGAGTAGGACACAAATATATATATGCTTTTTTAAATTTTGCATTTCTTATTGGTTAAATAAATCAAAATATACCCAAAAAACATTCCCCCCCCCAACCACTATATAATGGTTGGTCCTAAAAGTTCGAAATAATTCATGGTTTACCTTATGGTGGGTCGATGCAAATTTCCTGAAAAATGTAATTTATCTTGTCTTTATTACTGATAAGAAACATTGTGACCCCCCGGGGGATCGAACAAGGGACCCTTGAGATAGAAGACAAAAAAATCATAATTACATAACGGGTATGCTTACTCATCTACAAAACCCTAAAAAGTACTTGGACGCAAGTACTTCCCTGTGATTTTTTTAAATTTACTTTTTGTGGTATGTACTACATTACACTGGCAGATAATTGTGGACAGGTATTGCAACTCCTTTGTTAATTGATAAAGATATATACAATAAAAAAATGTTGTATATTTTGAAGAAATACAGCTCAATTTTTACAGCATTATCGGTAATCGTCAAACTTCAATTAAAGCATAGTCAACTGATAAGAACTAAGGTCCCTTAAGGAAAAGCTCTGGTTTTATTTTTTTCCCGTGTTGTTGTTGTTGTTATTTATCATTTACCATCAAACAAATTATAACAACAAGTCCGCATACCCTTGAATCAATTAAAACTTATTATTAAGATTCTAGGAAATTATACCGAAGTTCGATGACCAATCCTAAAGTTATGAAAGTTTTCTCATTCTCCTCCCACGCATGCGTAAAGCAGTCAAACAGTTCTTTTTAAATTACCTACATAGATCAGCTACTACAAGTAATAATGATCGATGTATGTAAATATGACAATGCATTGTATTGTCTCGAGTAGTGATGACAATGATAGTACTTCTTGATTTGAATTTTAAAGAGAATTCTCATTCATAAAAATATAATCAATGAAGTCAGTTACTTCGGTCATTGCCCCTTCAGCTGATGGAGTGGTCAGTTAGGAATGTGATGAGAAGATTTTGTAGAATGAGGTTGGATAAAGCTCAACTAAGAAGTACACTTGAGCACTATGTGTACCATCTACGATTTAGCTCGGTTGTTTATTTTTTATTATCGATAGTAGTGTGTTTTACGATCGCCAGACACAAAAATTTACTTTTTTTAAGAAAATAAAAAGAAGTGAATACCCAAGGAACATCATCCTTTCTGCATAGCGAAGTGTTAATACCCCTTAATCTTAACATTCAATAAGAATAAGTGATATTATTAATTCCATACACGGGAGAGTTGATCTTCCTTAATCAAAAGAACTGTTAAAACGGAGAACATTCTCCCTATAATATAGAAGTGTAAATATCCCTTTGTCTTAATAGACGTGTAAGTAATATTATTACTATGCATGTATTACTATAATATTAACATTGTCTATACACAAAACAGAAAAATCAATGTAACTATGATAGAAATAAGCTAAAAGTGTATTTTAAGGAGTGGGGGGGGGGGGTGTCATAAAACACAGACTTACCTTAATATGTTTTAATTAACACGAATGTACAATTTGTATATTCTTATAAAATGGTAAAGTATGCAGGCCGTAGCCACACAATGAAAATTTTATATTTTTAAATAGTTGCGAGATCAAAATTAAATTTAAAATTAAATTTCTTAAATTCATTATACGATTTTTTGAAATAAACGTTTGAATTACTTAAAATTTTATTTGCATTAAGGTAAAGTGCCCAAATACCGTCCCCTGAATACTACCTTCTGAGTTTAAGTTATATTCATTCATTTTCAATTTAGTTTAGCAATCTAAGCTCTTAAATAAAAATAATTTAAAATTCTCTTTCTGTTGAATCGTATGTAGTGTTGATAGTATAATTGTTATTGTTATATAATATATAATGTTAGAGAAAAAAAAAAAGTTCCAAATTTATTTACTTCACATAAATGACAACCATCTAGAGAGCTGATCTTAAACCTATAAAAGGACAAATCTTTGTACAACGGATCTCCCCAACACCAAATCTAAACCGTGCCATCGATATTTCTGAAATAATATAAATAATATAATCGATAAATAATATAATCAATATATTTCCTGTTTTGCTGTCATTCAATGTTTAACTCTTATTTATAAAAATTACAAATTTGAAACCCGTCAAAATGAAGATTGTCAATATGGGACATGGCAAAACAAATAAAATAACTTGCGGATTATTTCCGAACTAACTTTCCATACAGCAAAATTTGCTGAAAACCAATTAAATTCTGCTGAAAGATTGCTAAAAGTATTAAAATAGTGCATTGTTATCGTGTTCTGAGCTATGCTAAAAGTTTCAAATGTCTTTAAAAATCGATTGCCAGATTTGTACCGGACAAACAAACAAACAAGAAAGCAAGCTAATAAAAACGTAGTAATTAGTTTGCATTTAAGTTATTAGTTATTAGACTTTTTATATATAGTGGCCCTTGAATCAATTACCACTTTGCTCCCTCAAAGCTCTAATGCAAAAAGAGTGTACCAAAGATATACAACTTTTTGGTTTTCATCTTTTCCTATTTATATGTATTACAAATTATTCTCTCCTATAGCACTAACTATCCTTTCATATATTCCTAATTATTATTTCTTATGGTTCACCAACTATCCTATAGTGCAAACTATATTTTCTTATAACTAACTTTTACCGTATAGCTAACTATCTCCTAAGAAATAATTACAAATTATTATTTTCTATAGTACTAACTTTGCTTTCCTAGAGTACTAATTATCCTTTCCTATAGTAGTAACTACCTATCATTTGCAAATACAAGCTATTCTTTCTTACCCTAATGTTTCTTAGTGATGACAATTCTCTTGGCATATCAGTTAATATATCTTAATCTGCGTTAAAAAGGGCTATTAAATTTGTTCATAATTTTGTATCTTAGAAATTTAGAAATTTTTGTTATTATGCAGAATTTACTCTTTCATATCTAATTTAATCATAAGCTAGATACTTGTTTCATTTTTAAAAATAAATTAATAAAAAAATCTTCTCATCTGACCTTTACAATCCCAAATATATTAGATCATATTAATTTAACATTCACTTTTTTTTATAATGCAGAGTTGAGTAATTTGTTTGTATAATTCCTTTATTATGTTAAATGGACTTTCTCCAATCTGAAAGAGAAAGTATAAAATTAAAAAAATAAAAAATCTACAAAAGATTTTTTTCTCTTCTCATTTGACAAGACAAGTGTAGGAAGAAAGTTCCGGTGCCATGAGTTGAAGAGGCTGAAGGTGGATAATATCAAAGGTTCCTTATACTCGTGACAGCTGCGACCACAACCCTCCTAAAAACATAGACAAAACTCGTAACTTGTAGAACTATCATATGATAGGGATGCGTTGCGCAACTCGAAAAAGCACTTGTGTTTAGAAATATATATATATATTTTTTTGAAACAAGTCAGTCTTCCAACCTTTTGAAACATGACCTATGACTAGAATGATGGTACAAGTTGTTTTAAGTCGTCAAGTATTTCTGGCAATGTAACACTTTGACATTTAGTTGGTCTGTTTTAAATGGAGTTTTGGAATGCTTTAGAAGTTGTCAGTAGTTAGTAAGCAAATTAAAATGAAATATATCAACTTGGATATCAATGTTTGGATCTCAGTGTTGAAAAGAGCAAGGGCATTTAAGAAAATTACAGACATACATTCTCTTGATGAATTGCAAATATCTTGAATCACATTAGAGTTCTTTTTAAATCAAGAATTTGATGAGGACCTTTTCAATAAAAATAAAATTGTATGAGCTTTAATTGTGTTTTCGTAAACCTAATCGTTTTTGAGATATTTGCGATTCCCGCCTCCCGATACAAATCTTCCAATAACTCCATTTTCCATGGTCCCAATGCTTTTATCAAAAATTAACAACCTATCATCACTATATTCTTCCCTGGAAACCCTACTTGACCCTAAAGAGACCGTAATAATTGTTATATTCATGTCTGTAATAGTATGAGTCAGTCAGTGGACTCACATCATAGGTAGCAAACCAATGTAAAACCTATATGTTATCTATGTTGTTTCCATCCATGTTTTCTATGTCTCTGTAGTTGCAATATTCAAATAATATTTTAATAAAAGAAAAAAGAGTAGTTTCACAATTTGCCCAAGCAGAGCTTCGTAGACTGGACTATGAAACCTTATATATAGCCATGTTTCCTTGTTAAAACAACAAACCATTATGTTTTCTGATGGTATTACAAATATATATTGTTATTGTTGCAATACACGAAATGCATGCAAACAAAACAAAATAAGAAATGTTTCGATTACACTAAAAGCACCAATTTATTTACTTATTATCTTTTTAAATAATGAATCATCAACTAACTAGCCAATCGTTTTTGTTAATATAGAATGTAACGATATAGATAATAATATCTTTAAAGTTTGTATATAACCTTGGTAAGAGTGATTATCGTGAATAGGTAATGTTCAGGTGCTGTGGGTATACCCAAAGTCATCACGCCTTCTTCCATCAATTAGTCAGAGGCGAACAGGGGTCCTATCTAGGTATAATTGAGACTAATAGGAACCAGTGTTTAAGATAATGTGTACAACATAAGAAAAAAAAAACTCTGTAACGGACCTTTGCCTACTCGAACTAATTCTACCAGGCACATGAACAAGAATTATTTTTTAACTACCGAAAAACTTCATTGTTATAACCTTGTGGAAAGATTGAAGAGTTTATGTTAATGGTTGTTTCGTTTATACGATCTTCTTGCTAAAGTTTTAAATAACTTTACCTTCTCATAAACTAATAATGTTCCTGCTACTCGTATAACGATCAAGAAGGGTATGATATATTATTTCGGAAATAAAAAAAACTTAATTTGACCTCAAGCAAACTAATGCTTATTATACGCCTTATAAATAAACTTCTTCGTGTCGGGTCGTAAAGGGGTGAAAAGATAGTAGTAGTTATATTTCATTTTAAAAATGGCTATACTTCATCCCTAGAGGGACATCATCAGACCTGTAAACAAGGTATTTTAAGGTATTTGATTATCTTTTACATTTATCAGTTTTATTTAATAACAATTCCTCGTCAAGCAACCTATTTATTCATCCATATTTAGTTAACAATTATATCCTCAAACTAAATTAACAAATACCTATCATTCCCTATTATAACATTAATTTAATTAAAGAGAGACAAAACAGTTGCCTGTTATATGCATTTAAGTGCTGGTATCCAAACTAATAGTTGTCAAAAAAAGTAATTTTTATTCTCCAATTCTATTTTACTTATAACTTTAATACAAATTTTTAAGAAACATGGTAATTGGATTATATAATTTTTAACCATATGTCAACAATAATACATTACTAATAATAATATAACATCTTTGGGGTCTGTGTCCCAGGAAGCTCATTTCTATCCCACTCGCCAAGCATGCAGGAGGTCTCGGGTTCGATTCCCGACTCAGGCAAAGAGCCCCACCTTTAATGTTTACTTAGCATCGCTATATAAATGGGTATCTACTTAAGTGAAGTTGCGTCCATCGGTCCATCCGGTTATATGGAAGCCAACACTAAGGTTTGTTTATACACCTGATGGAACGACACGCCAACCCCTTGTCATCCATTGCATAAATAGTTGTATAAGCCCTTTGGCAAGCCCAAGCCCATCACGGGCTGTTGTGCCTAATATTATTAATAGATAACAATCTATTGTAATTACTATTGTTAGGTGTTTGCGTTTTTCACAGTGGTATTAAGAAATTGCCCATAGCTGCTTTTTATTAGGGTCCCTAGGCAAAACCAAGGACCCTTATATTTTCCTGCGTGTGTCTGTCCGTCCGTCCTGTCACCTGCTCTCACGGCTACACCTTTCGTCCGATCACTTTGAAATTTGGCATGTATGTGTCTTGTACCTAAAAATAGCGACTTAAAAAAAAATTTAAAAAGAATTAGGGTAAAAAAACTTAAGGGTTAAAATGTTTTACCTTAAAATAACTAAAAATAGATTATATTTGACAAAATAAACAAGATTTGACCTAGAATTTTTGCATTTACATTATACATTAAATTGTCTATACATTAATAAGGCCTTTACTATTAAATCAAACGAGTATAAATTGAGGCCTTTTAAATTATATGCAATACAAACACAAACTTTTAAAAAAGCGGCTTGACACTGCACTCGGGAAAAGTTTAGACTAATTTCTAAGGCTCAAATTTTTTCAGTTTCCTAAGCTACTTAAGCTTAATCTATGTTTCAAATTTCAAAAGCCCATCATAAGAGGAAGCAGAGATATAAGGGTGAGAAAAACCGGGTGAATTGCTTTCAAGTAAAAGATACACTGCATGCTTACTGGAACTTGGCCTTGCGTACTGGCGTGAGCTCAGATGATAAATTTTCATAAGAATAATACATCTAAAAAAAATCACAGGGAAGTACTTGCGTCCAAGTACTTTTTAGGCTTTTGTAGATGATTAAGCATGCCCGTTATGTAATTATAATTTTTTACTTCGATCTCAAGGGTCCCGGGTTCGATCCCCCGGGGGGGGTCACAATGTTTTTCATCGGTACTAAAAAATTGATAAATTAATTTTTTCAGAACATTTCCATCGCTCCACCATAAGGTATAACCATGAATTATTTCGAAATTTTAGGACCACCCGATATATAGTGGTTAGGGGAGGGGGGGGGGGGTTATTTTGACTTATAAAACAAATAAAGAATGAAAAATTTAAAAAAGCAAATATATATTTGAATCCTACTCTGCAGCAGCTTTAATTTTATACCCAACTCAACATTTTTAAAAAATAAAATTTTTGGCGCACTTCAAATTTTCGCGCCCAAAATTGGAAATTTTTTTAAAATTTGAGGTGAACTCCCGGAATTTTCATCGCCCCACAATAAGGCATTAGCATGAATCATTTCAAAATTTTAGGACCAGCCGTTATATAGTGGTTGGGGGGGGGGGGGGAATTTTGATATTTTGATTTTTTTACCCAATAAGGAATGCAAAATTTAAAAAAGTATATATATATTTACGTCACACTCTTCAGCAGCTTTCATTTGATACCCCACTCAAAAATTTAAAAAAATAAAAATTTTTGAGTTTACAACAATTTTCCGAATTGCGCATGCGCATATTTAATTTTGAACTTCTGTATATTTTCCTGTGGTTGGGTCAAAAAGTTGCACCAGTGCTTCAAATTTAAGCTCTTTAGCTTAAACGGTTCGGGCCCTATGAACCAAAGAGCGACGGACAGACGGACACATCACCCTCGGCATAAGGGTTTTCAGAAGAATCTACAAAACCCTAAAAACGAATAACCAAAACTATTTTTAACTACAATAACTTTATACAAAGGGGGAAAAAACGAAGTAAAACGTCTCATCTCATTGTTACGGTCGGTCAAAAAGCGAAGGACAAGACGCTACTATTAGATATCTTCAACTGACCTTGGAGAAAGAAAAGAAATTGAGTACTCACGCAGAACTAAAGGACATTAATGACACATTCACCCAGTCATAGTAGTTTTATTTCCCTTCACTACACTACTATAACTATCTTTTATTGCCTACTATAAAGCGAAAAAAATAATTGGAAAAAACTAACTAGAAAAAAAGAAGGAAAATGACTATATCCTTGATTGAAATTAGTTTTTAAAACTTAAGTGAATCTACATTTGATTTTATCGTTACTGAGTTTTTTATTTTTATTTTTTATTCGAAATTAATATTATTCCTTCTCTTTTTAAGTACTAGTATAAATCAATTCTTATAGTATCTCTAAATTTGATCAATTCTTATTAGTATCTCTAAATTTGATTTATAATTTGAAAACAAACTTTTGAATTTACCTTGAAAACTAAGAGGTGTAAGTAATAAATATGCAATAGTGTTTATCGTATTGATGAATTTATAATGTGGTAATTTGTATTTTTTGTATAGCTCTTGTAAAATATATAGTAGTATAATGATTCATAGAAAATAGTTATTTTAAAATTATTAATTTAATTAATTCCTCTGACCTGTATTGAATTACTATTTACTATTGTTTGTTAAAATTTAAAAGAAAGTAAAAGAAGTCTTTTAATTAGTGTGACACATACCTTGTTTGCGGCCTATCATTGGATGCATTGTCATATGAATAAAATTAAGTATAATTAGATAGATTTCAAAATATATAAATGTCACTAACAACTCAGGATGAGATAATTTAAATAGTCCATAAAAATAATATGACCCAACTTGGAACTGAATGAGTGATTGTTTTGGATCGGTTTTTCCGGAGGGGTCATATAATATATTAACATTGGACTAATGAATAAATTTCCGTCAAGCAAAAAAGATATGAAAAATGTGACGCTCTTAAAAATATAGTATCAGAAAGTTGGGACACAGGATGTAGCTTGGTTTTAGTTTAGTACTGTATTTCGCCAACAGGAACGAACTCAAAAATACAGCTAGGGTTTAATGTTTTTCCATAAGTGGAGGTTACAAGAAGCAAGTTATTATAATGATGCGTGCGTTTTATATACTACGTTTTTATTAGCTTGCGTTCTTGTTTGTTTGTTTGTTTGTCCAGTACAAATCTTGCAATCGATTTTTAACTAACTTCCCGAGAAGCTAGACATTTGAAACTTTTAGAATAGCTCAGAACACGATGACAATGCATTATTTTAATACTTTTATTCATATTTCAGCAGAATTTAATTCGTTTCAGCAAATCTTGCTGTATGGAAAGTTAGTTCGGAAAAAATCCGCAAGTTATTTAATTTGTTTTAATATGTCCCATATTTACGATTCATTTTGACGGGTTTCGTATTTATGATTTATGACAGAAAATGTTGAAACTTATATGGGATCAACAATGGGCTAATTATAACCTACCATCCAAATTTCATTAAATTAATTATGAACGCCCCCCCCCCCCCCCAAGAGGGAGGAACTTTACTGTTTTTACTACTACACTCCTTGAGAGTATTTTTACAAAGTTTCAATAACTTATAATAATATTCAATCGTTTCAACATAATACATTTTTAAATTCAATATCTATTAAATGTGCTCAAAAGATTGTCACGTAGCTTCCTCCCTTAAGGACGCGAGGAAAGTTCTACTTTTTTTTTATGAGTTTATGCTTTTACAGCCTAGTTTTGTCCAATTTATTTAATCCCCTCTGTTTCTGTCAAAATTGTTTTGATTTTGTATATGAATTAAAGTATCTATTTAGTAAAATATGAAGAGCACAGACTACAGACGGTTAAAATTAATCTGGGGCTATCTACGGGCTATTTTTGACAAACCATCCAAATGTAATAAAAATATGAGTACCTTTAAAGATATAGGAGTAAATAAATGAATGTTTGTGCCCATGTTGGAGAGAAAAAATTGTGCTCAGACGTTTGGAACTTATATGGGGCCAACAATCAACTATTACCTACCATCCAAATTTCATTAAAATCGGACGATTAGTTATTAAGATTATGTTGGTTCGCAAATATTGAGCGACAGATCAAACCGACAGACAAACACAGAACCAAATATCTTCCCTGATGTTTGAAACGGATTTCTGTCCTAGAATTTTTGAAATTGGAGACATAAAAAACTTCGTTCTTAGGTTCCGTTGGCTTTGGTTAGTTCGGAATCAAAATGTGTTCTTCTCTTTTACGAATGCAAAAGAGAAAGCAATAGTCGCAGAGGAAATTAATATGAGACTTTCGACCTTCAGTAGGATAGTTTTGTGGGCTATCCAAATTTCGTTCAAATTCGTGGTAATAGTGTTTAAGGTATACAAATATACGGACAGTCAGACTCGCCGATATTTAATACTGATGTAACAAGACTAAGTTTTACTTCAGATGAAAACTTAATAATGGTTTAGTAATAATTAAATGTAATTAGACAGGGGACAGCAGATGTTCCGTGATTTTTTTTGCCTAATGATCACAATACTATGTTTACTTCGGTGAGCTCGGAAGTAAAATGTACAAATAATTATTTGCTGTGCCATATCTTTGTCATTTTAGATAAAAAGTAGTTAACTATAACCGTGTTATTTTGATGTTTAGAAGTTTCTGAAACATATCAGAAAGTAGAGTGAAAGTTCCCTCATGACGGAACAGTGTGTTGTTTAAATTTATCGTTTCTGTTCTAAATTGAAAATAAATAAATGAAGCATAATCTAATCAGCAACGATTTGAATTGAAAACCACTTATTTGTTTTCTTTTTTTTAACTTAAAACCGTTGACGAGGAGTTAAATGCATTTTTTCTCATTAAAGTCCTTCATTGATTTTATCTCCAAAGTATTATTATTGAAGAGAATACATTATAAACAAGTCTAAAGGATTAAATTAAATTTTTAAAAATAAATCTTTAGCATTTTTACCCGTTTTTACAACTATTTAAATTAACAAGTTTAATACTTAAGCTTCTAGTTAATTTTATATATATATATATATATATATATATATATATATATATATATATATATATATATATATATATATATATATATATATATATATATATATATATATATATATATATATTATATACATATTATATTTTTGTTTAAGCTTATAACAATAAAAATGTTAATTTATGCAATGGAATAATTAAATTTATTGTTTTATAACCAAAACTATTCAAATATATTATCTTAATTAAAACTTTCGTTCTCATCTTCAATATAATTATAATGGAAAATTAATAATCATTATATTTAAAGTCTTTGAAATTAATCTAAACAATAATTGAATGCATTATCTTTTCTTGCCCCTTATTATAGATCAATTTTGGATTTATTAATTAAAGTTTTCTTATATTTCGAAATTAAATAACTTTTTTATTTAAGATTATCTTACTAAAGTACCTCAACGACTATTTTTGGCTTAAATTATAAAATTTAAGTGTATATCCTTGAATATGCTGTGCCTGTCTGGAACAACCTCGCCTTGATGCGCTCGGACCAAATCGAGAGAGTACAGCGGCTTTTTGTGCGAATCTGCTATCTTCGATACTTCTTCAGGAGGGCTTACTACTCATATGAGCATTTATCTGAGCGCCTTGAACTCTCGTCTTTGCGTCGGAGGAGGAAAGCCTATGAAATTTTGTACCTGTCTAAGGCTCTAAATGGCGAGCTTTGCTGTGAGGAAGTTGCCTCTCAAGTTGTGGTTCTACCTGTTGGACGTCGAGCTAGCAGATTTGCGTATATCAAGCAGATATCTGACATATGTCCCTTAGTTCGTTGCGTCCATTCTCTTAATTCTCTGTGCCGTACTAACAGTGATATCAAAGTCTCTACCCTATTAAAACTTAAAACCATTCTTTCTCTCCTTTCCCATGGCCAGTAATTTTCACTAAGTAATTAACCTCTTGAGCGCTTATCTCGTGGCTTCAAGGCTGCATAAGGCTCATAAAAAAAAAAAAAAAAAAAAAATCACTTACGTATATATCAAGTACTTGAAGGTTTTACTTTTTTGAGATGCTCAATGTTTACTTCGAACTTGTTAATAAATAATGTGACATTACGTTACCTCATTAATATTTAAAAGATTTTAAATCTAAATTCTTTATACTTTATCATTTCATAAATTCCGAAAACCGAATCTGGTCTTAACTCTTATCGTGTATGTATGTATGTATGTGAGTGTGTCTGTCGCTTCCAGTCCGACTTTAAAGGCGCAAAACTGGCTAAATTGAGAGATGTGTGGCAACACATGTTGGGCAAGTTGTAGGCTTGGTTTAATCTAATATCTAATAATATTGAGTAGTACCAAAGTAATTAACTAATAAAATAACAAAATATTCATAACAATGTCGATTTTAACATCAATACAAAAATGACGCACAACCCCCACAATTTTTAATCTAGAGGGTTAAAACTTAGTACAAAAATCAGTCTTTATATACCATGTGCTGTGCCGCCCGGAAATGGGTGAAGTCAATAACCCATTTTGCTGTTAGCAAACATTTCACAAATATCGACTTATGAACTTTGAAACTTTAAATAATTTCGGATCAATTTCGTTGATTGAGGTGAAATTCGTACAAATTATATCTTCCTATAAAATAAAATGTTGCTCTATATTTGAACTAAATATCTGCCATCCTTTTGGTCTTATTTGGTAAGGAGACGTTTCGAGACATTACGCCGAGATTGTGTTGTTAGGGATAACTGATAACGATAGCAAAGCAAAACTTCATTTAAGTATTCGTTATGTAGTTGTTTTATTTTAATACTTACTTGGTTTACTACATAACATACGTGTATGTTATGTTATAAAACTTTATTTATATAGCGTTTTTGATTAATATTAGTAAAATAATAATTGATGTAGTGGATAAAGTATTTATAAAAATGTATATTAATAAGTGTATTTTATTAAAAAAAACAAAAACACGATATCACAGTACAAATATAAACATAATATAAGTAATATATTAAAGATAAAACATACTTTACAAACGGTAAGTCCAATATAAGTTATTTCAGTGTGAAAACGAAAATAAAAACAATAATGGCGTCCCCTCTGTTTTGATTTTGACTTTGATTTGAGATATAAACACAGTTGGGCATGCATATTGCAGTCCAGGCATAGTCCAGTCTGTGCAGTCTTTCTTTCCTTATCTAAATGTATATAACTATAGCACTCTCAAGGTTTCCCTCTGTCTCGGGGAGGTTTTGAGATATCCTTAACCTTGTTTAACTCACAGTTTAGTATATTATATATATTTCTCACTGGACTTGTTTGTTTACATAAGTTTTTTTTTTTTTAATTTTATAGAAAGATAAGTATATGTAATTATCTTTCTAAACCGGTAAAATTCTTCTGTTTAAACCCCGGTCGTGAGTTCGAATCCCAGAGAGGTAAGACATGTTTCACACTGATGATCTTATCGATCTTTATCGATTAGATGAGTAAAGTGGCCGGATAATAACCCTCGTCCTGTAATAACCCTCGTCCTGTAATGAATTAAGCTGTTGATCGGGCCTAAAACCAAAAAAAAGTTATAAGTATTTAATAAGTGCTTTATTGTTATAAAATATATTATTTAAATAAAACTTACTTATTTACTTGATTTATTTCCTTCAATCCCTTATATGAGTAGGGCCAAAACGAGGTACTTATCTCCACCTGACCCAATACTGTGCCATGGCCTTTAGTTCTTTCCACCCCCCCCCCCCCCTCCTTCATTTCTTTTTCAACTGTTCTTTTCCAAGTGATTTTACGTCTTTCAGGTTTCCTTTTCCCTTGCATGCCCCACTGTAGAGCTTGCCGACTGATTTTATCTACGGTTCTCCGTAAGGTGTGTCCGATCCATTTGTACTTTCTTCACTTAATTGTTTCTGCCACTGCTCAGCTCCTCTTTTATCATTCTTTCAGGCTAAATACCCTAAGGTTTCTCCTTAAACAATTATTTATAAACGTCTGTAGTTCATTTGTGAACATCTCCGTGACCTTCTACGTTGGGCATACCTTCTCCTGAGCAGCTATAGGTTCGCCATATCGGGGTATTGTGGAGAGCCACTCTATAGCTTTCCTTATTCTTTTCTCTGTGTATTTATTTGTTCCGCCCTAGCACTTGGCCCTAGTCAGTCAAATTCTTTTATTATTGGTCCAAAAGGTCACAGTACATATATTTACTAGATTTACTGTTATTAGCAGTACTTTATTTAGAAATTACTCCAACAACCAGGACGTAAAGTCAGTTAAGTCATCGACCAGTTGGACCAGTTTCAATATCTTGGCAGGATAATTTACGGCTCAGCGAAACAAAGGGATTTACAAAAGTTAGAGCCAATCCAAAACTCTTGCATACGACTGGCAACTGGAGCGTTTAAAACAAGCCCCGTAGAAAGCCTTCAAATAGAAGCCAACGAGCAACCCTTAGAATACAGAAGAAATTTACAACTACTCCGCATTGGATACAGGCTCCTTCAATTCCCAAACAATTTGACAAGAAAGAATTTTAAATCCCCAAACTGCCTGGAACTTTATGAAACAAAGCCAAGCCTACCACAACCACCTGGAGTGCGATTTAAAAAACTAGTATCTGTGTACCAAATTGACCAGACACAGCAGATTACACAGTTTAACTTGCCAAATATACCACCATATATTCTGCAAAAACCGTGCGTACACTATCTGTGCAAATCACATTCTAAGTCAGAGACCCAACTGGAGAAGTACTTACAAGAATTCAGGCGCCACAAATCAAAACATCGGGAGGAAAAACATTTTTATACAGATGGATCCTAAAACTCAATAGGAACAGGCTGTGCGTTTGTAGTCAATGATACCTTTGAGGAATTCAAATGTAACAAGCTCAATATGTGCAGTTGAGTTAGAGGCAATTTATGAATCAATCAAACACGCAGTCAGGGTGAGAATGGACAGAATTGTGATATACTCAGATTAAAAAAGTGCATTACAAAGTCTAGAAAACCTTCAGTGTCATAACCCCGTGGTATCAAAGATCCTCACTTACATACACCTAACTAATCTCAAGGTAAAGTTCTGCTGGATACCTAGTCACATAGGTATTCCAGGAAATTCCAAAGCAGACCATCTAGTTAAAGCCGCAGTTACAGTGGGAGAACTACTAGAAACTACAGTTACGGCCAAAGATCTCAATGGAAATATTAGAACAGCCTTACAAAGACACTGGCAAAACCAATGGACAAATAGTTTAAATGATAAGTTAAAATATGTAAAACCGCTAGTATCAGATTGGCAAACAAGTTACAGAAACGTTAGACACGAAGAAATTGTACTTGCAAGACTAAGGATTCGACACACTAAACTGACACACGGATATTTAATAACAAAACAAGACAGACCCATATGTACCCTCTGTGGCCAGAGACTGACTGTATTCCACATTCTATGTGAATGTCAACAATTAGAACCTCTACGAAATCAAAATTCACTCCCCCAGAATATGCCTGAAATTTTAAAAGACGACGAGACGAACGTACAAAAGCTACTCCAATATCTACATCAAGCTGGGCTTATGGAAGAAATATAATTTTTTTTCAGATTTTTACCCATTACAATACAAATTATAATTAATCACCCTACTACACGAACATCAATAACAACACACTCAAAAGCTACTTAATACTATTACATTCATCCATTCATTAATACCAATATCCATTTATTTTTATGTATTTATATTTATTTGCTTTCTATTTATTGTTATAAATATTTCTAAATATTCTCGGAGGAAAATAACCTCAGCAGTTCAACCTCCAAAAAAAAAAAAAAATTAAAAAATAAATAATAATTGTAATCATTATTATTATTATCAATAAAATAATTTATTGTAATAACTGTAAAAAATTAAATGAAGAAAATAAATAAAAAACAAGTTTTTTGTCCAATTTTAATACTTGTTTAGCTGGTTCTTACTATGATTAATATTAATGATACCAACAAAAGTAAAGACTGTTACATTTTTAACAAACTAGCTACATTTGGTAATGCCATAAATGGAAAGTTATTAAAGATGACGATGTTAAACTTGATGTTAGTTAAAATTAAGTTTCACTTGAAGCACACTTGTAAAGTTTATTGACAGAAAGAAAACTAAACTTTAAACTAGTTAAGTTTTTGATGGTCTCTAAAGATAAAACAGCTAAAGTTTTAAACAAAGACTGTTACCCTTTGAACTAAATCCAAAATAAATCTCTTTTTTAAGGAAAAATAAAAAAAATAAAAAATCGAGGTTGAATAAGTGGCCTTTAACTCAATTTACTTAAGTTAGTTTTTTAGTATCCATACCCTGAGTTTAAAATACAGAGGAGGAATATTATTAATTTTATACGACACTCCCGGCCAACCTAATATTAAAATAGATTCTGTTGGTTATAACCATAACGAGTTTAAACTTTGAAATAACTTCCAAGCGGCTATAATATGAAAAATATCTTTCAGAAGCGGCGTAATTTGGTTAATTTAATGGAGGAAAAGCGTAAAAGTAA
Organism: Gerris lacustris; assembly: GCA_951217055.1. NCBI lineage: Eukaryota > Metazoa > Arthropoda > Insecta > Hemiptera > Gerridae > Gerris > Gerris lacustris. The sequence goes on from OX578276.1 coordinate 45,187,518, forward strand.
ATCTCCTGAAATAATCAATGGACTGCTGATTCATTCATAAGACTTTTAATGGCATAGAAAAAAGATAACATTATTTTTATGTTTTAAAAACTTAGGGAGGAATTCTCTGGGATATTATGTATAATTACAGATCGCAAATTCTATTCGGCCAGCTGTGTTTTAATTGAGAATCCAAGCTTATAAAACTAAAAATTACATTATTATTGCCATAGTGAGTTAAATAGCCCATATTTGTTTTACACCATTTTTAGTTGTTAAACGGTGCAGTTAAATATTTCTTTTATCTCCAGTAGGGAAAAAAAGTTATGATTTTGAATTAGTTTAGAGGGACTAAAACAGGTCTTTTCATCCCTGTACTCAAAAAGTAGGGAGAAAAAGTAAAAGTAGGGCGAAAATGTAAAGTAGGGCAAAAAAGTAAAGATTGCAACTTAATTATTTTATATATAGTAGAAAATGAATGGCTAATGTAATGAAGTTGTTGAAATCAGGTTGGCTGCACTGTGCTTTTTTGACCATGTTTATCTTTGTTTATAAGTTTATAACCTGCATCTAAATAACCTTCTATTTGAGTTTAATTCCAATTCTTATTTGTTTTTAATATTGAATCTCTTATATCTGCTATTAAAAGTGCTAATAATTATTGTTATTTATTAAAATAATAAATAAAAACTGTGCAATGGACGAAAATGTGTATATTCTTCCTACTGGAGATAAAATATTGTATGTACCTCGTGAGTAAAGTGCCATTATTTCCCTCGCGATAATTATCTCCCTCTGCTGCGCCTCGGGAGCTAATTAGAGTTATTCCCTCGGCTGCGCCTCAGGAATTAAAGAGTCTAATTCCCTCGGCTTTGCCTCGGGATTTAGGGACCATGGTTCCTTTGGCTTCACCTCAAGAACCAACTTTTTCGCTCAGGGAATAATGGCTTACTTTACTCCCTAGGTGCATAAACAACTATTGTAGAGTCAAGAGGTAGATCATAAGAAACAAAGCCACAAATTAATTCCGAATAAAAAGAACCTCTGAAAGATATAGAAAAACATGATGCTTCTCATTAATTGTTTTTTTTTTCCTATGATAACAAATAACTTTGCTAATTGATTTGATTTAACCATATTATGTTATGTTATTAAATTACACTAGTATTATAAATTTTCGTATAAAAATTAAGAATAATAATATTATATTATATTATTACATATTATGTCATATAATAATTGATAATTCAATAATAATTCTATACAGGGTGATTCATTATTATTAATGTAAAAATTTAGATGGGGCATCCTAAATAAAAAAAAAAAAGTCCCTATTAATCTATTTATGCCAGAACGTATTTAAAGGGCATAAAATTCTCTTTAATAGTACATTACGTGTCTAGTGCGGAAAGTAACATTTTGCATGCGAGTGTGGAGTTTGCACCCGAGCGACAGCGAGGGTGGTAAAACCACACGAGCAATGCAAAATGCCGTTTTCGCAATGCCGAGTTGCGTACCGTACTTTATCTACGATTGTTCGATTAAAATAATAAATACAGAAAGAAATAAACTTCCAGTATACAAGTTCGTATTTCTCTTTTGATAAAGATAACATTAATTCATTAGCTGGCCACACACGAGCGGATTTTTTGACGGACCTGGTCCGCGGACCGGGTCGGCGGACCGGGTCCGCGGACCCGGTCCGCGGATCTCAGGTCTGTCGTTCCCCCACTAACGTGCAAACCCCGTCCGTCGGATCTAGTCCGTCAACTCGGTCCGCGGACACGGTTCGCTCGTGTGTGGGGCAAATCCGCGGATTTTTCCTTGTTGGTCCGCGGACCCAGGTCTGTCCAGCATGCTCGACAGACCTGTTCAACGGACGACGGACCGGGATCTCATACTAGCGGCTGTGTCTCACTGTGTACGACTGTGCGGTCAATTCTAATAATTTAATATCATATATATACACATTATACATCATATATATATAGTAAAACTTGTCTAAGCTGGAAACCTGCTAAGGTAGAAACTTTTTCTCGGAACGTTTTTTTTCTAAGTATATATACATATAGGATATATTATTTAATATATCCTCTATATATATATATATAGTAAAACTTGTCTAAGCTGGAACACGTGTAAGCTGGAAACCTTCTAGAAACTTTTTCTCGGAACGTTTTTTTTCTAAGTATATATACATATAGGATATATTATTTAATATATCCTATATATATATATACAGTAACACTTGTCTAAGCTGGAACACGTGTAAACTGGAAACTTGCAAAGTTAGAAACTTTCTCGGAACGTTTTTTTTTCTAAGTAAAACACCCTGTATAAGCTGGAAACCTGCTAAGGTGGATTTTTTTTTCTGGAACCGAGGCCATCAAGCTTAGGCAAGTTTTAGTGTATATATAAATATATATATATAAATACATATATATATATATATATATATATTTATATATATATATATATATATATATATATATAAATATATATATATATATATATATATATATATATATATATATATATATATATATATATATATATATATATATATATATATATATATATATGTTATGTTATATAATATTTATAATATATAAATATAAATAGGGAATAAATAAATGCCAGAGGGAGAAAATTAAAACTGAATAAAAACCGAATTAAAAACTGAAAGAGACTGAAGAATTTAATTTAAATTTAAATTTAATTTAAACTGAAGAATTTAATTTAAATTTAATTTAAACTGAAGAATTTAATTTAAACTGTAGAATTTAATTGAAAAGATGAAATGAATTTAATTAGAAATGAAACGAATATGGAAATGAACGGATTTGGAATGAAACATTATTTGGGTGAGAAATAGTAAAATGATAAAGAGCTAAATCCGCGTACAAATAATAAACTTTGGTCCGTGCGTGTGTGTTGACAACGGCGGACGGGGTCCGCGGATCTCATGTCCGCCGACAAGGTCCGGTCGGTTGTTTCTCCACTAACGCACATACCGGGTCCGCGGATTTCCCCAAATCCGTTGGAAAAGTCCGTGGTCCGTTGGAAAAATCCGCTCGTGTGTGGCCAGCTATTAGTTGTATTTTGTGCCGAATTATTTCGGGAGGCGTATTATTCTCCTCATATTCGTCATAATCATTTAAATCACATTGATTTTCACAAAAAAACTCGATATAAAAGTTACTTTTATTAAACAAACAGCAAATTAGTCTTGTTAAATGTAAACAACCTCTCTAATCGTGCGTAAAGCTGAAGAATTCCTCTTCTTTACCGCACTAGTGTGGTAAAGAAGAGGAATTCTTCAGAACTATGAGACGCGCATGCGCAATGAATACAAGTACGTAAAGAATCACTTTCTACTCATCTAAACAGAGATATAATGTTTATATTTCGTATCAATCGTAGATAAAATAACTCACATTGCTTCTTAGGCCGATTTAAGTAGGAGTTACACGCTTTGAAAGGAAAAATTGTATTCTTCTAAAAATATCGTCACAATTTTGATTTTTCATTACTACCTTATTCCTATGTAATTAGTTAGATCAGCCCTATTTCATTAGCTTAAATGTTATGTATCATATGCCATAGTTAAATTAAAATGAAGGCCATACTGCTAAACATTTATATATAAGTTCCTTTATAAGACTTGTAAAAAACATTTTTCAATCCACAAATTGAGTTTTCATAGAAAATTCGCGATGTTTTCTATGATTTTTCTACTTATTTTTAAGAGACTTTAGTAATTATTTTTAGCAGCCTTAATGCACATAAAGCTATTAAACAAAGTAGTATTTATTTTTAAAGTTTATCTTACACATACTTTTTTATAAGAATAAGGTAGTTATGGAGGATCAAAACGATAACTATATTTCTTTAAAAAATATTTTTTTTATTTCAAACCTTCTAACTCCAGGTTTAATAAAGCTACAGAAGCAAGTGCATTAGTAATTTCAAAAAGAATTGTATGCCCTTTGGCTTACATAAAACGCAGCACTAAAAAGTTAAACAGTTTGTTGTTATTTAATTATAAATTTCCCTACTCCCTACTCCCTACGGTTCATATAAAGACCCTTTTTACTTTTCCTCACCTATGGTAGGAAAAGTTATGTTTTCACCCAAAACTTTTTTTTCGAGATTTCAACTAAATTATCTGTTTTGGGTGTTACCTCCTGAGTGGTTTTCAGCATGACGTCTGTATGTGAGTTATCATCGTAGCGGCCAGGGTATTTAGCCTAGTGAGTTGAAACTTCAACTCTTCTTTCCGTATACCTGTCTGTGTCACGCATAACTCCCACAGTTTTTAAGGTAGAGAGTTGAAACATGGTACAAAAATCAATCCTTACTTCTACTTGTGCCGCCCGGAAAATCAAAATTTTCTGCCATCTTGAACCCAGTTTGCTGAGTCAGCAATAAGTTTTAAAAAAATCGTATAAAATAAACAGGCAAAGTGTGTGCTCGTCAGCACACATCGAAGGCCGTAGGTAATACAGTATTGTTAAAGTAGTAACCATTGATGTAGCTTTTTAAAATGCTAAAAAGCCTACTCTGAACTATTCTGTGGGTCTGATATTCTCAAAACACATAAAAAAACTTCTGATAAAGTTTTTTTTTGCCAGTGAACTATAAACATACAGACATACGCACGCAGAAAAATAGAAAGTATAAGGGTCCTTGATTTTGCCTACGGACTCTAAAAAGAGTAGTCTGATTGACGATTGAGTTTAAATTTGGCACGAATGCGTACCTCTCTGATTGATAAACAAATCCACCAATTGAATTAATTATAAATTTTGATATCGGCCGCCATTTTGAAGTTATTGATTTTTGAATTCTGAAACACTGACGGTTAATAATACCGAAAGTATAAAAGCGTTTTTGACGTATAGCATATCATTAGAACCGGTAAAAAATATTTATAAGTCATAAGCGAACATAATTATAAATTAGTGCGATACTTTTGTTAAACGCCAAAGTTGGTTTAAAATACCGCAAAAATTCAAATAAATAAAAATAATGTATAACTTTTTTAAAAATAAATAATTAAATAAAAAAATTATTTAGTTCAAAACGGTAACCCATCAAATTACTGACCAGGCCCAATGCTGTTTGCTCCTCCTGCAGAAGAGGCCACTTTATAGTTACCTCCAAAGTGGGGAAAATTTCTGAGGGACCCCGTACCCAATTTTTTTAAATAAAATGTTATGCAACTTTTTATCCTCGTGGTGCGCAATTGCCAAGTCAAAAAATATTTTAAAATTTAAACGTGTTGAATGATTTGGGAAAGAAAATGTTTGAGTTTGTTGGACAGTTAGACAGAGAATAAAGAGAAGGAACAGACAAACAACATCACTATCACTTACTTGTACTGGATAAATTAGTCCTATTAGTAGAACTTACTTGGACAGGGGGGAGACATGGCTAAACCCATGATCCCACAAATTTTTAAGCGAGACTAGGCTTATTTCTTTTACAATTTTATTTGTTGGGATTTCACTTCTTTTATAAGTAATTTTTTGTTTCTCACCCTCTAGTTCTTTTTTAACACATATATGTATGTATATATTATATGACATAATAATTCATGAACCAATATAGTTAGAAATATGACATTCTTAGGGTCCGTAGGCAAAACCAAGGACCCTTATATTTCCCTGCGTGTGTCTGTCCGTCCGTCCGGCCGCCTGCTCTCACGGCTCCACCTTTCGTCCGATCACTTTGAAATTTGGCATGTATGTGTCTTGTACCTACCCACATATTTTTAAAAGATACCACTTTTTGGAAATTTCGAAAAAAATATGATTTTATTTTTTATTGACAAAATACGTTTTTTTTTATAATTATGGTCTTTTCGATGTATTTATATAGTTGTAGTCCGGTTTAGTGGCAAAAAAATATTTTATCAGAAGTTTGTGTATGTGTTTTGAGAATATCAGACCCATAGGATAGTTCAAAGTAAGCTTTTTAGCATTTTAAAAAACACCATCAATAGGGTACTACTTAAACTATATACAGTGTGGTGGCCTACGGACCCTCGCTGTGTGCTGACTAGCACACACTTGACCTGTTTATTATTCTTGGTCTAGTTTGCATGTATTCTTATATACATATTAATATATGTAATGAGAATCGATTGGTCCCGAGGCTACAAAAGGACTTATATTAATTGTTTTTATTAAAAAAATAAACACTTTTTAAATCTGTTATTTCTGCGGTATATAATTTTCTTTACAAATTGTCTTGGCATGTATATGTTAAGTAAATAATTATAGTTTGTATGTTTCATGAAGCGTAGCTAGAAAGGTAATGGTGATAATGAAAAATGCTTGCCAAATATGTTTCAAGCATTACTAATGGAAGATTGTAATGAATTTGATGAGGCGGCAAGACTCGCTTAACTACTTCAGGCGGTAAATCCGTCTTTGTAAAATCTATAAGATTTAACTCAAGGTCATTTCAGATATTAATTATTGGGCTCAGTTCTGAAACTTCCAAAGTATTTGTTAAAAATGATTGCCAAAATATCATAATTATGAACAGATCAAAATATTTTAATTCATTTAATCCTAACCAAATATTCTTAAAAATATTTAGTTACTGTGTTTAAATTAAAATATTAATGAAGCTCTTTTCATTTAAAATAATAAATAAAATAAAATAATATCATATCAATATTATAAAATAATATATTATCTCTTTAAAATAATAAAGCCCTCCGAAGTTTCATAAATTTGCTCTTTGTCAATGCTTGTTCTCACTTGAGAACTTCAACTAAAAAAAAATCGTTACAGTTCTTCGAAAATCCTCTTAGATAAAAAGGTAGGCTAAAGGAACTTATTTTTATTTGATATTTTCATGGTCAAATTATTATTATAACAATATTGGGGAGATCTAAAAACTTGAGAAGTTTAAAATTCAAATATTATTATAATCCAATAAAAATATTATTAAGTATATGGAAATAAAACCATGGAGCAACATTTTTGGCTTCGTTATACTGGTTTTTACTTTTCTTAGTATAAATGGAAATATCGTGATGGCACGAAAATTTGATTTTGAGATTTTGATGGATTTACACGTTTTGAGGTCCCCTGAGTTCAAAAAAGTGGTTTTTAAAATATGTCTGTCGTCTGTCCGTCGTATATCGATCGTTTCTGCAGATGCCTGGAGCCTAAACTACTGGGCTGATTTTGAAGAAATTTAGCATACCAACGTTAATTTGCATACCTACCTATGTTCAGAAAAATCATACCCCGAGGCGAAATCGAGAAATTAATTTTCAGCTGCAAAAACGTAAAAAACGGTTCCTACAATTTTGATTAAATAATTATAAAATGTATTCCATTTAAAATCTAACGGTGTAAGGCATTTTCCCGGAAAAAATCTGTATCCTTGAGAAAATAGCTTTAAACACGGACGTAGAGAGGCCGGGTTCGATTCTCCACCAAGGAGAAGTTATTTTTATGATACATTTTGATGTAATGTTCAATTATAATTAATTATACCAACAAAAAGTCGATAAATAATAAATGGAAAACACTGGGCTAAGTAATTATGAACTCTTGTATAAGAAAGTTTGTCTTTCCCAGCGATTATTTTTCTTGTAATCTTACGCATATATGTTTGTAATATTATGATCTATACTTCACTAATTATGCCTTTATTGAAATAAGCCTAACGAAAACATAATTAACAATTTGCATCTTATTTAAGTATCTTTTAATTAACTTCTTAAGTTTTAATTAGTTTCTGTGACTTAACTTCAAGAATCTTTAATATTCCTGGAATTTTCACATTGTTAATTTATCTCTTATTTATTAAATGACGTACGAATTCAAATTAATTTTCTTCTTTCAAACGCAGAAATAATATGTATGTTTCGGTTTAACTATTGAAGTAGTGGCCCATGGAAAGCCAGCAAGTCATATTACAATTATATTTATATTGGTGGTTAGGCCGAATAGATAAATATAGATTGAATATATATTAAATATTGGTTAGACCAATATTTAATATAATATATAGTATACCTATTCTATGTATTATTTATTCTACCTATACTCACAAACTAATTTTAATACAGATGAATGTTAAGTTATTATACCAAGATTTCTGCTTACATTACATATTCTTCTGACTTATGAACAGTATTTTATAATGTTTACGTTAGTTTATTTTTCTTTTAGAATTGGATTTGTATGTAACTATACATGTTTTATTGTTGTTATTGTTTTATTAATTTATTATACATGTTTTATTTATATATAAAGTTGCTTACTCTTAAAGAAGTAGAGTTATATATCAAAGTGAAGAGGAGGATGTTGTTAAAGGAAGATTTGACGTCAAGGCTCTTGCATTATATTATTGAAGAAAAATGCAAAAGCTAAGACTAGCAGTAAAATAGATAAGATAAGAAAAATAAGCATCGGAGTTGTTGTTTATCTTGCCAGAAGAAGGAAATAAAGCTTAGTCTGTCTTCTATGTCAAGGGTAGAAGATATACAAAAAAAAAAAAAAATAGTTTATATAATACAACAGAGAAAAAAGTTAAACGTATTTATTTAGACAAACCTTAAATATTATAAAACTTATAATATTGATTTTTACTCTTTTTACTTTTACCGCTCTCTATAAACTTGTAATCTTCATACCTGAAAATAGAGAGCTTCATTGATTAAATGAGTACCACATATGATATCGTGACTTAGCTTGGCTTTAATAAAAAAATATCAATATAATAAAAAGAATATGTTTTAAAAAATCGAACCTATAACTTTCTTATAATATACTCACCTATATGAATGGGAATTCCATTTTATATAATTTAATTTTTTTTTTTTTTAAATTTGTAAAAAGTATTAAACAGGTGATTACTTACACTTCGTAGTTTGTACCTCTTTTCTTACACTTCTTTTAGGTGTTCGATTTTTAACTCACAAAATAAATTTTTCCCGTGAAAACGACTTTATATTGTTTAATTTGTATTTTAACGAGCTAAATTTCAGACTTGTTTAATTAAAACTGCCAGAGCCGATTTTTTTTCATTTACTAAATCAGTGGTGTAGCTAGGACATTGGGGGCCCCCCGCAAGAACTTTTCGGGGGCCCCCGGCCAAAATAAAATTTACAAAAAAAAAAGAAAAGGATTTGCCTTCAGAACTGAATGGGGGCCCCTTGGCAATGTTATATAGAAGTATAATATTCCAAGCTATAGTAAGATTTGATTATCCTCCAAGGGGGCCCCCTTCGACATTGGTTTGGGGCTCTCCTGACACCGGGGACCCGCCTGCAATGCGGGCCCCTGCGGGCCCATAGTTAAGCTACAGTATTAGTTATTTATAGTTTTCGTTTGTTTTATTATTATTGAACATTTCAATCAAAATTTAACATAAAAAAATAACTTCTACCCGGCGTGGAATCGAACCCGTTTATAGCTACTTTCTCAGGAACTAGATTTTTTACCTGGAAACGACAAATATGGTTTATTTAAATGGACTATGCTTAATGAAATTCGTTTGAAATGTTTTCTATTAATAATTTTTTTTTCTCGTTATTTTCTCGTTGCTGTGAAAAACGTGAGTTTTTTGAGGTTGCAGCCAAATTTAGTGTATTATTTATTTTTAAATTTTTCTAATAATTTATTAATAAAGTGGCATATTATAATATCATTATCAGAATGTCTGCTTACCTTACTTCTGGTAATTTCAAAAGCATTTCGATTAGGGGTCTTTGTTTTAAGCTAGATTCTTTTTTTTTCCCCCATTCTATGGCGATCGAATTTCAAAAATGCATTACTAAGTGGATATCTGCGTTTTAAGAAAACTTATTAAAATAAATGTGACAAGGCTGGAAATCGAAACAGGTCCTAACCACTTTTCATTGAGCCAGAACTATTTCCTGCAGCGTTACAATGTTTTAATGGATTATATTTAATAATACTAAACAAATTTAATAAGTTATGTTGGAATTTAAATTACGTATAAGTATAACATTACATTGGAGAAAGATTTCTTGTTTTAATTTTAACGTGCATTGATAAGCTCATATTTTGAACTCTACTTCATTGTAATTTATTTTATACTTGTGTAAATATTCACCAAGCGTTAGGATGTGACGCTAATTGACTAACGCTATTTTTATTTTTATTATTTTTTTAGTTGTAGTAGCAGTACATAAATTTTAAGTTTCAGGGGTACATTATTCGGTTAGTAATTTCTAGACTTTATCCCTCTTCCCACTAAACTTGTCTCAACAAATTTTCCTTCTAGTTTCATTAGACCGTGAATTTCTGTGGAAAACTAAATTAAACGATACGGCGGCACCGAAACTTCCCTCGCGATATCATCCTTTCCCTCCTATAATTATTTTCAGCAAAATTAATCCAAGTAGAAAACTATCAATATAAATGTGTTTTTACTTATCTTTGTACGATAAAGTCATCACTCTCATCATGTTTTTTTTTATATTAATAATGGTTTAATTAGACTCTGTATAATGTGTTAGTTTATAGTATAGTTTTAATTTTCGTCTCCTTTATGCAGCTTAAGAATTTTTTTAAAAAAAATTCTAATTAGAATTCAAAATGTGTTACATTATTATCAACCCACCTCCAAAAAGAAATGTAGCATTTTAATTATTACTTAAAACTTCATGACATGAATAATAATTAAGGTTCTATTTAAATAAGCTTATAATGGAAATTAGGTGATTAAAATATTGAGGAGTCTGTACTTTTCTTCTTAATTTTTTGTTTTAATTACAAAATTAATGATTCTATAAAAAGAAATATTCTTAAACACAGAATCATTGAAATATTCATGAACTGGATCATGATATGATATGGTTAGAGATTGGTGGAGCCGATATAGTTTGGTTTGGACGATAAATGTATCGTCCATTAAGTATAGTTGTGTAAGTCCTATTTCATAGGCTCAACCTGCCCACAGGCTGTTGCGCCAAAAATTTTAAATTTATACAAATATATTAATATTTAAATATTTGTATTATTTTTATTGTCTGAGGTAAATTACGTATTGGAGGTCTTCTCAAATTCTTAGACCAGCTTCTTCTTGTCTATACGATGATTTTTGTGTTTAGCATTTAGCATCGGCTTTCTGGAAACTAAAAATGTGTAGTACAACAGCCTGTCTATGCTTTAGGGCTTATACAACTATAATATTTAATAGATTATATGGGGTCGACGTGACGCTCTGCTGATGATAGACACCATTTACGTATCTACCCATTTATTCCATTTAGTTATAGTTAGTTACCCATCACGAGCTACCCACCAGCGATTATGAATCTACCCATTTGAATCATTTATATCACGATGCTGGGTGAACACCGAGCGTGAAACCCTTTGCCGGGTCGGGAATCGAACCCGACTTCCTGCATGTTAGGCGGGTGAGGTAGGAATGAGCCTCCGGAGACCCCAAAGATTCTTATCTAAAATGCATTTAATATGCTTTAGTTTGCTTGACCCAAGTTAGAAGTTAGGGTCTCCTTGTCGAAATTGGGATCAAAAACTGAACCTCAATATACGTGACAAGTGCATATTATAATAGCAGAGAGCAGGCGGTGTCCCATTTTCTTGAAACTACAGCTTCCTAAATACGTCTTCCAAGTTGAATTAGTTGTCTATGATCTAATTAGTTCTATAGTAGTTTACCATATTAAAACATTTATTTATCGTCAAGTTTTTCCATCCTGTTTGATTGAAAACACGATGGCCTGTATGCTGGGTTTCATAGGTGTCAAGAAAGTAGGTCTAATGAAATCCGTAAAAGCGGTTGCATGAAAACCAAGCTTCGTGTTACCATCAGTTTCATTGTAGGGGGGACACCATATAAGTCACCATTCTCTTCACTGGACATTATAATGCAACTGAATAAAGTTTGCTCACATATATGCACATATTTGCATGCATGAAACTGGTTGCATGAAACAGCCTTCTTCAGATTTTATATAAATATTTAACAGTGGCTACTCACAAATGATCCCTTATTAGTATCAAACTTCTGCTTACATAGCTTCCTCTCGTGCATACGTAATCTAATTACATATTAACATTCATAATTTGATTTGAATTTACTTTTGAGTGACTTTGTGACTCATCAATCACCCGACAAGGACAAGGAAGAAGAAGCTAATGGGCTACCATAATTAGTATAAGGTTTTTCTTTTTCTTTTTGTAATTATCCAAAGAGTAGTCAAGTCAAGGAAGTGGGAGGAAGTTTTGAAGGGGAGAATAAGTAATTTTATAATCAAATGTAATGAATCAACGAAACATTCCATTATGAATATTAAAATTTAATTTTAGCAAATGTTAGCCTTATTTTACTTTGTCAAAACAAATATGCTGGTCCTATCTACTGATTCCTCAATTATTTTATTTTCATTTAACTGGAGGAATAATTGCAGGATTATTCATTTAATATTTTTTCCTCAAAAAAACCAAAATAGAAACGATAAAATTGCTTTTGATTCACAGTGTACGACAAAATTCATTAAGGAATTGTAGGATTTCTCAAGTTAACTTTGAAAGGACTTTGTAAGGTGGAAGGAATTTAATTAATATCGTAACTAAAGACATCCTTATATAATCTATTGTTAATTAAACGGCGTCAGGGTTGACCTAAACCTTTGTCCTATGCAATAAAGGTTCAGGAATTACATAACTTCATAACAAAAATCTATTTTATAACCTCTATAAATAAAAACTGTCATTTTCTGAGAATATTCATTTGGTGAACATCATCAAATATCGTGATTTATACGCACTATGCACGCTTTTAAGATATAAAAGTTAAAAAATTAATTTGAACAACTTAATTATTACATATATATATATATATATATATATATATATATATATATATATATATATATATATATATATATATATATATAATCACAAATTCACACAAGTTTACAATATGCTGCAATCCTTCTTTGGTTTTACAGGTGTCTGAAATCAAAATTATCGTATATTACGTATATTTACTAATACTTCTATAAAAGATCATGTAAGTAATTAGTAATTAGATATAAAAATATGGGTTTTAAGGAAAATAACAGAAGAACCACAAAATATAATCTACTAAAATTTTGCATGTTTGCTTCACAATTTGCGTACTATTTCCTTCTTATAAGTAAAGAAAACAACAACAAACAATATTTTTCCTTTAAATAAGGAATAGAAACATCGACAAATGACACATATTAACCTTTGTACCACATTTGTTGTTACTACATAAATGGTCTTTTTAAGGTATCAATATTTATAACTAATGATAACTTATCTTTTAAATTATAACTAATTTGTATTACTTTATTTCTGTTTTAGGTAAGTGTTTCAATTCACCTACGAAGAACGCAATGTTCGTCTCAGATTGGTGCTTGAGTATGTAATTTTGTTTAACTAATCATTAATTTACATTACGAATCGTTAAGCTCGTGGCAACGGGCTTAATTTTACATTTAGTAAGAAAAGTAAAATTAAGTAAATTCTATTTAAATAAGTTATCATATCTATTTGAAGACCAGCAAATCAAAAGAAACATTTTCTTTTATTGGAATTAATGTGGTTTTCTTAGCTTAGCAATAACAAATCATTTGAAGGTGCGTCGTATTTGCCGTCATCGGGGCATTACTCGATTATATAGGTGACTAGCTCTTAGGCCCGTGGCAAGGGGCTCAATTTTATATTTGAAAAAAATTAAAATTAAGTAAATTAATTTTGACATCTATTAATATAAGTTATCATATCCATTTGAAGACCAGCAAATCTAAACAAACATTTTCTTTTAATGGAATAAATGTGGTTGCCTTAGCTTAGCAATAACAAATAATTTCAAGGTGCGTCGTCGTCTCCATCGTCGGGACACTACTTTATTAGATAAGTTTTTTACTTCTATATTTTACTATTTAAAACAAATATTTGCTAATACCTTATGATGGGACGAACAAATGTTATTACAAATGTTATTTACCTTGTCGTTGATACCGATAAAAAACATTGCGACCTCCCAGGGGATCAAACCTGGGACACCCTACTCAACTCGGTTTTTGCTTCCGAGCTTACCGAAGGTAACGGAAGCATTGTGTTCACTTTTGAGAACGAAAAACTTTTATGCCTCCGATTTCAAAAATTCCAAGACAGAAATCCGTTTCAGACATCAGGGAACATTTTTGGTCTCGTGTCTGTCTGTCTGTCTGTCTGTCTGTCTGTCGGTCTGTGTGTCCGCGAATTATGAAACGTGCGACGATAACTTGAGTAAATGTCAACAGATTTTGATGAAATTTGGTAGCCATGTTCATTTTACCAATGCCCAGGACGAGTTCGTTGGACAACGTTATCCGTCGAAGAGTTCACGAGCAACGCTCGCGTAAACGTGAACTTTAAATTTAAAATTGGAATTTTAGGTCGGGAAAAAATCTAACTTCGTCTATTCGATGAGACAAACATTTTTTTCAAAATATAATTTTTCAGTAAAACCAACAGTGACACCGCTATAAAGTGTTAAAGATCGCTAAAACTATGAATAGTTTTTACACAATAAACATTATATATCATGATAGGATGCGAGGAAGCTATGTGCCACACTAATTGGCAGTCTATTTTTACTTTTCCTTACCTAAAGAAAAAGTATTGTTTTTTATTTTGGGGCCTTACATCTAAATTTGTGTTATTGCTTCCGAGCTTACCGAAGGTAACGGAAGCATTGTGTTCACTTTTGAGAACGAAAAACTTTTATGCCTCCGATTTCAAAAATTCCAAGACAGAAATCCGTTTCAGACATCAGGGAACATTTTTGGTCTCGTGTCTGTCTGTCTGTCTGTCTGTCTGTCGGTCTGTGTGTCCGCGAATTATGAAACGTGCGACGATAACTTGAGTAAATGTCAACAGATTTTGATGAAATTTGGTAGCCATGTTCATTTTACCAATGCCCAGGACGAGTTCGTTGGACAACGTTATCCGTCGAAGAGTTCACGAGCAACGCTCGCGTAAACGTGAACTTTAAATTTAAAATTGGAATTTTAGGTCGGGAAAAAATCTAACTTCGTCTATTCGATGAGACAAACATTTTTTTCAAAATATAATTTTTCAGTAAAACCAACAGTGACACCGCTATAAAGTGTTAAAGATCGCTAAAACTATGAATAGTTTTTACACAATAAACATTATATATCATGATAGGATGCGAGGAAGCTATGTGCCACACTAATTGGCAGTCTATTTTTACTTTTCCTTACCTAAAGAAAAAGTATTGTTTTTTATTTTGGGGCCTTACATCTAAATTTGTGTTATTGCTTCCGAGCTTACCGAAGGTAACGGAAGCATTGTGTTCACTTTTGAGAACGAAAAACGTTTATGCCTCCGATTTCAAAAATTCCAAGACAGAAATCCGTTTCAGACATCAGGGAACATTTTTGGTCTCGTGTCTGTCTGTCTGTCTGTCTGTCTGTCTGTCTGTCTGTCTGTCTTTCTGTCTGTCTGTCGGTCTGTGTGTCCGCGAATTATGAAAAGTGCGACGATAACTTGAGTAAATGTCGTCCGATTTTGATGAAATTTGGTAGACATGTTAATTTTACCAATGCTCAGGACGAGTTCGTTGGACAACGTTATCCGTCCAAGCGTTCACGAGTAACGCTCGTGTAAACGTGAACTTTAAATTTAAAATTGGAATTTTTGGTCGGGGAAAAAATCTAACTTCATCTATTCAATGAGACTAACATTTTTTTCAAATACAATTTTTTAGTAAAACCAACAGCGACACCGCTATGAAGTGTTAAAGATCGCTAAAACTATTAATAGTTTTTACAAAATAAACAATATAACAATAAAGTAATATAACAATAATTGTTATAGTACATGATAGCATGCGAGGAAGCTATGTGCCACACTAATTGGCAGTCTATTTTATTTTTTTACATTTTATAGAGCATTTTATTTCAAAATAAGATATCGTATGTCCCTAATATCCTGTAAGAAAACCTAAAAAAATACTTTAAATACTGCCAGTACTTGCCTGTGATATTTTTTTTTAATGGTTTTTGTGTTTTTACATGAAATAAAGGATCAATAAGCCAATAATAAATTTCTTGAGACGGGAAGCTCGGAAGCAAAAATAGTGGGATAATAGTTTATAGAATATAGTGGGATATAGTTTAATAATGAACGAAAATCTAATGTGAATTGTTACGTAAATTTAATATTTCCTTCTCCTTAATGAGTTCTATTTTCTGCTTTTAACATTATAAAAAAAATGAAAACCTCTTAACAAGAGTTAATAATATTCCCGTCAGAGATTTTGACATGGCAGTGATAGAATGGGGCGAGGGTAATTTATAAGAAAAAAGAGAATGAAAAATAGATATATTTTACATTTTAGAGCAGAGGCCAAGGTTAATTCAATGTAACATGGCGAGCGAGGGTACTAAACTAATGAAAATTAATAGATGACTTAAGCTAAAGCTGAGGATTTGGCTTTGGCTTTATTAAACAAGGATCTTCTAAACGTTGACAGAGCTCGAATCTCCGGGTAATTGCCTTTAGCACCTCTCTTCAATACTGACACAAAACCTTGGCAATAAACCTAATAAATTGCTCAACATTGCAAAATGTTTTTACCTTGATATCTAATATTATAAAGTTTACCCCAATATTCCCTTTTTTGCTGAACGTTTAAACGTTTGTTCCATTATAACAATTGACTTAATTTTGAAAATGATAAAATTGGCTTAAGGTTTTTCTTATCTTGTTGAATATTTAAAGAAATCGGTTGCTATCAGATTTGTAAGATAATTTCCTTGTATTACACATAAAATTAAGGTTACACTAGGCATCGCGTAGCTCTATCATTGAAGCGAGCGTATAGTAATAAATTTGTATTGAATATTGAAAAAATAGATAATCATGAATCATGATGAGTTGATAGATAATGGGTACAGTAGTAGTACAGCGGCTAGTAGTAAGGGAACCACCCCGCATTCTTACTATTCCTCTAACCACACATCTCCTTTTCAATTATTATAAAATGTATTTCTTTGCTACAAAAAAACTACTGCATGTATTAAATTGACATTTTGCATGCCTGTTTCCCTTGTGCATATGAAGTTTTATTAAAATCGTTACGTTAGAACGTAAGATATCGGCAAAAAGGTTGTTTTCTCTACTATAAACGTTTAGGTCCGCTTTAATAGTTTTAGCGATCTTAATTAATTCATAGCGGTGTCGCTATTGGTTTTACTAAAAAATGTTATGTGTAAAAAATGTTCGTCTCATCGAATAGATGATGATACAATCTTTTCCCGTCCTGAAATTCCAATTTCATTTTTGAACCTCTCGCTTACGCGAGCGTTGCGCGCTAACTCTTAGACGGATCACGCTGTACAACGAACTTAGCCTGAGTATTAGTAAGAGGAACATGTATACCAAATTTCAACTAAATCGGTCAACATTTACTCAAGTTATCGTCGGACAGGTAAACGTTACTGACAGACAGACAGACAGACAGACAGACAAGATGCATAGTTTGTTGAATGTAAGACCTTTTGACAGGTCATCTCCTGTCATGGCTTTTATTACCGTTGATCTTAGACTTGAATAAATAAAATTTAAAAAACTGTAAGAGAGCGATAACTAAACAGTTAAATTTTAAATAAAATATACTCTCCTAAAATTTAAAACAAACAACAAATTAAATGTAACAAAAAAAACGCAACTAATTGTCTAACTAATAAGTGACATAAAATGTCGTCATTCATCAAAATCGACCCAGAAGTTTAGGCTCCACGTGTCTGTACAGATCGATATTTATTTTTAAAAAAACAACGCCTTTTTTGGACTCTGGGGACCTCAAAACGTGTAAAGCCATGAAAATCTCAAAATCGAATTTACGCACCATCACAATACTTTCATTTTATATACAGGGTGATCCAAAAGTTCGGCAACGGCTTAATATCTCCGGTTATAATTGAGATATTAAGTTCCCGTTTGCGGGTATCTTGATAACTTGTAAAAAACTACTTTTATTGGTGGGTAATCATTTTTTCCGCCATATTGGATTCAACTTTGAAATTTTAAATTGGAACACCCATAAAGTGATACATTTTTGGAAAGGTCTTGAAAAAAGAAAACATTTACCGCAAACCCCAGCTTTCTATTTACTTTCGTTTTAAAATGTCGGACACTCAAAATTAAAAAATTCACTCTTTTTTTTCTTATTCTCAATAGTTTAGGTAGAAATAAAAAAATTGGTCCAAGACAACTCAGACAAACTTTCTCATATAATCTCAGTCCCAGATCCCAGAAAACCTAGTTCGTTATCAAGTCATAGTTTCCGAGATATTGATGAAAATAAATCTCATTTGGTTGAAACAAAAAGTAAACAACCACCTGTTGACAGTGGCGATCCTAGGGTGGGGCTAAGGGGGCTTGAGCCCCCCCAGAAACCAAATTAGCCCCCCCAGAAATCAAATTAGCCCCAAATGGTTTGTCATCGTCATCACCCTTCTTAAATTATTATTAAAAAAATAAATATATGAGTAGATAAATAAAAATTAAACAAGTAAATACATATTTATTTACTGCTTAAATCTAATATATTTATTTATTTTTATTTTTATTATATATTTTATTTTAATTTAAATAAAATGATAATTATCATTAACTAAGGGAGACATACGATAAAAATAGACCCCCAGCACCGGGACTTAAACCACGGGCCTCCTACAAATCCGTTACAGGCGCTCTAACCAACTGAGCTATACTAGAGAATGATTTTCTCTGTCGTTACCGATACCAAGTCCCGAATCTAAGCTTTCAATCTTTTCTACATGTCTAGCAAGCCAATATTCACGGCAATAGAACTAGACCTAGAATTAACGCTTATAATTATAAAGTACTCAATTAGTACCTGCACCTGGGGTCTATTTTTCTCTGTATGTCTCCCGTAGTTAATAATAATTATAATTGGATTAACTTATTTTTTTTTTTTTTTATATTTTTATTTTAGGGAAAATTATGGAAGCTTATGGTTATTTTACGTTTAGGTTAGTTCTTTTTGACCTTCCATCATTGCCATATAAAACGTGACACTTTATGTATTTAAAAAAAAGAGAAAATTCTGAATTTATGGAGATGCTACAACCGGAATCGTTTTTTCAAATTTTGTAACAAGGAACAGTTTTAAAATAGACTGCCAATTGGTATGGCACATAGTTTCCTCGCATCCTATCACGTACATTATTAATTTTATATTTTAATCATTTACAAGCCATTATTGTTTAATTTGTTTAATTGTTTCCTTCGTTTTTTTAATCTGTCAAAATTGTTTTGATTTTATACTTGAATCAAAGTATCAATTAAGCAAATGTTAAAGAGCGCTGGCGGTTCAAAGTAATCTGGGGCTATCTGCGGGCTACTTTCGATAAACTATAAAAGTTTCATACACATCAGATAAGTACTTTTGAAGCTATAGGTGTAAATTAATGTATGTTTGTGCGCATGTGGAAGTAAAACAAATAAGCGCAGAAGGTTAAAACTTATATGGGACCAACAATGGGCTACTCATGACCTACCACCTAAATTTCATTGAAATTGGACGTGTTGTTTTTTAAGATACGTCGCACAGTGGGGCAGGAGGGTTACATTTTTGGCATTTATTTATTTTAACAATATTTGGTGGTTATTTCAGGTTATTTAACATTATTAATCTATCTTGTCGTCACAGTAAGTCTGTTGCTATGTGTGGCTGCCTCTGTGTTATGTATATTTAACAATAGAACACAAATGACTATAATATGTCATTTGTGTTCTATATTATCAGAATTGTTAGATTGTGTTTAATATTTTAATCAAAATAACCCTTATTGATGTTTAGTTTTACCTTCATTTAGGTCGTACAGGCGTACTGACTGGCTTAAAAGATAATTTAGCTATTTATAATTCATCATAAAAAAGGTTTTGCTACGAGAAAATAACTACAAGAACAAACACAAATTTATTAATAATACTATATACCAACAAAAACAATGATTTTTATTTTAGTAAAAAATGTTTTAGTATTCTGATAAAGACGAATAATCATCATGACTAGCCTGATTTATATTAGGATTTGAAATGTCATCTGGAGAAATGATTAAATCTAAGACTTCACTAGGAAATTTTTAAATTCTTTTTTCGGTAGTTTCCTGTAATTTGTAATCAAAGGATCAGAATAAATTAACATTAAATAACATCCACGTTACATTTTTCACGGCGACATTTTCGTAAATAATTTTCCCGATATTTTTAAGGTATCTTTTTAAAAAGCTAATTTGGTCATCCACACTTTTGTATTCAGACCCTCCCATAAGACTATACAACTCTATCCGTTACATGCATAAGTCATTTGAACCTAGAAAAAGAAATGGGTCAGACTATATTTACTGAATAATACAGCCATCTTTAACCGTAAATTTTAATCAAAATGTGCAAATTCGTGCAAGAATAAAGAATATGCCAGTAAAGTACACGCAACGAGCTAAAGGTAAATGCCAATATGTTCGCGTGGAAGCGTGTGGAATTTTCCTTTTAACCTATGACAAATTATAGATATATTATTCGACTAATTTGTTTTTCATGGCAAAGACTGGCCTAAGCTCATTCATTATATATTAATTAAAATCTATGAAATTATTATGTTACTACTTACTCGTGGGCTCTGAAGACATAATGAAACAAGATGAAAACATATTTTTTTAAATTTAAAAAGCTCAATTGTATTGCAAGTCTTACAAATGTGTTGCTTCCTGGTACATTAAAATGTATACTAAACCCACAAAACATAGGGGGCTTTAGCCCCCTCAGAACTTTTGACCTAGGATCGCCACTGCCTGTTGAACACATTTTAAATAATAATAAATTAACTTAGCATCACGTAGGTTTATCATTGAAGCGACCTTAATGCAATACATATTTAATTTTATATTCATGTTTCCTGGGATTGGGGCCGAGATCATATGATAAAGTTTGTCTGAGTTGTCTCGGACCGATTTTTTTTATATCTAACTAAACTATTGAAAATAAAAAAATCATTTTTTAAACTTTGAGTGTCCGCCATTTTGGAAAGGGAGTAGATAGAAAGCTCGGGTTTGCGGCAAATGTTTTCATTTTTTAAGGGCTTTCCAAAAATGTATCACTTTATGGGTGTTCCAATTTAAAATTTCAAAGTTGAATCCAATATGGCGGAAAAAATGATTACCCACCAAAAAAGTAGTTTTTTTACAAATTATTAAGATACCCGCAAACGGGAACTTAATATCTCAATTATAACCGGAGATATTAAGCCGTTGCCGAACTATTGGATCACCCTGTATACTAACTGTATGAGAAATTAGAAATTTCTCAGGAACTAGATTTTTCCTGGAAAAACGGCTTATATCGTTAGATTATTATTTAAATGAACTAAATTTTAGATTTTTTTTAATCAAAATCGTCGGAACCTTTTTCGAAAAAATTGTTGTTGGTCCAATATAAGTTTCAACCTTCTACGCCTATTTGTTTCTCTTCCTCATGCGCACCAACATGCATTTATTTACACCTATAGCTTCAAAAGTACTTATCTGATTTTTAGCAACTTTTGATGGTTTGTCGGAAGTAGACCACAAATAGTACCAGATTAATTTCAACTGTCTAGCCTCTTAAAACTTTTGCTTAATTGATAAATTAAATTAAAAAATCAAAACTATTTTGACATTTAAAAAACGGGGAAAAAAATTAAATAAATTAGACAATAACGGCTTGTAAGTACGTGATAAGATGCGAGGAAGCTATGTGTCAGACTAATTGGCAATCTGTTTTCTATATATTATTGACTGCGCGATTATAAAAGTAAAACTATATGTACCAACAATATATTATAATATATAACGAAAAACGTGACCAGGTTATCGTTAAAATACTATTACGAATAATTTATACAAACCAGTTCCGCTGTAAAGTGATAGTTACCTTGTAGTTATTCCAATCTTTATTGGATCCAAAACACTTTAGCAATTTCGGTGGTCAAAACCGGTCTATATAATTAATCGATTACTATACCAGGAATTAGAGCATCGACAGAGATTTAGAGTAAAACAATAACCTGTTAACTTATCAAATCAGCTCTCGGTCTATAATAGGGTTTTATAGGGTGCAATCAGTACTGATAATAAAAAAATAATGTTACATTAATCAATTAATTTTGATAAAGGTGAGCTTACATTGTGTCGGAAACCACGTAAGTCGCTTGTTATCCTTATCCTCCTAATCAAATGTATACGCATCTTTATCGATTATTTATTTACTATAGCTGACCCGGCGAACTTCGTACCGCCTAATAAACATTAATAACATATATGAAATGTATAGCTGCTACGCTACCTTTGAAAAACCTTATAAATAGTTTATTTAGTTAAATAATTTTGCCTTAGATGGAAAATTTATATTACAATATACAATATATACTTGTACAATATTCAATATTGGCATAAGAGACATACAGATAAACAAACATTCATTTTTATTTATATAGATATAGATTACAGAAATATTTTTCGAGTATTTTGCATTTTACCCCCTCTTAAATGAAAATATGACAAAAATGTACACTACAACAATTACTGTACTGTTACAGAGCTTTTCACCGATATACATCATTAATGGTTTGCATTACTTTGACATTTGTATCCCGTACCCTTTGTACCAAAATTTAAACATAGTTTCACTAACTTAGAAACTTTCCCGGGCATGTGTCCAACCATTCCCCAAAGTTTCATCGCAATCGGATGATTGATGAAATATTATAGATTATAGAAATATTTTTCCTGTATTTTGCACTTTACCCCATAATAAATGAACATATGACAAAAATGTACATAACAACAATTACTGTACTCTTAAAGAGCTTTTCAACGATATGCATCATGATGGGTTTTTATTACTTTGACATTTGTACCCCGTACCCCTGTGTACCAAAATCGGAACATACTTTTACTAACACAGAAACCTTTCCGGGAATGCGTCCAACCATTCCCCAAAGTTTCATCGCAATCGGATGAACGGTTTAGGCAGGCATAAGAGACAGACAAACATTAATTTTTATTTATATAGATTAATGTAACTCAATTTCTTGCATAGTCGCCACTGATTACGGTCTTTTAAATGCCAAAAAACTGTTATGATGCCTAATCAAACATTATTTTATTTGGACAGTCATTTTCTTTAAATATTTTGTTTCTGAGGTTGGAGTTTATTCGATAAATTTTCTTCTCAAATCTATTTGAGGACCATCCTATCTAGAAGTTATCCTAATTCTCACATTACACTAACTAACCGCTGTGAATCTCCTTGTTCTTAATTAAATCTACCTAAATGGCTCAGTTATCTATCAATTTTAAATCGTGAACTATTTCTAAAGCTAATACAAATAAACAAATTTAAAAAAAATTCTCCTCAAAAATTAAAAAAACCTAGTTAGCTCAAAACTATATTATCTTTCTGACATTTCAGCTATCTTTAACAATCAGGGTTTGGACGTTGTGAAAAAGTAGAAACTACTTCAATTTAATACATTTAATTTTAATTGTAAGCTTAGTTGGTTGTGATATGTTCCACTTGAAGAACTTTTTTAACTTTATAATTAGAGTTAAAACTCTGTCCTCACTATCTAATCTTTTTCCTTTGACTACACGCTATTTATATTTCCCGGTCGCTTTTGTTTTTAATTATTAACACGATATGTCTCTCTTATCTGCTTCTCTATTATATAAACGAAGCCGTTAACCTTTTTTTTGAAGATACTCTATTTTTTTATTGAAAGAAATTACAGTCTAAGCCTTCCATGTCAACCTAATGTAGTTTTATTTAAGTAGATAACCATTTGACATTGATCTTTATTTCGTTTTCGCTATTTCCTTATTTTTGTTGTTGAACGTGTAATTATTCTTCAATACACTGCGAGTATCTTGTTTAAAACATAATATCAAAAGATTTATAATCTTTCCTGTTCCGCATGATTTCAGCTTCCTTATTCCAAACGTATTAACATATCCAATTTGTAGTATAATAAATAAATTAAATTGTATTTTTTGAATTAACGGTACATTTTTTTCTCTCTTCCCATTAAACTGTAATGTCTAACGCTTGGTTATACATATTTTATAAATAATATATATATATTCATAAGAATAATCAATTTTATATTACTCATAAAATAAATTATTTTATTCAAATCTATTTTCTATCACGTTTTTTCTTTATGTTATGATAAATGATAATAAAATGGTATTTGTAGTTTAAAGTAATTTTTTATATAATTTTATTGATCATAAATTATTCTAGATAAATTTATGATTTAAAGGACTATAAAATATAAATATATTGCGTTAATATTTATTTTGTTATATACAAACTAATTGATCCAAGATAACTCCAATTCTCTTGTGTATACTGTAAACCTATTAATCATCATTGTCTTCAAATACCTAAATTTTTGACGCTTTTTATCTTTGAAACTAGATTTTTCCAATGAGAAGGATTAAATCATTTTGCATTTTTTTTTTTCATCTAAATGGTGGTATTGAATTAAAATATAATTACCCTATATCTAATTTGTTATTAATCATATCTAAAACAATATTCCACAGCTGATCGCTTATGTTTAGTTTTCGATTGTCAGCTACAAGATTTATCTTTATCAACATCTTGGACTCAAGGTTTTTTAGACAATAAAATGCTGTTTCTTTTAAATAAAAATCGTTGGAAATATTTCAATTATTTTTTTTTTTTTTTTTGAGATTTCACCAAATTAGAGCTAAATTAATTAAATTTAAATCTCAGCGAATAAATTGGCTTATATTTTAGGCTTCACGTGTCTATTCAGACGACAGATGACAGACTTGATTTTTTTTAAAACCACATTTTTGGACTAAACGGACCTTAAATCGAGTATATACTCGATTTAAGGAGTATATAGGTCGATTTATATATATATATATATATATATATATATATATATATATATATATATATATATATATATATAACAACCTTTATTTTCGAGCTATCATGATACATTTTACATTTATTATAGTGCATCTATGATAAATACTTTAAAAGATAAATATTTTTTAGGACCGATCTAAAGGCCCCCATACACGGTCAAACCTTTTACGCAAACATGATGTTTGACGTGTATGGCCTAAATTTGCCCAACATCAGGTTTGCGCAAAATGTTTGATTGTGTATGGGGGCCTTAATGGAGAAGATTCGTAGCAGAGATTTTACATTTTAAGGATTCATATAACACAATGTGAGGATACATTGATTAAGTTCAGGGTTAAACCTAATTACCTTCATTTTTTTCCAGGGTAATTTTTAGTAGTATTCGCTTTTAAATACGTAGCAATAACTTATTTATTGCTTCTATATTCTATCTCTTTATAATATATAATATGTGTGTGTGTTTGTGTTAGAGTATTTATTGTAAATAAGAAGTTTGTAATGGATGCATTCATTTTACGACTTCTCTTTTTATGGCTAAAGAAGGTTTTTGTTTTTTTTTACCTTTTTCTTTCAAAATCGGTTAGTCCTTGAACTCCTGCGGTTCGGGTTTTTTGCGGTTGTCTTGTTGTAGTAGTTTTTTTGCTTTGTTTTGTTTTACTTACAATAAAGAAAGGGAAATATAAAGGGGGAGTTTAATAAGAGGGAAGTGACAATTTGCGGCGCCTGCGGGTTTCCAGGATTGGGTTAGGAAGAAGAAAAAATAAATAAAAAAATAAAGGAGTACAATTAGTGGTGGGTTTTACTGGTTAGAGGGTTTGAGGAAGACGTCGCTTGTAAGTGAGTCAGGAGGTAGAATTCTCTGGTGGAAAGAGAAAGATAATTTTCTAGTTGTTTCATGAGTTAACCAGCGAAGACTAGTGGATAGAAAGGAAAAGGGAGATGTTGAGGATCTCTTCGCTTCACCTGATGGTCCTAGAAGAAGGCAGGAACTCGCAACTAAAAATACATACCAAGGTCAGTGAAGACCCGCCATTTTTAAAGGCCAAGGCCAGTTTCCACCACTCCCGTATCGAGGCCTGTTTTGTTCCTTTACGATCCTGCAAGTCTTCCTTGGACGGGAATCCTTGTACACTAGTGAATTCAATCCTCCGAGCCTTCTTTGTAAAACCCTCACTAACACTAACCTTCATCTCTTCTAAGTCAGTAGGAAGTTCCCTCTTTAAATCTAGAACCATTCAAATGCAAAAAGCCATCCTCACTTCAATTTTTTATTTTTATTTTCGTTGAAGGAGACAAACACTGAACACTAATGCTTAGAATATTTTTCCTTATTTGCTTTAAAAAAGGTTCTTACGGCTGTCATATTAAAGGATGTGTTTTGTTTTGTTTTTTGTAACCTTGATTTATTAAAATGAAAAAATAAATCCGATAATTTCGAGTTAATCTCTCTCATATTCTAAATTAAAATATAAATCTAAAATATCTAAAAATCTAAATATCTAAAAAAATGTTTTCCTTATTTGCTTAAAGAAGGTTCTTATGGCTGGCACATTAAAAAATATGTTTTAAAGCAATCTCTCTCAAATTCTAAATTAAAATATAAATCTAAAGTATCTAAATTATAATGTTTTCTTATTTGCTTAAAAAAGGTTCTTACTGCTGCGCCACATTAAAAGATCCAATCGAATCAATCTCTCTTACATTCTAAATTTATATCCTATAGTATCTAATTTGAGTATTAAATGAATTTAAAATTATTTCTAAAAGTGATTGTTTACATTTCGTTTCGATTTTCAGCTAAATCAGATTAATTTCATCAGTATCTCAAAAACTAGATTATTCTGAGGAAATCGAGTTATATATATGTATTTGTATTTCAATAGACTACAATATATATATGGACAGACATATAGCGCCAGGGAAACTGAAATCATGTAAATCTATCAAAATCTCAAAATGAATTCTTCCGCCGGCAAAATACTTACGAAAGTAAAAATAATGTAGGAGCTTATTGCCATAATGCCACACATAAAATATTTGTTTTATGTTATTTGAGATGTATTAACTTAGTTATGTCTCGTTAGGTTTGAAAATAAGTAATTTGCTCGTAATGCGAACTTATAACTTAATTTTGTTTTACTTACTAGCTCTTGTGACAGGCGATTCTATGCTTTCATAAGACAATTTTCGTCTGGATTAAGCGAAGAAACAGGTGTCTACTTTCTAGAAAAATATGTAGAATAATTTTTTACGTAAGGACTTTTATTCAGATCTTTTTCTCCTTTAATTTTTTTTGTGACATTGTTGAGTTCAAATTAGATTATTTTCTCATGGATGATTTTGTGATGACATTTTTGGTCATTACAGGAAGCGGATCTAACCCCTACATAGGTGTTTTTTGCGGTTACTAAGTTAGCATGTATCTCATCTTTCTACATTATAATAAACTCAAATTTCCTGATGTTTCAACGTAATAAGACGCCGTTAAACCCGTCAACATTCCTATAGTATAGGGTATTTTTATGATACTTTTTTTTGATATTGTCATCCCTTTTTTGTCAAACTATATCTTTTTATCCTGGAAGTATTATTGAAATGATATGTTATTTTTAAATAGCTTTAGATTTTTTATGCGTCGATTGTTTCTTCCCATACCTTTCTTTTTATTTTGTAGATAGGAAGTGCCTCAATACCAATATGTAAACCTCTGATATTGTAGGCAGACTTTCTTCCTCAAATTTACAACTTTATTAAATGATTCTGTTTGATTGCTTAATAATACTAATTTACTCTTCATGTAGTGTTGTCGCTTTTCTTCACAGTTTTACTCATTAAAACAGTAGTGTACTTTTAACAGTTTTACACATAATTTACAACAGTAGTACTTGTGGCCCAATCTAATGTATTTTTTTACATTCTCATATATACGTAGTATATTTGAGAAAATTCGATTTTAAGATTTTGATGGATCTATTTAAGATCTCCTGAGTAAAAAAGTTGAATAAAAAAAAAAAAAAAAAAAAAAAAAAAAAAAAAAATCAGGTGTATGTTGTCTGCAGACCTGTAGAGCCTTACTACTACTATGCCCATACGCCATACCCATCTGTAAATTTGACATTTTCATTCAGAAAAATCATTCTCTTAAGCTAAAGTTTAGTTAAATATAAATTGTATCTCTAAAATTGGAAGAGTTTCCCAAATACGTTTACAAAAACATTTCTTACCAAATGGTTTAAATGTATTTGATTATAAAATTCTGTTTTGTTGTTTATTTAAACACAAATTTAACTATAAGTCGATTTCCTGTGGAAGATGTTTCATTTACACAATATAAAATTTATATTGTGCGAATGAAACATTTAATGTTTCATAGAATATTTAGATAATTTGAAAGAGGAATTATAATTACTGTAGTTGTAGTTATTGATAAAATTTCCAATATTGAGTTAATTTAACCACGAAAATTTGAAACAACATACAAACGGACAAAACTGGACGAAATGTGTTATGAATACTTTTCGTATATGAAGAAGATAGATTTTTTTGCCGTTTCTTCTACATACCCCAATCGTCATATTGGCTTATTAGCATCCCCGAAGTGGATTTTTCCGCAATTTAGGTATATAGACGTAGCACTTCTACGTCGTAAAACGAATTTCTTAGTGTAGTAATTCTGTTTTTTAAGAGTAATATCCTTAAAGAATTCTTAGTTTTCAGTCAACCATATGGTAATAATAAAAAATTGGTTTTCTAATTTACCCTTGATATTCCAACACACAATTGTCACCCTTTCAGTGGTGCTCTGTTGCAGTTTTTTATTGTTCGGTTTTGCGAAAGCTACATTTCGTTTCACATGGGAAAATAAAATTTGATATCTCAATAACTAATTACATTTTTAAATGTAAATGTCATTCGTTATTCCATTAAATTTGCTTACTGCGTCTAAATTCCTAGTGGCACGTAAGTTAGTGAGATGCCAAAACTTTACGACCATTTCAGAGGTAAGTGGTAATGTGTAAAGCTAATACATTTATTAAATTAATAATCACGCAAAAATATTTGTTTTGAAAGTACCAATTAAAGTCATTTACGCCCACAGTAAATATTTGTGTATAACCGTCCAATAGATTGCAAGCAAGATCTATTTTTGGTTTTCTTCATAGAAGGATTTTTCGAACGAGAAATGCAGCGCCGGAGTAGATTATTATCTATTATTTACACAATTTAATAAATAATTTTTAATGTTTATATAGCCTATGATACATCGGTTTTGTGGTGCAAACAAAACGTTTCCTTTTTGTATAATCGACAAATTACAGAATAAAGGGATCAGCTATTTTACTCATTTATTCTTTTGATCAACATTGTCAAACATATCTTCCCTCTCTATGAATAATTAATTCTCTAAATAAGTGGGTATTTGCTTTCAGGCGAGTTGAGTGTACGCTATCTAATCATTAAATGTTTCACTCCACTAATTGCTTAACATGGACTATTAATTCCAGTCCATAAACAACCTATTTCTCTCATTAACCTGAGTTTATATATACATCTCTTACAAAGGAACATAAAATGTTGAAACTAACATTTATTGTTAAGATTAATTATTTTCTCTCAACAAAATGAAACAGGCTTTTAATTCGAACGATGTTACATTTTTAGAGATTTTTTTTTGTTTTGAGTGTGCTATAACTTGAATCTAGAAGACATCATTTCATGATTGAACGACGTTGTAATCATATATTGTCTATTTCATAGTTCACAAGGCTTCAGAGATATATTTTTTTCTTGTGATAAACGATATATCAGCAGTTACGTTTTATATATTTTTTTACCAACCCCCCCACGGTTGTTCGTTAAAAAAAGTGACAAGTTATGTCTAATGGTTCTTTGTATCTTAACACTATACGGTTACTACACTCAACTTATTTTAAGAAGTGGATGCATAGTTAGTGCTACCATCATTCATTTCTCTATCACTTTTTTATCCACTCTCTTTTCCCTCTTCGTCAATTTCTTTTTACGTTTGTCATTCAACTTTCGTTGTCCTTGTCAACTACGGATGATGCATCGTTAAGTCCCAACAAATATATTATGTTCCTTGCTAGAGAAAAGCCAGAGAGAGCTAGAGAAAATGTTATTACATCTATATTTTATTGTTACATAGTGTCCTATCATAAATTTATCTACTAAGTGAACTTGGAATACGTGGTTTATTTTGATATTTTCAATGTCCAACATTGAGAAAATATGACATTAATGTATATAAATTATGAAGAAAGTAACTATCTTTCTATGTATTTAATGCAGTCTACTCTCCTATAAGCTACATATTTACTTATATAACTCTAATTAATATCCTGACTAAATCTATGTACAATCTTAATTATAATAGAATTAAACAGAAATTATTCGCAGAATTAAGTTATTTTTCATATGATAAAACGAAATCCCTAATAATTCCTTATTTGTAATTTATTCTATATTTGGTGAATATAAAGACAACTTTTTACGTTCTATTATTTCTTCCTTAGTATAAATAAATTAGTTATAATTTTCAAACTTAATGGTAAGATAAAGTGTAAAGAATTTATAATTTTATTTTATTTTATATTTAAAAAAGATTACTTGTTTACAGTATTTCTATAATTTATTTTCATAAGAGCTAGAGGTCTTTAAAGCAGACAGCATCCATTCTGGACCTCAGCTTATACTATATAGGGTAAGGTATGCTCAGCTCGGCCCCAAACGCAATTTAGTTCTCAGTCTGCTCAGCTTGGACAAACTCACCTTAAAAACAGTATACCGTCTATCCATCATGCCACATCATATTACCCATTTATCCACACCGTGTCAACCTCTTGTAAAATCCGCACTCATTAATTACTGATTAATTTGGTCTGTCCTATACAGCAGTCACTACGCAAAAAAATGCGGTTGTATGAATAAAAGTGTGTTCACAGTTAGAGGATCTCCGCTAGCGTCCTGCGTCCTCTAAAGATATCAATGAAGAAGAGCAATCGAAAGAGTAAAAGAAATCAAGGAATGATCTTAACGTTATACTATGGGCTATATCGCAAAATTGAACGGTTAAAAATGTTTATTGTTAAATAAAGTGAAAGTTTCGATACAGTACTCGTCCGCCTTCTTATTTCCTAAGTTTACTTGCTTCTAGACGTACCATGGTCTTACTTATCTCATATTTCTTGCTGTCTTCTGTCTAGAGATGTGGAGAATAGATATAGACCAAAAATACTCATTCCTTAGGGCAGGAAATAGTCAAATTGTGCTTAATAGTTTTAAAATATATTTTTCTCTTATGTCTTCCAAAAGTCTAAATTATATCTTATCTGATGAAAATGGTTACGTAGGAAGTTTACGTATAGTCTACACCAAAATGTCCTGTTAATAATTTCTAAGTAATAATTCCTTATTTGTAATTTATTCTATATTTGGTGAATATAAAGACAACTTTTTACGTTCTATTATTTCTTCCTTAGTATAAATAAATTAGTTATAATTTTCAAACTTAATGGTAAGATAAAGTGTAAAGAATTTATAATTTTATTTTATTTTATATTTAAAAAAGATTACTTGTTTACAGTATTACATGACATGGGAATTTAATTCTTATAAATAAATCTTACGATGTATTAAGTTTGTAAATAAAATCTGGCTTCCATGTCAGTTTCTGTGGTTGTAGGAAAGTTGTATTGCTTAGAAGTTTCCTAGAATTGAATATAGATTCAATTTCCGGACGATATTCGATCTTATCCATTTTCAATATCCTTCCACTGTCCAGAAACTGTCTATGCCATGCTTCTTATCCTCTTGGAGTCTTGTGATGCTTTCTTTTTAATAATACGGGAAAAATCCGAGTACCACACCACTATTTTTACTTTATTCTGAAAGGACCCAATTTTCTCTAAACGTCTTTCTTCTATACATGCCTACATTATAAAAATTGTGCGGTAGTCCCAATCTACAGTACATTTACTATTAAAAAAAAACCGTTCCAATGTTTCAGCCATAGCTGTTGCTGTTAATACATAATCCGTTAATTCCTTTTTGGAGATGTCCTATTTAGTTATTTGTCTTCTTTATTTGTAATTAATTAGCTGGATTCTCGTGCTACATTATGGAGTTTGTTATTTTTAATGAGAATTTGTAATGTAATTGGTTAATAAACATCAAACATAACAAATCTTTTGCTAAGCGTAAATATCTTATGCCTCTCCCCTCCATGATTGTAAATTTAATTTGCAAAACTCCCTAATAAACTGATTCCAATTTTAAATTATAACTTTCCAGGAAAAGCTGAGGATTTTTCCTCCTTTAATCCCCCTCCCTTCGGTGTTTCATTGTATCTCTTAATTTGTAATATTAATATGATTTTTGATTCTTTGTTATTTCTAATATCAACCCAGACTGGTTATCTTATCTAAACAATACGTATTATTGTACTAAAAGAATAATTTTATTTTAGAATAAATCCTATAAATAGGGTAGGTATATAAATCCCTAGAAGTAGGGATAATTCAGATATATTTAATGATGCCTTCAAACTGGAAAAATACTTATGCATTATGGCAAATAAGATGCATTCAAAATTTTAATGTTCTAGGGCTATTAGTTCTGGATAAATCTTCGTGACAAAATGTCGGATATAATAAACTGACTGCCATCATGAATAAATCATAGGTCTTGTGGTTTCATTTAGATAATGTTATGAGCCAATCAGTCTTTGGTATTTGGATATTTTATAAAGAGATTAACGCACTTTTCCACGACAACTTATTATTTAAGAAAAAACATTTTTAATGAGAAGTCAACTCCATTTGCCGTCATATTTTATCCATCGTGGACAATCAGTCTATGGTATTTGGATATTATATAAAGAGATTAACGCACTTTTTCACGACAACTTAATATTTATTAGTAAGTAGTGTGGGTTGTTTCCTTATTAAATGATTCTTATTGGAAAGTAGGGTCTAAAGGAAAAAATTATAAGCTCACTTTTGCGATATTTCGACCCCTCTTTGGGTCATCTTCAGGCTGAAAACCATATTTCGTCGGGTTAGTGCAAAAAGTCAATAAGTTACATTTTTTTTTTTTTTTTTTGAGATTTTCTTAATTGTTATTATGTAAAATACAATATATTTTCTCTGATTCTATAAAAAAAACATAATAATAAATTCAAAATAAGTAGAAAACAGTTAAAAATGTTGAAATAATTATTTGTTTACAAAGTTGCAAGTTTAAAATTTGAATATTTCAAAAAAGCCAAATGTAACTTAGTGACTTTTTGCACTAACCCGACGATTTATTGTTAGTAACTCTTATACAGTCGTTTTATTTTGTAACATAATACATAATTAAAAATGCTTATATATCTACCTGACTAGAAGATTACTATTTCATCCTTTAGTTTTTATAATGATAAATTTTCTCTAACCTAGGTGGCTATTGTCAATCTGAAATAATAAATCTCTGATATAGGGTTGGTTCATGATAAGTATTATTCAGGTTCTATTGGATTAATATTTTGTACTTACTGTTTTGATAAGTTTCCTTAAAATTTCATAGATATATCCTATGATTGTCTGTACAATTATTTGTTACAAGTCAACACTTATTATTAAAAATACTAATTAAAATTCCTAATTTTTCACCAAATACAACCTCTCAAGGCACGTCTTTGCTAATTTGATTAATTTGAATAATTTATCTAGAGTAATTAGGTGTAGATTGGTGTTTTGCTGGCCTAGAGTGACAAAACATCACATGATTGTGACCAGTAGTATGTAGTTAAAAGCTTGAATTTTGGTATTACTATGGTCATTTATGTAATTTATCATTTAAAACTTTTTGGATTAAAGATTATTTTATATTAATTTATTTAATATGCTGTAAGATCCCGGAATAAAATGTATTAAGTTCTCTGCAATCTTTTTTGTGATTAATGTTGTTTTTTTCTTTGGATATATTCAGGGCTTCTAAGAGAAGTCTTTTTTTATCATTTGTTTCTGAAATGAGAATGGTTCCTGAAAAATTCATTTCATGGCTCATCTGTTTGCAATGTATCGCAAGGGCAGTTTTATCATCCTGTGCTCTGATAACAACGACTGATTAAACGACTGTATAAGAGTTACTAACAATAAATATGGTTTTCAGCCTGAAGATGACCCAAAGAGGGGTCGAAATATCGCAAAAGTGAGCTTCTAATTTTTTTCCTTTAGACCCTACTTACCAATATTAATATTTATGAAAAACCATTTTTAATGAGAAGACAACTTCATTTGCCGTCATATTTTATCCATCGTGGACAATCAGTCTATGGTATTTGGATATTATATAAAGAGATTAACGCACTTTTCCACGACAACTTATTATTTATGAAAAATCATTATGAGAAGTCACTTGCATCGGATCAGGGTTTCCACATACTCTTATGAAACTTGAATTTTAAAATTGAAAACGAACTACATACATAATATTCATGTATTATATTATACCAAACCTAATCTGTCTTCTATAAATTTTGTCAGAGCAGTTGCCCTAGTAATCTAAGCATCAACAGTGAATATTAAAATAATAGTATAGAAGTAATAACATTAAAATTGAATTTTCTTGGATCCAAAATGTTTTTAAATTTTTTTTGGATAGTAATAGATATTAACTTAAACTATAAATTGTAAGGGTTGAAAAGGGACTGTCAAATTTATCTCCATCTTTATTTACGTATCAATTTAAATAAATATATATATTTTAAATTTAAATAACAAAATAATATAAAATTTTCTCCTTAAACTTAGTAGAATTTATTTAAACTCGTTTATCACAAGGGTTTATTTAAAATATTCACCTAAGTTTGTTTTTTATAAATTGAGAATGAAAAATGCAGTATTTTTTTCTCATTTCATTTTTTTCTTTTTTGAAATCATAAGGAGGTAATATTTTTTGTTAGTTCATTCTATTTGAAATTCTTCTACAGAACTTTATTTCCTTTTCAACTAAAAACTAAAATATTTAGGGTTGTACGAGCGTATATATGTATATATTTATAAAGGGCATTAATATAAAGTTAAATTGTCCGCCCTATTGAATCTGTTAGTTGGGGGAGTAAGGTTGGTTTTCAGGGGACCTTGGCTTGGCTCTCAGTGTCTTCCTCATTTAGAATAAAGAAAGTTGTTATAAATAACCCTCATCCATCTTTGTTCCAAAAGACGCTTTGAGATTATTATGAGGACTCGCTTAGTCTCCCAGCTGGTAGAAAACTAGCGGGAAAGTCACGATTATTCCATCTTACACAGATTTCTTTTTATTTAAATTAAGTCGTGAACATTTACCCTGTATAGCCTTCATAAAGAAACGTTTTTTTATTTCAATTGCCTCAATGCCTTCACGTTCTTTAAACCTCTTTTTTTATGGTACTTTATTTTCTCTTTGTTTTTACATTTTATTTTAACCCGGTAAAATACAATATGCAATACTTTAAAGAGAAATATTTATATTCTGAAAGAACTCAATACTTTCTGGTGATGGTTTTTATTAATAATCCCAGAAAGTTGAGACATTTTTAACAGATGATCACATCGAATATATAATTAAAGTTCTTTCCATCCTGTAATAACCTTATGTTATGTTGATCAAGACGTAAAATAATAAATAATAATCTACTAATTAGTTTGGCACATAGGCTCCTTGTGTCCTTTTTCTGGACAAACTGATGTCTGAAATGTATTTCTGTCTCGGCATTTTTGAATTCAGAGACAAAATAAAATTTTGTTCCTTAGAACCATCACAATACTAACAATATCTTTAATAATTTTGGAAGTTTAAAATGATACTGAATATAAATCTCATTATATCTAATTTAATTAATTTATTATTAAATATAATTATAAAGTATTAAACAGGTGGTTGTTTAAATTTTTTTTCCAACATTTCGAGTACTCAATATTTTCCAGGAATTAAATATATGGTTAAATTTGTATTTGATTGGAATAAAATTAGGATTTTTTTTAAATAAAAATCGTTGGAACCCTTATCTTAAGCTTGCCGAAGGTAATGGAAGCATAGTTTTAAAGAAAGATATATTATTATGTGTCTGATTTAAAAAAATTCCAGATCATTAAACCGTTCCACACACCATGGGAACATTTTTGGATTTATGTCTGCCTTTCGGTCTTTCCATCAGCAACATTTATTATTTAGAGACATTATTTTGACCCTTAAATTCAACAGATTGAGGAACACTGGCAGTGAAAACACATTTCAGGATGAAACTGCGTAAACAGGTTTCAATTCACTCTGGGAGGTTCATCTAAAGCAGTGGTTCTTAACCTTTTGGTAACCACGGCCCCCTTAAAATCTCCAAATATATAATATATATAGTACCTAAATACCTTTCAAGGCCCCCTGGGGGGCCGCGGCCCCCCGGTTAAGAACCACTGATCTAAAGGACTCAATCTCGATGTACATCAAGTGAAATAGTTTGATTTTTTTTTGCATAACTCTAAATTGAAAATTCTTACACAGAAATTTTGGTCTCATGTCTATCTGTCTGACAACTTTTTTCGAACCAACATATCGTAAAAGCTATTCGTCTGACTTTAGTGAAATTTGGGAGGTAGATCAAAATAAATTTGCCCATTGTTGATCTTATGTATGTTTTAACATTTGGCACCCACTGGTTTTTCTCTTCCACTTGCACAAAGTACTTTTTATAAAAGTCTTTAAAAGTGCTCATCTGGTTTTTAAAACATTTGGATGGTTTATCAAATGTAGCCCACAGAATGGTCCTATAATTATTTCATCCATCTTAATATTTGCTAAATTGATACTTTTATTCTTGCAAAATATCAAAATAGTTTTGACAGATTTTAAAAAATGGGGAAAACTTAAATAAATAACTTAATCATCATTAAAGAACTCGAGGAAATTGTATGGAACACTAATTGGCAGACTATTTTTTAATAATTTGACATCTAACGTTTTAATGGCTTAAATAAGATGTCGGTGAAACTTTACTAAAGTCAATAGTTGCTTAAACCGAATTTATATAGTAAACATAAATATATATTTGAGAGAATGTGTTAAGAAAGTTTAATTGGCACGTAAAGTAAAGTAAGTTAGTTAAGTCTAATTAGAGGTCTGACCTAGTTCCAATATTACCCACAGAGGGTATGTTCTTATAATGCTACCTGCTACCTATATCAAATTTATGATCAGCCAATATAGAACCTTATAATAGGGCACTTCATTTTATAACGTTCTTAAGTTAAGCTTCTTTATTACCTTTTTACCTGCATATACACACCAACATCATTTTTTCCTTTACATCAAAGAACTTACACGTAATAATGAAACTGTA
This sequence comes from Gerris lacustris, assembly GCA_951217055.1. Taxonomy (NCBI): domain Eukaryota; kingdom Metazoa; phylum Arthropoda; class Insecta; order Hemiptera; family Gerridae; genus Gerris; species Gerris lacustris. The sequence continues at coordinate 45,224,919 of OX578276.1, forward strand.
TATCAGAACAATGAAGCTATTCTAAATTTAAATATTTGTCTGGCAAACTTTCTTATTATTTATAAAATAAGATATAGATAGTAATAAAGAATTTAAACCCTATATAATTTAATTTAATTATATATTGTTAAAAATATTAATGAAGGGTTTAACAGAGATGATAGTTTACATTATTCTCATCTAAATCAGATTTATTTTCATTAATATCTCGGAAAGTAGATTTTTGCAGCAAAAACTACTTATGTCGTTAGATTCTTTAATCTCACTTATAGATTTTATAGATTTTTTAATATATTTATAATAGATAGATAGATAATAGATTTTTTAATGGATGAGTCTATGAATTTTTAAAAATAATTTTGTTATTTCGCCTCGTAGAATTACTTTTCTGAATATATGTATAGTAAATTTTATCAAAATAAATCTACCGGTGCGTCTTGTTTTTTAATATAAAATGAATGCTTGGAGTCTAAACTGTCGATAATATTTGCCATAAATTATCAGAAAAAATCACACCTCAAGGCAAAATCAAAAGAGATCTAAATTGTGATGGACAAACTTTTTTTTATGGATTTACCTGTTTTAAGGTCCCCGAATCACAAAAAGTAGGTTTTGAAAATGCTTTTCTGCTGTCTGTTGAATGTGCATCCGCGTAGGCGCTCAAAAAGAAATTTGACGTACGAATTTATAAAAATATTAATTCTAGGCGAAAACAAGATTTATTAAGTCTACTATAACCATAGAGGACTTCGGATCCGACGATTTCGATAAAAAAAAAAAAAAAAAAAAAAAAAAAATTGTAGGGTAGGGCGGGGCTAGTTGAGCATAGGGGCAAGTTGGGCAATTTAAATATGTCTAAAACTACGCATGTCACAAAAATATTTCAAATGATGGAAAGATGGGGACGAAGAAGGAGAACGCATCGCGTGACCTTCAGTTGCCCTAAGACAATCGAGAAAGATGACAGACACTTTTTTAAATTTTCTTAGTAAAAAGTAAAAAAACCGAGGACCGCCATTTTTCTCCTAGACTCGTACTAAAACAACCGTCTGCAATCACGTAAGTGTTTATATTTTATGTATTTATTGTACTTTTGACTATACTTAGTTATTTAGTCCTAAGTCTACCCGTTTTTTTCATAACTTAACTTTTTATCTTATAAGTCTAGTCGGGGCTAGTTGGGCAGGCTTGCTCAACTTGCCCCACTCTTATACTACGACAAAAAGTTAAATGTTTATTTTTTATTTTTACAACTACTAAGCAGACTCTGGCAGACGGCTAAATAGGTATGCCTTTTTATACTTTGTAATAACAATTTGTATAATAATTGTATTTATAATTTTGAAATTATTAATAAAAAAAAGAAAAAGTTAAATGTCTTGCATTTCATTTTAGGATGCGGACATATAAACGAGTCAACAGTCAAGTGAAGCTGCAAAATCTGTGTGGCCGGGTACAAGAGCATGAACGCAGCTGCAAAAGAATTTAACGTAAAACGAATGACTCTCACAAGATGACTGATGATAAACCCTGCATCAATATTTTTACATTACTAACCTCGAATGTTTATATTGTTTTTATATTTACATTTTTTTTATCCTTAAAAATTAATAATAAAGCATAATTTTAAGTACTATGAGTGTAATAATATCCAATGATAAATAATAAGTTATGTCGTAAAAGTGTGTTAAATTTGCTTCAGATTTGTTTGATGTTGTTTCTGTACCTACATTAGAGATAGAACTTAAAAAATATATATTTGATTATCAACTGAAGTATTACTGTAGTTTTGAGCAATTTCCACATCACTATTAACCTATTCTTTCCATTGCCCAACTTGCCCCATGCCCTTGCTCAACTTACCCCTACTATGGGGCAGGTTGAGCAAGTAGGAAGTTTCTCGCATTAATGATAATAGTTTCTAAACCAAATCTTAAATAGTTTTATTTTCTGAATACATTTAAAGAAGGGTAAATTACTTATCAAACGTTGAAGGAATCAAGTAAATCGGATGTACCGTTTAGGAGTTATTATAGATTATATAAAAAATTGCTCAACTAGCCCCGCCCTACCCTACTGCATTGAAGCGAACGTAAGCGAGCTTCTTACATTCTGTCATCATCATTCTGACATGTTCTTACATGTCTGTCTATCAGTAAAGTTTGCGTGTCAAACGATAACTTGAGTAATGGTTGACAAAATTAGTTGAAACTTGGTATTCATGTTACAATTACTAATGCTCAGGCTAAGTTCGTTGGAAAGCGTCATCCTTCAAAGAGTTCGATCGCAACGCTCGCGTAAACGTAAGCTTCAAATGTAAAATTGGAATTTCAGGATGGGAAACCATTCGATCATCACCTATTTGATGAGACTAACATTTTAACAAATCATTTTTTTAACAGCGACTCCGCTAAGAAGTGATAACGATCTTAAAACTATTAAAGCGGACCTAAACGTTAAAAATAGAGAAAACAACATTTTCACCAATATCTGACATTCTAACGTATCGTTTTTTTATAAAACTTCACTTGAATCATCTTAATGTTCTGTCAAAACATGCATGTAAAATTTTATCCAGGATCCAAGCAGAAGTTTTTGTATTGTGTAGTGATACATTTGATAATAGTTTAAATGAAGTAGGCCGGGGCTTGACTAAGGAATAGTCCTGTTCCCTCATTGCACGGCTCATTACTACAATCATCTCTTTAAATGTGAACTCATCATGATTAACTATTTTCTTTGTACTCAATATTTATTCTATTATGCTCTCTTCAATGAAACAGCCACACGATGCCTAGTGTAGTAATAGTTTTATTAAAAATCGAACCATATAAGTCCTTCCCGGGAAATACTAGTTGCTGAGAAAATAGCGAGAGGTTGGGTTCGATTCCCTGCAAGTAATAAATTATTTCGACTGTAAATTTTAGTAAGATGTAGTTATCATTAAATGAACTACAAAAAATTGAAACAACTAACAAATGGAAAATGTCAGTCGAAGTTATAATATATTCGCAAATAAGAAAGTTTAGTTCGAGTAGTACGGAACAGATATTTTTCTTATAAAGTTCTTAGTTCCACAAGTTAGTTCTTAAGAATTTTGCCGTGTCGTAAGGTTAAAAGAACTGGACCGTGTCAGTTTATACAGTTTGCCAACTTCACTCTTAAATATTTTTCATTTTTTTTATCCATGATAAACAAATATCCTTGGAAAAAATATATATATATTTTTTTGTTAAATAATATTATGTAAAACTATAAAAATGCGGTCAACTTCAAAGGATTTCACACAAAAAAACTTTTTTTAAAGACTCATTTTAAAGTTTCTTCCCTAGAAATTAAAAAAATATATATTGAAAAGAAGTCCTAAATTCTTTTTTAAAAACAAACTTAAGAACCGGCTCCAAAACGAGAACCCATATACCTTCCTTTTTAATTAAGAAGGTTACGATCAGCTTAAAAAATATTACTCCCCAGAAAAATAAACCATACCCTAGAGTTGAACAAAGAAACCGCTGAGAGTTGGCGAAACTAAATTATGGGTAATTAAAGGAACCATCACTAACATTTTAGTACTAAAATTGCCAAAATAAGCTAAAAGAATGTTAGAAGATGAAATTTTTTCGTTATTTATTGTCAGATAAGTATTAGTTAAGAGCCTTTGTAACTAAGATTTAGAAACATTCGTAATCATTAACTAACTCTTTAAGTCAGCCTCAGATTTATAGAAAATAATAACAAAACCAAAATTGCTCCCTGAATTCTGAAAGATATTTCACTAGCAATTTTTGAATCCTGAGGCAAGAAAATCTTTCCCCAGAATAATCACAATACCCAGAATAAACTGGGGCTATATATGCGGGCTACTTTCAACAAATTATCTAATTTTCATTAAAATCGGACGAGTATTTTTAAGATGGGTTGGTTCGTAAAAATATGAGTGACAGTGACAGACAGACAGACACGGAACCCAAAATTTTCCCTGTAGTCTGAAACAAATTTCTGAAATTAAAGACAACAAATTTTCGTTTTCTTGAGAACGATTACATAGCATCCGTTACCTTCGATAAACTCGAAGGCAATATATAATAATGATTTATAAGCAGAAGATAAATTATTATTTACCAAACCTTTTTTAAGTGAGAAATGACGGACTAAGACCAACAAAAGTAATTACATTTAAAAAAACCAGAAAAATAATTAAAACAAATATAATATCTGAAATATAAATAGTCTTTTTGGGTGATTAATTTAATTTTGCTTCTAACTCTAACTAAATAAAATGAATTTAATTCCTAACTTTATACAATTAAATCATAAGTCTAATATTTTATCTTAAATAATTTTAAAAGGCGAACCCAAATTCCAATTGTAGCTGTTCATGTTACCCTGACATTTCATGTTTATTAATTTAAGTTTTTTAACTAAAGAAATTAAAGTAAAAATGAGCAAACGAAAATCTAATTCACTGATGGAAAGTTTCATTTAATATATATATATATATATATATATATATATATATATATGGGTCATTTTCAAAAAAATGTACCTTTTCTGTACAATTTTATTGTAACTAAAAAAAATCATATTAATGAAAAATAAAAAAACCTTTAGGTTTACTGATCTGATGTCTGTCTATTATTGTGTTAATCAGGGTCATTTTATGGCGTATAAGGTGAAAATTTCTTGCTTCAAAAAATTTTGATATTAAAAATTGTAATGAGTGTTACGTCCCACAGTAGTTTTGATAACATGTAATGTCATTTTTATACATTTTTTTCATAAGTTTTTTTTCAATATAATTTTTTTTTTTAACCAATAAAATATCCAAGTTTATATAAATGGGATAGGAAAAAATAAAACTTTAGTACAAAACGAAACAAATATATTTATATGTATGTCCCAAGGGTTTAGTAATGAGTGTTACCGATAAGAGTTGGCAGAATTAGAGGGTGAGTATGAAAGAAAGAAGGAGGAATTAGGGTTTGTTTATGTTAAGAAGACATTTAAGTCAGTAATCAACAACTTTTTGGATTGATAGCACTTTATTCTTCTCTACAATTAATATTTCACTAAAAAAAAATGGTGAGTATTTTTATTCATTGTAATGAGTGTTACCATCATTTTTTGTAGTTGTAAACAACATTTATTTATGTTATTAATATAGTTTAGTAGTTATTAATTAATATAATAAGTACACATTAAATTGGTTTAATTAAGAAACATAGTTTCTGAGGAAAGATTTTTTAAAGTTAAAAATGTAATGAGTGTTACCTGTAATGAGTGTTACTATACTGTTATTTCTACAATACTGTATATTTTAAAACTTAAAAAAAATGATTGAGTTTAATGTTTTTACAAAAAATAAATTTGCCGCATGTAAAAAAAATTGTAAATAAAAGTTTAATGTTTAAAGTTTGTGTTAAAATTAAATTTTTTCTAGGTCCAATATATAAATGTGTAATGAGTGTTACCATAATGTAATGAGTGTTTCTTGAATAAAAACAAATTCTTATGAGTAGCCGTGTGCAACTATTTTTTTAATAAAGAAAAAATATGTTTTCTTCTTCTTTATAATAACAACTTTTATTACAATGCACTGAAAACGTATCCTTTACATTTTTGAAGCTTTGAGGAAACATTAAAAGATAATAAATGTAACACTCATTACTTTTTTTTAAAAATTGCAAATATTTTAGGTCTAAAAAATATTTCTGGTGGGATGAAAGAGAATATTTACGTCTAATATACAATTTAGTAACGTTTCATAAAAACTGAGAAATAAAATCTAAAAAAAATACCGTTTTTATGATAGTAACACTCATTACGTCAAAAATGTGATTTTTTATGTATATATGTTTATATAATGTAAATGAATTTGAAAACTGACTGTTCTTAAACTAAAATGTCATCCTAAGTCGCTGATGTGTCAGAATAATCAATATTATCATGTCTAAGGCTTGTTAATTTTCTATAAAGTAGCCAAATTGATTTCCCTAAACGTACATTTTATTTTAATTTAAATCAAATTATAATTATTATTAACTACGGGAAACAGACAGTGAAAAATACACTCCTGTGCCGGGATTTGAACCACGGGCCTCTATATTTCCAGTATAGCGCTCTTCCATCTAAGCTACGCAGGAGAATGATTTTTCTCCTGCGTAGCTTAGATGGAAGAGCGCTATACTGGAAATATAGAGGCCCGTGGTTCAAATCCCGGCACAGGAGTGTATTTTTCACTGTCTGTTTCCCGTAGTTAATAATAATTATAATTTGATTTAAATTAAAATTTAACTTTCCGTAGTATGAAAACTACCAAAAACTTAAAAATTGAATTTCGAATTGATTGTACAAGGTACAGGTACTAATTGAGTACTTTATAATTATAAGCGTTAATTCTTGATTTAGTTCTAATGTCATAAAATTTGACTGTCTAAATGTATATGAATATTGAAAGCTTGGATTCGGGACTAGTTATCGATTACGGTAGTGAAAAATCATTCTCCTGCGTAGCTTAGATGGAAGAGCGCTATACTGGAAATATAGAGGCCCGTGGTTCAAATCCCGGCACAGGAGTGTATTTTTCACTGTCTGTTTCCCGTAGTTAATAATAATTATAATTTGATTTAAATTAAAATTTAACTTTCCGTAGTATGAAAACTACCAAAAACTTAAAAATTGAATTTCGAATTGATTGTACAAGGTACAGGTACTAATTGAGTACTTTATAATTATAAGCGTTAATTCTTGATTTAGTTCTAATGTCATAAAATTTGACTGTCTAAATGTATATGAATATTGAAAGCTTGGATTCGGGACTAGTTATCGATTACGGTAGTGAAAAATCATTCTCCTGCGTAGCTTAGATGGAAGAGCGCTATACTGGAAATATAGAGGCCCGTGGTTCAAATCCCGGCACAGGAGTGTATTTTTCACTGTCTGTTTCCCGTAGTTAATAATAATTATAATTTGATTTAAATTAAAATTTAACTTTCCGTAGTATGAAAACTACCAAAAACTTAAAAATTGAATTTCGAATTGATTGTACAAGGTACAGGTACTAATTGAGTACTTTATAATTATAAGCGTTAATTCTTGATTTAGTTCTAATGTCATAAAATTTGACTGTCTAAATGTATATGAATATTGAAAGCTTGGATTCGGGACTAGTTATCGATTACGGTAGTGAAAAATCATTCTCCTGCGTAGCTTAGATGGAAGAGCGCTATACTGGAAATATAGAGGCCCGTGGTTCAAATCCCGGCACAGGAGTGTATTTTTCACTGTCTGTTTCCCGTAGTTAATAATAATTATAATTTGATTTAAATTAAAATTTAACTTTCCGTAGTATGAAAACTACCAAAAACTTAAAAATTGAATTTCGAATTGATTGTACAAGGTACAGGTACTAATTGAGTACTTTATAATTATAAGCGTTAATTCTTGATTTAGTTCTAATGTCATAAAATTTGACTGTTTAAATGTATATGAATATTGAAAGCTTGGATTCGGGACTAGTTATCGATTACGGTAGTGAAAAATCATTCTCCTGCGTAGCTTAGATGGAAGAGCGCTATACTGGAAATATAGAGGCCCGTGGTTCAAATCCCGGCACAGGAGTGTATTTTTCACTGTCTGTTTCCCGTAGTTAATAATAATTATAATTTGATTTAAATTAAAATTTAACTTTCCGTAGTATGAAAACTACCAAAAACTTAAAAATTGAATTTCGAATTGATTGTACAAGGTACAGGTACTAATTGAGTACTTTATAATTATAAGCGTTAATTCTTGATTTAGTTCTAATGTCATAAAATTTGACTGTCTAAATGTATATGAATATTGAAAGCTTGGATTCGGGACTAGTTATCGATTACGGTAGTGAAAAATCATTCTCCTGCGTAGCTTAGATGGAAGAGCGCTATACTGGAAATATAGAGGCCCGTGGTTCAAATCCCGGCACAGGAGTGTATTTTTCACTGTCTGTTTCCCGTAGTTAATAATAATTATAATTTGATTTAAATTAAAATTTAACTTTCCGTAGTATGAAAACTACCAAAAACTTAAAAATTGAATTTCGAATTGATTGTACAAGGTACAGGTACTAATTGAGTACTTTATAATTATAAGCGTTAATTCTTGATTTAGTTCTAATGTCATAAAATTTGACTGTCTAAATGTATATGAATATTGAAAGCTTGGATTCGGGACTAGTTATCGATTACGGTAGTGAAAAATCATTCTCCTGCGTAGCTTAGATGGAAGAGCGCTATACTGGAAATATAGAGGCCCGTGGTTCAAATCCCGGCACAGGAGTGTATTTTTCACTGTCTGTTTCCCGTAGTTAATAATAATTATAATTTGATTTAAATTAAAATTTAACTTTCCGTAGTATGAAAACTACCAAAAACTTAAAAATTGAATTTCGAATTGATTGTACAAGGTACAGGTACTAATTGAGTACTTTATAATTATAAGCGTTAATTCTTGATTTAGTTCTAATGTCATAAAATTTGACTGTCTAAATGTATATGAATATTGAAAGCTTGGATTCGGGACTAGTTATCGATTACGGTAGTGAAAAATCATTCTCCTGCGTAGCTTAGATGGAAGAGCGCTATACTGGAAATATAGAGGCCCGTGGTTCAAATCCCGGCACAGGAGTGTATTTTTCACTGTCTGTTTCCCGTAGTTAATAATAATTATAATTTGATTTAAATTAAAATTTAACTTTCCGTAGTATGAAAACTACCAAAAACTTAAAAATTGAATTTCGAATTGATTGTACAAGGTACAGGTACTAATTGAGTACTTTATAATTATAAGCGTTAATTCTTGATTTAGTTCTAATGTCATAAAATTTGACTGTCTAAATGTATATGAATATTGAAAGCTTGGATTCGGGACTAGTTATCGATTACGGTAGTGAAAAATCATTCTCCTGCGTAGCTTAGATGGAAGAGCGCTATACTGGAAATATAGAGGCCCGTGGTTCAAATCCCGGCACAGGAGTGTATTTTTCACTGTCTGTTTCCCGTAGTTAATAATAATTATAATTTGATTTAAATTAAAATTTAACTTTCCGTAGTATGAAAACTACCAAAAACTTAAAAATTGAATTTCGAATTGATTGTACAAGGTACAGGTACTAATTGAGTACTTTATAATTATAAGCGTTAATTCTTGATTTAGTTCTAATGTCATAAAATTTGACTGTCTAAATGTATATGAATATTGAAAGCTTGGATTCGGGACTAGTTATCGATTACGGTAGTGAAAAATCATTCTCCTGCGTAGCTTAGATGGAAGAGCGCTATACTGGAAATATAGAGGCCCGTGGTTCAAATCCCGGCACAGGAGTGTATTTTTCACTGTCTGTTTCCCGTAGTTAATAATAATTATAATTTGATTTAAATTAAAATTTAACTTTCCGTAGTATGAAAACTACCAAAAACTTAAAAATTGAATTTCGAATTGATTGTACAAGGTACAGGTACTAATTGAGTACTTTATAATTATAAGCGTTAATTCTTGATTTAGTTCTAATGTCATAAAATTTGACTGTCTAAATGTATATGAATATTGAAAGCTTGGATTCGGGACTAGTTATCGATTACGGTAGTGAAAAATCATTCTCCTGCGTAGCTTAGATGGAAGAGCGCTATACTGGAAATATAGAGGCCCGTGGTTCAAATCCCGGCACAGGAGTGTATTTTTCACTGTCTGTTTCCCGTAGTTAATAATAATTATAATTTGATTTAAATTAAAATTTAACTTTCCGTAGTATGAAAACTACCAAAAACTTAAAAATTGAATTTCGAATTGATTGTACAAGGTACAGGTACTAATTGAGTACTTTATAATTATAAGCGTTAATTCTTGATTTAGTTCTAATGTCATAAAATTTGACTGTCTAAATGTATATGAATATTGAAAGCTTGGATTCGGGACTAGTTATCGATTACGGTAGTGAAAAATCATTCTCCTGCGTAGCTTAGATGGAAGAGCGCTATACTGGAAATATAGAGGCCCGTGGTTCAAATCCCGGCACAGGAGTGTATTTTTCACTGTCTGTTTCCCGTAGTTAATAATAATTATAATTTGATTTAAATTAAAATTTAACTTTCCGTAGTATGAAAACTACCAAAAACTTAAAAATTGAAGTACATTTTATTTTAAAATGACCCATATATATATATATATATATATATATATATATATATATATATATATATATATATATATATATATATATATATATATATATATATATATATATAAATGTATAACATAACGATAATAACAAACATATTTCGACATCATTAGGAAAATTGGCTTTTGATTTTCTTACTCCTTTCGATATTAATGTAATTATATAATGGTGTGTATATAAATGAAATTTATATTAAGTTGAGTGATTTTTTTTTGTAATAGAATGATTTTTTTTTTTTAAATCTTTATCGTTATGTGAAGAACCTATAGGTATATATAACATATATTTGATACAAATAGAAAAAAAAATAGAGTTTGAAAAAATACAGGAGTCTTTCTGCAAATACCTAAATTGCCTTAATGCGCTTTCAACTTGTGGATTAAGTCGGTCTTCTGTAACCCAGCATCTGGCTTAAGTTACTAGCTGGATTCCCGTGCTTCGCTTTGGAGTGTAATTGTTAATCATATTCGTAGTATATTACCTTTATTCTATATTATGCTTAATCTTATTAAGGCCTTTAGGCTAATAATAACTTCATTTCACTCTACTTTTGCAATATTTCACCTCCTTTGAGGCAACTTCAGGTTTAATAGAAGATTTTTCAAATTTTCTTTCTCATATCTACATTAACTGGAATATAATTTTTTTATCAAAATGACTTTCATTAATTAATATAAACCATATAACAATATACTCAACACTTACATTAATGTATTTTGTTGTGTTATTTTTTATTATATATTTTATTATAAAGCCATCAACTTTATAAACTTCCGTGGAGAATATTTAGATGCCACAGGGACACCTCTCCCCTCATATATCATAATATATTATTTTTCAAATTCCCTAATTTTTATTCTATTCCGACTATTGGAGAAGCATTTTAAATTTTCCGAGAAAATATGAGGTTTTCAATCCCTGAGTTAATATTAGAAACATCTTTCATTAATACATACTAAAGTACTATAGAAAAGCGTTTCTCAATTATTAACCTCCTATTTCAGAAGATCAGTCTAGGCTTAATTACCTTAGAGATCAAATTTAAAAAAATCCCATTTCAGGAAAATTGCCAAACTATTAAAATTAGTTTATTTAATGTTTCCAAGAAGTTATGATGATAGATTATGTTGGTGGAGGACTTGGTTTTATAATCGTAATAAACCACCATCTAACATCAAAATGGCCGATCGGAAAACCCTTTCTCATAAGTTGTTTATGTCATAAAAGGAAGCTACCTTCAAAGTTCAAGGTTCTATTATAGTAATTGGATTCGGAGATATTATTATGTCCAATTTTAAAATCAAATGACCACCAAATAGAGGTCAAATCAAGGTCAAACGATTTCTTAGCAAGCACTTAACGGCTAAGAGATACAAATTTTATGGTCAGATCCAGTGGTTCCAGAGCCGTCGTGACAAATCAGTCAGTCAGTGGTATTTGGATTTTATACAATATAGATACAGATAGATTTCACTAGCGCACATTTTCTTCTCTGGATTTATTTAATGTTTGAAAATAATTATTATGATTGCTATAGTATTCTCACATAGATCTTCTGACAAATTAAGAGAAGTTAAACTTTTTCACATATTATTCTCTTTCTTTCATTATGGTCAAAAATGCCTTATTTTTAGGGTTTCGAGGTCATCCTCGAAACCCTTCGTCTGTCCGTCCGTCGCATCTTGGATTATATTTCCTGACCCATTGTATCTAGAGATCAACAAGCAATTGCGAACTGATCGAAATATTTTTCGTAATTTTTGAGTGGGGTATCATTTTAAAGGTACTGAAATGTAGATCACAAATATATATCAACTTTCCAAAATGGCGGCCATTTTACCCCCGAAATTAAAAATAATAATATCCCCCCCCCCGCTATCCCATAAGGAAAGGTCTTAATAAACAGGTGAAGTGTGTGCTAGTCAGCACACAGCGAGGGTCCGTAGACAACCCTGTATAGTTTAAGTAGTACCCTATTGATGGTGTTTTTTAAAATGCTAAAAAGCTTACATTGAACTATCCTATGGGTCTGATATTCTCAAAACACATAAACAAACTTCTGATGAAGTATTTTTTTTGCCACTGAACCGGACTACAACCATATAAATACCTCGAAAAGACCATAGTTATAAAAAACGTATTTTGTCAATAATATTATTTTAGAAATTTCCAAAAACTGGTATCTTTACTTTTGGTCGACGAATGTTCAGGAATTTTTTCAGATTTTTTGCACTTCACATAATCCAGATAGAGGAGGGGGGGGGGGGGGGGGGCACGTTTCACACCCACTTCAAACTTGCCTACGCTCGCCCTATCAAAGTTATAAAATAAAAATTATATATTTTTGTAATCTGCTCGACGTACCCTTTCATATGATACCCCTCACGGTGTCGAAAAAAAATGTAAAATTTTTAACCCTTAAGTTTTTTTACCCTAATTTTTTTTAAAATTTTTTTTGTTAAGTCGCTATATTTTTAATATATGTGAGCAGATACAAGACACATACATGCCAAATTTCAAAGTGATCGGAAGAAAGGTGTAGCCGTGAGAGCAGGCGAGAGGACGGACGGACAGACACACGCAGGAAAATATAAGGGTCCTTGGTTTTGCCTACGGACCCTAAAAATGAGGAAAAATACATAAATATACTTCTCTGTGGGCCAATGATGTTTTTAGGAGTTAATATACCTATATTAAAGTCAAATTTTAGGTGTCTTAACTATGGTGACCCAATTTTTTTTTTAATCTTTGAGGGGGTATTATTTTAAAGGTATTGAAATGTAAATCACGTATATACATCGTGGTTCCAAAATGGTGGCCATTTTATCCCTAAAAGGATACCTAAGATGCTAAAGGATAATATGCACACCCTGTTCCTCCATAGTGCAACTTTTTATACATATTTTAGTAAGAAAACAAAATAATGTAGGAAATATGATTTTTTATGTTCAAAGAAACCCTTTTAGAAGCTTACTGCAAGTACTTGTCAGATTTTTTTTTATCATTCCGATTCAATTTAATCTTTGTACAGTATTTTGATATCCGAGCAAACTAAAGAACCAGTATACATTTTTTTTTGCTTATTATTAGTTCACATTTTGGTTTCCACATACCCTAAAACCTGGGCTTGTCCCGTGAAATATATATGCATTGTTCCATTCCTGACATTTTGAAGGTTAGAACGCTGTCAAGTCTTTATGTATAATTTATAGCAGTTGAGATCAAATCCAGTACCTAGAATGTAGGTATTTAACATCGCTATTTAATTAGAGCAAGGGTTAGTTGTAATTTACAAGGTTAAAATAGGTTAAACAACAAATTCAATGTTACTTTAAATACAAATAATATACCATGCAAAACCAAGTATAGCATTAAGACAATTTGCTTATCGACGGTTACGAAAGTTAGGCCAGTTATATTTCATTGTTTAACTATATTTAGAAGTCAGTTGAGCCATTCTAACGATCCTCTTGGAAATCTAAATTAAATTGAATTGTAAATTTAAAATGATATAGCTGGTGGAGTATAATTAATAGCTACTATGTAAAGCATTTTCTTCACCGTCGTTTAGGGGCAAAATGTCCCTAGCTGTCTAATATATTCTAAGAAAGCAAATAAAATATCCTTTTAGAATGAATTTATTCTTCAAAAAGGTATTTATTCATTTAATATATTATTATTACAATGTGTTATAAAAGATTACTTTTATATGAAGGTTATAAATACAATAGTTTTCCTAAAATTATCCAAAATATATGTATAGAGATGAAGCATTGTGAAGAGTTGTTCGATCTGAAAACTAAATCAATGTCAATGATAATAATAATATAAACTTTATTGAATAAACATATAAATATAAATAAATTAAATTAATATAATATAATCATTTTCTGGTGACTAACAATCCCAGTTTCGAGCTTCTAATAAGCTCCTTCCTTGGGGAAATAATTGTAATTTTGAACATTACAGTTTTCATGTGACAACAGGTAAGAGTTCGGGAAAACAGTTCCAACAAAAACCCCAAACACAAGGATTCAAACAGTAACTAAAACTTACGACTAGATAAAAATAGACAGGAAAACAAAACAAAAACAACATAACTAAATAACATGCGTTAAAGAACAACTATGGACAATAATAACAAAACATTTTGGTAACTATTCATTAAATAATGTGACTAGATAATTTTTAACTTTGGACTAGATTATTATTTATTGTTTATTGAGGTATTTTATAGCAAAATGTGTTTCAGTCTTTGATCAATATCAATGAAATTTGGTATTTACAACAAGAAAGCTCGTATCTTGATGAAAAATCTAAACATGAATTTCATCTTTAAATTTAAGGTGCTACTCTCCAAAAACTATATAAATAAAAAAATCAAGAAAAAATATGAATAATTTTCCTTCAATACGGTTCTGACGATTTGAATGCCATTATTGATAAAATTATATCCATTTAAAATACCGATGAAATCGTGTAAGTCGTTTTCCCGGGGAAAAAAATGTATCAGAGCTAATGGTGCACAAATACAGGGTTTGAGATATCCACTCCTAAAAATTAAAGATACCCACATCTAGATATTTAAAAGAAAATAGATAAATAAATTATTATAACTTTTTTGTGTCAATCTGTAAATCTCTATGACCCCTGGACTTCAAGAATAATTAGAGTTGGTACTCCTGATATATAGACCATTAATACGTCTATCAAAGTCAACCAAACCACAGTTTTGATAACAACGTAGCAGTACATGGGCCATTAGGCATCAAAGGCCTATAGTAGTATGATAGCACATCTTATGCTTAATAACACCTATTTTAACTAAATTTGTTTTTAGTAATAATTGTGGTTTGGCATTAATTTTTTTTCCCCGAAAAATGTATTTTGTTATAAGGTTAAAGCATTGTTTTTTAAACATAATTAATGGCAGCTTCTTTTATGGTTAATTTTTAAGTTAAGTTTATAGCCCCAAGAGTATTAAGACAAGTTAAAAGTTTATTTAATGTATGAAATTTATTATTGTGTTGCCAAGATTTAACGTTTGCAGATTCTCTACTACATGCAAAGCATAAATAAATTTAACGATTAACTTTTTAGGGGAAAATCTATTGAAAAGATGTCTGTTTATAGTAAAAGCATAATTGTTTGGAAATTTAGTTGGCACTCTCTGTTGTAGTTGTGTTGTTCGAACTTGTGGGAGCGTCACCAACAAAACATTTTTTAGTTTCCCTTGCCAAGTTCCGTGTTTATTATAGGAACGGTGAACAAGTCAAATATATATGCTGGACGTTTAACAATATAACTCCGTATCTCTCCTACGCCATCAACAATAATATAACACTCTCTCTTTCATCCACTTTCCTTTTTCCTCTCTTTTACATTATTTATTTTTAGTTTGTGCTCTGTCCACATTGTTAACCTTGTATCGGGTTTAAGCGCCACTGTCGCTTCCCCTACTCTCTCTAACTAGATCTCCTTCTCATGTCTCATGTTATAATCCAGTATCATCGCGGAAGTCAAATATTCAATGCCAAGGTCTTTTTTCGAGTTCTTTTATTTTATTCCCGAACCTTCTCTTTGATTTCTTTTTTTTTTATTCTTTACAGCTCTCGTTCCCGCCAAAACATTTTAGCTTTATTTTTTATTCACTCACAACACGATTCGGTTGTTTGCGGTTTTTTATTTGTTTCACACACCCCTCCTTGTTTGTTCATGTCTCTCTAACTCTTCCTGTTAGTGACGCATTTTTAGATCATTTTCGCTCTATTTATTTATTTTTCTCTCCCTAATCTTCAGTTTTATTATTTCATGGGTTTTTTTTCTTTGCGGCTTGTTACTCTTTCTTCCGTCCTCTTCCCTTGTCACTATTTAATCTCCCCAGACATAATATTTCATAAATTTATTCTTCCTATTCGTGATGAATTAAAACCATATGCATGAAATTCTTGTTTTTAACAGGCCTATTTTTAAAGGAACTTACGTCATCGCTCAATCCATTTTTTAAATTGTTCTTTGCTTATTTCACGATCTTTACTACTCCATAACAATAATATTTAATGGCACTATAAAAAATAAAAACCACTTCATTATATATGGATAGTTCTTCCGGTTTTTTTAAAATAGATTTTTGGGTTTTAGAACTATTACGAGTTTTGGAATATTTATTGAATCCTTTATATTAGTTGAGATTTATTTTGTGTGTTTGTGGGTGCCTTTTTTCAAAATCTTAGGAGGGCTAATTAACCCTCATCCAGTCGGCTAGCAAATAGACTCTATGTACCAATTCAAAAAAATTCTTTCAAATTTTAGGGTCACCCAACCTAACAAACATATACTGATTAACAACGTTGCTTATAAAAACTCAATTACTGTATTTGTTATTTTCAAATCGTGTTCATATAAAAAAAAACTTGTCCATGACTCACACATCGAAAATACATAAATATAAAGGATTTACAAGAGAAACTTAGTTTTTATGGAATTGTATTATTTGTAACCCACATTATCCTTTAGTAAATTTAGGGTATTGAAAAATAACTTATAAGTAGATAGAACAGTTGAGTACCTTCATTATGTTTATAAAGGCAATTTAATCAGAGATAGATTACATGCAAGGATAGTGTATACACCGTCCTTGGATTACATGTATATGGAACAATTAGGTACGTCTTAAAACTTGTAGAAAGAGTATTCCTTACTTAACAGGTATTTTACTGCAAAAAATGTATTAGGTCATCATTATGATATAATAATTTTAGGGCATAAAGCCTTCTGACCATTTAGCCAAAAAGGGTTCTAGTTCCACCCCATTTATACCAGAACCAGTTGTTTTGGTGTGCCACCGTGTGAAGTGAAAAATTCTGTAAGATCTTTCATGAATTATCTTTATAAAATATGGAACATTGCTTAAAGTATATGACATTCTATAAAATGATCCGGGAACTGTTTCAGCATCTTATTTCTTGCTTTCACACAAAAAAGAGTTCTTGTCATATTTTGACAGAAATTATACTTTCGGCATCTACATTCTACATCTGCTTGGTCTAGCTAAAAGCCTATAGATTAAAGACTGTGTGAGGAAGAGGATAATACCTTTTATCTACGATTGATACGAAATATAAACATTGTATCTCTGTTTAGATGCGTAGAAAGTGATTCTTTATGTACTTGTATTCATTGCGCATGCGCGTCTCATAGTTCTGAAGAATTCCTCTTCTTTACCACCCTAGGGCGGTAAAGAAGAAGAATTCTTCAGCTTTACGCACGATTAGCGAGTTTTTTACATTTAACAAAACAAATTTGCTGCTTGTTTAATAAAAGTAACTGTTTATATCGAGTTTTTTGTGAAAATCAATGAGTGATTTAAATTATTATGACGAATATGAGGAGAATAATACGCCTCCCGAAATAATTAATTCGGCACAAAATACAACTAATGAATTAATGTCATCTTTATCAAAAGAGAAATACGAACTTGCATACAGGAAGTTTATTTTTTTCTGTATTTATTACTTAAATCTAACAATAGTAGATAAAGTACGGTACGCAACTCGTGCGAAAACGGAATTTTGCATTGCTCGTGTGGTTTTACTACCCTCGCTGTCGCTCGGGTGCAAACTCCACACTCGCATGCAAAATGCGAGTGTGGAGTTTCCGCACTCGACGCGTAATGTACTATTCTCACATTATCAGCAGTTGCCAAAGGAAGAAAAACTTTGACTTTGCCACTCTGCCTACTGAAGAACAAAGGCGCTTCCCTGAGAAAAGAACTCAGTTTTAAACCGGGTTTCCACCTAGAGGCCACACAAGCACGTGCTTGTGAGTATGCTATTACAGCCCAATATTGTTCAATTTATTTAATTCTCCCCGAAATTGTTGAAATTGTTTTGATTTTTGACATGAATTAAAGTATCAACTTAGCACTGTTAGTGCATGTAACAGCGTGTTCTTTTTTATAATATTAATTAAAAACTACTTTTTTGGATTCAGGGGACCTCAAAACTTGTAAATCTATCAAAATCACAAAATTGATTTTTAGTACCATCATAATTCTGTCTCTTTATATTGAAAGTAATAGATAGAAAGTAAAATGGGACCGATTATTATTTGGCCTAATGTTATTCGAATGTTAAATTAATATTTATTTGAACGGGGCAACGCCAACTTGAGAGCATTTAGCTCAAATGTAAAAAGAAAGAAAACATTTTACTGAAAAATAAGAAACAAAAATTTAGCTCTAATGTAGAATCGACCAATAAGAGGTAACGAAGAGAAGTCAGGATATCTCGTTTCAGGTATTTAAATATGAGGGTCGCAGTTTTTAGGAGCAGGATAACTTTGACTGGAGTATCTCGAGAGTTAAAAATGTTAAAATTTCCTTTTCTATCAATCATTAATGTAAGGACGTTTTGTAGGAAGGAAAACTGTTTTAGGGACGGATGCGATCATAACATTAGCGAAGAAGATCGAAAAGCCAGGTATGCCCCTCTCTCCCCTTGTAATTGTAATTTATAAAAAAAAAAATTGTATGCACCCTTCTTGAGACTTTGCTTTTAAGCGTCTGTCAAAGAAACTTCAAACACTTCGAATACTTTCTCCTCTTACAATAAATAAACAAGAAATAATATAAAAATAAAATTTATACAATTACAAGAAAAAAAGTTCTTAAGTACTCATAAATAATATCTTCATAAAAATAATTTTCATCCTCATCAAATAATAACAGAGGGTGAATAAAAAGGGAAGCTTAATTCCACCTTTAATTTTAGGGTCCTTAATTTTACATCCATGGAGAAAAATCCTTAATATTTATGGCCGTATAAAAAACAGATTACTATTTCATAGGTACGGTAGGAAATTTTTTTATATTTTTTTCTTTATTTAGGAATAAATATTAATAAGAATAAGTTCAGGTAGTTGGCTAAGTCTAGTGTCTGGGATGTAATAACAGAGGTTAACGTACTTTCGGTACATGGATATTTTTTTTAAAGATTTTTTTCTTCTATCTATCTATATACTTATGGTTTAACTTCCTAAAAACCACATAGTAGAACATGAAACGCAAGGTGTGGAACCTCAGTATCAAGATACCTCAGGGCCTAGTCTTATAATATAAAAATTATATATATATATATATATATATATATATATATATATATATATATATATATATATATATATGTCTTATGTGTTAGAGAAATAAATAAAAAAAATATATTAGACTATAGTCCAAAAGATATCTAGGATGTAGGATCTTATTCAAAAGAAAAACTATTGTTTCATATTTAATAATGATGCCCTTTTGTTTTCCGAGTGAAGGTAATTTAACTTTAATAGTTCTATAAGGTTTTATGTAATAGTTGAATCAATGGAAACCGTGTTTAGAATAATAAAATTAATGGTTATATTATGGATGTGTTTTATGTTTTTTGGGGGTTATACTATTATATATCATTATAGGAATAACAATAATTATAAAGGTTTGGTTAAGAAAAGAGTAAAAGTAGGAGTTCTAGGATAAAAGAAACAAACGATAGTAAGAAAACAAATCATATAAAGTAGTGGTAGATGAAGATAAAAAAAAATTAAATTTAGTCTGGTTCCACTAGATCGTTCTCTAATAATGTAAAGCATCAATAATTGTTGATTATTGTAATATTTTTAAATGTTAATTATGGAGGTTTGGTTAAGAAAAGAGTAAAAGAAGGAGTTGTAGGATAGAAGAAACATACGATAGTATGTGAACAAATCATATAAAGTAGTGGTAGATGAATATAAAAATAAAATTCAAGTTTAGTTATAGATGGTTCCACTAGATCGCGCTCTAATAATGTAATGCATCAGTAATTGTTGATTATTTTAATATTTTTAAATGTTGTTTTTGGTATACCAGGCCAAGTATACCAGTCTCTGTTTATTTAAAAATATGCGATATTGTGAATGTGACGATACACTGCCATAGTAAACACAACTGATCAATAGGCCCCCTATCATTAATAGTACATTACGCGTCGAGTGCGGAAAGTAGCATTTTGAATGCTAGTGTGGAGTTTGCACCCGAGCGAGAGCGAGGGTAGTAAAACCACACGAGCAATGTAAAATGCCGTTTTCGCATGAGTTGCGTACCGTACTTTATCTACGATTGTTAGATTTAAATAATAAATACAGAAAAAATAAACTTGCTTTATGTAAGTTCGTATCTCTCTCTTGATAAAGATGGCATTAATTCTTGAGTTGTATTTTTTGCCGAATTAATTATTTCTGGAGGGGTATTATTATTCACATTTTCGTCAAAGTCACTTGATTCACTCATTGTTTTTCACTAAAAACTCGATATAAACAGTCACTTTAATAAAAGAACAGCAAATTAGTTTTGTTAAATGTAAACAAACTCGCTAATTGTGCGTAAAGCTGAAGAATTCCTCTTCTTTACCGCTCTAGGGTGGTAAAGAAGAGGAATTCTTCAGAACTATGGGACGCGCATGCGCAATGAATACAAGTACGTTAAGAATCACTTTCTACGCATCTAAACAGAGATACAATGTTTATATTTCGTATCAATCGAAGATAAAATAGTTTTCATTTAAAATATCATATTTAATATATAAAAATTATATAGAAGAAAAAAATCAAATAAAATTAATTAATATTCTCGTATACCTTAAAACAATCGTTGAAAATATTTAAGTTATATTACGTTATATATACTTACTCGTAGATACGATTTATGTTAATATCGTATGTATTGGCAAATCGAATCATAATTAATTCATCTGCTCGATTAATAAACTAGAAAACTAATAGTTAAGCTGATTTTTTTTTTTTTTTTCACTACTGAACCAGAAAATTTAATTAATAAGTATAAAATAAAATTACACAGTCGGTTTCGACACAAGTTGGTCATTATATAATATATTATGTTAAACAGGTGTAAATGTTGTAGTGTGAACAACTATTTAAATGAATTAACATAAAGTTGTTTGATATTTGAATATTTATAATTATTAGTAAATTTGGACTAATAACTATGATTTTATATACCTATTATTAGCGAAATATTATATTTTCTTGACTGGCATATTAGAATTATAGTAGGTATGTCAACATTTGTAATTCAGTGTTTGATTCAGGTCTATATGATTTGACATCTGTTTGTTTGCTAATTTCTTTCGTAACCCCGTGTCTTATAATGAACTTAGTCAAAGTGGAATGACTAGTTAAAAAAATTATAAAAGTGCCAGAGGGCAGAGGACTGTTACAAAACTAGCGTGTTGAGAAGGTTATCCAGAGTCCATTGATTCTATGGAGGGAAGGTTCTCGACTAGAAACCTTGAAGTTGAGCAACATATAAGCCTGCCTCAATGGACATCATTAGGCCACAAAGAAACGCCCAATTTTCTACAATACAGTCTCGCCGTAACAGACTTGAATAGCCCTGAAGCACTGGCTTACCTCCTTCTCCTACACTAACCCACCTTCACGCCCTAACCTATTAATTTAGATATTTTTTCTTTATTGTTCATTATTCACGGGATGAAGAAAAAAAGTAGATTTTTTTTTTCTTCTTAACTCATCTTCTTTTGTTGCAGATTTAGTTGGATGAATCATCTGTAGGCTAGGAAGCGTGATGTGGGTGATAAACGTGCTTTATGCTCTTATGTAGAATTATATCATGAATTGATTTCTTTCATAAGGATTTTCCGTGGCAAACAGGATTTTAAATATTTTTGATTTAAATCAAATTATAATTACTATTTATAAAGGGAGATAGACAGAGCAAAATAGAAATGGGACTCGAACCACGGACCTCCCCCTCATATCCAGTGTGCGGGAGCTCTAACCAATTAAGCTACACTGAAGAATACTTTCCTCTGACAATATGGATACCCAATCCCGAATTAAGCTTTCAAATGTTTCTACAAGTCTTAGAAGTCAACAAACGACAATAGATCTAGACCGAGAAGTACGCTTGTAATTATAAAGTACTCAATTAGTACCTGTACTTAGTACAATCAATTAGAAATTCAATTTTTACCAGTTATTTGTAGTATTCATATTACGGAACGTTTAAATTTAAATTTAACTCAAATTATAATTACTATTTATAAAGGGAGATGGACAGAGAAAAATAGACTTCAGCGCCGGGACTCGAACCACGGACCTCCCCTCATATCCAGTGTGCGAGAGCTCTAATAATATTTTTGACAACAATTTAATACTACTTAATGCAAATCTAGTTAACATACAGTTGACCATCTCTAAAATAACAAGTGGTGCCATTCTAATAATAAAGCGAGGCAAATTAAAATATTACTGTCATAACAAAGAAGATCAGGAAGATATCTAGATAGTCTAGATAATTAATTCCAAATGAAAAGACGTAGCATGTTGTTAAAATCGCCTCATGCTATCATTGGACGAAAGGACACATGAGTAAAAAAATAATTTAATAATGCATAATTAAATAGATTTCAAGTTATCATAGAGATCATTAAAACTTATGGGTTTGAGCCTTTAAAAAAATGCTTAAATTGAATGTGTCTTCACTGGAAATTTAAAGTCTGGCTGTTTGGACCTGTATTGAATCCCAGTAGGGTCATTATTATTTTTAATCAATATTAAATGGGCTTAAAGGGTTAAAATTCACATGGGACCATTTGTCGACTACTTTTGACAAAATCATCCAAATTTCTTCAAAATCAGATTTGTACTTTTAAAAATATAGCTGCTCATAAAATAGCCTGCCAATTATTGTGGTCTAAAGGCGGCCATACATGAAGAGGAAATCCTCAAGGAAAATGCCACCGGGATTTCTTTGGGGATTTTCACTACCGACCACACACCTCTCTAAACCCAAACAAAAAAATTGTTTGGGATATCGGGGACTGTAGTCCACAAGTGGCCTCCAGGCCGCCTCTACACACAGGAATTCCTCCTGAACTTGAGTGTTCAGTCCAAACTACATGGATTTCCTCTTCATGTATGGCCGCCTTGTATTGGGAAAGGCGAGGGTGTGGTAGAGAAAATCCCCAAGGAAATCCCAGAGGCTTTCTCTTTGAGGATTTCCATGTGGAAATCTTCTCGTGTGTGTGCGAGGGTTTGGTAGAGGAAATCCTCAAGCAGTGGCGTAGCTAGACCATTGGGGGCCCCCCCGCGAGAACTTTTTGGGGGCCCCTCCTCGCCAAAGAAATTGATGAGCAAAAAAAAAAAAAAAAAAACCTCTTGCGTTCAGGATTGGGGGCCCCCCTCGACGTTGGTATAAAAGGATAGTAATTCCAGTTATTTCGGGATTTGGGGGCCCATTGACACTGGGGGCCCCCCCCCGCAATGCGGGCCCGCGCGGGCCCATAGTTACGCCACTGTCCTCAAGGAAATCCCCGAAGCTTTTTCCTTAGGAGGATATCCTCTTTGTGTATGGCTACCTTAATTTATTTAATTTTTCTTTAAGACAAATTTTTTTTTCTCAGAATTCCAAGACAGAAATCCGTTTCAGACACCAGGTAACATTTTTGGTCTAATATTTTGTTCTCCAGAATGGCCACAATGCTTCTGTTACCTTTGGTAAGCTCGTATAAGCAAAGAAACATACATAATACATGTTTCTTGTAGCATTATGAGATAACCAACGGAGGAATCGTGAATTTGGATTGCACACGAACAATAATTGTATTAATTTTTCCTCTAGTTATGAATTTTCTGAATTTTCATAAGGACAAACTACAGACAGATTTTATAACAATTTTTCAAAGAAATTATATGTATATTTATATATTTATAAAAGTTCCTTCTGGTTCAGTCTATAATAAAGTATAGTTTACTTATGTTTATTATATTAGTTTACCCTTAGACATGTTTTATTTTCTACACAATAAGGAAAACAACTTAATCTTAATATCCGAATCTATTTATGAACTGCTCTAATAATAGTGTCAGTTGGTGCAATATAACTCATTGAATTGAGTAAAGCAAGTAAAACTTAAAAACGGGAGACGTGACTTAGACTTAGCTGTGAAGTAACAACTCGTTCAGAACTATAGATCACTTCCTTAGTATGAAACTGGGAGCAGAATGTCAGAGAATGTTTCACGTTCAGTTCATGTCCGTGACATTCAGGGAAATCAGCTGATTTACGTGTCATCGGTCTCACGAAACCCCGAACCGTTTTCTCTCTTATTTACCTCCCACATCTTGCTATAGAATACACTTTTACTTGTCTTGTAATGTCTCACTAATAGACATAATATTGCTTTCTTTGAGACGGAATATCGTCCTTCACGTAATATCCTCTCAATCTAGACAGTTTTTTCAACAAATTTACATAAATTATAAATTAATTCTCGTCAATATGAACAAATAATTTGATTACTGTCAATCTTTGTCTAGAGATAGCAATCTATTTATATAAATAACCATATAATTATTATCTATTTTTTATAAAATCCAAATATAACATAGACTGACTGCCTCATCACGATAACACTGATCTATGCAAAATTAATCTTGACGATATCTTCGGAACCAATTGCACTAAAACCTTGAAATTCGGAAGTTATTTTTTTTAATGACATAATCAACTTTAATTAAAGGGTTTTCTAATCAGACATCTTAATTCAAGATGCCGGTCATGTTTGATTTTGAAAACAAGTTTCTCTAATTTAATTATCACTACTTCTTTGGAACACTTAAATAAAATCATTTTACGTGGTACGATAATTTCTATAATAATAAATATCTACCAAGAAATTATCTTCCTAATTTCGATTTCCAAGAAGGGGAAAAAATGTGGGGGGGAAAAGTGTCTGACAAACTCGAACAAAACCTTCTTACATACAAAGAGGTAGGTATACTGAATTTAAAGCCTATAATATAATTTACTCGTTGTTCTATAAGCTTAAAATCACAGGGAAATACTTGCGGTCAAGTATTTTTTAGGGTTTCATAGATGATTAAGCATACCTGTTGTATAATTATGATTTTTTTTTACCTCAGGAGACCCTGGTTTTTTGGTCCCCAGGGGGTCACAATGTTTTTTTTATCGTTAATAACGACAACATATTTTTTTAAAGGTATTAGCATGAATTATTTCAAAATTTTAGGACCTGCCATTATATAGTAGGTGGGGAGGGGGGAGGGAAATTTTTTGGGGGTATATTTCAACTCATTAAACCAATAAAGAATACAACATTAAAAAGCATATATATATATATTTATATATTTGTAACCTACTCTTTAGCAAGTTTCATTTAATACCCCAATCAAAATTAAAAAAAACAAAAACAATGTTGGGTGCATATGTGCACATGTGCGTGTGCGCCCATAAACTTATAAACCTCTGAATAAAGTGTTTAACATGTATGATTTATATATGGGTTTCCTGGTGAAAAAGTTAATTATATCACATCTCGGAAATCAAATGTTATCTATGAACCGACTTGTAGAGTTGAATTCGTATTAAATAGACACGTTTACTCCCACTTAATTTGATCCAAGTTTTCTTACCACTTCAGCTAAGGACTTGACTATTTTTAGATCAGACTTTTTGCTTGAAATGCTCCTACTACATATAACGAGAGATATGTTAACTTATACACCATTCTAGCTAGAACAACTTCACTGATGTTAACTTATATTCCTTGCATTGAGTATCAAACATTTATCTATATGTACATTTAGTATTAAGTATACGTTGCTCTAGCTAACGCATCTTATACTCAGTTCCCCACACTGTTAGTACTTTTGGTATCCTATTTAATTCTAGATTATTTGGATTTCATTTATGAAAAATCCATACTTATAACTACTACTTACTTGAACATAACTTAACTATGGAAAATTTAAAAGAAAAATAATAATCCTGCTTGTAAATAAACAAATGTAAACAAAGTGCCCAACTTACTTTCAAATATTCAATAAAGAAACATATTGCCTCTTAGTATATTTACTAGACTATCTAAAAGGCGAATGACTTTCAAAGGCCACATAACTCTCTTAGTATATATTATATATTATATATTCAGTTAAAATATGATGTAGACAGAGTCAATACAATATTCTAACGTAAATAATATATTTCGCAACACATACATATATGGAAAGATATAAATAAAATTTACTAAACAAAAACGTATTTTTATGATACATAAGTAATCTCTGTATGCTTTTATGATCACGAAAACTTACTTTGTTTTACTCTATTTTTATTATATTTCGAATTAACTCTGATTTATTGTGAAGTTAGTTGAATTTATGGGATTTCAATATTATAATATTGCAAAATATTAACTTGATAATTTTATTATGGGTTATGTGTAGGAGATTTGTATGGATGTATTTTAGTAGAGTCAATGTTGTGATAATTTATTATACATTATTTACAACACTTAATGTATCTGCTATTAAAAATCTCTAAGCCTCTTAAAAAGTATAATTTTAAATTTATTTTATAATATGTGTACAGGGATTGTTACATTTACATATACGTAAGGTGCATATTGTTTATTGTGACATCGTTCACATCTGTGTCGCAATCACCAGTTTCCTTGAATATTATCTTATTAACAACGAAATGTTCTTTGACAATATCAGTTATAAAATAATAATAATGATAATGCCATTTATTGATCTATGTCCACAATTTTAAAGTATACAGAATAATATAAGATACATAAGATATAAATAATGTAAGAATATAGTAAATTTGAATATATATACTACATCAATAGATTTGCTAAGGCTACTCCCTAAAGAGAATTTGAAGGACCTATATCTGTTATTACTACCAAATATTTTTTTAAAAAATATGTGTAATATTTGTTGCAACAAGGTATTTTATTACGATTAAAGTACCTGAAACCTTGATCAAACCGACATGTTTATGTTTTGAATCCCAGGGACGTGAGATTTACTTCAAATATTTCACACTTGAGTTTGTTCAATAATAGACTTCCCTATGTCTTTAATTTTTTAACCCAAGGGTGTAGAAAATAATAAAAGTTTTTATTCTTTTGCCTGCTACTTAACTTTTCATAAATCTGGAAGTTGTTCACTATAGATGCGTTTGTGGATCTATAATGTCATCGGGATTTCTTTTCTTTAGTTCTTAGTTTTCTAATTCCTAGCAGAGAATGTTTCACTGTTAAATAGCCGTGAAACATTCTCAGCTGGAAAGAAAGATCACACGTAGAAGTAATTAAAAGACAGGTACATATTGGGAATAGAATGTCAGACGTATTAACATGAACCCAGCAAATCTATTCCTTTTTACTTCCTTATATATACGTAGTATGTATAAGAAAGTGACATTTTTTCACGTTTTTATTATACGTGTCTATACTTCGTTATCTAATTACATGCTTTTATTATGTTTCACTTCGGCAAATTTAGCAGAGTGACAGTAGAAATGATAATCTTTCATTATTTTACCAAATCAATTGTATAGCCGATAAATGATTAATTTCCTGATTTATATGGAGAAATTTTGGCCGTAAAATCCAAAAAGATTTTTGAAATTAAATAATAATTTCAGAAATTCTACATCGACAACCTTTGTCAACTAAGTGAGGTTACAAAGATTACTAGATTTAATGTGACGAAGACTAAAAAGTAATAAAAAAAAAAAATAATAATAAGAACACGCTTTTAGAAAACATACACTAAAATATAGTTTCTTTTTTTAACAGCCACGATAATACGAGTGATCAAAGTATACAGTTTTAAAAAGCAGTATCTATTTTTGCATTACCTAGACAATTTTGATATCTAAACGACCTCCCTTAAGGTACGATGAATCATATAAGGAGGCTCAGCAAAGTCTGCGTGGATTTTATCTCTTAAATGTTGCAGATCCCCTATTTTCTGATGGTCGGGGTGACTTCTAGGTCAATAGAATGGCAAATATGAAAACTCCTACAGTAGTTGTTATGCAGTCTCTCGTTGATTTCGTACAGAGTAATGGAAGGGAACACGGACACCATTTTCGATTACCCTGTATTAAGAAAGTTTTTTTTAAGTTTATCGGACTAATATTTTGGAGTTAATTCATTTTTAATGTTTCGGTCTATTCTGTTACCTAGTTATGTCGAATTTCTTCTTCATCGAGGCTTCTTTTCCTTTTTTTCTTTCGTACAATAGTAAAATACTTTTGCAATCAGAGCATAAGAGGTCCTCAATTCAGGATGTAAGTATAAACTTCATCCTGAGATAAAAGTAAGATTCAAAGGAGAGGTCCTTCCTCTATCCCTACTTACAGAGTTGGATTCTTTTATTTGTTGTTGTCGTTATCTTGAAGGTGGTGTTTAGATCACGAAGTCACCTCTTGTTTTATCAGTGGAAGACCTCTTGGAGCACAATAGAGCTCAGTGGATGAGACAAATCGTTTTGGCCTCAGCACAGTCCTGCAGCTGCTGAGTCCAAGTTGGAAAGTATCTGGAAGAGATAAGGGAAAGAAAGCTAAGGAGTCAGATCCAGGCTAGCTTTTATTTTAGTTCTCAACGGTCACGACACCATTAACTTTTCTAACCTTTATTCCTTCTTCGTTTTCTTTTATACTCATTCTTCTATTTGTACTTTTCTTTTATTTTCATCAAATTTTATTTTTCATTGCCCATTTTAGTTTAACCAGAATTTTATCAACAACTTATAACATTAACCAGTTATTTTATTATTCCTGTTACTGCGTTTGTACTGTCGTTTACAAGTTTGACTAATAAAGATTGTGATAACTAGGCATCGCGTGGCTCTATCATTGAAGCGAGCGTATAGTAATAAAAATATTTATTGAATATTGAAAAAATAGATAACCGCATGAATCATGATGAGTTGATAGATAATGGGTATAATATAATACTGGGTATATAATATTTGTAGCATAGCGGCTAGTAGTAAGGGAACCACCTCGCATTCTTAGTATTCCTCTAACCAAACATCTCCTTTTCAATTATTATAAAATGTATCACTTTGCTACAAAAAAAACTACTCCATGTATCAAATTGAAATTTTGCATGCTTGTTTCAATTATGCATTAGATGATGTATATGAAGTTTTATTAAAATCGTTACGTTAGAACGTAAGATATCGGTAAAAAGATTGTTTTCTCTATTTTAAACGTTTATAGGTCCGCTTTAATAATTTTAGCGATCTTTATTAATTCATAGTGGTGTCGCTGTTGGTTTTACTAAAAAAATGTTATTTGAAAAAAAATCGAATAGATGATGATAGAATCTTTTCCCGTTCTGAAATTCCAATTTAATTTTTGAAACTCTCGTTTACGCGAGCGTTGCGCGCGAACTCTTGGACGGATCACGGTGTCCAACGAACTTAGCCTGATTATTAGTAAGAGGAACATGTATACCAAATTTCAACTAAATCGGCCAACTTTTACTCAAGTTATTGTCGGACACGTAAACGTTACACACAGACAGACAGACAGACAGGCAGACAAGATGCATATTTCGTTGAATGTTAAAAGCTCGCTTGCGCTCGCTTCAATCAAATTAATTGATGTTGATAAATAGAGGCAGCTGTTAATAAGTAAAGTTATGATTGATAAGTAAACTTCGTAAGTGAGCAGGTCAAGGCTTTAAGGGCCTATTACGATTTACTAACTTAGT
Source organism: Gerris lacustris (assembly GCA_951217055.1). Lineage (NCBI taxonomy): Eukaryota > Metazoa > Arthropoda > Insecta > Hemiptera > Gerridae > Gerris > Gerris lacustris. The sequence continues at coordinate 45,254,742 of OX578276.1, forward strand.
CTTAACTAAATGACCCTAGCTAAACCTTAACATTGTTCTTACTTTATTTGTTAAAGTACTGTAATGATACGAAAAATTACTAGATAAAAAGAACTTTTTATATACTACGTTTTTTAATTTTCTTTTGAATCATAATATGCAATGTTGATAGTATAATTTTTATTGTCATATAAAATGTTAGTGAAATATAAATAGTTCCGAATTTATTTACTTCACACAAATGACAACCATCTAGAGAGCTGATCTAAAACCTATAAAAGGACAAATCTTTGAACAACGGATCTCACCAACACCGAATCTAAACTGTGGTCATCGATATGGCCCCGTGTATAGGGGACGGTAAGAGAAGAAAAAAAAGTACAATTAAAGAAGTACAGATGTAGAGAAAATAAACCGCTATCTTGTACACAAGTGTAGACACACCTGGTTGTCATACGTCAATTAATTTATTTCTTTGTTTACTTATTCTTTTTGCCATTCAATGTTTACCTCTTAATAAAAAATCACGAATTTGAAACCCGTCATAATGAAGATCGTAAATATATTGGATACGTCAAAACAAATAAAATAACTTGCGGATTTTTTCAGAACTAACTTTCCATACAGCAAAATTTGCTGAAAACGAATTAATTTCTGCTGAAAGATGGCTATAAGTATTAAAATAATGCATTGTCATCGAGTTCTGAGCTATTCTAAAAGTTTCAAGTGCCTAGCTATTCGGGAAGTTAGTTAGAAATCGATTGCCAGATTTGTACCGGACAAACAAACAAACAAACAAGAAAGCAAGCTAATAAAAACGTAGTAAAATGTGTTGAATTTTATGTTGATGTTTTACTTTTGTTTTAAAGTTTCTTTGAGTCCAAAGAAAAATAATGTCCAGATTTGTCTTCATAGTTGATACAGACGTATAACGCCTAAACTACAGTACCAATTTCGATGAAAAATGTATGTTCATGTTCAGAAAAATCATACCCAACTACGCTTTAATTACTTAGAAAAGTGACAATTTTGATTAAAAAAAAAAAAAATGATTTAATTACCAATTTAACCATAAAAGACGTCTTAGAAACAACTAGTTTCCGAGATATTTAGTAAAAATATATGTGAAAACGATGAAAATCGAAACGGGTTTATAGAAACATCTACTATTTTTTAATTAAAAAAGACTTTTGGGATTATAATTCTGTATCACTATATGTGAGAAAAGTTTTGTTCAAGATTGAAGGCTCGATTTGTTTGATTGTGAAATTTAAAACTCATTTACCATAAAATTTGTAAGCCAAACTTTTATTTAAATTATCAACCCTACATGAGAATAATACTGACAGAAATGTCCTTTATTTATCTGTTTAACACGTGAACTCAAGCAAAGTTATTTTGTCTTGTTATTGGTCTAATCCTGAATAATTTTAAATAGGAAATTTGTTATAATATTTATGTATTCCGAGTTTGGAGTTTTTAGTGGCACTATGCTCATTCTTTTTCTTAACGAAACATCATAAATATAAAGACACAATAGTTAAAAAAAAGTCAAGACTGTTCTTTGTTAGTTACAAATGTATGTCACAAGAACCCCAAAAAAACATTACTTTTTTATAGCCTTTCATAATTGTTCTGACCTCAAAACGATTGTAAAGGTCATAAAAAATATTTTTTTTTTCTTTCTTAACTGCCAACAGCTGCGGGTACAATCACACTGTAATAAAAGATGGTAGTCCGAAAATGTAATTTTAAAAAGATGTACAATTCTCTTTCGCGTGGAGGAAGTTACTTAAAAAGTTGTGCTTTTCAGTGTTTGCAATGGTACATAAATGCTGTCTTTTGTTAGAGGTTTATTTTTACCTTATAAGTTTCCAAAAACCATTGTATGGAACCACAATTTTTTTTAGCATTTTTGCTTTAACTGGGACTTACATGTCAAACTTAAGTACTGGTCCACAGTAATGTTGTTAGATTTATTAATCATAAACTAAGATAATATAATTTTACGCTGTTACGTTTTAGTGCTATTGTTAAAATGTATAGCGAATTTTTAATAAGATCGAGAGACACCGTAACAAAAAAAAGGGGGCTATATCATTAGCTTAAAACCTTCCTCATGAAGGGTCTCTTTCTATTAACTGGGTTTGCATAATGGATCTACTAATGTGAAGATCACCCAATAGATAATTCCTTTGTCAAAAAAAAGTTGAACATAAAGACTTCATGTTAGAAACCTATAGTATTAATCTATATGTATATTTAGTATGTTAGAGATTCGGCTAAGATAAATCACTCTGAAAATTCTTAGGACTTATGATGAGCAAAATGATTAACCTTTGATTTATATAACCTTCTATGTTACTGAAAATCATTGGTGCTGCTAAAGAAAGGGGTTCTATTCCGGCTTAAAAGAGTGATCTAGGGTCTGGAATGAAGAACTTATTGATATTGACTGGAGTTTTTATTGGAGTGGCTTCATTAGGTCGTTAAGGAAATGGAAATTAGAATGGGTAAAAGGAGTGGTATGTTTTTCTTCAAGAAACCCAGTAAGAATAACGATAGCTGTAATTATTTTAATGGATTCTGTAAGAAGTAATAATATGTTTCTTTCTAAATTATTTTTGCAATTCTTTATTATTTCTTTCTCTTATTCATAGTATATATTGAATTGAATTGCATTGAAAATATATTCAAGATAAATAAATATATATATTAATTTATTTCTTCTTACAGGGACAGTACCACCACAAAACACTGAAAAATATGTTCTGCTATAATAATCCCTTTATATTTATTATAATATAATTATGTTGTGTAGTTTCATTTCTTCAATAAATCCATTTACTATGCTTTGCCTCATGTTGTATTTAAAGATATAGTATTGTGATCTCGCAAATGACATTTGGTTGGATCGGTACAAAATTACATTTACCAAATTTTTTAAAAATTAAAAAAATAAAATGTCTTAAAGAACAATTTGAAGCCTTTCAAACGCTATGCAACACAATAACAAACTTTTAAAAAATTGGTCAAGTGACACGGCATCCGGAAAAATGTTTACTCTTATGTTCTCAGCAAATAAGACGAATTTATAAAATCACTTATATACGATTTAAAGAGAATTAAAGTGAGATTGGAGGCATCCAATCAAAAATAAAATCAGTCAATATTTGCGGACCCAATCAGAGATCAAAGCCATAAATTAATAATATTTATAAAATCTGGCTCCAACTAAGGTGCAACCGATGAAGTTAAGATAAAAATTATAGAATCAAACTTGCAGATCTTTCAAAAATCAGTAGCTGCTTGTGCAATCAGATTTTGATACGAATTACCGTTCATTTATAAAAAAAAAATCTTTAACGTTGTGTCCGCTAGTTTAAATTTTTTTGGGAGGGTAAAAATGAAAAATTTCAAATTTTAATTACACGGCTATAGTTACTATTGTGCAAAATTTCAAGTTTCTACCAATTCTGGAAGTCACTTGATGAGTGAGTGAGTGCATGAGAGAGTCAGTAACAAAAATGTCAAACTTTGAAACTTTCCCCTGTTGAAAAGGCTTAATATTAAGGGTACCATTTTTTACAGTGTCCTAAGTTACTGAAGCCTAATCTATGTTTTAAATTTAAAAAGCCCATCGTATAAGGAAGCAGAGAAAACCCGGGTGAATTGGTTCAAGTAAAGATACCCTGCATGCTTACTGGAACTTGCCTTTGCGCTCTAACGTGCGCTCATATACTTAAAAAAATGGGTTCTGAGATAAAAAATTTCAGAGCTTTGATTGCACAAATCAAACCTAAAGATGCCTTCCCTGGAAAAAATTTTGTTCGTAAGAAAATGGTCCCCTGAGTCGTTAATACAAACTAAGTACCATGGTGCGACAGCCCGCATGGAGTGGCCTGACCTGCTAAATGCCTTATACAACTATATATATATATATATATATATATATATATATATATATATATATATATATATATATATATATATATATATATATATATATATATATATATATATATATATATATATATATATATATATGTATATATATATATATATATATATATATATATATATATATATATATATATATATATATATATATATATATATATATATATATATATATATATTATGTATATTACCAAATGAGGATATCCCTACCGTCGATACTTGCTTGATCTGGAGATGGTCTTGACTGGACCAGTTTCGGCTAAACGCCATCATCAGCAGAGTCTCTGCTGTATCAATCTTGAATTGAAGCTAGTTCTGTGGTCACCGTACCCAAGATGTGAGATGTCCAAAATGTGACCACACTGCTTAACTTTTATTGATGGAAGAGCCAATTTCTCTTTTACACTAGCTTCCTCGACCCCCTCGTCTAGAGAACACATGAAGTAAAACTACCGACTGATTTGGATGAAATATTGTAATTTTATTTACCAATTTCCTATCCCTAAATGAATTTTAGCTCTAAATTTGGAGGTACTACACCCCCCCCCCCCCCCCCCCCCCTCCCAAACCGGGGATTTTTTTTTAAATAATAGTCGAAACAGGCCCATGCAAACAACTACCCTCGAGTCATATTGTTGCAATGGAAAATGTTTAATTATTAAATTATTTTAAATTTATTTAATTATATTTTGGGATTTAAAATCGGGCACGCTAATTTTAAGAGGAGGATATTAATTTGTATACACCTAATTATTTAAATGAAATCTTCTTTCCCATTGTAATTTCATTTCACGCAACAATATTGAGTTGACTTAGCTTCTCTGCAAATAAAATAAAATTCCTTATGACTATATAATATATTCGTGACTCAAATATTCTTATAATATATCATAAATTATGAAATAAGAGTACCAATTAAAAGAATATTCTTTTTAAATCTAAAATTCATGCTGAAAGAACCGAATGTAAAGGTGTAAGGAAATTAAAATAAAAATTAAATAAATAATAATGTCATTACAACGAAGATATAATATTTCATAGCTAAGGATTCCCATTCCGGTTGAAATGAAAATCTCCTCCAATACCATTTTTTAACATATCCATATTTAATGGTCATCAACAAGTTTAATATATTTCATTTATGACTTTCCAGATATATTAACACCTTTTTTTTACGTAGTCATTTTACCTGATGTTTAATAGTAGCACTATAAACTAAAATTAATGCTTAAATGTACACATGTAGATAATTTATATTTCCACTCAGACCATTATTTTACAAATAAATGGTTTTTAACCGAGAATATCTATTATTTATCTATCCAATTATCCTCTTTTTTTTGCTTTTTTTTTTAAATCAGTAATCTTGGCAATATTTATTTATATAAATAATATTTTTTTTTTGTAATTAACGTCCTAGAATACTCAAGAATGAAGAAAGACGTCTTTAACTACATTGCGTAAAGCTTGCGTTCAACCACTATTAGTCATATTATTCATATTCGAAATGATATTATATCAAATGGATATAATACTGTGTGAGGTACAGGATCATATTAAAAGCGATATAAAAGATAAAGGATTTAATTTAATTCCTTTAATTAGGAATAAAGAAAGATGCCTCTCCACTATAAGTAAAGAAATTTTACAAAGGTGTCTTTGAACTATTTGTAGTCATATTTAGTGTTGGCGAGACGAGTAGATATTTGATATAAAAACTGCAGTGTAGAAATTGAGACAATAGTAAAAACCTGCTTCAGATCTAAACATCTGACTCAAACACTACACTGACTCTTTCACACTTCTTCAAATTTCGTCACCACAAAATATGCCTACTAGTTGCTGAAAACCGGCTTTGTAAAATAAAGTAACTTTTAGTGGAGAAACGTCTTTCTTTATTCCTAATAATATGCTATCATAATATGTAGTTCAATCCATGACTTTTCATACATCATTTAATTTGTTCCTGTATCTCACACATTATTATATTCTTTTGATATAATTTTGGTAGGCCCCGGTCCTTAGGAAAATACAATATATTCTTTCGTTATAATTTTTGTAGGCTCCGGTCCTTAGGAAAGTCACAAATGATGCAAATATTTCGTTACTAAGAAATTGATGAGGGAATTTGTTATAGACAATTGTACGAGTTCTGTATAGATTAATATTTTTGCTTCCGAGCTTATCGAAGGTGACGGAAGCTATGTGATCGTTCTGAAGAACGAAAAAATTTTGGGTCCCCGATTTCAAAAATTCCAAGACAGAAATCCGTTTCAGACATCAGGGATCATATTTGGTTCCGTGTCTGTCTGTCGGTCGGTCTGTCGTTCAGTTTTTGCGAACCAACATATCTTAAAAACTACACGTCCAATATTAATGAAATTTGGGTGATAGATCATGAGTAGCCCATTGTTGGTCCCATATAAGTTTCAACTTTCTACGCTCATTTGTTTCTCTTCCACATGCGCACAAACATACATTAATTTACACCTATAGCTTCAAAAGTACTTATCTGATTTCTATTAAACTTTTATAGTTTATCGAAAGTAGCCCGCAGATAGCCCCAGATAACTTTGAACCGTCTTTGCTCTGTAACTTTTGCTAAATTGATACTTTAATTCAAGTAAAAAATCAAAACAATTTTGACAGATTAAAAAAACAGGTGAAACAATTAAACAAATTAGACAATAATGGCTTGTAAAAGCATAAAATTAAAAAGTACATGGTAGCATGCGAGAAAGCTATGTGCCACACCAATTGGCAGTCTATTTGGTATACTAATCATTTTGAGATATTTAAGAAAATCTGTAAAAAATCAACTATTTTCCAAAATGGTGGCCATAATTCTTGTCGGAACCGTCAGAACTTTTGATATATATCCATTTTCAAGCATCCAAACTATCTTATTTAGGTCCGTTTATTTCCTTTGTTGTGACTGTTTTTAGAATCTGAATATTATCTCTGAAGAGTGTATAGTCTGAGCACCATAAACTATATATCTTCGCCGGCAACGTATATCTCTATAAAATAGTGCAGTATAGAAGACTTGTATAGAATTTTCTAAGGTAGAAGTTGGTTGAAGTGAGAAAAAGTCATCACAATGGCCATAAAATATGTCTTGTTTCTGTAAAAACCTAATTAAAAAACAGGTTACCTCAAGCTTCTATGTGATATTTTTTGTTTTTAATCGTTTTTAATTGTTAATTGTTACTTTTTCAAATATGTTATGTTCCTTTAAACCAGTTAGTTTAGAGTTTAGTAGGAGAGTGACGTCTAAAGACGAATCTAATTATATAGATGAATTCGACCGATAATTTTTTAAACATGTAACTAAACCTTCGTTTACCAGTAGGTTCTGTTAACATTAATTATTTTATTTGATCTCATTTCTAAAATAGGTTTTTCTTGTGTATAGTGTATAGTTTATTTATTTTCCCCTAGTCAGAACTGTATTTATATGAAGTTAAAATGATGTTTCAGGCACGTCTATGCCCCGGAGTGGGGCGAAATATAGCCATTTCGTAAAATTTAAACCACATCTTTTTATTACCCTTCACGACCCACTTCTACACCTAATTAAAAATAAAATTAATCTAAAAATTAATAATAAAGGTGGAACACACACTTTGCGCATCTTATTGTGTATATTTTAAATTTTAGAACATTTTCCAAGGATAATTTATAAGATTAAAACTATTAGTATCATAAATGTCTTTAAGAATGATTTCCTTTATAAATTAAGATTGTTAAAAATGATCAGTTTTTGTTTTAATAGTACTTGTTTTAAGCACTTAATTAATGCTATACATTTACTTTAATCCTTCTTTAAACGACCAAACACGTTCTCATGTCCACACAATAACTATACATAAATATCGACTAACCCCTTCAAGTATGAACCATTTATCTTTTTAATTAACCATTTATTATATTATATAAATGGATTTATTCGTAAAACATAAGTAAAAACAAAAATAAAACACGACTCAGGAAGATTGAAAAGTAGTATAATTGATGTAACTAACCTGTTATTAAATAAATTTAATAAGTATACTTACGTGACTAAACCTAATTCACGAAGCAGTCCAAAAAAAGCAACATGTATTAAAAGGATATACTTTAAGCTATGATTATATATGTACGAATATGTATTTATACATACTTTGTTTAAGTGTTTTATATTAAATCTATTTACCACTTCCCTGAACTAAATGTTTCCTTAAATAGTGTTCATGAAGTAGGTTCTTTAACGTTTAAGATCTATTCATCTAGCAATATACTTTGAATACAACATTGGCCACATGGTCACTGCTTTAACGAAATTACATATTACTGTAATAAGTAGAAGAATCTGGAAATGTTATTAACTTTTCTTAGATATATAATTATTTGTAACACTAAAACTACGTAATTATATTTTGACATTTGCATGTTTAGGCTGTGCTACATAACTCGAAAAGCGTTACTAAAAAACGTTACCCGGTGTATCAAGGAGTTAGAAAGGTATAAGAGGTGTGCACAGTCTGTCTCTAGCTGTTGGGCATCCCTCCACCGCACGTCATAGGGCCGAAGAAAGTCGAAAAGATTTATACGTGTTGCGTACTGTACTTTATCTACAATTTTAATAATAAATACAGAAAAAAAAATAATAAACTTCCTGCATGTAAGTTCGTATTTCTCTTTTGATTTTAGATTACATTAATTCATTAGTTGTTGTATTTTGTGCCGAATTAATTATTGCGGGAGGCGTATTATTCTCCTTATTTTCGTCATAATCACTTAAATCAAAAGTTTATCATAATGAGTTTATAGTTAAAGAGTATGTTTGTAGTATATAGCCTGAGGGAAACGAACTGTTTTCTACCTACCCGGCACTAATTTAAAATATTAAAAATTTTACCTCTTCCCTACTAAAAAAACGTCTGCTTTTTATCAGATTGAAATTTTACGTGCCTGTTTCAATTGTACTTTAGACGATTTGTACGAAGTTTTATTAAAATCGTTACGTTAGAACTTAAGATATCGGTAAAAACTGTTTTCTTTATTTTAAACGTTTAGGTCCGCTTTAATAAATTCAGCGATCTTTATTACTTCATAGCAGTGTTGGTGTTCATTTTACTAAAAAAAATATTTATAAAAGTTGTTTGTCTCATTAAATAGATGAAGTTAGAATTTTTTCCCGTCCTAAAATTCCAATTTTAAATTTAAAGCTTACGTTTACGCGAGCGTTGCGCGTGAATGATTGGGCGGATAACGTTCTCCAACAAACTCAGCCTGGGCATTGGTAAAATGAACAGTTGTACCAAATTTCAACTCACTCGGTCATCTTTTACTCGAATTATGGTTAGATTTCGTGACGCTTGGTTTTGGGCGTTTTTAGGGTTTCGTTGGTAAAACCAAAAATAGAAACCCTTATAGTTTCGTTCATGTGTCTGTCTGTCTGTCTGTCACTCTGTACGGTTCCAATAACTTTTGAATAAAAATAGATAAAAACACGAATCTTTCCAATATTAAAGATCGTTTTGACGCGCACACAGGAAAAATATAGCGAACTCAAAATTATCAGCTGTTCAAATCCAAAGTGGAGGATAACTCACGTAAAAAAAAAAAAAAAAAAAAATTTAGTGGGGTATCAAATGAAAGGTAGTGAAGAGTAGATTACAAAAATGTATAACACTTGTGGAAAGCGTATAATTTGCCAAGCCATTTTGTCAAAAAAACATCAAAATCTTGCCCCCCCCCCCTTACTAATTTCATGTTAACAACACCAACGAAACCCTTATTACTTGAGACTTCACGCACTACCAATATATTGTTTTTTGGATTCACTCCCGGGCTCCACAAAGTGCCATAAGGAACTTCGTTCCAAAAGTATAATTAGCAAATGTATTCAAGTATATCTTTGGCTAATTCAAATTGCACATTAAAAACCAAGAAATGCCATGCACTATAATACCAAATTGGTTATTCCTATAACATTTTAAGCAAGAATTTTAATTTCACCCACGTTTAATCTATAAAGTCACGTGTTTAATTGTGGGCCACCTTAGTTTCTTGGTTTTGTGTATCTTATTTTTTATTATGCATGGATTATTTCGATTTTTTTCGTCCAATAATCATATTTAAATAGACGGTTAAAGACATTAGTGTAGGAAAGATTAAAAAGGACCGTTTGTGAGTATTTTTCTAGACTTTTTTTTAGGATGTTGTCCTTGAAAGATATATATATTTTTTTTTTTCATCAAAACCGGTTACTTTAGGAGATAATAATACAAGACGAAGGAATCCATCCCCATTATTTATCTTCCCTGTAAAAACTTTATAGTAATACATTATTAAAAAAAACCTTTTCCTTTTCATGCAGGTAAAAATTTTAATAGTGATACTTTACTTCCTTAAAATGCAAACGGGATTTATATCAATTTTTTATTTTTATTTATCTTTTTTTTTAAGATCCATTCAAAACATTAATTTCTTAATATTCTCAAGGTAGACCAGTATCTAATATTTTGTTTCGCTCTTTAACTACATCATATTAACACTTACTTTATAGTAACTTTAACTACTCCATATTATCTGGGTTGGTTAAAATTTAGAAAAATAGATTCATCTTAGTCTGCCTTTAAACATTAATTATTATTATGTTTTTGTTTTTTATAACAGTTACATATATTTAATTGTAACATTCTGAAAAAATCATCTATCCAATAATGTTTGTAGTAAACTTTCTCATATACTTTATTAATTTATTACACTTACATTATCAGTCCAGTGTTTTTGCTTCCGAGCTTACCGAAGGTAACGGAAGCTATGTGATCATTCTGAAGAACGAAAAAATTTTAGGTCTCCGATTACAAAAATTCCAAGACAGAAATCCGTTTCAGACATCAGGGAACATTTTTGGTTCCATGTCTGTCTGTCGGTCTGTCGGTCTGTCGGTCTGTAGGTCTGTCGTTCAATTTTTGCGAACCACCATATCTTAAAAACTACACGTCCAATTTTAATGAAATTTGGATGGTAGGTCATAATTAGCCCATTGTTGGTCCCATATAAGTTTAAACCTTCTGCGCTTATTTGTTTGTCATCCACATGCTCACAAACATACATTTATTTACAGCCATATCTTTAAGACTAATCATCTGATTTTTATGGTTTGTCGAAAGTAGCCTGCAGATAACACCTGCCTAATTTCAACCATCTGCGCACTTTAAATCGTGCTAAATTATTATGTCTATATACTATAAAGCCGCATGGCTAACTCACTCACTGACATTAATGTTTACCCACTTCCAGAAGAGCTATAGACTTGAGGTTTGCGCCATTCGACGCGCAATGTCCATATTGTGAACCAAAATAATTATAAAAAGTTTACTTTTCCCACTCCTTCCCCCCCTAAAAAAATTAAAATGGCCGACTTGATTTTTTAGCTGTTTTGGGGCTTATTGCAGCTAAACGGTAAGTCGTATTGGAAAACAGACAGCACCAGCGGTAACTGATTTTAAAAGATCTACAACATTGGTCCTATGACTTTTTGTCGTACCTTTATCGGTTGTACCCTAAATGGTAATAATTTTGGATTTTTTTTGTTTTCATTGTTTCAATTTGTTTACTTTGAATGACCGTATTTTTTACAATTGTAGACCGATTTTATTTCTGATTGGGGCGCTTAAATCTCACACTAATGCTCTTTAAATTGAGTATATTATATTTCATTAGTTCATCCTATTTGCTGAGAACATGAGAGTACACTTTTTCTTGTTTGCCGTGTCACGTGACCACTTTTTTGGTTTTTAATATGGTGTCGTATATCATTTGAAAGGCCTTGATTTGTACATTAAAGCTATTATATTTATTTATTTTTTAAAAATGTTGTACAAATGTTAAAGTTAATCTTTTATAATGTGATGTATATCGTTGAAAAGCTCTTGAATAGCAGATTAATTTTTGTTATGTTCTATTTTGTGTTATTTTTCTTTTTTTTTTGGGGGGGGGGGGTGTAAATTGAAAAACTTTTTACATAGCGGTTTTTACGTGTTGTTTGCTGTGTTATTTGTTTATTAAATTATGTCCGACCTTCCCATCCCCTCCCGTCACTCCTGTCATCCCACATTACTCAATCCTCTCTATAACTCCACAGTCAATCGCTTTCTTACTTTAGACTGTTAGTTTACTTAGTCATTTTTAGACTGCGAACAATTATAACTGTATTATTAACCCACCTCCTAAAACATTACCAGATCCTACAAGTACCAACTACTATACAAGTGCCTGGCCACTCGACGGGCAAGGCTGGCCGCAGGCCAGCCAAGACCGGCGAGTCTTATATTATAAAGCCGCATGGCTAAATGACTCACTGACTGACATTAATGTTTTCCACTTCCAGAAGAGCTAGAGACTTGTGGTTTGCTCCATTTGACGCGCAACGTCCGTATTGTGGACCAAAATAATTATACAAAGTTCACTTTTCCCCCTCCTTCCACCCTTAAAAAAATAAAAAAGGGTGACTTGATTTTTAAGCTGGTTTGGGGGCTTATTGCGGCTAAACGGTAAGTCGTATTAGAAAATGGATAGCACAAGTGGTGACTGATTTTAAAAGATCTACAACTTTAGTACTATGAGTTTTTGTCGTATCATCATCGGTTGTACCTTAGATGGTGATAATTTTGGTATTTTTTGGTTTTATTTTTTTCCATTTTTGTCTTTGAATGACCATAGTTTCTATAATAGTTTTCTATAATAGTTCTATAGTTCTATAAAAGTTTTCTATAACTATTTTTAGTTTTTAGGGGGGTAAAATAAAAAAAATAAAAAAAACGGTTTATACAGTGGTCTCTACGATTTGGTTGCAGTTTTATATTTGTTTATTAAATTAATTATATGTGCGCTAACTTTTGGTGCTTGTTGGAGGCTTTGTTTCTCCAACAAATGTTTAAATTTCTTCAACTTTTTTTAAATATTTACTGGAACAGTGCCGCGCCGTTCCAACTTTTTGATTATGTTTATCGAGGTATTATTCTTAATTTGGTCTTTTCTTTGCGAGGAAGCTATGTGCCACATTAATTGGCAGAGTATTTTCATTTGTTGTTATTTCGGGTTTATGCAGTTATGCTTAAAATATAATTCCACCCCATTGGAAACTAATTATGACCTCGAGCTATAAACAATTATTATCGGTGACTTGAATTTTTTAAAATAAGAAGAAAACTACTTACGTTTAAATCATTAATACATGGGAATATGTGCATCTAGATTTTATTCAATCAAAATCGCTGCAACATTTTTTAAGAAATAATTTTGTATTCACGATCACCAGAAATAATCATCATAATTAATGTTTTTTCTATCTGTTAAAGCATAAAGGATAAATGGAAAATACACAATAGCTAGAACTCCTGTATATGTATTGAGTTCAGAAAAAGCCAAATTTTTAAAAAAAAAAAATCTTCAAAAACTTTTGTTTGAGTAGAATAATTTCCACATTCAAATTTTATACTGCATATTAAAATGCTATTTCTTCAACATTGATTACATTTTAAAATAAACCATAGTCTAACAGAATAAATTAAATATAATTGAAATTTGAACCGATTCAGCATATTTATTTATTTGGGAATACATTTGTATGTTTATGCTTACTTACAATTTCACACAGTTAAATGTTAAATAAACTAATTACATAAGTTGTATCTTGGTACTTGAGACTCCGAAAATGCAGCTTTTTTCCTTAACAAATAAAAAGTAAATAGTGGGAAAAATGTAAATTTTTTAAATATTAAAAAAAATTGCTAGTTTATAATACGTTAAATATAAAGATAACCATAACTCTTTAGGAGAAATTTGAATATACTTTGCTGCTATGTTATATATTTAGGATTCTGCCAAATAACAGATTAACTTAATTATTTAATATATACAAAATAGCATGTACCTCTAGGTACATAAAAATATAAAAATATTTATGAAATAAATAAATCTTGTATCAAAGTAGTTGTAATTTTTCTCGCTGTTGGTAGTTTTATCCTCGAGCTAAAAAATTGTATGTCTACAAAAAAAATTAAATGCATTTAACGTGGTCTTTGAAAAAAAAGAAAGACACTACATATTTATAAAACTTTTGATTTATTTATATTATTTGAACATTTTTTAAAAACCTGCTTAAAAACAAGTTTATCAAGTTCATCTTTTCTGATTAAATAAGTTGTATCTTGGTACTTGAAGCTCCTACAATGAAGCTTGTTTCCTTAAAAAATAAAAAAATAAAATCAATTTTCTGAATATTTTACTAAATATAAACTTATACAACGAGCAAAAAATTTCCAGTTAAATATTTTTTTAACAATTTTTAATTGCTTTTAAAATAATTATTTAAGTAATTAACTATTTTTTATCTACCTTTCTTCTTAATAATAATAATTATTTGAACATAAAAACTTTTTACATCCAAGAAAGCGATCGAGATAATGAAGAATTATACAATAGTTATATATATTTAAAGGCTAAAGTTATATATATAGTTAGTTATAATAGTTATATACATTTTAAATTTATGCAACGCATTTCTGCGAAATTCCTAATTTGTAGATGGGATAGTGGTTACTCCTTTTCTATGGGGTTTGAAATTTCTACTTTTTGCTGTACCTACATAATTGTAAAACTATTCATAGAATAAATGAAGGGGTGTCATTTATCTATATTGTCATCTCCCTTTGTAAATAACACTTATTAATGCTCGTGGTTATTTCTTATTTGTAAAGTTCTAACAGTTGGTATCTTTGCAAATATTCCTAGAAGTATTCTATTCTTCTAAGAGGTTTTCTCTCTTGTGCTTTTTCCAGACCTTCACAAGAAGATTTCTGGATGCATTGGAGTCTAGGCACATGGCTGAGAGAAGAAATCGGCAAGTCTAAGTTTTACATGTACTGGAGGTTACAACCTTACCCATAATCCTTATGTAAACACGGGAATTTCCTCTCCGTTCCCTTTTCGCTTACCTTATTTGTTTAAGTTTTATTTCAAAAAATTCTTCTAGTCTAATTATTAGATGTGGCTTTTATACTATCAGTGGCGAATTTCATCTACTTAATTAAAAATAAAATAATTTCTACACTTATATTGTCACAATTATATAAAACTTGGTTTTATTTATTTAATTCTTTTAGATTGTCTTTGATTGAATGTGGATTTGTGATAATATAATTGATTATTGTCTAGTATACTTTGATATATAGACTAAAGATCATACTTTATTAGAACCATTAAAGCGTAAATTTTCTTATTCTAGGTTTATTAGCTAATTAGATTTATTACATATACAAATATTACCAATATTATATATAATAACCAGAGACGGGAAAAAGTCATAAACGTCATAGTCATATGATTTTGTCATAAAATAGCTATTTTTCGAATAAACGTCATAAAATGGGGTTTTCTTGGGATAAACGTCATAAAATGGGGTTTTCTTGGGATAAACGTCATAGAATGGCCTTTTTTGTCAAATGTTTAGCAAAAAGTTTTTTGTTTTTTTAAAGCAAATTTTTATATTGAACATTCGCGGTCCGGTTCCAGGTAAAAGTGCAGTTCAAACAAAAAACCCTTACACCAGCTTAGTGAAAGGCCTGGGCTCTTAATTCCCTGATCACTTTCGGACTTAACTAATGCGCTTATGCATACCTGCAACTAGAGAGGCACCGAGGATCATCCCTAATTCCAAAATAGGGCTCCTGATCAGCTCTTTCTTGGAACAAATCTTGCAATTAGAATCTAGGAAGGTCAAGATAGATTCTCCAATCAGCCAATAGTAAACCCATTAGGTTGGGCAGTTTCCTGATTAGCTGTTCCAGAACTTAAGATTTTGTATATATTGGTAAGGGATTAGAATGTTTAATTGCTCATTTGATTTCTTACTCGTGTTACTTGTTTTTTGTTTTTTTTACTTGGGTTTCCTTGGTAAAACCAAAAAAGGAAACCCTTATAGTTCGTTCATGTGTCTGTCTATCTGTCAGTCGGTAGTTCCAATAACTTTTGCATCAAAAGAGATAGAAACATGAAACATTCCAATATTAAAGATCGTTTAGAGCACACACAGGAAAAACATTGCGAACTCAAAATAATCAGCTGTTCAAATTCAAATGGCGGATAACTCCCGTCACGCGATATTTTTTTTAATTTTGAGTGGGGTATCAAATGAAAGGTATTGAAGAGTAGATACAAAACTATATAACACTTGTGGAAAGCGTTTAATTTTCAACGCCATTTTGTCAAAAAACATCAAAATCCCCCCCCCCCCCCCTTAAAACTATATTTCCGCTGTTTCTAAAAATATGCAAAATGTGCTTTCTGCTGGGCCATAGAAAAATAAGAATAGCAATTCGATATGAATTACTGGGAATCCAAGATGGCGGCTAATTCCTGTCACGGGTGAATTTTTTTAATTTTTTTTTAAATTTTGAGTGAGGTATATAATGAAAGGTATTAAGGATTAGATTACAAAAATATATAACACGTGTGGAAAGTATTTATTTTTTCATGCCATTTTGTTAAAAAAAACATCAACATTTGAATCATGGATGGGAACACGCCCAGGCCATATAATAGCTGCCCGACTAAAGGGCAAAGAAGTTCGGAAATTGCCTGAAGGGTGAAAAGCAAATTAAGTGTCATGCATGAAATTTGCTCCCAGCTCATCTGCCGACGTCGAATGGTCTTTTTCCAAGTTTAAAATTCTACTGACGGACAAAAGAGCCAATTTAACGCTGGATAACATAGATTGGGGCGCTTAAATCTCACACTAATGCTCTTTAAATTGAGTATATTATATTTCATTAGTTCATCCTATTTGCTGAGAACATGAGAGTACACTTTTTCTTGTTTGCCGTGTCACGTGACCACTTTTTTGGTTTTTAATATGGTGTCGTATATCATTTGAAAGGCCTTGATTTGTACATTAAAGCTATTATATTTATTTATTTTTTAAAAATGTTGTACAAATGTTAAAGTTAATCTTTTATAATGTGATGTATATCGTTGAAAAGCTCTTGAATAGCAGATTAATTTTTGTTATGTTCTATTTTGTGTTATTTTTCTTTTTTTTTTGGGGGGGGGGGGTGTAAATTGAAAAACTTTTTACATAGCGGTTTTTACGTGTTGTTTGCTGTGTTATTTGTTTATTAAATTATGTCCGACCTTCCCATCCCCTCCCGTCACTCCTGTCATCCCACATTACTCAATCCTCTCTATAACTCCACAGTCAATCGCTTTCTTACTTTAGACTGTTAGTTTACTTAGTCATTTTTAGACTGCGAACAATTATAACTGTATTATTAACCCACCTCCTAAAACATTACCAGATCCTACAAGTACCAACTACTATACAAGTGCCTGGCCACTCGACGGGCAAGGCTGGCCGCAGGCCAGCCAAGACCGGCGAGTCTTATATTATAAAGCCGCATGGCTAAATGACTCACTGACTGACATTAATGTTTTCCACTTCCAGAAGAGCTAGAGACTTGTGGTTTGCTCCATTTGACGCGCAACGTCCGTATTGTGGACCAAAATAATTATACAAAGTTCACTTTTCCCCCTCCTTCCACCCTTAAAAAAATAAAAAAGGGTGACTTGATTTTTAAGCTGGTTTGGGGGCTTATTGCGGCTAAACGGTAAGTCGTATTAGAAAATGGATAGCACAAGTGGTGACTGATTTTAAAAGATCTACAACTTTAGTACTATGAGTTTTTGTCGTATCATCATCGGTTGTACCTTAGATGGTGATAATTTTGGTATTTTTTGGTTTTATTTTTTTCCATTTTTGTCTTTGAATGACCATAGTTTCTATAATAGTTTTCTATAATAGTTCTATAGTTCTATAAAAGTTTTCTATAACTATTTTTAGTTTTTAGGGGGGTAAAATAAAAAAAATAAAAAAAACGGTTTATACAGTGGTCTCTACGATTTGGTTGCAGTTTTATATTTGTTTATTAAATTAATTATATGTGCGCTAACTTTTGGTGCTTGTTGGAGGCTTTGTTTCTCCAACAAATGTTTAAATTTCTTCAACTTTTTTTAAATATTTACTGGAACAGTGCCGCGCCGTTCCAACTTTTTGATTATGTTTATCGAGGTATTATTCTTAATTTGGTCTTTTCTTTGCGAGGAAGCTATGTGCCACATTAATTGGCAGAGTATTTTCATTTGTTGTTATTTCGGGTTTATGCAGTTATGCTTAAAATATAATTCCATCATGGATGGGAACACGCCCAGGCCATATAATAGCTGCCCGACTAAAGGGCAAAGAAGTTCGGAAATTGCCTGAAGGGTGAAAAGCAAATTAAGTGTCATGCATGAAATTTGCTCCCAGCTCATCTGCCGACGTCGAATGGTCTTTTTCCAAGTTTAAAATTCTACTGACGGACAAAAGAGCCAATTTAACGCTGGATAACATAGAACAACATATGATTATTTTTTACAACGTTGAAGCATTCTGCTAATTATTATTATTTATTATATATTGTAAATATAGTTCTGTATTTATGAAATATTGAAATCTTTCTTTTGAACTGTTACCCTCCAAAATAACGCTAAATTTTCGCTAAAAAAGGCTACATTTTCACAGTGAAAATAAACGTCATACTTTTTGCTAAAACGTCATAAAACAACCGATTTTCTAAAATAAAGGCCATAAAACAGGATAATAAAAGTCATAAAAGTCATAGAATAAAGGTCATGAAATGGAAAAATAAAAGTCATAAACGTCCCGTCTCTGATAATAACATTCGACTAATAAACCTAATACCATATTGCTATACATAAAATAGAACAGCTTAATTATATTTATTTATTTATTTAGGATAATATAACAGATATTATACATAGATATTGTTTATACATTATACATTACAATGTATACAATGTGTACAAGATACTTTGCAAGAAGTAGGGTTTCATTTTATCTCTGACAATAACCTTCCAATTTGTTTATTAAAAAATTCCTAAAAGTGGACTTTATGATATATTGAGAATCTCATTTGCAATAAATTTTTTATGAGCCTTCCTTCTTTGATTCTGGTTTAGTTTGACATTAATGCTTCTATCTATATTATTATTCTTTTTGTATTCTTTTTGTATTCATTTCTTATTATTATTGAGACTAATCCTTGAGTGCCAGCAAGGACTAACCATATTCAACCATTATCCTGAAATTGCAGTTTACTAATATTAAATCTATTTTCTTGTGGCATTGATATACGAATTACAAGTGTGAAAAACCTAAGACTAGTGAACACAGGTGTCGAAGGATCGTATTGTGATAAGTGTGAAGATGTCTGAATAGATGGAATCTAATTTAAACCATGGCCTAGCAATCCTTTTCCTTTAGTATATGTATACGAGTATGGAGCCACAAGAATAAAGTTTTCTTTGTCATGTTGAAAGGAAAATAAATTATCCAACGCGTTTTGTGGTTCGAATGGAAAACATGAGGGGAAAAAAGTAACAAAAAACTTTGGGTTTCTTCAAGAGGACAAAAAGGAGGAAAAAAAGTTGAAGACTAATTCCAGACTTTCATTCCGTTTCTTTTGACGTACAAATGTAATTCTTTTTCATTGTAATGAAATGCAACATAACACATACACTTACTCATAATTTATATATATATTTTTTTACGAAGAACGATTGTAATTGGAAACGTTCTGTAATAGAATTATTTGACTCTTGTACAAATGCCTTTTAAAATATTACTTTTTTTTTCATTATAAGTTTACTTCACTTCCAAAGATTAAAACTTTTATTTTCAAACTTTTTTCTGATCTGTGGTAAAATCGTTCAATTTTATATGTGTAAAAAAGAGTTATACATTAAATTAAAATCTTTTTCTAATAGCAAATTAATTTAAACAACTATAGGAATTAGTTAAAACGAATCTAGCATTGGTTTTTCTTAAAACCTATTTAATTCGTATCTGATAATTCCGCGATACAATAGGTGTGTGTGTGTTTTTTTGTTTAAGATTTTGGAAGCAGTAGTGAAAAATTATCTTTGGAGATCTAATGGACATACAATGAATATTTTCTGATAGGTATATTCCATTATTACAAAAATGTTACTTCTTAACCTGAATTAGAAGAGTGGCTTGGATATTCCTTATTGTTTTAGGATCAACCTAGGATATATAAATTACATGTATGAAGCCCTCTTTCTCTTGTGTTATGAAGTCTTTCCCACCTGCAATGATGATCAGTTTGCAAAACGTTTTTTGTGGTAACGGATCATTGTAGTTTGTATTGTCTGAAGATAGCTATGATCAGTCAATTGTATTAGTAAACATAGTTATTGAATTTCTAATGTTTCGATAAATAATAAAATAAATTCCTAAAATAAAAATAATTCTTTCTTCGAGGTCTAGATCAAGTTTTTTGTTTTTACCCTGAAGAATAAAATAATTGTTTCCGAAATGTCGCATCATTAATTTTTGCCTTCCTCACTATGCTTAATTTATATTTAAATCACACTCGCTATCATCAATTCTTATTCTTTAACTTGATATTTGTCTTTTAAAAGTGTGAACACTTTAGATTTAAAATTGTTGGTTGGTTTAAGTCCGAGTTGTATGTTGTTACAATAAAATTGTTTTAAATTATTAATTTTTTTTCTGTTCATCCTTGACATAAGTGATTGAGTGAAATTTACTAAAAGCAATTTTGTTTGTATCTACAAGATTAGAAGTATTACTATTAGTAGCTGAGTACCAATTTTTTTCTTTACTTTTCTTAAATTAACTGTGTACAAGTTAATTAGTTAGTAGGGTATTAGTTAATTACAATAAGTTATTATTGTAATTAATAGTCTTAGCACATGGTTAAAATTTAAGTTTTTCATTATTTACCATTGTGTTTAAATTTTATTACTAAAGTTATATTATGTAGAGTAGAAGTAGAGAATGAATGATTACTTTTTTAACAATTTATTATGTATATAAAAAGCATATTAACATTAATTTGGATACCATTACTCAAATACATAATATGCACATTACATAAAGACAAGTTGTTTTTTTTTTGTTCCTTTATAATTCAATTAATTTTATTAAAGATTCATATATAGGGAATAGGAAATGATAGATTTTTGTTAGTTAAGTTCGAGGATATAATTGTGAATTTAGTATGGATGAATGATTAGGTTGTTTGATAAGTTATTGTTATGAAATAAAACTAGTATATGGAAAAAACTACTACTATATTTGTAACGGTTGGTAATCTGGGTGAATTTTCTATCAACAATGTTTGGTTTAAATTGTGTGGAAAATTGTACAGGTTGGCCACTTATGATTTTGCTAGGTAGCTCATTATAATTTTGATTTCGAGGGTTTGAAAAAAATCCCAATTATGGTTTTCTTTTTTATTATTATATTAAGTTTTTTTATAAGTTTATTTCCTCCAGCTTTCGACAGAATAAATTAGACAGTATAGGTTCTTTTCTTCGTGGTCTGACGACGCCATGCTGGCTTTGACCCAGGCAGAGGCTTTTGGGACGGCGTGGTGGCCGGCGGCTTTGGCCGTGAGGCCGAACCTCTAAAAGGCTAACATGTTTAATGTTCAGAAATGGTTTCATTAAGTTCGTAATGTTTTGCGGTAATTTTTACTAGTATAGTTCTGCCCAACTGTTTATTTTCAAGTTTAGTACCACTCCAGAACCCTTCATGTGAAGGTAAGCTTTCTTTTCTTTTGGCCGCACATGGAGGCACCATTTATTTTTTTTGTTGCGTAATATTCAGTTTTTTCCCTAGATGTTAATGTTCTCCTTTTTTTAAATTTAATTTTAGGGTGGTTAGTCTGGGGCCGAAGTGGCACATCGAACAACCTCACCATCAAACCATCTTACCTCTAATTATTTTTACCAGCCAATTAATTCATTTTTCTTATTGTATGTAATAAAGTAATAATGTGATCTGATGGGGTTGGTTCTTCTCCCCTTTTACAATAAGAACCTGGCGCCAATTTTTAATAAATCATACATCTTTTCTTTATGTTAAATTTTTTTTTAAAACTAAGTTAAACCCACCCCAACTACCAACTGAGCTGGGCATAATCATATTAATGTGCTTGTCACATATTGTAGAAATACCTAGAAACTAGTATATTGTAGAAATACCTTGTTTACAGGCCTGAAGATGTCCCTGTAGGGATGAAATATAGCCTTATTTAAAATGAAATAACTTTTACTTCCTTTATTCACCCCTTCACGACCCAACACGAAAATGTAAAATTAATTTTAGGAGACTACTACTTTTATAGAATATATATGTTTATTTATTTTCTACATACTTATAATATGAACACCACACATAATGTCTAACTCATTATGACGCAAGGAGAAAAAAATTCCATGTGAGTGAGCCACAATATACCACATAATATAGCCACATAACTCTGTAATGTTCTTAATAAGCATTTGTAAAGAATTCTCTAATCATACGGCTTAAGGTTATTATTGTAGTTAAATGGTCTTTATTCATTGGATTCGATTCTTTTTTTCAATTGCCTTTCCATTCAAAAAAGGTTTTCTTATGACGATGACCAAAAGCTCGTGTCTCCGGTGTGTTTTTGTTCGTCTCGAATCTTCAGCTTATAAGAGGGTTTTAGTTCTGTTTCCACTCGTGGCCAAGTTGTGGAAGGTTAGAGTTTTGTGTTTGAAAGGTTTTTTTTTAATTCCTTTTCAGGATACCCTGAAGGGATTTCTTTTTTTTTTCAGGAGAGGTCCCTGTCGAAATCGAAGGAGTGGGGGATTGTATATAGTCCCTGTTTTTTTTTCGTTGCCGAGGGTTCACGAGTTCGGGATTGTTTGTTGGGGTGTTGGAAGCCTTTGGGGGCTTATTATTATCTTGGGGTTCTCCTGATGCGTTGAAGGTCTTCGCATGTTTTTCCTTGGTCCTTCCTTCATCCTTCTTCCTTCCAAGATGCGCAGGAACCTCGACTAAAAATAAGAAAAAAAAAATATAAAAACCACGCACTCTTTACACTGTAGCAGGTTTTACCATTTACCCTACCACATGAAACCCTAGACCCTTTCTATACTTTACTTTCAAGGTAACTTGGGAATATTGAAAGCCTTTAAAAGGTGCCTCGGGGTCTCCCACTTCCCTTGCAATCTACTGAAGCCCTTTAAAACACTCGATGATTTTCTTCTTTTGTCGACGTAAAAAAAGGAAGCCTTTAATTGTGAATAAATTTGACGGATCCAAAGGAACCAGTAAAATGTGGGGTTATTACCTGAAAATAATTGGATGCTGAACTGAGCTTGAAGGCATCGTAATGAGTAAGGCTCTATCAAAAAACTCCTCCCTCCTTATCAGCAATTCTTTTTATCTGTTATAGACGGTGAACAGGCTAAAAATTCTTTCTGAAACTGATTAAACCTTCAAAGCCGATTTAATTGGGAACTGAAAGTAAAAAAAATGTTCAATCATACTTTCGTAGATAGAAGAAAAAAAGTAAGAAGAAATACTACATCCATCAGTTTAAGATCAATCTCTTAATCTTTAGAAGCAAAATAGTACAATCATACCACAAGAAAGAAGTACGAAAAAATACTCATAAAAATGCATCATGCTTCTGATAACAGAATTAGCTACAATATGTGTTGCCATCTTTAAATTTATAAAAATTGAGTGCTGTCCATTCCTAGAGATTCAAGATATTAAAATTTAGAATTAAACAGTAAGATAGAATAATTAAAGGAGGGACTGGTGCATTTTATCTATCTTTATCTCTAATAATAATGTTAAAGTTTTGGATCTCAAGACAAAAACAAAAACATTGTGGCACAAAAGCATGTGAAATAGCTAGGGCCTTTCAAAGAGTTTAATCAACTATATTTTGTGGATGGCAAGGAATCGGTTTTTTACTTTATTAGCTGTATAAACAATTGACATGTAGTTAGTTACCCATTTATACCTCGATGCTGGCTGAACTCTGAACTTAGCCTAAACAAATTAGACTTGTCGAAAGTAGCCTACAGATAGTCCCATATCAATTTTAACCTTTTTAGCGGAAATTTATGATTGCTCAATTGATCCTTTTAAGTGGCCTTTAGACGATCAAAATAGTTTTCAACTTGGTTGACAACAATTAACACAGACATTAATTTATACAAAATAGTCTGCCGAATCTACAGTTGTGGGTGTGGCTTTTAGGTATAAAATGAGTGAAAAATTGTTATACCTCAATATTATCACGAATTATGTGAAGAAGAGGCTCCTCGTACAAGAATAATTTTTTTTTTTTATTTGACTCTAACTTGTGGACTAACATAAAATTTCAACCATCAACCTATCTACAGACAATCAACATTGACTTTAACATGGTTGATAACCAAGTTAAACGTGTAAAGACCGGGCCACACCTGTCCGCACCGTGACCAAACATGAAAATTGGAGAAGAATTCAACGCAGAAGTCGGAGAAGAATGTGGGTTCAAAGCGCTTGGAAGAAAAGATCGGTTGAGGGTGAGTTTTGCTCGCTGCTGCTTCGCATCTGACGATGAAACCAAGTATTATAAATATTTGATAATGCCGATGTCCACATTCAAACAACTAGCAATTAACTTCCAAACACATTTATTCTCTGCATATCTATACTTTTCACTCGACTGATCACACAAAACTGGGAATTTTCGATTAACTCAATTCATTTTTCGTCCTCCAATTTAAGTAGAACAGTAAAATAAATATATAAAGTGTTGTAATGCAATAAATAAAGTTCTAAACATTAAATAGGATAATTATAACAAAGAAAGTTGAAGATGTAGATAACTTACACGTGCCCGGCAAAAAGTGAACTAAACTAATTCAAATTTCGGTGCGGATGCGGTGCGTGCACGGTGCGGTGTCGGAGCAGACAAGTTGGGACTACGCCTAACATTTCCTTAGGTTTATTCCTCACCGAGTGTTGCCACGTCACACACACGAGTGTTGACACGTCCAACACACGTCCGTGTGTTGGACGTCATAGGTGCGTGCACGGTGCTGACAGGTGTGGTCCGGCCTTAAAGCGGTCTTTATTCATGTAAGAAACAAAACATTTGTAACAAGTTTTAAATAAAGGGGGGGAATTAAAAAATTAGACAGTAATAGGTCGTAAAAAACATATTTAATGTACGCGATAAGAGGAGAGGAAGCTATGTGTCACACTAATTGGAAGACTATTTTTCTTATTCGTTATTAGTTAGCTAATGCTTATTTAAAACTTTAATCTATGTTTGCTTGATGTTGTTTTTTCCAAGAGAACAAAGATAGAAGTCTTATGTTGTGGACCTTTATCTACTTCATTTCTCGACTAAATTTGAATATAAAATAAGACAAGAAATATATATATATTGTCTTTAAGAGAGAACGGGAAAACAAACGGAATGGAAAGTAAAGGATGATAAGGGTTTGATAACAATTGGTTTCTTGAAGCGAAAAGGTGGATGAAGGGTGGGATAGAATGTTTTGTCCTTCTCGACTAGATGTGTGGCTTTGTCATTTCGCCCTGTTTTTGTCTTTTGAAAAGGAAAATATATATTCAAATGGGAAATGGGAAAGGTAGAAAATGGGAAGGAGAAGGCAAAAGGTTATGGAAAATAAGTGTAGATGCCGTTGAGGTTTTCAACAAGGCGATGTACGGGGGCTACAATTGTTTTTAGTCTACAGTATAGTCTTGGGTCTTTTGAAAAGGGGTGGAGTACTGTTATTTAGACTTTAGAATTTGCTTTCTTATGTTTGTTTGCCTGTATAAACCGGCCTTTGCTTGCGTGTCGACTGACGACTAGAGAACCTCGACGATCCCATCTAAAGCTTGTTTACCAAAGAAAAACCTCCGAGTCCAATGTTACCCTTCCCTTTAACAACCAAACTTGTCTTTTAGTCCTTTCCTTCTAACTACATTCTCTTCCACTAACGATACCCCACAGTTAAAATACATTTTTCTTATAAAATACAAGAAATAGAAACAAAAACGGAAGTTTACAATAATTAATATTGGGGTTTAATAAAACTCGAGCATTTTATTTCTATTTCATATAACCTCATTCTTTCTTAGCAAATACAAACCAAGAACAATACATTTCTATGTAATTGGGTTTTTAAAAAAAATTCAATTTGTTTCTCCCGTATTACGTAAGAAAAAGAATTTCATTATTCTTGTATACTAGTACACTTTCAATAATATATAAGTTCTATTCTTTACACTCATATACACACACACACACACACATATATATATATATATATATATATATATATATATATATATATATATATATATATATATATATATATATATATATATATATTACAATACAATAAACAATATAGTATTCTTATTATGAAACTGTATTATATGAAGCTAAATCTGCCAATAAGTATGTGACAAATAATTAAACACACCAAAATATAATCAGTTTATTGAACAATCAAAAATGAAATATTAACGTCTACCAAATAGTATGGCACTTCCAAAAGTTAGACAGTTTATTGTAAAATAAAAAATAATTTTAAAACATCACCCAATTAGTTAGGCATAACTTCCTCTCGTCCAATTATTTGATGAATGATCACAAGTGAATAAAATACGGAGTAATTGGATGATTTCAAAATGTTACTAAAAAACGTCTGGCAATTAGTCTACCGAAGAGCATTAAGCTCCCTCCAGTTCTATCATTGGTCACGATTGATCACATAAGTATAACATAACATAATAAAATAGATATAAAAATATAGAAGGATGTAAGCATAAAAAATATAATAACAAAATTAAATACAAATTTATGTGACCTTACAGGGAGTTGAAAGTGTTGTTGGTTGAACTTAATTCGATATTCCGTGGAGTTATATCTATTTTTATTTAATAATAATTGTACGCAGAAGGTTTAAATTAATATGGAACTTTCTGTAGGCTAATTTAGACGGGCCATCCAAATTTTATTAAACTTAGTAAAAATACTTGATAAAGTTAAGTTGTAATGATAATATTTCAATAAGTAATCGTTAAAATTATAGATTAGAAATAATTTGTTAAAAAATAGGAAATCCTATTTTTTATTCTCTCTCTTCTTTTCTCTTTTTAAATAACCCTTTAGTCTTGCCTCGCAACTTTTTTTTGCAATATAGTCTATTAGTCTGTTTTCCTTCAGTGCAATATGTGCATATTTTTGTATTTAGTCATTTCGCACGCCTTTTTCTGCAATATTGTCTGGTTTTTGTTATACTTTAGTACAATATATTATATTGTTTTTATTTTAGTTTTTTAAGTGTTTGTTGTAATGCCTTATTTGATCGTTTTACCCTTACCTAAATGTAAACCTTTTTTCCTGGTCACTTATTTCTCTTAACTCCATTTTGTCCCCTATCTTGAGTCTTTTCCTTATACAAATTATTTCCAATATCTAGTGCCTTGATCACGCCTATTTCAAACTCGAATATGTATAGATGTAAGTATATAGTATGGTCTATTATAGTTTATAGTTCATAACCCGGATATTAAAACTTGTTGCTTAAACTATGTTATTTTTATCAAAACCCGTACCTAAACATTTTTTATTCTAATCTTGTCACAATAATAGTCAATAAAATAATATAAGGTGACCGACGAAATTATAACCAAATATGTTCCTTAATCTCTAAAACACATATTTGTCTAAGACATTTTGAATTTGGTTACAAGAAAGTTTCGTTCTTAAGAATGATCACATTGCTTCCATTAGCTTCTCGGTATTGATACGCTTGGAAGCAAAATTATAAAGCACTTCCTATGCAGGATTTTTTTTTTTTTCAAAAAAGGCTGTAGGATGATGTTTAAAAAACACAAATACTTAAAATATAACTGATCCCATTTTTTTAAAAAAATAAAAAAAATGAAAGTAATGTCGATTAAAATAGAACGTGATATATGATGTTACTTAAATGTGCACCTCGGTTACGGTTAATTTAAGATTATCTTTTTATTTATACAGGTTTTGCATACAAATACTTCTTAATGACTTCAAATCTGATAAAATGTTTAACATATTACAAAAGCAGGGATTAAACTGTATTTATGTAATAACCGGAAATGCAGACTCATCTGTTTAAATAAGGCACTCGGAAATACGAAGATAATTTGTATAATATCCTGATTACCCGGTTATTCAGTTACCATTTTTTTGGAGTTGATATTAGTTACGATACCCTAAATGTTTTTTTTTAAAGAGCAAGAATTTTTATAAATATTTGCTCAGAAGATTTGGTACCTTATGAGTTCCGCTTTTTTATTACCCAAATAACTTCCTTATATGATATGCACTTTATTTGTCCAAAAAAAAGGAGGGTTACATTACATAATTTAAAGTTTAAAACAGAAGATATAAATAACTTCAAAGATTTCTTAAAAACAGGAAGGAACAAATACAAATATGTCCTTTTCATTCTCGTAATATAACATCTTTATTGCATAATCTAAATATCACCAAAAGGATACAAAAAACAATAAAAAAAAAAAATGTTAGGAAATATAATCGTGTTAATTATTTGAACCACAAACATACCATAAACTTGATTTTTTAACTTAACAAGAAACAAGTTTTTTTAACGCATTTAAATAAATATAAAACCATATCGCTTACTGTTACAAAGTTATACAATTTTAAAGTAGTTCCTAATTACACTACAGATTTAAACCCTGTTTGTTCATAATTATGCATTATATACATTTTATATATATATATATATATATATACAGGGTGGTCCAAAAGTCTCCCCCCCCCCCTCCTTAACTTAACGTCTCTTAACTTTTGAACGGTTTGAGATAAATTAATGAAACTTGGGGGATCTCTACCATGCAAAGGGAAGTTTGTTTTCATGCAATCACCCACTAGGGGCAACCACCCACATTGCCCCCAGGCCACCTAACTTCAGAATTTCAAATTGGAGTGTATATTTTTGATAGCATATTTGGATTCTACGGAGAAAAATAATAAACTTTTACTTGCATTTTTTTTCTATTTCCAATATTTTGCCCTCTATAGGGGGGCAAAGATAGCAAAATAACCCTTCCGATAATACGTTGTAAAATCTGAACGGTTAGAGATAAATTAATGAAACTTGGGGGATCCGTACCATGTAAAGGGAAGTTTGTTTTCATGCAATCGCGCAGTAGGGGCAACCACCCATTTTGCCCCCAGGCCACCTAACTTCTAAATTTTAACCTAAAGTGTATATTTTTGATAGCAGATTTAGATTCTTCGGCAAAAAATAAAAATATTTTACTTCAAACTTTTTTTCCATCTCCAATATTTTGCCCCCTATAGGGGGGAAAGGTATAAAAATGGTAAATTTCAGCGCCTGGGGGCAAAATGGTGGTTGCCCCTAGTACGCGAGTGGATGAATACACACTTCCCTTTACATGGTACAGATCCCCCAAATTTCATTACTTTATTTCTAACCGTTTAGATTTTATTACGATCTAAGTGTTATTTTCTTACTATTTCGGTAGGGTTATTTTGCAATCTTGGCCCCAAAATATTGAAGATAGAAAAAAAAGTTTCAAGTTAAAGTTTATTATATTTCACTAGAAGAATACTAGTAGAATCCAAATATGGTATCAAAAATATACATTCCAATTTGAAATTTTGAAGTTGGGTGGCCTGGGGGCAAAGTGGGTGGTTGCCCCTAGTGGGCGATTGCATGAAAACAAAGTTCCCTTTGCATGGTAGAGATCCCCCAAGTTTCATTAATTTATCTCAAACCGTTCTAAAGTTAAGAGGGGGGGGGGGAGACTTTTGGACCACCTATATATATATATATATATATATATATATATAGGAAATAAATAAGTTAAAGGCAGGTGTTTGAACAAGGAAAGAGAAAATAGAAGGTGCATTGACTTATATTTAAAAGGTCTTTAAAATATTTCTCAAGTTGGAAACATTATAAATCAAATAAGTTCTGAAGCTTGAACATTAACTAAACTGACTTTATCCAACTCGTATATTTTATTTGCTCTACTCTTGCTAAAGAAAAATGAAACAAAGATCGGACAAATGTGTGTAACTTAATTGTTGTTTAATTCCTTTCTATTGTAACTTCAGATCGTAACTTTTTTTCCTATTTTTAGGGAGGTACCAACGATAAAGAAAAATTGAATGAGTCTTAAATCATTTTAAATGGACCTTTTATCTTTTTTTTGGTATTTTTTCTGTCAGGATGTTTGGTTATTTTTTTTATAATACTGAACAAGGAGAACACTACGTGAAATGTCTCGAGGCGTTGTAAAAAGGAAAATCTGTTTATGAGCTTCGACTCGAAACTTGTTTTATATGTGTTCGAACTTATGCGGAAAAAAAATCTAAGAATACACTTGATCAAGTATTAGTTAGATACGCTTTTTGGTTATATATTTTTAAAGAAACCTTACAAAAATTGGTATTTCCGACGTTCAATCTATTAATAATAACACATATGGTATAGTAATACATATGGTAATAATCGTCATCAATTACATATAATATAATTTTGGCAGGTCTAAGTTAAAGATGAATTTATCAAACATTTAAGAACTATTGGTCCTTTTTTTTAAGAAATATATTTCAATTCATATTTTATGGTTACGTTCACAAAATTGTAATTCGGTCGTTTTCAAACCCTATATTATATTAAAGGCCTTTAAAAAAAATCTGTTCTTTATCTTCGTACAACGAATTATGAATCGTATAATTCAAAACGTAAAAAATTGTTATCCATTTAAAAATATTCCAGAGGTAACAGACGCCAAGGATAGTTTTTATTCTAATAATGTTATAAAAAGAAATATTATTTATACTTCTTTCATTTTTCTCAGAAAAATTATTTTATCAGAAAGTCATTTAAGCAGATTTCTTTTTTATATATGTTTTCAAAAAGAAGCAATAGATTTAAGTTTGTGGAAATTTGCCAGGGTTTTCTGTGAGTAGGGAAGACTCGAGATAGTGTGCTAGATATTCGTCTGAGTGCGATAAATAGGATAAAAATATTCAGGAAGCTTAGGGGAAACTATTTAAATACGCTGCATTGCCTCCGTAACTGAATCAAAACTTGGAGCTTCCTCAATTAAATTTATAAAAATATAAAAGAATATTTACATAGTATAACTTTGTTTGCAGATATATTATATTGTGGTTCTAAAAACAATTCTTCACATGGCTTAGAAAATAAAAAATATATACATAAAAATATAAAATAAAATTTAAAAAATCTTATTTATAATTATTCACAATAGCTTAAAGTTCAGTTATGAATTAAATAAGTAGATTTATTGACTAAAGAACTGCGTAAAAAGGGGGGTTGCATATATATATTTGTATATGTATATATATATATATTATATATATATATATATATATATATATATATATATATATATATATATATATATATATATATATATATATATATATATATATATATATATATATATATATATATATATCCCTTTCATAAGTTTCCCTTTGCCCCGAATGTTTTTTATGTTTCATTCTTGTATTTACTGTTTCAGTTTTCACCCTGAATATTGGTTGTATAAATATAAAATATAAGCAGCCGAAACTGTTGGCTTTAGAGAATTTTATTAAGTTTTATTAACCGAAACCTTGAGTTAAGTAGGAGTTATATATATATTATATATTGAAATATTTTATTATTATAAAATCGTGTCAATATCTTTAGTTGGACTGTTAAACATAGTTGTACAGCATATTTATGTTATATCTCTCAATCAAATGGTGTGGAACGGATGCACGAACAGACATGTGACAGTCGGCATAAGAATTTCTTCGGTCATAGCCTCGGGGTCAGCAACCCACGGTTTACAATCCTCTTGCAGCATTTTGGCCATAGTTCTGTCTATTTTAAGGCCAATCAATATTAATTTTGTTCGTATTTATTTTATTTTTGCCATAATTATTACCAAATATGAGTAGGATATTCATATATATTTCATTTTTGGGTCAAGTAGCTCTGCGACACTATACAGACCAAAAATGCTGGACAAACCTTATATTGTGGACTCAGGAGGCTTTAAAATGTGTTAATCCTTCTAAATGTTTGTGCAAGCTAAATACTTTATCTCCATAAATATTACAAATCAGAGAAAGTAATAAATCGAAAAAGGGATATTGGATTAGGATATAATCATTTTAAGATAAATAGAGTACTTTATTATGTCATATTTAAATGGGGTCATTTAATTGTTTTAATAAAGAGGGGAAAATATACCCTACTTCATACTTAATAGTACGAAAAACTTATTTAATATTTCTATGTATGTATTAATATGTTTGTGAATATTAGGTACTGAAGTACTGGGCCTCATTTTGTTTTGTACTCATTTATGAGAGAAACTATTAATTTCGGTAATTTCTAACAAGGGTTTCGATTAGAAAAGAAAAATATCGGTGTTGTTGAAGAGTTGGGATCTAGAGCAGGTATAAGGAGTCCTAGATGGGTAGAAGAAACAGAAGGATCCCCTAATTCCGGATAAGGATCTGACCGTAGAGTATCCTGCTTCGTTACGGCCGAAGACATCCTTCCAGCGAGTTATATCTGACGAACATCAGGAAGGATTGTTAGCTAGGATCCTGAGGGAGCTCATGGGATAGATACGAAGAATAAGGGAGATGGCTGGAATATCTTACCTTTTCGGGAACCATGTTTCTTGGCAAAGATTCAACTTTACTGCGGACTTTATAACATCCTTCTCGTTGGAAAAACCTCATCCTTATGTGTCCTTCGTTATTTCCTTTCTCAGAACCAGATAGAAGGAACAGGTTCAAGAAGTAAAGAAACAGACTTCTAAATCAATTTTGGCTTCTAACCAAGCCATTCTCTTCGGCGGATTTTTTCAAGGCCTTTGCAACAGCGATAATACATCCGAATTTTTCAACGAGGAATTTTAAAATTAAGACTGCATATAATTTATATAATTACGACAAAGTCAAAAAAAAGAAATTTGCAAATTCCATTCTTTTAAAGTGTCATCTATTTTGTACAATAACCGAATTTAAATTGCGTTTGAAATAATAAAGTTATTTCTAGTAATTTATACGAAAACAAATTAAAAAATCCAATGCAGATACCATATTAAACGTTCTTTCGTTTTTTCATTTGCATTCTCAACATAGAGTTTAAATTAACTCTCTAGCTGATATTGTATAAATTATAGTCGGAGAAGTAGTGCAATTAAACACAATCAACCATGTATAATATTGTTTTATTTCATTTTGACTTGGGAAATTTTTAATTAATTTTTTTCTCGTTATACTGAAGCGTTAAAATAAATTTGCTAATTCATCTGTGTCTAGATCAGGATAAACTGCACCCCTCAACTAGTTTTTTCTATATTTATAAATAATATATATATATATATATATATATATATATATATATATATATATATATATATATATATATATATATATATATATATATATATATATATTTATATATATGTATGTATTTTTGGCATCCTTTAAAAAAAAACATGTAATTACATAATGGTAATTTATATGGTTTAGAGTTTTTTTCTTTGTTATTTGCTCATAAATAAATGAAAGATAAATTAGAACTATTAAAAATATACATACTTCTTTATGCTCTGATAAATAAAATTCTAAAATATTACAATTTATTGATATTTATACTAACAGTTTCTAGTAAGCAGAATATTTTTTACTAGATTTAGACAACATTTTGTAATAATAAAATGTTGGCCACAGACATCAAGGGATATTTTTTGTCTCGTGCGTAAGTCCATTTACAACTATAACTATAAAACTACTTTTGTCCAATGGAATTTGGGTTGTACTTATATCAAAGTTAGTCTACAGATGATCCCATATAGATTTTTAATACTCTGCGTGCAATGCTTCCTCTCACGCTGCGCACAATAGTGTAATGAGTGGTGTAATGAGATACCGGGATAAGGTATCTCATTACACCGTTTTTATGTCCATGGGCGATCGATCGTCCAGAGGTATGTGCGACACTAATTGGCCGACATTTACCTATGCCATATAACTTAACAATTTCGCCGCCATAATATTTAAAATTTGAATAGGTTAGTATTTAGACTCTCTGCTTTAATGTATATTCTCCACCAGCTTATCTATATTTCCTTTTTCTTATTACATTATTACTACAGTATTCTTACCACATGATTACTAGTATTCTTCTGCATCGATTGCAATAGACTGATCGTACTTTATTTTAATGTAATTACAAATTAGTTCTCTTCACGTAAATGAATACATTATTATTTATCAAATTAGCTTTCATCATTCGTAAGGCCATCATCAGTGCCAATTGCGGAAGAAATAGAGTTAGTTGCATTATTAAATTAATTTGTGAAAGTTAAGTCTAACTCATGCCGGAGATCAGCGTCAGACTGACATGAGACCATGTGAGATCTGCGACATGAAGTACTCTCATCTTTCGCTAATTCATTTATTAATGGTCCCTTATATACTTCTTGACGAAGACTATATCGGCAGTATTTTAAATCTCATTTCTTCTGCAATTGACTAACTGATGATGAAACGGTTTTGTTAAATAAACAAGCATTCATTTATGTTACTCCTTTAACATGGCGCCCTTGAGATGCTTTCACATCTAATTTAATTTATTGAGTTTAGTTTAAGCTTTTGCTGAGCAAATAATATGGCTAAATGTCATTTCTACATTAACAAAATGCTTACATATTAAGCAGATATTATGCGGTAAACATTATACTGTTGCGTGTAAAAAAATTAACATTAACGAAAAAGTATTTAGTTTACTTGTTGTGTTTAATTAAGTGTGACCACATGCTACAGAATCTCGTCAAAAATCAAATTAATTCCGTTCATTATTAGTTTAATATTGTTTTACATGTTTCAAATTAATTATTTGTTTGTGTTTTTGATTTTAACTATTAACTTTAATTATAGTTTCAAAGCTTACAACCGATTAAATGAGTCACTATTATTAAAGAAAAAAAATTAAAGCTACCGTAAAAAATAGGACCATGACCGAGAATTCTCTTTAATTGACAAGAGATATTTGATACTACCAGCATGTCATCCAAAGCGTAAATTTGTGTCCGATGTAATAGACGTCAATTAACAACAGGATAAATGCAAATAGCTCTATGGAAACAGGAACATTAGTATGTAAATATATACCGGACGAATTTCGGTACCAAAGGGGGTCCTATAGGGTAATCTACTCCTCCCCATTCTATTATCTCTATATTAACATAAGAAAATGTAAATCTTTTCTTATTATATACCATAATAACAATGAAGAAAAAAATCAAAGGATATATTCTTTTAAATGGATCATTATATGTATAATTTCGATTAATTGTAATTGTTCTTAAAGATAATTTAACAAAAAAAAAGAGATGCTAGTTTGAATAAATTGAATATTAATGTATTGAATGCACTATTTAACATTAAGGATTGTTTTGTGTAAGAAGGTCCAAATTATAGGAAAAACAACATTATTTACATTAAAAAAAAAAATATTGAACATTTATTTGTGTTGAATGAATTTTTATTACTGGTAATAATACTCTAATTTCTTAAACAGTATAATTTACCAATATATATAAAAATATTTTACAATGTTTCTTTAAAAAAAATTGTGTAGTTATAGGTACATACGAGTAATATATAAGTATATTACATTTCTTCCTTTCTCTTTTTAACATTTTTTAACTTATAATATTTTTTTCTACGGTCTATTTAGTAAATAATTCTTAGGGTTTAGCATATGTTCTGTAACGCCCTAAAAATATCGTTTTGAAGGTTTTGAAGGAGCCATTCTTCTTTTAAATATGTTGTAGTGGTATTTTAAATCTATATTACTTCTTGTAAGTCAGCATTCGGTAAGTAGGAGAATAGTTTTCTTTGAGTATAAAGTTTTCAATTAACGTTTCAGGTAGATTGTGTGTGTTTTGTAGATCTTGAAGTATGTGACAGATAAACAGATTTTGCTGATATGTGGAGTTTAAGCTACTGGAACTAAACTGTAATGCAATTTAACGCATATAAATCTCACAGATAAATCCGAAGTGAAATCGATAAAAATATTTTAGCTCCTAATTTGGGGGAGATGTTCCACAAATACTCTTAAAAACAGCCCCGACGATTTTGACTAACTAACCCTCAAATGTATTTCATTTAAAGAAAAAAATTAACCATATAAGTAGCTTTCCTGGGAAAAATCTATTTCCCAAGATAATAAACACATATTTATATATTTATGAATATTATGGAAATGGTAATAATTTTTCTTAGAGTTTGTCACTATAGATCAGTCCATAAAAATCTCGAAATATGCAACATGAATAAGTTACCATCTGTCACATAAACTTGGTGCGTAGGCTTCCGCGGGTAGACTCGTAATAAACAGCTTGGTTTTCCGGTGGAATCAGCGTCACGAAGGGGGTAAAGTCCGACGTTTCGCTTCCTCTGCTGGAAGCATCTTCAGGGGTGTGGTGCATCGTGGTGTTGACTCGAAGCAAACACAGGATGTTCTGACGACTAGACTGATGTACTGTATACGCCGTTCATCTCTCCAGTCGTCAGTAATTATAAAAATATCAGTAAAATAAAAATATCAGTAAAATAAAAATTAAATTTGTTGAAAATGAAATATAAGTTCAAATAGAAGAAAAAAAGGGGGAAGAGAGGTTAGAGGAAGACATAATAACATTTTTTTTTTGACTCAGGGGACTTTAAAATCCATCAAGAACTTAATATTGAATCAAATTTTAATTATTATTAATTACGGGAAACAGACTTCAACTGACTTCAGCTTAGTTGGTAGAGCGCTATACTGGAAATATAGAGGCCCGTGGTTCAAATCCCAGCGCTGGAGTGTATTTTTCTCTGTCTCTTTCCCGTAGTTAATATTAATTATAATTTGATTTAAATTAAAATTTAATCTTTCCGTAGTATGAATACTACCAAAATTTTAAAATATCAATATTGAATTTTAGCGCAACCACAATAGTTTTTTCTTTATTAATTTCGCTTGAATGATAGTGCAAAAACACTATTTTCTTTTGATATGTTGTTAAATAATATAGTTTCGTCTAAAGACAGACAGGTAATTACAAATTCTTGGTAATATGACAACTAATTATAGTTATCTTGCATTAGAATTATAATAAGGTAGATTGACGTATAGTAGAGTCATATTAATGTGTGAATTGATAGAATTGAAATGCAGGGTAATGGTATAAAGTTACCTTGTAGTTTATGTATTCTATAATTCTACGGAAAGCTAAATGAAAGGAAACCTCGTATAGAAAGGCAACAGAGTGGTAATACTAAACACTGTAATGTAAAGGCTTATATTAGCCGTCTAGAGTCAACCACCGTCAAAAGCTTTGTTTTAACGACTTTGATAACACTGACGTGCTTTTCTCTTAGCAATATTCTGCGGAATAATTGAACTGTCCCTAACAAGGTTTCCATGCGGAGGAAATTGTTTGAAGTGTATTTGTATACGTTTGAGTTATCCGTGTAATTCCAAGGCTTTTAGATCTCAAACAAATGACATGACTACAATATATTAATATTAAATTCAATTTCTGTTTAAATACCCTTTGTATTCGTGTGAGGGTTGTGTTCTTTAGGCAACATAAGCTCTATCAAACAGTTGTGTGATTTACATTTTGGGATGTTTAAAACAGTCTAAACACTTTGGAAAAGCAAGTAGAATATAGTTAGAATAACTATGCTCTCTTTATCCTCGTAGTACTTTGCTACTCATATTATGATCAAGGTGAAGCAACAACACTACATTATATAAAGGCATTTATTTCTTATCAATATTTATATTTCAGACTAAAATTTAAAGGGTTGGCAGAGCGCAAACTCTGTCAAGAAGATGATTAAATTATTTTTACTAAATTCTTTTTATATATATAACTTCCGAGCTTAGTATTACCGAAGTTAATAGACGTTTTAAGTTTCCGAATCGAAAAATTACAAGGGAGAAATCCGTTACAGACATCAAGGAACATTTTGGGTCTCATGTCTGTACTTCGGTCTGTTTGTTTCTCTTCTACATGAGCATAAACTTTTATAACATCTATTTCTTTAAAAGTGCTCATCAAATTTTTAAGAAATTTGGTTGGTTTGGTTTGGTTGCCACATTTATTTTCAACCACCTGCGCTCTTTAATATTGCTAAACTTATACATTTATTCATGCGAAATAACAACAAAAACATACAATTTTAACAGATTCAATAAAAGGAGGGAAATATTTAATAGTACATTACGCGTCTAGTGCGGAAAGTAGCATTTTGCATGCGAGTGTGGAGTTTGCACCCGAGCGACAGCGAGGGTAGTAAAAACACACAATCAATGCAAAATGCCGTTTTCGCACGAGTTGCGTACCGTACTTTATCTACGATTGTTAGATTTAAATAATAAATACAGAAAAAAATAAACTTGCTGTATGTACGTTCGTATCTCTCTCTTGATAAAGATGGCATTAATTCTTGAGTTGTATTTTTTGCCGAATTAATTATTTCTGGAGGAGTATTATTCTCCACATTTTCGTCAGTCACTTGATTCACTCATTGTTTTACACTAAAAACTCGATATAGACAGTTACTTTAATAAAAGAACAGAAAATTAGTTTTGTTAAATGTAAACAAACTCGCTAATCGTGCGTAAAGCTGAAGAATTCCTCTTCTTTACCGCCCTAGGGTGGTAAAGAAGAAGAATTCTTCAGAACTATGAGACGCGCATGCGCAATGAATACAAGTACGTAAAGTATCACTTTCTACGCATCTAAACAGAGATACAATGTTTATATTTCGTATCAACCGTAGATAAAAGAATAAACAATAATGAGTCTTAAAGGAAAGAATGATTAATGTAAACAACACTAATTGGTAGATTGCTTTTGTTTAACTTTTTATATTATTATTTTATTTTTTATTTTTTGCTATAATTGATAAAAATGGACATCTAAATTATCCTTATTATCTCTTATATCGATTTATCAGAGTCTCAGCTGTATATTTATTTCCTTTCTCAATTAAAAAAATTATAATCCAACAAATGATAAATGAGATAATATAGGATCTAGTTATCGGTCAAAGCAATAAAAATTCATTTTTTTATTATTAATTATCAGCAAAACATACAAAATAACTAACATAATTTTAAATATATTAGTTATATTCCAACTAATCATATCTGACACAGTTTTATAAGATATATGTTTATAGTATTTATTTATAAAATTTATATAATATTTAACATATCCGTTCCGAATGAAAAAAAGTCTAGTCACTAGCATTTCTATATTGTACAAAGAAATTCCAACCTCTTGAGTCAAATTCAGAGCCAAGAAAACGAGTTGCAATGTAAAAGACAACAAAGAGTCATGGTTAGAGATTTATTTTTTATTTAATATTTAATGTGCGTAGAGGGTTGAAAGTATAATATGAGACTAACAGTTGGCCAGTTTGGACTTACTATCCAAATTTTATTAAAATCAGACAAAAACTTTTAAAGATATGGTGGATCGCAAAAATGTTGACAAATGACAGACATGAGACCCTAATTACGGCCTATTTCTAAAACGTATATCTGTCTAGAATATTTTGAATTTGGAGATATAAGAAATATTATTGTTTCAGATTGATGAAAATAATTCCTTTGCCTTTGTAAGCCCAGAAGCAAAATATCTCTAAAAGTATTATGTTGATTAATATTTAATTTGCTAAATATAATATTATACCTTCGCTTGGCTGAAGAATGGGAAGTATGAAAAATAATTAGATGAAACTATCTGAATGAATCTAATAAAGAACTATATGTATTTACGTAAACATTGGAAGAATAACATTCGGAAATACCCTTATCAATAAACACAATGAGACAAGAGAGAATGATAGTACAAACCTGAATTCATTATTAATATTCATTTCCTCACTCTAATGTAATCGAATCATTAAAATTAGCTTCTATTCATATCGAAGAAGGAAGTGTAACCGAAAAAAAAAAAAAAAAAAATAGACAATGTAATTATTTAGTTTTGCGCAACTAAAAATGAATACGGAGACACTAACACGCGTGTAAGAAACAACTGTTTCAATTAAGATTCTTTGTGTGACAGAGGGGCGGTGTGAGTTGGTAATGCTTTACAAACGACGGAGCTAGACATGAGAGACAATGAGAGCCTCAGTCATTTTGGCCCAGGGCCAGTCACAACAATCGAGTCACCGTTTCAACAATAGTCACCCAAGTAACAGACATTGCCCAAAAAATATGGTTGGGCAACATTGGCTTCTTCTCGGCTCAGCCTTGTCACTTGTCATTCTACTATAGCCTTTAATACTAAACAGGGCTTATTATGAATACGAAAATGTTTATACCTATGGCTGTATCTATTTCTAAATTTAAATTAAAACAGTGTATAAGTTAGACTTAGGATGTGCTCAGCTGATTAAATTAAACTAAGTCACTGGAACAAACGCTTAAACTTTAACATATACTTAGTTGGAGTAGTCCAAAAATCCGTTATCAAGTCCCGGCAGTTGAATTTATTTTTTACTACGTTTTTATTAGCTTGCTTTCTTGTTTTGTTTGTTTGTTTGTTTGTCCAGTACAAATCTTGCAATCGAGTTTTAACTAACTTCCCGAGTAGCTAAACATTTGAAGCTTTTAGAATAGCTATAGGCAATGCATTATTTTAATACTTTTAGCCATCTTTCAGCAGAATTTAATTAGTTTTCAGCAAATTTTGCTTTATGGAAAGTTAGTTCGGAAAAAATTCGCAAGTTATTTTCTTTGTTTTGACATATCCCATAGTATTTACAATCTTAATTTTGACGGGTTTCAAATTTGTGATTTTTTATTAAGAGGTAAACATTGAATGACAGCGAAAAGTAAACAAAGAAATGAATTAATTGACGTGTAACACCCAGGTTTGTTTGGACTTGTGTCCTCGGTATAGGTTTTTCGGCATCTGTACTTCTTTAGTTGTACACATTTTTCTTCTCTTACTGTCCCTACACAGGGGCATATCAATAGCACGGTTTAGATTCGGTGTTGGTGAGATCCGTTGTACAAAGATTTGTCCTTATATAGGTTTAACATCAGCTCTCTAGATGGTTGTCATTATTATGTGAAGTAAATAAATTCGGAACTATGTATTCTTTTTTTTTACTAACATTATATACAGGGTGGCCACGATAAACTGGCTCACCCTGTTATCTCTTTTATTTTTGAAGATAGAGAAAAAATGTAAATGGTAACTCACCTTGGATTTTCGCGTAGTTTTATAATATGTTTCCCAAAAATATTTTTATCTTATAGTTTCGGCGGTATCTCTCTCAACTTTGTAATTTTAAATGGTAACCTATATTTTTTTATATTTTTTTCTTAAAATAGATTGCTTTAGAAGAAAAATTAACCTTGAACCAACAAAATCGGTTGAGAATTGACAGAGATATTCAGTTTTCAATGTAACAAAAATGCCATCTAAGTATGTAAAATACTGTAATAAAAAAAAAACTCAAATTAAACGAAATGATCTTAATTCGGTTTATTTCACTTATTTATGTTAGTAGAATGCATATACTGATCAAAAGTCAAACCTTTTTTCCATTCCATTCCGAAACTTTAGAGAAAAGGAAGATTGTCGACACACTGATCAAAAGAGGTCATACTAACGATGTTCCTGAATGGAATGGAACGAAGGTTTTACTTTTGATCAGTAAATGCATTCATCTAACCTAAATAAGTGAAAAACAAAGTGAAATAAACTGAATTAAGTTTTTTTTTTTTTTAGATTTAGTATTTTACATACTTAGATAGCATTTTTGTTACATTGAAAACTGAATATCTCTGTCAATTCTCAACCGATTTTGTTGGTTCAAGGTTCATTTTTCTTCTAAAGCAATCTAATTTAAGAAAAAAATATAGGTTACCATTTAAACTTACAAAGAGAGATACCGCCGAAACTATGAGATAAAAATATTTTTGGAAATCATATTATAAAACTACGCGAAAATCCAAGGTGAGTTACCATTTACATTTTTTCTCTATCTTCAAAAATAAAAGAGATAACTGGGTGAGCCAGTTTATAGTGGCCACTCTGTATAACTATGACAATTATATTATCAACATAACATAAGATTCAACAGAAAATTTAAAAACGTAGTATATAAAAAGTTCTTTTTATCTTGTAATTATCTCTGCTACGCCTCACTCAAACAATTCTAAGCTAATTAAAAATGAGTTATAAACTGTGAACGCTAAACTTTTTCAAAATTATTATAATTTTAATTCTAAGCTTATCAAAGGTAATGTGATCATTCTGAAAAAGGGACTTTTTTTGAGTCTCAAAGTACATGTTTTCCTAAACAAAAATACATTTGAGACATCAGATAAAAAGACAATAAAAATGTTGGTAACGTTTGATTACATTTTCTTGGACCATTAGTTTAATGAAATTTGGATAGTGGCCACATATCAACACCTATAAATACTTTTAAAAGTACTGATTTAAAAAAAAAAAAGGTAGTGCGGTTTGTTCCTTGTATAATTTATCTCACTTATAATTGGGCCTTATGGAATAGAAACATTAAAAGAAACTTTTGAGACATTCCTTATTTATTTATTCCTTATTTTGAGACCCTCTTTA
Source organism: Gerris lacustris (assembly GCA_951217055.1). Classification (NCBI taxonomy): domain Eukaryota; kingdom Metazoa; phylum Arthropoda; class Insecta; order Hemiptera; family Gerridae; genus Gerris; species Gerris lacustris. Next base: position 45,297,376 of record OX578276.1, read on the forward strand.
AGGCATCTTCAAGCAGAGACCCTTCTTTATTTAGTAGTAATTACTGTAAATTTGTTGTATTTTGTAACATACTTAATTTTTTTTTCTTTATATTTGGATTTCATATACCAACTACAAGATTACTCAATCATCTTGATCAAACTATATTGATAGTTTTGATCAAACCATTGTGGTTTCGTCATTATTCTAAAATAAGTATTTTAATTTCATTTATAAGGGTAAGACCATGTTGAACATATTTTATGCTCTTTTTGGAAGAAAAAAAAATGGATTCTTTATCAAAAGGAGGACAGATAGTCCTAAATTAATTTTTACATTCTCCGCGTACATTTAATATAGAATAAATATAAATTTTACTCTACTGGAAATCTAAATAACCACACTTTCAATACCCAGTGGGATCACATTATTTTTATGGAATTGTGCTTTATAGTCACATCCCAAATTTTTAGTAATTTATAAATCTATTTCTTTATGCTTTATTGAATATTCATGTGACCATTCATCCTGTGATAAGACGCGGAGAAGTTATGTATTCCACACTAATTGGTAATATTTATTTCATAGTATCAATATTTTAGAATTATATTTTATCGGATTGACTGGCCTTTTTAATATTCTAGTACCCACTAACTTACTGTAATAGCACATGCAATAAGCTTTTCATGCGCTTTTCCCGGGTTCGATTCCGGCAAGGGGCCTCACGCTGAGTGTTCACTCAGAATCCCTTATACTCGTAAGTAGGTGGCTGCTTATGTATAGAAGAGACCTCTATTCAATTGCGTATGTGAATAACAAGGTTTATACAGCTGATTCAGTAAGACACTAATCCCTTATTATACATTACTCATACAGTAGTATAAGCTCTTTCTTTGGCAGACCTAGGACCTCCACGGGTTATTAAACAGCGGAATTTTTAGTACTGTTGGATCCAGATAACAAACTAAGTCATTTTTTTTAAATGAAAAGCTCTGATGAGTTAAGATTAGTGGAAAATTTAATATTCTGGAGTATAGTCAACAAAGTGTACTATATTATAAATTGTAATTCCGTCTCTTCCTCATATTCATCACCGAAGGGCTGATCCAATCGTTGAACTAACAAGTGACCTTTAATTGTAAAACGTGTACAAAAAATAAAAGGACTTTGGAAACTTTTTAACAGTTAAAAAAATCGGTCCGAGACAACTCAGACAAACTTTCTCATATACAAGTTCATAATTATTTAGCCCAGTGTTTTCCATTTATTAGTTTTCGTATGTAAATTTAATTATTATTGAGCATTTCATTAAAATGTATCATAAAAATAACTTCTCCCGGGCGGGGAATCGAACCCAGGCTCTCTCGGTCCGCGTTTTAAGCTTTTTTTCTCAGGAACTAGATTTTTCCCGGGACAACGGCTTATATCGTTGGATTCGTATTTAAATGGACTATATTTTAGAATTTTTTAATTAGAATCGTCGGAACCGTTTTCGAGAAATAATTATTTTTCACGTTTTTTCAAGTTTTTGGGGGGTAGCGCCCCTAAATTTGGAGCTAAAATTCATTTCTCGATTTCGCCTCGGGGTATGATTTTTCTGAATATGTATGCCAAATTTCGTCAATATCGGCCCAGTAGTTTATGCTCCAGGCGTCTGCACAGACGACAGACGACATATAGACGACAGACAGACGACAGACAGACGACAGACAGACGACAGACAGACGACAGACAGACGACAGACAGACGACAGACAGACGACAGACAGACGACAGACAGACGACAGACAGACATTTTTTTAAAACCACTTTTTTGGACTCAGGGGACCTCAAAACGTGTAAATGCATCAAAATCTCAAAATCGAATTTTCGCGCCATCACAATACTTTCTCTTTATATGAGAAAGTAAAAATGGACAAAAAAACAACCTAATATTGCCTTTAATATTACTTTTAAAAAAAATAAAAGGACTTTCGAAACTTTTTAACAATTAAAAAAAATTAAAAAAACAACTTAATATTACCTTTAATATTATATTAAACAAGTTTGCCTTTTCGCAGTTAGAAATAACAAAGTACGCTTGGATGTGTCCACAGAAGAACATTATTAACTACCAAAGAATTATACTTGCCGCTAATATATTACACATAGAAAAAGATCGCTATAACCTTGTGATTAGAAGATAATAAAAGAGCTTGACTTGTTTACGATTGTTGATTTATATAATATTATGTATTTATAAGTGCAGTAAAACAAAGATATAGGTGTGGTACACTAAAATATGATTTGTTATATACCTAACTCATATTATATTTTAAAAATAAAATTTATCTACCATTTAAAAGTAGGAGTCCATAAACTCGAGTTAAAAATGATCTAAAATATAAATAAATAAATATACAAAACAAACAAAAAAATAATTGAAATATTCTTCATACTGTATTAATAAACTGAGACACGGAACTCGAAAGAGCAACCACTTGGCAGGAGGTAACATTTTTATTTCGTCTCTATTATAACCTTAACTTTTAACTCGCTTCAACCTTTAATAAAAATTCTCGTATGAAATTACCTTCCGCAGCTTTGTAGAGTAACGCTAAAAAAAAAAAAACCACAACAAATATGGTAAGCTTATTATTTACATTTATGATTCCATGTTTACTCCGTAAAATATTCATATTTGCAAAGTTTATTAAAAATGTAAAGCGCTTTTTGAGTGTACATTACTTTGTAAGTACAAAAAAGGATAAAAGGTTATTTTATAATTTAAATTGAATCCAATCTTAATTTAAGAAAAAACTTTTTGTACATGTTATTCAATATTGTTATGAAATAAATATTCTAGGCATCGCGTGGCTCTACCATTGAACGTAATGCAATAAATTTTAGATAGAAAGAAAAATAATATATTCCGTCCAATTCACTTCATGAACATATTATGGATAAATGAAACCCTTATACTGAGCCTAAGGGTACGGTCCTGAACAAGTTTTATTGTTTACTCGTAAGTCAATGATACCTGTATATATACCAGTAATTTAGAACTATTGAAAAAAATCGGGTACAGGGTACCTCGGAACTTTTCCTCACTTTAGAGGCCACTAAAGTGGCCTCTACTGCTATACTTTGAATATACTTTATTTAATTATTTGAATGTTGGCTGTATTTTGACAGATGTTAACAAACTTTGACGTCTTCAAAATTATCGCACAAATAAATAAATATATTCGCTTATAACTCTTAAAATAATCAATGGAATTTCATCGGGTTTTTACTTTTTCATATAAAGAGAAAGTATTGTGATGGGGCGAAAATTCGATTTTGAGATTTTGATGGATTTACACGTTTTGAGGTCCCCTGAGTCCAAAAAAGTGTTTTTTAAAAAATGTCTGTCCGTCGTCTGTCGTCTGTGCAGACGCCTGGAGCCTAAACTACTGGGCCGATTTTGACGAAATTTGGCATACATGTTCAGAAAAACCATACCCCGAGGCGAAATCGAGAAATGAATTTTAGCTCTAAATTTGGGAGCGCTACCCCCCAAAAACTCAGAAAAAACATGAAAAAAAATTATTTCTTGAAAACGGTTCCGATGATTTTGATTAAAAAATTCCAAAATGTATCCATTAGAATACGAATCCAACGATATAAGCCGTTTTCCCGGGAAAAATCTAGTTACTGAGAAATTAGCTTAAAACGCCGGAAGAGCCCGGGTTCGATTTCCCACCCAGGAGAAGTTATTTTTATAATAAATTTTGATGAAAAGTTCAATAATATTTAAATGTACATTTGAAAACTAATAAATGGAAACACTGGGCTAAGTAATTATAAACTCGTATATGAGAAAGTTTGTCTGAGTTGTCTCGGACCGATTTTTTAGGGTTTTGTTGGTAAAACCAAAAAAAAGAAACCCTTATAGTTTCGTTTCTGTGTCTGTCTGTCACTCTGTACGGTTCCAATAACTTTTGAACCAAAAGAGATAAAAACGTAAAACTTTCCAGTATAGAAGATCGTTTTGACGCGCACACAGGAAAAATATAGCGAACTCAAAATTATCAGCTCTTCAAATTCAAAATGGAGGATAATTCACGACGCGCGAATTTTTTTTTTTTTTTAATTTTGAGTGGGGTATCAAATGAAAGATATTGAAGAGTAGATTACAAATATATATATACCACTTAGGGATAGTATTTAATTTTCGGCGCCATTTTGTCAAAAAACATCGACATTTTTCGTGTCACCCCCCCTAAAATCGTATTTCCGCTGTTACTAAAAATATAGACAAATATGCAAAATGTGTGGTCTGCTGGGCCATAGAAAAAATATGATTAGCAATTTGATCTGATCTACTGGAAATCCAAGATGGCGGATAATTCATGTCACTCGAGAAATTTTTTTTTTTTTAAATTTTGAGTGGGGTATCAAATGAAAGGTATTGAAGAGTAGATTACAAATATATATACCACTTAGGGATAGTGTTTAATTTTCTGCGCCATTTTGTCAAGAAACATCGAAATTTTTCGTGTCCCCCCCCCCCTAAAAATCGTATTTGCGCTGTTACTAAAAATATAGAAAAATATGCAAAATGTGTGGTCTGCTGGACCATAGAAAAAAGAAGATTAGCAATTTGATCTGATCTACTTGAAATCCAAGATGGCGGATAATTCATGTCACTCGAGAAAAAATATTTTTTTTAAATTTTGAGTAGGGTATCAAATGAAAGGTATTGAAGAGTAGATTACAAATATATATACCACTTAGAGATAGTGTTTAATTTTCGGCGCCATTTTGTCAAAAAACATCGACATTTTTCGTGTCCCCCCCCCCCCTCCCCCTAAAGTCGTATTTCCGCTGTTACTAAAAATATAGAAAAATATGCAAAATGTGTGGTCTGCTGGGCCGTAGAAAAAGTAAGATTAGCAATTTGATCTGATCTACTGGAAATCCAAGATGACTGATAATTCATGTCACTCGAAAAAAAATATTTTTTCCGTGGTAGGCTGTGAAATAGTAACTTTAGAGCCTAAAAGACATAGCTAAAATCCATTTTTTCATTACGTGGACTTAAAAAATCTTTTCATTAGTCCTAGCTGTAAAGAAAAAATCTTTTACGTCCTAGGAACTAAAAGATTTTTTATGTCCGGCGGGTAGTTGTCAAAACTTCCGTTAGTACCGCTGCAGTCTTTGTAGAAATGCTTCTAGTACGATTAAAATTCGCTAGATGTGAATGCGTTTTATTTATCTTTTCTTATAGTGTAACCTCTTTTTAAGGTTTCTTTTTTTAAGTCTTAAGTATGTACTAATATTTCTTATTATTAAATATTGATTAGTGATTAATATTTAATGTTTTTTCATTGTCTGCTACCTCGGAAATAATAGCATATGCTACGCGACTGTGAAGTGTTTTTTCTTTACTTTGGCAATATTTACTGAATAAAAAACTCACTTCACAGCCTAGTAACATAATATACTATTATTTCATCAGTGCCGGTAATATTATTTATTTCATCAGTGCCAGTAATATTATTTATTTGTATGTAATTGCCGCGGTAAAGAAAAAACTCACTTCACAGTCTAGTAACATAATATACTATTTTTTAAATTTTGAGTGGGGTATCAAATGAGAGGTATTGAAGAGTAGATTACAAATATATATACCACTTAGAGATAGTGTTTAATTTTCGGCGCCATTTTGTCAAAAAATCTTTCCCCCCCCCCCCCCTTCTAATTTTGTGTTCACAATACCAACGAAACCCTTTTTACGTAAGACTTCACGCCTTACCAATTTTTTATATTTGTTCCTTAATTTTTTCCGGTTCCAACGATATGCTATATGTTAGAAACGTATTTATACTTTCAGTATTATTAATCGTCAAAGTTTCAAAATTCAAAAATTTATAACTTTAAAATTGCGGCCAATATCAAAATGAAATTTGGTGGGCTTGTTTTTCATACAGAGATGTACATTCGTGCCAAATTTCAACTCGATCAAGACCATTTTCGAATTTTTACGGTTTTTTTTTTAAATATTTGCTGACGCAGCAAACTAGGTTCAAGATGCCAGAAAAAGTTGATTTTCCGGGCGGCACCACTACAGGTAAGGACTGATTTTTCTCTCTGAAGTTTCAACTCTCTAGGTTAAATACCTTGGACGCTACGATGATAACATACACACTTACAGACAGACGTCATGCTGAAAACCACTCAGGCGGTCTTAAAAACACCCAGAAAACAATACTTTTCCTATATACCTTCGGAGAAGGTGAGGAAAAGTAAGAACAGTAACTTTACTGCAGCTTAGCTAAAGGTTATGCATATTACTGTAAGTAATATTACAATTTTGGGTCATTCTGAAGGAAAATGTTTAGTTTATTATTTTAATTAAATTAAAAGTTATTTTGAAGTTTATGCTACAGTGTTTTATGGGAGTGTGTATAGCGTAAGAATTACTGTGACACGATGATGTTGATTGCGGCTGAGAACCACCAGTAATTCCCCAGTCTGTTTCTAAAGGAAACAAGAGCTTTGATGAAGCCTAACTCATTAACATTTAATATAAGCAAAACACCTCGACACTAAATTGAACCATTATGAAGTTATTAATAATGCAAGGAAGCCTTTACCTCACCTTGCCATACATTTCACTTAACTCAGCCGCAAGCCTCCTAGCTTTCAAAACTTAACTTTTAAATTAAAATAGCCAACCCTTCTGCTTCCTCTAACAAGCCTCTCGTAATTCAACAAATTCTAAAACTTCACTTTAAAACAGTTATATTAATATTTTGGTATTCAACTTGGTAGAAGCTTCTTTTTTTTTTTTTTTTTTTTTAAAAAAAAGAGGTAAAATGTGTCAGAAAATAAAAGTTGACTTTCAAAACTTTTTGTTGTTAACAATTAAAAACAAGCGGGACTAAAAAAACAACAACAACCTAATATTGCCTTTTCGCAATTAAAAATAACAACTTAATAAATATAAAATATTAATAAATAAATAAATAAGAATTGTTAAAAAGAGAGTATAATAAGTCAACAAATAAATGTTTCTACTTTTCCTCGAGATGACCTTTTTGAATTTGTATGAATAACAATTTAATTAAATCTGATATTAGTTCAGCATGCGAATTTATTGTAAATCCCAATAATGATTTAGTCAGTCCCAACAAATAAAAACAAAAAAAAAAAAAACTGCATTGTACAACTCATATTGAACTTCACCCTTTTCTTGAACCTTAAAATTACGAACTACACTAATGCTTCATATTCTAAGTTCTTATATGCAAGAAAATAATTACTTAATATATTGCATTATCATGTAGCCCAAGGCAATTTATGAAGCAAAATGTATAAATGATAAAAGTACCTATCAAGTATCCATAAATTTTTCTATTCCAGTCAATATACAGACAACAGGAACAATTATATACATAAATATGCATTTGTATAGTTAATGATACAAGAAATGAAAATATAACGTTTAAAGTGGGAGTTAAATAAAAAATATTATGTTTGAAAGAAAGACTTAAGATGGACCACGCTAGGATAAAGGTTGAGAACGAATGAACGAATTGTATTTAATTTTATGAGATGAGAATTTAAGAATGGATTATATTAAAATAATTTATTTTCTATGTATTTGGTTGACACAGAAAAGTCATAAAACCATCTATTTTAAAATTGAAAAATGTATACATGATTATATTATTTGACAAAGGCTTTCTAAACAGCTTACTAGGCACATGGTTCAGAGGTCGGCGTACCACGAGTGACAAGGGACGAGATCAATTTGCGAAAACGTCAGCGAAGAAGGAGGGCTGTTATTTTTGTTAGAGGGTTTTGGAAGCGGTCTAGAAGTTGACGAGGGTACGCCACCTGTTCCCTTTTGGTTTAGGGAGGTCAGGTAGCTCGTTACTTCCAGTTCTGTGGGTCCCTGCCAGCCCTCCCATTACTGTTACTCACGCTTAAACCCCCTCCAGCAACTCCTGCAACATTTAAAAAGGCAAAAGATAAATTACTCAAGAAAACGTCACTCCTTTGGACCTGCAAGGCGAAAAACCACTCCTTTTGTGGGCCCCCACAAGGGTCCGATAAATCTAATGATCCGAAACCAGAGGTTTTAATGGTTTAGGAATGGAATATTTGTGGCAGGAGGACATGGACGTCATTTCTTTAACAGGATAAATAGATCACTGATTTTTCCTGCGTAGATCTTGATTTATAGACGCAAAAACCTTGTACATACATACTAGAGAGATTTACGTATCTAGATCAAATGAGACTTTTGACCCAAGCAAATCAAGTAGGAGTTGATAATTTATCGTCAACACCATCAAAAACACAATTTTTCGGTCATTTTGCCGGATAAATATAACAAATTTAGAAAAAACAGGAAAATAGAAAAAAGTCCACGTGCTATGCAAAAAAGCTAAACAAAAAATACAAAACATAAAAATAGTAATAATATGAAATTAATTAATATAGATATTGCATTCCTTAAAAGAAAAACAGGGAACTACTTTTAGGGTTTCGTAGGTTATTAAGCACATACTTTATTGTATTCTAAAAAAAAAAGAAAAAGTTATTTCCCCTGTTCCGCTTTATATGAAAGTAAAATAATATAATCAAGGAGTAGAGTATGGTTTCCCTGGGTTCGATCCCCCTGGTCCACAATGTTTTTATAGGTAATAACGAGAAGGTAAATTAATTTGTTTGCGGAAATTTTCATAACCCCTCTATGAGGTATTAGCATCAATTATTTCAAAATTTTAGGACTAGCCGTTAAGAGTGGTTGGGGGAAGGGGACATTTTCTGGGGTAAATTGTAACTTAAATATACAATAAAAAAATTGAATTTTTAAAAATGTTTGTATAAAGGGTGTTTCAGCTAAGCACAGACACAGGAAAGGGGGTGATACTTCATCGAATTTCCAGCAAAAAATGTCCTATTAACCCATGGTCTATCGACCTTAGTTTTCGAGATATCGATTATTTAATGTTTTTGTCACACATTGCGTAATAACTCGGCAACTAAAAAAGATAATAATATGCAGTTTACGGCATTCGAAAGAGGAATCATTTTACATTAAAATGCACTATTTGATTGATCAAATCGGGGTTGTTATCAATGCGATACATGCTACTAAAAATGAATATTTAATTTTATCTTAAGTAATGATGTAACTTTGAGCTGCCATAACTTTTGAATTTGGATGGTTATTAAATAACTGTTTTTACATCAAAAGTTGGCGCATTTAATAAGCTGTCTAATGATACAATGGTTGCATTGTTTACTTAAAGTTTGGCTGCGAGAAGATCAAAAATATGTCAAATATCTTAGGCTCAGTGTCTGTTTGTAAACAATAAAAAGAGACTGCACGTTATTGTTTTTTTTTGTTGTTTTTTTACCTATAATAAAAAAAAAATAAATAAATAAAATGTATGTCATATTGCCTCTCTATAAAAATATCTGCCCCGCAATTTTTATGCTTTGAAAATTCGAAGTTAGGAATCATTTTAAAGGTATTGAAATTTGGTTCACAAAAAGATATCGTGTTTCCAAAATGGCGGCCATTTTACCCCCGAAAAATTAAAACAAAGCGCAAAAATATCCTCCCCCCCCCCCCGCTACCCAATTAGGACAGGCCTTAAAAATAAGGTAACAATACAAAAATATGCATCTTTTTGCTCCAATCAAATTTAAAATGTAGAATATAAGTTCTTTTTATCTTGTAATTATTTAAAATGTGTTAGTATATACCATAGTGAATATATAAATTAGATAATAACAAATTGCTTTTTGCGAACTTTTTGTATGGAGTAATTGCCATGTCAGAAAATGTTTTTGAATCTAATCGTGTAGAGTGATGAAGGAAAGAAAATGTTAGAGTTTGAGAGGAACAGAGAATATAGAGGGGGTCAGACAAAAAAAGTCACTTACTTATACTGGATAAATTAGACCTAGTAGAACTTGCTTGGACATGAGGTGACTTTGCTAAACCAATGACCTCACAACTTTTTATGCGAGACTGGGCTTATTTTTTTCACAAGTATTTTTGTTGGGATTTCACTTGTCTTTTAAAGTAATTTTTCGTTTCTTAGCGTCTAAGAAAACATAATCTAGAACACATATGTATATATGTACATTAGGGTGGGCCTTAATAATGAACATTTTTTAATTTTTGATCCCATAAATCACATTTATTATGCAATATTATCCTTGTTTTTTTATTATTTACATAAATGATATACTTTTATTAACTAATATAACTCAAAAGTAAGTCAGTAAGTAAAGAGATAAAATATTAAGAGATATACATACATAATGTGAAAAAAAAAGTTGTTATTCGTATGAATTTCGTAATTATTTTAACCATATGACCAATATTTAATGTTTTAACATACATTAAAAGGTACAACAGGTTATGTGCTTCATATTAATACGTATTAACAATGCATACCCATCATAGTTTTCCTTTACTCTAGTAACATACATACTGGTGGAGTCAAAGAAGCTATAACATAAGCCACATCTTGAACCAAAAAGACCGTCTTTTGAGTTTAAATATCTTTTATGCATTATTTTTTATATTGGATTGCAAACAAAGCATAAGGGTTTTTGGGGTCGCTGATTACGAATTTGAAGTAAAAAATAAATCAAAAATAAAAATGGCGGCCCTAGGATAGTGGGAAAAATCTCCCGTTTTATACGAAATTCGTGATAATTATACATAAATTAAGAACTAAACATCTAACCAAAGTTTTTTTGGTGGTCACGATTATGAATTTAAGTTAACAGTACACAACAGTAGAAATAATGTATCAATTTATTAATATATTCATAAAGCAATAACGTGCATTGTATAACATACATAATGAAATAGCAAAAATAGTGGAAATAAATTGTAATTATTTCTTTTAAATTTGGATGTTATACATTCAAATATTTTAATATTTTCTAGTTTACGATGTTAGTTATAGTGTATTATGTTATTGCTTTATTAATATTTTAATAAAATAAAAGATTTTTTCCACTACTTTGTATTTTTATTGTAAAGGATTACTGGGATTAGTGTGCATTCCTCAGCCTCAGGGTCAGGCTTATGAATGCAGATTAGGGGTCAGGTAGATGAGAGTACCTAAAAGAAGAGTTCAAAGGGTTCAAACTATAACTTACATCGTAAACTAGAAAATATTAAAATATTTGAATGTATAACATTCAAATTTAAAAGAAATAATTACAATTTTTTTTTATTTCCACTATTTTTGCTATTTCATTATGTATGTTATACAATGCACGTTATTGCTTTGATACATTATTTCTACTGTTGTGTACTGTTAACTTAAATTCATAATCGTGACCACCAAAAAAACTTTGGTTAGATGTTTAGTTCTTAATTTATGTATAATTATCACGAATTTCGTATAAAACGGGAGATTTTTCCCACCATCCTAGGGCCGCCATTTTTATTTTTGATTTATTTTTTACTTCAAATTCGTAATCAGCGACCCCAAAAACCCTTATGCCTTGTTTGCAATCCAATATAAAAAATAATGCATAAAAGATATTTAAACTCAAAAGACGGTCTTTTTGGTTCAAGTTGTGGCTTATGTTATAGCTTCTTTGACTCCACCAGTATATAACTAGAGTTTCGTTTTTTTAACATTAATTACGTACATGGTTTAGCGTCCATTTAGAGGGATTCTGTTAGTGGGATTTCAAATTAATTACAATATTAATGTTTACTTGACACTCTATTCATAATTTATTTTATTACTTAAATTTACTTAGTTATCGTTGTTCTATCTAGTTACATTATAGCGTAAAGGAAAACTATTATGGGTATGCATTGTTAATACGTATAACAACTTTTTTTTAATATGAAGCACATAACCTGTAGTACCTTTTAATGTATGTTAAAACATTAAATATTGGTCATATGGTTAAAATAATTACGAAATTCATACGAATAACAACTTTTTTTTTCACAATTTTCACTATTTTGTTGTGTATGTATATCTCTTAATATTTTATCTCTTTACTTACTGACTTACTTTTGAGTTATATTAGTTAATAAAAGTATATCATTTATGTAAATAATAAAAAAACAAGGATAATATTGCATAATAAATGTGATTTTTTTTTTTTTTTTATAAAAAAAACGCTATTTTATTGATTTTTTTATATACCAATTTTCAAATAAAAAGCGGCACCATTTAAAATTATCCGATTGGCATGAAACTTTTCAAAAATAATTTTTTCATGTATTCACACAAAGTTAGGGGTTGGGAGCACAAAATTTCAATACTTTTTTTTCACCCCTATGATGAAGGCCCACCCAAATGTACATATTATATAATACATAATAATATTATAGGAAAATATAGAAAAGATAAGAGAAGGAAAAAAGAGGAAATTAATAGTGACAAAAAATAATTGTCATTATTTAGAAGATGCTGTTTGAAACGCAAATGTACGCGGTGGGTGTTTAATTTGAATACTAATTAATTATCTAGTGTACATAGGCAGATGAACGGGAAGTTTATGATATCAATCTTTGAGCTCAATACTCAATAAAGATCAACTACACTTATTCCAATATAAAATTCTAAGTATGAGAGTAAAATAATATTTTAGTTTCGAAGTTCTCTACTAGAAAGCGCTAGTAGCGCAAGTTATTTTTTAAAAATATTTTGAATAGGTGGATTTTCCATTAGCCTTGATTACAGTGTTTTATGTCACTATACAGTAAAGTGTAACAACTACTGTGGTACGATGTTGATGGCGACTCTAGGAGTTTGTAGGACCAGTTTTTTATTTTATGTGTTTATTTGTATTTACATGATATTGGTTTATAATAAATTAATTTTCTTTACAGTTCTTGTTCTTATATTTCATAAAGAAAAGTTTCGTTTTTTTAACATTAATTACGTACATGGTTTAGCGTCCATTTAGAGGGATTCTGTTAGTGGGATTTCAGACAATATTAATGTTTACTTTACAGTCTATTCATAATTTATTTTATTACTTAAATTTACTTAGTTATCGTTGTTCTATCTAGTTACATTATAGCTCTTACTTAAATTCATTTAGTTATCGTTATTACTTATACATTGTAGCTGATATTTACTTTATCTAATATACTTAGTTATTACTGTTCTATGTACATCGGTATATACTTACTTATATATAAATAACTTTATTGTAGGTTTTTATTTTTATTTTTATTTTTAGATAGATATTTTATTATAATAAAATGTTTCCTTTTTTTCGTCCAACAAAAACATTTTTTTTTTTATAATAAAAAAAAGTCTTGTATTTAGCTAATAATTAAGGTAACAAGATACTGTTGTTTTATACCGCGGTAATTATCTATTTTATAATCGTAGATTTATGAAAAGAAAAAAAATTATATATATATATTTATAAAATAAAAATAACGTAATATCTGATAAGAAAATCCTGTTAATTTTTTATTCGGTTTCTCTGTCAGGGTTTATTTTTATTTCTCAACCAAGTTTTAATTTACTCTTCCCTCATCTAGAAAGGTGAAATTCGATATTCGGAAAGTTGAGTTCTCGACAACTATAGTTAGTTTAGGACACACATATATATATATATATATATATATATATATATATATATATATATATATATATATATATATATATATATATATATATATATATATATAATGTATTAAGTATATTCACTTTCAGAACCAAAAAAGGGTGGGAGGTACCCTGATCCCAAAGGTTTGTTTTGTATAATGTAAAATTTGCATCTCTATCGAGTTACAATCTATATGTTTTTTTCAAAACCTGAAGTTTAATCAAAAACCTTGATTAAATACATAAAAAAAGAATACGCACACATTTATTTATACATAATATAGGGCATATATATCAGACTTCAATACATTAGGAGGTGATACTACTTTTAAAAGGGAGTCATAAAGGTGGTACAGACCATGTTTTACTTTTTCATATAAAGAGAAAGTATTGTGATGGTACGAAAATTTGATTTTGAGATTTTGATGCATTTACACATTTTGAGGTCCCCTGAGTCCAAAAAAAAGTTATTAAAAAATGTCTGTCTGTCGTCTGCCTGTCGTTTGTCGTCGTCTGTCGTCTGTCGTCTTTGCAGACGCCTGGGGCCTAAACTACTGGGCCGATTTTGACGAAATTTGGCATACATGTTCAGAAAAATCATACCCCGAGGCGAAATCGAGGTTTGAATTTTAGCTCTAAATTTGGGGGCGCTACCCCCCAAAAACTCTGGAAAAACATGAAAAAAAATTATTTCTCGAAAATGGTTCCGACGATTTTGATTAAAAAATTCTAAAATGTAGCCCATTTGAATACGATTCCAACGATATAAGCCGTTTTCCCGGGAAAAATCTAGTTCCTGAGAAATTAGCTTAAAACGCGGACGTAGAGAGCCCGGGTTCGATTCCCCGCCCAGGAGAAGTTATTTTTATGATCAATTCTGATGAAATGTTCAATAATATTTAAATGTGCATTTTAAAACTAATATATGGAAACACTGTGCTAAGTAATTATAAACTCGTATATGAGAAAGTTTGTCTGAGTTGTCTCGGACCGATTTTTTGATTATTGAGTTAACAGGTCAAATGATTCAAAAAATTTAAAATTAATTAAAAAATTAATTAAAAAAATTAATTTTAAGTAATTATTTTTTATTTTCGATCGAGGGTTCCAGCGGGCTAAAATGAATTTAGGAAATAGAACTATATTTTTTCCTGTAGAAAAAAGCTGATCTTAAAAAATTATGCATACCACAATGCTCCAGCAGTAATTTCTTTTGTGTAATAAAATGGCTTTATAGATAGAGTAGACGATTTTTTGAAACTCAATTAGAGGCTACCTCCAGAGGGGGGCAGAAAAAAGACATGTTCTACACCAACTTCTTGGTTGCCATTTAGAAGTAGTATCACCTCCATAATTAATGTCTAGGAGCAAAACACCCTGTATACTTTTATTTAAGCCATAATGTTTTTATTTTGTTGGTCTAAAATCTGAAAGGTTTATTTTCCATTATTTATGACAAAACTACAACTTGTACATTGCAAACAATTGAACACTGAACACGTTCTTTGTGATTCTTCGGCATGAATTATATGAAGAAGTAGATCTATTAACTAAATAAACTAAATAATTAAATAAATAATATATATAATAGATAATAATATTTTAAATAACAACAAGGTTAAGATAATTAACCTAACAGGTTAATATAATTTTAAATAACAACAAGGATTACATAATAAGTACAATTTATAGAAATACATTTATGGATTTAGTTGACATCTCTAGACATCTCTTGAGGCCACTAGGAAGATCACCTGAAATAGACTTTGTGGATAGGAGTTTTAAAAGATGCTTAGGTTGATTCGATGAGTATTCGTGGAATTTCATTGTTAGGAACCCTGCCGAAATATGGTCGTACAAGACATTGAGGAAGTCACAGAGATTAAGGTTAGAAACAATATTGGAAGAATAACTGACTATTATCTTCTGATGTTATCTTCAATGAACTTAAATGCTATGTGAAATTAATTGGCTAAACGTTTAAAAATAAGTTGTGGGAATGTTGTTACATAAAAGTGTACTGATTTGAATGAGTAATATAAATACATAGTGAGGAATTAACAACGTAACATTGCATTGGTTAAATATAAGTTAGATACATGTTCATCTAATCATTAATTTAAGATAAATAACTCTATTTAGCCACCTATTACTGTCAAGTAGTTATAATTAATGTTACAATATATTGTTTTTTTCTAGATGTATATTTTAAGTACCTAAAACCATGTACTTACCTCTAACTTTAAGTACGTTTATATTATTTGTACCCTGGTACCAAACCCCCTATAATCCTTGAAAAATCATCTAACTTTAACCAGGCCTAGTCTACCAGTCTACCACCAACTCTCTTAAACCTTACACCTTCACACTTCACATCCTCACCAACCCCTTACTCTCCTAGTCTGTCAAAAAACATAAGTAGTGTAAATTAATAGTTAACTGATGATAACATATTTAGTTATTACTAAAGTCAAAACCGGTTCACCGTTATTGAATAATTGTACATACAGGGTGGTCCAAAAGTCCCCCCCCCCCTCTTAACTTTTGAACGGTTTGAGATAAATTCATGAAACTTGGGGGATCTCTACCATGCAAAGGGAAGTTTGTTTTCATGCAATCTCCCACTAGGGGCAACCACCTACTTTGCCCCCAGGCCACACAACTTCAAAATTTCAAATTGGAGTGTATATTTTTGATAGCATATTTGGATTCTACAGTGAAAAATAATAAACTTTTACTTAAAACTATTTTTTCTATCTCCAATATTTTGCCCCCCGCGGGGGGGCAAAGATAGCAAAATAACCCTTCCGATAATTCGTTGTAAAATCTAAACGGTTAGAGATAAATTAATGAAACTTAGGGGATCTTTACCATGTAAAGGGAAGTTGGCTTTCATGCAATCGCGCAGTAGGGGCAACCTCCTATTTTGCCCCCAGACCACCTAACTTCAACATTTTAACCTGGAATGTATATTTTTGATAGCAGATTTAGATTCTACGGTAAACAATTAAAATATTTTACTTCAAACTTTTTTTTCCTATCTCCAATATTTTGCCCCCTATAGGGGGGCAAAGGTATAAAAATGGTAGATTTCAGCGCCTGGGGGCAAAATGGTGGTTGCCCCTAGTAGGCGAGTGGATGATTACACACTTCCCTTTACATGGTACAGATCCCCCAAGTTCCATTACTGCATTTCAAACCGTTTAGATTTTATAACGATCTAAGTGTTATTTTTTTACTATTTCGGAACGGTTATTTCGCTATCTTTGCCCCCCTGTAGGGGGCAAAATATTGGAGATAGAAAAAATAGTTTTAAGTAAAAGTTTATTATTTTTCACTGTAGAATCCAAATATGCTATCAAAAATATACATTCCAATTTGAAATTCTGAAGTTGGGTGGCCTGGGGGCAAAGTGGGTGGTTGCCCCTAGTGGGTGATTGCATGAAAACAAACTTCCCTTTGCATGGTAGAGATCCCCCAAGTTTCATGAATTTATCTCAAACCGTTCAAAAGTTAAGAGGGGGGGGGGGGGGGGGGAGACTTTTGGACCACCCTGTATAGTCTTGCCACAATAAGAATATTTTTCTCAGATGAGATTTCAAACGATTTTATTAGTAAAATAAACAGGTCAAGTGTGTGCTAGTCAGCACACAGCGAGGGTCCGTAGGCAACCCTGCGTATAGTTTAAGTAGTATTGATGGTGTTTTTTAAAATGCTAAAAAGCTTACTTTGAACTATCCTATGGGTCTGATATTCTCAAAACACATAAACAAACTTCCGATAAAGTATTTTTTTGCCACTGAACCGGGCTACAACCATATAAATACATCGAAAAGACCATAATTATAAAAAAAACGTATTTTGTCAATAAAAAATAAAATAATATTTTTAAAGTGGTATCTTTACTTTTGGTCGAAGAATGTTCAGGAATTTTTTCAGATTTTTTGCACTTCACATAAGCGAGATAGAGGGGGGGGGGACACGTTTCACAGCCGCTTCAAACTCGCCTACGTTCGCCCTATCAAAGTTATAACTAAATAATTATATATTTTTGTAATCAGCTCGACGTGCCCTTTCATATAATACCCCTCACGGTGTCGAAATAAAATGTAAAATTTTTAACCCTTAAGTTTTTTTACCCTAATTTTTTTTAAAAATATTTTTTCAAGTCGCTATATTTTTTAAAATATGTGGGTAGGTACAAGACACATACATGCCAAATTTCAAAGTGATCGGACGAAAGGTGTAGCCGTGAGAGCATGCGACAGGACGGACGGACAGACACACGCAGAAAAATATAAGGGTCTTTGGTTTTGCCTACGGACCCCCTAATGAAATATACGAAGATAATAGGGGTCAAGTTGATAGCCATAATATATGAAAATATAGCATTAAAGGTCGGAATCAGGAGGCTAGTTAACAAGGGAGAAATAATGTACTGATGGATTTAGCTGTTAAGAAATTCTTTATCCAAAACCCATAATATATATTATTTATTTAAGGGAAAAAACTGTTAATTATATTTATGAACATATTATATGCAGGAGCTAGAGAATTAGTTGCTCCAGAAGCAGCTATATTCCGGATTTGTGTTAATTTTTTTTAAGAAAGCAGACAAACTTCTTCTCTGAAATATGAGTTCTCATCGATACTTAACACAAAAACCTGTGTCACAAAAAAACAATAATAATTCAACCCTTATTATTATCATTAAAAATAATTAGAAGTGCAATAAAAACACAAGATTAATACTTTATCTCCCATTTTGTATTCGTTTTAACTTTCTTTCCTTAATGAGTTGAGAGCGATGTGTTGATACAATCGTATTATTTGATCAACAAAAACTGCCTCCGATTAAAAGTAATTGCTTGCAAAACCTGTTGGCCAATCTGAAGTACACGGGTTCCCAAAAAAAGTCGTGGTATTATAATGGATTTTGTCACGTTCTTGATTCGGTGAAATCGTCTTCAGAAAGATGAGAGTTTGACTTTGGTTCAGAGTTCCTCCCAATTAAAATTATTTCTTACAAATAATTTAAAAAATCGGTCCGACAAACTCGAACAAAACTTTCTCACATACATAATGATACTTAATTAAATACATCAACATAATAATAATTATAACTAATAATTCAATTAATTTATTATTAAATGTTCAACAGGTGGTTGTTTACATTTCGGTTTCAATTTCATCATGGATGATTTTTTTTTTTTTTTTTTTTTTTTTTTTTATTTCCAATTGATCAATATTAATAGATCTTGTTTTCGCTCATGTGAATTAGGTATGCTCACCGAAAACTTGGACCTATCTAAATTTTATAAGTTAAGTTTTTCCTCTGCTTTCTGCTTCTCTAATTGGCGGAAGTTCCAATGTTTCTTAAGTTAGTGAATTGGTGGTTAGAGTTGAATTGGTGGCCAGGGATGTGCCAGCATGAGACGGGTTGAGCAGTTCAACCTGTTTATTTTAGATGGCACCAAGAACATTATGAACAATCTCCGTAGAAATATAGTCTGCTCTGGAAGACGTAAAATGTAATTATATCTTTCTTAAGGTATAATTATAAGTAAGGTAGTTCAAGACCCTTGGTTATTAATATAATCGGTTAATCTGAAATGACTGGTGGTAGTTCCTTCTATACCCATAGAGATATGAAAACTAGGTTTTTCCAAAAAAGTACCATATTTGCATTTTTATTTCAGTGCATTACAAGTAAAACTATATAAATAAAAAATGTTAACATATTTTTAGTCAATCATTTTCGATTGTTCATAATTTTTGGTTAATTAATTAAAGGTGGCTAGGTTAATTTAAAGATAGAGTTAAAAATAACTTCATAGACCGAGAGGACAAGAGGACCTTAAAATAAATACATCGAAGTCTCAAAATTGATACTACTTTCATAAATTGATTTAAGTTGGCGGTCATTTATATTCATCATTTTTCATGACGAACCAAATCACATCAATAACCTCGAAATTTGGAAGTTAGCTTCCTCTCATATACAAACAATTTTAGTATAAAGGATTATTAGTAAAAGGTAATATGTAATAAACAGGTCTACAAAGCAGGATTGTTGTATGTCCGCCACATAATAATATCATGTGCATTTGAAACCAAGTCCTCTTCGCACTAACATAATTATTACTATTTTTTGCAACGCTGAAATAAAATCCTTATTTTTGTGTAATTATATTTCTACAAATAATACCGAAGTCTACTAAAAAGAGATTTTATGAAATCGTTTCCTAAGAGGGAAAATAGGAGCCAAGTTAAATTGAAGGAGAATTGATCCCAGACTTATCTGAAATTATGAAGTTAATACTTGGGATGAAGCTTCTCTTAAGGATGTAAGAATCTATTAATTAAAGACATTTCCAATTTCATCTCTGGAATGCGATGAGGCATTGGGAGGAGGGGGGGGGGGGGTATAGAAATACAAAACATCTGCTTTTCCCAGAAAATTAAAATTAAATGCTCCTCCTGTAGTCGGATCAATTACTAATTGGGGATTTTCGCATACAATATTTGATAATTTGATCCAAAGGGTAGAGGGTTTAGAAATTAGGAAGAGGGGAGATTAAATAAATATCCTCCCTGTGGCATTCAGATATTCTTTTTTTGTAAAATAAATTGATACTAATTCAAATAAGTAGTTGTTTTGACTGAGATTTTGTGGTACCACTTCATAATTATGACTAGAGAGGTTGGTAGAAAGTTACACAACAATATTGTCACCATCATTTTTATTACACATAAACTCACAAACGCGTTTCGACAAATACACACTGAAGATGATGTTATTTGTCGATACGCGTTTGTGAGTCTATGTGTAATAAAAATTGTAGTGACAATATTGTTGTGTAACTTTCTACCAACCTCTCTAGTCATAATTATGATACTAATTCAAATTAAAAAAAAAAACATTTAAAATAAAACATTCCCTATCGAAGCACGGGAATCAAACTGTAAAACTCAAGTGTATATATGAGATAAAAAACGTACGAATTATAGAAGAAAACTATCAAACAATATAGTATTATCAGCAAGAAGATCGATTTAGCAAAGAGCATAATATACTATATACATAACTACTTCAAAAAAAAACTAACAAAAAGAAAATGATAGATTAGAAGTGTGGGAGATGCTTATATTTCTTTGCTATTTTTCTAGTTGAAGCTTCTTTTTTGGGGGTGTAGTAAGAAGGATGTTTTAGTTTAGAACCACCGAAAATATATATATATATTTTTTTTTATAAGTTTTTCAACTGAGCTAAATATATTTTATAGATGTGGGAAAAATTTTGACCTACAGTAACATGATCGACACGAGAAATGCCTCTGTACTTAAATACGATGACAACTAACTCTTATATCATAGATTAGTTCAATTTTTAGTTGCGAAATTGTTTTTATTCGTGAAAAAAAAGAATCATCTATACGCAGTATCTTTTATCTTTTTGCTAATACTAAATCTCAAAAGATTTTCATATAAAGGATAAGAAAAGAAAAAAAAATCTTTTATTATCTTGAATAGAAAGGTTTTTGTTAAGAGATTTTTTTTTTTTTTTTTTAGATCTTAAAAGAATGAGCTTTTTCTTGCAAGGTACGTTTAGTTATTGAAAGGTTGAGATTCAGTGATTCAAGTTGTATTACAGAGTGTAAGGTGAAGGAGGAAGCAGCTATATAGATATAGGGGAATATATCGTCTTACTAAGGAACCCTTCGGTATCCTTTGTAAGTTCATCCCTAAGTCCGGCACCGCCCTACTTTTATTGTGTTGTCTGTCCATTTCTTTCCAATGGCTTTCGAAAAAATCCCTTTTTTCTATCCAGTTGAAGAAAAAAATTTTACGACAGGGTCGAGTAAGCAATAAAAAGGTCTCTCGTCCGGTCTTCCGTATTATTTCCTTCGAGTTTTTGCACTGTAAAAGTAAAAAATAATAATAAAAAAATAACTTTTTTGCTCGTATAATACTATGGGTCACAACACAATATAATACTCTCAACAGAATAATTCGATTTACTTCTTGTAATACATAATTGTAACACGTTTACTTTGTTACCATAATTATACATAATAGGGTTAGAGCTTTATTACATAGACCTCCGCGTTAAGTATTATTATAAAATAATAAAAATATTATGAAGATTATAACAGTTCATTGACACATCCCAATAAAGCTTTTAGAGTTCTTCTCTGCGACAAGAGATATTAGGTTAAGTTTAAAGATTTAAAACCATTGATGAATCTTATTGCTCATTAAATTTAGTTATTGCAACTAACTAGTAAAACCTGTTTGGAACATTTCCATGAGCTATAAATAAGATATAACAAGATTTTGTGCACTAATGAGAGTATGAGAGTAGATCAGCAAATAAAACTAATTATAATGTGTTAGTAAACTGATGATGACTCAATTAATGGTACAATGGTACAATGGTATAGTTAGTTGCAGTGTACATGGTATAATTTTAGTGATATTGTACGATTGATTGTAACAAATAGCAAACAAAACATATGGTTATGGACACTGATGGTTAATATGTAGGAAACAACACTAATTATATTATGTTGGTACCCTAGTGAAGAGTGGTAGCAATCAAATTATAATCTATACTTTGGTGGTCAATGAGTTTTAGAGGGGCAGCGCCCCCAAATTTGGGGCTAAAATTCATTTTCTCGATTGCGCCTCGGGGTATGACTTTTCTAGACATGTATGCCAAATTTCGCCAAAATCGTCCCAGAAGTTTAAACTCCACGCGTCTGCACAGACGACAGATGATAGATGACAGACGATAGACAACAGATAGAATTTTTTAAAAAACACTTTTTTGGACTCAGGAGACCTTAAAATGAGTAACTCCATCAAAATCTCAAAATCGAATTTTCGCGCCATCACAAAACTTTCCCTTTATATGAGAAAGTAAGAAGTAAAATCTGTACACTGTTAATAGATTATTAATAATGATACATGGTTAGGAAACAAATATAATTAGATTATAATAAATCGATAATCAGTGGTAAAAACGTTCTGCAAATCAAGCATATTGGTTAATGTAACTCCATTTTATTTATTTAACTGTTTTCTAGCTTTGACGCACGTTAACCTAACTATAGTTAGTCATCGGGAGTTTCTATGAATTGGAGGCGAATATCAGCTCTAAATTTGGTAAAGCTGTCCCCAAAAACTACATACAAATATAAGAGACTTTGTTATTTGTTTTCCTTTTGCTGCTTAAAAGTGTAGCAAGTAGCAAGGTCTCTAAATGTTGAATTAATAATTTTTCCTCATGATTAACCTGTGCCTGATTTAGTCTCTGTCGTCTATAACATCAATTTTAAGTTTTATACAGCTAGTGTCACACTAACCTCGTGTCATCCATTGCATGTATAGGGTGCCCTGCCCTATAACTTATCCACCATAGAGCAACAGGTGATACTAGAGATCAAAATAATAATATTAAGTCTGTATAGTTAGCAAATGTTAAATGCCATTAAATAAATAAAGGGTGTTGAAAGTGAAACTTAATTTTCGAAAACTTACAATAATTTTAAAACGGATGAATATATATTAATTAAAAATTTAAGTAGTTACACAGGACAAATAGAAGGTTTCCTTGAACTTGAAAAATCCGAATTCTGTACTAGTTTGAAAATAGTTCCAAGAGGGCGCTTGCTGCGTACTTCGTGATAAAATATATTATCCTGCTTATTATTTTACCCTGTAGCGCTGGGAATGTTTTGACTTTAAACTAGTGAAGAACCATTATTTCCAAGTAAAAAACATACTCTTGGTCAATGTTGATATCTCAATGTTTGCGAAATATTCATCTTTGAAATTAATATTTATAATAATAACTTTTATAAAACTGTAAGGAGGTTTATCAATCTGTCAACATAATAATATTATATTATTTTTACTATTTTTACTAATATACAAATGATAAAACCTAATTGTATTCAACCTAGCAACTTAACTGAAAATATAAATAAAAATCTAGTTTCCAGATAATTGTTTTTTAAGATTTACATTTGCTGGTTTGAAATGTCAAAACAAAGCTTGCAGAGTTGCTATAGCTAAAGGCGTCTTGTTGTATGGTGTAATGCCTTTCTGCTGTTCTGTATTGACATTGAATAACCTTACTTTTTTGTTTTGCCCTTTTCTTTATGCCACCTTTCAAGTCTTTTCTTTCATCCACAGCAAAAATATTCCTTACTTGACAAACACTGGTTGTTTTGACAGTGAACTTCCTGTGGGGTCGTTTACCAACCTCCTTCTCTACTACTGAGATTGCTTTCCTATTTGAGCCTTTGTATCCAATGACATTTGACGGTTAACTCCGTAGCAAGATCATATATTATAATATTATGATCTTACATTGTGGTTTTTCTTTTCTCATTTAAAAGCTAATTTAATTAGAAGTAAGTTAATAAGAGCAAAATTTATCAGTTTCTTGTCAAAACACAGGTTAAAATATTGCTTTGTTTACTTTTAAAGTCCTTATAACCAACAAATTATCTTAAAAAGGCTGCATTAGAATAACCAAAACCGGTAAATGTAACTAGGCAGCAAAATGGAATTTTACTGACGAGTGATTAGATTAGCCTCCTAGCCGAAGGCGAGGACAGGCTATGATAATTAACTGCCGAGGCAGGTTATTTACCAATTTGACCTCGGCTTCGCCTCGGCAGGCAATGAATAAACGAGGCAGAAAGGTTTCCTTTGCTGCTTTGTTGGATACAATATTTTATCTACGGGCTGGCGGCAGAAAAATGAAACTGCTAAAATACTATCTTTATTAATATAACAAATTTTTATTACTATGTGTTATATTAATAAGATAATAACATAGGTAATAACTAAAATGAATGTTGATAAAGAAATCAAATATGAAGTTTGGGAATAATAAAAATTGTGAATAGCAAACTGAAGCTATAACAGCAAAATACAAAACACACGTTTATAACATACATAACTTCTAAATGAATAATGCACGCAATATAAAATATTTATTTATATTTTTACTAGCAAATTACTAAAAGTATTAAAGATATCTTCTACTGCTTAAAAGAAAAGAAGTAACCATAGGATAAATCAAGAAAAGTAGCTAGTGCAATCTAGAATGACTTCAACAATAATAATAATAATATAAATGTTTGATGTTTACATGAAGCTGCAGTGTGGCCAGTGACTCCACTATTTTTTTTTAATTTAAGATCTACTATTCATTGTACTTATTTAACAGAATTAACAAATATAAACAAATTATTTAAATATTAAAACGTTTATTTATTAAATTTTACTTATTAAACTATTATATAATGTTATAAAATAGAGATAATAGTATAAACTGTTATTGCCAACATTATAACAGTAAAAATGTTGCTGCATCAAAATGTTTCCTCATTTTACCGCCCAGGCAGTAAAATCACATTTCTCTGCCCGAAATCAGTTCAATAATGCCTCATTTTGCTATTTATTTTGTATGAACACGTTTGGTATTTGAACTACACCTCTTTTATGATGAGTCGCTATCATACATTGATGAAAAACAGTCCAGGAGCTTAATCTGGGGGCGGGGGCACGGCAGTGCCCGGGCCAAGTCGAGCACGGCAGAACTAATCTTTACTGGAACAATCTCATGGCATTCTGGACCCCCTCTATTATCTTATTAAAGATACATATACTTAGATATGTAAAATTAATTTTAAGTTAGAGTTCATTACAAACTGAACCAGAAATAAAAATTTCTCACCTCTACCCATATTAGTTCATAAGATTTTATGAGCCTAAAGTTTTGTTATTATATCACTGATCTATTGGTTCATCATAATTAATTCTAATGCACTTCTAGCAATCCTAGAAACTTGAAAATTTGTATATATGTAGAGTTAAATGTACGAATAAAGGAAAAACTACAAACTCCGAGACAAATTATTGTTCTTTGCCTCTCCCATGGCTAATAGAAAAATCGGAAATGTAAAATTAATAAAAAATATAACTTACACTAATAGCGCTTTCTAGTAGAGATTTTCGAAACTAAAGTATTATTTACTCTCATTAATAGAATTCTGGATTGGATTAAGATGATTGATCTTTATTAAGTATTGAACTCGTAGATTGTAAACATACACTTCCCGCTCGTCAGCACTCGTACACCAGAAAATTGTTTAGTTTAATTAGAACACCCCACGCGTTACATACTTATAAACAGAAGTGAAATCCCAACCAAAAATTTGTGTAAAAAAAATACGCCAAGTATCGCGTAAAACGTTGAGAGATCATTGGTTTAGTCAATCTCGCCCTGTCCAAAAATTAGCCTACAGATGATCGCATATTAATTTTAACCTTCTTAATAAATCCGATCCAGAAATCGAAACTAGTACAAACAACACTTAAAATTTCTATGTGTGCAAGCACGTAAAATTCAACTTAAATTTCATGGATTTTTTTTTTAATTTTGAATGCTCATTATTAGGGTTTTTTACATTCATATTTTAAAATGTATGACATTATGCTTTATGTTGTTCTCATATGACGTGAGAAGGCCACGCTAATTGGCTTACGTCATTCACTTCTTTTTTTTTTTTATTGATTCCCCTTTCAAACTTATAAACAAGGAGTAAAATAGGGGTCCTTGGTTCGATCCTCCAGGGGGTTCACAGTGTTTTATCGGAAATAAAAAGAAGGACCTTTATTCTTTTGTTTTCCTTTGCGGAAATTTTCATCGCCCCACCATAAAGAATTAGCATGAATTATTTCATAATTTTAGGACAAGCTGTTAAAGGGGAGGTTGAAGGGGGGGGGGTCATATTTTTGGTGACATTTTGGCGCTAAAAACGCAATATTGGTGGTAAAAAGCATAATAGTCATAAAATGTTATACATATTTGTAATCTACTCTTCAGTAGCTTTCATTTGATACCCATCTCGAAAATTATTTGAAATTAAAATTATTTTCAGCCTTGCACATTTTTGCGCATTACGCATGCGCATATTAAACGTTTAACTTCTCTATATTTTTCCTATGTGTTGGTCAAACAGTTACGCCAGTATTTTAAATTTCACATCTCTAGCGTGAACGGTTCGGGGATATGAACCAAAGTACGACGGACAGACAGACACTTCACCCTCGGCATAAGGGTTTCGAGGACGATCTACGAAACCCTGAAAATCAAAATCGAATAGAATATTTTTTAGATCTGAACTTAAATTTAACATGGCACATGTTGGGCATGGCTTTTCTAAATAAATACACCCGATTTAATCAAAATCAGCTGAGTATTTCTGGCTTCATCCGACATAGACAATAAATATTACACAGAAAAAGTAATGTGGTGATTTTTCTAGAAAGCTTATTCAGTTGATCATATTTATTAGTTTTATATTCAAGAGGTATTCTATTTTTAAAGCAACATGACTTTAACTTCTTTTATTACTCGAGTCAGGATAAATTATTAACCTGAACGAACCAAGTTAACTAATTAACATATTTTATATCCATCCCCTCCCCTACCGAACTTCTCTTATCTTTTAAATTTTTCAAAAAAGAATCATTATTTTAAAATAGACAAAACTGTCTCGTCTATAAAATAGAATCCATGTTAAAACCGTTTATCAATTGGGCAACAATAAAGAACTGAAAATTATCTTGTTAAGGGATTTTTTTACTTCAATCAGATGTTTTTTCATGTTGGGTGGCCCTAACGCAACTTCTATTTAACTAACCAACTCAAATTGTAAAGAGAAAGATTTAGTAGTTAGAAGTTAGAAGTTTGAAAGAAGAGTGTATAATAAAGTGGAACCAGATGCTGTGTAAGAAACCTTACTTTGATTAGACCAAAGGCTTCTTTCTTCAGATGATGATACTTTATGATTTCGAAACGTCACGTATCACATGTCTTAAAGGATGGTTTTTTTTCCCCACTAAACCTTTACTTATTAACATATTATATCTTGAAACACAAAAAGTGCTATAATAGAGTGTTAAAGAAATACTTAAAATCTGTAAGTGTTACACAAGAGAAGTAACTTGTTGACAACTCGTGTCTTGATGATCTTAAAAATAACTTTGTTTTCTGTTCAAACAGGACTTAGAACTTAAAAAACTTGACAGAGTTGCCTTTTGACGGAATATTTATTTAAAGCAAACATTATTTCACGTTTTTACTCCCTCTTACATCTCCAAGCCACTCTTAAAAATTGTTAAAATAACCCAACCATATTTAGTTATTAATAAATCATCTTTATTTTCTCTCATTTTCAAAATTTTCAAATTCAGCATTTTATTAAGAATCATTAAACAAATATTTCAAATAATAAGTAGGTACCTATATAATATATCAACAAACACATAATTAATGATCTTATCAACCAGTTTTGATTCTAATTAACTAAAATATATGATACGTTTGTTTCGATTGAACGTTGATAAATTTATATAGTTTAACTTTTAACAAATATATAAAACGAGTCTATCTTGTTTTATCCTCATTAAAGGACCACATAGATTTTGTTGTTTTTTTATCCCATTCTTGAACTTATTTTTTTTTTATAGGGTGTTTGACAGCTTGGTCATAATTGCCATTTTATTCCATAATTCATCAGCGAAAAGAAAAAAAAGATGATTTTTTTTTTATAATTTTTACCTTCGAACTGAAACCACTAAATGTCAATAATTGTTGTCCAAAAAGTTTAGGAACGGTCAATTATCTCAGTAGGATGAAGTTTTACAGTAAAATGGCGAATGAATAAAATAAAAATTATAGATTTTCCGAAAATCTAATTGATGCTAACAATTATAAGCCTTTGGGATGGCAATAAAAAGTCCTATAAAGTATAACTTCAAAAATCATAAATAAAAACTTCATTTTTTATGGCGGCATAGTATAGAAATTTTTTATTATCCATGCATTAACCTAACCATTACACAATAAGAGGTTATTATGTTATGCGCGTTTAGCAAATACAAAGTTCACTAAACTCACAAAACTGAAGCCTTGCTATTATCTCCGTAATTAAATATGAGCTTAGAAATCAAAGAGTTTTATCTAAGTAAAGTGATACAAATATTTACGTTAATTTCATGGTGAGGCTGATACAATAATTAGAGTATATATATCTATATATATATATATATATATATATATATATATATATATATATATATATATAATAAATATACATAATATGGCCATATTATGGCTATTGTATCAATTGTAAAGACAGAGAGAGCACATTTTTGTTTCTATGAAGGCTTTAGAACCATTTTCCCCCTCCTTGGATACAGCTAGGGCTAGTAATATTTAAACTTTAGAATTCCATAACTTTGAAAGTTTTAGAGGGAAATTACTTCTTATTTTTTGAATAAATATTTGCCCTTCACAAGTCTATATAAAACTTTTCCAAATAAATAATCACCTGGTAGAGCGTTATCATTTTTAATTTTTAATTTACATAGTACATATTATATATAATGAGAAAATATTTTAAGAGTGTAAAATAAATGTAATATTTTTGTTTAGTAGATTTCATTGGATTTACTTAAGGCCTTAACTTTAAGGCCCTCTGAGTAAAAAATAAGCTTTCGTTAATGTTTTCTTTCAAAAAGGGGTTATTAGAAAATTTCTGGGGGTTATTAGCCAAGGGTTTATTAGTTATTAATTGTCAGTAGTCTGTAAAAATGCGTAGAGCTTAAAATACTCAACTGATTTCGAAAATCGGTTGAGACAAAAATTTACGTACAAGTTCTGAAAAATTATACACCAAAAATGAAATTTCTAGGAAATACATTATCAGAAAATAATATTTTATCCGTGGTAGGCTGTGAAATAGTAACTTTAGAGCCTAATAAACATAGCTAAAATCCATTTTTTTTTCATTACGTGGACTTGAAAAATCTTTTCATTACTCCCAGCTGTAAAGAAAAAAATGTTTACGTCCTAGGACAGAAAACGTTTTTTCTTTACAGCTGGTAGTTATCAAAACTTCCGTTTTTAGCGCTGCAATCTTTGTAGAAAAGCTTCTTAGTACGATTAAAATCCGCTAGATGTCAATGCGTTTGATTTATCTCTTTTCTTATAGTGTAACCTCTGTTTAAGGTTTCTTTTTTAAATCCTTTATATTAACTTCTCTTTTGTGCCTGGGTGCCTGACGTCAAAATGTTTGGAAGGCTAGTTAACCCACTTCCAGTTATCCAATCCAGCTGATACTTAGCACATAGACTGTCTACCAAGACAAAAACATTTTAACAAATTAATTAATTTTTCAATTTAATTAATTATCTTTTTAAAAGTGAATGGATTAATTAAATATTAAAAAAAATTAAGTAATAAAAATGTAATTAATTAATTAATTAGTATGTATATAAAATCTTTGGAGGCCAAGTTAACCCTCTTCTAGTCATCCAATCGATATGAAACTTGGCACATAGACTCTCTACCAATACAAAAACATTTTAACAAATTAATTAATTTTTCAATTTAATTAATTATCTTTTTAAAAGTGAATGGATTAAATATTTAATAATTAATTAAATAAAAAAATTAATTAATTAATTAATTTGTAGGTATATAAAATCTTTGGAGGGCGAGTTAACCCTCTTCTAGTCATCCAATCGATATGAAACTTGGCACATAGACTCTCTAGCAATACAGAAATATTTTAACAAATTAATTAATTAATTTTTAAATTTAATTAATTTCTTGTTGAAAATGAATGGAATAATGAAATTTAAAAAAGTAATAAAAATAAAATGTAATAAATTAATTTGTGGGTATACAAAATCTTTGGAGAGCGAGTTAACCCTCTTCCATCGAGCATTCATCGTCGTCCAAGCGAGCAAAAACTTGGCATATCGACTCTCTACCAATACAAAAACTTTCTAACAAATTTATTAATTCAATCATTTTACTAATTAATTCAATCATTTTACTAATTATTTAATTTTTAAATAATTATTTAAAATTAAAATGAATTATTACCAATACTTCCCCTCACAACCAAAATGCAAAAATAAAAGGATTTATAATAAAAACTTGGTTTTTATGGGCTGGTATTATTTAAATCTTAAGTATGAACTAAGTTTATTAACTATTTGTTATTATTATATTGATTATTGATTAATATTTAATGTTTTTTCATTGTCTGCTGCCACGGAAAAAATAGCATAGGCTAGACGACTGTGAAGGGTTTTTTCTTTACCTTGACAATATTTACTATCTCGCTTCGCTCGACAGTGAATGTAATTGCCGCGGTAAAGAAAAAACTCACTTCACAGTCTAGTAACATAATATACTATTTTTAGTAACGGTTGCGACAATAGAATTTAAAAAATTGAATTTTGATAATTTCTATCTAAGATTCTATTTGAATTATTGCACGAACACTCTTTTTCACTGTGGTAAATATATACTTTCTTTAATTATGAGGAATTGGAAAAAAAAAAAAATAAATAATAATAGATAGACGCATTTATAACCAAATCATATACATTTATATAATACATATATTTATTTATTAATTCTAATATATTTGTAATTAAATTTATTTATAATATTTGAGTAATAGAAGTTAAAGAGTTACATCTAATAAAAGTCATTGTAGAAAAGTGATCAAAATATTTACGTTTATTTCATGGTGAGTCTAATATAATAATTAGAGAATATAAATGGACAAAGAACAATTGTATCTAGTTGTGCCCGCATTATTCGACCGATTCATTTTATTCCAATGACATTTTCATTCTATTTAAAGGCTATTAATGAGTTGTTTATTCCGTTTCTATTTATAAGAGAGCTCTCCCAGAGCGTGTCTTGTTATTCGTACGGGCGAAAAACAGAAATTCATTTAATCATTTTGATAATTCAGTGCATAATAATGAACTTGGAAGGAAGGCGTGGAGGATTAGAGAGAGAGAGAGAGAAAAAATTCTTAATACAAAGGAGCTATGGAATGAAACGGTTTTCTTATTAATGGACAAGGCGGGTTTACAAAGAGGCTCAGAGCTGAGTATCTAAATAATTTTAATGAGAATAAGAGGGGGACACACGACATAACACCCAAGTTTGACTAACAAATCATGGAATGTATTCCAAACTTCCTGTTTTGTTTGTCATATAGACTCAACGGCATTAAGACTCTCCCAATGGTTTAAAGGGGGGGAATTCATGTTTAAAAACACAACTCCGACACAAATGAGAACTGACAAAAAGTTTCCCACTTAACACTTCTACCGTAGTCTCTTTTATGAAAACCTAGAAGAAATGAAACACTATGAAAGAGAAAAAAAAAATACTTGAAAAATAAACGGGAGAAAAACAAAAAAAAAAACTTTTGGGTATTAACATTCATTTATGTTTCGAGGTTGATAGAGTATTAGGTTAAACGAAACCAAGGCAGACTAAAGAAACATTTTATATTTTGAGGTAAAAATATGTTCCTACTTTTAAACCATTTTTAAATCAAAAATCTAGTACTGAAATGTAACAATAACGTCGGAGGACTGACGTAGCCTATTTAGTTAGCAACTTGCATTTGACTTTATTGCCCATAAATTATTATTATTACTTTAACATATCTGAACAAGATATTGGTAGTGTTCCATTATTGAATAGAAAAATTAGTATATATCCACAACACTATTTTAGGAGAGGAACATCTCTTTAAACCTAAAAACAAAATTGGGGAGGGGAGGGTTGCCCCAGTAGTACCTCTTGGAACGGCGCCTGTAGCTTCTTTATAAGATGTGATATTATCTATTTAATATATGATAATAGCAATATAAAAATTGTTTTGACGAACTCGAAAACACTTTCCGATATACATAAGGACAATGAATTTAAATAAAAATTTAACAATAAGATTTGTATTAGCAACCGCTGAAATAATGAATTAGAATGGAATTATTGAGGTCCGGTTTAATAAATACAACATACGAGTAGTTTAACCAACTAGCTTCGTAAATTTATTTACTTCATCAGGGTATATTATGTACTATAGGTATTATAGACTATATACTAAACTTACAATCTTAACATATTGAAGATTGAAATGGGGTATGATCTAGGAACTAGATTTAGAAACTAAATTTAAGAGGAATTAGAAAAGAACTCAAAGTGCGGAGGACATTATTTTTACTGAATTATCAAAATGATTAAATTACCCTTAAAATGGATTTACGTGAGACGCACTACCAATTTATTTATATCAATATAGATTATAATATTTTTCTGTATTTTCCATTTTACCCCTTTCCTAAATGGAAATATGACAAAACTGTACATAACAACAATTACTGTACTCTTAAAGAGCATTTCAAAGATATGTATCATGAAGGGTATTCATTACTTTGACATTTGTACCCCGTACCCCTGTGTACCAAAATCAAAATTTCGCAAAATCTTTTCTTAGTGGGTGTCTATGATATGAACAGAGTATAACCTCAAAATTTCAAGTCTCTCGGTTAAGCAGATTTAGCTGTACGTTGATTCTATGTCAGTCAGTCAATCAGGACTTAGCCGCTTATATTAGAGAAATATTTTTCTGTATTTTCCATTTTACCCCCTTCCTAAATGAAAATATGACAAAACTGTACATAACAACAATTACTGTACTCTTAAAGAGCTTTTCAACGGTATGCATCATGAAGGGTATTCATTACTTTGACATTTGTACCCCGTACCCCTGTGTACAAAAATCAAAATTTCGCAAAATTCTTTCTTAGTGGGTGTCTATGATATGAACAGAGTATATCCTCAAAATTTCAAGTATCTCGGTTAAGCAGATTTTGCTGTACGTTGATTCTATGTCAGTCAGTCTCTAACCACCGCTTATATTAGAGACAGACTACATTTTTTAACATTTAGGTCAATCGTTTTATCGAATTTAGTTCAGTAAATTAGGAAAACAAACAGACACTTCTTAAAACCACTTTTTTGGACTTAGAAAATGTTAGAAATATATTTTCTTCTTCAAGGTATAAACAAGAATAATTTATACCTCGGGTCATATCACCATTCTTGTTTATTTCTTGAAAAAGGAAATATATTTTCCAAAATTAGTATTCCAGGTTAGTATTCTGGATAACCCTATGTATTTTATTTTCTCTGATATGCAATTATTTGAGTAGTTGTTTACATTAGTCTATTGATATTTACCTTTAAAATTCTCTCTTCTTATTTGATACTTTTTGATGATGAAGCTGATAACCTTTCTACCACCAGGGAGTGAATGAATACCCTTGATTAGTGCTTTCTATCAAAACTGATGTTATCACAATGTTATTACATGACAGTTTATGCCTCGGCTAATTTTCATGTAAAAGGTTTTCTGTTGGTTCTGCTGTGTTGATTGTGTTTGACGCTCGTCTAGTTGGTTTTTAATCTGGCGTACTAATGAGATTCGTCATCATGGCATTTCGTGTTTAAGTAGAAACAGCGTCCTTGTGGACCAAAACTCGATTAGATTTTATTGCGCTTGTTCCTTTATATTTTCGAAATGGAAGTGGCAAGTTAAAACGAACGACTCGGCGTAACGTTACGTTTAAAGTTATTTCTCCGACAGAGAGCCCGTATTATTCAGGGACGCCGATTTAAACTTTACATCTTTACATCTTTTATTACTTCGTGCAGCCAATTAATTTCTCGGTGTAAAGAGAGAGATTTGTTATTTTTCCAGGGAGCTGCGATGTTGATGAATGAGCCAGTTTATGAAAAGAGGCGGTCGGGTGGGGAGGCCGAGAGATTAATTAAACTAGAAGGATAAATAATTTTCTGTACGTTAGGCCCCCTTGTAGAGGGAACGTTATCAGTTCTAATTATAGCGGAAAGCCTTATCTCGTCCGAGTTATAAAAAGGGGAAGCCAGTGCACAAAAAAATTATCTCGTTTAAACCTTTCTAGGAGTGAAAGAGGACAAAAAAAACCTTGTGAAGGAGAAGGTAGTGTAGAGTGTAGGTGTGTGTGTAGGAGACACATGTGTACGGTACAAGGGCTTCAAAAGGGCAAAAAGAAATCCTGAAACCAGCTGTGATTGGAGGACAGATGGGGTCCCGAACAAGTTACCAAGGTCGTGGGAACCAGTTACAGGTGTAGGAAGGAAACCTAAAAAGAACCTACTAAATCCTTACCAGCCACCTGCTTCTCATTTCTTCTTCATCCAGTTCCTACAAGTACAATAGCCTCTACAGTCTATAGTTCTGCCTCCCTATCTCAACTCACCTTTCTGACCGCCCCCGACCTTTCGCAAGCGTATTCAAACACCTGCTTCGAGAGCCGTTTTCAACCGCCTCCACGTTTCGAACAATTCCTGTTCGCTTCCTTACCTGCTACCGTACTACTGAAACTACCGAATTTCTTTAGGTGCCCTGGACCGGTTCGGATACCTATTCCTTGTCTTCCCTCTATTGTGCCCTTAGGGTTTTACTGTCCAAACAATAAAATCATTTTCAACACTCAGTCAAAGGATTAACAAGAACGTCTTTTATGAAATTGAATGAAATTCAACCTTTTCATTGAATCTTTCGCAATGACGTCAGTAATGCATTCACTGTGATATCAACGTAGAAGTCTTATCTTACCTCGTTCCTTAGTTTTTTTGGGCCTAAACCTTTACTTGCTAACCCAAAAAGCAGTGATGGTTGTATAAATATCTCATTACGTTAGGCTAGGTTTTTTTCTCAAAAGGTTCACATGAGCTCATATTACAATAGTCATTACTCTTTGACGTCAAATTGGTAAACATGACAGGAGCTTATGCTTCACCATCAAGGATAACCAACCTGTTATCTTTTCTTAATTTTTCTCTTTGACCAATTTTCTAATTAACTAATTTTTAATGTTCTCAAATTCTGAGAGGAATAAATGAGAAGTAATATTACAGTTACCTCAAAAAAAGAATCTATGATTTTTATAGCTTCGCTTGTAAAGAAAAAGTATGGAGGTAGCACCATTGTTTTAAGGTTTCTACTTCTGTTTGAAGCCTAAACTAGTCCAAAGAAAAATTTTCAATGAATACAAGAAAAATCATTGCCTGAGGCGATATCGAGGAAATGAATTTTAGCTCTAAATTTCGTTTATGAAAAATCGTGCTGAAAAAAAAAAAAAAATGCAATTAATATAAACGGAATCCTCACTCTAGGTGCTAATCTGCTCTTACTGAGGC
Source organism: Gerris lacustris (assembly GCA_951217055.1). NCBI lineage: Eukaryota > Metazoa > Arthropoda > Insecta > Hemiptera > Gerridae > Gerris > Gerris lacustris. The sequence continues at coordinate 45,333,114 of OX578276.1, forward strand.
CTCTCTTCAAAATATTAGTCTAACTAAATAAGGCATCTATGTAATAATATTATTTGTTTTTAATTAGATGTTTGTATAGACATTTGTTTATCAGGTTGTAATATTTATTGTTTTATTTCAAGTTCTGAGTCTGTCTGTCCGTCTATCGGAAAGTCGCCCTCAGATAGCCCCAGATTGATTTTAACCGTCTGTGTTCTGTAAATATTGCTAAATTAATACTTTTATTTATGTAAAAAATGAAACAATTTTGACTGATTTAAAAACGGGGGAAAAATTAAATAAATTTGACAATAATAGGTTGTAAAAGGATAAAATCATTAAAGTATACAAATAGGACGCAAGGAAGGTCTAGTGGAACCAAACTAAATGCATTTATAAGTTGAAAATAACGCTTTAGATATCTACTCTTGCATATCGAGCCTCAAACGATAAATTCTCCTTTTTCGTCGATGACCTAAGTTACACTTAGGAACACAAAGTAATAAACGTCTGCTCAGCATTAATGAATCAAGGGTGGCATGAGGTCGTGGGTTCGATCCCGCGCCGTGATGCTCTGATTTATATGGCTCTCTAATGATCACACCAACTCGCATCGGTGCATTGTACAGAGGTATGATGTGTGAAGTGGCTGGAACTTATCACAGGGCTAGTAAAAATGGCCTAAATAATGCCTTATAGCTAGGTTCGAACAAGTGGTTCGTCCTATTCGTCTCTAGTAATACTATACTAGGATCTTACAACTACTTAATCGAATATATTATATAAGTTATGTAAACATTTTATACCCTTAGATAACTCAGGTTATAAGGTTAAAGATGAACAATTCGGAACTACATTTGATACACTAGTTTTTAAAGTTTATTTTTGTAGCATTATTCAAAATGTGTTTCTAGATAATTAATACCTAGAAAAACTGAACGGGGAAAAAACCGATGTCGACATCATACATACATAAATAATTAAAGAATAAAAACTTAAAATCGTGCGTGAAAAGAACTTAATCAGATATTTTCATTATTTATTTATTTATTTTAATTATAAGCGTTATTTCTCGGTCTAGTTCTATTGTCGTAAATGTCGACTCCTAGACTTGTGGAAAATTGAAAGCTTAATTCGAGACTAAAGTTATCGTTATTGACAGAGGAAATTATTCTTCAGTCTAGCTCAGTTGGTAAGAGCGCTATACTAGAAATAGAGGCCCGTGGTTCGAGTCCATTTTGTCGTGGTTGGAGTCTATTTTTCTCGATCTATCTCCCGTTGTTAATAATAATTATAAATTGATTTAAATTAATAATCTCATTAATTAAATTAAAAAAAAAAAAAAAAAAAAAAAAAAATATATATATATATATATATATATATATATATATATATATATATATATATATATATATATATATATATATATATATATATATTTGAATGTTTAATTACCATTTTTTTATTAAAAGAATTGTACAAATATTGTAGGTGTTTATATTTCATTTGTAATACATATTAAACAACAAGTGGTCGTTACCGAAAGACCTATAACTTAATTTTGATTCCAATAGCGATATGTTTTATATGTTGTAAATATACAAATAAAAAATAGTGTGACATAATGGCTTATATATATCCCTACCGTCGATACTTGCTTGATCTGGAGATCACTGGACCGGTTTCGGCTAAACGCCATCATCAGCAGAGTCGAAGTCTCTCGTAGCACTTAACACACTCATCGAGTCTACATGAGAGAATGAAGTTAACTTCATTCTCTTAATTCAACTTCATTCTCTCATGTAGACTCGATGAGTGTGTTGAGTGCTACGAGAGACTTCGACTCTGCTGATGATGGCGTTTAGCCGAAACCGGTTCAGTGATCTCCAGATCAAGCAAGTATCGACGGTAGGGATATCCTCATTTGGTAACTTACGAACTTGCGGTAACAATTTACAATTTGACTTTGATATTCCATTATGTTTGAAACGGATTACTGTCTATGAATTTTTTTAAAAATGTATTTCTTCCGAATGCTTTAGTTAACTTCAAGCTTGTCAGTTCTTAAACAACATAATAATAAGAAAGGGTTCAGTAAATGAAACGGTTTTTACCACCACCCACTAAAACGTATATTGTATAATCAAAATAAATTTAAAATGATCGCCATACTTCATTCAGACAGCTTGACATAGAGACAATTAATTCTCGGTTAAAAAGAGAATCGTTTTAGAGCAGAGAATAAATGTTTAAAAAAATAAAAATAAATAAACAAAAAGTAGAACAAATGTAAACAAGCAGCTAAAACTAATCGAATAAAGAACTTATGTAGATGCAAACATTTCGTACCAGTCTGTTCCAGTTTTACATAAATTCTCTTTTACATTCTCTTACGACGTGCTGGAAAAAAAGAATCAAATATCTTTCTTTTGCAATTTGAATATTGATTCTGTGACTATGAAACCTGATACGATTTTGAACGCAGTTATTAAATGCATTTGAATGGAGCTGTAATTGTATAGAAATTAGCCAAGCATTGTTTTTTTATATTTAGAACAATGCAGTCGCTAATTTTTCTGTGCTATATTAAAGCAATACAATAAAAAATAATAGTGTAATAGATTCAAATAGTTTATAATTTATTGATGTGTTGGTTACGTGTAATGAATGAATCCAGTCAATGAACTTTGGCAATTCAGATTGTTAAAAAGCCTATTTTTTTTTTTTTTTTTTTTTTTTTTTAAATACTTAGATAATGAATACTCGTTTCAAGGATAATATTTAGTGTGAAATTTAAATCAATATTTTTTTAAGTTAAAATAAATACCTATATCGTTCTCGTTTTGAGAGTGAATAATAAATAAGTAAAATGTATTTAATAGATTGGTAGATCTATGTTTATATATTTAGAATGGTATATATTGTTATTGGTTATTGAACAACAATTTAGAATGTATAGTTTATAAGTTTGTGATTATGCAAAAAGAGATTGTATTTATAAAAATTAAAATAAAGGAAAATTATTCTATTACCTGCAACGTAAAATATAATATCGAAATGGGCATTCAAAAATATGAAGGAAAAAAAATAAAGCTAATAAAAGATCCAGTATTAAAAATTTTATTATTTTTCTTAGTCAATATTATTAAATATTCACATTACTATTATTATAGCAAGTTAGTATGTTATTATTATTATGAATGGTGAATTTCTTACCGTCGATACTTACTGGATCTGAAGATCACTGGACCTTTTTCAGTTATACGCCATCATCAGTATTACCTAATAATATAAAATAAAGTAATAAAGTCTGTCAAATGAATTAGAGAATGAATTTAAAGATGACGAAGTTGGTAGAAATTCACTCAATTATTTGCCTAAAAAGAATAACAAATCTTCTTTTTCATGATGACAAACTTAAAAATAATCCTTATACTTGTATATACATAGTGAAACTAAATTTAAATTTAATAATTTAATATCTAATTTAGTTAATATATTATTATAAATATTTTAAAAGTGTATTTTTTTGGTATTCAGCTAAATTATATTAATTTTCATCAATATCTCGGAATTATATTTTCCCCAGGAAAATGACAAAATTCAAATTTCTAATTAAATGGACTACATCTTAGAATTATATAATGCAAATAAAATTGAATATTTTAATAATATAAAATCAGGTATATAATATAATAATAATAATCTAATGTTGTCGATCGGGTTGAAAAACAAATAAAATAATAATAATATACCTATACTATAATAATAATAATAATAATAATAATAATAATAATAATAATAATAATAATAATATATTTTATAATAAAATTAGGGAATATATCTCCCCAAACTAAAATTTTCCCCTCAGTGTATAATATTTCTATTCATTATACCAAGTTTAATCTAAATTAGCCCTCAGTATTTCTCCACTTTTCTGCATAGACTGCACAGCCATATTTTAAAAAAAGAGAACACTAGTTAACACACAAGGATACACGGGATATAAAACAAACCTATTGGCAGCCAGTATAATAAATTGGTTTTATCTAAAGCCTTCTAAGTGGGTTTTTATTTTTAAAAAAAGAAGAAAAAACAAAAAAACTTTCGTGTCATATGCCTGTTAATGACATTGACATACGATTCTTAAATAGCAGTTTGAAAAAAACCACTAAAAAAAAGAAGTCGTATAGTTGAGTTCTTCTAAAAAGTCATCATTTGAAGAGGAGATGCTCAACTCGGCTCAACAATAGAAGAGAAAAACAGCTGAGAGGCGGCAATATTCACCTCAAAATAATACCTTCCAAAGACAGTGTTTCCCTTGTCATGGCTTTGGTAGAAAAAAAAAACTAACACTTTGTGTGGAGAAGACAAGACCATGGTAACGACCATTTCCTTCCTTCCTTGGCCGCAACCAACTGTTCCTTCAAGAACAATGCACTAAGGCTTTTATTTCTTCTATTGTTGCTGAAAAACGTTTTGCTCTAGAAAAATAAAAGAGATGGAGACGTGCAACTCATATCAGAGTTTTCGTATTTAGATTTTTTGTAGTTAATTGTCCTTGTATTTGATAGCTTGCCTTATTGATTTTTTTTAATATAAGACTCAGCTATATTATACATAATTTTATTTTTGAACGTTTCAAATCATGTAGACTAAAAAATCGATCTGACAAACGCGAACAACACAACTATCTTCTACATATTTTAATTGTGAAATTGGACTCAATAATATAGAATTGTATTTAGTTTTGATACACCTTAAATCTGTTCAGTGCTCCATACGTCTGCTCAGATGACAGACATGAATAAAACACATAATTTTTGTGTTTTAAAAGAGCCCTTAAAACTATAAAAATAGGACATTTCACGTGGAATGAACAACTTGGTTTTCGAGATGTTCGCATGAAACATGAAAATTATCTTTTAGCGAATTTTAGAAGAACATTAGGCTATTGCAATGGCTTCAAAATTTTTGTAATGCGAATTTTTGAATTTTTCTTCCATGAAAATCCGGTTTAGACCATTCTGAATCGATTCCTGAAATTTAACACTTTTTTTATGTATGTATGTATATATATATATGTGTGTCACTCCAGACGATATCTCACGCTAGGATGCACTTAAAAAATCCAAACAAATTTTAAATGAAAGGATGAGTTCGTTGGTCAAAAATTTTGGAGTTCATTAAGTTGTTTTTTCCATTTTAACCCCCTCTTACATAATAGTACGACAAAAATGTACATAACAACAATTACTTTTTTTCCAACGACATGCATCTTGAAGGGTCAACACTATTTTGACTTTTATACCCCATACCCCTGAGTACCAAATTTCTTTTTTCACCCATCCAAATTCTAAACCGAAATTTTCCTATATTATCATAAGCCAATAATAATACGCAGATCTCTTTGAAAATTCGCTCATTAAGTCATGGTGCATGACTGGACTTTTTTTTATGTTTATCCATAAAACCAAAAAAAAAAAAAAAAAAGCTAATAACATTACCCTGATTTTCAGCCAAATTTCAAAGCTTTACGTCCCTAGTACTTCATTTAGTTCCAATAACCATCAACGCACATATAAGAAGTCAACACTAATAAGAAGTCCAAATTTAATTTTCAAATCTACAATTGAAATCAGCAGTACTTTATTGTGTAGAGATTGCGATTGGTCTCATTTGACGCAGAATTCGATTTGCCTTAACGTTTATTTATGATAAGAAATTTAGTATTTAAGAAGTTTGGATGGACGTCAAAAATCATTGATTACTTTTTTCCCCCATGTTCTAAGGAACTATTTTGTTATGTGTCAAAATTTCTTGAAGACCCTAAAGTAGTGCGGTTTCGTTCAGGGACACCTATACATACACTACTTATATGATAAATTAAGAACGCGCTTACTTGAGAAGGTAGGGGTGAACGTGATCGATAAAGTACTGGTCACTTCTGCTAGGTCATTAATGAAAGAGGGGGACATATTTGAGGGCTCATTATTATGTTAGTTTTGTATTTCATTGAGGGTTAAGGGTTTGGTTATTGCTGTTGGATAAGGCTATGTTAGGGTGACTTGAGTGACTAGTTGCACAGACGAGTGCGGTTTAGGCCCTTTTGATTGAGGTTTCGGGCATTCTGCCACAAGCGTCTTTAATAGTGCCAAAGGCATGCTGATATTTTATTATTTTTTCTGATAAAAATGAGTTTAAGAATCGATACATCGAGGGAACAGAAATTCATAAAACAATCAATACTATTGGTTAGAATTAAAACAAGGAAATTTCAAAAAGGAGGAGTTTGCTTTTTTTGCCCAAAGACCATCGATATGTATAAAATTCAAATTTTCAGAATATGGAAATATGCATATAATGTTAAATTTTGATTTTAAATACTAGAGGAAATAAATGGGAGGGTGGTTACTGTTAACCCTTAATAACCTAGCGTTGCCATATGGCAACAGCAAAACCCCCTCCCTTTATTATTGTCTGGAGAGGTCCAAGTTAATATTGAATTTTTTAAATGTTAATATTATGTCAAAAAAAGGACTAAATTGATTTTTCATCATTAGATTTATTTGTTTGGTGCAACACGTATGCGACAAGACAGGTTTAAAAAATGGGTTATTCCAAATTTGAGACACGGAAAGAATTTTAATTTTTTTAATTAATTAATTAATTAAATAATTTTATTATTGGTAATGAAACTATTTGAATAAAGAGTGATTAAAAATATAAAATGATTGCAGTTTCACAAAATTTAATTTTTCTGCCCTAAATTGAGCGTCAATTTGCAAGTTGCCATATGGCAACGCTAGGATATTAGCCTTACAGTTTTATTTCTAAGTGGTAATTTTATTCAGTCATATTTATATACAAAGTTTTGATGTTTTTTTGCCTAATGTTCATTTTTTATTGATTATTTTTTAAATATTTCTCATTAGTCTCTAAATCTTGTAATTATTTTTGTTGAACAAGTATAATTAATAATTAGTAACAAATATTATTGGGCTATTCTTTTAAAAATAATATTTATATAATAATATCTATATTTTTTTTATTACAATTGAATAATACATATATATTTTTAAAGGTAATAACAAAAACACATGCATAAAACAAAAAATTAAGAAATAATTACATAATTTTACAGAAAAAAAACATGATACATAATACAAATAATGAAAAAAAAAAAAAACTTTTTTCTTTTAAATTAATATTGTATTTTGTTAGTATTATTTGTACTTATTAACCTAAAATTTATTTTACATACATTTTGTAAAAGAAATTATTAAAAAATTTACTGAGAAAAAAACTGTAGGGCTAATGTCCTAGCGTTGCCATATGGCAACAGCCCAAATTTGGGGTAAGGAGTTTATTTCAATTTTTTAAACATTTTTACATATTAAGGGACCTCTTAACAGACAAAATCCCCAGAAAAAAACCAAACAATTCCTCAAAAAAATAATTCGGGCAGTTAAGGGTTAATTTGACACTTTAACTGCTTGCTCTTCGTACCTCTATGCAACCCTTATAATAAGTTGCTTACACTGCAGACGTGACGAATTTTTGACGGCCTGATCCCATCGCTGGTTTTCTCGAGTAAAAATGTTCGGGCAATAAGACACCAATGCGATGTTAGAATAAACAATGCCCTTCTGCAATCCTATGCGTTGCATGCAAAAACGAGAGTACACAACTTTGCTCTGTACTCATGACCACAAACCAGGCTAGTTGAATGAACTAAAACCGGTTACTAGTTAACCGAACCAGATGTGGACTACTTGAAACCAGACTACCTGCAATGTTCTGTAAACACAGCAAACCACTTACTCAGTATTTCAATGTCAAAACATTTAGATAGGAAAAAACACGTTGGGCACGCATTGTAAGTTAGCTATTCTCTTATTTTCATTTGTACATCATGTGTGTATTAAATAAAATATATTTTATGGAAGATTTTAGTGACAAATCTGCAGGGGTATATATTTACTAGTTTATTTTGTTTATTAACGATTTATTTGTAAGTTCGTTTTTTATGCCAGAAGAAAAGAAAAAAAATCGGCTACAGGGTACCTCGGAACTTTTCCTCACTTCAGAGGCCACTTGAGTGGCCTCTCCTTGGAGGAGGAAGCAGCATTGGACGTGGTCAGTACTTGGATGGGTGACCGTTGTGAACAAACTGATTAATTATCGTTCTTCAAAAAAACTATTGAAGTTTGGCGGTATTTTGACAGATGTAAACAAACTTTGACGTCATCAAAATTATCGCACTAATAAATAATTATATTCGCTTATATCTTTTAAACTAATTAATGGAATTTCATCGGGTTTTTGTTATATTTGTTCCTTAATTTTTTCCGGTTCCAACGATATGCTATACTTTAAAAACCTATTTATACTTTCGGTATTATTAACCGTCAAATTTTAAAAAATCAAAAATTGATAAATTCAAAATGGCGGCCAATATCAAAATGAAATTTGGTGGGCCTGTTTGTCATACAGAGAGGTATATTCGTGATAAATTTTAACTCGATCAGGACCATTGTCGATTTATTACGATTTTTTAAAATTTCTGTTGACTCAACAAACTGGGTTCAAGATGGTGGAAAAATTTTATTTTCCGGGCGGCACCACTACAGGTAAGGACTGATTTTTCTGCCAAGTTTCAACTCTCTAGGTTAAATACCTTGGGCGCTACAATGATAATACACACACAAACATACATACACACATACATACATACATACAGACGTCATGCTGAAAACCACTCAGGAGGTCTTAAAAACACCCAAAACGTATAATTCCGTTGAAATCTCGAAATAAATGTTTAGTGAAATCAGTACTTTTCTTACTATAGGTAGTGAGGAAAAGTAAAAAGAAAAGAAATATATTTAGTCTTATTTTTGACTCCACATAAGATTTATTGGTTTAATTTTTAATATAATATTTATAAATTTAAATAAATTAATAGTAAAACACATTTTTTAAAACAAGTTTTTATCTTAGGCCATCCGCTATATTGGATTTAGAGTGAAGGTATTTTATTTTTCGTATTCTTCTTAGCAAGCAAACCCTTTCATTTGATACCCATATCATGGGCGTGCTTAAAAAATAACTAGTCCGACATATTGGATTTAGAATGATGTCACTTAGCTAACCATGCATTGACATCCAAACTAAACGTGTATACAAAATTTCAATTCAATCGGTTGAGGGTAACTGCTTTAAACTTCAGTTGCAAGATTTGACCCGAACATACATACATACAAGCATTGCAAGTTAAGTAAAAGCTTGTAAAATCCGTAGCTCGGCCTAGTAGAGCACATCTAATGGACTAATGGAAAACAAAATTGGACGTGGGGCATCTCGGACCAATAATTCCAAAATGGCGGTATTAATTCCAAAAAGGCAGATATTAAGTTTAAACATGGAGGAATTATTAAATTTGTCTTATATGAAGGAATCATTTAGCGTTAAATCTTCTAAGTTCAAAAGTCAATATTTTCAAAACTGTGGCAGGTATAAAGATGAAATTTAATGGGAATGTTTTTCTTATAAAGAGGTAGAATTGGTGTAAATTTCAGTGCAATCAGGAATTATTCGAATTTTTGCTGACTAGTTTTTGTTGGAGCTAGGGTAGCTCCACTACGCATGTAAGGAATGATTTTTTGTACCAAGTTTCAAATCTCTGTAGCATTTCAATTTCAATAAACTGTAGCAGTTATGACAGACAGATAGACAAAACCACCAGATTCAGCTAAAACCACTTAAATCGTCTTAAAATCACCTATAACGGATAATTCCGTTAGAATCTCAGTTTCGGATTTCTTTTGGGTGAAAACAGTAATTTTTCTTTAGGTAAGGACAAGTAAAAAGAACAAGAACAATATCTGTGCAAGTATAATTGAAGTAGAACTAAATGGTTTGAACTTTGTGCCATTACCAAACTTTTAGGGTTCGTAGGCAATACCGAGGGCCCTTGTAATTTCCTTCGTTTGGCTGCCCTGTCTGTCGTTAACACACTTATACCTCCAAAAGTATCCAACATACTAATTTGAAACTCAGCAAATGTATTGAAAAATATAGGTAACCTAAAAAGTTGTCCCTCGAACACAAGGTGTTTCCATCTTTTTAAACGTAAACGCGTCATGTGATGTGTTGGATAAAGGATGAGGTCGCCTTGAGTACTAATATATGTATTATTGGTTTGCTTTTAGATCCATATCATCTTTGCGCTATGTGCACAAAGATCAAGTCACTAATCACAGTTATTATTTGTCAAAGAAAACCCTCAAAGAACATGTTTAAGGTATTATTTAAAGAAAGAGGCCCCCCCCCCCCCCCCAAAAAAAATAAATAAATAAGAACGGGTTGAGCTATATACTCTTCAGCGTAGTTTAATTTTGTTCGTAATAAAATAGCGTTTGATTTACGTCATTATAATGAACGGTTCAAAAGTTCGAGCTGAAACAAACTTTTAACTAACTTGAAACGCGTGGTCCGATTATGCTGGTTACCACCTCATATGATGCGAACCTTTTTGTGTGTACTAATAGCAAAACAATTGGCAACTTTCTTTAATTTCTGAAGTACGTGGTAAACATATAAAGAGAAACGTAGTATATTCTGGGTGGTGCGTGGTGCTAAAATTCTGCTTTGATAGAAGGTTTAAGTCCCAAATATTGGGTTTTAAAAAATATATATTTTTCATCACTTCTCTTAGACAAGCAACTTTAGATTGCAGGAAAATTTTCAGATAAATAAAAAATCTTTTCGATACAATTCGAACTACTACAACTAGCTAAACTTTTTCATAAACAAGTGCATAATTTGTTTAGTGTTCATACCATTTGTTACAGTGGCGTACACAGGGGGGGGCCCAAGGGGCCCTGGCCCCCCCCGAAATGATTACATACCTAAGACCCGCCATACACTTAAAACCAAAAAAACACAGTAATGACAGATGCATTCGAATTAGCTGTAAATATTTTCCAATAAAAGGAATTAATTAAGTATTATCTTATGGTGTGTATACACTTAATCACCCCAAATAAGCTCGGCCCGGATTTGAAAATAGAATTAAATTCATTCAACACTATACCGGCCCGATTGTCGGCTGGGCCGATTTTGACGATGGAATTGAATTTATTAAACACTATACCGGCCCGACTGTCGGCTGGGCCCGGATTTTGCCGATGGAATTAAATTTATTAAACACTATACCGGCCCGACTGTTAGCTGGGCCCGGATTTTGCCGATGGAATTAAATTTACTAAACACTATACCGGCCCGATTGTCGGCTGGGCCCGGATTTTGCCGATGGAATTAAATTTATTAAACACTATAGCGGCCCGATTGTCGGCTGGGCCCGGATTTTGCCGATGTAATTAAATTTATTAAACACTATACCAGCCCGACTGTCGGCTGGGCCCGGATTTTGCCGATGGAATTGAATTTATTAAACACTATACCGGCCCGACTATTGGGTGGGCCCGGATTTTGCCGATGTAATTAAATTTATTAAACACTATACCAGCCCGACTGTCGGCTGGGCCCGGATTTTGCCGATGGAATTGAATTTATTAAACACTATACCGGCCCGATTTTGGCTGGACCGAGATTTTTGCTGATGGAATTAGATTCATTGAATTAAATTAGGATGCATGAAATGGCTTAAACGGGAAAATGATGGTTGTAGATTTCAGTAGCAAATTTTTGTTTTGGACCAGGATTGTGTGTAGAACGCTACGTGGGTCCTCTTGTCTATGCGGCATTCCCCTCTTGCTGACTCAGGTCGGACTAGTGTTCGTCGACATGTAGTGGGAAAACAGAGGCAATATAAATAAATCGGTTTATCATTTTGTGAAAAAACTGATTCATATTACATAGTAATAGTAAATTTAAATCTAAAAACTCAAAAAGCGTTCAGAAAACATTTGATGTTATATTATGTCCCCTGTAATTACCCAGCGAATGAGCGAATGATTCTTTTGTTTTGCAATAGGTATTTAATTTTCTTAGAGAAGAATTATCTTCTAAATAAAAATTTGAAATTCGTATGTGCTCCAAATCCACGTTTGCTTTTGCAGTATGGATCACATTTTGCTTTCGAGCTTACCAAAGGAAACGGAAGATATGTGACAGTTCTGAAGAACGAACAATTTTTATGTCTCCGATTTCAAAAATTCCAAGACAGAAATCCGTTCAACATCAGGGTACAGTTTGGGTCCCGTGTCCGCCTGTCCTTCAATTGTTGCGAACCAACATATCTTAAAAGCTATTCGTCCAATTTTATTGAAATTTCGATGGTAGGTCATAATTAGCCAGGTTATAACATTTCTGATCCCGTATAAGTTTCAATCTTCTGCACCTATTTATTTTTCTTCCACATTCTCACAGACATACATTTATTTACACCTACATCTTCAAAAGTACTCATCTGATTTTTATGAAATTTTAATGGTTTGTTTAAAGTAGCCCGCAGATAACCCAAGAATAATTTCAACCGTCTGCGCTCTTAAAATATTGCTATATTGATACTTTATTCATGTTAAATTTACTCAATTTTCCCTCCTTTTTTAAATTAGTCAAAATTGGTTTGATTTTTACATGATTTAAAGTATCAATTTACCAAAATGTAAACAGCGCAGACAGTTAAAATTAATCTGTGAGCTTCTATCAGATAAGTTTTATAAAATCAGATGAATATTTTTGAAGATAAGGTGTAAATAAATGTATGTGTGTGCACATGTGGAAGAGAAATGGTGGCAGGTGGAGAAATGTGGTGGAGGGAAATGGGACCAGAAGATTGGACCTTATATAGGACCAACAATGTACTTTTTATATGCTAATTAACTGCCATCCGAATTTCATTAAAATCGAAAAAGTAGTTTTTAAGAATTGTTTGCAATGATTGAGCGAGAAACGGGATCAAAAATGTCTGATAACTGGAACAGATTTCTGTCTTGGAATTATTGGAATAGGAGACATAATCGTTCTTTTGAACGATCACATCACATAGTGAGGTGTTACCTCATAGGATTTTAATTTAATTAAATATGAGGTTAGAAATTGAAATTAGAGTGTTGAAAAGGGGGAGAAATTACAATTATAATAAATTATGGGGTATGCTAAACCCGCATATATGTTAAATTAGGTTGGGCCCCCCCCGAAATAATTTTCTGTGTACGCTACTGATTTGTTAGTTGTTTTGGATTTCCGAGACACCATAATCTGCAATAATAATAATTCCTTGGAATCAAACCCGACCTCTCACCATTTCCATTGAAAATTATTTTTATCTTATTTGTGATATTTAAATTTCGGTTTCAATTTATTGGTGGTTCACAATTTATTTTTTATTTAATCATCTCGAAAACTAGATTCAAGTTTTAATTAGTAAAAAAAATCTATAATTGCTTAACCAGATTTGAACTAAATGTTATTACAAATGAAATTATATACTAGCTTAGTAGAAAACAGAGTTATAAATTTAATAATTCTAAGTAATTTCAAACTTTACAATCTATCTCATATCTCATCCAATGTTGAATCTAATTAGAGTACTTGAAATTAATCAGAGAATGTATATTTAGCCCCTGAGGCAGACATGTAACAAGACAACTAATTTACTCAAATTAAATGTTTCAAACTAATTTCACATGTTTGACTGATAGCTTTTTTATTTTCTCTGATTAATTCATGTTAGAGAAATATTTTTTTCTCTTTATTAATGAAATCGTATAATTTAAAAGTAAAATAACTTATTTTTTCTCCTTCTTCGATTCTAGTTATCGTTTGTTACAAAAAATAGATGTATTATTTCATGTCTGTATACCTCAAGTGATTGTCTTAAGCCCTAATCAAGCTTTCAAAACCCTTAAGTGCTTTAATGAAGAATTGAAACAGGTTGGAAACATTAGCTTCATTGATAAAAGCTTGTTTTCAATCTAATTATTTCTGAATGTGTTGAAGGGACTAAGTCATTAATGATGGTCTGGAACTGGTTAAAGAATTAACTAGTTATCCACTCTTCCCATTACATTTTTAACTCTTCTTCATTCTTCATTCATTAGCTAAGCAAATATAAAACATGCTATTTTTAGATTTCCCTGTACTCACATTATAGTATTTATTATTTTTATAATATTTAGGTATAGGTGGTCAAAAGAAACTTGAAAAGTATTTAATTAATTCAATTTAGTTCTTGTAAAAATCAACCTAGTTTATAATTTTATTTCTATTATTTCTATTATTATAAAAAAAATATATATATATATATTTTTGGAACGAAGTTCCTTACGGCACGTTCTGGAGCCCGGGAGTGAATCCGAAAAAAACGACCAAAATCACCGTCACGCAAAATCCGTTCCGAAATCTACCGATGACGATAACTTGAGTAAAAGATCACCGAGCTAGTTGAAATTTGGTTCACATTATGTTCATTTTACCAATGCCCAGGCTGAGTTCGTTGGAAATCGTTATCCGCCCAAGCGTTCACGCGCAACGCTCGCGTAAACATAAGCTTCAAGAAGACGGGAAAAAATGTTATTAAGGAAGCCTGTTCATGACTTGTTTTGTTTATTTTTGTTATATGTAAAAATGTCACTTGGTTTTGTAAATATAGAAAATATAATCACGGTCTTGTTAAAAGTAAAATTGATCTGTGCTAACGCTTATAATATATTAGGTATATTATTATAATACTGCGTACTTAATCCAAGAAAAAATTCTATCTTCATCTATTTAATGAGACAAACAACTTTTGTTAATATTTTTTTTAGTAAAACGAACACCGACACTGCTATGAAGTGATAAAGATCGCTAAATTTATTAAAGTGGGCCCAAACGTTTGAAATAAAGAAAACAACGTTTTACCGATATCTTCCGTTCTAACGTATAACGATTTTAATAAAACTTCTTACACATTGTCTAAAGTACAACTGAAACAGGCATGTAAAATTTCAACCGTATTCAAGCAGAAGCTTTAGAGTAAGGAAGAGATATAATTTATAATATTTTAAATTAATAGTCCGGGTAGGTAGAAAACAATTAAACAGTCCTAAAACAGTCCAAAAACAGTCCTATTTCAATCCAACATCCTTTAACAAACATACTCTTTAACTATAAACACATCATTAACTTTTTTCTTATATTTCAGAGAATGAACAGGATCTGCGGTTCTATTCTCAGTGGCAAAGTATATTTTTATCCGTTTTTTACCTTTTTTTAAATGTTTCTAACTATACAATAATTAAATTAGATATTTCTTTTATATTCAGTGCCATTTTATTTGAGAAAGTAGCACACATTTGTATGAGAAATTAGCACTAAAATATCGGCCAGCGTGGCCGAGGGACTCTAGCCGCTATCAATAAGTCGAGGCGACTCGAGGTCGTGGGTTCGATCCCGTGCCATGATACTTTGAATTGCATCTATAAATCGCGGATGGAGCAGGGCGAGGGACACCCCCTATGGGGCACTCTTCCCCCACGCTTTGGCGCACGCTTATATAGCTCACTTATGACCACATCATACATTCGGCGGTACAACATACAAATGGAAGATGTGTGAAGTAGCTGGAACTCTCCACCACGGGGCGTAAAATGGGCCTAAAATATGGCCTAATTGCTAGGTTCGAACAAGTGGTTCGTCCTACCCGTTCTAGTAGGAAGTACTAGATTACTACTGCTATTACTAGCACCACTATGTATGAGAAAGAAACATTCATTACTATGTGTATGACAAAGTAGCCCCACAATATAAGAAAGTAGTAACGTCTATTATGTATGAGGAAGTAGCACCATTATAAATGAAAAAGTAGCACTACTATGTATAGAAAAACAGTAACATAATGTATAAGAATTAGATAAATGTCACATTTAAAATTTAACCGTTTGCGCACATGTCATATTGAATAAAAATAATGATGTAAAACTACACTTCTAATTCCAATATGACCACTTGTCCAATAATAAATAAGACCTGAGGAGGCTACGTGCCACACTAATGGGTTGACTATTTTTTCTTTAGAAAAACCTTAAATCTAAGAATAACTAGATGTGCCTCTGCCTCTGCTGCGAAATTAACCCGCATATGTTAACAATGACCTGTTATTAAATAATTTTAGATATTGGAGAGGCTTTATGCAAAAGGTACTTTATTTTAAATAATCAAATCTGCCAATTAGTGTGGCAAATAGCTTCCTCAAGTCCTTTTTAATATATTAAAATTATTGTATGCCATTACAATCTATTATTGTTTAATTTATTTAATTTTCTCTGTTTTTTAAATCTGTCAAAATTTATTTGATTTTTTACATGAATTAGTATCAATTCAGCAAAATTAATTTGGGGCTATCTAAGGGCTACTTTCGACAAACCATCCAAATTTCATAAAAATCATAGAAGTACTTTTGAAGATACAGATGTAAATAAATGTATGTTTGCGCGCATGTAAAAGAGAAACAAATGGGCGCAGAAGGTTAAACTTATATGGGATCAACTATGGGCTTATTATGACCTACCATTCATTAAATGAGACGCGTCGTTTTTAACATAAATTGGTTCGCAAAAATTGAGCACTAGTCCACCCAATAGTCACATATGGAGCAGAAACATGGACTCTCACAGCAGCAGAGAGCAATGCTCTAAGAATATTTGAAAGAAGAGTAATGAGAAGGATTTATGGAGCAGTGAGAGAAGGAAATGTTTGGAGGTGGCGTAGTAACCAGGAGCTCAACCAGATAATTCAGGGACAGGACATCGTACGATTTGTAAAAGCACAGCGACTAAGGTGGTTGGGACACGTTCAGCGCATGGGCGAGAATAGGATGCATGCTAGGAACGCCAGATCAAGATTGCACTCGAGGAGGAGGACAGGACGGCCCCGTAACAGATGGATGGACGGAGTTCTGGAGGACTTAGCTATTATGGGCGTTAGAGGCTGGAAATCCAAAGCAGATAACCGGGTCGAATGGAGGCGAATTGTAACGGAGGCCAAAGCCCACTGCGGGCTGTAGCGCCGGATAAAGAAAAAAGAAAAGAAAGAAATATAATATATTATGGTATATAAAATATATAATATAATAATAATAAATAAAATGTAATTATAATAAAAATATACAATATATCATAAATTTAAAAAAATATATTTTCAATAACTTTGTTTATTTTTAGAAAGATGACTTGATACCTCACCTTTATTGTATACAATTGTTTTATTTATTTTTTATGTGTGTATTTTTATGGAATCTTAAAATTATGACTGGGAGCTGATTACGTGAATTTTATTGCGGTTTTTGAGTTAGATTCATGAGTAGATGGGATCGCATGTTTAGTATGCGATGTAAGAATGGAAGGTGGCTCTCCTGTGGTTTTTTATATTCAAGCCGAAGATATTTTATTATGTGGATTTGGCCGGGCTATCTGACCACTCCTCCTTTACATAATCTTCTCTTGTGAAATGGACAAAATAAAGCCTTCGTCGTATTCTTTTTTTGTACTTCTTTTATGTTGTTTGGCATTTTGCAAGACTAGTTGGTTTCTGTTTTTTTCTTTTTACTCGATTACTTGACGAAGGAGGGTTTCTATTGTTTTAGCAAAACGTGTTTTTGCTGTGGTGAAAGCAGATATAAGTCATTCTCTGGTTATCGTGAAATATTGTCTTGAACTTTCACACTTTTTGTTTTGTGACAAGATTGTACTTTTATTATTATTATCATTATAATTTTTTTTTATATGATTTGATAACAATAAAGTAACATGTAATTTAAGTTGATTTTTAAAGTTTAACGGTACGTAGATACAAAACTTTATAATTTAAATATTCTAAAAGCTCACTAGGTAACTAAGTTTGTACTTCCTCTTTGCGTTGCTTCTTTTTTACATTCTTCTTTTTTAAATCAGTAGTAAATTTATCATTTGCTCGATAATAGGACAAATAAAATAACTATTTAAAGTAGGGCTGATTATTGATTTGCTTTTATTTGATGATTCATAGTTATCAGGTTTGATTGTATGAATGAACTATACTACTTACTCTGTTATGATTTGTAGTCCTTCATTTGTTAGAGATAGATAACCTGATTGTCATATTTATTAATTATTAAAAAAAAAAAAAATTTTACTTTATCATTTTCGTGCATACTTTATAAAAATAGTAAGTATTATTGTAACATAAAAATTTGATTTTGATATAATTAGATGTTTTAAGCCCAAAAAAGTGGTTTTTAAAAATAATGTCTGGCTCTCCTGTAAGTGATCAAACCAAAGAAAAAAACAAAAAAAAAAAAAAAACAATTATATATATATTTAGATTATTCTATTGGTCAAATACAAGTCGTTGTAATATTATGGTTTCACAATAAATAAATGGTTCGAGGATTAAGTTTGAACTTTGAGAGTAATCTAAAAGAAGTAATTTTCATAATAAACAATCAAAACAGCTTTATAGTATAAAATTAATTTGCATATGCAAATATTTTATTGCTGGTGAGCTTATAAATATAGATATAATACTATAATCTGCTAAATAATATATATTATCTTAATAATATCATATATATTGAATATAATAATAATCCGACTTATAAACAAACAGTTTAAAGTTTATAGAAGGATATGTCATTGTGGTAGATATTTTTATTCACTGTTCTAGAATCCAATAAATTGTTGCTAAATTTATAAATATTTGTTTATATCGGAACAACTCTCAACACAACGTGAGTTTAATGATAAAGAAGAATGAATGGTAATCCTCATGACTAAAAGATCATATGATTTTAAAACTTAGGGGGGTATTTCAAGGCCTCCCCAGGGAAAAGTTAAAAGGCCTTTTAACTTTTAGCTGGGGAAGCCTGGAAATACCCCCCCCCCCCCATATATTATACATGTAAATAATAAGTACATGTTCATATTATATAAGAAGAGATAGAAAATATAATGAAAGGACATAATAGGATATAAATAGTAACAAGAAATAATTATCATTGTTTAAAAGAAGGGACTTGAAACGAAAAGACAACGTGGAAAATTATGGGGTGTTCGAATTGAACTAAATAATTATCTGGAGTACGAGTGCGGACGAGCGGGAAGTGCAAGTTTACAATCTTCGAGCTCAATACTTCATAAAGATCAACCACTCTTATTCCAATACAAAATTCTATTAATGAGAGTAAAATAATACTTAAGTTTCACAAATCTCTACTAGAAAGCGCTATTTGTGCAAGTTATAATTTATTTTCATAAACTATCTATGTGTACCCAGTAGTGATTATGAATAATGAGGTTGGATCCTGACGTGGGTAAAAAGTATAAAAACTCAGTTCAGTGTTGGCGACGTTTCGACCTCACCGGTCCTTATCAAGCCTAAAATATAAATTCTTTATTTTTAAATATATAAAACCAACATACACTGTGTCCGTTCTTCTGGATCACATAGTAATAATACATAATTATAAGAAAAATTGAATAAAATAAAAACCCTTGTCATAAATAGATAACAATAAGAATAGATACCGATAATAATAAATAACAATAATAATCATAAGTAATTACCTAGTTGACATCTAGTAGACATTATCTGTCTCTAAATATGTCTGGTAACTGTCAATTCAACAATTTAGTATTGTTTCGTCTCATGACATCTATAAATAATAAACTGATTAAAACTATCACAGCTAAATAATCTCATTAGATAGAATGGAAAAAATACAAAAAAACCAACGAATGTAACAATACACATACCCTATCATTAGATACTTTCGTCGTAGTTATAATCTTATGTACACAATAAAATCTCCTTCTTCACATCTTAAAAGTTGAATTAAATTAACATTGAACCACAAAACCATACTCTAATACTAATATCACAGTATTTATATAAAGAGACAACAGAAAAAAAACGTTAACAAAACAACTATTTGGTAACAAGCTCTGATGGTATAGGTATATATTCTTTATCACAGTATCTTATCACTCTTATCAATTCGGTGTTTCTATAATTTTTAATAAGTATTCTTAAGTACTATTATGTAACTAAAACTAAGTAAACCTTTTATTAACTCCAGTATTCCTTAAACAGTTTTCAAGTGTTGTGATAACTTATTAATTTAGACTTCAAAATTTACGTTTTCGGCGGGAAAATTTGATTTGAATTGTACTGGTATATGCCGCTATAGAATTTATTCAGGGATCTAGCATCTGTCTTTATGTTTACTGTACTGTCTATTTTGATTGCTATATTGATTGCGGAAATAAAATTCGGCTTCAAACCACTTAACAAATCTGACAAAATGTTTAATAATTTAAAAGATAAAATTCCAAAGAAAAACACAAAAGGCGCTATATATGAAATCCCTTGCAAAGATTGCCATAAAAGCTACATTGGAGAAAGTAGCCAATTATTAAGTAACCGACTAGAACAGCACAAATACGATCAGAAAAAAGGTAATGCCAACACAGCCCTAAGTAGTCATGCGGCAGCTACTAAACATACCTTTGAATTTGAGAATACTAAAATATTGGCTAGGGAAAATAATACGAATAGGAGAAAAATGCTAGAAGCCTTGAATATAGCAATCAAAATAGACAGTACAGTAAACATAAAGACAGATGCTAGATCCCTGAATAAATTCTATAGCGGCATATACCAGTACAATTCAAATCAAATTTTCCCGCCGAAAACGTAAATTTTGAAGTCTAAATTAATAAGTTATCACAACACTTGAAAACTGTTTAAGGAATACTGGAGTTAATAAAAGGTTTACTTAGTTTTAGTTACATAATAGTACTTAAGAATACTTATTAAAAATTATAGAAACACCGAATTGATAAGAGTGATAAGATACTGTGATAAAGAATATATACCTATACCATCAGAGCTTGTTACCAAATAGTTGTTTTGTTAACGTTTTTTTTCTGTTGTCTCTTTATATAAATACTGTGATATTAGTATTAGAGTATGGTTTTGTGGTTCAATGTTAATTTAATTCAACTTTTAAGATGTGAAGAAGGAGATTTTATTGTGTACATAAGATTATAACTACGACGAAAGTATCTAATGATAGGGTATGTGTATTGTTACATTCGTTGGTTTTTTTGTATTTTTTCCATTCTATCTAATGAGATTATTTAGCTGTGATAGTTTTAATCAGTTTATTATTTATAGATGTCATGAGACGAAACAATACTAAATTGTTGAATTGACAGTTACCAGACATATTTAGAGACAGATAATGTCTACTAGATGTCAACTAGGTAATTACTTATGATTATTATTGTTATTTATTATTATCGGTATCTATTCTTATTGTTATCTATTTATGACAAGGGTTTTTATTTTATTCAATTTTTCTTATAATTATGTATTATTACTATGTGATCCAGAAGAACGGACACAGTGTATGTTGGTTTTATATATTTAAAAATAAAGAATTTATATTTTAGGCTTGATAAGGACCGGTGAGGTCGAAACGTCGCCAACACTGAACTGAGTTTTTATACTTTTTACCCACGTCAGGATCCAACCTCATTATTTATAATTTATTTTATTAATTTTGCATAACTTAGTCGATTTTCCTATTAGCCTTGGGAGGGTCAAAGAACCAGATTTTTTCGGATTTTGTCATTTTTCCTTTACTTGTACATTAAACTCAATATACATATAAATTTTTACAAGTTTCTAGGACTGCTAGAGTGAAGTTATGATGAGTTAATAGATCAGTGGCACAATAACAAAACTTTAGGCTCATATATCTTTCTGAACTAACGTGGGTAGATGAGTAAGATTTTTATTTCTGGTTCAGTTTGTAATGAATTCTTACTTAAAATTAATTTTACATATCTAAGTATATTTAATTAGATAATTGAGGGAATCCAAAATGCTTTGAGATAGTTCCAATAAAGGATGGCACGGGTGTGCTCCACTTGGCCGGGACACTGCCGTGCCCCCAGATTTAGTCAACCTAATATTTTAGGACATTTTGTTTTTATAAAATTGTTAATAACTTTGGTTCTACTTAATTTTTTTTATGAAAACAAGCCTACAACATGCGCAACACGTTTACGCTCACCTCTTGAAATACATTAATTTTGCGCCTATTAAGTCGGACTGGTGGTGACAGACACACACATGTGTGTGTCTATCGCCATGAACCATTTTTTAATTAAATAGACTACCAATTGGTGTGGCACATAGCTTCCTCGCATGCTATAACGTACTTTTGGATTTTATGCTTTTACAAGCCATTATTGTATTATTTGTTTTATTGTTTCCTCCTTTCTTTTTAATCTGTTAAAATTGTTTAGATGTTTTACATAAATTAAAGTATCAGTTTAGCAAAAGATATAGAGCGCAGACGGTACAAATTAATCTGGGGCAATCTGCGGACTACTTTCAATAAACTATAAAAGTTTCATACAAATCGCAGATAAGTACTTTTGAAGCTATAGGCGTAAATAAATGTATGTTTGTGCGCATGTGGAAGAGAAACAAATTAGCGCAGAAGGTTGAAACTTATATGGGAGCAACAATGAGCTAATTATGACCTTCCATCCAAAATTCATTAAAATTGGACGTGTTTTAAGAATTTTTAAGATACGATGGTTCGCAAAAATTTAACACCAGACCGACCGACAGACAGACACGGAACCAAAAATGATCCCTGATGTCTGAAACGGATTTCTGTCTTGGAATTTTTAAAATCGGAGACCTAAAATTGTTTCGTTCTTAATAACGATCACATAGCTTCCTTTACCTTCGGTAAGCTCGGGAGCTAAAATATTAAACATTTTGGGGCTGCAAATAAATTAAAAATCAAAGAAACTCTGTATTTTGAGCTAAAGTTAATTTTTTAGTTTCCCATTGGAATATAATTTTCTGAAATCGGTTCAGTTCTTAAACCAGTTTTTGCCCATAGACCACAGATTATTTTATAAGCACAAGTTTATAAAAATTAATATTATTTGAACTCAGGGGAACTTTAAACGTGTAAATAATATTCGCAAGATTTTATTGTCACTATAAGTTTGTCGAAATCGGTTAAACTACAGATCGTAGACAAATAATTATTTTTATTTGTTTGGACTCATTTGATGTAAATGCATATTCACGTAATAAGTAAATATGCATAAGAGATAAAGTATTAATTACCACGTTTTTATTAGCTTGCATTCTTGTTTGTTTGTTTGTTTGTTTGTCCGGTACAAATCTGGCAATCGATTTCTAACTAATTTCCCGAATAGCTAGACATTTGAAACTTTTAGCATAGCTCAGAACACGATGACAATGCATTATTTTAATACTTTTAGCCATCTTTCAGCAGAATTTAATTGGGTTTCAGCTAATTTTGCTGTATGGAAAGTTAGTTCGGAAATAATCCGCAAGTTATTTTATTTGTTTTGCCATATCCCATATTTACGCAATCTTCATTTTGACGGGTCTCAAATTTGTGATAGATAAACATTGAATGGCAGCAAAAACAGGAAATATCGATTATATTATTTATCGATTATATTATTTCAAATATATCGATGGCACGCTTTAGATTTGGTGTTGGTGAGATCCGTTGCACACAGATTTGTCCTTTTATAGGTTTAAGATCAGCTCTCTAGATGGTTGTCATTTATGTGAAGTAAATAAATTCGGAACTATTTTTTTTCACTAACATTATATATTATATAACAATAACAATTATATTGTCAACCTTATATACGATTCAACAGAAAATTTAAAATCGTAGTATATAAAAAGTTCTTTTTATCTTGAAATTATTTAATAAATATATTTTCAAGTATAGGTTTTTCCTATATGGATTTAATTATGTATCTATTATTAAAATTACCTCTATCGTTTGTTAATTATTTGCTTGAACAGTCTGTTGAAGTGTTGTAACTCGAAACTACTTGAACTGCTTGGAAGTAAATGTTGAGATTTTCAGTCAGTATTAGTTTGTTTGAGGCTCTAATTCGACACGATATGACCTTTCCCAGCTCATCTTTGTCCCTTTGACAGTTACACTTTCTTTGTGTACAGGATATCTGAACATCTCCATATAATCCGATATCAAAGTCAATGTCTCACGTTTGCAAAATCTCTTTTCATCTTTATACCATCTCATAACAATAAAGATTAAAGAGTTTCCATTTAATGAATAAGAGGATGCAACGAAGTATAATCTTGTTTAGAGTACCAAACGTTCTATTTTGGTTTGAACAAGCTAGTTTAATTTTGTTTATGGATTCTAAAGAGATCTTGCAAACCTATAAAACTTTAATACTGCAATCGGAGAAAACAATTTCTGTAAAGTTGAAGGGCAAAATTATAATTACTCTTATATTTTAGTTTCCAATACTCGAAGGACTTTCAATTAGAAAATGCTTGAAGTTGAAACAACTTGATAAATCAATACAATCTGAAGTTTTTTTTTGTTACTTTATGTTCTTATTTGAAAGTAACTTCCCATTTAACTTTATCGTGTTATTGTCAAAATAGTAATTGGGGTCGGTATCGTCATCTGCCTTAATAAAAACTTACTTTAATATTGTTGTACTTGTTTGTACTTATATTGTGTACTTATACTGTCGTAATTGTTTGTACTTACTTAATAAAGACTTACGGCTATTACTTGAAATATCTTTGGTGTCTAGTTAATATAATCATATTATATTTTCTCCCTTTTGTTATTTAAAAAACTAACAAAACACTATACATATATATAGATATTATATTGATTGATATAAATACAGGATATGCATTAGAAGCATATTTTACGTTGGTATGTCTGAAATCACTAACAAATTAATGTCATAGGAAGACATTTATTCATTATATAAAGATTTATGCAGTTTTTCTTTGTCCAAAAAATTTTCTATTTTGCAAAATTGGCTGATTTTCCTTGAGATTAAGTTGAGAGAGTTTTCTGCTCAGTTATTTCGTTGAAGTCTAAGTTGTACGGGCTCTTTGCTCGGTCGTGTAAGACGAATCTCGTTTGGAGCTTTAGGAGACGTTGTGGATTGTGATGCCGTTATATTACCCAAAGGAGAGGACAAAGGTGTTCCTTAAACCATTGTCTCGAGTGTCATTAAGGCCTGTGGGATCCATGAAAGGGATTAATGAAGGGCCGACGACAATGGACGGAGGCTCGGAGTCTGAAGGAGTTTGAGAACCCGTTCCAAGTGGCTTCCACTTCACCAGTGCACGAGACTCTTCCAGCATACCCTCAATTAAGTCTTGCTTAGTACTCGGCCTAAACCTCGTTCTTAACTCTGCCTCTAGACTCAGAGACCTTCTAATTTTCATACCTTTGTCATATCACCTGCACTTCCTCTTTTCTCTTAAGAGCGCTTGCATCTTCTTTGATGTAGTCTCAATCAAATTATGCTAGAGATTAAATTTGCATTCTCTAAATAGGTTAATTTCTAACGTTTCCAGAGATGCTCTTGTTCTCATCCTATGAACCTTGTTACATATTAAGGGTTATGATTTTGTCAAAACACTTTAAGCCCTATATACAACGAAATCAATAATTAATATACTTATATCAAGATACAAAATCGAAGACTCTCACTTAGTGATAATATATTCAATCTAAAATTATCAGTAAGCCACTTATCCTTTAGGTGAATGGATTTATAATAAACCTTCCTATGACATCAGACGGCAATGCATGGTACTTATTAAGCAATTAATATGTAATAATTTAAAGTAATAAATAATTAATTATTAACTGGTAGTTATCATTACAACTAGAGCTACAAATCTTAATTATAAATCATCCGTGGCTCAACAAAAGACCGTGGATGACTATGGTTTGCCAAAGGTCTTATAAAACTATAAAAGTATACAAGCCGTTAAGCCCATGGCAACGGGCTTAATTTTATATATAGAAAAAAAAGTAAAATTAAGTAAATTAATTTAGATAAGTTATGATATCTATTTAAAGACCAATTAATCAAAACAAATATTTATTTTTATTGGATTAAATATGGTTACCTTAGCTTAGAAGTAACAAATCATTTCGAGGTGCGTCGTTGGGACACTTCTCAATTATATAAATGATTTATATAATTGTGAATCAATTATGAAATGAAGGATATCTCGGGGTTGGCTTCATCTTCATCTTCATCTTCTTCTTCATCTTCTTTCTTCATCTTCTTTATAAATCATATAATTGGCATTAATTATCGGATGGACGCTACTTTATTTATATAGCTATCTATTTATATCGTAATATTGGATGATGAAAACCGAGGTGTAGGACTATATATTTTATATATCTCCTTGCCGAAGACTGTAATCGAACCGGATCTCCCGCTTCTAAATCATGAGTGATATGATAGCAATAAAGCCTTACAAATCTTAGTTTGAGTAACACGTTTATCATTTAAATCAAACTATAGAAATGTTACTTTAATTACTTAACAGGTGATTTTATTCTTCAATGGTCAAACCCACTGTTACTAGTGTTAAGTGTGTAGTTAATTAGTGTTAAGCACAGAATTGCTTATATTTAATATTAATCTTTTAGGTCCAAGGTACGGCCAGAATGCATGGTATACCGATTCAGATTCAAAATGTAGCCATTTGATATTTTCACTTGTGGAATAAATTGTGCTGACAGTAATCTGAATCGTAACCGAGAATGGCCTAAGCATTACGACAGTTATTTGACTCCGAAATCTGCGTTCTCGTTAACCTGCTTCCACTATGACCACCCCACTTTAACTACACTGTTCAATTCTCGTGCCTGTTTTCGGAATCTAAATCTGAATCGAAATCACAGGGCACTCTGGCCTTACCTTTACTTAATTTTAAGGCTAAAATGGTGACACGACAATATTTTTTCCATAAAATTTACCAAATTACCACAATACTTATTAATGTAATTTTCTTGACATTCTAGGCCTCCTGTTGAAAACAGGATCTTAAATTTTATAAGATCTTCTTAGTGATAGTGTACACAATTGTTAATATAAAATTGCTGAAATTTTATTTTGTTAATAAGTAGAGTACCTATTTGGTTCCTTGTATTGTTTAATTTAATGGGTGTTAGGTCTTAAGGAAAAATAATACGCTCCCTTCAGCAATATTTCGACGGGTCAAGCTGACTAACTAGAAGATTACACTATGTTGAAATCTTTGAATAAAGAATTTTGTTTTTATAAATATTATTGAATCGTCTGATTCTCGTAAATTTTTCTGCATTTTGATTATCTTACACTTAAAGGTAGTATGTTCAATTCTATTTCCTGTTTACTTCTTACTTCCTTTCTTCCATCTTTTCACTTGCTTGTCCACAGTCCACTACATAATTCCTTTTTCGGATACATTAGTGATTTTGTTGTCCAACAACTGAATTGAAATAACGGTGCTTACTTATTAAATATCCTATTAAAATCTTAAATCGAATTACATTGCAGTCAGTTATGACCTTATTAAGAAGTTTGAATTTTCTCATTTGGAACTAAGAGATTATAAGAACTGAACCTAATTTACTATAATGATTATTCAATGTTTACGGTCCATTATACATTTTAAATTACACTGATTTAATTTTAAATCTACCCACCATACCATAGAAAGAAACGATAATAATTTATCTAATTTATTATGCAAGTTATAACTAATCTAATACTTCGGCTGAGTTCTAAGTCATTGTATTTTTCCATAAGGAAACTATTTGAAATGGTTAGAGGTCATGATCAAAAGTCGTTGGAATAACGCCTCCACGAATAACATTTCTTACGGGGTCCTCCGGACTCTCAACTTGATCTTCATCTCTATTATGCTATTGTTTGTAAATCATATGTCGGTTTTGAGCTGCGTTCTTCCCCAGCCCTTATAATTCAACAAAGAAAGAAACGAAGAAAAAGGAACTGACAAATTTAATTCCACGACACGGTGTGAAACGCTCTGTAAAATTCTAATGTACTTTAAGTCTCTGATATTTCCTACTTTGTCCTTCCTGTGCCTATAGTCGTGCAGTAGCATAAAATAACTCAAGGATTTATAAGTCTTTTTTTTATACATTTACATCATCAAGTAGTCGAAGAAGGAAAACTATCGAAGACGGATGTACAGGCATACCTAGGAACTAATTATATCACCTGTCGAATCTATTAATAAATTATAAACACTATAACGGTGGTCTGTTAAACTACTGAATGAATTTCAAATATATTATGCATTGGAATTATAAACTTTTTTCTCCAATGCATTAAACATTTTTTTTTTTTTTTTTTTTTTTTTTTTTTTCATTAACTAGAAATAATTGTTTTAAACGTATTATATTTTATTAAAGGATAACTTTCAATAAAGTCCATTTATTTTCTTTTCTCATTAATTTTATTAATTAACATTTACAATAAGGAAATAAAACTTTTAAAATTAACGTTCAGTTTAAAATTATTTTTTACGAATCTATAATTTGTTTTTTTGTTTTGTTGTAATTTGCTTGTTTTTTTTTTTTTGTCTCTCATGTGACTCAACGTTGGGTCTTTACCTTTTACCGGCATTGATGATAGACGTGAGGCCAAAAACTAGTTTGAGAATTTAACATTTATTTTGTGGAGAGGCTTTCCGTTATTCTATTATTCTATTTGACATTAAGTCCACTTTCGCATATTCTTGTTCATTTTAATTTCATTATTCATTATTGTCTAATTTATTTAAGATTTTCGCCCCTTTTTTTAAATTTGTCGAAATTGTTTTGTTTTTTACATGAATAAAAGTATCAATTTACCAACATTTAAAGAGCACAGATGGTTAAAATTATTATGGAACCGTATGTGGGCTATACAGGGTGGCCACTATAAACTGGCTCACCCAGTTATTTCTTTTATTTTTGAAGATAGAGAAAAAATGTAAATGGTAACTCACCTTGGATTTTCGCTTAGTTTTATAATATGATTTACAAAAATATTTTTATCTTATAGTTTCGGCGGTATCTCTCTTAACTTTGTAATTTTTAATGGTAACCTATATTTTTTATATTTTTTTTCTTAAATTAGATTGCTTAAGAAGAAAAATGAGCCTTGAACCAATAAAATCGGTTTAGAATTGACAGAGATATTCAGTTTTCAATGTAACAAAAATGCTATCTATATATACTATTTTATATATGCTAAGTATGTAAAATACTAAATCTAAAAAAAAAAAAATAATCATCTTAATTCACTTTGTTTTTCACTTATTAAAGGTGAATATTATTAGGTTAGATTAACCTAATAATCTAACCTATGGTTAGATGAATGCATTTACTGATCAAAAGTAAAACCTTCATTTCATTCCAATCAGGAACATCGTTAGTATGATCTCTTTTGATCAATGTGTCGACAATCTTCCTTTTCTCTAAAGTTTCGGAATGGAATGGAAAAAAGGTTTGACTTTTGATCAGTAATTGCATTCAACTAACCTAAATAAGTGAAATAAACGGAATTAAGATCATTTCGTTAAATTTGTGTTTTTTTTTTATTACACTATTTTACATACTTAGATAGCATTTTTGTTACATTGAAAACTGAATATCTCTGTCAATTTTCAACCGATTTTGTTGGTTCAAGGTTAATTTTTCTTCTAAAGCAATCTATTTTAAGAAAAAAATATAAAAAATATAGGTTACCATTTAAAATTACAAAGTTGAGAGAGATACCGCCGAAACTATAAGATAAAAATATTTTTGGAAATCATATTATAAAACTACGTGAAAATCCAAGGTGAGTTACCGTTTACATTTTTTCTCTATCTTCAAAAATAAAAGAGATAACAGGGTGAGCCAGTTTATCGTGGCCACCCTGTATATACTGACATAAGAATTTTTCGTTCTTCGAAACAATCACATAGCTTCCGTTACCTTCTGTAAGTTAGAAAACAATAAAATAAAGACTACTATAATGTTTTTTTTTTTTTTGTTTCAGGTAAGAAACTTGATTCTAAGATTAACACTGACTTGTAAGTCTTTTATTCCATATTTTAATAACAAACAAAAAAAACAACTATGTTAGAATATTATATGAAATGATCTTCGTGAAATTAAGGGGGAAAAAATAAGTTAAAATATAATAAAAAGAAAGTATGCTAATTAGGGTGGCACATAGCTTTCTCGCATCGCATTAATATTAATATGCATAATTAGTCAGATAAGTATGATACGATACTTTTCCTTTAGGTAAGGAAAGAAAAAAAAAAGATTGATACCAGAGGCGAATCAATGTGTGCAGATGATGAAATTATAATTTTTTATTAAATAACAACATATTATACATTTAATAAAATTTTAAATTTAATTACATAAATTCATTAATGATATATATATACAAAATAATGTTAATATAAAACTAATCGTTGCTGTACTCCTCTACAAGGTTGCCCGAGTGTAGAGGAGGAGTCGAATCTTCTATTGGTTGATTTAAATTTTAGTTATAGTAACCAACATTTAATATTGCCTCTTATTTATTATGACAATTAATTATTATTTTTAACCAGAATGAATATTGGTAATATAAGGATCTGTATCTTAATTAATAAAGAGTTTAATTTAGTTATTTATGTATTTGAATAGTTTGTTATAATAATAGTCCAGTCGACAGGTATTAAAAATAAGGGTCTATCTTGCAAAAGGTTATAAAAACTTTTTTCTTTTTAGGGTTTTGTAGATTCTTCTCAAAACCCTTATGCCGAGGGTGATGTGTCCCGTTTAAGCTAAAGAGCTGAAATTTGAAACACTGGTGCAACTTTTTGACCCAACCACAGGAAAAATATATAGAAGTTCAAA
This sequence comes from Gerris lacustris, assembly GCA_951217055.1. Taxonomy (NCBI): domain Eukaryota; kingdom Metazoa; phylum Arthropoda; class Insecta; order Hemiptera; family Gerridae; genus Gerris; species Gerris lacustris. Next base: position 45,363,859 of record OX578276.1, read on the forward strand.
ATTAAATATGCGCATGCGCAATTCGCAAAAATGTTGTAAACTTAAAAATTTATATTTTTTTAATTTTTGAGTGGGGTATCAAATGAAAGCTGCTGAAGAGTAGGACGCAAATATATATAAGCTTTTTTAAATTTTGCATTCCTTATTGGGTAAAAAAATCAAAATATACCGAAACCCCCCCCCCCCCCCCCCCCCCAACCACTATATAACGGCTGGTCCTAAAATTTCGAAATAATTCATGCTAATGCCTTATTGTGGTGCGATGAAAATTCCGGGAGTTCATCCCAAATTTTAAAAAATTTTCAATTTTGGGCACGTAAATTTGAATTGCGCCAAAAAATTTATTTTTTAAAATTTTTGAGTTGGGTATCAAATTAAAGCTGCTGAAGAGTAGGATTCAAATATATATTTGCTTTTTTAAATTTTTAATTCTTTATTGGTTTTATAAGTCAAAATACACCCCCAAAAATATCCCCCCCCCCCCAACCACTATATAACGGGTGGTCCTAAAATTTCGAAATAATTCATGGTTATACCTTATGGTGGAGCGATGGAAATTCTGGAAAAATTAATTTATCTATTCGTTATTAGCGATGAAAAACCTTGTGACCCCCCCGGGGGATCGAACCCGGGACCCTTGAGATCGAAGGAAAAAATCATAATTACATAACGGGCATGCTTAATCATCAAAAAGTACAAAAACCCTAAAAAGTACTTGGACGCAAGTACTTCCCTGTGATTTTTTTTTATTGTATGTACCTAGACATTAGTTAAAAACCCAAGTTTTCGACCTCCTAGACCCTGTGCTAACCCAGAGGGGGGCCAAAATCCGCGAAATTTTAGTGTTTTCTTTAGTTTTTTTCTTTATAACTCTTTACCTATATGTCCTGAAAAAAAGTGATCGTATCTCTCTTGTAGAGCACTAAATCTGCAACAGTTTTTATATTCCACATTTTTTCCTAAAACCCTATACTTTCCGAAATATAGAGCTTCATAGATGCAATATTTTTTTGAAAATATCAAAAATAACATCTTTTCTGAGGACGAAAAGGGTCTATTTGTGTTATCCCACCCCTCCCAGTTAGATATTTTGGGTATATTCTACCTATGGAAGTACAAATAACCACCACTAACCACTACTACTAACCACTAGTAACCAATACTAACCAACAATAAACTAAATTTTCGGGGTTTTTTGTTCATCCTTTCTTGTAGAGCACTAAATTTGGACCAATTTTTATATTTCTCATTTTTTTCTGAAATCTATATTTTCCGAAATATAGAGCTTTAAAGATGCAATATTTTTTTGAAAATATCAAAAATAACACCTTTTCTGAGGACGAAAGGGGTCTATGTTTGTTATCCCTCCCCCCACACAGTGATGTTGTGGGTATATCCTACCTATAGAAGTACAAATAACCACCACTAACCTCCGCAACTTGGGTTTTGCAGTTATTAAAAAAAAAAATTGCATCTATGAAGCTCTATATTTGGTGGTATATCAAAAAATTGTTGCAAATTTAGTGCTCTACAAGGAAGATACCATCACTTTCTTTTCAGGACATGTAGGTAAAGAGTTATGAAGAAAAAACTAAAAGAAACACTAAAATTTCGCGTATTTTGGCCCCCCTCTGGGCCAGCTCCAGGGTCTAGGAGGTCGAAAACTTGGGGTTTTAACTAATGTCTAGGTACATACAATAAAAAAAAGAAAAAAGTTTTTATGACCTTTTGCAAGGTAAAATTACTTGTCGACTGGACTATAAATATTTTTTAATAATTGAGTGATAAGTAATTTTTTCAATATCCTTAATTCTCATTTACACCTAATATTCCAGTCATTTTAGGTTTTCTGTTCCACAAAAATTGGTGTAGAAGTAAAAGTAGTTTTAAAAATGTGGGAGTTCGCAATAGTTTTGATAGACAGACAGTCAAGGAACCGAAAATATTTTCTGATATCGGGAAACATTTTTTTTTTTTTACAGAAAATTTTGAATTTGCAGGCATAATCACAATGCATGTGTTACCTTTGGTAAGCTAGGGAGCAATGTTAAGTTGATGTCCTAGACGAAGCAATATGCACAAGATTAAAATTAAAATAAAACCACTTTCGGTGGGCTAACCTAAATGGATTTAGCATCCAAATCAACTTAAACAATTTAAGTAGCATAATAAACGTACTTAATAGGTCACTTTTTTGAATATGAAATAAAAGTTTGAAATAACATCACTTCGTTTTATGGAATCAAGGATATAATATTGTTAACGGTTGCCTTACAAAATATATTTTATCTTCACTAGGGTAAAAAAGTTATGATTTTGAATTAGTTTAGAGGGACTAAAACAGGTTTTTTCATCCCTGAACTCAAAAAGTAGGGAGAAAAAGTAAAAGTAGGGCGAAAAAGTAAAGATTGCAACTTAATTATTTTATAAATAGTAGAAAATGTATGGCTAATGTAATGAAGTTGTCGAAATCAGGTTGGCGGCACTGCGCTTTTTTGACCATGTTTATCTTTGTTTACAACATTATAACCTGCATCTAAATAACCTTCTATTTGAGTTCAATTCCAATTCTTATTTGTTTTTAATATTGAATCTCTTATATCTGCTATTAAAAGTGCTAATAATTATAGTTATTTATTAAAATATTAAATAAAAACTGTGCAATGGACGAAAATGTGTATCTTTTTTCTACTGGAGATAAAATATTGTATGTACCTCGTGAGTAAAGTGCCATTATTCCCCTCGCGATAATTATCTCCCTCGGCTGCGCCTCAGGAATTAAAGATTCTAATTCCTTCGGCTTCGCCTCAAGAACCAACTTTTTCGCTCAGGGAATAATGGCTTACTTTACTCCCTAGGTGCATAAATAACTATTTATAGAATGACAATAAATTTGCAACCACTTTTAATTAATTAACATTTTTTTAACAGCTACCCGGTTGCTTTGTCCTAAATAATAATTTTAGTTTATGTATTAGCGTGTTGAAATCTTTCCCTTTGTCTGTAGCACTGGATCAAGTTGTTAAACTGCTATTAAAATATATTTACGTAGTTAAACCAAGTCATAACAATATATTAGTAGTGTTGTTCCTGTATTAAATGTCTCTGTATGAGGTTGTTAACTGCTATGTTGATAAAGGCATAGTATTGATAGAGCGGGGGAGAAGGTTCACGTGGGTGTAATAATACCCCGGGCATTGTGCAGATTCTTGTCTGCGTGGGCAAACTATAGTAACCGCAAACTTTTGTTTGCCCACTGCGATAACTTTACTTTGGAGATACAACGCTTTCCCATTGAAAAATAATATTTGTGATTTGTGATATATTCAAGAAGTAGTTCTATTTCACGAATAATTTCAATAAAATTAAAATAACCAAACTTTGTTTACTTGGCGAATGAACAATCACGTCAGTCACTTCAATTCTGCTGTCATGAAAGTGTACAGTTTACACAAATTATTAAGACGAGTGTTAATCAACAAAAAGTATGTAATAACTATTTGTTTTAATTGATAAACATATTATATAATGCATACAGGGTGACCCGCGATAAAATGTCATAAATAAACTGGCGGATTCTATGGGTCAAATGAACAGCTTCGTTTTCGAGATATTCGCAAAAAACACTAAAAAAAACCCTTAATATTTGAGAATTGTAAGGATAAACGACCAAAAATTGTGGTTTTTAATGTTTTTTTGCGAATATCTCGAAAACGAAGCAGTTCCGGGTCCATGCTTAAAGGAACTTTTTTGTTCAGCGTCAAATTTCCTATAAGAAACACTAAGTGTTGTGGTTTCGTTCGGGGAAACCTTTTTAGCATTTGTACTTGAATTGGTTGTGATCCTGACCAAAAACATTCACGTCTGGTAACATTCAATCCAACATAATTCAAAAGCTAGTCCGTTGATCTTAAACTTTAATTATACCATTTGAAAGCTTATGAAAAGCTGAAGTTTTTCCTGAACACGCCACACTTCTAACATCCTTCAATTAAGAGTAATAAGCTCAGCAATTTCGTGGTAAAATGTTAAAAAATCCAAATTTTCAAAAGTAACAGAACTCAAAAGATGCTTAGCATCTGATAATTTAGAAATAAATGAATGATTTTTAAAGGATTTTTTATGCTCTTTAAAATTGGTCCTTAGCCCAATTCCTCTATTTCATTTAGTTTTTGAGATATTAGGAATTTTTTGAAAATTTTCGTGAAGCACTTTAAAAAAAGAAATAAATCGATATCTCGAGAACTATAGAGATATGGGCATATGCTTACTCGACATTTTTTGTTTAATTTGACCCATAGAATTCGCCAGTTTCTTTATGACATTTTATCGCGGGTCACCCGTATATTTCAAACATCGAAATATATGATGTATACAATATAGAGAACCCCTTCGCATTTGTCTCCTAGATTAGTTTGCAAGTGGTTAAATTAACTAATCAGCCAAAGAAAAGCCCATCAGCATCTAGAATCTGGTAAGATAGCTCTTGCGACTCTCGCAAGATTAGTCAGGATATCGCGAATGATCGACTGATGAGATATAGTCTCATCTACCTTAATTAACCTCCACATCATTCCAATCTATTTAAAAAAGCTGCAAACGCGCCACTTTTGTGGAAGAAGCATTCTTATCGAATGATAAATAAATACTTAAATGAACAACAGTGCAACACCTATCCTACAATTTCATTAGTATATAGGTATATAACATTATTATAATTTATTGATTTAATAATGACTTATTATTCTGAAAATAAAATTAATGTATCTTGATGACAGGCTAAGATCCGAAAGACTTAAGGATAGGGTCATAGTCCATGTTCGATTCCCCGCAGGGGAGGAGTAATTTTTATGAAACTTTTGATAAAATATTTAAATTTAACTCGATACAACTAAAACTGGTAAACACTAGACCAAGTAGTTTTGTACTTGTATATCAGAAAGTTTAGTATAAGTTGTATGGGACAAATTTTTCTGAACAATTAATATAAATTTCATGGAATTCATTTTGTAATTTAGGCTTCACGGACACAGAAAAAACCACTTTTTTGAACCTTGGGGACCTTAAAATGTGTAAATTGATTAAATTCTTAAAATTTAATTTTTTGCGCAATCACAATACTTTTTTTCAGAAAAGTAAAAAGTTTCTTCTCATTTATTTTCAAATGATTCTCCTCTAATATTAATAATTTGTAAACTACAAATGTTAAACATATAAATCTCATTTTGTTTATCAGATTTTAAATTATGGACTGAATACGAGCATATATCATACAATTTTAAACTTTTCGTATGCTTGTAAAATTAACATTTCATTGTAGTGTAGACAAAAGGATGTTATATAGGGATGGCTTTTCCTCATGTATGGAAAACATAGTGTAGCAGGTAATACATGTTTTATACTCATACATAAAGGAAACATAGATGTAATAGTAAATAAAGGAGGTTTTGTTTCAAATCAGTTTGACAAACTGTTTCAACCAAAATTATAATTAGAGCTAATACAAATGAACTCTGGAAAATACCTTTCAAATTGGTATAGGTTTCCCACATTAAACTTTAGCTTATATCAACTTTTGTTTGATTAATATACCTCTGATAAGCTATAAAATAAGCTACGAGTTATAAAATACAAAGCACTAAAATGTTTATCCTTCAAAAGAAACTTAATTTTATCTCAGGAAATTGAATTTATCTTTAAAGTCTGTCAGTGATATTTGGATTTATATAATCCATACGCACTAGACTAGCTTATCTCGATTTCTCAGGTATATGACATTTTGCAGGTTGGTTCTTCGTAGTCTCTCCAGTGCTTCGCTAAGAAATATTTTACAATCTACCCACTTTATGTAAGATGGCAGCTATTTTAATGCCAAATCGGTCTTGCCAACATCTCCGGAATAAATTCTACTAGAATCTGGAGAATCGTTAGCTTCCTTGTATGGCATACATATCTAGGGAGAAGGGTTTTCCAATCGGCCATTTTAATTCAATTGCCAATATAATATTAATATGGAACAAAGTTACCAAACTCTCGTAATTATCACCTGTCCCAGTAGTTTAGGCTCCACATGTCTGAATAGAAATCAGCCGACAGAGACAATTTCAAAATAATAACACTTTTTTGAACTCAGGGGACATCAAACAGTTTAAATCTATTTTTAATTAATCTAATTTAAACATTTTTACGCCAACACAATACTTTCTCTCTCTCTCTCTCTCTCTCTCTCTCTCTCTCTCTCTCTCTATACAGGGTGGTCCAAAAGTCTCCCCCCCCCCTCTCTTAACTTTTGAACGGATTGAGATAAATTAATGAAACTTGGGGGATCTCTACCATACAAAGGGAAGTTTGTTTTCATGCAATCACCCACTAGGGGCAACCACCCACTTTGCCCCCAGGCCACCCAACTTCAAAATTTCAAATTGGAGTGTATATTTTTGATAGCATATTTGGATTCTACGGTGAAAAATAATAAACTTTTACTTGAAATTTTTTTTTCTATTCCTAATATTTTGCCCTCTATAGGGGGGCAAAGATAGCAAAATGACCCTTCCGATAATACGTTGTAAAATCTAAACAGTTTGGGATAAATTAATGAAACTTAGGGGATCCGTACCAGTAAAGGGAAGTTTGTTTTCATGCAATCGCGCAGTAGGGGCAACCACCCATTTTGCCCCCAGGCCACCTAACTTCTAAATTTTAACCTAAAGTGTATATTTTTAATAGCAGATTTAGATTCTACGGCAAAAAAAAAATATTTTACTTCAAACTTTTTTTTCCATCTCCAATATTTTGCCCCCTATAGGGGGGAAAGGTATAAAAATGGTAAATTTCAGCACCTGCGGGGGCAAAATGGTGGTTGCCCCTAGTACGCGAGTGGATGAATACACACTTCCCTTTACATGGTACAGATCCCTCAAGTTTCATTACTTTATTTCTAACCGTTTAGATTTTATTACGATCTAAGTGTTATTTTCTTACTATTCCGGAAGGGTTATTTTGCCATCTTTGTCCCCCTGTAGGGGGCAAAATATTGAAGATAGAAAAAAAAGTTTTAAGTAAAAGTTTATTATTTTTCACTGAAGAATCCAAATATGGTATCAAAAATATACATTCCAATTTGAAATTTTGAAGTTGGGTGACCTGGGGGCAAAGTGGGTGGTTGCCCCTAGTGGGCGATTGCATGAAAACAAAGTTCCATTTGCATGGTAGAGATCACCCAAGTTTCATTAATTTATCTCAAACCGTTCAAAAGTTAAGAGGGGGGGGGGAGACTTTTGGACCACCCTGTATATATATATATATATATATATATATATATATATATATATATATATATATATATATATATATATATATATATATATATATATATATATATACAGGGTGTCCCGGGTCAGGACCGACAAACTTTGGGATGTGATAGTACAGTTAATTTGGAGTAAAAAAAGTTCTATAAACCATGGTCCTATTCTCATTTGTTTTCTAGCTATCTTATTTTTAACTTTTTTTTGTAAAACGTGACTTTCACTAAATAAATTGGCAATATCATTGGAAGTAATTAAGCTAGAATGATAAATGATATACCACCTAAAAGAGCATGAAAAATTCTTAAAGATAAACATCATTTCAGCTATTAAATTTCATTTTTAGTCACACGTTAATTCGTTAGAACTTGAAAATAATAAAATTTAATTAAAAAAAGAAAATTTTAGAGCTTGTATAACTACTGTATTGTATTAGATAACTATGGGTGCAAAACTCCTTAAAGTTGGCGCATTTACTAAGCTTCAAAACGATACTATTAAATTTAAAATATTGCAACTTAAAGTATCCGAAATAGTGATGAAATTCCAAAAAAAAATGTCCTACTGTAAGGTGAGATAGGGTTGGGGGAATGGCAAGGGCCCTGAAAATGCAAACGTGGGGTGATTTTTTTTTCTTTTTCTTTTAAGTTGTAATAAAACTCCAGTATAATATAACGTTAAAGTCAGAGTTTAGTCATAGTACCCTTGTGGTACCAGTTATAGTACCATTGATACTACAGTCATTGTAAAGTCATAGCCCCTGATGAATCTTATAATTATTAAGGGTGTAATAATTTATTTCTATTAGGATAAATTATTTGTATAATAATATTCTTTGTAACATAACCAAAATTGTACTGTATTAATTGAATTATCTTATTACTTTTTAAAAAAAAAATCATTAAAGATGAAATAGAAAATTGTAATAATAAAATAACCGACCTTTTTTATTTAAAATTAACACTTCTGTAATTACTATTATAAATGTTAAAAATGGTGCCCTCCTTCATTCATACACATCCACAATTTTTAAGTCGAGATTTGCTGCATTTTATGGGAGTCGCTTTTTGGTCATTTATTTGATGAGCTGCTGCTTGTATCCTGTTTATTAGCTCTTCTTGACTGTTAACCGGTATTCTAAACACCAAATCTTTCATCCATCCCCTCAAACAGAAATCTAAAGGTGTAATTTCTGGTGACCTGGGTGGCCAAGCAACCGGTTCACCTCTTCCAATGCACCTATTAGGGTAGTGTTGAATGCAGCAAATCTCTACTTAAAAAATGTAGGATGTGTATTAAAAATGAAGGGCACCATTTTGTACTTTTATTATAGTAATTACAGAAGTGTTAATTGTAAGTAAAGAAGGTCGGTATATTTTATTATTACAATTTTCTATTTCATCTTTAATGATTTTTTTTAAGTAATAAGATAATTCAATTAAAACAGTAAAATTTTGGTTTAGTTACAAAGAACATTATTATAAAAATAATTAATTATTATAATAAAAATATATTATTACACCCTTAATAATAAGATAAGACCCCTTATAAGACTTTATAAGATTCATCAGGTGCTATGACTTAACAATGACGGTAGTATCATTGGTACCATGACTGGTACCACACGGGTACTATGACTAAACTCTGACTTTAACGTTTTATTATACTGGAGTTTTATTACAACTTAAAAGAAAAAGAAAAAAAAATCACCCGACGTTTGCATTTTCAGGGCCCTTGCCATTCCCCCAACCCTATCTCACCTTACAGTAGGACATTTTTTTTTGGAATTTCATCACTATTTCGGATACTTTAAGTTGCAATATTTTAAATTTAATAGTATCGTTTTAAAGCTTAGTAAATGCGCCAACTTTAAGGAGTTTTGCACCCATAGTTATCTAATACAATACAGTAGTTATACAAGCTCTAAAATTTTCTTTTTTTAATTAAATTTTATTATTTTCAAGTTCTAACGAATTAACGTGTGACTAAAAATGAAATTTAATAGCTGAAATGATGTTTATCTTTAAGAATTTTTCATGCTCTTTTAGGTGGTATATCATTCATCATTCTAGCTTAATTACTTCCAATGATATTGCCAATTTATTGAGTGAAAGTCACGTTTTACAAAAAAAAGTTAAAAATAAGATAGCTAGAAAACAAATGAGAATAGGACCATGGTTTATAGAACTTTTTTTACTCCAAATTAACTGTACTATCACATCCCAAAGTTTGTCGGTCCTGACCCGGGACACCCTGTATATATATATATATATATATTCTACGTATAAGAAAAAATAGATAGCCAGTAATTGTGGCACATAGCTCCCTTGCTTCCAATTCCATATACCCCCCCCCCCGTATTTTAAATTTGTCAAAATTGGTTTAATTTTTTACTTGAATTAAAATATCAATTTAGCAACATTAACAGAGCGTAGACTGCTGAAATTAATATGGGGCTATCTGCGGGCTACTTTCGATAAACTATAATAATTTCATAAAAATTAGATGAGTACTTTTGAAGGTATAATTGTAAATAAATGTATGTTTGTGCACATGTGGAAGAGAAACAAATGGGCGCAGGAGGTGGAAGGGACCAAAAGATAGGACCAAATATCATTAAACTCAAATGAGTAGTTTTTAAGATATTATGTCGGATATAGACAAAGGAATTTTTGAAATCGGAGACAGAACGATCATATAGCTTCCGTTACCTTCGGTATGCTCGGATGTGATACGTATATAAAAGAGTATATTTGAGTTTTCTTGGACCAGCTGATTTTGTAATAGGTTTAACAAGCAAAAAAGGAAGGGAACGAGTTAAAAAAGTTAATGTATAGTTAAAGGCTCTTCACAACTTTAAAGGTCGGTGGAATTATTGTGAATAGTTTTGAACATAGGTTTAAAGCACGAGACTGAGTGCCTCCATGCCTGTGTAAAAGTTTTATTACTTAAAGCCTTTGTATAAAGTTGACTCAGTGTTCTCGTTGTCTTCTCTATTTACACTCTGTTAATTGAAGACTATAAAAGAGATCTAGAGCTGAGCATTGTTGAGAGCCGAGTAAGATATTACATCAAGTTTATATTGTCTCTTAAAGCTGTTATACAAGGAAGAATAGACGAGGCATTTCGCCTCCTATAACTCCATGATGGATGGCTTATCATTAAAAACAAAATGCCACATAGGAGCAACAAACTAACGGCATCCTAGCCCTGTACACATAGGTGCCTCACACTTACAACTGCAGGCACGCTATAATATGTACATAAACAATTATTTACACTCCTTATAACTTATTACTGTACATGTAAATTTATTAACAACTCCTTTCTTAATTATATTTCTTAACCGGGTCGATGTGTTGTGTATTAAGAAAATGAACCATAATAAATAATTAGAGAATAGAATAATTTACAGAAATTAAATTTTAAAAAATCACTGGGAAGTGCATGTATCCAAGTACTTTTTAGGGTATCGTAGATTATAAACCATATGCGTTATTTTATTATGAAACAACATTTTTTTATTCCCCCATCCTGCCTGCTATTTATGAAAATAAAGAAAATAAAATCCAATTACACGTAGGCCTCAAAAATAAAAAAAAGAGCCCATGGTTCGATCCTCAGAGGAATCCCAATGTGTTTTATCGGTAATGACAGCCAGGTAAATTAAATTTTATCTGAAAAATTTCATCGCTCCATAGTTAGGTATTTATATGAATTACTTCAGGAAATTGTTAGGACTAGCCGTTATAGGGTGGTTAAGGGGGGGGGGATTTTTAACTCATAAAACCAATAAGGAATGCCAAATTTAAAAAAATTATATATAGTATATCATTGTAACTTATACTCTTTAGGAGCTTTCATTTGATACCCCTGTAGCAGACATGACAAATGACTTGACATAAAAAAATAATCAAATGTTTATTTTTAAAAAAGAAATAAATGCAGTTCGTATTTTGAATTTGATTACAACAAAGTGTATTTCATCAAATCTTTTAAGGACTCCTTCATTGGTGACCCCTAGTGAAATAGAAGATATAAGAACACAACATGAGTCAGAATCAAAATGAAAACAATAATTCAAACAATCAAGCTGGAGAAAATAATGCTTTTAGTAAGGTGCAAGTTGTAAGACCCCCACCCTTCTGGAAAGCAAATCCGCGCCTCTGGTTTTGCCAGTTAGAGAGCCAATTTATTAATGCTAACATTCGCAGTGATTCAACAAAATATCACACTATAATTGGAGCTATCGAAGGTGACATTTTAACTCAGATATCCGATATCATAATTAACCCCCCGTTGGAAAACAAATACGAAACGTTAAAAAATAAAATTATAGAACAATTTTCGGACTCAGAAGAAAAAAGAATCAGAAAATTACTTTCAGACATTGAAAGAGGTGACAGAAAACCTAGTCAATTTCTCAGAGAAATGAAAGAGCTTGCAGGTGATCATGTCAATGACCATTTTTTAAAAAGTCTATGGCTTCAACGCCTTCCACCACAGGTGCAAACTGTCTTAACAGTAAGTGAGGACAACTTAACTAAATTGGCCCAGATGGCAGACAAAATTATAGAAGTAACGTCCCATACACCAACAGACTTATATTCGGCTTCAACATCAAAAATAGAGGCAGTTTACTCCAAAAACGATCAGGACGAAAGAATTTCAAAATTAGAAAAACTAATAGAAAATTTGAACTCTGAAATTAAAAATCTTAAATTCTCTAGAAGGAACAGAAGCAGATCAAACAATACCAGATTTAAGAGAAATAGAAGTCAATCCCGATCATCTACCCAGAAGTACAATGAAGAATATTGTTGGTACCATAACACTTTTGGTGACGATTCTACAAAATGTAAAGACCCTTGCAAGTTCAAGAAAAGAAAAAACGAATAAGCCAGATACTAGCGGCGAGTACTGGCAAAATTAGTAGCCGCTTATTTATAAAAGATGAAGCCACAAAATTAAATTTTCTCATAGACACTGGTGCAGATCTCTCAGTAGTACCAGCCCTCAAAAACCATAGAAAAACTCCTGATCCTTTTTCAAGAATTTTCGCAGCCAACGGAACAAAAATCAATACATTTGGAGAAACCATACTAACACTAAATTTAGGCCTTCGAAGAAATTTCAGATGGAACTTTATAAAAGCTGATGTAACTAAACCAATCATTGGCGCAGATTTTTTACACCACTTTGGACTAATAATTGACTTAAATAACAAATCAATTATCGATGGTTTAACAAAACTGTCAACATTAGGAAGAATATTACCTACGACATCTCCCACTATACGAGCAGTTCAAAAAGAAAACAGATTTACTAACATATTACGCCAATTTCCAGACACAATGCAAGACAACCCTAATTTTTTCGATGAACCAAAACATAAAACTACTCATTACTTAGAAACGACTGGACCATCTATCTTTGAAAAACCTAGACGACTAGCACCAGACGCACTGAAATGCGCCAAAAAGGAATTCGAAGCAATGGTTGCTCAAGGCATTTGCAGACCGTCCAGAAGCTCTTGGGCCAACCCATTACATATGGTAAAAAAGAAAAACGGTGAATGGAGACCATGCGGCGATTATAGGCGTTTAAACGCAGTTACTATACCTGACAGGTATCCTCTACCACACATCCAAGACATCACCCGCAACCTTATTGGGAAAAAAATTTTTACTACCATCGATCTGAGGAAAGCTTACCATCAAATTCCAATGCAACCAGAACACATACATAAAACTGCACTAACAACACCGTTCGGGCTCTTTGAGTTTGTAAGGATGCCATTTGGATTACGTAACAGCGGACAGACGTTTCAAAGATTTGTAGATGAAGTTTTACGAGGATTCGACTTTGCTTGGGCTTACGTTGACGATATTCTTGTAGGATCAGAAACGGAGGATCAACACGAAGTACATCTTAAACAGATTTTCGAAAGATTTAAAACCTACGGAGTATCTCTAAATCCGGCTAAATGCGACTTTGGAAAAAAAGAAGTAGTTTTCCTAGGTCATTCCGTTTCAGAAGAAGGAGTCAAACCTCTTCCAGACAAAGTAAACGCTATCACAACCTTCAAAAGACCTGAAACAATCAAAGAACTTCGTAGATTTTTGGCCATGCTAAATTTTTACCATCGATTTGTACCAAATGCTTCTCACATTCAGGCCCCACTCGTTGAATTGACACATGGAAGTAAGAAAAACGACAAACGTAAAATTAATTGGAATTTAGAAGCAGAGCAAGCGTTCCAAAAATGTAAAGATGGAATATCTAATGCAGCAACTCTGGCATACCCGAGCAAGCAGGGACTACTCGTACTGATGACTGACGCATCCGAGACAGCCCTTGGTGCAGCTCTAAATCAAATTGAGAATGGAAAACCACCGAAACCAATTTCATTTTTTTCAAAAAAGTTGTCAAAAACAGAACAAAATTATAGTACGTATGACAGAGAATTATTAGCAATCTACAAAGCCATCAAACATTTTAGACATCTCCTCGAAGGAAGAGAATTTGTGATATACACAGATCACAAACCTCTTACCTTCGCATTTATTCAAAAATCCGATAAAGCTTCACCACGGCAAATGCGTCATCTCGATTTTATTTCCCAATTTTCAACAGATATCAGACATTTATCTGGAAAAGATAATGTAGTAGCAGACACACTTTCTCGAGTTGAAGCTATAACTAAAACTCCAGAAGTGAATATGGATCAAATCGCCGAAGCTCAGCTACACGATGAAGAGCTTAAAACACTACTACAAGATAACAAATCTCTAGTACTACGTCAGATTAAGTTACCAGGATCTGATCGTACTCTTTACTGCGATGTGCAAGATAAGATTAGACCCTATATACCACAACCATATCGAAGAGCAATCTTCAACAGCCTCCATAACCTAGCTCATCCTGGTATACGAGCTACAACGAAGATGGTTACTCAACTCTACGTCTGGCCTGGAATAAGAAGCGACTGCGTAAAATGGGCTCGCAACTGTATTCCATGCCAACGGTGCAAAATCCATAGACACACCAAGTCTCCACTCGGAAGCTTTGACAACAACTATCCAAGGTTTGGACATGTCCACGTCGACATAGTTGGACCACTTCCCATCTGCCAAGGCTACAGATATCTTCTTACGTGCGTGGACCGTTTTACGCGGTGGCCCGAAGCATTTCCTCTCAAGCAAATTGATGCAGAGACAGTGGCAGAAACGTTTTACAGTGGTTGGATTTCGAGGTATGGAGCGCCTAACATCATAACCACCGACCAAGGACGTCAATTCGACTCTATAATTTTTAATGAAATGCTACGTCTACTTGGTATCAAAAGAAACCGTACAACCGCATTTCACCCTGCCTCAAATGGCATGGTCGAACGAATGCATCGCCAACTTAAGGCAGCAATAAAATGCCACAACACTCAAGAGTGGTTAGAGGTACTACCAATGGTGTTATTAGGTTTACGGGCTGCGCACAAAGAAGATCTGCAAGCAAGTCCTGCAGAGCTTGTATTTGGAACTAAGACTTCCTGGCCAATTCTTTGCTGAAGCAAAGGAAGATAAGGTACCGAGCGAATTTGCTAAGCGCCTAATGCAGACTATGAGCAACCTCCGACCAAGAAATGTAAACCACAAAATCAAGAATTCACCCTATTTTATCCACCCCGATCTCAGAAATTCAACACATGTATTCCTACGAGATGACACAATATTACGACCCCTACAACCACCATACATGGGACCTTACTTAGTACTAGATAGACGAGACAAGACATTTAAACTTAATATAAATAATAAAGACAAATGGGTGACAATAGACAGACTAAAACCAGCATATTGTGATGGACTACACTAGTCTCACCCCGCGGTTACTGGGAGGGGAGTAGTGTAGCAGACATGACAAATGACTTGACATAAAAAAATAATCAAATGTTTATTTTTAAAAAAGAAATAAATTCAGTTCGTATTTTGAATTTGATTACAACAAAGTGTATTTCATCAAATCTTTTAAGGACTCCTTCACCCCACTCAAGGTTTTTAAGAAATAAAAATTTGGCCCGAAAAATTTGCAATTAATAAAAATTGGGAATTTCCCCCCTTATTTTCAACGCCCCATGGTTAGCCTGCTCACGCTCTCATAGAAATTATAAGTGAATTCCAGAATAGCTAGTAACTTGAAAATTGGCACACTTGTATAGCTATAGCCACATAACTAAAGGGAGACATCCAAATTTGGTAGACGCAACGTCAAAGTCTGTTTTTTATGAACAGTAAGTCGTATCGAAAATCTGATTATACAAACAGCTACTGATTTTGAAAGACCTATATAAGTTTTATTCTTTGACATTTTTCGAACTTACAATGGTTGTATCCCAGTTACCTTAGTTATTATTTTATTAATTCGTTCTATTTGCTATTGATGCATAAAACATTAGCATCATGTATAATTACATAGGAGTTACGTGGGTAATAAGGGGAGAACTCAGAAGAAAAGAAAAACGTTCCAGAACCCCTTCCAAAAAAAGTCAGGGGGTCAAAGTATAGTGATATCTATATTATAGCCAAGTCGGTTTTGTGCTTCATTCAAAACCCTGCCAAGATTGACGATTCTCATTTTTGTTGACAACGGGTTGCATAATATATATACAGTAATTCGTTTTAAGTGTCCATTGGCAAAACCGAGGACCCGCATAATTTCCAGAGTATGTCTGTCTGTCTGTTGTTTACGCACCTTCTCTATGATTTTACAAAGATATATCTTATTATTTTGGATGCAAAAGGAACTCAGTACTATTCATAAATGAATGTTTAATAGTGAAACAAATTTTAAATATATTACAATTCATATAAATATATGTCCTTCATACGAGGTTAAAGACCTAGTAGAACTGTCTAAAAATAAAAATAGGATTTGAATTATTCGGTTGTGTATTTTGTTGTTGGTCCGTAGTGTTAGACGCAGACAGTCTAAATCATCTTGTGTTTGCCCTTTTAAACCGAGTTAATAAATAAAACATGAGTCCTTGCCTGGGAGGGACACGTGGTGCGTCTGCGGTATCCCAGGAGTTCTGTCTCGGACCTCTTATCGACAAGCTCTCATCTACTGGTCTTTGATTCCTTGGCCTTGTTGACTTTTCCACACAGAATTCTATAAATCTGTGTTTCTTTATCTTTCAACTTATCAACAGAAAAAATCCTTTGGTTATTATATGTCTCAAGGAAATGTTAGACAAAAGAAATACACGTATTTTAAAGTTCATTCTTTTTCCAATATTTACTACTAACTAGATGATTTCAATATTAGATAACGTATCATTAAAAACAGAATTGCTTTTGAAGTGATAAACAATCCTAAACAGCGGTAGATGAGGTCCTATTATTTCTATATAGGACTGAAGCACATTGCTGTTAAAATCCTAAGACAAGGATATCCAGCATCATTGTTCAAATGACAACAACCTTGTGAAGAAATGCTTTCGCCGCTTACTTTATCTAGACTGTTAAATACAATTGGGTGTCCCAAGTTAAACAGCTTCTAATTGAAACCACTCAAGATGTAAATGTAATATTTAATGCACCTTTTAGTAACTCTTTAACCGAAAATATTATCCGAACATATTCCTCAATATTGACTCAAGAAGACTTTTTAAAAGTAAGTAACTTTTCATACTCCAGTTTATATACAGTACTAAATAGTTTTAATAATTTTACCACCGGTTATTTAAATAAAGAATTGTCTCATCCTTTCACTGTTCAAAAAGTGTTGGCACAAATTCGAACTCCTGCACTTGACAGTCATAAAATATCAATAAAAGGAAATCTCTATATAGTTAAAACTAATGAGATCTGTCAGGATTGCAACACGAGAGAACCTGAGAGTTTAGCACATTTACTTATTAGATGTCCAATGTATAAGTTTCAGAGAACAGCTTTCCTTCCCATTCATCTAGTTAGTGATCAATTCTCAGATGATGCAAATGTTGCCTCTGTTCTCGGTTTCACCAGCATAAAAGAAGCGTCAAATATTTTTTATTTCATTTCAAGTTTACTTAAAACTAGATCTTTTCTTTTAAATGAATGAAGTTTTCTTTTCTTTTAAATATGCTTTTTAATGATCATATTTATAAAAAGAAACAAAAAAAAAAACTTATTCATAAATTAATGTACTTAAGATATGTATAAGACAATAATTGTAAACCCCTTTTGTATAAAGCTTGTGCTTTATGTTAATCAAAATGCAGTTGAAAATACAAGATTAATTTTATGTGGAAAGGATTAACCTGAAAGAAGGTGGTTTAACTTAGATGAGAAGACACAATTAAAGTCAAATGGTTTCGATTCGATGTTACATTTGTAAGGATACAATGCCGTAAAACGAACATAAGAACGACAAAAAACTGTCAGTATCCTGAGCTCAATACTACGCGAGATGAACATATAAAAGCAAAAAAGTGTGTCAACACCTGAACAAAGCATCGAACCTTCCATAGAAAACTTTACTCGAATCTAAACATTTGTTTTTGAAGGAATATTTCCCCTCCAACTCCCCAACGATCTTCAACTTTGGTGTTTCATAACCTCAAGGGCTTCCTTTCACGATTCTATTATCGTGATCCTCAAAACGTTTTTCCCCCCTCAGCATTATCGTTCGGTTACCGTGGAAGTTAACGTAACACTTTATTGTTCGTTACATGTTGTTAACACCATAGTCTCTATATACGTATCTGTTGATGTTCCATGTAGAATTTTTGTTTTATTTCCTACTTGTTTCATTGGCTACAGTCTGCAGTGTTTAACTTAAAATGCACAGCATAGAATACTTTAATAAAAGGTCTACAGTGTTCAAAAAGTAGAACGTTCTCTTCCTCTGAGATATATTGAACTAAAAAAGAATTCAAGGTGTCAGCATTTAAGATAGCAGAGCCTAATTTATCTTAATACAGTAGAATCTAAAGGGTTGAATTTCAAATACTCAAAAAAGAGTCCAATAATGCTTTCAAAGGCAAGAAACTCAAAGAATTCGGTATCTGGGGGCACGGCAGTGCCCCGCAAAGTCGAGCACAGCAGTACCATCCTTTACTGGAACCAACTCACGGTCATTAGGACCCCCTCTATTATTCTATTAAAGACACTTAGATGTATAAAATTATTTTTTTATTAATATATACATATCTAAACTCATACTAGTTCATAAGATATGTCAGCCATCTTATGAGAGGACATATCTTATGAGTTTATGAGGGTTAAATTATTATCAGGTTCATACTTGCCTCAATAAATTTGAAACCCCTTCTGCTAATAATTTATTTCCCATTATGTCCTTTCATTATCTTTCTTTATCTTTCTATTATATTCCTTATTCTTATCTTATCTCTTTTTCCTTATATTATTATGTATTATACAGGTATAATATTACATAATAATATATGTTCGAAATAACAAGAGGCTAAGAAACGAAAAATTATTTATAAAAATGAGTGAAATTCCAACAAAAACACTTATATGTAAAAGTGAAGTCTCACGTAAAAGGTTTGAGATCATAGGTTTAGCTAAGTCTCCCTCAGTCCAAGTAAGTTTTACTAGGTGTAATTTAACCAGTACAAGTAAATGATGTTAATTTTCCATTTCCCTCTCTTTTCTCTGCCTCTCATTAACTGAAACATTTTCTTTTCCAAATCACTTTATACTAAAATTTAAATAATAACATTTTCTGACTTGGCAATTACGCAGTGCGAGAGGGTACAAAGTTCTATGCGACACTGCATAACATTTTATTTTAAAAAAGATCTTAATATTAACCGTGGGGAAAAAATAAATTAAATAATAGCGAACTAATAACAAAAGGTAATACCAAGTATTTATTACCATATATTTAGATTTTTCCCCAAATATGACCACTCGACAAGCACTTAGCATTTTTTTGAAGCCAGTAAAAAAGTTCGAAACAGGTCCAGACAAGAAAAATTATATTTCTAGTGAAGTCACTTTTATAAATTTAATTTTTTTATGCTCAAATCTTAGGTTTTTAATCATTTCTATATTTTGCGGTCACGCTTTTTGGAATCCAGTTGGTGGCCACAAAAAAGTGCTCATTTAATTACACTCCACTTTGATTATAATTAATTTTTAACCCTACCACGAATTATAATTAGGAATCCATTTTAAAAAACTTTAATGAATTGTAAATATTTCTCCTTATATTATGGTCGTGGCGTGGTGATTAATCTGCTCTTCCATGAAGTCACGAAGGGGATTGACCCTTGATTGACAACCGAATGCCGACCGTATCGAGTGAAATGAATGTACGATGCGTGCAATATCTAGCTTATCAATAATTAGCTAACGATTAGTAGAGGGTCTATTTTACTGGTAACTTCTCTTAGATCAGTATGCTTCATAATTCATGAAGTGCGGTCCAAACACCGCTGGCGTGACCGCCTCAAGGTTGAATTAACATCTTGTTAGTTTTTATTGGTATTTATAATTATATTTCCTAATTTTTTTATGCTTGTTAGTTGGTATTTATTGTTTTTTCGTAGCTATTTTACATTGTTTATTTAGCTCATTTATATTATTTATCATAAGTTGAATACAATTTTGGTGAATATAAATCAAAGAGATGCTATTTATGTTCTGTAGTTCTATGGTAAAGCCGAATTTATATCGAGCTTATACGTTACTGTTCTATCTGTATGGTTGATTTTATGGAGATGATTCTTAAATTTATTCTTGTTAATTCATTCATTATCAGAACTTGCAACAAAGATTTCAAAATGGGGAACAATAAATATATGCAAGTCGCACCCTCTAGGAAGTTACAAATCAAAAACTGATCAGAGACAAAACAGACAAAGCCGAAGACCGTACTTATAATTAGTAATGAGAATGACGTATTAAACCATATAAATAATTTCCTCGTTTGTTTTTTCTTGTCTCATGTATGATTTTTTGTTTGACCTATAATTTAGCATGCTTAGCACGTATTTAAGAAGTGTTGGTAATTCTGGGACCATTAGTCGTTATGAAGGCCTATTATGTCCTATACAACAATAATGAATTAACTTTAAGACTATAATCTTAAAGATATATTAAATAATTTAATGATCCTGAACAAATTACGTATTGAATATAATAGCGAATATTCAACGTTCATGGTTTATGGGATAGTTTAAATTGTGATCAAGTCAAAAGAAAATCTTTTGCGCATTGGATTTCAATAAAGGCTTAATTCCTATTCCTATACATCGGGCTTCTCCAAGAGATTTCTATTTGAACTTTTTATTGTTGGATATAATAACTCCTTATGATTCCGATGGTTCATTGAAATTTCATACTTTTTCAGGGTTTGGAACTGCTTCTTAGGGTTAAAATATGGTCCATGCTGCAAGTCAAGTTGTGTCTGATTTTGCTTCCAAGCTTACCGAAGGTAACGGAAGCTATGTGATCGTTCTGAAGAACGGAAAAATTTTAGGTCTCTAATTTCAAAAATTCCAAAATAGTACCGTTTCAGACATCAGGGAACATTTTTGGTTCCGTGTCTATCTGTCGGAATGTCTCTCAAATTTTGCGAACCAACATATCTCAGAAACTACTAGTCGGATTTTATTGAAATTTGGATGATAGGCCATAATTAGCCTCATTGTTGGTCCTATAAAAGTTTCAAACTTATGTACCTATTTGTATCTCTTTCACATGCGCACAAATGTACAATTATTTACACCTATATCTTCAAACGTACTCATATGATTTTTATGAAATTTTGATGGTTCGTTGAAAGTAGCCCGTAGATAGCCTCAGATTAATTTCAACCACCTGCGTCCTTTAAGTTTTGCTAAATCGATACATGTAAAAATCAAAACAATTTCAACAGATTAAAAACGGGGGAGAATGAAATAATTTAGATAATAATAGGGTTTAAAAGCATAAAATCATCAATTTTTATGAAAAAGGACGTGAGGAAGCTAACTGGCAGAATATTCCTAAACTTTCTTATATAAATATATACACAAATATTATATTTTAATGGATTTACACGTTATTAGTCTGTGAGACTGAAAGTTGTTTTTATAATAAGAAAAATCAAAAATATTTTGATACACACTTTTGTAGATTTTCTTTTTAATTTAATAATAATAATTTCAACTAAATTAATTAATTAACTAACTAATGACTGATTCTTGTATTGTCATTGAAAATATATAATCTGTGCAAGTTTTAACTTTCTAGGTAGTCAGGAAGTGACTCAAATTTTGGTTATAAGTGAAGTTAATATAAAGAGTCTGGAGCCTGTGCAAAAACGTGGGCCGATTTCGATTTAATTTGACATGATGTCCAGAAAAATCAAATCCCGAGGTTAATTTTAGCTCTACATTTGCGGGGGCTTAAAAAACTTATCAAAGAACATTTGCAGGGTGTAATTTTATCTGTATTTTTATCTTACTTATATAAACATATACATATTTGGTATTTTATATACTTCATAGTGTATAATTATGCTTGTTTATCCCTTAAGATATTGTCCATTGCCTTCTAAGTTATTCTTAACTATAAAATTTTCAGGAGTACATACTTTTTCCATCACTAAGTTCATCAACCTTTCGGACTCATTCATATTCATGGTGGGTCTTGAGAATTATGGTTTCACGAGACGAGGCGCTAGTTTATTGCATAGATGTCATTGAGCATGTGAGGTGTGTCACAAGGTGTTTGCACGAATATAGTCAGATACATTTTGCAGTTAGTGGTATCAAAATCCTAGAATTAGTCCACACGTACAAATTTATAGTAACCGCTTGCTCACATCAATTAAGTGTTGGTACGTGGAACTAATTCTTGAGATCTTAACTTAGACATCAATTTATGAACGTTCATTCAATTTTACACTGTATGTGACAGATCGACGTACGTGACAGAATCAGGAATCAAAATATGGCTCAAAAAGATAACCATTTCGTCATTGTTCTGTTAACGACTGCAAATTGACGTCATTATCTTATACGTTATATGCATTTAACCATTATTTATTTTCATCCGTCTTACATTAATATCTCTTTGATGTTAAAGGAATTTAAACAGTGTTTATTTGATCTCAAACATAATGTAGAGACTCGCCATTCTCTAATTCATTTTATTACGGGTAGAATAGAGCATTAAAAGACAAAAGTATCCTGAGTAAAAATATCCTGGGTACGCCCCTGTATCTACCCATAGTTTTTAAGGGATGATTTTTATGGGCTTCCCTACAATTTTCCTATAATTGAGTTATTACACAAAACTTAATTGCAAAGTTTCAATTTTTTTGGGGGGTACTTTCGAAAATCATTTGCGTTACAGACCAGCGCAGGAATATTTAAGGGTCATCGTTTTCGCCTATGGACCCTAACATGCGATGAAGTAAAAAGAAAATATGTAAATCTGTATTACATAGTATGTGAGTATATTATACACGTGGTTTTAAGAGCATACATTTATATTATATGTAAATCGAAAAGCCAATAATTATATGCTGTCATTATCTGTGTTTTTATTTTCAAAAACTGTTAAAACTTTGTACCAACTTAAGTAGTGGAGCGACTCACTGACCCAGTATCATCCATTACATATTATATAGTTGTATAATAAAGGGTGTATAAGGTTTAAACATATTCTTTGAGCCTGTCTTAAAAACACCCCCAATAAATTGACACAGCATTATAGTCTACAAATTTAAAAAGTTTTGATGTCTTTAACATGGTTGTTTTCCTTGTGATTCGGTCTCTCAACCTGTACCTACTGCCCACACACTGTCCAACTTCAACTACAACACAACCAAGTTGCATAGTAAGTTGATGTGTGTATAGTGACCTTAAGTCCTTTTTCAGGTTACTGCATGGACTGTTGTGCCAGGGAAGTAGTTAGTTAGATATGAGATATTTCATATGAAAGGAAAAATTGTGAGAATTTATCGTTCGTGTGTTCACTAGTAGTAGTAGTGGTAAGGTACGGGTAGGTTCGAACCATTTGTTCGAACCTAGCAATTAGACCTTCATTCGGGCCCTTTTTACTAGCCCCGTGGTAGAGAGTTCCAGCCACTTCACACCATCATTAGTGAGCCATGTAAATCAGAGTATCACGGCGAGGGATTGAACCCCGACCTCCTGATCCATTGATGGCTGAGCAGACGTGGTTTAATCCACACGGCCACTCTAGCTCCCATCGTGTGTCCACTAACTCTTTACATTGTCCTCTTTGAATAAGAGTAATTTATCTAATATACAATACAAAATAAAATACAATGTAAACAAACTACGCAGTAAATCAATGCGTGTAACTTTATTACTTTATCAACATAGAATAAATACATTTCAACGATTTATCAATTCGATAAGATTTGGCAAGAAACAAAACAGAGATACGCAAAAGCACTAGAAGGAATATTGGAAATGTGTTTGATAAGGAAGACAGTGGAGTATTTGATAAGGTTAGTTTCTGTATCTGATGGGTCTGTGTTTTGGATTTGAGGCAGGTGACCCTCAGGGCACGTGCCTCTTTGTCCTTCCCCTCTCAAATACACTCAACTGAATAACATTGAATATAATCAAATACCTTTTTTTATTTATACTTCTTCTTTTAACCCTCTTCTTGAAAGGGTAAATTCTTATTTCCTCGCCTTTATTTTATACAGGTTGACTTAGGTAACAACTTCAACTTTGAAAATACTCACTTTCCTTACTAAGTTTTCAAATGCATAAATAACACCAAGTTCTCACATAACTTTTATAAGAATAGAAAGATGAACAAAATATTCAGAATAAAAATGGAAAATGTTATTGGCCGAAAAAGATCCAGATTTAAGATTTTCTTTTGTTTAGTTTGACAATTTATTGGTCCTTTACTCGGTATGGTATATTCTATAAAATTGGAAATCGTTTAGTAAATATTATCAGTTGTTTGGGAAATACATATTTAATTGACCGACTTTGAATTTTGTTATATCTTCGTACAATCGATTAAGTTGGTCTAAATTAATCTAGCTGTATTTGTATTTATGAATGAATTATAGATAGTCTACATTATGATAGAGGCCAACAAAAGATTTACTAAATTAAACATATGTGTTTAATGAATCTAATATAGAAAATGCATCTAGCATGTAGTATATTTACATATAAGTATCTAATTTAGGGTTTAATGCGCCTACGATTAGTAAACATTGGTTTAACAATTACCTTTGTCCCTTAAGCAAGGTTACATTAACGTCCTTCATTTTTTACTTGTTATATGAATTTAAAATGGTTTCTCTAACTAAATGATAGTGATCAATATATAAGTTGTACTTTCCACCGAAAGTTTGACTAAATTTTTTTCAGCTAATAACCTTTCAGCTAAAGCAAAGTTTTAATATTCCTTTTTTAGGGTCCGTAGGCAAAAACAAGACCCTTATCATTTCTTACGCTTGTCTGTCTGTAACGCACCTGATCTCCGTACACAACACATTAAGTTAAAACTTTAGTCGTACCATGTGTTATAACCCAAACAGAAAATTATAAGGAAGCCCAAAAAAAAATCTAAAAAAAACGGGGTTTGAATTTTTATAACATAAATGCGTCATATGAAGTGTTAAATGAAATAGGAAGTAGCCCTAAGTTGAATTATATATATGTATTTGATTTCGTTTTTGTACCAATTGAAAATTGAGGTTTTTCGGCCCCTCTCCCTCTTCCTCTTTTTATAGTTTTATTTTAATCAACGAACAAATCTAAAATAACCAAAAGATAATAACCAGTTATTCTTTGTCATAAAACAAAAGATTATAAGGAATTTTCTATACGTCGAATATCAGGAAAAATGCCCCCACAATTTATTAAAATGGTATCTTATTAAAATCAAGTCGATGTTAGTTTTTCTCTTAATACCTTAGTTAATCAATGATGTCTCTAAATCAAAGGCAACAAATCACAGCTTTTATTTCTATGCCTCCAATGATTAGACTATTGGATATTGTATATGACAAATCTGTTCATTTAATATTAACCTTGATAATTATAAAGGAATGACACCTTTTAAAATGTGGCTAATATTATGTAGATTATTCATATTTACTAAACAGAGATAGTAAGTTTTAAAATTAATTTTTGATTAATTTAGTTCATCAAATCAAAAAAATAAATTTAACAAGTAAATTAATAGGAAAGAAACACTTTTAATAAATAATAATTGTATATAGAATTACTTAGTAGGATGTTTGAATCTAAGTACATAGATTTAGCAAGAAACCATAGTTCTATAATAGCAAGAAAGAAGATATGTTTTGCTCTCAAGGCTGCATTTAAAAGGCCTCCATATCCTTCATTAATATCCATACTCTGTCCTATTAATAATTCCAACCCTTATATAAAGGCGTTCTTTAATAAAACAGCGTGAAGCCTTTGGTACTATGATTCATACGCCTCGCTTCTACAAATGACTGCACCCGTCTCTCCTGTATACCAACTCCCCCACATATCATATAAACTTGACACAAGCCAAACAAGTCTAAACCATGAGAAATGATCGAGTCTGAGCAAATTAAACATCTCCTTAGACATGAGACTATTTAGACTATATAGATTAAAGCATTTCCGCCTTCTCATAAATTAGGCGTCACCAACACTTGTTTAAAATAAATTCAATTGGCAATTACCAAAGTGAAAACCATCTCTAAAAATATAACCAACATATAAAGCTAAATTCTAACAGATTTAAATTTGCAGATAAGATAAAAATTAATCAATAATTAATTGATAAACTGTATTTCAAGTAAGCTAGTTAGTTATACAAAATATATACCGTCTCTGGATGTTTGTCTCTTTGTCAGTATATTGTTTACACGTATTACGATAACTTTAGCTAATTAATTTAATTAGCATTTGATATAAATTTTCGATATAAATGCTTAAGCTAAGTGTGGAAGACAGCGTTATCTAATCGAGATCTTCTAATTTAATTTTAGGAACTTTAGGACGGAAAATGATTCTATCTGTCTGATTCTAATTGTATCTATTCATTAACACAAACATTTTTTCCAAACATCTTTTATTAGTAAAACCAAAAATATTATCTATCATGATGATCTATCATGATAAAGATCACTCAATCTAATAAATCGTATCCAAACGTTTAATAAGAGAAAACAACGTTTTTATCAATATCTAAAGTTCTAACGTATACATTTTATTAAAACTTATTAAATACGTCTGAAGTACTATTGAAACAGGCCTGTAAACTCTCAACCTGATCCAAGTCAAGTTTTTGTGTCGTGAAGTGATATATTTATTAATAGTCGAATATGAGCTGCGGGATGGAAGAAGTAGTAGCAGAATATAGATATCTATCCTCTTTTTTTTATAGTATTATTTTATTCATATCATCTTCAACTGAGATTCATAATTGCATAAACTATTTTTTTTTTTTTTTTTTTTTATATTCATATATAAGAATTTGAGCGCTTGGTGCTACCCCAGAGCTTATTTCCATTGAATTGTAGATAAGGAGTTTATTAGAGAAGGATAGGGGGATCTTTGGTCAAGGAGTCGCAATAAGAGTTTGTACTGTCTGTTAGTTTTGGTGTGTAGAGCCCAAGTTAATCGCCGGTCGATGGAGACCTAGGTATCTTACGGATGAGTATTGAGGGATGCCTTCTTTGTTGAGGATGACTGGAGAACAATATGAATGCCCGTGAGTAAAAGTGACGTAAACACTTTTTTGCTCATTTATTTTTATCCTCCATTTCCTTAACTAATGTTCAAGGAGATCAAAGGTGGTTTCGGATGATAGTGGATGCTGTATTAAGTCGACGACGGTAGCAAATTGGGTATTCGGAAGTTGAGAGATATTGGATGTATAAAAGGAGTATAGTAAGGGACTAAGAATACCTCCTTGTGGTACACCGTCAAGAACAGGGCATGTAGGTGAACGGGTAAGAACACAGCTTACATGGAAGTGTCTAAGAATAAGGATTTAAGGATATAGTTGTAGGTAAAGGGGAGGACGTCCTTTAGTTTCCACAGTAGGTCGTGGTGCCAAATCCTATCAAAGACCAAAGGCGTGGGTCTGATCTAAGAAGAGACCAGTGCAATGCTGTTTTCGCTCAAGGGAGGATGAGATGGAATCGACAATCCGGTGGCACTGTTAGATGGTGGAATGTTGGGATCGGAAGCTATCTGGTGATTAAGTAGGTTGTTGAATAAATGAAATATTTTGGAGGTTCGTTTTAGGAGTAGTTTTTTTTTAGGATTTTACTGAAGATAGGAAGTAGGCTAATAGGACGATAGGATGTGACAAGGAGTTGAGGATTATTGGGTTTTGGGAACATCTTTATAGTACTGTACATCCATGTGGTGTGGAGCACATAATTGTAAATATAGCTTAGCAATATAATGAATTCTTTAGGAAGTTGTTTAGTTATGGAGGAGGTGATAAGGTCTTAGCCTGGACTTTTATTATTTGACAAATACTTAATTATGTGTTTAACGTCGGATGGGGTAAATACTTTAGGAGGAGGTGAGAGTTGTAAAGGAGTATCAAGGTCTTTGAGGATGGAATTTACGTGTTCGGGGTTCAATTATGTCTGGATGTGGTTTTAAAAGATCTGAAAGGTAAAGGGAAAAATTATTTGCTCTTCCTTCGTGAGATGAAGACCAGGAGTTGTCACTTTTAAGGAGAAGATTCGTTTAGTCGCTGACCAAAGACATTTGTCCTTTGTCGCTAGTTGGTTAGTGAATTCGTCGAATGTCTTAAATTTATGGTCTTCAGGAGTTTCAAGTGAAATGTTTTCGTTAGTACGTTCGCCGATTAGTTATCTATTAAAAATGGTCTCAGTCTATTGGTTAGAAATAAAACTAAAAAACAAAATTAATCAGAATAATAACAATGCATCCGTCACCTTCGGTTAGCTGGGAAATATGATTAAACATAATTCTTTATATATTTTAAGTATACATCAACATCAACTTATTAACCTAAAATAAAATTTGACCATCTTATAAAACATGTAACCTTTGGAAGAAGAACCTTGACATTATGGTCATCAATGAAAACAGCTCATCTGGCTGGTCTAGTTCTATAAAGAATATTTACATACTTAATATGATAATTGTATATTATTAAGAAGGATAGTCGCTGACACATTTGTTTCGATATTTCAAGTCTTTTAATATGGCAATATTTATGTGGTCCATGAGAGCACTATTAGTAGACTGAATATAAATAATTTTATCTACAATTGATATGAAGTATAAACATTTTATCTCTTTTTAGATGCGTAGATGTGATTCTTTTAGTGGTAATATTCATTGCGCATGCGCGTTTCACAATCGTGCGATAAAGTGAAGAATTCCTTACCTTATCGCACGAGTTGCGTGTTTGTTTACATTTAATAAAACTAAGTTTGATTGTCAAGTTTTTAGTGCATATTTAATGATTTATTTTGTATTTATTATTAAAATCCAACAATCGTAGATAAAGTACGGTACGCAACTCGTGCGAAAACTGCATTTCGCTTTGCTCGTGTGGTTTTACTACCCTCGCTAATGGATAATGAATAATATAATAATTTATCGGACATTGATACAATAAAGTAAGTAGAGGAGGTCATTTTCTTGAGAGTTACACTCTGGTCATTTAAACACTTGGTCCCAGCACAATTTGAGGAAAATAATTTAATTTTTCGTGTGACACTATTTGTTAGATCGGAAGCCCGTCATCACTATTTTAGTCACTTTCCCCAGCTATCGTATCAGTGTTTTCAGTAATCGTTAAACCTCCTTTATATAAAAATTTTCTGCTTTATCAGGATTTTAAATATTTTTATTTTCGATAATATTCATTATAACCACAAAAACTGGTAAGAACTAAAAAGAAATTTAAACACTGGACAAAGTGAATAGCAAAGCTTGGTGAAAGTAGTGTTTAACAGGTGTATGGATTTTATGTTACATTGCATTATAAATTGTTGTTTATATGTTTTTCATAGGTGTTCGTATCACATGATATACACACTGTTGATTACACTATGCTTGGATATCATAATTGCTTAATATACACACTGTTATTTATATTATGAACGGTTGTTTGTATTGAATAATTATAGGCACACACTGCTGTTTATACTATGTATGGATGTTTGTATTGCATAATATGTATAAACAATTTTTTTTATATGCTCCAAAATAAGATACATGTTAAAAATATTTGCAAGATACATGTTTTGCAAAATGTTCTAAAATTCACATAAAAAATTTAAAAGTTTATAAGAAATACAAATTCCAATTTTTTTATCGGTACGTTAGTTTTTTATTTTCATTTCTTTATCACTTGAATTAAATTAATTCAGTATTGTGTTGATAAAAACTGTCATTAGCACTGAACAATACAATTTTAAACAGCTTCGTAAAAAAAAATAAGGTAAAAGTAACCTTATCAAAAACTTGATATTGTAAGAATGCTTTAAAAGTCAAGAAACAGGAAATTTTTAAGTTTAGTTTCCCAAGTATGAAGTTTAATTAAAACTTTTAAGGTTTTGTTTTTAATTTTTAAAAAGGGAAAACTTTTAGATTGGAATTAATTTTTTTTTAACTTTTCTTTTGAATTGTGAAATAATACAATTATTATTTCTTTAATAAGTTTTGGTTTTTTCCTTTTTGAATTCTCGTATCAGTCATCTTGATTTTAAATCTGTGGGTAATTTTATTTCGTGATGAAGTGTCTTAATTAAGAACTTATTCTAGTACAAATATTAATGTTAAAAAAAAGAAAAGAAGTTTAATTTGGTGTTAAATAAGTCTAGAGTATACAAGTTTATATAAATTATCTTTTCATTCAAAATGTATATTATTTATAAATTAGTTTTTTGGTTTGTGAGTGTTTGAGTAAGATAAAAGTCTTATTTAAATAAAATAGTCTGCCAATTAGTGTGGCACGTAGCTTCCTCGCATCCAGATTCTCTTCTAATTGAATTATTTTAATGCTATTACAATCTATTATTGTCAAATTTATTTAATTTTCCACCCGTTTTTTAAATCTCTCAAAACTGCTTTGAATTTTTACATGACAAAAATTAAAGAGCGCTGATGTTAAAAATTAACCTTGATCTATAATTTCAATAACATCGGACGTGTAGTTTTTAAGATATGCTGGTTCGCAAAAATTGAGCGACAGACTGACAGACAGACACGGAACCAAAAAGGTTTCCTGATGTCTGAAACGGATTTCTGTCTTGGAATTTTTTAAATCGGAGGCTAAACTTCAGAACGATCATATTGCTTCTGTTACATTTGGTAAGCTCGGAAGCAAAAATTTGATTTTTTTTTTTATTTCTAAATGGTAAAAGAACTTTAATATCATATAAAATACACGTTTTTCTTCTTAATAATTTATTCAAGGTCGTTCTTTGAAGAATAATTCATGAAAAATTATTTTTGACTAAGTTGTAAATTTATACCTAATAATCGTAACTTTATTTATAACAAAACAAAAAATCACCGATTTCATGTAAATGCTGTATAATAGATATATGCTGATTTTATTGATAGATATAAAAATTAGCAACTTACATCTTAATTTCTGGACTGACATTTACTTTCATAAAAATTAGCAAACAATTTCTTGTGCTTTGAAGATCCGGCCCAAAGGACCACATTCTACCTTAATTTTACTATTAAAAACAGCAAAACAAACAACTTAATGATGCCATCCAAATGCAGACCAAAGGCAAGAGGAAAACGATAAACCTGAAAATGGAAAACGGTAATACTTGGAGTAAGTTGGCACAGCAAGCTGGAGCAGCTTAACAGAGCCTATATTGGCAGGAGAACAACATTTCTACAGAAACTTTATTCCAAGAAAATCATATTAAAAGTTTTACCTTTCCAGTACACCCTGCTTTGGAGCTTTTGAGCGTAAAATATCTTAACTACACTTTTTGAATTTTCTTATTTATTAAATAATTTAATAAGAATATCCATAATGCCCATTAATAATAATTAGCCCAAAAATTTTTTTTTTTTTTCGTTCCTTTCATATTGGGAAATCGACCAAGTAGCACATCTTCAATAATTTTCAGTGAGAAACAGGTCTCACCCGAAATTATTATGTCAGATGTTTGAGGTCTTCACAAATTTGTGGATCCTAAATTATATTTTGGCAAATGTATATGATCAGAAATAGCATACTAATGGAGAAATTTACCTTACCTCTAAATTTAATGGCACTGTACAATTTGTTTGGGGAATTTCAAATTTTTAAATGTAATATGTATAAATACTAATTTTCCCCTATTAGTTATCATAGGAAAATCTAGTTATTGAGATGTTAAATAAAAAATAAATAAATTAGATATATGTGGTTTTCTAAATAAAGATGACCCAGAGAGGGGTCGACTTATTGCAAAAGTGAGTCTTTTTACTGGTCTTATATTACTTTGCTTTGTAAGTTTCATCGCACATTTCCGTTTCCCCAATTTTGAACCCCTACCCGTGATTCAATCTTCCTCAAATTTTGCACATAGATACAACTTAGGCGAACAATACAGAAACCAAAAAAAAAAAAAAAAAAAAAAATGGCTTCAAATTTATTTGCTTTTTAAGTTTCATCGCACACCTATTACCCAAATTTTGAACCACTTACCGTCATTCAATCTTTCCCAAATTTTGCACATAGATACAACTTAGGCGAACAATACAGAAACCAAAAAAAAATGGCTTCAAATTTATTTGCTTTTTAAGTTTCATCGCACACCTATTACCCCAATTTTGAACCACTTACCTTCATTCAGTCTTCCCCAAATTTTGCACATAGATACAACTAAGATGAACAATACAGAAAAAAAAAAAAAATTGAAAATAAGACCAGTTTTGAAAAATGGCATTTTTATATTAATTATTCTTTTAGACCCTACTATTTATAAGATTTATGTACGAGGAAACTAACCCTACAACTTAATATTACCTTTCAAATTTCTATCGATCTTAAATAATTATTTAGTTTGTAATAATTAATAAATTAAATTTGATATGTTGCTTAAGGAAGATTCAAATTCAGTGTCACCATATATATATATATATATATATATATATATATATTATATGAAAAAGTTGTTTCTTAGTTTTGCAATAAACGGATAAAACTTAATTAAATATTAAATATACCATTTAATATGTATTTATTAAATAGTATCATAAAATATTGTTCAACAAAACTTTTTCATATACATTCATAGTGATTCTAAATTTAAATTCTACAATATCTAATTTAAACTTATTCAAAATGTCACATGTTGCACTGTTACAAACTTTTTCTATAATATATATGCAGATACTAGTTCTATCCATACCATTTATTATGGTTGTAAAATTACTTTAAAAAGTCAAATTTTAGAACGACTTTTTTTATAATAGGTGAATTTAATAATTATTGAACTGAACATTAAATTTATTTATTAATTAAATTAATAATGATTTACTAATTATTTTAATATACCCTTATAGTTTAATATATGAGAAGTCAGATGGTTGATTAAGAACTATTCAAAACCAGTCCAGTTGAAGTAATTAAATACAAAATAAATTGAACCACATAAAGAAATACGAATCTTCTCGATGATAAATTGATAGGAATTGACCATATACACAGTTTGGAATTTTTATATTTTAAATGTTATCAAAATAATTGATAATTAGTTCTTTATAGTTATATATATATATATATATATATATATATATATATATATATATATATATATATATATATATATATATATATACACATATATATGGTGATTGTTATACATATTTGTTGATTGTAATATATGTATTTTATTTTAATGATGTGTTGACTTTTACAATATAGTAGATGAGATGCCAAATTGGACTTTTAACTTAATAATGTTATAATATATAATTTTTTTATTTATTTTAATGACTTAATGTTATTACAAAATTTTATTTTCATTGGCACTCACTGTCTCCGACGAAGATAAAAAAAAACCTTACTGACTTTGCAATATCTATTGTAAGTATACACAATTCAAATTTTTAATTTAAATCAAATTATAATTATTATTAAAAAGGGAGAAAAATAAACTCCAGCACCGGGACCTGAACCACGGGCCTCTATATTTCCAGTATAGCGCTCTACCAACTGAGCTACCCTGGAGAATAATTTCCTCTGTCAGTAACGATAACTAGTCCCGAATTAAGCTTTCAATTTTCCACAAGTCTAGATGTCAACATTAACGACAATAGAACTAGACCGAGAAGTCTCGCTTATAATTATAAAGTACCCATTTAGTAGTTCAGTTGGTTGAGCACTATACTGGGAATATAGAGGCCCGTGGTTCAAGTCCCGGCGTCTATTTTTCTCTGTCTGTCCCCCTTGTTAATAATAATTATAATTTGATTTAAATTAAAAATTTAAACTTTCCTTAGTATGAATACTACCTAAAACTTAAAAACAATTAAAATTGTAAACCATAATTGCGTATTGATCTCGCAGAGCTTGGATAGAAAAAAGAAATGAAAATCTATAACTAAACTAATAAGTTAGATTATTGATTTGTTAAAAGACTTCTTACCAGCCATCTGACCTCTCATGTTTAAATTGATTAAAATAAAATAATTTTAAATTACCTATTTAATGTTCCGAACTAAGAATGTTGAGGTTGCCCATTAAGATTACTAATTCTAGTTAACTATTCGAGTTACACAGCGTCCTTTAACAGATTATTCCAAATTAGGAAACGTGAATTTAAATTCCTCGTCTCATTTAATTGAAATAAAGAGGCTTAAAGTTTCTAAGTTGGCCTCAAGCTTGTTTACTAAGTCTTGGGTCTATTAAAAGCTTCAACAAGCTTCTCTATTTCAGTTTTAGTCTTGCTTAGCGATATACTTAATACCTTCGCTTCTTCGAGTGGAACGGTATTTTCTTTACCTCTTATATACAATTTGATTGTTGTAATTTGTTGTTAAATGGTAGAAATTATTCTTAATGTTCTTAGCTAACTTTGTCAGGAATTGGTTGGCAGGAAATCCTATTTTAAAATCAATGTGGTCTTTGTGATAGAAGGCGTATGATCAAAACTAATACATTTTATATAAATGCATTACATACTGGACCTGTTATATTGAATTGTAGCCTGTAAATTGTTATTATTTTACTACGTTTTTATTAGCTTGCTTTCTTGTTTGTTTGTTTGTCCGGTACAAATCTTGCAATCGATTTCTAACTAACTTCCCGAATAGCTAGAAATTTAAAACTTTTAGAACAGCTCAGTACACGATGATAATGCATTATTTTAATACTTTTAGCTATCTTTCAGCAAAATTTAATTGGTTTTCAGCAAATTTTGCTGTATGGAAAGTTAGTTCGGAAAAAATCCGCAGGTTATTTGATTTGTTTTGACATGTCCCATATGTATACAATCTTCATTTTAACGGATTTCAAAATTGTGATTTTTTATTAAAAGTTAAACATTGAATGACAGCGAAAAGTAAACAAAGAAATAAAGCTCTCCATATGGTTGTCATTATTATGTGAAGTAAATAAATTCGGAACTATGTATTTTTTCCACTAACATTATAATATACCAATGACAATTACATTATCAACATTACATATGATTCAGAAGAAAATTTAAAAACGTAGTATATAAAAAGTACTTTATCTACTCGCGGCAGCAAAATTAAACATTACTTAACTGTTTTTAGGCTGGAAAGTACTATTTCCCTGATTTGTCATTAAAATATTTAATACAGGCAGGAAAGTAGTTAAAACAGTCAGGAAAATACTTTCTCTGCCTAGGCAGGGAAATATTTCCCTGCCTAGGCAGAGAAAGTAACAGTGTTACCACTGCGTGTCATAACCTCTTATTTTGGCAAGAACAGTTCATACTATTATCTCTCTCTTATAACATTATATATTATAGTTAAATAAGTAATAATTGATAAATAAACGTTTTAATAATATGTTTTTATTTGTTAATTCTGTTAAATAAGTTCAATGATTAGTAGATCTTTAATTAAAAAAAAATAGTTGAGTCACTGACTATACTGTAGCGTCATGTAAACATTGAACATCCATATTATTTTTATTATTGAAGTCATTATAGATTAGACTAGCTACTTTTCTTGATGTATCCTAGTTACTTCTTTTCTTTTAAGCAATAGAAGATGTCTTTAACACTTTTATTAATTGTTTAGTAAAAATATAAATAAATATTTTATATTGCGTGCATTATTCATTCAGAAGTTATGTGTGTTATAAACGTGTGTTTTGTATTTTGTTGTTATAGATTGAGTTTGCTTTTCACTTATTGTTATTATTCCCAAGTTTCTTATTTGAACATTAATTTTAGTTACTACATATATGTTATTATCTTTATTAATATGACACATAGTTATATTAATAAAGATAACATTTTAGCAGCTTCATTTTTCTGCCGCAAGTAGATAAAATATTGTATGCAACAAGGCAGCAAAGGAAACATTTCTGCCTCGTTTATTCATTGCCTGCCTCGGCTTCGCCTCGGCAGTCAAATAGGTAAATTACCTGCCTCGGCTTCGCCTCGGCAGTTAATTATCATAGCCTGTCCTCGCCTTCGGCTCGGAGGCTAATCTAATCACTCGTCAGTAAAATTCCATTTTGCTGCCTAGTTACATAAATAACTATTTTATCTTGTAATTATTTTTACTAACATTATATATAACAATAACAATCATATTATCATCATTACATATGAAAAGTTTAAAAACGTAGTATATTAAAAGTTCTTTTTATCTTGTAATTTTCATTTGTCTCTTTTAAAAAGTCATAATATAATATAATATAATAAAAATCGAGAAAGAAACTATACATATTTTATTTTCTAATAATAAAAAAAAAAAAAATCTGGCTATTTTAAGCACACCCCATCCCTGCGTCCTATCACTAAATGAATGGCTCCCATGCGGGTATGAGATATACATATTTCAAAATATGAGTGTTATTTAAAAATTTGGTAATGCTCATTTACGAAAAGGGGAAATTTGCACAAAAGGTTTAAATTGATGTAGGTCGATATCAGGGCTAACTTTGACCAAACATTTAATTTCATTAAAATCGGACAAGTTGTCTTTAAGTTAAGGGCTTCTCTTCACTTCTACTTCAAATAGCGAGACTACTCTTTTATTTTTATTCCTTAACTCTTGGCCCGTTTCTAGTGATGTTTGATTCATCCAATCAGAAATAAAATCGGACAATAATTGCGGACGCTATGAGAGATAAAAAAAATGTATAAATTAAACTTTTTGGATTTTTCCTGTCAGTTACCCTGTTACACAGCTTTAGCTACAAGTGAGCAAAATTTCAAATTAATATTTATTAGGTTGTGGTCCCCTGTTAGTAACTTATGTTGAATGTGTTAGGTCAATTAGAGGTGAAATAAATGTGTAGAACTACTTCATGAAATTGGCTATATATTTCGTCCATGAAGGAACATCTTCAGGCCTGTTATCTGCTGGTGTAGTTTGGTTTATAGCATTTTGTGAAAAATTTGTCGTTACTAATACACACTACCTTCTTCCACAAACTCTTCTTCAAACTAAAATGACACACGCTACATAAGTGTGCTAAATTTTAAGTTTCTAGCTATTCTGAAAGTCACTTATAATTTTGTTGATGAGCGAGTGAGTCAGCAACAAAAATGTCAACATAAATCACCCCTGTTGAAGAGGCTGGGTGTTAAGGGCTCAATTTTTTTGCAATCTCCTAAACCACTTGAGCTTAATCTGTTTCAAATTTCAAAAGCCCATCGTAAGAGGAAGCAGAGATATGAGGGTGAGAAAAACCGGGTGAGTTATACCGGTTCAAGTAAAGAAACACTGCATACTTACTGGAACTTGAGCTTGCGCACTGTCGTGCTCTCAGATAGAGATTTATGTATATTCCAATATTTATATTTAGGCAATACATTTATGAAAAAAATAATGTAGCTATATTCACTAAATTCAATATGTGATTACTTTATAAGAGAGCCATTATTGTGAAGCTTATTCTATTATTGTTCTTCCTTCTATTTGCTCTTGAGTGAGTTTAACATTGCTGGGTAAATTGTACGTAAGACAACAATGATGCCTACTTTCAAAAAGTAGCAAGTTTTGTAATGATATCTTCCAAATGTATTGTAGAGTGTGTAAGAGGTATTTCTTACTCTATCACTTTCAAACTGGGTAACAAGACATCTTCTCTTTCCTCGCAAGTAAATATTTAAACAAGATATTAGGAAATTCCTGCTCGGAGAGTTTGTTGAGTTGTCGGGCTACAGCAGGCTTTTCCTTTTCCCTCTGGTTCCTTCGTAGCCAAGATATATAATCCTTCCGAGAAGTAAATAAACCGGGCAACAGATGTAACGTCTTTTTGGATTATATAAGTTTACTTTCGTGAAATTATTATCAACATCTCTATTTTCAATAAAATATATCCCTCGATTCCGGAAATGAGAATTATTTAAACGGAATTCACATTACTTCTACCTTATATGCTACCAACTCGCGAGGAATTATTTTCCCTAAGCTGAAATAGAAACGAAGATATTATTTTCTATAACAAGATTTTAATCTGTCAGCTGAAACTGTTATATCATTACCAGTAAAAATCGATCGGGTTTAATCTTACCGTTACGAATTTATCTCAAATTAATTTTCTAAACGTAGCACGTTTTTAGTCCGGTGATTCAATTCCAGTGTCCTTTAATAATATATCATACTCCTTAGATTATTTTTATACAAGTTTAGAGTGTTACATATTTGACAATACACCTTTTAATATTTAATATTCTAGCGAAGTAAATGAGATTTTATAGTAAATATAGTTATCAGGGATGTTTACTTTCCTCTCAAATGGTTAGAAATATGTAGCGTTATCTATGTGTATAAAAATTTAAAGTTTTATATGATTTCTATACTGCGTAGTGTGACTCTATCTATAACTGACGAGGCTTTCTCTATACTCTATCACTCTATCAATTACTTAGTTTTACGTTCGCACTGTTTCTAACGTCGTTCGTTTCTTCTTTTGTATTTTATTCTTATTGCAATTAATGATAACATACATAGGTTAGTCCTGATAAGATTATATTATGAAGGATTTGGCAACAAAACTCTTTCGTCATTTTATTTAATAGCTAGGACAACATAATAATGCAATATATTAGCCCTAGGAAATATAGCCACTGATTCCTAGCATGAGCCTTCCTGTAAGGTTTTAATAGTTCCATTGGTTCAATGGTTTAATGATTCCATTGTCAACAGTTTGTCGTCTGTACAGGTGGGAGAAGTCTAAACTAGTGAAACAATTTTGAAGAATTTTGGTTTTTATATTAAGAAATAATCATAAGCAGAAAAAGATCGATTTTTAGTTTTAAATATGGGAGCGCAAGCACCTAAAATCGTTTGCATAAATATAATAATGATTTTCTGTTTTAGAAAAGAATTTAGTTAATACACGTATTCATTACATTACTGAGAAAAATAGTCAGAAGCTGAAGATTAGGTTTCGATTCCCCACCAGGTAGGAGTAATTTTTACTGCAAATTTCAATAAATACAACACAAAAATCAATTTAACAAATTATTAATACTGGAAGCAACTTTCTATTAAACTGGAAAGTTTTACATAAGTGAACACGTTATTTCTTCCGTCTTCCCTATTAAATGTTTCCAATAGTCAGAGTTGGACCTTCAAATTTCTGCCTAAAGTAATTTCTCAAAAAACCTTAAATCGTGAAATATTTTCATTTTTCACAAGTAATAAGATATTTCATTTCCTTCATCTTCAACGAGTAATGATAATGTATAAATAAGTTTTCCAAAAAATTGAGAAAGCACATTCTTCACGCACATCAGGTAATAACGCATTACATATTATTTCCAATTTGCAAGAATTTTTAGTTTCTAAAATACAGGGTGGAGCACGGCAGACGTATGAATTTGAAAATGTAATAAAACACAGAATGTTACAAAATAAATTTGTTTAAATTTTTTTCCTGATTAAATAACATGGAAAATTTAAATTTACCTAGATTTAAACAAAGTATCGGATAAGTGGTTCCCCTCACATTCCAAACACTGATTAGGCCTTTTTTTTTAGTTTTTGTGCACTCTTTCGAACATTTCCACAGGAAGTTTGGAAATTTTGGCTCGTAATGTTGTTTTTGAGGGCTTCCAGGGTCGCTAGGACGATCGCTGTACACCAAGGATTTAAGGTATCCCCACAGAAAAAAATCACAAGGAGCCAAATCAGGTGATCTTGCTGGCCAGTTTAAATCGCCTCTTAAGGAGATGAGACCCCCGGGAAATCTGTCTTGCAAAAAGTTTACGCAAACCCTTGCTGTGTGGGCTGTGGCCCCGTCCTGCTGAAACGTGGAACATAAACTTCCCGTCCGCCTCTTTCAAACGACCCTACTCTCAAACGTCTAGGACCAATAGGATGGGAGCAATCCCCTCTTCGACTTCATACGTCTGCCGCGCTCCACCCTGTACTTATAAATTGTTTTGCCAGTCCAATGTTGATCAAATAATTTAGATGGAAGATCATATTTAGTCCATTGTTGGTCCCATATTAATATCAATTGTCCTTTGTCATCCGCATGAACACAAACGCACCTATATCTATTGAAATAGAATATTTATTTATATTCTTCGATAATTTAACAAAATTGTTGTGTTAATTGTTGAGCAATTTTGTTTTTTTTAATACAATTTTTGTTACTTTAAATAATAAATTTAGTTTAAATGTTTAAAATAAAATACTTTTTCGGTATGACTAACACATTCCGTTTGTTTTTGTTTTTTTTTGCACACTAAAAGTCTGCCAAAAATGTTACTGTTTCGACAAAGAGAATATTAAAATAGAAAAGAGAAAAGCAAAATATCTTTTAATGTAAGTTGAAAATGTTTTTCTCTCAAGTTTCTCCTACGTAGAGATACTAGAATGTTTAAAAAAAAATACCTTGTATTGCATCCTCGAGAAAAATGTTTTTCTCTTGTTTCGCTTTTGAAAAAGGAAATAAAACTACTTTGTGTATTAATGGATACCATAATTTTTCATTCATAAAATAACTCATTTATAATTGTTTCGTTTTTAAAGTTAACACATAACTATTACAAATTAACTTAAGAAATAACGAATGAATATTTATAACTTAAATCTTGCACATAGAATTACAAGCTGTCTTAAATGATAATGCAAAAATACCCATTAAATTTTAGTTGTACAAATATTAATATCAACAATAACACGTGTGTAAAAAATTAGCCAAGTCTCGCGAAAAACATTGTGAGATCATTGGTTTAGCCAAGTCTCCCGCTTTAAAAGTAAGTTATTTTGTTTGTCTGTCTCCCTCTCTATTCTCTACCCCTCACATACTCTTCTTTCCTAATCACTCTACACGTTTAAATTCAAAAACTTGTCTGACTTGACAATTACTCTACACAAATACGAGTAGGTTAAACAGTTTGTTGTTATTTAATTTAATCATTTTTAATCATTTTTAGAAGAGGTGGCAAAGTATGTAACGCGTGGGGTGTTCAAATTGCATTAAACAATTACCTGGTGTACGTGTATGGACGAGAGGGAAGTGTATGTTTACAATCTTCGAGATCAATACTAAATAAAGATCAATCACACTTATTTTAATACAAACGTCTATTAATAATAATACTTTGGTTTCAATGATATCTACTAGAAAGCGCTTGTAGCGCAAGTTTTTTTAAATTTTCTTTTTATTAATTTTGCATTGCCGGTTTTTCGATTAGCCTTGAGAGGGGAAAGAACCAGATTTTTCAGATTTTGTCATTTTTCCTTTATTTGTACATTAAACTCTACCTATAAACAAACTTTCAAGTTTCTGCGATTGCTAGAAGAGCCTTAGAATTATGATGAATCTGTAATACATCAATATATAAGAGAAATAATAACAAAACTTCAGGCTCATAATATATCTTATTAATTAATACTATGGTAGAGGTGTGAAATTTTGATTTCTAGTTCAGTTTTTAATGAATTGTATCCAAGTATCTTTAATCAGATAGGGTCAAAAATGGCTTGGTTGGTTAAGTTGGTTTCAGCAAAGGAACTCGACGTCGACGTCGGCTGTGCTCGGCTTGGCCGGGGCACTGCCGTGCCCCCAGATTATTAATTACTTATTAACTTATCAAAAATAAATATTTATAACATTTGCTAATTAATTTTCGTAGTTCGTCTTCAATATTTGGTTCATAAATCCATGAATAACAACATTTGTTCAACCTGTTTCGATAATAGTTGGATCACATTTTGCTCTTAGTTAAATTAGACAGCCAATTAGTGTTGCACATTACACAATGAGCTTCCCTCGCTTCCATTCATTGAACAAATACACCCATGACTTCAGTTCAGGCAAAACTCACCAAGTGTATAAATTTCGATTTTTCGATATTTGTATCAACGGGTACAAAAATGTGTCTTCTTTGATCTGGTTAAACTCACTAACTAATAAAAACGATATTATAATAGCTATTTCTGTTTTTTTATAACTCTCTAAATCATTAAATGAACTTCTTGTAACAGGTAAAAGTCACCAATGGTGGATTGTTTAGAGAAATTAATTATTTGTTTTTACAAAACTCACTAAACCTGATTGGTGGATCTATTGGTTAAAATTTGAAAAAAATCACAGGGAAGTACTTGCGTCCAAGTACTTTTTAGGGTTTTGTAGAAGATTAAGCATGCCCGTTATGAAATTATGATTTTATTCTTCGATCTCAAGGGTCCGGGTTCGATCCCCCGGGGGGTCACAATGTTTTTCATCGGTAATAACGACTAGAAAAATTCATTTTTTCAGACCATTTCCATCGCTTCACCATAAGGTATAACCATGAATTATTTCGAAATTTTAGGACCACCCGTTATATAGTGGTTGGGGAGGGGGGAAATTTTTGGGGTATATTTTGACTTATAAAATTAATAAAGAATGGAAAATTTAAAAAAGCAAATATATATTTGAATCCTACTCTCCACCAGCTTTCATATGATACCCAACTCAAAATTTTAAAAAAATAAAATTTTTGGCACACTTCAAATTGTCGCGCCCAAAATTGGCAATTTTTTAAAATTTGGGATGAACTCCCGGAATTTTCATCGCCCCACAATAAGGCATTAGCATGAATTATTTCGAAATTTGAGTACCAGCCGAAGTATAGTGGTTGGGGGGGGGGAAATTTTTTTTGGGTATATTTTGATTTTTTTACCCAATAAGGGATGCAAAATTTAAAATTGTATATATATCTTTGCGTCCTACTCTTCAGCAGCTTTCATTTGATACCCAACTCAAAATTTTAAAAAAATAAAATTTTTGGCGCACTTCAAATTTTCGCGCCAAAAATTGGCAATTTTTTGAAATTTGTGATGAACTCCCGGAATTTTCATCGCCCCACAATAAGGCATTAGCATGAATTATTTCGAAATTTTAGGACCAGCCGAAGTATAGTGGTTGGGGGGGGGGGGAATTTTTTTTGGGTATATTTTGATTTTTTTACCCAATAAGGAATGCAAAATTTACAAAAGCATATATATATTTGCGTCCTACTCTTCAGCAGCTTTCATTTGATACCCCACTCGAAAATTAAAAAAAAATATAAATTTTTGAGTTTACAACATTTTTGCGAATTGCGCATGCGCACATTTAATTTTGAACTTCTGTATATTTTTCCTGTGGTTGGGTCAAAAAGTTACACCAGTATTTCAAATTTCAGCTCTATAGCTTAAACGGTTCGGGCCCTATGAACCAAAGAGCGACGGACAGACGGACACATCACCCTCGGCATAAGGGTTTTGAGAAGAATCTACAAAACCCTAAAAAATAACAACCTTTACATACGCAAGTAAAACTCACAAAGTTACAATAGTGAGTTTTGCTGAGTTTTTACTGATAAATTTGTTGTTTAGTAAGTAGTAAACCAAAAAAGAGAGGGAAATTTTCCCCTTAATTCCCACCTTTTGCCAGCTTTAGATTATTATTTTTCGTTGTTGATGTTTTACGAATAAATTTAATATATACATTTCTCCAGTCTGGCAATATTGGGTTCTAAACTCATTATAGAAAAAAAGTTTGCAATATTGATGACAGGAAAAACTCACTATGTGACATACACGATTTATTATTCTATTTTTTTTAAATAATTACAATACTTAAAATGATTTTATTAAATTATTTATTAGAGTGATATCCAATATACCATAATACAATTTCGTTCTTCAGAATTGTCTTGTGGCTTCCGTTACCTTTAAAACCTTTAAAAGTATATGTGTATGCGGAAGAGAAAGCAATTGGAGCAGAGAATTTAAATTTTAAATGGGATCAACAGTGGAATAATTACGACCTACCATCTAAATTTTATTAAAGACACGAAACTAATTTGTTCCTGATATTTAAAATTAACGGATTTCAGATAGGATTTTTGGATAGAAATAGTTGAATTTGGCTATTTTCTTTTTCGCTTATAACTCTATTTCTATGAGGAATTTTCATTATTATCCAAGCAATGGTTCACCACAGGTGGAAGGGGGTTCATTTAGAAGATGATTGTGTCAATTATTTGAACAATTTAATTAGAATTTTATATTTTAAATAAAAGGAGTTAGGCGGCTTGGAATCTTATAATTCCTTATTACAATACAATAGGTCCGTTCTCTTGAGATACGAACATCTATTGTAGAATATCTTGAGAAGCATTGTAGTCATAACGGTTCGGCTATTGTCATATTCGCCTCTATTTTACCATTCACACTACCACCTTAAGAGGAGTAGTGGAGGGGATACAATCTCTATTCAGCTGAGTCTATCATTTTATTTACCTATTCAACAATCTATATACTTTGAACAATATTTTCTCAATCTAATGCCTACAGAAACTATTCATACTACGACAATAGGATTTTTTTTTTTCATCATGTATAATGTCACTTTTTACAATGAAGCCATTTATCATATATTTAACGAGACTATAATAAATCTATAACTATAGTAAACATATATTTTTTTTACCATAACTATAGTAAACATATATTTTTTTTCTTCAGAAGTATGCACTTATGCTTAAAGCATAATTTTAGCATTCATGTATTTATCAATTTATAGATGGAAGTGTTATTGCAGTAGATAGTGGATGTATTAAATATATAGTAACCATTGAGTGGCATCTTCATAAAAGAAACTATTTTATAATACTCTCCTATGGAGAATATAATTAGATTATTAAAATAGACTGCCAATTGGTGTGGCACTTAGCTTCCTCGCATCCTATCCACGAACTTTATTGATTTTATGCT
The DNA here is from genome assembly GCA_951217055.1 of Gerris lacustris. Classification (NCBI taxonomy): domain Eukaryota; kingdom Metazoa; phylum Arthropoda; class Insecta; order Hemiptera; family Gerridae; genus Gerris; species Gerris lacustris. Next base: position 45,408,538 of record OX578276.1, read on the forward strand.
TTTAAAAGTCATTATTGTCAAATTGGTTTAATTGTTTCCCCCTTTTTTTTAATCTGTCAAAATTGTTTAGATTTTTTACACGAATTAAAGTATCAATTTAGCAAAAGTTAAAGAGCGTAGAATATTCAAATTAATCTGTGGCCATCTGCGGGTTACTTTCGATAAACTATAAAAGTTTCATTCAAATCAGATAAGTACTTTTGAAGCTATAGGTGTAAATAAATGTATGTTTGTGCGCATGTAGAAGAAAAACAAATTGGCGCAGATGGTTGAAACTTATATGGGACCAACAATGGGCTAATTATGACCAACCACCCAAATTTCATAAAAATTGAACCTGTAGTTTTTAAGATATGTTGGTTCGCAAAAATTGAACGACAGACCGACAGACCGACAGACCGACAGACAGACCGACAGACAGACCGACAGACAGACACGGAACCAAAAATGTTCCCTGATGTCTGAAACGGATTTCTGTCTTGGAATTTTTAAAATCGGAGACCTAAAATTTTTTCGTTCTTCGAAACGATCACATAGCTTCCGTTACCTTCGGTAAGCTCGGAAGCAAAAATTAATAAAAATTGCAAATGTACTGACTAAAAATTCACTAACAAAAATGCTTTTGATGTGCTAAGTTGCTTAATTAAAGTTGTAGAATCAAAAACTGATCATTTGAAAAACTTTTTCGAAACTGAACAAATTTAATGTTTTTCTCTCTTCAAATGGTTATATATTCAATATGAATGGGATACTTAATATCGATCGAGGAACTATTGTAGATCTAGAAGGAAGAAAAAATATCGGTGCGACAGAAATAACCTTAATTTCTTTATATGCATAGTAAATAATAAATTGTTGCCATCTCATTTTATTTTGTAATATTAAAAATATTTATAAAATGTCCAGCAGATGGTTGATTACATTTCGGATTTGATAGTAAATGTATTTTCATCAATATCTTGGAAATGTATTTTATATCAATATCTTGGAAATGTATTTTATATCAATATCTTGGAAATGAGATTTTTCCACAGAAAAACAACTTGCATAATTAAATTTGCTTTTAAATGGTCTAGATCTCACATTTTGTTTATAAAAATCGTCGGAAAAGTCTTTCCGGAATTTCGATAGTTCCCGTAACCTGTTCCTAAATCTGATTTACCCTCTTCCGGATTTACCCTTCTATCCCCATTTTCTTTTGTAATACAGGCAAACATTCTTGCTTTATTTCGAGTCAAACATTCTTAAGTCGAGTTCTGTTATATATATATATATATATATATATATATATATATATATATATATATATATATATATATATATATATATATATATATTGCCATTGTTTTATCGTTTAAAACTTGGCCAGTCTCTTATTGAGGCATAAAAAAGACAGCTGCTATGCAGATATCATAGTCTGACTTTTTTGGGAGGGGAACTACAATTTCTTTCCTTTTCTTCTGAGATTTCTCCTAGAACTCCCATTTACTTTACAAATTTGACAACTTACAACTGGATCATACACCATTTAAATAGTTAGTAACGTTTGACATTGAATTCTATTTACGCAAAGATAACCGATATCTCAAACGTAGTTTCGAATAGGACTGCAACGCACCTCTGCTGGTTGTCATACAACTTTCAAGGTGCCTGAGCTTTTCGAAAATAATAATCCTTCTTTTACTAAATCCTATGATTTACTTCTCTAAATTATGAAATGTGAATGCTTCGATACATAATTATGACAAAAAAGTTGATAGCTAGCGACCCGCACGCTTGTATTATTAGTGACATTCCTATTATACTGTGGTGATCGCACGTGGTACTATGGCTATTTAAAATTAATTATTTTCTCCCTTTAAAACGCTTTTAATAAAAGCGTGTTTTTATATTTATAAAAAAGGAAAATAAATAAATGAGAAAATAAAATAAAAATACAGTATTATTTTATACCTAATTTATAAAAAAAAGGAACAAGCATAATCGATTTGCTAAACCAGCCATACAGAGTAGTTTCACTGGTTTAGTGTTACCTTACATGCATTACACTTAATCATTAGAATAAATAAAAACATTTGGTACAAGAAAACTCATAATATTGAGTGAATATTTGATTTTTGTTGTCCCAATTAACTTTTCACTTCAGCCTTCTGTTGAAAATCCAGAGATATCCACTATTAAAATCGTATCAAATGTATATTTTAAAAATTAATTTTGTTAATGAACCAAGAGCTATGAACCCAGCTAATAATAAAAAGTAATAGCTAAAAATTTATTGATGAAAATAAAATTCTTTGAAAATCGAAAACAAAAAGTCAACAACTCCCAGTTGAACTCTTTTTTTCTTATATAAAGAGAAAGTGTTGTGATGGCGTGATAATTCTTTTTGAGATTATTATGAATTTACACGGAAAATTGACGCGTAAAATAGGAGCATGTATTTAATTATTAAAAATAAACACTTCAATTTTATCAATATATATATATATATATACATAGTACAATTAGGTAAGATATTAATAAAGTTATTTATTTTTTTAACTAGTTTTTAAAATTAGTTTCTAGAAAATGTTTAATATAAAAAGACAGATTTTTTCCATTTTCTTAACATAGAAAATACTTTTATCTCTGTTAAAGGTTGAATTCTTAATTTTCGCTAAAAGCAAAGAAAAAAAAAACTTAAAATTAATTTTATATTAATTATTCTCGATAATTTGCATAAGATGAATATTCTAAATTAAAATACTTTTTTCATTTATAAAAATTATTGAAATATTATATGAAATAGTCTGTCAATTAGTGTGGCACAAAGCTACTTCGCGTCCTATTTTGTATAATTTAATGATTTTATGCTCGTACGACCGATTATTGTCTAATTTATTCAATTTCCCACCCATTGTTATTTAAACCTGTCATAATTATTTTGATTTTTTACTTTTTAAATGTTTCAAGTTAGCCAAATTTAAAGAGCTTAGACGGTTGAAATTAATCTGTGGCTATCTGCGGACTATTTGTGACAAACCATCCAAATTTCATAAATAAGATGAGTACTTTGAGAAGTATAGGTGTAAATAAATGTATGTTTGTGTGCACGTGGAAGCGAAAGAAGTGGGCACAGAAGGTTGAAACGTATGTGAGACCAACAATGGCCAAATTATTGTCTACCATCTAAATTTCATTAATAACGGACTTATAGTTTTTAAGAGGTGTATGTTCGCAAACATATGGAACTAAAAATGTTCCCTGATGTCTAAAGCGGATTTCTAACTTGGAATTTTTAAAATCGGAGACAAAAAAAAGTTGACTGTCTTCAGAACATTCACATAGCTTCTGTTACCTTCGGTGCAATCGGAAGCAAATTATATGATACGGGTATATGGTTACCAATATTTATTTATTGTTGATCATATAATTTTTGCGGCTTTAAATTCTGTAAATAGGACTGCTGATAAGATAGATTTGTCATAGAAAAATCTGTGATAGGAATATCAAAAGTTTATGAACACCATAAAATGTTTAGTTCTACTTTTGTTATAAAATACGTTATTGATAAAAAGAGAATGATTTTCAGTATTTTTTATTTATTAAAAATCTGTTTTTATTCTGACTGGCATGTTCAATATTTTCTTGTAATATAGTTTAGATATCCCGGAAAAGGCTTTTACTAAGAGTCGTGACATTGTAGATATTATTTTCAAGGGAGAAGTACCTCATGATATAAATTATTTTTATTCATGGTTATACCTTATGATGGGGCGATTATTACCGATAAAAAATATTGTGACCCCTCGGGGGATTGAACCAGAGACTCTTCAGGTCGAAGAATAAAAATTATAATTATATAACGGGTATGCTTAATCATCTACGAAACCCTAAAAAGTACTTGGACGCAAGTTGTGATAGCTTGTTTTTGCTTTACTACAGAAGCTTTTAACGGTTTAAAAAACTATTTAAATAACACCTAACGTTTCATTTCTCAGAAAAAAAACAAGGAAAAATTAAGTTTAACATTAAACCAGATTTTACAATTATGTATATTTAAATGACAGCTTAAGTGGAAGTTATACCATGTTAACGACTTTTATAAATGTGAGAACAATTGAAAAGTAATGTATTTTCACGGTCTTGCAATTAAGTTATTTAATTTAGAATAATTGCTGTTGAGTTTTTAAGCAGTGTAAAAATTGCTATGACTACAATTAACTTATAAGTAATGTGAATGTCCTTTTTTATTTTAATTTCTTGTACTTCCTTGAGATGATGTGTATATTTTGTAAAAATTAATAAATAATTTTAAAACTTATTAAACGATTTCATTTAACAAAAGTATATATTATGTTAGTATATAACATATTATTTATTTTGGTACAGAGTTTACTGAAGGTGACAAATGTATTTTAATCTTTGTAAAGGACAAATATAAAAGTCGGTCAGTCTATCTGTCTTTAGTTCTACAGACTAATAGTAAAACTAATATTCCAAATTCAATAAAATTTGGATGATAGGTTATAATTAAGTCACCGTTGGCTCCATAATATTTTCAATATTTTCGTCTGCACACATTTAGTAACCCTTGAACGACACACATATTTTTTCTGCATAAACTCCACACAAGGGTCAGTCAGACCCCCAAATAATTAATGGGCTAAATTAATTAATTAAACATTTTCTTTTTAATTATTTATATATTTTTATAAATATAATTTGTCATAAAAAAAATTCCATTTAATTTTGACCAAAACAAATAAGGATTTTAAAATTAAATAGTATACATATATATTTTTATCAATTTTTTTTTAGAAAAATGTTTACTTTAAAAAAAATATATATATATAAAATTTGGTGTTCGTTAGATCAGGTTAATATTTTTTACTGATATATATTAAGAGTTGTTTTACAGAAAACAGGAACAAATATGATAAACAAAATTATACATTTTCTTACATACTCTGTCAAAGTTTAAATCTTTACTGTGATCCACTAAACCTTCTACTTGAATGAAGTTATATTCATCTGCTAATAGTAATACAAGTTTTATTTTGGAACTTTTGACAGTCAAACATTTTAGCAGCCCAAATAAATATATAAAATAAGTTTTTTAATACAATAAAAAGAATATGACAGTTAGCCGTGGTATATGTAACAATTATGTTAATGGCACACAGGGATCTATTACTATATATGGGACCCCAACTCTAATTCTAATGAATACGGAAAGAAAACTAAAACTAATAACATAGGTATTGTTATCAGTATTTACACAGAAAGGTTCAAAGGTAAATTAGAAGGGAGTCTATGTTTAGAGAAATACAAATAGAAAAAAAAATAATAATAATAATTATAGTTTTTATGGGGTCTTTGGGACCCCAATAAGTTGTTCTAGGGTTAAATAAAAATAAATGTGCCCTCCTGGCAATCAAAACTGGTCAACCAACAACTAAGCTTTTAATTCCCAGCGGAATTACATTAGTACATACTCATGTGACCATTCATGTCATTTTGTTCTATAATCTGGCAGCTAAATAAATATCTAGAAATTCTTATTTATGGATTAGATATGGGAGCATCATAGGGTTCATCTAAAGCAATAACATAAACTGCCTCTATACGTAAATAATTTAATATTTGTTTATTATCAATGAAGCCTTTTAGCCTTAAATCGAGACAAGAGTTACATTAAAAATTAAAAAATGAATTAGATTAAGTGCGGTGAGTTTATCTCCGACATTAAGATCAGCGAAAGATTCATTAATAAATACGGTTGGTTAAATAATTTACTAAATGACCAAAGATAACGTTAAATAACAAGAAAATAGGAGAAATTGGAATATTATATAGTTTATTTAGGAATACAGAAAGATGTCTCTCTACTAAATATAACTATATTGCACAAATCCGGCTTTTAACCTCTAATGGTTCTCTTCAGTGATGGTGAAGAGTCAAAATGCTTAAGAGACATTTTACCAAAAAAATAAATTTTTAAGTTTTAGTGCAATTAGTTCCATTGCCCGGTATCATTTCCATGTTGATTTAAAAAGGTGGATCGTAAAACTATGTTAGGGGATAACACAAACTTATCTACAAAATTGTATGGAGATCCAGCGGTTCCAGATGTATTGTGAAGAGTCATTCAGTCATTGGTATTTTTGAGTTTACATAAAATAAATAATTTTCCTATATCGTGCAACATGCCAAAATGACACCTGGTCTGCCCGTATGAATTTTTTGTGTAATTTTAGTCTGGAATCGTGAGAGAAAATGATTGTAACAAGATTTCATTATACAAAAATAATTTTGGTCATTTAATATTAACAATGAATACAATACATCCCTTCGTGCAGAATTATATGTATTATTTTATATGTTTACAAAATACATACAGTTATATCTCTACAACAAAACAGATAGGAAGAGATAAAAACAATAGTTATGATGGGGGTGTTTTTCATATTATATTATTTTGCCACTGCTGAAGAAGATCTATGTTTAGTTTTATGAAAAAGGAAGTATCAGTTTTTACGGTTTCGTGATTATTTCGTTACGGGGTTTTGAATGCCTAATATTAATAAAAATAATAAAAAAAAAATAAAGGCAGCAATGAGAAATGTCCTCAAGACTCAAGGTAGAAAGAGGAAGTAACTGTGGACAGTTAACTATGACATTAAACCCAGTGAAAGTGTCTTCTCAACACTTCCTAGTCGTACTAGAAACACAAAAGTTTTTTCAAAGAAAAAGGCGTCTCTTTTCCCATTCATTGTCAACTAAAGATCATCTTGTCCCTCGGCAAAATTAAATAGACCGACAAGGTCTCGCATTTCTTTTATTCTTTGCCGAAAATGGAACATAATGATGATAAGACAAGATAAATAGATTGTATGTTGTATTGTTAGTTAACTAAGAAAGTCCTTAGGTATTAGATATAATGTTTGAAATAGAGTTATTAGTATTTAAAGAGGTTTTATATATAAATGATTCATGCCTGTTTAGATTAAACCTTACTTAATTGCTGTAGTTTCCACTGTACGAAGCAGCATCGTTCCACATTTATATCAATGGCCTTTGGATTTCTCCCTAGGGTTTCCTATAATTTGAAAAATAGATTGCCAATTGGTGTGGCACATAGCTTCCTCGCATGCTATCACGTACTATTTGATTTTATGCTTTTACAATCCATTATTGTCTAATTTGTTTAATTGTTTCCCCTGTTTTTTTTTAATCTGTCAAAATTGTTTTCATTTTTTACTTGAATTAAAGTATCAATTTAGGAAAAGAGCGCAAACGGTTCCAAGTAATCTGGGGCTATCTGCGGGCTACTTTCGATAAACTATAAAAGTTTTATACAAATCAGATAAGTTCTTTTGAAGCTATAGGTGTAAATTAATGTATGTTTGTGCTCATGTAGAAGAGAGAAACAAATGAGCGTAGTAAGTTGAAACGTATATATGGAACCAACAATGGGCTACTCATGACCTACCACCCAAATTTCATTAAAATTGGTCGTGTAGTTTTTAAGATAAGTTGGTTCGCAAAAATTGAACGACAGACCGACCGACAGACTGACAGGCAGACTGACAGACAGTCACGGAACCAAAAATGATCCCTGATGTCGGAAACGGATTTCTGTCTTGGAGTTTTTGAAATCGGGGACCACAGATTACATTTTTCGTTCTTCAGAACGATCACATAGCTTCTGTTACCTTCGGTAAGCTCGGAAACAAAATATAAAAATAATAATTTTTATTTAAGTGGAATCATAAATTAGTTTAATATGTGTCTTCGAAGTGTATAGGTATATATCTATTACGTGGTAGAGAAGTCAATAATTATGAAAAAAAAAAAAAAAAAAAAAAAATACATACGATGTGTGAGACTCACAGGCATTAGAAGTGAAACTTAAGTTCTAGAAACAGTTTATTTTATGCATTTTGCATTCAAGCATTTTTGACGATACAATTATCTCAGGATTAAGAAATGTGGAATTTAATTGAAAAATTAAATATTTGCATGTAGCGAGTAATGAAGAAACAACGTGAAAACAACATTAATATATATCGATGGTGTTGCGCCAAATGGGCCAGTCTGCATTTTGTATTTGAATTCTAAAACTTATTTTTATTAATTTAAAATATAAGTACTTGGATACCTAATTAATAAGTCAAAATAACCAAATTTATTTTATTAATTATAAATAACAAAACAAACGTGATATTAGTTGCAGATTGGCCCTTTTGGCGCAACACCATCGATATGTATATTATATAATTATAATGTATATAATAGTAATAGTACGCTTATATACCAATTCTGTGTATTAAAAATTCATTTTCCTCCATGGCGCAATGGTAAGCACTCATGCCTGCTGAATCACAGGTCGGTGGATTAAGACTCGTCCACGTAAAAGATTTTTTGCAGGTAAATCAACTGCCGACTTGAGCCTTAAGTCAGTTGATTTACCTGTAAAAAATCTATCACTTAAACGAGTCTCGAAATGCAAACTTCGTTACACGATTTCGTTCCATCTAAGCCAATTTACTCTACCGCGCCTAATGAAGTTTCACTTAAAAAACAACCGCCAATTAGTATGAAACATATCTTCCTCGCGTCCTATACTGGCCACATACGTGTGGTCCTATACTGGCCACACGAGTATACAGGTAATATGAAGCATAATGAGATATATTTAAAAATTTATGTTACTTAAAAGAATAGGTTATGTGCATCAAAACAGGAATTAATGTGTCAAAATTGTTAAAACTGAAATAAAATGAAATTAATAAAAAATGTTTCTTGTACTCTTTAGTATAGTGCATTTCTTTAGTAGTCAAGTTTATTAAGGAATTTTAAATACTCTTTTGCGATACCCCTAGTGCTTTATACATTTAAATATAATCTGATAGTAGTTTTAAAAAAAGTGTAAATAGAAAAATGTTTGTTTGAATGTGCGAGATAATACAGTGTTCGCAGAAGGTTGAAATGTATATGGGACCTTCTTTTTGTAATATTAACTACTATAATAATCTTTAAATGTCTACGAATAGAGATGGAAGTTCGCAGATTATAAAGGGGATTCTTCTAGTTTTAGAAGACATTGGCATATCTAAGAAGGTTATCTTCATGCTGAAGGTTATTTTTATGCTTAAGGTTAAGCTAGTTTCCTTAATGTAGGAAACTTGTTTCTAGCGTTTGAATATCATAATCTTATACCTTCAAATTTAGTTTTTTTATTTATTATTATCTTTGGTTTCTGGGGTTTTTATGAAAAGTTTAGATCCTAGCTTACTTGATTACGATTTAATTATAATATTGAACATTCCATTTAAATATGTTGTCTAATTTTACTATTCTTTAGAAATAGCGAGAATCAAAACTTTAAATTCTTTAACAACAACCCAACAATTTTGATTAAATAATTCTACACTGCAATCCATTTAAATACTAATTTTTAGGATCATTATTATAACATTTCTTAAAGTAAATATGCTGTGACTTCCAAAAGCTTAAATCCCTTTTAAGAAATATTTGAACCACCTACCATTAAAAAGTGTTAATACTTAATACTAACTATAAAAAGTACTTTCGGTAAATTTTGCTTCCGAGCTTGCTGAAGGTAACGGAAGCTATGTGATCGTTCTGGAGAACAAAAATATTTTATGACTCCGATTTCAAAAATTCCAAGACATCACTCTATTTCAGACATCAGGGGACATTTTTGGTTCCATGTCAGACTATCTGGGAACTTCTTTAGATTTTTACTTCCCTTAAGTGTTTTTAGAATATAAATGACTGACTAAATAACTATTAAGACAAAGTGATGTTTAGTCCAATGTACTTTGGGACAAAGGAATATCACACTTCTGTTTGTACAAGGGGAGTAACAGTCTAAAGAAGAACATACCGTACGCCTTCTTTAGTTTGTTACTCTCCTCTATTTTATTTATAAAGGGAGTAACAATCTAAAGAAGTGCCACTGTCTTTCTGTGGGTCTGTCACTCAATTTTTGCGAACCAACATTATCTCAAAAACTATACTTCCGGTTTTTTATGAAATTTGTATGGAGGTCACAATTAGCTCATTGTTGGTCTCATATAAGTTTTAACCTTTTGCGCTCATTTGTTTTTCTTCCGCATGCGCTCAAACATGCATTTATAACTATACACCTATAGCTTCAATAGTGCTTATCTGACTTTTATAGTTTATCGAAAGTAACCCGCAGATAGCCCCAGATTAATTTGAACCATCTTCTTTAATTCATACAAAAAAAAATCAAAACAATTTTGACATATTACATAAACGGGGGAAACAATTAAACAATTTAGAAAATAATGGCTTGGAAAAGCAGAAAATCAATAAAGTACGTCATAGGATGCAAGGAAGCTATGTGCCACACCAATTGGCAGTCTTATTTATTTTGCTTTATTGAATAATAGAACTGCATTATTACATGGGATTAATGATTTATTAAACCTCTAATCCCCTATTATTAAGTGTTTAGCTACTCTGGTATACCCATTTTCTATCACTGTTAGACCCTAAGTTAAGAGGTCATCGTACTGTAAAAGTAGTAAACAAGAAAGTTATTTGATATTAGATGTCGACTTGTTTCTCTTTTACGTTATGGTTTGTTGAGCTCAAAAAGAGAGGAGATCCTTCCGGTGTCAACTTTATTCTAAAATCTCTTTGAGAAGCCGCAACAAAAAGGTGTAAAGAAATAAACGCACGGCAATATATTTTAGAATTTCTTCCAAGTCTTGTACGAATCCAACCTATAAACGTCAGTGAGAATGGAAAAGATAATTCAAATAAACATTTTGTGAGAAGTTGATTGAAGTCTTGTGAGAGAGCGACACCGAGACATCACGACAGTGGTTTTCATTTCCATTCAATCTTCAACGCTTCAATGAACATGGAATCGTTCTCAACCAAGACAACAAGAATAAGTCAACGCCTACGTATATGTACTTCCAGAATCTTCCATTCATATCCGAATATAACAGCCTTTACTATTTCATAAGACATTACTTGATTCGTTTCATTCATAACTATAGTTATAAATAATAATATTGTGTTTAGATAGTTATTTTAAGGTAGTAAATAGTATTATTATACATCCAAATAATTATTTTCTTAAAATAGAAATTACGTTTTGTGTTTTAATTTTTTAATTTTATTATATTTTAGGCACCGAACAACATGGTTATATTATGTGCCTATGCAAAATTTAAATTAAACAGTGGTTAAACAATGTGTATAAATAATAACAAATAAGTAACAATAATTAAATTCAGATATCAGTATAGTATTTGTGTTTTTTACGAAAGCATTCGGTGATGCATCATTCTTAAACTTAATCATATAGGAAAGAAATTAACTGTCGCTGTAAGATAAATGGCGAATGTGTGAAGGCTGCGCTGAAATATGGTTTCCGGGCTGTGCTCTGACAGGTAGTATCAAAGAAAGAATCCTATATCAGTCTTATATCCCTGAAATTGTAGCAAGTTGTCAAGGTGCATAACATTTTATTTCCATTTGAAAAAATTATAAGGTTTTATTTCCATTTGACAATTATCAATCTAGGGAAGCCAGAGCAGGAGCAACGTCTCAAGACCCTGTAGTAACCCCTATCCGGGTAGAAGACTGTTGTTTCTCGCTCTAAAAAAATGTATTAAAGAGCAGTGGGAGACACTATGGCAGGGTCAGGATACAGGCTTTGCCAAGGTATTTCCGGGTCTCGACCCCATCATGTGGCCCGAAGAGTTCGGTCGACATGACAAAATAAAGCTACTCCGAGTTGCTTCGGGTCACACCAGGTTAACCCACAGCCACCTCCTGGAAGGGAAGATGAGACCAGGATGCCAGAGGTGTGGACTCCCAGTATCAGTCCATCACTTCATCGAAGAGTGCGAGGGACTGGATGACTATAGAAGAAGATCAGGACTTACCGCACCACTGGAAGTAATGATGGCCTCAAAAGAAGGCATGATAAAGTTAAGAGATTTCCTTATTAAAACAGGAATATCGAAAGACATATGAAATCTAAAGCCTAGAATATCTGGAAGTTTACATTGTATCAGCCCTCCCCCCGGGCAATATTTTAAAACCAGAGAGGAAGGTTAACTTAGGATTATTGTAGTTTATAAAATTGATTGTTAGGTCCTTCCCAGGCAGTATGTTAAAACCTGAGCGGAAGACAAACCAATGTATGGAGCTGTAAATATTTGTAAATAGTCCCCTATTATTTATTACCCTGTCCCTAGTTTAAGGGTTGATACTTTATTTATTTATTTTCTTCGCAGAGTAGCCAACTAATAGATATATAATATAATAGATAACAATAAATAGTAATCCAAGTAATGTTACAAAGGTGATAATTATATCTAAAAAAAAAACAAAAAAAAAAAAAATGGAGAGCGGCAAAAATCGGTAAAAATAAATGGGTCATAATTATAATATGATAACCGAACAGAAATTATAATCTTGAAATTGATAAAGAAAGAGAAAAAAGAAAAGAAAAGAAAAATAGACTGCCAATTAGTGTGGCACATAGCTTCCTCGCATCCTATCATGTACTTGATCGTTATATTAGTTTATTGTTATATTGTTTACTGTGTAAAAATTATTAATAGTTTAGCGATCTTTAACAATTCATAACGGTGTTGCTGTTGGTTTTACTAAAAAATTGTATTTGAAAAAAATGTTTGTGTCATTGAATAGATGAAGTTAGATTTTTTTCCCGGCCTAAAATTCCAATTATAAATTTGAAGTTCACGTTTACGCGAGCGTTGTTCGTGAACGCTTGGACGGATAACGTTGTCCAACGAACTCGTCCTGGGCACTGGTAAAACGAACATGCCTACCAAATTTCATCAAAATCTGTAGACATTTACTCAAGTTATCGTCGCACGTTCATAATTCGCGGACACACAGACCGACAGACAGACAGACAGACAGACAGACAGACAGACAGACATGAGACCAAAAATGTTCCCTGATGTCTGAAACGGATTTCTGTCTTGGAATTTTTAAAATCAGAGACATAAAAGTTTTTCGTTCTCAAAAGTGAACACAATGCTTCCGTTACCTTCGGTAAGCTCGGAAGCAAAATAAAATATGATATGATGAATAATAACATAGGAAAGAGTAGGCGCCAATGGCCCAAGCTGTCGAGGCGCTCCTACCTTTCAGCCGCGGGTTGATGGTGGGAATAAAAAAAAAAAAAAATTATCAATCTAGACAGTATTTTATCAGTTCCAATTACCGACTATTTCACCATTATAACATTAATAAGAGTATTTGACTATTTTGAATTGAGAGAGTATTTTCTCATTTTTTTTTTTTTTTTTTGTTACAAATCGTCTTTTCATTGACGATGTTTCGAAGTATAAGTACTTATCCCAACTGGTTTATCACCTGAAGAAGCTTATCCTTCATTCGTAGTCTGTCTCGATGAGGATAAGGTTTTACCTAGGCATTATTATCCACTTTTTTTATGTTGAGAGGCAGTTTATGCTTTTCCTAAAAGGAAACTCATCATTTTCTGAATGGAATTTTCAGAGGCCAACAGTAAAATAGCAATTACACACAATATAGTTGATTCAATTTCATCCAGCGGTCTACTCTTGAAATGTTGAGAAGTGTATGCGTAATACAGGATTTCGAATCGTAATTATACTAATTGCTTTTGTAACTAGTACATCGTAACTAAACTCATTATTCTTGGTTAATTCGGTGAACTGTTACCTAGGTATTGATCAACTTACGACATCACACAGTCTTAGCTGTAAAGGTTTATTGAACGAGAAATCATCGCCAACTTATCAATAATAAAAAATAGACTGCCAATTGGTGTGGCACTTAGCTTCCTCGCATCCTATCCACGTACTTTATTGATTTTATGCTTTTACAAGTCATAATTGTCAAATTGGTTTAATTCCCCCCCCCCCCCCCGTTTTTTTTAATCTGTCATAATTGTTTAGATTTTTTACACGAATTAAAATACCAATTTAGCAAAATTTAAAGAGAGTAGACGGTTCAAATTAATCTGGGGCTATCTGCGGGTTACTTTCGATAAACTATAACAGTTTCATTCAAATAAGATAAGTACTTTTGAAGCTATAGGTGTAAATAAATGTATGTTTGTGCGCATGTGGAAGAGAAACAAATAGGCGCAGAAGGTTGAAACTTATATGGGACCAACAATGGGCTAATTATGACCAACCACCCAAATTTCATTAAAATTGAACGTGTAGTTTTTAAGATATGTTGGTTCGCAAAAATTGAACGACAGACCGACAGACAGGCCGACAGCCAGACACGGAACCAAAAATGTTCCCTGAAGTCTGACACGGATTTCTGTCGTTGAAATTTTGAAATCGGAGACCTAAAATTTTTTCGTTCTTCAGAACGATCACATAGCTTCCGTTACCTTTGGTAAGCTCGGAAGCAATAGTCTCCCAATTTGTATGGCTATTACATAGATTCCTCCTGTCTTATTATAGGACTAATGGTCTCATGTGATTTGCATCTGTTTCGATTCCCAGTAGAGCCATAATGCTTTTATTACCTTTGGTGGGCAATAAATGTTTTCAAAAGAAAGCTTGTTAAATTTATTCCAAATAATTTAGAATTAACGGGCGTTAAGTCATCTACCAATTTAGGTTTTGTCAGTCCCATTGAAACTCCAGTTAGAAATGTGTAATAGCATATCCTTCACTAACGGCCAACGGTTTCACTAAATTCTAAAAAACGAAATAAACTTCCAAATCCAAAAAAATAATAAAACTTTAAATTCACAAGATTCAAACAATTAAAAGGAGAAATTTTGCTGAAATAGAACCTCAGATCCCATGCTCTTGTGCGAGAGCTCCAACCTAGCAAAAATATTTAATTTATGTCCTCTCCAATTTTCTTTAATAATAAACTTAGTTATGTTATTTTATTTCTAGTCACGGTTTGCTATTAAACAATGTATATTTATTATTTTATTGCAGGGACATTGCTAGAATAACTAATAACTAGACTGGAAGAAATAAATGCATTAAAATTATGGTAGCTGCCGTAATAAAAAAATGTTTCGGAACTGGCAATTTGAACCAATGAATATGAAATTAATTATTCAAAGGCAGGTTAAAACATTTTTTCCAATAAAGCAAGAGCAGTAGATATTAACAATGTAGATAAGTTGCCAAGGAAATAGCTCTGTTTTTATTCCCCAGTATGGTAATATTAATCTCTTTTTCTATTAGAAAATCAACCAGTTTGTTATTCCTTTGGTTAACAAAAAAAAGAATTGTCCGACATTTTTATATTCATGTAATTCCAAATGTATTGAAAGCGTCATGAATATGAAATTATGCAATACCAATTTTACCCCTTTGATTTTTAATTTCATGAGTGTATTGTTTGTATTGGAAAGCAGTTTGAAATTTGAAAATAAAGTTGAACTACTTTTACAAAATTATTATTTTATAATAGGAAAAAAATAGCTTTAAGGATTATAAAAATTAGATCAGAGAACCTTATTGGTTTCGTCTTTGTCTGTCACTCAATGTTTGCGAATTAACATATCTTAAAATTATCTCGTCTGATTTTAATGTAGTTTGGATGGTAGGTCAAAATTAGCCCATTGTTGGTCCCATATAAGTTCAACCTTCTGTGCCCATTTGTTTCTCTTCCACATGCGCATAAACATACTTTTATTTACACCTATATCTTTAAAAATATCTATCTGATTTTTATGAAATTTGTCGAAATTAGCTCGCCAAATAATTTCAACCGTCTCCGCTCTTTAGGTTTTATTCAATTGATACTTTAATTCATGTAAAAAATCAAAACAATTTTGTACATATTTAAAAAACTGGGGGAACTAGCTTGTAATTGCATAAAATCATTAAAGTATACAAAGTAGGACTCGAGGAACGAGGAAGTGGCTATTTGCCACACTATTTTTCTTCCGACATATCTTAAATGTTTTTGTTGTTGTTTTGTATCTTTTAGTTTTTCATATATTATTATTTTTCCGGATAGGTGTCACAATTTATTAGGATTTCCATATCATAGGCATCAGGAGTACAAAAAATAACTAAAATATGGTTTAAAAATAATAATTATTGGATGAACAATGAGTTTTAAAGTTTTTTGCGCATTCATCTCTGGACAAATAACTCCCTCCTGGTAAGGAATCGATCTGGAAAAAAATTTATGATCTATACAATAAGCTTCAAAAAAACAAAAAACGAGAAAAGAAACTGAATATGATTCTCATACTATTTAGTTAAAAAATTTAAACCCTACAATCTTTTATTTGCGAGCAATCCTTCATAATAACTCCGACAATACAAGTTTACTATATTATTATAAACATTTAAAAATATATTAAAATATAGACACATCCAGTATTGGAATAAAATATAATTTTGCATCGAATATAACTGCAGACCATTGACAGTTTATTACAAGTTTTTCAAAGTAAATATAGAATCTAGAAAATATATATTACATTCTTCCTCCATGTTTATTCAATTACAAGCTAGAGATAAGATCAGATATTAAATTAAAATCTGAAACTTATTTCAAGGTACTTATTTTTAATATGTGCTTTATAGAATAATATATAGGATACTTAAAACACATTCCAAACACTCGCATATTTGATTTAAATTTATGTAAAGACCTGAAAGGCTTTGCTGATAAGGAAATAAGGAGTGTAAAATAATGAAAATTAATTCTTACCGAAGTTATTATTATAACTTGTAAGTAAGACTTGTATAATATATAACTATAAACAATCTTTTATAAAAAAAAAAATAATGTCAAAAATATATAAGATCTTGATAGCCTTTTATTATAATTTATTTTCATTTTTAATCTTCATATAGCTTATTAGAACTTGTTTATTTGAAATATTATTTTATATTACTTTTAATTCTTTTATCATAATACAAATTATTTTCTTGTTTTATATATTTATTTATTTATTTATTGCGAGCAATAATATTACAATCGTTTTATCTTGTGCTTATTAGTAAAATAAATGAGCTAGTCTCTCTTATATATAAAATACCATGCAAATTGTTTTATTGTAATTGTATTTTATATTAGAGATTTATAAAGAATGAAATATTATATTTAAATATTTCAAGTAATACAAGTCCAATTTGATTATTTGCCGTATTCCATAAACATATTTTTTTGGCCTCAGATTCTTGTTAGGTTTTTATGTTTTAAATAAAAAAAAGCGTGGGGAAATTCAATTATTCCTAATCAAGTCAAATAAAGTGAAATTACAGTGAACTCAAAAAAGGAAAATAACACTTTAAATTTTACTAAATTGAGAGAAACACTTTATTAAAAAAAAAAAGTACAAAGTGGAGCTGTCCTTCATTAAAGGATTGCTATAAACACAGCATACTAATCAATCAAGAGACAATAGTTGAATAAATAGAATAAAATAAAATACATTCGTACAGTTAATTAAAGAATAAGAGTACTTAAAAACAGATAATTAAAAAATAGTTAACACTAATTCTATACAATAGAAATAAAATTTATATTTAATTAATATGGTTATTTAAAATACCTAGAGAATCTAAAATTATATTTTCAGCTAGGAGTCTTAAGAAATTTCGATCGGTGCCGATTATATTTATTAATAATATTAGGTCAAAAAATAGTTTGGTTTTCATTGCTATTGTGTCTCTAGCCCCAAACCAAAGTCCGTGAACTTGAAAATTTTTATCTCCGTGGGATTCCCGAAATTTTTCCATATCATAGTATTCTAAATTTACATTCATGTAAAACATCAAAACAATTTTGACAGAAAAATCATGGTGAAGTACTTGTATCCAAGTACTTTATTTATTAATATCCAGTGGAGTCACATCATTTTATGATTTTTTTTAATTCTTTCATCCTAGGTTTATTGTAATACCTATATTTTAAAATCTCATTTTCCAACTTTCAATAATTTATTTAGTGATAGGACGCGAGGAGGCTATGTTCTACACTAATTGGGAGATGTTTTATATATTGCACAGACGTTTATTATTTCGGTCCACCCATACTCGTGGGTGATACCATGGGAGGTGAATAAACAGCTAAGACTGTGATGCTGCGTCCTTCATTTTCGGAAATTATTTAATATAGATAAGGAAATAATTATTATTTAATGAAGCAGATGGGATAATGAAGTTTTAGGTCTTCAAGTGGTGTCCTCGTCTCAAATGCTGTGCGCCCAGTGTCCAGACGTTTCGCTCTGAAACTATAAGCGTCTTAATAGTTTGAGTTGGAAGTTTGATCTGTCAAGGAGCGAAACCACCCTTCGAGTTGTGATCACTGCAGGAAGACTTAAAACTTTTAAAATGACTCCAGTTGTGAAAGTCGTAAAACATTAATAAGCAGATTAGATTTGTCACAGTGACTCCACGTCGCCCATCACTTCATTTGTTGTATAGAGCCGTCTGATGGGCACTAGCCACAGATTATAAGTGAAATTGCGGGAGCAAAGAGCCAAGGCATAGAAAGCCTACTTTTAAGGAATTTACTCGTACTCATTAATCATGAGTACGAACCCCATAACAACCCAATTTACTCGCGATAGTCCTTACGAACTTAGATGGGTGCTACAATATTGAAACTACCTTTGCATCTACTAGTAGAATCGTAGCATGTTGACTGCCTATTAAAGGAGACAGTAATCCATCGAATATGAATGCGACTATCTTTGCAACCGCAAGCAGAATCGCTTCAACTGAATACACTACCATTTGCCAATTTAAGTGTACACTTTCTGCCTACTGTGATCAGCGACTGCTAATATTTACCACCTAAGCCCATTAAAACAAGGCCTTATATATATTAAAAGAACCAAGGTTATCAAACCAAGATTCCACTTTCAGCCTATTACCTAAAATTGGATCTAACCAAAACGACTATGATTTACAACTCCTGTACCGATTACGAAAGAAATAAATAATTTCGTGATATAAGCTCTAGTCATAGATTGGTTCTTGTTAAAACATGATCCTTTTTTACTACTTTAATCTATTTTTTAATCCTTTTATATTTTTTAATCCTTATCTATTTTTAACATATTTTTATGTTTACCAGGACCTACATTTATTGGGGTCTTTTAAATCATTCAAGATTATAGTGATTTATAGGTTTATTCTTTATTAATATCGTTTAAATATAAAATATTTTATTTTGTCACTCTTTCCATTTAAACTAGTAATTTACTTGTCTTATCCAGTCATGCTTTATTTATTTTCTATATATATTTTTAAATTATAAAATGTATAATATTATAATATAAGCATATTTATAGATAATTATATATATATATATATATATATATATATATATATATATATATATATATATATATATATATATATATATATATATATATATATATATATATATATATATATACAGGGTGTTCCGCATAAGTACCTACACAGAGAAACCTATGAATCTACATCAAATTTCTGACCAAAAATGTCATGTAACCTTAGGTCCTATCGACCATCGTTTTCGAGATATATCGATATATCGATTTTTGATTTAGGTCTTGTTTTTAGCCATAAACTACGTAATAAATAAAAATATAAATGAGATAGAAAGATGCACTTTGCAGCATCGAAAAGAGCATTAAATTTGCTTTAAAAAATCACTAATTTTAGTACATAATATGTTTATTAGCTTAGTGATAATGCAAGAGAAACATTAAAATTGGAAATTATATCAAATGATTATACAACTTTGAGCTTCCATAACTTTTATATCTTTATGCCTAATGTAATGTTTAAATTGCTTAAAAAAACTGCGCAATTTTATAAGCTTTAATTCGATATAGCATTGTCAACAGTTTAAGTAAGTGTTCATAGAGAAATAGTAAAAAAAACTAAAAGGAAATCAACTTATTAAGTAACAGCTCTATGTATTTTCATGTAATTTTAAAATTAAAATATGAGTGTTTTCTTTTCTTATGCTAGCGAGGTTGTTTCTGAAGAATAGCAGTGACGCTGCTCATGAATATGCCAGGCATTTCCCAAACTGACAACATTCGTCCTATCAAATGTTTTAAGTTGTCGAAGTAGAAAAACCGCCTCTATTGCACATCCTCGTCATCATGAACGACCTTTGGCTGCTGGAGGTCTCAACGAAGTATTATTTCTGAATCATTTTCATACTTATCCTAGGACCAGTATTAGAAGAGCTTCGGCTATATTGGGAATTCCAGGGACGCATTTTTAGAATTTTGAAAAAGAAATCAACTGTGCCTTTCATGACACTCCCGTCCAGGAGCTGACCCTAGCTGACATTGCTGCGAGGGTATGATTCTGCAATTGGATATTACGAAGAAATGTTTGACATTTAATATTGTGGACCGATGAGTCCACTTTTACAAGAGCTGGTGCTGTTAATTTTCACAACACTCATACATGGTCTATTGCAAATCCGCATGGACCGAGGCCTCACCATTTTCAGCACCAGTTTTCTGTAAATGTGTGGGCTAGTATTATTGGTCACAGAATAGTTAGATCTCATTTTCTTCAAGGACGCCTTACTGGTGAAATTTGTGGATTTTTTTATTTTTTTATTGGATTAATTGAGAACTTACCACTTGATTTAAGAATCAGCATGTACCTACAGTTGGATGGATCCGCCCACTTGGCCAGAAATGTTAGGCACTGGCTGAATGACCAGTTCACTGGCCTCCACGTTCAGACCTTACCCCAGTAGACTTTTATCAGTGGGGCCTAGTGAAAAGTATTGTATGCAGAAAAATTGTGTATACTAGGGGAGAGCTAATGGATAGAATTATTTCTGCATTTGAACAAATAAGGCAGAAGTTGAAGAGATAAGGAGTGCAACACAGAGCATTTGAAGAAGATGTTGACGTTGTTTATATGAAAATAGTGGTTATTTCGAAATCTTGTAAATAAATATTAATGTGAATAAGTTGATTTCCTTAGACTATTTCTCTATGAACACTTACTTAAACTGTAGACAATGCTATATCAAATTAAAGCTTATAAAATTGCGTAGTTTTTTAAGCAATTTAAATATTACATTAGGCATAAAGATATAAAAGTTATTGAAGCTCCAAGTTGTATAAACATTTGATATAATTTCCAATTATAATGTTTCTCTTGCATTATCACTAAGCTAATAAACATAATATTATGTACTAAAATTAGTGATTTTTTAAAGAAAATTTGATGCTCTTATCGATGCTGCAAACTGCATCTTACTATCTCATTTAGATTTTTATTTATTACTTAGTTTATGGCTAAAAACAAGACCTAAATAAAAAATCGATGTATCGATATATCTCGAAAACGAAGGTCGATAGGACCTAAGGTTACATGACACTTTTGGTCAGACACCCTGTATATATTATTTATAAATATGTTTATATTATAGATTATTATAGATTTATACATATTTATATATATATATATATATATATATATATATATATATATATATATATATATATATATATATATATATATATATATATATAAATTAAGTATTACTAATATTTAATCTACAACAAACTCTGTGTTTCATGATTCCCTACTTTCAGCCTTGTCTATCTGTCACTTTATTTACGCTTATCAGTAATTTAAATATAATTTATAAATATATTTTGTTTAATTTTTGCTTCCAAGCTTACCGAAGGTAACAGAAACTATGTGATCGTTATTTATCGAATATATTATAGAATTTTTAAAATTAATTTCCTTTTAAATCTAAACCAATTTGTATGGTGTGAAAAAATTAAAAAATAATTTGTTAATTAGTGTGGCACATACCTTCCTCGAGCCTTAATTCGTATACTTAAATAATTTTATGCTTTTATAACCTATTTTTGTCATATTTATTTACCCTGATGTTTGAGACATATTTCTGTCTTGGATTTTTTAAATCGGAGTTATAAAAACTTTTCACTTTTCGGAACGATCACATTGCTTCCATTACTTTCAGTAACCTCGGAAGGAATAAAAAAAATAAAAATATTGGTATTGCAAAATCTAAATAAATAAATAAATTTATTGGTATGCCACATAATACATAAAAAATTACATGAATATACAATTTTCGAACTATTTTTTTCCCCTCTGAGTCTGAGTCATTAAGAAAACATCATTGGATACTAAGTTAAAAGCGAAAGATAACAAAATGGTTGACTTCCTTGAAGAATAAAAGAGATATAAATATTACAATTCTGGGGAATAAAACCCGGAGCTTTCTTCTTGGCAATCTTTTCATATTGTTAATATCTACTGCTCCTGCTTTATTGGCAAAAATTCATGATAACTTTCTTTTTTTTAAAAAAAAAATATTAAAAATAAACTTAAATTTATGAAAAATTAATTTTATATTGATTACGATTTTTTTAACCGATACCATAACTGGAAATTTTATAATGTGTTTGAATTTATTTTTGGCTTAAACAAATTCATTATTTTTAAAGATTGGTATGCAGTAATATGTGGCGCTTGTTTAAAGCACAATGAGGCTCAGTACTCAGTGTCGTCAAAAAATATTGAGTAGAAGCGGTGTTATTAAATATTTACAACTTTAAACATTTGGTTATATATGTCACGCTGCCCTAATGAGATAATCCACGTTAATTAAGTATTTTCTTACATGGTTACATTACCACATGGTACGGCTCTTCACTTTTTAGTTTTTACTTAAAAAAAGTTGATTCTACCTTTATAGACGGACATTGTTACCCCTACACTCAATAATATTTATATTAAGAAGAAAACTTTGAGCTGAATTGCTTTACTATTAAACAATTATTTTCGTAAGATAATTATTCAGTTCCTTTAATTATTAATTGTATATATAAATATAGCTTGGATTAATATTGGATTTGGTAGTTCGAAGACTGTGCTGACTCTAAATACGCGCTCTTTTTATTTATTTATTTATTTACATAATTTTTTTTCGAGCCCTCTACAGTTTATTATTTCAATTTATTATCTTACCTAATAACTGGTTTTAATTCGAATTTTAATTTAATATTAATTGCTAAGATTAGTTTAAAATGTTATGAGTATTAATATAATAGTACAGCACAGCATATCATAAATAAAACTAATCAACCAATATATTATAGGTACTACATAGTTAAAAATATACTGTCAATTGGGGTGACACAGAGCTTCCTCACATCCTATCACGTACGTTTATAAGCTATTATTGTTTAATTGTTTCCCCCGTTTTTTTAAATCTGTCAAAATTCTTTTGATTTTTTACATGAATTAATTAATAAATTTAGTAAAAGTTAAAGAGCGTAGTCAGTATAAAGTAATCTGGGGCTATCTGCGGGTTACTTTCGATAAACTATAAAAGTTTCATACAAATCAGATAACTACTTTTGAAGCTAAAGCTGTAAATAAATTAATGTTTGTGCGCATGTGGAAGAAAAACAAATGAGCGCAGAAGGTTAAAACTTATATGGGACTAATAATGGGCTAATCATGTATGACCTGTAATTATAAATTTATACTGTAATTATAAATTTATACTGTAATTATAAATTTATACTGTAATTATAAATTAATAATTATGAACTTGTATGACCTGTCATACAAATTTCATGAAATTCGGACGTTTAGTTTTTAAGATATGTTGATTCGCAAAAATTGAGTGACAGACCGACAAGACAGACACAGAACCAAAAATGTTTCCTGACGTGTGAAACGGATTTCTATATTGGAATTTTTGAAATTGGAGACATCAAATATTTTCGTTCTTCAGAATGATCACATAGCATCCGTTACCTTCGGAAGCAAAAAATATGTCAAAATAAAGTAAAGATATCGACATTTTTAAGTAAGCTAAGATCGTTTTATATATAAAATTAAGTTAAAATTACAATATCTAAAGTATTAAATCTATGTATATAAAATTAAAGTTTTGTCAGCTCTTTGAACAAAATTGCAATTTTTTGGATACTTTTCAATTTTACACATAACGTATACACAAACGGGCTACAACTTTTTTCAGTCAGTTTGTCTGTCGGAGAGTGGATCAAATCCAATTTTATAGGCACCATAGTAGCTGAACGAAACACTATCACGTCATAATTAACATATACAGGATAGGTAACTGAGAGGAAGTTATCAAAGTGTTAGTAGTAAGGAGCAGTACAACTTAAATTCTCCATTTGGCTCATATCCCACAATCCCACCCAGTGTTGTGGTTCCCGAGTTACATTTTATACAAATAATCAAATGTCAAAATCCAAAGTTTAAGTTTGTTTGAAATCGTCATTATTTTTCTCATTTACAAATCTGTTACAGAAACAGTGATACAGTTGTTAATCTAGATCTGCATTAGTGATCATGAACAGCTCTTTATTCATTCTGTAAATGGAGTTTCGTTTTAACAATGTAATGTTTTGCTTAAGCGTTGCTTTGTTCAACATTAGAACTTAATTTAAAATCAATTTTCCGCTGAAGCATAACAAAACAATATGTGGCATGACAAAATTGTACGAAGGTAATGTTTTCGATTGAAATGGACACGATACTCAGTTAACTTGTGTTATAATAATTTATAGAAGCTCGTTTTGTTCGCTTCAGTTAATATGAGTTCCCTTCTCTAATTTATTTAGTACCTATATACAGACAGGATTGATAAGCTCACTCGCTCACAGCCTATTAGTAATGTTATTACTATTTTAAAACATACATTTTTAGAATTTATTTGCGTTTGACGACCAAAGAAGAGAGAGTTTAAAACTTTATAGGCACTCTACTAATATAGGTACTCTGACGTTCTCCTTGACGAACATTTGAATTACTCAACTTTTTTTTTAAACCTCCGGTGGTGAACAAGTCTCGAAATTAACCATTCTGACGAGTCACTGCTAGTTCTATATGCGTCTTCAGAGGTGTTTATTGTGCCAGCTTGGATTGATCTAGTCAGTTTAAAAGTACGCGTACACTAGAGACGTAGAGGGCGGCATCACATCACATTTAAAAGGAAGATTTTCGTTTCAGTCGTTAATTGGTATTGAGTGGGTTAGGTCAGATTCTGGTGTATTCATAAAATGGATAGCTCTGATGAAAATTTTTATATATTTTAAATTCTTCTCGATGGAGAAATGATACAAGAAAAAGGAAAAATTAGCAACCTTATTTTTAAGTCTTTTTAATATTTATACCAGAATTGAAATGTTTTGACATAATCCACTGATACATCAGATGTCCCCTCCTAAATTTTGTATGCCACATTTGAGCGATGTGCCTCTTTCAGATGCCACCATTATTCATTTTTACTAGTACTGCGCTCCTATCTTTTCTTTAACTTCTTCGAAACACCACTTTTCTGCATCCGTTTCGTAGTTCCTAACCTGGATTCTGTCTCCTATTCTAAAATGTATTTTATTAATGGAAGTTTCTTTCTTTTCTTCTTCATATGTCACTTTGTCTATAAGATTGTTTCTGGCAATTTCTTTCTTCTCTTCTTCATAAGTCACTTTGTTTATAAGATTGCTTCTGGCAATTTCTTTCTTCTCTTCTTCATAAGTCACTTTGTTTATAAGATTGCTTCTGGCAATTTCTTCCTTTTCTTCTTCATAAGTCCAAGCTTCGTTCTAATCTCTCGTCCATAACATCCTCATGTTGGTCTCGAAAGACCCTGCTGATCCTGCGAATTTCTCAATTACATCAACACTCAGCTTATTTTCTCAACTAACTCCCCTGGCTCATCCCCCATTGTTTAGATGGACTTTGACCGTTTCCATTCGAACTAGGATGATATGGAGCGACGGTCTTATGTTCGATTCCATTATGTTTCAAAAATTCTTTGAACAGAGTTGAGGGTAAATTAAGGCCCGTTACCTGAAGCCAGTGTGTGTGAATTCTGTAAATTTATATATAAATTGAATATTCATTTAATTAAATATTAAATGTGTCTCTAAATATGTCCATAACCAGAGATCCGATGCATTCCGAACTCCGGCATTTAGGATGTAAGGGTTAACAATAGTTATTACCTTCCCCAAAACCCCTTTTTATATTTTATTTAGGAACGCGGCAGCGTTCCGCCCCGCCAAGTCAAAAAGTCAAAATTTCACAAAAGCTGCCAGTGTATATATACTGTAGGTGACAAACTAGGGTTTTTGAGGGTCTGCAGCGTGGAATTCATACAAGCTACCGAAATATTTTTTTAATATTTTTGAAGGCCATGTCCTGTAGATCAAAATAAAAAAAAAATGTCGAAATCGGTCAAGTAGAAGTAGAGAAAAATAGGTTTGAAAATGGTAGTTTTGATGACTTCTTATTCTTATTCTTATTCTTATTCTTATTCTTATTCTTATTCTTATTCTTATTCTTATTCTTATTCTTCCTTCATTTTACGTTGACGCACCTACAGCCTAAACTACTGAACCGATTTTAATAAATGAGGGCTTTTTGGATTCGTCTAGAGCCCTAGTGCATTCCCCCCTCCCCTACAATCAATCAAATTATTCCTACGCTGAATGTGGAGCGAGAAACCAAGCTAGCGAACAGTCACTTTAACGTTGACGCACCTACAGCCTAAACTACTGAACCGATTTTAATAAATGAGGGCTTTTTGGATTCGTCTAGAGCCCTAGTGCATTCCCCCCTCCCCTACAATCAATCAAATTATTCCTACGCTGAATGTGGAGCGAGAAACCAAGCTAGCGAACAGTCACTTTAACGTTGACGCACCTACAGCCTAAACTACTGAACCGATTTTAATAAATGAGGGCTTTTTGGATTCGTCTAGAGCCCTAGTGCATTCCCCCCTCCCCTACAATCAATCAAATTATTCCTACGCTGAATGTGGAGCGAGAAACCAAGCTAGCGAACAGTCACTTTAACGTTGACGCACCTACAGCCTAAACTACTGAACCGATTTTAATAAATGAGGGCTTTTTGGATTCGTCTAGAGCCCTAGTGCATTCCCCCCTCCCCTACAATCAATCAAATTTTTCCTATTATATATATATATATATATATATATATATATATATATATATATATATATATAATATATATATTATTGTAAGTATACCATTAGTTACTTTTAACATATATACTTTATAATTAAGGTAGGTATAATTAAGACAATATTAAGGGGTCACTTCGTTACTTATATAAGGTCAGGATCCAGCTGGATATGCGCAAATGATAGCAACGTTAGTGTATCTTGGTGGCCAAATGCTGCTAAAAATCTGTATATCCTGCTACTATAAGAATGTTAAGTTCTTTCAATGTCATAGGTCTCGTAGTTCTCCAATCTCCATAGACTTTGTCCAGCTCTTAACTTCACTTTTATTTGACTCTAATGTGTGGGAATAAACAGTTTAGAGAATCCTTCCTTAGGAACCGTACAAAAAGTCATGAAATCTGACCAAAAACCACTTGTGTGGTAAAAAAAAAACACCCCGCCACGTCTGTGGTCCAAAAAAGTTGTGAAATCAACTTTCTGTCCCGCCAAGTGATGTTGGCACTTTCTCATGGCCCAACACTGTCAACTTAGATATTTGTCAGCTTCTTCTCCTTGGCGGTGTGAGGAAAGCCTTTTAACAGTGTTGTTGAAGGCTCTTCTCGATGCCACAATGATCATTACTGTAAATCTTTCACATTATCAAAAAGCAAATAAAATAGAAATAAGTAATATACAAATTAAGCTTTCAAGGAATGACCCCATGCAACTACTACTTTATTTGCAGAGGATGCGTGGAATACAATCAGTTAACTTTGAGTAGTACTGCAGGCACACCGCCAAGGAGAAGAAGCTGACAAATATCTAAGTTGACAGTGTTGGGCCAGGAGAAAGTGCCAACATCACTTGGCGGGACAGAAAGTTGATTTCACAACTTTTTTGGACCACAGACGTGGCGGGGTGTTTTTTTACCACACAAGTGGTTTTTGGTCAGATACAATATGACATGACTTAAAAACTATTAATTTTTGGGTTTCCGGTCGTTTGTGGTGGCCATTTTGAAAAGAATTTCATAACATTTATATTTTCTATCTCTGTTCATCAATGAGCTTTAAAATGTTATGCAACTTGATAGGTATTTCAAAACGTTATTATATTCGACACCATTTTGAAAATATTTACTGTGAAATCTCCAAAAAAAAAAAAAATATATATATATATATATACAGATATCACATGCTGAGATGCATGTATGTGCCGAATTTCATTCAAATCTGAACCCAAAAACGATCAGTTATCGTTAGAAAAACACACAATTTTCAATAATCTTAAGTCTCTAAAATGAAGAGCTGACTACGCTCATTCAATAACTTAAATGCACCTATACAACCAGCAAAATTGTTGCACACATATAAATATAATCTTAACCATAGTTTATAACTACAATTATTGTATTTTTTTTAAGTTTTTGGTAG
Source organism: Gerris lacustris (assembly GCA_951217055.1). Taxonomy (NCBI): domain Eukaryota; kingdom Metazoa; phylum Arthropoda; class Insecta; order Hemiptera; family Gerridae; genus Gerris; species Gerris lacustris. Next base: position 45,436,959 of record OX578276.1, read on the forward strand.
TATTTATACTACGGAAAGTTTAAATTTTAATTTAAATAGAATTATAATTATACTATCTCCCGTTGTTAATAATAATTATAATTTGATTTAAATTACAATTATTGTATCATAAATAATTAATAAATATATGCAGTGTTTTGCATTATTTTTATAAATATCATTCAATACATTATAATATTTATAAATTTTAATATCTAACAATTTAATAATAATTATCCGTATAACTGAGAGGTAAACCTGTACTACAAAACTCAATTTGCTTATAATTATTTTCTCAATGATTAGAATGTTCACTGTTCACTGGATACTCTACTATAGATATATATTTTAGATTTTTTAATAACAATCTCTTTCAGTTTTATTTACAATAAAATAATTATATGCATAAATAATAATGTATATTACTTGAAATAAATAAATTAACTACTGTTTTATTTTTATTTTTTTTAGAAAATAAATATAATCATTTCCGTTTGTTCTCTTATAATTAAATTTCATTTTATTTTTAATTGAATTTTTTGTTATCTAAAACATACAATTTAAAAAAAGGAGGAAACTGATGGAATGAAAAAATAAATAAATAAAAAATAAAATAAATAAAAAATATATATCTTCTCGTTAAACCATGGCTTTTTAAATAAAACAAAATATGTAGAAATAAAATTTCAAAACACAATGTTTTGTAGTGTTTATTAATTTTCTCAAACATCAAAACCAGCAGATTTTCCAAATGAATTTAATTAAAGTACGAGATGAAGTGTTCTAAATATAAAGGGTGATTTGATTTGTGGAATTTTCAGCTTTTGTAATAGAATGAATTGGGAATTTATTCGAAACCTGTATTTTAAATCCTTGATTGATTTTCGACCTACTATATATTTAACCTTTTTAAATATTACAATACTGTGTGTTTTAAATTACCCGGTTTTTTAAATTTTCACAATATCAAAAGGGTTCTGTAAATTACTATTTTGAAAAGTAAAATGTTGATTAAATTATAATAATTTTAGAATCAGAAGTCTTTTTTTAACAAGCTGTAAATTGAATCAACTTTCACAATAAAAGTTTTTTAAGATTTTGATTAAGAAGGTTTTGTTGAGAATTTGACCTATAGTGTTAAACCTTAGCTGTTACCTTTTTGTTATTTTATTTTTTATTTTTATTAACTGATTCTTCTAAGAATTTGCCAAATGTAATAAAATACTGGTTTAAGTTATATACTTTTTTTGTCTGTCTGTCTGTTTACCTGAGCATCACTTGAGAAAGGCTCGACCGCTTTCAATTAAATTTGGTGATTAGGTAGATCGTTTTTCTGCGTCTAATATAGGCTACAGTAGTTTTTGATCGATGTTTCCAAAATATCGTTTTTACGAGCTTATATTGTTTGAAAGATACAAATATTGGAATGTACATCCAACCCATTTCCTGACAATAAAATAATCTGTCATAATAATTCCATTCATTGATAATGTCATTAATTTTTACAAAATCGTTTGTATAGCCGATTGAAAACGAATTCGGAATAAAGGAACAACAACGACGACCACTGACAGCTGCGTGTGGTTAAATTATATTACAAGATTTTTAGTCTAAGACTCAAAAGTATAATATATATATAAAAGTATAATATATATATATATATATATATATATATATATATATATATATATATATATATATATATATATATATTAAATTAAACATATATATATAAAAAAAATACTAAATATAAGAAAAATTATTTAATAGCCACAGAACTAGGAGCGATCACATTATATGCGTATGCCGTTAAAGAAATGACCCTGGGCGCCATCTAAAATCTTGAAGGCAGATTGTAGAAATATTTTCTATCGAGTACCTAGATGATAAAAAGGAACCTTAGCGCAAAATTTTAGCTCTTTAGATATTCCCGTTCTAGAGATACTGTGATGAATGCATCAGTTATAGTGATTCCTCACCAACTAATAAACAAATGAATGTGTAGGAACTATTAAATGTTTAGTGTGAAATATTATAGAAAAAAATTATATTTTTAAGTATACATATGACATATGACATATAAAGCCAGTTTCAGATTTTTTTGTAATAAAGAAATGTGTATAAATTAGATTTATAATTATGATTGATAATAGACAATTTTCGACTCTTATGAAACAACGATTATGGGGGATTTGAATTGCTTTATAACTTTTAGAGTTATTATCAATATCCTGTCTAAGCATCAAGGTTTTTTTAACCGTTATCAAATAATTTGTCACTCACAAATTTAAATGCTTACACAACAAATAAATTATGTTTCCTTTCTTGTACCTTTTCCTCTCTGTCTTTTTACTTTCTCACAAGCATAGTTTCTATAAAGAGAAAATATTGATATTGCTTGAAAAATTTACACTGTGCAGGCGCTAGGGCCTAAATTGCTGAACCAATATTAATGAAAGTTGACTTATATATTTAGAAAAATCTACCCATAGACAAATTTGAGAAGTCCTGTGTGGCAATAAAACTATTTTTTGAGAAATTCTGTAGTGATTTGATTATGAACTTCATTAGAGCACATTTTCTTTGGTTATTATTATACTTTTTCTCTTTCTTTGTTTATGCTTGTTATAAAATCTTTGTAGTTTTCATTAACCATTCATGTGGTTTAAAACATTTTCTTGGATGCAGTAAAATTTTAATAATATATGTATTTATATACGCATTTTTATATTATTTATATTGGCAATGTTGATGACTATTTAATATTTTGTTAGGGACGTCACTGATAAAAGTGATGTTTTAAAACTTTCGCCTTCTTTTTGTTAGGAATATTAACTTTGCTTTATGTTAAGACTTTCTTCATCTTTAGATCAAATTATGTTAGCTACATTTCAATAAAATAAATATATTAATATATTGTAATTCAATCTGCTACTAGACTCCATTACAATATATTAAATGAATACATATAATACAGAATATATTAATTGCAATACATAAGATGAATCTAATTTATTGTAATAAAGAACTCTGCATTATCCAAACTTTATTGACGTCATTAGATAATAAACAAAATTGTAATAATGAAATTTCTTGTAAAGACTAACCCCTTATATTCAAATTGGCTTAGCCCTAACACTAAATCTTGATAACTGAGGTAAAGCGGTAAAAACTGTCTTTCCACAATATCTTTAATAAGTTGAAATCGTATTTCAACATCAAGTTGTCATCATCAAGAGAGAAGAGATGAAGTCAGGCAGAACTTGGAGTTGGATAAGGAGTAAGTTTACAACTATGTTCAATCTGAAATCACTTTGTCGCTGATGACAAATAACGACCAACTGTGGTTGAATCTGAATTTGCTTTAATAATACCTATTGTGGAGATACAGTTTGTTATTACTTTATCTCGGCCTAGAATAACAATACTGCTCGATTCTTAAGACAAAGTTGAATAACTCAAAATTAGAAGTTTTTAGGATAAGTGTGGCAGAGATTATTAACCTGTTATATTAATATTCTTCGACAACTCTAAACACATGTTGATTTATCTAATAAATAAGTTGTTTTAGGAAGAAGAAATGATCCTAAATACATTACAAGAAAAAAAGAATTACCTACGTGCAATGTAATGAAGAAATGTTACACCTTTCTACTGAAAATAGAATGTATAGGTGCTAACTAGAAAGTCCATAGTATTATATTTAGATATAGTTTGTCTCCAGACTCTTACAAGACCAAAAAGGTACTCTAGCATCGACAGTTATAGCTATAACTTGGATCATGTCCAATAGAGTTTCTTTACAGATTAATATTTAACACTCTTTCCGAACTAAAACTGTTTAAAAATAATTACCGTGATTACTTTTTTACATACTTTTATTATTAACTTTGCTAACCACATAGTTCTTCGTATTTTTATCCATTGTCTTGGATAAGTTGTTTGTTGCAGTTCTTCTTAAAACTAGCAATAATGAATGCAAGAATAAATTATTATTTATTATTCAGATAATAACTGTTAATTATCTCTTTTCAATTAACTTTTTTTTACAAGCGAAAAATAAAAAATCAATTTAAATACAGTGCTTTTAATAAGGAGAACAGAAAATTCAGTCTATTTTTATTTACTTACAGATTTATTATTCTATTTTTCCCCTTATAATTCATAAACTTGTAATGAGGCGCATAAATAACTAGCGTAGAAAATTTGCATTTTGCTCTTTTAACGTCTATATTTTATTTACCATATGGCAATCAGGCGACGCTTTTTGGGCAAATACGTGCATATTCCTAATCAACCACAAAAAGAGCTTTAAAATTATTTGCAATATGATTCAATCATCCTCATTTTTGGTCATATATTTGTTTTCAAAATGGTATCAAAAAAAAATAAAAAAAATAGTGCACCAATTAGTATAGCACATAGCTTCCTCTCGTCCTACTTCGTATACTTTAATGATGTTATGCTTGTTCGAACTATTTGTTCACAAATTTATTTAATTTTCCCCGTTTTGCTTTTGAGCTTACCGGAGGCAACGGAAGCTATGTGATCGTTTAAAGAACGAACATTCTATATGTTTCCGATTTTAAAAATTCCAAGAGAATTTTTCACAAGTAGAGAATTCAAGGAACATCTGAGCCAAATTTCAAATATCAAACAATGAGATTGGTCCCGACTGCGTAACAAACAATTTTACAAACAGACAAACGTAATGCAAAACGGTCGAGTTATTAATGATAACCATCTAGAGAGATCTTAAACCTGTGAAAGGACAAATCGTTGTACAACGGATCTAACCAACACCGAATCTAAACCGTGCCATCGATATGCCCCCGTGTAGGGGACGGTAAGAGAAGAAAAATGAGTACAATTAAAGAAAAATTAAACCGATACCTAGATCACAAGTGTAAACAAACCTGGTTGTCACACGTCAATTAATTTATTTCTTTGTTCACTTTTCCTGTTTCGCTGTCATTCAATGTTTATCTCTTAATAAAAAAAATCACAAATTTGAAACCCGTCAAAATGAAGATTGTATAAATATGGTACATGTCAAAACAAATAAAATAACTTGCGGATTTTTTCCGAACTAACTTTCTATGCAGCAAAATTTGCTGAAAACCAATTAAATTCTGCTGAAAGATGGCTAAAAGTATTAAAATAATGCATTGTCATCGTTTTCTGAGAAGAAAACGATTGCAAGATTTGTACCGGACAAACAAACAAGAAAGCAAGCTAATAAAAACGTTGTAAAAAACAACACATTGTTTAGACTTGATGTTAAAACATAAAAATATATCTCAAATTTTTTTTGACATCGCAATACTTATTTATTTATAAATTCTACGTATAGAGAAAGTAAAAACGGCCCCAAGGATTATATTATGATTTCTTTAAATTTACTTTTGCCCGGATATCCAGTTTTGATATAGATAATCCGAAAAAATAAAACTAAATAATATTTGTTAAACCTATGTTGATAACAAAACCTATTGTGGTAATAAGGTAGTTCCCCAGGTAACAGCATAGATATATGTAAAAACATTAGGGCTACAAATATGTGCTAAACGCAAAACATTCACCTTAATTGGGTTGTAACAGTATTATACAATATTTCCATTTACGTTAAATTTTAAAAAGCATGTAACGTTAATATGCATATTAAACTACCCTCTTTCACCCTAATTGTAATGGATAAAAATGCAATCAATATAAATGTACATCACTAATCTTTTTATAAACAATTAAATTTACTTCAATTTCAAAATTTATATTTAATTCACTTGGCATTATATGTTCTAGTCATTTTAAAAATTGCTTCTTTACACTCTGTGCACGCATATTGATTGCTATTTTACCCAGTGCAACATAATTTTTAAGCACATTTGCAAGCAGAAGGATTTTCTTTTGGGGATTTCAAAAGGAAATTCCCTGTGCTTAAGAGTTGCTTCTACTCCAAAAGGAATTTTCCTGTACCCTCGCGGAAAACCTGCTGGTAGGAGGTTTCCGCTCTGATGGGAAGGCTTAAATGTCTTGTGAGACTTTTGTGCCTTCACATCAGAGCGGAAACCTCCTACCAGCAGGTTTTCCGCGAGGGTACAGGGAAATTCCTTTTGGAGTAGTAGCAACTCTTAAGTACAGGGTACAAGCAACACTACATAGAGTTACAACAACTCTTAAGTTTAGAGTACGAACAACACTACATAGAGTAGCGACAACTCTTAAGTACAGAGTACGGGCAACGCTATTGGGGTGATGGCAACACCAGAGCAAGGGTTAACATGACCATTACGTAGAATAGGTACAACACCAATTAGAGTATAATTAACACTAGTATAGTTTGGTCACAAGCATAGTAAAATGTGAAACAACACCAGTTCACGGTTCAATTTAACACTAATAGTGTTGGAGCGACCTTCCTCGCTTATTTTAAAGGTGTCACGATAATGCTACTGTAATTGAATTAGCACTAAACAGTGCATTTAAGACAACCCTACTAGTGTTAAAGTTACACTAAGCGGTTAATTCAACTCTATCTGAGGCCTTCCATATAGCCCCAACACTAGCAATGCCAGAGTTGGAAGAACATTAGTGAGTTACGTTAACACTATTAGTGTTCCCGATTTAGAGTAAATTTTACTTTAACGCTGATTTCGCAACCCTTATAGTGTTACATTTACCCTAAAATCGCTAGTGTTGCCATTAGTGTTGAAAATGGTAATGTCGACTTAACTCTTATATCATTGTGTCTACACTCCAAAATTTTAACACTGGGTAAGCGTTACAGCTATTCTATTAGGTTTGTTCCTGAGCCAACACTTATTGCGGGTTGGGGGATGCCATTTTAGAATTATCAATACTCTACTTTTTTCTCCGTGTGTGTTTTATTTTAACTTGCAGAATAAAGATTTTATGCAGTGTAACCGTGTATATTATGATGTTCGTGGATATCTGTATGTATTTTATATGCTTATGATGTTCGTGGATATCTGTATGTATTTTATATGCGTTAGTCCAAAAAATATTTAATAATAAAGTAGTCCTTCAACCCGACGAGGAAGACGGAAAATATGTATTAACCCTTTAATTAATTACATTCCATATTAAATTAAAATTTACAAGAGAGGGGCATGACCACACAGGGGCTAATTACATGGGCGCAATCCATCGCCCAATTAAGGTAAACTTTAATTTAAAACCCCTCTTCAAGGGTAACCTTAGCTAAAACAGGAAATTTTCATATATATTAATTACGATATTTAATATTTATCAAGTTTTTCTTAATTAGAATACCTCTGTGTATTTTTGGAATTATGAATATTATATTTAAATTTATTTATCACATATATAAATTAAAAGCTTTAATACTAATAAAAATAATTACGGATACAAATTTTAAATTATATACTTATTTATTTAAAATATTAAAACTATTTTTTGGTTAGTTGTAAATTAATATAATTTGTAATAATTTTCGTAATATTTAATTTTGTGCCTATTAATTGAAATCATTTAGTTCACTAAATGAAGAACTATATTAGTTTAAAATATTGGGACTATTCATGGGTTGACAATAAATTTTCAATTACATTTATGTTGAGATTTCTAATGGATTTATACTTTTGTGAAGCCGAAAGTACTACAACAATTTCGATTAAATTTAGTATTCATGTTCAGATAATTCATATCCCGAGGCAAAATTGAGAAATAAATTTTGAGGACGCCAAATGACAATAAATTTGGATAAAATGTTTAATAATATGTACATTTAACTAACTTTGTTGTGTTTTAGGCTTGTACATAGCTTATTTTTTTATAATTGTATCTTTAACCATTTCTAATAATTTATTTGTGAGGTAGTTTAAAAGTCATTTTATTCCTGTAAAATAGTTTGATACTAGCTGGTCCCGTGGCCGCCGCAAGCGGCGGCCAGCGGAACTCAGCCAGCTGTTGGCGCTGGTATAGTGTTGGCGCCGGTAAAGTGTTGGCGCCGGTATAGTGTTGGCGCCGGTATAGTGTTGGCGCCGGTAGTGTTGGCGCCGGTATAGTGTTGGCGCCGGTATAGTGTTGGCGCTGGTATAGTGTTGGCGCCCGTATAGTGTTGGCGCCCGTATAGTGTTGGCGCCGGTATAGTGTTGGCGCCCGTATAGAGTTGGCGCTTGACAGGTTGGGTTTAGTGAAAATCGAAAGTATCCTGATCGGGTCGATATATATATCATTTTAAAGGTTTTGGCAAGGCGATCAAGAAGAACTATAGTTTTACCCGGATAAAGCCATTTGGGGAAATTTTAAAGGCTGAAAACGGGTGAAAGTCGGGTTTTTAGTGCGTAATTCAATTTCAATCTCTCGTAGTGGGCGTACTTTAGGTCCGACCGCCTCGTGCTATATATGGGCTTAAAGATCTATTTGCGGGCTACAAAAAAGGCCTGTAGCGTTTTTCTCCACGGGATACAGGGAAAAAGTTGAGCGACTTCGAACCTCGAAAAAGTGGGGAGTTATTAATTTTTGACTGAACCCCAAATTATTCAACTATTTTTTCCCAAAAACGTTTTAGCTTTAGAACCCTAATTTTTTGCATAGCGTCATTTGTTAAGGATTTCTACACGACAAAAAATCGAGAACCCTGTAGGTGCTCCCAAAACAATTTTAAGTACAAATAAAAATTTCAAAAATATGGGGGGGGCCCCAACATTTTTTTTTTCGGAAAAATCTTTCATAATCCTTGTAGTAGTGTCGGGTATAAACAACGGGTGTATACCGATTTTGGTGAAGATCGGACCATATAAAAATTAAAGGTTCAAAATTTCCCAGATTTTCCAGTTCTCGATTTCGGGGAAATTTTTTGTCGACAACCCCATACGTGTTATACATGGTTGGAAAGCTATTTTTTTTTCATTGGGGTTTCCTGTGAACTTTTTTCTCCACGACCAATATTTTCTGAGATAATGGCGATCAAAGTTTTAACCTTTTTGGCGGGAAACCATGTTTTTCGGGCTTTTCTCGGAAAACATCGGTCGGGGAGAAAAAAGTGAATGAGCATGTCCCATATTTAAAAAAAATTAGCTTTCCAACCATGTATAACACATGTGGGGTTGTCGAACAAAAAAAGAATTTTTTTTTTTTACTAAAAAAAAGCTAGGCTTAGGACCTGTGATTATTTTAGTGAAAATCGAAAGTCGCCCGATCGGATCGACATATATATCATTTTAAAGGATTCGGCAAGGCGATAATGAAAAACTATCGATTTCCGGGAAAAAGCCATTTGGGGAAATTTTAGAGGCTAAGAACGGGTGAAAATTGGGTTTTTAGTACATAATTCAATTTCAATCTCTCGTAGTGGGCGTACAATAAGTCCTACCGCCTCGTGTCATATATGGGCTTAAAGGTCTATTTGCGGGCTACAAAAAAGACCAATAGAGTTTTTCTCCACGGGATACAGGGAAAAAGTTGAGCGACTTCGAACCTCGAAAAAGTGGGGAGTTATTAATTTTTGACTGAACCCCAAATTATTCAACTATTTTTTCCCAAAAACGTTTTAGCTTTAGAACCCTAATTTTTTGCATAGCGTCATTTATTACGGCTTTCTACACGTAAAAAATTTAAGAACCCCGTAAATGCGTTCAAACAAATTTTATGGGCATATACAAATTTCAAAATTATGTGGGGGACCCCGAAATTTTTTTTTTTCCGGACAATTCTTTCCTAATCCTTTTTGTGGTGTCAAACAACGGGTGCATACCAAATTTGGGGAAATTCGGAGCACCTTGCAAAAATTTGTCGAAATTTCCCAGATTTTGCCGTTCTCGATTTGGGGAAATTTTTTGGTCGACGACCCCATACGTGTTATATATGGTTGGAAAGATTTTTTTTTTTCACTGGGGGTCATACTCACAACATTTTTTTTCCTTGACCAATATTTTCCGAGATAATGGCGTCCAAAGATTGAGTGAAATTTGGGATTTCGATGTTTTTTGGGCTTTTCTTGGAAAATATTGATCGGGAAGAAAAAAGTTCAGGAGTGTCTCCCCTATTAAAAAAAATTAGCTTTCCAACCATGTGAAAAACATGTGGGGTCATCGACCAAAAAAAAAAATTATTTTTTATTCCTCAAAAAAATCCAGCCTACTTACCTGTGATTATTTTAGTGAAAATCGAAAGTCGCCCGATCGGGTCGATATATATATCATTTTAAATGTTTTGGCAAGACGATCAAGAAAAACTATCGCTTTTCCGGGAAAAAGCCATTTGGGGAAATTTTAGAGGCTAAGAACGGGTGAAAATTGGGTTTTTAGTACGTAATTCAATTTCAATTTCTCGTAGTGGGCGTACTATAAGTCCGACCGCCTCGTGTCATATATAGGCTTAAAGGTCTAATGGCGGGCTACAAAAAAGGCCCGTAGCGTTTTTCTCCACGGGATACAGGGAAAAAGTTGAGCCACTTCGAACCTCGAAAAAATGGGGATTTATTAATTTTAGACTGACCCCAAATTATTCAACATTTTTTTCCTCAAAAAGCTTTAGCCTTAGAACCCTAATTTTTTTGTATAGCATCATACATTACGGCTTCCTATATGTAAAAAATTTAAGAACCCCGTAAATGCGTCTAAACAAATTTTATGGGCATATAAAATTTCAAAATTATGGGGGGGGGCCGGAAATTTTTTTTTTCTGGACAATTCTTTCATAATCCTTTTTGTGGTGTCAAACAACGGGTGCATACCAAATTTGGGGAAATTCAGAGCACCTTGCAAAAATTTATCGAAATTTCCCAGATTTTGCCGTTCTCGATTTGGGGAAATTTTTTGGTCGACGACTCCATACGTGTTATATATGGTTGGAAAGATTTTTTTTTTTCACTGGGGGTCATACTCACAACATTTTTTTTCCCTGACCAATATTTTCCGAGATAATGGCGTCCAAAGATTGAGTGAAATTTGGGAATTTCTATGTTTTTTAGGCTTTTCTCGGAAAATATTGATCGGGAAGAAAAAAGTTCAAGAGTGTCTTCCCTATTAAAAAAAATTAGCTTTCCAACAATGTATAAAACATGTGGGGTCGTCGACCAAAAAAAGAATTTTTTTTTTTACTAAAAAAAAGCTAGGCTAAGGACCTGTGATTATTTTAGTGAAAATCGAAAGTCGCCCGATCGGATCGACATATATATAATTTTAAAGGATTCGGCAAGGCGATAAAGAAAAACTATCGCTTTTCCGGGAAAAAGCCATTTGGGGAAATTTTAGAGGCTAAGAACGGGTGAAAATTGGGTTTTTAGTACATAATTCAATTTCAATCTCTCGTAGTGGGCGTACTATAAGTCCGACCGCCTTGTATCATACATGGGCTTAAAGGCCTACTTGCGGGCTACAAAAAAGGTAAACAGAGTTTTTCTCCACGGGATACAGGGAAAACGCTATGCCGATTTATAGAATTTCGAAAAGCCCTTAAACAGTTATTCGGGCCCCCCCACTGCGTCCGGGCACCGGTGAAAATAAAATCGAAAAAGATTTCGGTCAACCACTGTGAATTAAAGACACCCAACGAAAATCAACCCGATATTCACATTATAGAGGGAGCTACGGCCGTTTAAAGTCGAAAAAAGCGGTTTAAATAGAAGGGTCGAAAAATACGAAATTTTCGAAACTTTGAGTCGTTTTTTTCTCGAAAACTATAAGTCGTAGGGACCTGATTTTTTGTATAGCGTTATTTATCACATATGTCTACACGTAAACAAATCAAGGACCCTATAAAATAAATAGGGAAAATTTTATGGGCAGACGAAAATTTCAAAAATTCGGGGGGGGCCCGGAAATCGAAATTTCAAAAAACGAAGGGCTCGGTCAGAATGGCAATCAGGCGACGCTTTTTGGGCAAATACGTGCATATTCCTAATCAACCACAAAAAGAGCTTTAAAATTATTTGCAATATGATTCAATCATCCTCATTTTTGGTCATATATTTGTTTTCAAAATGGTATCAAAAAAAAATAAAAAAAATAGTGCACCAATTAGTATAGCACATAGCTTCCTCTCGTCCTACTTCGTATACTTTAATGATGTTATGCTTGTTCGAACTATTTGTTCACAAATTTATTTAATTTTCCCCGTTTTGCTTTTGAGCTTACCGGAGGCAACGGAAGCTATGTGATCGTTTAAAGAACGAACATTCTATATGTTTCCGATTTTAAAAATTCCAAGAGAATTTTTCACAAGTAGAGAATTCAAGGAACATCTGAGCCAAATTTCAAATATCAAACAATGAGATTGGTCCCGACTGCGTAACAAACAATTTTACAAACAGACAAACGTAATGCAAAACGGTCGAGTTATTAATGATAACCATCTAGAGAGATCTTAAACCTGTGAAAGGACAAATCGTTGTACAACGGATCTAACCAACACCGAATCTAAACCGTGCCATCGATATGCCCCCGTGTAGGGGACGGTAAGAGAAGAAAAATGAGTACAATTAAAGAAAAATTAAACCGATACCTAGATCACAAGTGTAAACAAACCTGGTTGTCACACGTCAATTAATTTATTTCTTTGTTCACTTTTCCTGTTTCGCTGTCATTCAATGTTTATCTCTTAATAAAAAAAATCACAAATTTGAAACCCGTCAAAATGAAGATTGTATAAATATGGTACATGTCAAAACAAATAAAATAACTTGCGGATTTTTTCCGAACTAACTTTCTATGCAGCAAAATTTGCTGAAAACCAATTAAATTCTGCTGAAAGATGGCTAAAAGTATTAAAATAATGCATTGTCATCGTTTTCTGAGAAGAAAACGATTGCAAGATTTGTACCGGACAAACAAACAAGAAAGCAAGCTAATAAAAACGTTGTAAAAAACAACACATTGTTTAGACTTGATGTTAAAACATAAAAATATATCTCAAATTTTTTTTGACATCGCAATACTTATTTATTTATAAATTCTACGTATAGAGAAAGTAAAAACGGCCCCAAGGATTATATTATGATTTCTTTAAATTTACTTTTGCCCGGATATCCAGTTTTGATATAGATAATCCGAAAAAATAAAACTAAATAATATTTGTTAAACCTATGTTGATAACAAAACCTATTGTGGTAATAAGGTAGTTCCCCAGGTAACAGCATAGATATATGTAAAAACATTAGGGCTACAAATATGTGCTAAACGCAAAACATTCACCTTAATTGGGTTGTAACAGTATTATACAATATTTCCATTTACGTTAAATTTTAAAAAGCATGTAACGTTAATATGCATATTAAACTACCCTCTTTCACCCTAATTGTAATGGATAAAAATGCAATCAATATAAATGTACATCACTAATCTTTTTATAAACAATTAAATTTACTTCAATTTCAAAATTTATATTTAATTCACTTGGCATTATATGTTCTAGTCATTTTAAAAATTGCTTCTTTACACTCTGTGCACGCATATTGATTGCTATTTTACCCAGTGCAACATAATTTTTAAGCACATTTGCAAGCAGAAGGATTTTCTTTTGGGGATTTCAAAAGGAAATTCCCTGTGCTTAAGAGTTGCTTCTACTCCAAAAGGAATTTTCCTGTACCCTCGCGGAAAACCTGCTGGTAGGAGGTTTCCGCTCTGATGGGAAGGCTTAAATGTCTTGTGAGACTTTTGTGCCTTCACATCAGAGCGGAAACCTCCTACCAGCAGGTTTTCCGCGAGGGTACAGGGAAATTCCTTTTGGAGTAGTAGCAACTCTTAAGTACAGGGTACAAGCAACACTACATAGAGTTACAACAACTCTTAAGTTTAGAGTACGAACAACACTACATAGAGTAGCGACAACTCTTAAGTACAGAGTACGGGCAACGCTATTGGGGTGATGGCAACACCAGAGCAAGGGTTAACATGACCATTACGTAGAATAGGTACAACACCAATTAGAGTATAATTAACACTAGTATAGTTTGGTCACAAGCATAGTAAAATGTGAAACAACACCAGTTCACGGTTCAATTTAACACTAATAGTGTTGGAGCGACCTTCCTCGCTTATTTTAAAGGTGTCACGATAATGCTACTGTAATTGAATTAGCACTAAACAGTGCATTTAAGACAACCCTACTAGTGTTAAAGTTACACTAAGCGGTTAATTCAACTCTATCTGAGGCCTTCCATATAGCCCCAACACTAGCAATGCCAGAGTTGGAAGAACATTAGTGAGTTACGTTAACACTATTAGTGTTCCCGATTTAGAGTAAATTTTACTTTAACGCTGATTTCGCAACCCTTATAGTGTTACATTTACCCTAAAATCGCTAGTGTTGCCATTAGTGTTGAAAATGGTAATGTCGACTTAACTCTTATATCATTGTGTCTACACTCCAAAATTTTAACACTGGGTAAGCGTTACAGCTATTCTATTAGGTTTGTTCCTGAGCCAACACTTATTGCGGGTTGGGGGATGCCATTTTAGAATTATCAATACTCTACTTTTTTCTCCGTGTGTGTTTTATTTTAACTTGCAGAATAAAGATTTTATGCAGTGTAACCGTGTATATTATGATGTTCGTGGATATCTGTATGTATTTTATATGCTTATGATGTTCGTGGATATCTGTATGTATTTTATATGCGTTAGTCCAAAAAATATTTAATAATAAAGTAGTCCTTCAACCCGACGAGGAAGACGGAAAATATGTATTAACCCTTTAATTAATTACATTCCATATTAAATTAAAATTTACAAGAGAGGGGCATGACCACACAGGGGCTAATTACATGGGCGCAATCCATCGCCCAATTAAGGTAAACTTTAATTTAAAACCCCTCTTCAAGGGTAACCTTAGCTAAAACAGGAAATTTTCATATATATTAATTACGATATTTAATATTTATCAAGTTTTTCTTAATTAGAATACCTCTGTGTATTTTTGGAATTATGAATATTATATTTAAATTTATTTATCACATATATAAATTAAAAGCTTTAATACTAATAAAAATAATTACGGATACAAATTTTAAATTATATACTTATTTATTTAAAATATTAAAACTATTTTTTGGTTAGTTGTAAATTAATATAATTTGTAATAATTTTCGTAATATTTAATTTTGTGCCTATTAATTGAAATCATTTAGTTCACTAAATGAAGAACTATATTAGTTTAAAATATTGGGACTATTCATGGGTTGACAATAAATTTTCAATTACATTTATGTTGAGATTTCTAATGGATTTATACTTTTGTGAAGCCGAAAGTACTACAACAATTTCGATTAAATTTAGTATTCATGTTCAGATAATTCATATCCCGAGGCAAAATTGAGAAATAAATTTTGAGGACGCCAAATGACAATAAATTTGGATAAAATGTTTAATAATATGTACATTTAACTAACTTTGTTGTGTTTTAGGCTTGTACATAGCTTATTTTTTTATAATTGTATCTTTAACCATTTCTAATAATTTATTTGTGAGGTAGTTTAAAAGTCATTTTATTCCTGTAAAATAGTTTGATACTAGCTGGTCCCGTGGCCGCCGCAAGCGGCGGCCAGCGGAACTCAGCCAGCTGTTGGCGCTGGTATAGTGTTGGCGCCGGTAAAGTGTTGGCGCCGGTATAGTGTTGGCGCCGGTATAGTGTTGGCGCCGGTAGTGTTGGCGCCGGTATAGTGTTGGCGCCGGTATAGTGTTGGCGCTGGTATAGTGTTGGCGCCCGTATAGTGTTGGCGCCCGTATAGTGTTGGCGCCGGTATAGTGTTGGCGCCCGTATAGAGTTGGCGCTTGACAGGTTGGGTTTAGTGAAAATCGAAAGTATCCTGATCGGGTCGATATATATATCATTTTAAAGGTTTTGGCAAGGCGATCAAGAAGAACTATAGTTTTACCCGGATAAAGCCATTTGGGGAAATTTTAAAGGCTGAAAACGGGTGAAAGTCGGGTTTTTAGTGCGTAATTCAATTTCAATCTCTCGTAGTGGGCGTACTTTAGGTCCGACCGCCTCGTGCTATATATGGGCTTAAAGATCTATTTGCGGGCTACAAAAAAGGCCTGTAGCGTTTTTCTCCACGGGATACAGGGAAAAAGTTGAGCGACTTCGAACCTCGAAAAAGTGGGGAGTTATTAATTTTTGACTGAACCCCAAATTATTCAACTATTTTTTCCCAAAAACGTTTTAGCTTTAGAACCCTAATTTTTTGCATAGCGTCATTTGTTAAGGATTTCTACACGACAAAAAATCGAGAACCCTGTAGGTGCTCCCAAAACAATTTTAAGTACAAATAAAAATTTCAAAAATATGGGGGGGGCCCCAACATTTTTTTTTTCGGAAAAATCTTTCATAATCCTTGTAGTAGTGTCGGGTATAAACAACGGGTGTATACCGATTTTGGTGAAGATCGGACCATATAAAAATTAAAGGTTCAAAATTTCCCAGATTTTCCAGTTCTCGATTTCGGGGAAATTTTTTGTCGACAACCCCATACGTGTTATACATGGTTGGAAAGCTATTTTTTTTTCATTGGGGTTTCCTGTGAACTTTTTTCTCCACGACCAATATTTTCTGAGATAATGGCGATCAAAGTTTTAACCTTTTTGGCGGGAAACCATGTTTTTCGGGCTTTTCTCGGAAAACATCGGTCGGGGAGAAAAAAGTGAATGAGCATGTCCCATATTTAAAAAAAATTAGCTTTCCAACCATGTATAACACATGTGGGGTTGTCGAACAAAAAAAGAATTTTTTTTTTTTACTAAAAAAAAGCTAGGCTTAGGACCTGTGATTATTTTAGTGAAAATCGAAAGTCGCCCGATCGGATCGACATATATATCATTTTAAAGGATTCGGCAAGGCGATAATGAAAAACTATCGATTTCCGGGAAAAAGCCATTTGGGGAAATTTTAGAGGCTAAGAACGGGTGAAAATTGGGTTTTTAGTACATAATTCAATTTCAATCTCTCGTAGTGGGCGTACAATAAGTCCTACCGCCTCGTGTCATATATGGGCTTAAAGGTCTATTTGCGGGCTACAAAAAAGACCAATAGAGTTTTTCTCCACGGGATACAGGGAAAAAGTTGAGCGACTTCGAACCTCGAAAAAGTGGGGAGTTATTAATTTTTGACTGAACCCCAAATTATTCAACTATTTTTTCCCAAAAACGTTTTAGCTTTAGAACCCTAATTTTTTGCATAGCGTCATTTATTACGGCTTTCTACACGTAAAAAATTTAAGAACCCCGTAAATGCGTTCAAACAAATTTTATGGGCATATACAAATTTCAAAATTATGTGGGGGACCCCGAAATTTTTTTTTTTCCGGACAATTCTTTCCTAATCCTTTTTGTGGTGTCAAACAACGGGTGCATACCAAATTTGGGGAAATTCGGAGCACCTTGCAAAAATTTGTCGAAATTTCCCAGATTTTGCCGTTCTCGATTTGGGGAAATTTTTTGGTCGACGACCCCATACGTGTTATATATGGTTGGAAAGATTTTTTTTTTTCACTGGGGGTCATACTCACAACATTTTTTTTCCTTGACCAATATTTTCCGAGATAATGGCGTCCAAAGATTGAGTGAAATTTGGGATTTCGATGTTTTTTGGGCTTTTCTTGGAAAATATTGATCGGGAAGAAAAAAGTTCAGGAGTGTCTCCCCTATTAAAAAAAATTAGCTTTCCAACCATGTGAAAAACATGTGGGGTCATCGACCAAAAAAAAAAATTATTTTTTATTCCTCAAAAAAATCCAGCCTACTTACCTGTGATTATTTTAGTGAAAATCGAAAGTCGCCCGATCGGGTCGATATATATATCATTTTAAATGTTTTGGCAAGACGATCAAGAAAAACTATCGCTTTTCCGGGAAAAAGCCATTTGGGGAAATTTTAGAGGCTAAGAACGGGTGAAAATTGGGTTTTTAGTACGTAATTCAATTTCAATTTCTCGTAGTGGGCGTACTATAAGTCCGACCGCCTCGTGTCATATATAGGCTTAAAGGTCTAATGGCGGGCTACAAAAAAGGCCCGTAGCGTTTTTCTCCACGGGATACAGGGAAAAAGTTGAGCCACTTCGAACCTCGAAAAAATGGGGATTTATTAATTTTAGACTGACCCCAAATTATTCAACATTTTTTTCCTCAAAAAGCTTTAGCCTTAGAACCCTAATTTTTTTGTATAGCATCATACATTACGGCTTCCTATATGTAAAAAATTTAAGAACCCCGTAAATGCGTCTAAACAAATTTTATGGGCATATAAAATTTCAAAATTATGGGGGGGGGCCGGAAATTTTTTTTTTCTGGACAATTCTTTCATAATCCTTTTTGTGGTGTCAAACAACGGGTGCATACCAAATTTGGGGAAATTCAGAGCACCTTGCAAAAATTTATCGAAATTTCCCAGATTTTGCCGTTCTCGATTTGGGGAAATTTTTTGGTCGACGACTCCATACGTGTTATATATGGTTGGAAAGATTTTTTTTTTTCACTGGGGGTCATACTCACAACATTTTTTTTCCCTGACCAATATTTTCCGAGATAATGGCGTCCAAAGATTGAGTGAAATTTGGGAATTTCTATGTTTTTTAGGCTTTTCTCGGAAAATATTGATCGGGAAGAAAAAAGTTCAAGAGTGTCTTCCCTATTAAAAAAAATTAGCTTTCCAACAATGTATAAAACATGTGGGGTCGTCGACCAAAAAAAGAATTTTTTTTTTTACTAAAAAAAAGCTAGGCTAAGGACCTGTGATTATTTTAGTGAAAATCGAAAGTCGCCCGATCGGATCGACATATATATAATTTTAAAGGATTCGGCAAGGCGATAAAGAAAAACTATCGCTTTTCCGGGAAAAAGCCATTTGGGGAAATTTTAGAGGCTAAGAACGGGTGAAAATTGGGTTTTTAGTACATAATTCAATTTCAATCTCTCGTAGTGGGCGTACTATAAGTCCGACCGCCTTGTATCATACATGGGCTTAAAGGCCTACTTGCGGGCTACAAAAAAGGTAAACAGAGTTTTTCTCCACGGGATACAGGGAAAACGCTATGCCGATTTATAGAATTTCGAAAAGCCCTTAAACAGTTATTCGGGCCCCCCCACTGCGTCCGGGCACCGGTGAAAATAAAATCGAAAAAGATTTCGGTCAACCACTGTGAATTAAAGACACCCAACGAAAATCAACCCGATATTCACATTATAGAGGGAGCTACGGCCGTTTAAAGTCGAAAAAAGCGGTTTAAATAGAAGGGTCGAAAAATACGAAATTTTCGAAACTTTGAGTCGTTTTTTTCTCGAAAACTATAAGTCGTAGGGACCTGATTTTTTGTATAGCGTTATTTATCACATATGTCTACACGTAAACAAATCAAGGACCCTATAAAATAAATAGGGAAAATTTTATGGGCAGACGAAAATTTCAAAAATTCGGGGGGGGCCCGGAAATCGAAATTTCAAAAAACGAAGGGCTCGGTCAGAAATCCGGGAGCTAACCTGAAAAGGTGCAATTGGTCCCAATTTCCCACTTTTAAAACCCTAGGAGGAGATACAACATTTACGCGCAAATTGTTTAACGAAATTTTAGCTTTTTTTCGTTTTGACCCCCTCCCTACGGCGCCCGGAAACCGGCGAAAAAAACCGAAAGAGGTTTCGTGTAGAGGACAGACGGGGTCAGACGCCCCATAAGTTTCGTTCGCCTTATCGCATTTTAAGGGGGGCTAGGGGGGCCCCAAAGTTAAAAAAAGCGGGGAACGAAATTCTGATTTTATTTTCATTTCCCCCTCCAGGAAGAGAACCGTCGGAGTTAAGAGAACAAAAAAACCGGTTCTCGTAGACAACTATGCGCCGAAACTACCCTGCGAGTCCCGTCGGGAAATTCTCAAGTTGAAGAGGGGGGTGCAGAGCTTGAAGTTCGCGGGGTCGGCCCTAAAATCACGAAAATCGGCCCGTCGGCGGTACGCGGTCCGCCCCCAGCGCCGCCCCTCGCCTCCAACCGCCCCTCGGTATTTTTTTCCTTAAACCGGCCGGCGAAACCTACCGGACGCCCTTCAAACGGTATTTCCCCGACTTTCACTCGCGGAGAAAAAAAATGACGAAATTTTTTTTTCTCGCATTTTCCGTTCTGCGGTAAAACGGGGGGAAATCCCGACGCCAAACGGAAAGTAGGGAAAATCCGCGGGGGGTATTTTTACAACCTGCGGGTACCCCCCTAAAATGTATCAGGTGGAAAAAAATTCAGCGTGCGCAGTTGCCGCGCCGCGATTTTTTAAAGAAAAACCGCGACCGCGAAAAACGGTTTTTTCCGCATAACTCGGATACGGTCGACCGCAGCGGTCCGACCCAAAGGACCTTTTTTTTAGGCCTCTAAATTTAGGAAAAAATAGTTTTTTGTTTTTTTTTTAAAGTGAACGGGGAAAAAGATACACGCGTCCGAAAAAGGCCCCGAAATCGGGTGTTTTCGAATTTTAGCGCCCCCCCCGTACGCCGGGGGGAAAAAAGTTTCCTTTAAAAGTCGTCGCCCCTAATGCGCCCCACGACGCCGCGGGGTCGGAATATTTTTTTTCGGGTGTCCGCGCCCCCTGGACCCCGCCGGGAAAACGGGCGATATCTTCGCCCGTAACCGGGAAACGGGTCACCGGAGGCGGTTTTCACGCGGTCCCCGACCGTTTCGGACCGTAACACACCCGGCCCCCGAAAACCGCTCCCCTACCTCCACCGGGGGGCCGTATAAGCTTCGGGAAATAGTATTATCAACTAGGTGAAGCATTGGTCGGGCCCAAGGGCCCGACCGTAGCTTCGCCTAGGCTTGGCAGGTGCTTATATTGTAGGGTGGTTTATTATGTCTTGTATATACGGGTGTAGTTGTTGTAAGGATTATTATAATAATTGGGGGGGGGGGGGGGAGACAGAGATTATGCTTGGGACTTGGTACTTGTACCGTGGCAGGATATAGTATAGGTGGTGGTAGTTTTATGGGGTAGGTAATTGTATAGGGGTTGGTGGTTTTGTGGGAGATGCTACTTGGGTGTTTTTACTTACGTGTTTGGGTAGAGTTAGGTTTTAGTAGAGGTGTTTTTGTTTCTTGCGGACTCGTTGAGACAAAGAGTTGTATACCCCACTCGAGTATGTGTCAGATGTTGGTTGGTGGGTTTTAACTCGGGTCAAGTCGTAATATAATAATTGATTAATTACAGTTGATTAATGTAAACACGTTCGTATAAAATTGGCATTTACAAACCCTATCGTGTGACACGTCAAATTAAAGCTCTAAAAGAGAATGATAAGTATGCATAAAGGGAAAATAATGTGGTAGTATAGTGGAGAAAATTAATATCTGAAAAAAACATTAACCTGTTAATTAATATAATTACTACTGGAAAAATAAAAGACATTTAATTTTGTAATGTAAAAAGTGTATGCATATTTTACACTATTATTCCTTAATATTACAAATATCATATGATACCATGTTTGGAGTAATTTTCTTAAAGGTTGAAACCTAAACTTTTAGTGGTAATTAATTAATTACTGTTAATTAATGTCAAAGCCTATGGGTGATGAAAACAATTTTTTGTAGAAAACCATATCGAGTGACACATCAAATTAAAGCTCTTGAAGAGTACAATACATGTATACAAATAAAAAAATTATAAAAAATAATTCAAAAGGTTACAACCTTAAATAACCTTCAAAAACATGTGTTTTCTAAATAAAAAAAAAAAATATTTATTTTTTTGCAAATTTTCTTCTCGATTATTTTTTCTGATGTCAAATTCAAGATTGAAACCTAAACTTATAGTGGTAATTAATTAATTACGGTTAATTAATGTGAAACGCCTATAGGTAATGAAAACATTTTTTTAAACAAAACCATATCGAGTGACACATCAAATTAAAGCTCTCGAAGAGTACAATACATGTATACAATTTAAAAAATGTTAAAATATATTGCAGATGGTTACAACCTTAAATAACCTTCAAAAACTTGTTTTTAATTTATTAAAAATGTTTAAAATTATGTTATTGCAAATTTTCTTCAAGATTCTTTTTTCTAATGTCAAAGAAAGGGTACATACCAATTTTCATTGAAATCGGTCCATTTTTGGGGAAAACGATTTTCAAAAGTCTCAAATTTCGACCGGAAAATTTGACCGGAATTTTCTGTCGACAACACCCCACATATTTTATATCGTTTGAAAATTTAGATTTTTCTGAGCAAAAACCCGTTGAGACGGCGTTGATACGACAAACACACCTCGAGATATGGGCGTTTGAAAAAGCCGAAATTTCTAAAAATTTGAACTTTTCTTCGATTATCTCGGAAACTAAAGGTCGTGGAAAAAGGTTTATTTCAAGTTTTTTGTTCCAAAAAAATACATTGACCACTGTGCCAAATTTCAATTCGATCGGAAAAAGTTTAATTTTTTCCAATTTTCGACCCAAGGTTTACACCCCTGAAAATTTACTGGAAAATCAAAGTTTTCTGATCCGGTCAAGATATACGTCATTTTGTAGGGCTCGAAAAGCCTATTAAGAATCGCGGTATTTTTGATTTTTAAAAAAATTCTATAACCCCCTTGGAGCCCAAAAACACGTAATTTTTCATGAAAATACACGAAATTTCAGGTTTAGGAATTTTTTACTGCCGCCATATTTGTACGACCACATAATATGTTACACCAAATGAAAGCTACACTCATGCGGTGTAGGAATATATTTTTTTCAAACCGATAAGTACTCTTAATCACCTTCCACATTCGAAAATTCTGACAAATCATTGATTCTACCCCCATACTGCAGGCGCCTCCGGGGGCTGTTATAGGACCCCTAAAGAAAAACCGATCCTGGCGTATTATATATCAAATTAAAGCTCTCGGCAAGACCAACAATTATTAATAAGAAATTACCGGAAAATTTTAACCCCTGAAATTTTACGAATTTTCCAAATTTTAAAATTTTGTATATGCGCCTTAGGGGCGCCCTTTAAATACAGAGGGGATAAAAAGTGACAATGCCTTATAGAATTTATCAAGACAAAGAGTTTGATACCGCGCACATAATTTTTCGACCAATATACACGCGTCCAGAGCGGTTTAAAGTTTGCGCGTTTTTTATTTTTCCTGACGCGCGGATTGTCCGCGGAAATTTTATTTTTCATTTTTCTTCAAGAGGGCACTCAGGGCTACCTACCTGTAAAATTTCATGGTCCTAAAATGATATTTAATGTCACCCTATAAGTGATGACCAAATTCTAAGTTCAATTGGCCGAGGCGCGCGATGACCAAACAAATCGGGGCTCAAAATACCATGGTCGTCGTTGGGCATGTCTACTCTAACAAACTATATCACCTGTATATTTTTAACATTAGCCGTCTAAGAGGAGATAGTGTCAGGAGGTTTAAAATTGCCAAAAACACGACTTTTTACGACTTTTTCGAACCTGGTGGTCACCACGGTGGTGACCGGTCGACGCAATAATTTGGGACCGTGCGTCTCGTCACGGCCGACATGTCGATACCTCTCACGACTCGATCCGATAATTATTCGATTTCCCAGACCGACTGTTACACGTTATTTTTCAAGAAAATGCACAAAAATACAGGTTTACCAATTTTTTTCCGGCCGCCATATTTGTTTGACCACGTCACACGTTACATCAAATGAAAGCTACACTCGTGAGGAGTAGGAATATATTTTTTGCAAGCTCATAAGTACATTTCTTACACCCCTAAATTTAAGAAAACAGTCAAAAATCCTTCATTTTCCCCCTTTTCGTTAGGGCGCCCCCAGGTCAGGCTGTTACCGGAACCCCTAAAGTAATGCTGACCCCGACGTATTATATATCAAATTAAAGCTCTCGTCAAGCCCTGCAATAATAAATAAGCAAAAACTGGAAAATTTTGACTTATGAAAATTTACGAATTTTCAAAATTTTGAAATTTCGTATGTGCGCCTTAGGGGCGCCCCTAAAATACAGAGGGGACAAAAAGTGACTTTTACTTGTAGCATTTGTCAAGACAAAGAGTTTGATACCCCGCACATAATTGTCTGACCAATAAACATCCGTCCAGAGCGATCTAAAGTTTGCGCGTTTTTTATTTTTCCTGACGCGCGGATTGTCCGCGGAAATTTTTTTTTTCGATTTTCTTTAAGTTGACTCTTGGGGCTACCTACCTTATAAATTTTACGGCCCTAAAACAATATTTTATGTCACCCTATAAGTGATGACCAAATTCAAATTTCAATTGGCCGAGGCGCGCGATGACCAAAGAAATCGGGACTCAAAATACCATGGTCGTCGTTGGGCATATCTACTCTATGAAACTATATCACCCGTATATTTTTCACATCGGCCGTCTAGGAGGAGATAGTGTCAGAAGGTTTAAAAACCCCAAAAATACAACTTTTTCGACCCTGTCGGTCACCGCGGGGGTGACCGGTCAACACTAAAAATTTTTTCGAAACGTCGACATCAAGAGGTCGGCGAGCGCTAATAAACGACACCTCTTTCGGTCCCGTACCCCGTACCGTTTGGGTACAGTGCCACTTTTAACATGAAAACAGTCCTATTCCATCATGGAGGCGCCCCCGCGGGCTGTAATAGGAACCCCTAAAATTTTACCGACCCCAACGTGTTATATATCAAATTAAAGCTCTAATCAAGACCTACAATAATCAAAAAGAAAAATCCGGAAAATTTTGACCCGTGAAAAGCTACGAATTTTCCAAAATTTAAAATTTCGTATATGCGCCTCAGGGGCGCCCCTGAAATACAAAGGGGATAAAAAGTGACATTTTCTTGTAGCATTTGTTAAGACAAAGAGTTTGATACCCCGCACATAATTTTCCGACTAATATACATCCGTCCAGAGTGGTTTAAAGTTTGCGCGTTTTTTATTTTTCCTGACGCGCGGATTGTCCGCGGAAATTTTTTTTTTCGATTTTCTTTAAGGGGACACTTAGGGCTACCAACCTGTGAAGTTTTACGTCCTTACGACTAATTTTAGTATCACCCAATATCTCCTGACAAAGTTTCAACTTCAAGATGGCGGTTGACCATGATAAAATTAAAAAATCGAAAATCCCAATCTTTGGGATACTCAAAAAGTATTGGACTAAAGGGCTGTATGTCCTTTATATTTTTCACGATTGCCGTCTAGGAGGAGATATCCCCGGATGAACAAAAAACACGAAAAAAACGACTATTTCGACCCTGGAGGTCAACGCGGTGGTGACCGGTCAACGCAAAAATTTGGGACCGTGTATCTCGTCACGCCTGACACAACGATACCACTTGCGACCCAATCCGACCATTTTTCGATTTTCAAGAGCGACTGTTACAAACTTTTTTTTATAACGGCGCCAATATATTGGCGGGAGAAAAAAATGCTCTTCATACTTTTAAAGAGGTTACTATCGGATGAAAAACTAAAGGTATAATGTTTTAAAAATTATCTCCCACTAAGAACAACGATTTTTTGAAAAGGCGC
Organism: Gerris lacustris; assembly: GCA_951217055.1. Taxonomy (NCBI): domain Eukaryota; kingdom Metazoa; phylum Arthropoda; class Insecta; order Hemiptera; family Gerridae; genus Gerris; species Gerris lacustris. The sequence goes on from OX578276.1 coordinate 45,462,387, forward strand.
GGATTTTTTGAAAAAATATGGCGGGGGCGCCAATTGGCGCCTTGGCCCAAAATCATATATATTCTTGTAGAGTTTGTTGAAACGAACAATTTGATACCCCGCACATAATTTTCCAACCAATATACACCCGTCCAGAGCGGTTTAAAGTTTACGCGTTTTTTATTTTTTATGACGCGCGGATTCGCCGCGGAAAAAAAAAATTTCGATTTTCTTCAAGGGGGCACCTTTGGCTACCTACCTAATAAATTTCACGGCCCTACAACAATATTTTGTTTCCCCTTATAAGGGCCGACCAAACTCAAAATTCAAATGGCCGAGGCGCGCGATGACCAAGGAAATCGGGGATCAAAATACCATGGTCGTGGATGGGACCACCTACTCTAAGAAACTATATCACCCGTATATTTTTCACATTAGCCGTCTAGGAGGAGATAGTGTCAGAAGGTTTAAAATCCCCAAAAACACGACTTTTTCGACCCTGGAGGTCACCGCGGTGGTGACCGGTCAACGCAAAAATTTGGGACCGTAGGTCTCGTCGCGCCCGACACGTCGATACCACTCGCGACCCGATCCGACCATTTTTCGATTTTCTAGACCGACTGTTACATACGTTTTTTTGAGTACCGCCAAAATATTGGCGGGACCGAAAATTTCTCTTCGGACTTTTAAAGACCGTACATAAGGATGAAAAATCAATAGGATAAACTTTGTCCGAAAAAATTCCGTCACCAAATAGCGAATTTTCAAAAACGCGCGTATTTTTCGAAAAATCGTAGGGGGGGCGCCAATTGGCGCAACGGGCCAAAATCTTATATACCCTTGAAGAGCTCGTCGAGACGAACAATTTGATACCCCGCACGTAATTTCCCGACCCATAGACACGCGTCCAGAATTTTTCAAAGTTTGCGCGTTTTTTATTTTTCCTGACGCGCGTATTGTCCGCGTGAAAAAAAAAATGCGTTTTTTTTCTATTCGGGGTCGGGGGCCACCCGCCCCAGAAATTTCGTAAAAAAAAAAAAATGTTTACTCACCCCCCTATGTAGTGGAACCCCCAAGGCGCGCCCCCGAAAAAAAAGGCGCCTCATCGAAAAACGGCAAAGGAATTTTTTGTAGTCCTGGATACGCCCTAAAACCTCAGGGGGGCCGTTTCCGGATCGGCCGGAACCAAAAAAAATGTGCAGGTTTCAAAGGGACGCCCCCCCTCTTTTTACCCAAAATTTAGGCGGTTTTTGCGCCCTGGGGCGCGAACGGGACGCTCAAAAAAAAAATTTCGACCTGGCCCAAAAATTTCAGCGTACCTCCAGGGGCTCCAGCGATTTTCGTCCCGGTACTCCCGTATGGAAAATTTTGTGCAGGGTACCTTTGGGGCGCCTCGGGTCCCGGGGGGTCCGAAAACCCCACTTTTTCGCTACTCGCGCCGACCGGGTCGGCAAAAGGTCGACGCTGAAAAATCTTTCGAAACGTCGACTCGTAAAACTCACCGAGCCCTAATAAACGACACCTCTCCCGGTCCCGTACCCCGTACCGTTTGGGTACGGTACCACTTTGAAAAAAAAAATGTTCGTTTTTTCGCGTTCCCCGCGACGGTTCACCTCGAATAACTTCTAAACGTGACTACGGATTTCCGATTTTTTTTTTTTAAAAGACGCGGGAGGAAACGCCCGTCACGTCCATAATTCTTTCGATTTTTTGCCGCCAGGGGTTCGGGCGCAGCGAATTTTCTAGTGGGAACTCAAAAGTGTAAAAAAACGTTTTGCACAATAACTCGAAAACGGTGGGTGATAAAAAATCGACACCCATTATCCCTTTTGTAGGGCTCGTCGAGACGGACGTTTAGACACCTCGCACGACTTTCTAGGACAAACGGTATAAAAATTAAAAATCCCGGAAAAGCCCCAAAAATTTCCAGTTTTTTATTTTTAGCGCCCCCCCCGGGGGGGCTAGAGGGCTGAAATTTTCAGGGCAAGTCACCCTCGAGGGGGCGGTAATTACCCGCCATATGAAAAAAATTAAAATCGAAATTTATTTTTGGGGGGCGCCTTCGGCGCCCCGGCGCCTACGGCGCCAAAACGGTGCCCGATAGGCACCCCCGCCGACATAATTTTACCCCCCATTTCTCGTGTCCCCTACACGATGCGCGCGAAAAAACCGCAAAATTCCGACATGAATTTCACGTCCTTCGTGAATTAGTATATATACTAACAAGAAGTAAAAAAAACCTATCCTTTTTGATCTATGAACCCGATAAAGCCACTCTCTTTCCTTGTACGATATTTCCTTTTATTCCTATAATGTAGGTAATTGTTCTATTTCTTATTGAATATATTTACTGGTGCTAATGCAAACGTAATAACCTAGGTACTTATTATAGCAAGTAAGTAGTGCAAATTAATATCAAAATTAACAAGGAAAGTTAAAAGGAGGAATGTGCTTTTGCTTTATGCCATGTTATAAGAATTTCACTTATCAATGGTTTGTTGGAATTCTTAAACCCAATTGGCGTGTCATATTATTATTAGGTTTATTCTATTATTATAGACTACAGATACCTCAAACTGGAAAGCAAAAAGAAAAATAAATAACATTAATAAATAAATAATTCAATCATTGATCACTACTTATGTCAATTGTGTTTTCCGCTACTACAACAGATACATTTTTGTTCATTGAAAAAATAGCGTTTTTATTTAATAATTGGGTCTTGAATGGTTATCTATGATATTCTGAAACATCTGAAATTAAGTGGAGTTTTTTTTATTTAAAAAAAAAAAATAATAATAATATTCCGAATTATCTTTAATTATAAGAACATCATTTGCTAGAAGTGAAGTCAATTTGAAACAGTGGAACATCATCATGTATATTCTCAGCTAAGATATGTTCCATTTCAAAAATTAACTACATTTTTCTAAAAACGCTAGAATTTAATAAAACAAGAAGAGATTTAATAAAGTAAAGTGGAAGAGCTTGTACATATTTTAATCCTTATTTCACTGCATCTTTAGTTTAAGATAGAGCAGAAACTTTAAAATATAACATTTACTCATTACTTAATTTTATGCTGTGGTAGATATTAAAACAATAATTAATGAAATTGAGGTAAATGAAAAGCGACACAGGTGCTCATTGTTTGAAGATAAACTGTACAACATTTTAGGGTGCTTTAGGGGTTTAATGAGATCATAAAATATGCATTTAAACTCCACTAACTCAAAGCCGAGTAATTTCGTTACTTGTTCTGGGACCATTAAACTGCGACAAATCTCATTTGACTAAAACCTAATTACGCAAGGAGGGAAGGGATCCGTTTTACTTGGTTTTCTGAATCGAACAAACCGGGCGAGAGGCGAATTTCCCCGGGTTTCTCTATTATCTCAATAAAGCGAGAATAGGCTTCGAGCAAAGGGCGTTTCTTGGAGGACACCCAAAGGTATAATTATAAATGATAAAGGTCTTCCTAGAGAATAATTTAGATGTTTTTAGAGTCTATGTCGATGCAGCTCTTGTCTCCATCAAATAAAACTTGCCAGAGAGAAATTTTAAATTATAAAGGTATACATAATTTCAATGTACATATTCTCTATCTTTATTTAAAACATTTTTTTTAGGATAGCGAGGATCAGCCAAAAGTAAAAAATACAAAAATAAAATGTTAGAAATGATTCACATAACTAAACACAACCTGTAAATAATAAAACAGTCACAAATAACCTCAGCTCTCACAACTTCAACATAATAAAACCTAATTAAATAACTCATACTCCTTATAATTGTTATATCTATAAAACTATAAAACTTGTTATTCATTATTATTAATTTTATGTCCATACGTCATAAGTGTTTCGCTTTTTTTCCTACACTTACTTTTTGTTCAATAGATAAATTGTAGTGTTTACCCTACATTACTTTAAATGGTTCTTTTAAAGGAAATACCACAAGTACAAGATTTTTTTAAGACCAATATATTACGAGTATGATGGTCTACTGACATCTTCAAGATACCATTGGTATATGAGATTTGTTGCTCCCACTCTAGATGGATATATATTTTCTGAAACGTCGGTAAACTAAAAAAATGTCTTTTACTTTTGACTGATCCTCACAATCCTAAAAAATGTGCGTGTGGTGTCGAGGGACACCCGGTAGGAACGAAGTTCCTTACGCTTTTCATTAAATATAAATTATATAATCACACTGCTAAGTTTTACGATACTAACTACTTATACATGGTGGAGTTAGAAAAGAGACAAAATTAAAAGTAACTAACTATTTGTACTTAGCAGAGTTAAGGCAAAATTAGAAGAAAAGCATTTATTTAACAATGAAGCGAGTCTTGCAATAAATAATGTATTGTATATTGAGAAAAAGTTAATCATGATGAGTTTATAGTTAGAGCAGATGCTTGCGTAGTGACGGAACACGACTGTTCCCTCAGACTCCGCCGGCATATTTATTCTCTATTTAAAATATTCTAAAATATATCACTTTAATACGCAAAAACTTCTACTTGTATCAGGTTGAAATTTCACATACCTGTTTCAATTGTGCTTTAGACGATGTGTATGAAGTTTTATTAAAATCGTTACGTTAGAACGTAATATATCGGTAAAAACGTTGTTTTCTTTATTTTAAACGTTTAGGTCCGCTTTAATAAATTTAGCGATCTTTATCACTTCATAGCAGTGTCGGTGTTCGTTTTACTAAAAAAAAAATATTTAAAAAAGTTTTTTGTCTCATTAAATAGATGAAGTTATAATTTTTTCCTGTCCTAAAATTCCAATTTTACTTTTTAAGTTTACGTTTACGCGAGCGATTGGGCGGATAACGTTGTCCAACGAACTCAGCCTGGGCATTGGTAAAATGAACATATGTACCAAATTTCATCTAACTCAGTCATCTTTTACTCAAGTTATCGTCATCTGTAGATTTCGTGACGCTTGGTTTTGTGACAGTGATTTTGTGACGGTCGTTTTTTTGGATTCACTCCCGGGCTCCAGAACGTGTCATAAGGAACTTCGTTCCAAAAAAAAAAATAAAAATTTATTTCACAGTCGATATTTACCAATTCTCAGTTAATTTAAACAAAATACACAAACGAAGAATACGAATTGTTTTTCATTTTTATAATGCCAAGATTTTACGTTATATTTTTCCATATATTATAATAACTTACGTTTTATCTTCCAATGTTTCGTTCTATCAGAAGCCAGAATAAATTGTCATTATATTTACAAGCGACAAGAAGAGTACGAACTATATAGCATACACAGAAATCCTTTTTGGATCTTTTGTTCATATGACATTTGCAAATTTTGCGGAAATAAAATAAAGCTGAATTTATCTTGCAACATTTATAAGACTACTTTAGAAATCAATTCTATAAGAGTACCTCCTTCATTGCTGTTGTTATATTTTCATTTACATAAATATTACATACGATTTATTAAATTACAAGAATGCTTAATTCTTGTTGAACTTTTTTCATTTAACAAACGAGACATGTTTATAAAAGAATTTTCATTTTAGTTGTAATGTACTTGCGAATTGTTGTAATTATTTAATTGCATTAGATTATAGGGAATGCAATTTGTTTCTAGGTTTTGACGGTGAGATGAACTAGAATATTAATGTTTCTTTTTTAAATCCTTTATATTAACTTCACTTTTGTGCCTGGGGGCCTGGGGTGCCTGGGTGCCTGACGTCAAAATCTTTGGAAGGCTAGTTAACCCACTTCCAATTATCCAATCGAGCTGAAACTTGGCACATAGGCTCTCTACCAAGACAAAAACATTTTAACAAATTAATTAATTAATTAAATTGAATTAAATAATTAATTTTTCAATTTAATTAATTATCTTTTTAAAAATGAATGGATTAATTAAATATTAAAAAAAAAATTAGTAATAAAAATAAAAATAAAATTTAATTAATTAATTAATTAATTGATAGGTATATAAAATCTTTGGAGGGGTTAACCCTCTTCCACTTATCCAATCGAGCTGAAACTTGGCCCATAGACTCTCTACCAATACAGAAACATTTTAACAAATTAATTAATTATAATTTTTAAGTATAATTCATTTCTTTTTGAAGATGAATGGAATATTGAAATTTAAAAAAGTAATAAAAATAAAATTAATTAATTGGTAGGTATATAAAATCTTTGGAGGGCTAGTTAATGCTCTTCCAGTCATTCAGTCGAGCAGAAACTAGTCATATCGACTCTCTACCAATACAAAAACATTCTAACAAATTAATTAATTAATTAAATTTTACTATTTAATTATTTTTTAAATACTTATTTAAAATTAGAATGAATTAATACCAATATTTCCCCTCACAACTAAAATGCAAAAATATACAGGATTTATAATAAAAACTTGGTTTTTATGGGCTGGTATTATTACCGTTTATTTCAAGTCTCGATCAACACAGCATTAGGTTATTACCGGATAGAGAATCAGAAATTTTACTAATTCATTTGATGATATCATCAGTGTGAAGTATGTCTCACCTTTTTGATATTCGAACTCATTTGATAATGTTGAAGTTTAAGGCCATCATTTAATGACTATATGTTTTTTATAGTTGACAATTAATTTTGTGTTGTTAATTCAATATATCTTGAAAGTGTGTGTATAGCTTGAAAGCGTGTGTTCATATATTTTTACAACAGATAATAATAATAATAATAATAATAACTTAACTAATATTGATTTAAATGTTTCTTAATGGAATGGATTTAAACATAAAATATATATAATATATTAATGGATGATTGACCCAACAAACATCTAATATTTCAAAGTTCAGTCATCAGTCAAGTTAGTTTAGTTTTAAATAGTTTTTGCATTGCTTAAAGTAATGTTTCAAACACGATTTATGCACTAATCTTTTCCGGTACAGCTAAAGGCAATAAAACGAAAATAGATAATAGGTTTTAAAGAGCGTTTTAACCAAATGAAACGCCCTTATTCAATATATTTTGAATAAAAAAAATTCTTTGCATATTTTTGTGTCACATAGCTTCCTCGTGTCTTATCACTGGCCAAATCAAATGACGTTAATATGTACCCAGTATAATGACATATATGTATTAAAAAATATGGGTGCTACTTGATGGAGTCGGCATTTCGGAATTATTATATTTTGGAGACAAAATTTGTTTAAACTATAAAATGTTAATTAATACCAGAGTCAACTGATGTTATCAGTTAATCAAAAATTGATCATGGCTGTACTTTGCTTCAGCTTGAGTAAGATCCACAATATTGCTAAGGAAAAACTAATTGTATGCAGTCATAAGAAAACAACATTGTATGGAGTTATAAGTTGGCCTAAATTGGTTATATATGCCTTTTCGCCAAAAATATGAAAAGGTATAAGCATTATATACAAAATCTAATTTGCATTTATTCAGCATTATCTTTTAAAATAAATTAACCTTAACAATAATATGAGGTACCTATATAATGTATGTATTAGTTACAATAAGTCATAAAGTATAATTTTTTATTTTATTAAAAACACTTTTACACCTAACAAGTAAAAAGAACCATAATATTGGCCACACCTAGTGAAATTTATAGTGAAATTATTATTTTTTTTTTCTCCCTAACCAATATACATGGGTTATGGGTTTATTCTATAGTTTATTTTATACGATTTTCTATGCAACAACCGGTAATATACTTTGCATTCGAAGCCAGTTCAAGTATAAATAACAAGCTAATCTGGTTTACGATACCATCTCTTTTAAAATATATGTATATATCTTCTTTTTTTTTATTCTAACACAAGAAAGATTTTTTTTTTAAACAGGTTTTTTCATTTACTACATAGAAACTTGTTAAATTTACAAGTGATGTATAATAGAAGTTAAATCTCTTTTTGAATGTTGAATTACCATGGAAATTATAATATATCATTTCAAATCTTCGTTATGAATTTGTTAGATTATAATTAAATTATAATTAGTGTACTATATTAATTATTATTGTCTGATTTGATATTAGTTTAAACAGAATCAAGATAATTGTGTTAGACTTACTAATTAAATCTAATTACATTAAAGGTGAATATGCTATTTCAAATTGATTATATTGTAAATATCAATCGTATAAGTTTAGATATTATAATATTTTGGAGAAGAGGCTTTCGAAACAACATATTACATAAGATAGATTTGAGATTTAAGATTATAGTAGCTTATTATTAAATTGTTCTTTTGTAAATGTTTCAAATGATCTGCAATTTCTTTTTTTAAATAAGTAGGGTTTTCAATATCTCAAATTCATCGGTAGATTGAACCCTAAATCTTATCTGCCCTCCTCAAAGCAACTTCTTTATATGTCACCTGCGACCTGCGATTGCAACCTGATCCTTATCAAAGCCACGATTTATATGTAGGTTACAACTGTTACTTTTTGTCTGATGTTTGCTTTCATTTTTTGCTATTTCTCTTGTGTCGTGCATCTTTAGTTCTGTATATTTTCCAGAGGGCAGTGCCACAATACAGAAACATGTAAAATGTTTTTTTTTTTACGTCCATTACTATTTTCTTATTTCCATACATTTTTCTTGAGGTTTTTCAAGAGGTATTTATTTTTCCATACATTTTTCCTTGAGAAATTTAACGAATTAACCATTATTACATCCTGATCTAAACACCAAATTATCAATTCAATCATTGATTGGATCAATGGGGTAAAATTATTATCACCGCTCACTAACTTGAACTCGGACATTTTGATGTTTGTAAAAAGATTCAGAATTAAATTGAGGTCGTGCTGTTTAGGCTAAATATTATGATGTCAAATGACAATCTGAATTAGGATAATAATTAACGTAGATGTTTCAATAGACTAATGTAAAACCGATAGCCTCTCCACAAAATTAATTTTTACATTTTTATAGTGACGTGGTGGATCCTTTTAGAGTAATAAAATAAACTAACGTTTAATTTTTAATTAATTTTTACTTAACAAAACTAGTTTTCGGTCTCTCGGCCATCATCAGTGCTGGTAATATTATTTATTTCATCAGTACTGGTTATATTATTTATTTCATCAGTGCCAGTAATATTATTTATTTCATCAGTGCCGGTAATATTATTTATTTCATCAGTGCCGGTATTTATTATTTAAAAAGTGCTTAGTGGCATAGATTTGTGTTCTTATTATAAAGGTTAACAATATTTTAAGTATTTCTGAAGAAAAGTTTTTTTCGCAATTCGAGGGCACATATTGTGTTACTTTAATATAGTAAGTATGTTATACATACTCAGTTTACATTTTGATATTAATAAAATCACCGAATTTAAGACTAAGTGTGCACTTAAACATAAACATTGAAACATAAACTAGTTTATGTTTGAAGACAAGTTTATGTAAAAGTTAGAAGTTGTACTTGAAAAATTCCCAGAACAAAAAAGATGTTCACAAAGCAACAGGTAATTGACTAAAGCAGGGTGGAGCAGAAGAAACTAAAAGTTGGCCATACTGACTCACAAGCCGGTTTATTGGTAAAACCAGATCTCCATACAAGTTTCTCATCTAATACACGTACGAAAATTGCAGAATTTTAATTACTTGAATTAAAAATAAGACTTCTATATACATATTTATATATGAATGTATATATCAAACACTCACACACACACACACACACACACACACACACACACACACACACATATATATATATATATATATATATATATATATATATATATATATATATATATATATATATATATATATACATATATGTATATATATATATATATAAACTATATAATATAAAAACTATCTGACAGCCGCCCACGTGATCCAAAATAAGTGCATTAGCATTTTAAATGGATGTTCAAAAATATCTTCATTTTTTTTTTTTTTTAAGTATAACAGGGAAGATTTTAAAACCACAATCTAATTAAAATATCTTTAATAAAAAGCTAAATTGACATCTTAGTTAAATGTATTTTTTATTTTTTATTTTTTTTTACCAAAAACATACATTTAAAAGCCACTTTTCCGAACCTAGAGGACCTTAATGTGTGTATTTGTGTATACTTAACAAAAAATTATAGGCAAATTCTTGTCCAACATTATAATTTCTCTCTTTATAATATACACTAAATATGAGAAAATGATAAAATTGTACCAAACTATATAAATCTTCCTCACATTCTTATTGGATCCATTATTTAATAGATGGTCCCATGAGTGTAACAATTAATTATGATAAATAGAAGATACGTGTGTAAGCTAGATCGCTGATAAGTGGACTGTATTTTGGCGGTGTAAGGAAATACTGAAAGAGCTTACTATCACCATTGGTAATGCTTGGAAGTAGCGAATTGAGTTTAGAGAAAAGATAAGACGAGACTAGATAGACTCATTAAATAAATAGAGAGTTCAATTGACATCAAGTCCTCCCAATCAAATTTACCAAACAAGTCTGAATAAAAATATCCAACTATAATAATAAACACAAACCACTGGGAATTGAAAGTGTGACTCTTTGGACCTGTTTCGATTTTTAGTGGCGTCACAATTATTTTTATTCGACAACCAATCTAAAAATCTTCAAACTCGGATGAATAATTTTGATGTTAACAGGTGTTAATAAAAATAAAAAATGTGCCTTTTTACTTCCATGAAAATGGAAGTATGGTGATACCCTCCAAAACGTGATTCCGAGATCTCTGTAAAGGAAGGGTCTTACGAACCCAGGGGTATCAGGAAAATCCGTTTCATACACATGTATGTCTGTGCGAACGTATGTATGTATGTACATACGTTCGTTCGGAACTTTAATCCTTTATAACACCGCTTCAAGATATCGTATCGAGATGCGGTTTGCGGCATTTTTTAGAACTTTGGACGAAAAAACTGATGGCGCAAACCCAAACATCTTAGCTCAAGACGTTTCGGAGCTACAGTCACTTAAGCACTAAATCGGTCTGTCGACGATAACTTCAGTAGGCTTTATTTGATTTCAATTTCCTTTGGGGGTAAATATGTGCCCTATATGGTAGATTGTACCTATACTTCTTGAGCAAAATCGGACGAGCGGTTTGGGAGATATTAGTATTTTAGTGTTTTTTTTTATAGGATTTTTCGGAACCAAATTGCGGTTAAACTGTAAGTCGTATTGAAAAGCGGATAACACCAGTTTAACTGATTTTAAATAATCTACAACTTTGGCCATATGACTTTTTGTCGTAGGACCACCCCTTCTACCTTAAATAGTTATTTTTGTATTTAAATCAAATTATAATTATTATTAACTAAGGGAAACAGATAGAGAAAAATAGACTCCAGCGCGGGGATTTGAACCACCGGCCTCTATATTTCCAGTATAGCGCTCTAACCAACTAAGCTACGCAGGAGAATGAATTTCTATGACGTTTATGATACCTTGACCCGAATTTAAAGCTTTCAATTTTTCCACAAGTCTGAGAAGTCAACATTAATGACAAAGAACTAGACCGAGAAATAACGCTTATAATTATAAAGTACCCAATTAGTACCTGTACCTCGTACAATCAATTAGAAATTCATATTTTACGATTTTGGTAGTATTCATACTACGGAACGATTAAATTTTAATTTAAATCAAATTATAATTATTATTAACTACGGGAAACAGACAGAGAAAAATAGACTCCAGCGCGGGGATTTGAACCTCCGGGCTCTATATTTCCAGTATTATAGCGCTCTAACCAACTAAGCTACGCAGGAGAATGAATTTCTCTGACGTTTATGATACCTTGACCCGAATTTAAAGCTTTCAATTTTTCCACAAGTCTGAGAAGTCAACATTAATGACAAAGAACTAGACCGAGAAATAACGCTTATAATCATAAAGTACCCAATTAGTACCTGTACCTCGTACAATCAATTAGAAATTCATATTTTACGATTTTGGTAGTACTCATACTACGGAACGATTAAATTTTAATTTAAATCAAATTATAATTATTATTAACTACGGGAAACAGAAAGAGAAAAATAGACTCCAGCGCGGGGATTTGAACCTCCGGGCTCTATATTTCCAGTATTATAGCGCTCTAACCAACTAAGCTACGCAGGAGAATGAATTTCTCTGACGTTTATGATACCTTGACCCGAATTTAAAGCTTTCAATTTTTCCACAAGTCTGAGAAGTCAACATTAATGACAAAGAACTAGACCGAGAAATAACGCTTATAGTTAATAACCCGTAGTTAATAATAATTATAATTTGATTTAAATTAAAATTTAATCGTTCCGTAGTATGAATACTACCAAAATCGTAAAATATGAATAGTTATTTTTGTTAAATTTTCGACTTAGAGCTCTTATATTATTCGAAATAATTGACCGATTTATTTCGGAACCAAATTGCGGCTAAACTGTAAGTCGTATCGAAAAACCAGCGGTAACTGATTTTAAAAGATCTACAACTTTGGTTCTATGACTTTTTGTCGTACCTCTATCGGTCGTACCTATATTTTGTCGTAGGACCATCCCTTCTACCTTAAATAGAGACATGTTTTTGAACTCTAGATGTAAACAAACCTCCTCTCTCTCTAATCTTTTTACATACTACCGACATTTATTATGGTAACATTTTATTTTTATGTTAACTATATATTTAATTTTATTTATAATTTTTGTTTAATTTTTTAGAATAGAAATTAGTAGCCACAGAAGGTTAAAAATTATTGCGAGACTAACAGCAGGCTAATTATTACCTACCATCTAATTTCATTAAAATCGGACAAGGAGTTTTTAAGATAATTGGTTCTCAGAAATGTTGACGGACAGATTGACAGGCAGACACGATACCCAAAATGTTCCCTAATATCTGAAAATCATTTCAGTATAGGCATTTCTTACTTCGGAACAATTTCGGACAAATTTCTTTGTAAGAATTACATTGCTTCATTACCTACAGTACCTAATATTATCTAAAAATTTTAGATAATAGTTAAATATGGAAAATATATACATGTATATAATATTTTTTCGATTAATAATTGATTATTATAGAAATGATGTTATTATGTTTATTAATATTCCAACAAATCTCCCGATATAGAATTAATATCATGATAATTTTCTTTTTACAATTTACATCTGTCATAAAACCGTTTCATTATCTCTTTTATATGTTATGAATGATAACAGATATACATAAAGATTTATTAAATGTTTATTTTAAAATACATTAGTACGAATGATTCTATATCTCGAAAAATAAAAATGTATAAATTTATCAGTGATAATCTATGTAGAGGTGGTAACCTTAAATAAATATAATATGAAATACAAAAATAAAATGTTTATGATATTATCAAAAATTATAAATGATGACTGTATAAAATAGATATTTATAACTTTTGGCTAAATTTGCTGGTATAATGATGTTTATTAAAGCTAGTTATTATACGCTGCAGTTGCAGTAAAAATAAATGAGGATGTTTTATTGTTAACTACTGTTACGCAGTATCGCGCAGTTGTTTATTATCCTTGGTTTACTACAAGTAGAGTAGCTTCTGTTAAAACGTTCAGCTTTTTATACGCCAAATTAGTCAAAGAGATATCTCCGGAAACAGTTGCAGTAGAACATTGCATTTTCTTAGGTTCTTCTTTGCTTCTAGGAGTTTGATAAAAGTTTGCCATCTTGAATCAAGATGGCGGTTGTTTGTATGCAAATTTTGACAAGACATATTCTCCGGAACGAATTTAACTAGAATCTTAAATTTCGCACTTTAGCTTTCTTTTATTGCATAACAACTCCAGTATAACGGTTTTCCATACGGAAATTTTGTTTCAAAATTACGCCCTTGAACTTATATAAACTAGGTTCCCTCATTAACATAATTATCATAATTTCTTTCTTTTACTCGCCAAAATCTATATAGTATGATAATGTCTAAATTAATATTGATGTCTTCCAATAGGGATATTCTGAAAATTTTGGGGGAAATAAGGGCAAAGTTAAAATAGACAGGGAATGAGGCCTGACAGACCATCTAAAGTTTGGGACTTAATGGCTTCTCTGTTTAGAATGTAATATAATTCCAATTTTAGCCGGGGGGGGATTAACACAAAAACATTCTCTGGAATTCCTGGAGTGGGTTGGAAATAAGGGAAGATAGATATTCTAGCAAGATATTCTTGCTTAGTCAAATTATTTTAATGCTTCTAGACGGTTGTTTATGTTTATGTATCCATTAAACTAAAAAATAACATGATACGTAGTGAAGCATGCGAATTCAGCTTATATATATATATATATATATATATATATATATATATATATATATATATATATATATATATATATATAAATATATATATATATATTAAAATAATTATTATGCTTAAAGTGCATTTATTTACTTATAAGCATAAGCAAGGATCGTCTTATTATTCAAATAAGCTAGAAGGCTTACCTACTTATATTTATAGCTTTTCGGCATTGTTCACGCTTGGTTCATCATTATATTTTTCCTTTGATTGTTTTGTTTTTAAATTTTTTTAATACGACTTTTTAATTATGGAAAACATTTTTTTTTTTTTTATTTTTTTTATTTGTATATTGTGATGTAAAGCGAGAGTAATTATAATTACTCCAGAATAAGCTTGAAGGAAGGATTCCGATTGAAGTTTTAGATATAAAGGTTTTTTTATTTTTTAAGAAGTGACCTCGCGTTCCCGTTATTTCTTTTTTTAAAAAAATACAAAAACGTCCAAGAGGATAAGTGTTTCCTGCGATTCGATCGTTGCTATGAGAGGGCAGCTTGCTGTCTGTTTCATATAGAGGGCATTAAAATACAGAAAACAAGGTTCCGAGGTAAGTTCTAAATTAGTTTTAAGATGCAGGTGGGCTATTTCTTTTTTTCTTCTTGTTTCTCGAACAGGCTTACCACCTGCTCTTAATTCTTTCGGAACCCTTTCAAACTTTTAACATTGAGTTTCTTAACCCCTTACCATTGTTATCGAACAAGTTACTATTATTCTTATTATCCTATCTTGGCAGTTCTCCTTTTAAATTGTTTTTTAAAAAATGGAGTTAAAAACAAGATCTTATGATCTACTTAATGTGGGCTGATTTCTAAAAAAGAAGGTCATTTAGTTATTTATGCACCTAGGGAGTAAAGTAAGCTATTATTCTCCCTGAGCGAAAAAGTTTGTTCTTGAGGCGAAGCCGAGGGTACCATCTAAATCCCGAGGCGGTTGCCGAGGAATTAGAGTTTTTAATTCCCGAGGCGCAGCCGAGGAAGATATTTATCGCTAGGGGAATAATGACACTTTACTCACGAGGTATATACAATATTTTATCTCCAGTAGGGAGAAAATACACATTTTCGTCCATTTCACAATTTTTATTTATTATTTTAATAAATAACAATAATTATTAGCACTTTTAATAGCAGATATGAGAGATTAAAAACAAATAAGAATTGGAATTAAACTCAAATAGAAGGTTATTTATATGCAGGTTATAAACAATTATACAATGTCGAAAAAGCAGTGTCGCCAACCTGATTTCAACAACTTCATTACATTTGCCATTCATTTAATAATACTAAGTCATTTTCTACTATTTATAAAATAATTAAGTTGGCAATCCTTACTTTTTCGCCCTACTTTACTTTTTCTCCCTACTTTTACTTTTTCTCCCTACTTTTTGTGTCCAGGGAAGAAAAGACTTACTTTAGTCCCTCTAAGCTAATCCAAATTCATAATTTTTTCTCCCTACTGAAGATAAAATATGTTTAAATAAGGAAGTTTTTTTTTAAATTAAAATTTTACAATGATTGAAACTCAATCACAACCTTTAAAAATCTGTCAATTAGTGTAGAACATAGCTTCCTCACGCCTTACCACTAAATTACCCCCTCCCACGCCTTACCACTAAATTATAAAGATATTTAAAAATTAAAAGTGATAACGATTGCGCATTATCCAGATTTAATCGATTCGGACCAGTAGTTTTCAAGATATGGGCGTTCGCATAAATATCCAAGGAACAGACAGAGGCCAAAACATTTTTTCCTTATGTTTGAAATGCATGCGCCTCTAGAAAATTTTTAATTTGTATACTTAAGTAAATTTTCAGGATTATCAAAATCCTCCCGTTGCCTTTGGTAAGTATGGGAGCAAAACAATTAATAACACATTATAAGTTTTAATGCATATGTAATATCTATTTATTTATACCTAATAAAATGTATGAATTTTGTGAGGTAGGTCATAATTAGCCCACTGTTGGTCCCATTTAAGTTTTAACATCACTTGGTCTATAGGGTATTAATTAAAAATTAAACACAACTAACAGGTTTTGCTATATTTTGCCTCCTCTCGAGGCATTTTCAGGTTTTTATAATCGTTTTCTGTTTACATTAATCTTGTTTTTTTTTTAAATAAAAAAATAAAACATTAAACTTTCATCCTATTCATTCCATCTATCCGTGCGTCTATACTTTGTCGTCATATTTTTGTTTTAGTCGTGTTAAAAGAATTTAAAACTATTAATAAAATTAATTTTCTCGAAGAGAAAACAAGTTTATTACAACAATTCTGATACTGCTAGTATATATACAGGGTGGTCCAAAAGTCACCCCCCCCCCCCTCTTAAATTTTTAACGGTTTGAGATAAATTAATGAAACTTGGGGGATCTCTACCATACAAAGAGAAGTTTGTTTTCATGCAATCACCCACTAGGGGCAACCACCCACTTTGCCCCCAGGCCACCCAACTTCAAAATTTCAAATTGGAGTGTGTATTTTTGATAGCATATTTGGATTCTGCAGTGAAAAATAATAAACTTTTACTTGAAACTTTTTTTTCTATTTCCAATATTTTGCCCCCTATAGGGGGGCAAAGATTGCAAAATAACCCTTATTACCATACGTTGTAAAATCTAAACGGTTGGAGATAAATTAATGAAACTTAAGGGATCCGTACCATGTAAAGGGAAGTTTACATGGTCTACAAGCCCCCAGACCACCTAAACTTCAAAATTTTAACCTGGAATGTATATTTTTGATGGCAGATTTAGATTCTACGGCAAAAAATAAAAATATTTTACTTCAAACGTTTTTTTCTATCTCCAATATTTTGCCCCCCATAGGGGGTCGAAGCTATAAAAAGGGTAGATTTCAGCGCCTGGGGGCAAAATGGTGGTTGCCCCTAGTAAGCGAGTGGATGATGGTACAGATCCCCCAAGTTTCATTACTTTATTTCAAACCGTTTAGATTTTATAACGATCTAAGTGTTATTTTCTTACTATTTCGGAAGGGATAATTTGCTATCTTTGCCCCCCTACAGGGGGCAAAATATTGGAGATATAAAAAATAGTTACAAGCAAAAGTTTATTATTTTTCACCGTAGAATCCAAATCTGCTATCAAAAATATACACTCCAATTTGAAATTTTGAAGTTGTGTGGCCTGGGGGCAAAGTGGGTAGCTGCCCCTAGTGGGTGATTGCATGAAAACAAACTTCCCTTTGCATGGTAGAGATCCCCCGTTCTCAACCGTTCAAAGCTTTTCAACCGTTCAACCCGTTCTTATCTCAAACCGTTCAAAAGTTAAGAGGGGGGGGGGGAGACTTTTGGACCACCCTGTATACAGTAGGGTAGGGCGGGGCTAGTTGAGCATAGGGGTAAGTTGGGCAATTTAAATATCTCTAAAACTACGCATGTCACAAAAATACATCAAATGATGGAAAGATGGGTACAAGGAAGGAGAACACATCGTGTGACCTTCAGTTGCCCTAAGACATTCGAGAAAGATGACAGACACTTTTTTAAATTTTCTTAGCAAAAAGTAAAAAAACTGTTGACCGCCATTTTTCTCCTAGACTCGTACTAAAACAACCATCTACAATCACGTGAGTGTTTATATTTTATGTATTTATTGTACTTTTGTCTATAATTAGTTATTTAGTCCCAAGTCTACCCGTTTTTTTCATAACTTAACTTTTTATCTATAAGTCTAGTCGGGGCTAGTTGGGCAGGCTTGCACAACTTGCCCCACTCTTATACTACAACAAAAGTTAAATGTTTATTTTTAATTTTTCAAATACTAAGCAGACTCTGGCAAACGGCTATAATAGGTATTCCTTTTTATACTTTGTAATAACAATTTTTATAATAATTGTATTTATAATTTTGAAATTATTAATAAAAAAAAAAAGAAAAAGTTAAATGTCTTGCATTTCATTTTAGGATGCAGACATATAAACGAAAAAACGTCAAGGGGTTCTGCTACGAGTCAACAGTCAAGTGAAGCTGCAAAATCTGTGATGGCCGGGTACAAGAGCATGAACGCAGCTGCAAAAGAATTTAACGTAAAACGAATGACTCTCACAAGACTGATGATAAACCCTGCATTAATATTTTACCTTACTAACCTCGAAATTACCTACTAACCTCGAATTTTTATATTGTTTTTATATTTACATTTTTGTTATCCTTAAAAATTAATAATAAATCATAATTCTAAATACAAAGTGTGTAATAATATCCGTGTGTAATAAAGATAAATAATAAGTTATGTCGTAAAAGTGTGTTATATTTTCTTTAGATTTTTTTGTTGTTTGTTTGGTGTTGTTTCTCTACCTACATTAGAAATGGAACTTAAAAAATATATATTTGATTATCAACTGAAGTTTTATTGTAGTTTTGAGCAATTTCCACATCGCTATTAACCTATTCTTTCCATTGCCCAACTTGCCCCATGCCCTTGCTCAACTTACCCCTACTATGGGGCAAGTTGAGCAAGTTGGAGGTTTCTCGCATTAATGATAATATTTTCTAAACCAGATCTGAAATAATTTTATTTTCTGAATACATTTAAAGAAGGATAAATTACTTATCTAACGTTGAAGGAATCAAGTAAATCGGATGAACCGTTTAGGAGTTATTATAGATTATATAAAAAATTGCTCAACTAGCCCCGCCCTACCCTATGTCCCCAGTTCGAGTTGGTTATTATAGGTGTAAATGACAAAAAAATAAAAAATCATTTTTCGAGAAAAAGTTATTCTTTATAATAATTTTTGCTTGTTTTGAAATGAAGAATTATAACATTAAAAAATTCGCACTATGTTCACTTCACCCGAAAATTAAAATTTTCAAAAATAGTATCAAGAGAAAAGTGTTTCTTTTTTTTCGAAATAATCTTACTCTTTATAAAATTGTTTATTTAATATCCTAAGGTAATTTTATGTCATAAAAAGTGAAAATTTATGTCAAAAGTTACCCCACTCCCTACTGTCCCAAGTTCGGGTTGCCTATACGTGTAAATGACAAGAAAAATCATTTTTTGAAAAAAAGTTAGTCTTTATAAAAATTATGCTTGTTCTAAAACGAAGATTAATTGTAAAAATAAAATGTTGTACCATGCACTCTGAACCCAAAAAGTACAAATCTCTAAATTTATTCAAGACATAAGTGTAATTATTTTTAATTTTTTCAGGTAAAGTTATTCTTTATAATTTTTTCTGTCTTCTCTAAAATGAAGATGTATGTAGTAAAAATAATTGTACCGTGTACTCTGTGCCTATTTAAGGTGCAGAGTACAAATTTAAGTAAAACTATAACAGAAGAAATTATAGCTGATGTGTATAAAGAATTCAGACTGAGATTGGAAAGATGTGTTAAAGTTGATGGTTTACACGTTGAAATCTGTCAAAATTATTTTAACAAATTGAAAAAATTAAATGAAATGGATTTTACTATAATCTGCAAAGACTGCAAATTTCAGATAGATCCTTTTTTGACTCTGGGGACCTTAAAACTTGTTAATTGGACAGAATAATATTTTTCGTGAAATAACAGTATTTTTTATTTATATTATATACTACGCATATCAGAAACGATATAAATCCCAGTAGATTAAAAACTTTTTACTTCCGAACTGAATGTGACGATTATTCGTTTCTAAAACTAATAGTAATATGAAGCATTAGGATAATACATATACACAGTAACATAAAATTTTATATAAACTGTTATCAAGAGTTGGCTGGAGAATTTAGATAGAATATTGATTATTCATAAGAAATATATAACCAAAAGGAGGTTAGTAAACAAAAATAATTTAAAGGTTAAGGAGTAAATTGTATAAGTCTCAAGAAATGAGTTTTATAACGTTATACATCCCTACATGTTTATAAGGTATATTTCATAAAATCTCACACTTGTACAATATTTTTTTAACGATTCCAACTTTGTACCAAAGCTATAAGATTCTGACTAAGTTATCTTATCTTTTATGTCATATATTTTAATTTCATCTCGTAGTAGTAAAATATATACTTGTACTAGGGTTGACATTGATAAAAATTTAAGAGCTCTTATAAGAAATTTAAATTTCCTAAGGTATCACGTCCAGTAATAAATGGGCAATGTTTTGCATTTGAAATAACTTCGTAAATTTAATAGTTTCTTTTCTTGAGTTCTGCTTTCTTAATATTTTGCAAAATAAAAAGGTGAAGAATTTATTTGTTGTTGTAGAGATTTGTAGACAAATAATAGTAAACTACTTATAAAAGTTCTGAATCCTAAGCACTAACTTATTACACAATTAAAACAGTGCACAAGAAAATAATTTGCCACCCTAATAAAGAATGAGTCCAATTTATATATAATTTGTTTTTGGTAGCAGTCAGGTAAAGTAGTAGGGATATACTCATAATATATATTTATACTTTTTTTATATTAGCCCCTGAATAGCGATATAGTCACATGTAGAGACAACATTTTGTGATGGTAATTCTATGTTGAAATGTTTATAATTTTATTTGTTTTAAAACGATTTCTATTAGCTTCATTTATCTGTCAGCCACAGATTTCTGCTTGGGACAAATTATGTAATCTATGTTTAACCCAATTCTCAACTACCTAGAAAGCTGAAAATTGCACAGATTGTGTATTTCTGATGACAATAAAATAAGCTGTAGTCAGGGTGCCCATAGGCAAAAAAGTAACTTATACATACTCTTTCCAAACCTTTTTGTATGGCTTGTTTAGGCCAAATCTGACACCGTTTTCCTCTGTGACTTTTTTTAGTTTTGGGGCGTTTTTTTTTTATTTGAACCCTAAAATTTTGACGCCTCAGACTAGAAAATCGGAAAAAGTTCTGCGTCAGACAATATTAAAATGTTGATTTATAGGGTTCAAATAATGTATCTTGAGAAAATCAGCCAGTTATTAATTAATGATATTATTTAATTTTAATTAATAATAATGGATATTTATTAATATGAACTAATATTAATTAATGATTAATAACCAGCTGATTTTCTCAAGATACATTATTTGAACCCTATAAATCAACATTTTAATATTGTCTGGCGCAGAACTTTTTCCGATTTTCAAGTCTGACGCGTCAAAATTTTAGGGTTCAAATAAAAAAAAAACGCCCCAAAACTAAAAAAAGTCACAGAGGAAAACAGTGTCAGACTTTGCCTAAACAAGCCATACAAAAAGGTTTGGAAAGAGTATGTATAAGTTACTTTTTTGCCTATGGGCACCCTGACTACTGTGGTTGGTTTTACAAAATCACTTGTATTATAGGCCAATTCCGAGACATTTTGGGGGTGCAATTCGATTAAAACAATTTATTTCAGGAATTTAAAAACGAAGGTCACTGAAAGAAATGTAAGTTTATTTCCGTATCTACTCTACGTTCTATCTCTGTTTTTTTGTCCTCTAACAACTTTTATTATAATAATATTACACGTCTCAGCACGAAGTCACCAACACAACAATTTACGATGCATTAATTATTTCACGCTTTTATTAAGTTTCTCTTGTCTGCCAGGTAGAAATCTTCTGATCTATATTTGACCTACTTAAAAATAGGCAACATTATGAAATTTAACAGAGAGACATGGTCCGGACCACACTATAATAATCTGTCATTAGTATTAAAAAATTGGTTATATTAGCCGGTGAATAAATCTATTTCCATTTTCAATATTATAGGGGTAAATTATGGCGGCAGAGTTCGAAAAAAATAATAATTTCCTCTAACACCGGGGACCACCGACAGACACAGTAGCGTAACTATGGGCCCGCATAGGCCCATAGTTGCGGGCGGGCCCCCAGTGGCAGGGGGCCCCGAAATCAACTCGAAGGGACCCCCAGTTCTAAACGTAAGAGGTATTTTTTTTTTAACCATCAACTGTTTTGCAAGGTGCCCCCAATGCCTTACCTACGCCACTGGACAGGCACTGAAGTGCGGTTAGAATTAATTACCAAATGTAATGTGACTAAGACTAAACGAACAGTTTTTTGTCATTTGCTAATAGCAATGGCACTTTTATCTTTAGTGACTATGCATGCTCTGTGATTGCCCATAGTACTGTGTGTGTAACACTGGTGTTTTTCTTCCCCCTTTTAAGTCCATTCTTTATTAAATATTTTTATTCTTTCTTTGGCCTGACAATATTTATAATGTGATAAACATTCAAATTATTATAGGAAGTCCAATTATTATAATATGTAGTCCAATTATTATATTATTCGAGCCGCTGAGCCCGTGGCACCGCGGAAATTAAAGTAGTTGGCAAAGTTAGAAAAAAAGATAAATTAAGAAAATTAATTTTTATAATGTATTATATCTATTGAAAGACCAACAAACATTTATTATCATTGGAATCAATTAGTTTGCCTCAGCTTAGCAATAACAAATAATTTCGAGGTGAGTCGTCACCCTCGGGACAATACTCTATTATATAAATGATAATCCAATTAATTGATGATTATATGTCGTTATAGTACCTATAGTATTATTTATTACTGTTGTACTTGTTGTATTATTACCTCCTGTCTTAATTAACAACCACAATTACCGAACATTTGCACAATAAAATACCCTAAAGCACTATAAAGGTAATTAAATATTTGTATAAATAAACAGTATTAAACTATGTTCCTTTAAACTAATATTAATTTAAAATAAGAAGAAAGTAAACCTTAATGTTGAATTTAAAATTAACATGAATTTCGAATATAAAATAATTAAATTTCAAAAAAGTTTATTTTAATTTTAATTTGAAAATTAAACATGAAGAATTCACATTATAATACACTTTATAAGCCACTAACCACCTCGCCTTTATAGCCTCTTTAACTCATCGCCATTGTTATATATATATAATATTTCTTTATGTAACTTAATGGTAATTTTATAGACAGACCGATGTACTCTAATATCTAGAACACATTCTTGTAAATTTTGAATTTGGAGACGAAACATAAATCGAACGATCACAAAGCTTCAGGTACTTTCAGTAGACATAGAAACAAAAAAAAAAAAATGCGAACTTTCCCTCACTTTGGAGGCCATCAAAGTGGCCTCTTCTGCTGCCGAGCAGCAGAAGGAAGCTGCAATGGCGTGATCAGTACTTGGATGAGTGAGCATTTTGTACTAACTATTTTTTTTATATAATTTCTTTTTCAAAAAATGTATACATTATTTTTATTTATTTATATTTCATTTATTTAATTAATTGAATTTTTGTGGTGTTTTGACAGATGTAAACAAACTTTGGTGGACATTTAACAAAAGTATCGCACTAATTATAACTTTTAACCTAATTAATGGAATTTCATCGGATTTTTATATATGTTCCTTATTTTTTACCGGTTCCAACGATATGCCACATGTTGAAAACGTGTTTTTAATTATTATTATTTCAGAATTATTAACCGTCCAAGTTTTAAAATTCAAAAATCGATAACTTCAAAATGGCGGCCAATAACAAAACTAAATTTGGGCCTGGGTGGCTCGGAGGCTAGAGCGCTTGCCGTGCATTAACGCAAGTTAACCAGCATTGAGCCGGGCCAGAAGGTGACCGCAGCTCTGGGTTCGATTCCCGAACCAGGCCAGTGCTCAATGTCCACCCAGCATGGGAAGCTCCTCGAAAGAGTGGCGCCACCAGGTTTCGGCCAGGAAACCAAGATGATGGGGAGTCATGGTTAACGACCATATCTTCACACAAGTGTGAAGATTTCGGTCCCTAACCCGGGTTTGTTCAATGGGCCCACCTAAGTGGCCTGCGTCTTCGGGTGTAAAAGCCCCCCGAAATAAAAAAAAATAAATTTTAAAAAAACAAAAACGTCCAAACTTCAAAATGGCGGCCAATATCAAAACTAAATTTGGTGAATTTGTTTGTCTTTCAGAGAGGTACATTCGTGCAAAATGTCAACTCGATCGGACCACATTTCGATTTTTTTAATTTATGCAAACTCAGCAAACTGGGTAAAAAATGGCGGAAAATATTGATTTTCCGGGCGGCTTAACAAAATGTAAGGACTGATTTTTTGGTAAGTTTCAACTCTCTAGGTTAAATACTCTGGGTGTTACAATGATAACACACATACATACAAACATACACACATCTGTGTGTATTTTTTATTACGATTGCAAAAAAACACAATAAAAAAATGTGACAGCATAATTACTATATTTCTAAGACAATCAAAGAACCCTTGTTATGTTAAACCAAGCAAAAATAATTTTTTTTTTATTGTGAATAATGCTTTTTAAAGCCTATTTATTATTTTCTTTTAATAATGCATAATTAAAATCTCTTCTTTAACGAATAAAAAAAAAAAATATATATCATTATCCTTTTTATCAAGTTAATATAAAGATGTTAAAGAATAATTTATATTTAAAAATACAAATATATAAATTAAGAAAATAATGCAAAATAATATTAATTATTTATTTTATTATTGTTTTTACTTTTACGTAAATGAATACTTCTTTTTCTTCACGGGATGTGATTTCGTTTGTTTTTTCTTTTACTTTGCTGTATGCATAGTTCGGGTGCTATTAATAAGAGAATGTTATTTTAATGTTTGTTTTACTATATTTATTAGGCATAGCGTGAATCCTGTGTTAAATTAATGCAGTTTTTTTACCGTAGGCTTTACTTAGCCTACACCCTTTTGTAGTCCATTTAAATATGCAGATATTTCCCCGGGGAAAATCAAGTTACCCAGATAATAATAAATATTAATTCTGATTGAAAAACTGATACATGAAAATTAAAAACGAAATGTAAATAATCACTAGTTGAAACCGTTTTAAATATATATATATAAATATTTATTTATTAATATTATATTTAAATATTTATATTCTGTATTCTATTCCTTGGTCTTAAGAGTATAAATAAAAACGAAGTTTTTAATCTCTCCATCATCAAGCATAATAATTGTTCTTATGTTACATACAAAATAGTATTTCCGACAAAAATTTGGTGTATTTGTGGTAATTATTTGCTGAAACAATATTCCCTTTGTCACTAAAACTTAACTATTTTCTTTCATGAATGTGAACAAAATATTACAATTTATTTATTTATTTTCTTTTTTTTTTTCAAAGAGAAAATCTATTTTTTTTTTTTTTTTTTTTTTTTTGTGAGTTTATAATTATTTCTACTAACACTGTAAATCTGAAAAAGTTTTATTCAAGTTTGAAGATTTATTTTTTCTCAATGTATCATAAACACCTTCTTGACAATCAGTTAATACTATAATTTTACTAGAATATATTTATTATTTATAAACTAAAATATTTTTATAACCAAGTAGATTTAATATTTTGAAAACATTTTATATTATTATACATATAAGCAAGTGAGTAGATGTATTATGACGTCATTAGGGTCCTTGGTTTTGAATTAGAAGGAAGCACGGCTCCTTGGCTATTTTCGGTTTTTCTGACTCGACATTAAACATCCTTATCATGTTTATGTAATAAAAATTAATAAGGCTAAGTATAATTTATAGTTAGAATATTCATGAGAAAAAAAATCTTTTTTATTAGCTAGTTCAGAACTTACAAGGTACCAGGCGACCTCCATAAACAACTGAAAGTTCCTAAACATTTTTTACCGTTATAATATTTTTGTATAACAATATATACGCTATTCATATTAATAATATATATTCGTATAAATGTGGAAAAATAAAAAAATAGAAATAAATTATTTTATTGCATTAAAAACAGTTTTAAGATTCACTTCTAAACCTATTAGATTTTGGTTAAATTTTTTTTTAGATAACACAGTTGAGCTACTTAGCTCGGGTAATTTTGAAGTAATATAATTTATACAAAAGCTACTCCATTATGAATATGAAATGTTTTTGGTTATTAAATAATAAATTTGTATAATATATATATTTATATTATATATAATAAATATTGTTATAAACTTAATTTTTATGAATTAACTGATTTGATGGAGATTTTGGAAATATATTACTACGTTAACTAGTTCTCATTAAACAAAAAGCTATAAATAAATATTCATTTCTGTAATGAAAAATTACAATTTCTGGTCTTATCGATTATGAATAGAATTTATAAACACAACTGAAAACGTTTTAGCTATTCAGAATTCTGGAAATTTCTCCGATATTCCTAAACCATTTTTTCATTGTTATTTGTCTTTATTTCTCTTACATCGTTTAAGCTTCATCGCTTTTGGCATTGGACGTTGGAGAATAAGGACAATAAAACGTAGGCTTCAAATATTTTCGGGGGGTTTTCAAGCTTTTGTGGTAATGTGCTATTAATTTTATAAAAATCAGAGTGAGTGTGTGGGCTTGGGACCATCTTGCCACGTTTTCATTGCGATGGATGTTATTTTCGTCCGTTCTCTTATAGCCTTTTATTCGAAATAATGAATGAAACAATAGTAAAAAAAAAGAGTGAAAAGGAGAGTGGATTGAATGGCAAAAGAATAAAATAGATTGGGCACCAGAGGAAATGGGTCGTAACGGAATTGGGGTGCAATTTCGATAAAAACAATAGGCTATTTCTCACTGTGACCTGTATAGACGACGATAAACCAAAACCCCATATCAATATCGATGGCTATTTAGATATTTGTTCGATGTTTATTAAATAGCTTAGCCAACTTGTTCCGAACTAAATCTGTATAAAGCTTTTTGAATGAATGGGTTATAAATTTAAGTGCATGAGACACTCCGAGTATTTGGACCACAGTAATTGTCTGTGGTTCGCTATATACTAGGAGCCTCCTACAAGTTGTAATATAAATGTCGATAGAACCTTTCCTCGATAGATAATTTGTCTGGAGACATTTATTTTGGGTTTAGAAATACATAGCAATTTCACACACGGTTTTATCTGCAAAGTTATAAAGTTATCTAATACCTAGTATAACTGAATAATATTCTAGTAACCATTTTGCTTGTTTAAAAACAACTTTAAAATGTTCAATAAAACTTCTACACCACAAAAGGTATTCACAAACTTTATTCACTGACACAGTCGCAGGCAAAGAATCTAAATTAATCAGTATTTTATTCTTTGTTTAAACACTATTTAGTTTAAATCAACGTTTAAATCAATCATTTAGTCTTAATTTAGTTTTTGTTTGTATTTAGCTTATATATTTAGTTTATCTTATGTATTAAAAATTTGTAGTTAAATGCTCAAATTAAATAAATATAGAAAACTACTAGTATTTACATCTTAATTTTATATTCATTTGGATTAATTTAATTGTGAACTTACATAAAATTATTCAATTTTCCGAAACTGATAAAAAATACCTGTTTATCGAATTAACATCCTTACTTGCTTGAAGAAGTATAATTTTTTAGCGAATTTTCGAAGAAAATTAAGCTATTGCAATGGCTTCAAAATTTTTGTAATGCGAATTTTTGAAAATTTTCTCCTTGGAAATCCGTTTTAGACCATTCTGAATCGATTCCTGAAATTTAAGACTTTTTTTATGTATATATTATGTGTGTGTGTGTCACTCCAGACGATATCTAACGCTAGGATGCACTTAAAAAATAAAAAATCCAAACAATGTCAATTATATCAAAAGAAAGGATGAGTTCATTGGCCAGAATTTTCGGAATTCATTTAGAGGTCAAATTTTGACCATTTAGGGTCAAAAATAGCATAAAACCTTGCTTCTTCCATTTTACCCCCCTATTATATGAAAATATGACAAAAGTGTAAATAACAACAATTACTGTACTCTTAATGAGTTTTCCAGTTACATGCATCTTGAAGGGTAAATACTATTTTGACATTTGTCCCCCCCCCCCCCCCCCCCCCCCTGTGTACCATTTTTTTTTTTCACCCATGCAAATTCTAAACCAAAATTTTCCTATATTATCATAAGCCAATAATACGCAGATTTCTTTGAAAATTCGCTCATTAAGTCATGGTGCTTGGACTTTTCTTACAACCCGTTACTGTCAAATTTATTTAATTGTCCCATCCTTTATCTTCCGAGATTTCAAAGGTAACGGTCGGAAGAACAGACTACTTTTAGGTCTCCGATTTCAAAACTTTCAAAACAGAAATTCGTTTTAGACATCAAGGAACAGTTTCTTGGTCCCTTATCAGTCTGCCGGTCAGTCAGTCTGACTGTCGTTCAATTATCATATTGTCGTTAAACTAACATATCTTTAAATATTAATCGTCCGATTTGAATGCAATTTATATGGTAGATCATAATTTACCCATTTTTGGTCCCATAAAGGTTTTTGAAATCGGAGGCATAAAAAATGATAGTTCATCAGAACGAGCACTTAGCGTTACCTTTCACAAACAAGCACAGAAGCAACAAATTAATTATACAGTAGAACCTCAATAAGAAGTGTCTCAAGGGGATTAGGGAAACAGTC
Source organism: Gerris lacustris (assembly GCA_951217055.1). Taxonomy (NCBI): domain Eukaryota; kingdom Metazoa; phylum Arthropoda; class Insecta; order Hemiptera; family Gerridae; genus Gerris; species Gerris lacustris. The sequence goes on from OX578276.1 coordinate 45,491,088, forward strand.
TTGTTATCGAGGTGCTCTTTTTGTTGAGGGTCATGGTATCAAGGCTATTTCAGCTATCAGTCGTGTTATCGAGGTTCGAGGGCGGGGTTTTCAATTCTAGACTTGTTCAAGGTCGACCCATTCCTGTATAGAGTCGCATTATAGAGGTTGACTTCTCAAAACGACTTGTTATAGAGGTTCTGAGTTACGTTATGAATTAGAAAAAAACCGTGTTATAGAGGTTGTTTGGATAATAATAGTAGCGTTATAAAGGTTAATTTAACATTATGTGTTATGGCAATCTCAAGGGGATTTGAAAATTGCACTTGTATAATTGAGGTTGTCGTGTTATTGAGGGTCGTGTAAGCGAGGTTCTACTGTATAAGATAATATTGGATTAAAATGCAGTATCAATAATGTACCTATATGAGAAAGTTTTTGCGATTTATTGAACCGAATTTTTTATTACCGATATTTTTTTCTTATTCAAAAAAAGTACTGTTATGATGTAAGTTTTTTGGTATATTAATAGTAAAAAAAAGAATGATATGACTACTCAAGATCGTAGTAAGGGATAAATTGGATGTAAACATTCTAAGCGTAAAAAGTCTAGTTGGGAAGAGTGGCCTTGTAACGTATAAAATGGAAAAAATCTAATGATCTTTCATCCTTCTCTTCCCAGGCTGTTGATATACTTGTACTTTCATCTGATCCAATTTACACCCGGTACAGATTCGACTCCAGCAATCCGGGAAGTGAATGTTGTCAAGGCCTCGGTTGTTTTTATTCTCTCGAGATTCTCAATGATTCGTTCCGTGTGCAAGGTTTTGAGTTTTTCGTCCGTCACGGGTCGCTGAAGTTTTTCGACTTCATAAGCCGAGGAAATGTTAGTGAAAAGTAAAAAGAGCACATCTGAAGCAATTGAGACCGAGTCGAGACGTAGAAGGGGACAGTGAAGTCGAAAGGAAGAGTGAATGAACGTGAAGAGGAGTGGAGTTATACAAGCAAGGATGAGAGCGAGAGTAAATCCCACGTTCAGTCGACCATGAACCCTTGTATTACTTCGTACTATTAGCATGCTTACTCTTCCAATCTCTTCACTTCAAATTATCCACCGTTAGAAGGAAAAAAAAGCAAACGGCAAAAGAAACTTAATTACGAAATGAAATTTTTGCAGTCCAGTACCAAATCACAATATTCAACGTCATGAGTTGAGCTCATCGTAACACCAAGGTGCTTCCATTTACTCCAATGGGAATTTGCTGCAGCAATACTTACCACTTTGACGTCATTTGTTAATCATACGTTACCCTTTGAAACATATAAGTCCTTCTATTTATAGAAGATTGATCTAAATGATTCAACGTATGATGACCATTGATGATCTTACTTCGTCAGAAATACCCGTATGTCCATGTTATGACGAAAATATAATATATATATATATGTAAAGACATTTGACGTCACTAATCATTCGTTTTTATGTAAATATTCTAGCGAATTGATTTACATGACTTATCTTTCTTGTATCGAAGTAATAATAATATATAATTTTAATTGAATTATACATTGGTATTAACCAAAGACGTAATTAAATTGTGAAATTATAAAAGCGTTGTCATCTACTTAATAAATAAATAAATACTGCTTCTTGTTTTCTTAAGTCAACAGGTTTAACAAGTATAATTAAATAAAATATAGTAATTACGTTTACTTAAAAGAAATAATTACATTTTTTTATTTTTTAAATAATATTATAAATATTATTTTTATTATTTAAAGTAATGTCTCACGATAGATCTGTACACTGTGTATTTAGCAACCCATTCTATTTGGGCAGCATCACTATTATTTATGTAAATAATGTGTTTCTCTGTGTACAAATTATATAAATATTTTTACTTTCTTATATCTAGTATATAGATAAAGTATTGTGAAGGTGCAAACATTCTATCACATAATTTTGATCCATTGCATTTAAAAAATGTCTGTTGGTTGTCGTCTTTACATAGGATTCGAATGGGTCACCACAACATATATGGGTTTAATTCCCTGAACTCGCCTCTCGCTCAGTGTTCACCCAGTATCACCATATAAATGGGTAGCTGCTTGCGTTAAGTGGTGACTAACTGGTTGTGAATGCCACTTATAAGGTTTATACAGCTGATGAAGCGACACATTGGATAAATAAGAAATTTATTGATTCTGTATTCCTGGTCACTGTAATATTATTGCTGGGAGTGCTTCACAGCGGTTGCGAAAATGATTAATATGATAATTGTTTTACATTATAATTAAATAACGATTTCTTTTCTTTTTGGTCCTTTTATAAAGGACCCTATAAATAAAGACCCGCTATAAAGCTCTTAACCCCCATAAAAGAAACCCCCAAAAAATTATTAATTTAGTTGATGCCGTAAAAAATTAAAAATAATAAAAAGGGTTCAAAACTACTTATGAAAATGATAAAATTATTTAATTTTGAACTGTAGTTCTAACCTGTAGGTAAAACTTCACTTTATTATTTGCAATTAAAATGTTGTGTAGTTTGATAACTTAGTCTGGATTTAATTACTTCCTGCAGTTTATAGTCGAGACTTAATTAAGTTATATTCTGGTGGGGTGTGTTCTTTTATAGCTCTCGGGTTCCTTCCATTTAAATATTCCTTACAATTCATCTTCGCGTGTAATTATTCCATGAAATAATTACTGAATCTTACAAATTCCAATGAAGAATGAATTACCAGGAGTTCCAACTTCTATCTAAAGAGAAATTTGGTTTAGTTTATTCACTTCTAACTTTCTCATATAAAGAGAAAGTATTGTGATGGCGCGAAAATTCGATTTTAAGATTTTGATGGCTATACACGTTTTGAGGTCAACTGAGTCCAATAAAGTGGTTTTTTATAAAAATGTCTGTCTGTCGTCTTATCTGTCGTCAGACGTCTCTTTGTCGTCTGTGCAGATGCGTGGAGCCTAAACGAAATTTGGCATACAGGTTTAGAAAAATCATTCCCCGAGGCGGAATCGAGTAATGAATTTTATCTCCAAATTTGGGGGCACTACCCTCCAAAACTATGGAAAAACATGAAATAAAATTATTTTACCTCCAGCAGAGAGAAAGAGTGGACTTTCCTCCCTATTTTACAGGGTGGGAAGTTACTCATTGCACCCAGTCGGGTTAAACTGGGAGTAATGAAAAATAAGGGAAGCATGAACATTCATGATTCTCTCCATTGTTGCCCTAGATAAAGCACTAGCAAATAAGGTCGGTGCTAATACACATTTCAATTACTAACTTTTGTTTAATGTCCAAATCTATCTAGTTATTCATCAGTAAAACAAACAAACAAGTTGAATGTGAAATCATAATTTCTAAATGTTGATAAACTAATTCATATATAAATACATCAGCTGTCAATACCATTGATTGAAATTCAAATAATTACTATTTATAATTTCATTTTAAAGTGATTAAACTTATTTAGAGAATTGTTAATTTATTTATATATATATATTTTTTAAATAAATATAAAAATATGTATTTTTTATTGAATAAAATAATTTAAAATCAAATTCTTTTCACATTTTTTTCTCCCTTCAGGAGGAAAATCTTGTACGTTGTAAAAGCTTGCTCTCTAGGCATTTAAATTTAAAAACCTATTATTTTAAAATTGAATACTCAATTAGTCGAGTTGAAACAGAGACTGCTCCGTTCGATCAGGAAGAGGATCATCTTGGTAATTATTGTATTGATTGAAACTTGAAATGATTGTCTTTTTATTGTTGGATGGTAGGCTAGAATCATCTGACTGTATGATTGATATCTTAAAATAATAGTACAGTAGGTATTAATATAGTTTTAGAAGGTAATATAGTACTTTCACCGGAAAAATTAACTATAACTCAGTGGCGTATAACAGTCCATATAGGCCCTAGTTGTGGCATTTGAAAAAAAGTACTGTTAATATTAAATAATAATATATAAATAATATTGTTTCTGTAGCCTTTATACTTGTTATCTTGTGTTGTTATATAATTTTCTCCATGTAGCTTTAGGTATTGTGAATAAAATTATTAAATGCCAACTACTACAATTAACATTTAAAAATTAAAATTCAACTTTTAAAAATTAAAATTCAACATTTAAAAATTTATATTCAGTAATTCAGCAAATGAGACGGTATCATATAACATAAAAATGAAAAGAATATTAATTTGGTAATTAATTTGGTCAAAAAATTGAGTAAATATAAATAAAGCTAGATACTTTTTTTTAAATAATGGTAATTATATCTATTGAAAATCTTTATAATCGAATGAGGAGTTTTATTAAATGTTTTAAATGCTACCTTTCGGGAAATACACAAATTTTGTCCTGTTGTTTTCCCCTGGTCCAGATAACATTCCTGGGTTGAAAATGGAAATTTCTTCTATTAATAGGTGATTTCGTCCAAAAGTAACCTATTCCCAAGAATAATTATGAAAGTGAACTAGCTTTATAAGATCATTTTAGGCTTAATTACCCTTCTCTTTATATTTGCTTACCCTACTCCTACTTTCTTCCCCCTTAGAGATTGAAATTTTTAAATTCCATTTTTGGTATTTAGTTAGAAATAAAAATTATATTAGATACTACAATGACTTTTTTTCAGCGTCTCAAAAAAGTAGTATAATACCTATTAGGTGTGCAATGCAGTTGTCTGCTTGCAATATTGAGCTGAGCGTGCATTTTAATCTTAAAAAATGAACATTTTTATTTGTAAACAGCTGAAATCGGATCAAAAACAGTAATATATCTAATTTTTAATTAAATGCATTTTTTCTGTTTTTCTATTTTACTCCCCTCTTAAATGAAAATATGTCAAAAGTGAACATCACAAAAATAACTGTATTCTTAAAGAGCTTTCCAACGACATGTATCATAAAGGGCATATAAAGTATTTCAACTATTGTACCCCGTACCCCTGTGTACCAATTTGGACCATTTCAGAATTATACCTTCATGTGGTTGGTCACTATGACCTTGCCAAATTTTGTGTAGATCGGTTCAGCCATTCAGGAGGAGTATGTGTCCAACCAAATGCAATTTTTAGTATAAGAGCTTCGCTTAGCTCAGCTCAATTTAATTATCTGAGAGGTGTAAAAAATAATTAGATCTGTACTTCATACGTTACATTTTAACTCTTTCCAATTTAAAAGTCATCCTTAAGTCGAAAAAAACCTCTCTCCATGAAAGTTAACTTCTAAATGTTAAGGTTCTGGTGCAATTGGATTCAGAGATATCGTCATGATCATATTTTGCTTTTAAATGATCGTCACCTTTAAAAATGAGGGTTGAAAAAAAGTGACTTAGCAAGCTCATGGGGCTACAAAATTTCATCATCACATCGGGTCCAGAAATTTCAGAGTTATTGTGATGACTCAGCCACTGGTATTTGAATTTTATAAATAAGTATATATATATACTTGCAAATTTATGATACGTAACTTAAAATCATTTTGACAAACCAAGAAATATGTTTGTCAAAGTTTTACTTAAGTAGGTCCAGTAGTTTCAAAGATTAGCAATAAACTCTATAATGCAAATAAACTTAACATCTCCTATCATAATAAAGAGGTAATTAAACAGTTATATAAAACCACTAACTTTTTGGAAGGTTATAAAGCTACCACCTTTATAAAAGGCAACGATTAAAACGTGGATCATTCCATTTATAACCGTATTTAATATCAAATTTGTCATATTTTAAAGTACAGTTCTAAATGCTACATTATTTCGGGTAAATAAAATTCATGACTGACACAATAAACTATTTTGACCTCCAAAATTAAAAGAGCAGTTATGTTTAATAGAAACAGTCATTAAAGGCTATCAAGATGTAGATGACTAAAAATACTTAACTGATTGACCTTTGTTTGTCATATAGGAATAATACATTCAGTTAAGAATTTTAATACATTTCATATACCGAACCGCATATTTCGCACCCCTAGAGGAACAGTGACACGACTCAAAATTAATTTTGATTTTACAATTTTAGGGCACATAATATATTATAAATATTGGCGAACTTCTGCTCGGTATAATGATTATACGATAATATAATTTAAGTTATAATTTAAGCCCATAATTTAAGTCCATATCTGACACAAAACAGCAACCTATGCTTTATTTTCAATCAAAATCAATTTATCAAGTTTGTTTTCCTTACTTTGAAAAATACGGCTGCGATTTATTACAATTTGAATTTTAAGTTAATAACGTTGGTTAAATATTTAAACCAAAATATTCTTAGTTTCTATTGGTGTTTAATTTTTCTTTCACTCTTAAATACCACATGAAAGAATAGTAAAAATTATAGAGGGATCCGAAGCCATCATAGGTCATACCGAAGTCATACAATATTGTACAAAGACTTTACTTCTTTTAATATTAAATTGAATTAATTTATTATTAAAAATATATAAAAAAGCGTCCTACAAGTTATTGGCTTACATTTCTTTTTATCAATATCTCTTAAAATACTTGATAATTTCCAGGAGAACTATACTTATATGGTTAAATTCGCATTTAAATGTACTACCTATATTTTAGAATTATTTATTCAAAACAGTAGGAATCGTCATCAAGATTATTTATTTATTTTTTTTTTTGTCAGAGCTTTTGGGAGTTAGTGGCCCTAAATTTATAGCTAAACTACTTTTCTAGAAATCACAGTGAGGTGTGTTTTTTTATTTTAACATGCCAAATTTCATCGCAATTGGCCCAGTAGTGTTACCTTCACGCCTTTGCACAAACTAAATACGGCAAAAAGATATTTTTTAAAAAATCACTTTTTGGGGGTGTCAGAGGACCTGAAAACATGTAAATCCACTAAATATAATACTAAATGAAACCATCTATGTATGTAAATACTCGCAATAGAGGCAGTGATCAATCTCCAAAGAATTATTTCCCTTATTTTGGCCGGCACTGGTGAAAACCAAAACAGATTTGAAAATAATATTTAATTATGTTTGAGCAATGTTACCAAATTCGCATTAGTTTTTATCTTTTTATTAACGACACTTCCTTTTGTGCACCTTATCATTAATTTCATTTCCTTTTATGCACTATGCACCTATTCTACAACAGGCATCATCTCGAGTTAAAATCTTTAAAAAGTTTAAATCAACACAGGTTGTTTACGATTTGTAGCTAAATCAGATTTAGCTAAATTACATTTAAATAAATCTTTACCTAATTAAGACATTTAGAAACCAATCTAGTCAACCAATGCCTAGAGATTTAAATTATAAATACTACGATGCAATATATATATATATATATATATATATATATATATATATATATATATTATTATATATATATATATATATATATACAATATATATATATATATATATATATATATATATATATATATATATATATATATATATATATATATATATATATATATATATACAAGCACACAAAGTATATGTAAATTACAAAATAGATTCATAATAAGTGTTGTGTAAACTTTAAATCATCTTGTTTAACATATCACAAAAAAAACAGAATGATACAACAGAATTTTAATTCAAAAATATACAAATTTTCACCTAATTTATTAATAGAACATTGACATTAATTCGTTAAATAAAAAAAAATATATTGTTGACATTTTTTTTTTTTTTTTTTTTGTATTAGGTCAAAGTTTTTTTTTAAATTCTAGGATAGTTTTTAAAAAACCGGATTAAAAAATCAGGCTACATTTTGAAAGTGAGAATATTAATAGGAATAAAATATTAAGTTACGGAATTCGAAACTTACGTAATTTAAAAATCTTCTAAATGTTACATATAAGAGAATCTTATTGATAAAATAATAAAGGTAAATATACTTAATACAATATAAACATTAAACCAATGTTGTATTGCTTAAATACACAATATAATACTAAAAATAACGTTTTATTATTTTTGAGGGTAATAAAGAAAATGGCGGAAGAGTTTTTATATCATACTGTTATTTTGAGCGATTTATAATCGTTTGATGACATTTTGAAATTGTTTATGTAAATATCAAGGTTATTAGTGTCATAAAAAAATTGATATTGAAAAAATAAAAGTGTCCAGGAGTACTATAAAACGCAGTATTTTTACAGCTAAAAGAAATAAAATAAAAATGCTTTGTATTATATAATAACTAGTTTATAAATAAAAGTATTTTATAACATCTTTAATGTTGAAACGGAATTATTTGATACACTAAGATAACTTCAATTATAGCTTAACTGAAGTCTGCCAATTAATTGTGCTTCAATTTCAATTAGTTTCCTCGTGTCTTTCACTAGATGAATTATCATTATGAGTATTAAATAAATTGTAGTTCATTTCATAATGAAAACCAACTACAAAATTAGGTAGTGTGAATGCCTTCTATAACCTCATGATAACCTCATCTATAACCTCATCATAATATAATCTATAACCTCATGATAACCTCATCTATAAACTCATCATAACCTCATCTATAACCTCATCATAATATAATCTATAACCTCATGATAACCTCATCTATAAACTCATCATAACCTCATCTATAACCTCATCACAACCTTGTCTATAACCTCATGATAATCTCATATATAACCTCATCTATAACCTTATCACATGCCATCTAAATTTGATCAAAATCAGAATTTTAATTTTCAAAATTAGTGCGTCCACACAAATGATAATGGATAGACAGAAATACAGACAAGAGACCAACAAGATCTGTTTGGAATTTTCAGATTTCGATAAATAATTCTTTAGAATGATCGAAATGCTTTAATAACTTTTAATAAGCTTAGATGAATAAAATGTATAATGATAAGTGTAATGAAAGTGCTGTTTAAAACGCTTTTTTGATAGAATAGTCAAGATACCAATTTTCAACTGGGTTAACACGTTTAATTAAGGTTAGTTATGATCTCAATGATCATAATTAGGTAATTATTATGTAAAGTGGCTAATTTCTCAATTTTCTAATGCCTTCATACGTTATTAAAGTAAAGCATAGTATATTTAGTAGCATTAAAACAGTAAAAAATTTAAAATGAAAACAAAATTTTACAAAATGCCAATAATTTCTCTTATATTATATTATTGATACTGAATTCAAATCCAAAATATTTGATTTAATTACAAAGTATGAAAACTTTTCCATAAAAACTAGATAACTTCACTTGGAGTTAAAAGGTGTTTTTTCACATTTTATTTTACAGGTATCGATTTACAGAAGGGGTTCACATTTACTGTTATTATGTATCTTTAAAACTAAATTTTTCCTGGGAAAAAGACCTCCATGAAAATACTGGTTAACTAGTTATTTAAGTGAACTACATTTAAAAAATTTGGACACGTGATTAAAAATATGATAACTCGTTTTCGAATTGAGAAAAAAAAATGAATGAAAACAATTAACACTAAATTCTTTCGTAACCTTCAGTACTCTCAGAAGCAAAATTGATATTTTTTCTGATAAGTGTAATATATTATATTTATTTTTTATTATAATTAAATATTATATGAATATATATTACATTGATATACATATTTATATAAATATATTTAATATTTAATATAATATTATATAAGTGTACACACTATTTAATTATTATAAAAAGGAATTTTACAAACTTAAAACAGTTAAAATTAGGAAATTTAAAATTGTAAACAGTACTTGGATCATTTGCGTTTGTTGTTTTGTTGATAAAACATGTGATAGAAAAGTTAAATAAATAATATATAAAATAAAAGTAAGAAACTTGAAGTAAATAATCATTTGTTTAACATTATTTATTTATTGAAACAATAGATAAATGTTTTCAAGTAGCCTTGTGTTGTTGTAAACAAACATCAGTTGTATCCTTGGACGGGGTTGATGGAGGGGGTAACAACTAGAAGGATAGTAGACAAGACTTTCCTCAGGATGTGTTGTTCCGCATGTTACCTAGAGTTTTGTTTTAAAAATACTTGTGTCTTTTCGTTTCAGTCTCGTCTTCGATTTTTCTAAGGTATTTAAAGTAATATTTTATATTATAAAATGTTAATATTAATATAATATATGTTTATGGTTTTAATTTTAATTTAAATAATATTGAAGGCTGTTAATATTAATAACATATTGATGGGGTGATTTATTTAACTTATTATTATAGATATTTCATATACTTTATATATAAAATTATTTATATTATATTTATGTTTTTTTTAATATATATTTAAATATGTATGTTATTTTAATATATTATTTAATTTATTTTATAATTTCAAAGAGGCATTATTATTTCACTAGCCTAGTTTTATTATTTAATACTTTTCTAATGTCTCCTTTAAACTTATTTCTTGTTTATTATATTTTATTATTCATCCTTACTTTATAATTAATTATATCTAAATTATAAGTGGTATTTAGATTAAAACAGTTTCGAAACTAACTTACAGTTATATTTTTACATTAACTTCTGCTGGAAAATAAGACATTTTACTTTCTGTCTATAAGAAAATTTCTTTAAACTTTTTTTTTTTACAATACTGTGTATGTGATATACATATAAATATTCATACAACGATTTTTTTAAATTATAAAAAAAAAGTTTGCGGTTGGTTTAAAAGGTTTATCATGCTTTTGACCATATCAATTTTCATTCGACAATTTGAAATACTATTCTTTTTGTTCAGTGCAAATTAATACATCGTGGTCCGAGGACAAAATATGGTTTATCTATCAAATCAGAGTTTCAAGGTAAAAACATGATTATTAATTAAATTACGAATGATTTATTTATGATGCATTGTTTTATAGGTTAAAAATATGCTGTATATTGCTGTCATGAAAACCATTAAAATAAAATTGTAAAATACTGCCTCTGTGCGTAAGCTTTTACTAAGGTAAAAATATTTTAACCACAAGCTGATATCATCAGTGGCTTCTGGAATAATTTAAAAAAAATTGATAATAAATAAATGCTGAATAAAATTTAAATTTAACAAATAAAGGGATCAAATTAACAGATTAGACATAAAAAACAAATAAGACATAAAAGTGATAAATTAGATATAAAAGTATCACAAATTAAAAATGAAAGGCACAAATAAAAATCGATTGAATAAGAATAAATTACAATGGACCAGTGTCAAAAAAAAAAAAAAAAAATTGAAATATTTTCGAGAGAATAAAATAACATATATTATAAAAATAAATAAATTAATAAAATAAATACCGGTCGAATGCTGAGTTTGCCTTAATAAAGTAGTAGTAAGTGCAACAGCTGATTGTGCTATCAAGTGATAACACAATCAGCTATTGGGGAGATTAAGAAATAAATCCACTGATCAATTTTAAAGACCTTTGTGAATTTATTGCATATTAATCATATTAACATTTCATGTTTATTTTTAATAAGCAATCATAATTATTAGGTTATAATTATTGTTTTATTTCTTTTTGTTTTTAGCTGTATAGAGAAGTGGCCGGCAGGAAAAGTAGAGGATAACTCCATGATCCAGAAATCTTAAACATCTTTCATTGTTCTGACAGATTTTTTGGGTTCCATTGGACATTATTTATTCTCCGACTCGAATTATCCAAGGTATTTATTTTAAGATAAATATTATTTTAACAAATGTGTATAATATTGTATATTTTCTTAAAATAAAGGGAATATGTACAAATATTTCTTTCATTACATTCATTATAGGGTATATCATTTTTTAATATATATAAAATAATTTAATATATACGAGTATAATTTTATAATCTATCATTTTTATAAAAATTTAACTAATAATAATTATTATAATAATTTATAATAAATAAATTAACAAAAAATAGTGAGTTAATATATAATAATATAATTAATTGTAGGAAACTTCGTGGTAAAAAATAAATAAATAAATTGACCAATTAATTTAAATTCTTAATTACCAATATAAAATTTGTATGGAAAATAAATATATTATGGGCATTAGTAATGTATTAACCTATAAAGAGATATCTATTTAAAAAATCAATAGTCAGTGATATTTTAAAGGTACATATTACTTATATTATTTATAAGTAATCAATAATTGGACTAGCGTAAGTGAGTTCTTCATTTCAGAGACTAAGAATTTTAAAAGTGTGATTGTTTGTTTTTGTTTGTCTAAAGTGTAAAGAACACGCGCGGAAAAATTTACCGTTTTGAACGAAATTCCGCACACAGGGCAGTTGCATCTCAGCATTTGTTACACATAGTTACACAAAATAGCATGTTACACATTACACAAAATAGCATGTTACACATAGTTACACAAAATAGCATGTTACACAAAGTTTAAAGGTCTTTAAGAGTATAGGAAAAGAAAAGAATATGCCACTATTTAAATTTCACACTTGACCCAATAAGGCCGAAATGAGAGAGTTTAAAAGTAAGTTCATGGCCTATGTGGCATGCTACATATAATTTTAAAGCTCTTTTCAGGTTGATAAAGAGTATTTAAGTTTTTCCCATAACAATTTTCGTGACAAAATTAAAAATTGTCAATGCCAGTTTTTTATGCACCACATCTTTAGTTAAGACAGGACTTAATTGTCCCCGTTAGAATATCTAGAACTTTATAATTAGTGTGATTATATACTATTTCCTCCTAATAAAAAATACAAATTTATGTTATATTACTCATTCAATTAATAAATAATAATTTGAAAAATATTTTAAATAAAAGAAAAAGAAAAAAAATATAAAATGGGAGTGGACATGTTTTATTTGTTTTGAAAAACAATCCAAGTTCCCTGACCTTTTACTTAAAGCATACAAAACAAAAAAATAACCATTTCTTTAAACAAAACATATGCTAAAGACTGTAGAGGGATGAAACCATTAAACTAAAGGGTTTTAGAAACAGCTGTGGCTGAAGTTTTCAAACGAGCTAATGTTGATAAGGGTCTAGGCAAGGGTCTGAAGGAACATGTAAACCGTTCATGTTATGGGGTCGGGGATCTTAAACATGGAAACATGAAACATTGACGCATCGAACCCTCGCCAGTGGAAGATGGTATCATGGGAATATACATGGGTTTAGAGAAGGGGGAATATCTGCTTCACAGGTGTAACCTAACCCTCCTGAGTGTTACTTTTTGACAACACAGGCTCAATTATTCAGCTCTAACTCAATTATCTAGACCAGGAGTCTCCAAACTACGCCCCGCGAGAACCACCAATCCGGCCTCCCATAGTTTATTTTTATTACATTGTAAAATGCACAATGTAAGTAAATCATACAAAATAATAATAATCAGATGTTTTTATTTAACGACCAATTAAGGAACACAATAACTGATTAATGTAATTGAATCTTTTACCTGTATTAAATTACATATATATGAGATTTATCCTATAAACTTACAATAAGTGACATACATAGGGCTTAGGTAATTCACTTAATGAAATTAAACATTATGATTATTGAGATATATGTAGCTGTACTTTCCACAAACAATTGTTTGCAGTTGTAGATAAATTTTACTAGTGGAAATTATCAGTAGCTACTAAAAATGGTTATCAGTTACTTTAGATCTGTAATTAGCTTTCGTAGGTACATTTAATTTTAAAGTATGTTTTCTTTACATAGCCAAGTAGTGCCGAAAGCGGAAAAGAATCCGCTAGATAATGTATGCAACTGATCAAACTGTGTGAGTGGAACACTCTTATAAAAATTCCAGAAATAATGATTTTTTTTCTTTAAAAGTAAGCTTTTTATGAATTTTACATCAGCGTTAAAAGGATTTTGTAAAATCTTGATATCGTTTGCAATTTCATCATAATATGAAATACGAAACTAATTTTTAAAGCTCACAAAGCTTCAACATCAATATCTCATCTCAGTTTGCTGCCTAAACGATAGGCATGAAACATTTTCTGTTCAACCAAACAGTTGTTTTGAAACAAAACAATTTTCGCTGAAAGGACTAAAAATATGAGTGTATAAATCAGACAGAAGCTGGTTTTTTCCTTGTAATTTTTTTTATGGTCACCCATATATTTAGTTAAATTTGTAGGAAATTATAAATTATAAACACAACCACTTATTGCTTTTTATCTCAGCCAGATGAAGATTAATTTCATTCAAGAAAATTTCGATTATTGCTCGAAGCTAAGAATAAAATCATTTTAATACTTTTCCGAAGCTAAGCAAGTGTACTTCAGTACGTAATTGTAAGTAATTTTCTCCAATCTCTTCAATAAACTGGTTCGTTTAAAGGACCTTACACAATTCACGGCTTCCCGCTTTATCGCTTAAACTTCGGCCGTTGCAAACATCGATGTGAACCCCCGAAATTCTTGCAAGTGTTCTATGACGGCCCTAATATGGTTTCATTAGTTTTTCTTCCCGCTCGCCCGCCAATAAAGCTGGAAGCAGTCCACTATTTTCCTCTATAAACGAACGGAGCGCCGTCCACCCCCACGCGCCCTTTGCCTTTGCCATGGATGTCTTACTCACCGGCTGGTCCCAATACGAAAATTTACGCGTAATTCAAAACTAAAGTACGTTCTTATGATGAGTTAGGTAGGTCTTGGCCCTTGGGACTTAGTGGAAGAGCCAGTTTGGTCATTAGGCTAAAATGATTGGAGACCCTTGTCAAAATAAAAACGTCCTTAAACACAAACAGTAGACTTTTATTTCAATGTTTTTTTTATAACAACATGATATATTTTTATCAACATAAAATATAAAAGACAGTAGGAAGAAATTCTAAATCCGTTGTTGTTTACTCCTCTACTAGGTCGCCCGAGCGTAGAGAAGGAGTCAATGTTATCTCTGAATTCTAGTGTTTTCGTCGTTTACGTTTATTATTTCGTCGTCGTTGTTAAGTTTATCTTTTTTAGTTGTTATTTATTTGTGTTGGCATCCATTTAATACCTGACTAACACACATACATAAAAAACTTCATTATGCATTACACATATTGTTTCTTAGTTTGTTTACTTTTGTTACCCAAAATTCTCAGTAGCTTGACATGATAAATATTATATTTTTCCTAGATGAGCATTGGATTCACTTGATTAAGGATAAAGAAAGACTTTTGCTGAATTTCTTTTGAACCTCTTAACTTATTGGTTATTAAGACATTGTTAGGTCTTCAGTCTTTGATATTAAAAAATTAATGTTCACGAAATTAATCTGTGGTTAATTCGAGCCGTTAATACGCAAGCGCTTTTATACTTCCTCATATACGGAGAAAATATAGAGGGAGAAAGTACTACGATGATGCGAAATTCCATTTCGATGGATATACACGTTTTATAGTCCCCTGAATCCAAGAGTGGTTTTTAATAAATATCTGTCTTTCGTCTATAGTTTGTATATACTGAACAAAGTAATGTTTTCCTTATATTTGTCAGAGCAAAGTCATTTTCCGTATGATTATTTCATCTCCATAAATTCTTATCGGATATTTGTTGTTATTTTATTTGGTAAAAGTTGAGCCTGATTTGACAAGGGTTTATTTGAACCATATTCTGGAGTTTTATTTGACGAACGATAACTTGAGTATTAGAAAAATACAACAGGATAACAAGGTAAAACCCTCTCCCGATAATCGGCTCAATCAAGTAGAAATGACGATCTTAGCTTCCTCCATCTTTTTCTCGTTATGAAATGCTACCTGGTACTAGTATCAAATCAATAAAGTATATTGGTTGTTGTTATTAAAAAGAAAGTAAAATTATATTTTAATAAATTTATCATCCGACTTTGTCAATAGAATTTGAGGTAAATGAGGATTAATCAAAAGTAAAATCTGAACGTTTTAACATAAATCTATCAAAAATACATATAATATATATATATATATATATATATATATATATATATATATATATATATATATATATATATATATATATATATATATATATATATATATATATATATATATATATATATATATAAGTATATTACGTATTTGAGAAAGTAAAAATAGAATTTGTAAACTAAACATACATAAATAAAATGTCTATATAATGTACCGGAATTAAAAACACAACAATGATGAGGCAAGATGAATGGAACACGAAAGATTTAAAAAAAGACATAACATTCTAAAAATTCTCTTATTCACATGGTAATTTATACTATCTTCATTTTGATAATTATACGTTAGTTTATAATAAAAGAGGGGAAAAGATTATAGTTATAATATAAAACAAGTATTAAGTATGGTTTCGTGATTGAGGGAGGGCTTTGTTAACCTTGAAAATTGAAAATGAGGTTGCCGCTTGAGATTTTCACTTAATGATAGAGCCGTCCTGGCATGGCATGCTAGCTACCACTATGATGACCAACCTGTGACTAGTTCATACATAACTAAGATACGCTCTGATTCGTCTAATATAAAAACATTATATATACTCCTTTGTACATACTCTAATACACTTCTGGCTATTATATAAAACTTTTATTATTTATTAAGGATATTAGTATTAAAACATTAAGGAAAGTTTATTTCATTATAGATTAATTATTTTATATTTTGATGATATAAAAAAATGCTTACCTTGGTAAGAGTTACCATCCTTTAATGTTCAGGAAGAAATCTTACTTTTGTATAAAAAATTGTCAGCCAATTGGTGGGGCACATAGCTTCCTCGCATCCTATAACGTACTTTAGCAAAAGTTGAAGAGCCCAGACGGTTCAAATTAATTTGGGGCTATCTGCGGGTTTCTTTTGATAAACTATAAAATTTTCATACAAATCAGACAAGTACTTTTGAAGCTGTAGGTGTAAATAAATGTATGTTTCTGCGCATGTGGGAGAGAAACAAATGGGCGTATAAAGTAGAAACGTACATGGGACCAACTATAGGCTAATTATGACCTTCCATCCAAATTTCATTAAAATCAAACGTGTAATTTTGATGATTTGTTGTTCACAAAAATTGAGCGACAAACCGACAGACAGACTCGGAACCAAAAATTTTCCCTGATATCTGAAATGGATATTTCTCTTGGAATTTTTGAAGTTGGAGACATATAATATCTTCGTTCTTCAGAACGATCATACAGCTTCCGTTACCTTCGGTAAACTCGGTAATAAAATTGTCAGCCAATTAGTTCGGCACATATAGCTTCCTCGCAACCTTTTATTGGACGAATGAGTATAAAGTAATGTGATCCAACGGGAAATTGGAAGTTTGGTTGTTTGGGCAAGTTTAAATTCCTAATGGATTTATTTTCATGAAATTAAAATTGTACCTACTATTTGTGGGCTTCTTTCGACAAAACATCAAAATTTCTTCAAAAAGGGGTAAATATTTTAAATATATAAATTTAATTACAAACATGTTAAATGCTTTGGAGATAATGAAATTGAGCAGACAGTTAATATAAGAATGACAGTGGGATTAATTATATGACCTGCCATCCTAAATTCATTAAAATCGGACAAATTATGTAGTTATTAAGATAGATGGACACGCAAAAATGTGGACGGATATTCAAACCGGTAACCAAAAGTTTCCCCTGATGATTTCTGTCGAGGGATTTTTTAATTCTGAACATTCAAAAATAAAATCGTTCTTCATAATTTTCACAATACTTCTTCCATTTCGGTAAGGTCGGAAGTAAAATAATGTATGTAGATATCGAGGATTAGTTATGAAGTAAAAATCAAAATGATATTTTCTGATGCATTTCGGAATCATATCTCCTTCTTTAAACTGAAATCAAGAATAGTAACAAGAATCTACTCAATACTGAGCCTATAAACTCATGGATCTGTAAAAAATGGTAATTGTTTTGTGAAAAAAACAACAACATAAAACTGCAACTTGAAATAAATAAATAATATATATTCAAGAACGGATGCAATGAATATATCATTTAGACACGATGAACCTCCAATTTTAAATTTTACTTTTTGACTGATCTTGTCTATCCTCATTTTTTTAATTTAAAATACAGTCGATAATTACATAAATTCTATAAACATAACTGAATAGAAATCGTGACTAGCATATCCTAAAACCTGACTATTCGTTCAATATTTAATTGCATATACAATCGTAGTGAATTATTTTAATAAACGCAAACATATTAGTTTGGAATACAAAAACACAAATATTGAACTTATTTATAACCATTGGAATCTAATATCAAATAAATACGTCCCTATAAAGTCATTCCAAAAAATAGTTTTACTATCCTGATGATACTCTAACCAATAGGTTATCATCAGTACCAATTAGTAGAACCTATTAGTAGGTTATCATCAGTACCAAAGCGGTATCAGTCAGGTCTGAAGTTATGTCTATTTATCATTCATTCACCTTAGCTTAATTGGTTAGAGCGCTATTCTGGAATTAACAGAATACGTGGTTCGAATCTAGTCTGCGGGTGCCTTTTTAGCTATGTGTTTCCCTCTTTAATACTAATTTGATTGTTATTAATTCTCTAGGCATGAAATATTCACTTTGTGTATAAGAAAAATAAGGTAGAGTTATTAAGCGAAGCTATCTCTTCCTTTTCAAGGGAAACTTACGACTATATTGTAGGAGTATAACATTTTCCAGCCTTAGGTTAGTTATGGAAAGGTCAAGGTATTTAATTCAAATGCGGTTAAATATATTAGATAATTAGTATCTGCTAAGGTTATGGTTGAATTCTCCAAGGGTTGGTTAGGGTCGGATGGGATAATTTAATTAGATTATTTAATTATTTAACGAAACCGCTGCTGGGTATGATGGCTCACAAATTGTCTATTGGGATCATCTGGTTAAACAATTTACCTTTGGGTTCTGCTCCCACGCCTTCATCACTCTCTCATTACCTCTATTTCAGGCTTATTGCTTTCACTCTTTTTATATCCAATAATTGTAATAATGTAAAGTCAAATTCGTGCTATATCAAATTTTACTGTAACAAATATTAGTATTTATTAGGCATCTTGATTTTAAATCATTAAGAATAACAAGCATAATCTATAAATTGATAAAGGACGTGGCAAATTTATTTGAGTTATTATTACTCCCGCACAAAAGTATGATTACTAAAATCGATTCAGTAAAACATTAATATTGCTAATTGGTGTCCATGGTCACCTAAAAGGGCTCTCATATTAAATAATCATACTAACCACCCGTCGATGATAGAAAGTCCCTTAATAGCTTTTGAACGAAAAAAAAACACAGAGTTGTATGTGTTTATATCTAATAAGGTGTCATTGTACCGTTCTGTATACCTATTAAAGAAAATGTTGAGACCACGCCCTAGACTCTTTTAAAATGTGAGTGGTCAGAAAGCAAATCATTAATTTACTTACTTACTTATTCGGATACTCTTCTACTGTAAGGTGCAGAGGAGAGGCAAAAGCCACCCTCGTCTGTCCTTTCACACGGATGGGGGAAGTTGGAGTGACATTCCTCTCTGAGCCAGGGTGGATGTGATGTCCATCCACGTAATTATATTTCTTCCCCTGGGTCTTCTCCCTTGACACCTTGAGCCAGGGGCCGGATCTCATGGGTATTCACTTGTTGTCCATTCTATTAACATGTCCGAACTATCGAAGTTGAACGTCCTTTGCAGTTCTTATCTAATCGTAAAGTTCCTCTCCTAGTCTCTTCTGGTCATCAGGTATTACATTGACGTAGCTTGAATTCGACTATGGCTTTGTAAGTAAAAGTCCAACTACTGTGGACTCTGTGGGCACGTACATAGTTTTGAAGTCTGTCATATTTGTCTTTTTACTAAACCTCTACCTCTGACGGTGGACCTCTTGTCCATTGCTTGGATAATATATTATATCTGTAGCCGCTACCCTCGCATCCAGCTATTCTTTGCACTTGCCCTTTGAATTAACCATTATTCATAAGTATTCGAGGCTATTCACCTGTTCCAATGGCTCTTCCTGAATAGTGATCTAGTGCTTCTATTTCTCTCTTGATGTTATCATTGTCTTAGTGTTTGTGGCATTTACTCTAAGACCTTTTGCTGAGAAAACAATTAAGGGAATAAGAAAAAAAAATAACACATTAAGGGCATTTTACACCACTCTCATAAAATTGGTTCATTAATAAAAAAAAAATTATCTTTTAAAAACCGACAATTATGAAATTGGTGGTGAGCTCCTTATTTATGTATATAAATTTTAAGAAGTAAATAAATTTAAGAATAAATCAAGGTTTCAGGATGAGACGTCTAAATAATAGAGAACGAAAATTAATTCCCAGATTGTTTGTATCACGAATATACAAAATTTAAAAACGTCTAGAATTAATAGACAGGGTGCAATTTAATGTCCACGTTTTGAGTCCGGGGACGTCTCCTAAATATATTTTAAAACTAGAAAAGCCTATTAAGACGATTATCTTATCTCATGGACTATTTGATTTTGACAACTTAATGACCTTTCTACTTTAATACCAACCACTATCTTTCTCTCAGGATAGATCTACTACATCATATAATAATAAATTGTAAATTCAACTATTCACGCTAAATTAAATTCTCATTCCGATATAAGCTTAATTTTAAATTACTTAAATTGAGCGTGTTCTTAGATTTAAGTTAGAGAGGGAATTTTTGAATCAGAGCAATGATTCATAAAAATGTCAATTTATTTTTATTAAGATTGATATTAATGGCAACCCATGACTAGTGATTTAAATCATTTACTTTAACTTCTAATCTAACTCTGTAGCGTGACAGAACGTGAAGGGCCTAGGCCTGCTAAAAGTTGTATTCAACTATTTATGCAATTGATGACACTTGGTTAGTTGTGTCAGTCACTCAGCTGTATAAACCTCACAATTGACATCCTCAACCAGTTAGTTGGTACCAGTGAACACTGACTGGGGACTTGGTGTTCATTTTCCAGACCGGGCCAGGAATTGAACCTCAGATCATGTAGTAGTCACCTATCCAAGTTGTGTCCACGCCCGATGCTATTTTACATTATTGATAGGAGAATCAACTGCTCTCCTAGACCCCCATTCATATTATAATATTATTATTTTATATGAAAGAAGATCGATAGATAGAATTGTATTACCCAGCCGCAAGTTGAATTAAGGATGCCTAGGAGCCATAGTGCTAATTTTTCCTCTGCAGCTGAGTGGTTAGAGCATTGCTAAATAATCTAAGACTTTCCTGGTTCGAAAACTGGTAAAAGATTGTTATTTAATCGGCCTTTTAATCTTAAAATTTGCAATCGAAGTACCAGTTATTTACATATCTATAAGGATAATTAAACTGACTAATCTAAGCTGATTATATAATATGTTATTAAGTATAATAACAGAAAGCTATTAAATTATTATCCAAATGATTTGGTTTATTATAAAAGATATTTTCTATTACATCTCATCAATTATTTTTAATACTGACCGACTAATCTTTTACACATATCTTTTATTTAATTATTTATAAATTGGGTTATAAAAATACAAGGAAGTTGTTTAGTCAAACGGTCATCAGGTCAGAGAAAAACTTATCGCGTAACTATAAAGGACATTAAGTTGTTACAAAACGGATTTATTTTTAAATAATCCCCGGACGTAATAAATATATCCGATTTATTAAGTTTTAAATCGTAAGATAAATGTTATTTTAAATCGAATATATTTTTCATTATGGAAATATTTCTTATAATTTGTTAATTAATCTTATTCGTGTATAGTTATGAAAATGAGAGAAAACCAGTCGGGGTCGTTTGATAGCTTGAGGCGATGAGGGTCAACATGTCACCATCCTGCCTTGCGTAAAAATATTCAAGTTGTGTAATTTTTTTTTTTAACTCTAGAGTGTATTGGAGCACAGTATATTATAACTAAACCATTTTATACCTCAATCTAACAAACCCGCATTCATTTTTAAACATTCATTTCAGGTAACAGACTGAAAATTGATAAAGTCAATCGTTAAAAACACTTCCACTTCTAACAACTTTCCCGTATATATTTCACTAACTAAATGGAAATGCATCTAGACTCTTGTTTTCTTCTTTAATTAAAAAAACTGATAGTAAACCCACTGGATTCACACTATGTCACGGATTCATTTTTACACTTACGTACATTCTATATTTAGACCTGTTTTATGAAAGAATTAAACAAAACATGATATTAAGTAATCAATTTCTGGCGAGAAGTTATTAAAATTGCATTTATTTCTTTAGAGACAATTCATTTTTAAACTATTGTATTTATCTTAATTGGCCGGTTATTCCACAACTGAAAACAAAACAATAATATTTGTTGTAGAAAATTCAATTTTTAATGGCTTTGTATGTAAATAAGTTCCTGAAATTGGGCAAAATCAGACCTGGAGATGGTCAAACTTTAAAACGCCTTCGTTTAACATTGGCTCAAATAAAATATAGGCTCATTCACTCAAGTTTTTTATTGAACATCTATGTATAAAATAAATAAAATGTTTTCTGTGCTTGATATGAATTAACACATTGTTTTTTTACTTCAAGATCAGCCTTAACGTTTTTCCTGTCTGTCTGTATTTATGTATCTGACCAAAAACCACTTGTGTGGTTAAAAAAAAAAAAAAAAAAAAAAAAAACACCCCGCCAAGTCTGTGGTCCAAAAAAGTTGTGAAATCAACTTTCTGTCCCTCCAATTGATGTTGGCACTTTTTCCTGACCCAACACTGTCAACTTAGATACTTATCAG
This sequence comes from Gerris lacustris, assembly GCA_951217055.1. Taxonomy (NCBI): domain Eukaryota; kingdom Metazoa; phylum Arthropoda; class Insecta; order Hemiptera; family Gerridae; genus Gerris; species Gerris lacustris. Next base: position 45,513,764 of record OX578276.1, read on the forward strand.
CTTCTTCTCCTTGGCGGTGTGCCTGCAGTAGTACTGTAGTACCCAAAGTTAACTGGTTGTATTCCACGCATCCTCCGCAAAGAAAGTAGTAGTTGCCTTGGGTAGTTTTCAGCCCAACTAGTCCTTAATAAAGTTCAAAAAGATCTGTACGCAGTTAGAATAGTCTGCCAATTAGTGTGACACATAGCTTCCTCACGTCCTATTTCGTGTACTTTATTGATTTTTGGCTTTTACAGCATATTATTGTCCTATTACCTGTCTATGTACCTTTTATTTGCTGTGCAGTTATTTATTTAATCCTCCCCCCCCCCGTTTTTTAAATCTGTCATAGAATGAATAAAAATATTAATTTAGCCAAATTTAAAGAGCTCTGACAGTAGCAATTAATCTTGGGCTATCTGCAGGCTACTTTTGACAAAAGCATCCACATTTCATAACCATCTATTCATAACAAGATATAGGTGTAAATAAATGTATGTTTGTGCGCATGTGGATCAGAACAAAAACGCGGGCGCAGTTGAAACTTATATGGGACCAACAATGTGCTAATTATGACTTAACATCCAAATTTCATTAAAATCAGACGAGTAATTTTTAACATATGTTCTTTACAAAAATTGAGCGAAAGACCGACAGAAAGACTCGGAACCAAAAATATTCGCTGATGTTTAAAACGGATATCTGTCTGATTTTTTGAAATTGGAGAACAAAACATTGTTTGTTCATTTGAACGATCACATAGCTTCCTTTATCTTTGATAAGCTCAAAAGCAATATTAATTATTATAGTTGTTACGTTTATATTATTAAATTTGAAATTAAAATAAATAAATGTACGAACTCTTTCTTATTCTATTAAAGTACACATAATTGAGAGACGTACTTTTAAAAGAACTTTAAAGAAACGGTCGCCTAGCTGGTTCATATTAAAGTTGCATATAAGTATGAGACGAAGTTCTAAAAAAGGGAATGTGCCTTATAAAGAAGTCATAAATATTTCGTGAGGAGCTCTTCGTGATACTTTAGCAAACCTATTCTATCAACCGCCTGACTATTCTTATTCTAAGAATGTGCCTCAGGGCAATAGAGTCATAACGCTCCATCTGGCATTACTTTAAAGGTTTGAAAGGTGAAAATGTTAATAGCTTCAATCCAATTTTAAGACTAGAAAACTTATTTTCTCAGATAATAATCTTTTTATTTTGTTTGATCATGTTATCAGTAGATTATCAAGGTAAGATAACGTATTTATCAATAGAATAAGATCAGCTGATCTGTATAGTTATGCTTTAAACCTGAGTGTATATTATTAAAACGTGCTCTTGAAATGCCTTTTAGATGTCACGAGAATCTTTTTAATATTATGCTGAACAATAAACCATAAACCAAATTCTTTTCCAGTCAACACTTAAAGGTTAGTATGAAGTGAGCAAGTTATTCACTGAAAGTTAGAGTACAATATTACAGTGAACTTAAAGAATTTATTACTGCTTTATGTTTATTACTAACTTTTGAGTGTTACAACAGTCACCATATTATGAGTTTGCACACTTCTTATGTAGGAAGTGTATATAAAGAGAATGTAGCGACTGAACAAATGCGATTGTGATGGATGTATTCGTTATTATAACCTCGTTATCCAAAAAAAACAGTTTTCTAAAATTTAAGTCATATTTTGATGAAATATATTATATGTAATAATAATAAGTATATATTATGTAATAGCCAAATACCATTCATTCACCAATCGAAGAATCTCTAGAATGGTAATAGCAATATATAGAGAGCTGAAATTTTGGATTGAGGTTTTCCTTACCCCTATGTCCTAGCTAAGATGTTTTTTTACGATTCACCATCCTGTTGCAAGATGGTGGTAATTTATATATATAGAACTTTTCATGACGATCCAGAACCTTGAAATTTGGAAGACAGCTTCATTTTACGATGTAAACAACTTCTGTGAATGGGTTATTCTATCAGCCATTTTGATTCAACATGGTAGCCATATACGTGTATGAAACCAAGTGCGACTCTATATTTTTAACACCTTTTCTTTGAAACTCTAAAATAAAATAAAAATAAATGTACTGCATGTGGCATGATAATTTCTAAAATAATATTGCTGTCTGTCAAGAAGGTTTAATTTTGATTCCAAAGGGGGAAATTGGGTCAAAGTGAAAAATAGATGAAGAATTAAGCCCAGATTGAGCTTCTGAAATTAGGAACTTAAGACATGGGGAAAGGGTTTCTCTTTAGGATGTAAGCATATTATTAAAAGATAATTCTAATTTCAACCGAGGGATGTGATAAGACATCGTGGGTAGAGGAAGGAATACAGAAGGAAAATACATCTGCTTTCCCTTGAAAGTTCACATTTGAAAGGAATAAATAACTAATTAGGGATTTTGGAAATTTTATGTATAAATGCATTTAACCATTTATTTATCATATGCAACAATCCAGATTAACGTAAGCATGTAAGTACAACCTCGTAATCCTGCACAATTATCAGCTCCTGGCAAAAATAACTTGACCTCTAAAAATACCAGGTCCTATATAAGTAGGTACTAGCTATAATACAATTCATTGTTAGCTAGACGATCGTATTCTGGTCTTAGACCATCCGATACTGGCATATATGATATAAACATTCAAATAAATCAAATTCCATGGCAAAGATATCAAGAAATAAATTGTAGCTCATTACATGATGAATCTGCGATTGCAAAAGACGACAGTTACTATGTTCACACATCGTTGAAAGCGTTTCGGATCCGATTCGTTTTTAAAACGATAAATGTTCAATCAACAAGAAATACAGGTGATCGAAATATTTGTTTTCGATATCTCATAACGGTGACGTCACGATTAAAACTTTCTTTCTTGTTACCTAATTTGTCCACGAATTTTTACGTTTTATTTACAAGTTATTAAAAGTTTTTACAGGTTCTTTATAGTATTAAGTTTTGTTTAAAATAGTACATTACGCGTCGAGTGCGGAAAGTAGCATTTTGCATGCGAGTGTGGAGTTTGCACCCGAGCGATAGCGAGGGTGGTAAAACCACACGAGCAATGCAAATGCCGTTTTCGCACTAGTTGCGTACCGTACTTTATCTACGATTGTTAGATTTAAATAATAAATACAGAAAAAAAATAAACTTGCTGTATGTAAGTTCGTATCACTCTTTTGATAAAGATGGCATTAATTTTTGAGTTGTATTTTTTACCGAATTAATTATTTCTGGAGGAGTATTATTCTCCACATTTTCGTTAAAGTCACTTGATTCACTCATTGTTTTTCACTAAAAACTCGATATAAACAGTTACTTCAATAAAAGAACAGCAAATTAGTTTTATTAAATGTAAACAAACTCGCTAATTGTGCGTAAAGCTGAAGAATTCCTCTACTTTACTACTACTACTTTAACTATGAGACGCGCATGCGCAATGAATGCAAGTACGTAAAGAATCACTTTCTACGCATCTAAACAGAGATGCAATGTTTATATTTCGTATCAATCGTAGATAAACGTTATTGCAGTTAAAAAAAAATGGAAGCTCACGAAAACAAGCAACTAAAAAAAAGGAAAAGAGTAAAATAACCTAATATCTCGATCCCCTCCACAACCTGTTGAAATGAGCGTTTTGAATTCGATCCCCCGTTCAGATCACGTATTTTTGGTGGAGCGGATTTAAACCGATACGATCCGTCGTTCTCCGTTCACACAGTAGTAATAGAAAGACAGTAATTTGAACTGGCATAAAATATTTCTGAAATACTACGAGTGATGAAACCATTGTCCTAAATATCTTTAAATATTTAGAACATATTAATTTATTAAAAGACCCCTTAAAAGGTCCATAACGCTACTAAGTACATCCTATCCAAAGAACTATTTTATTGGGTATATAATGGCCTATAAATAAGTTTTGTAAATATAAATTTGAACTAAAAATTTGGGAGCACTACCTACCAATGACTATGACATAATGTGGGAACAAATCTAGTTTTACTTACGTTAGACTCACGCTTCCCTCAAATCACATGTGTGCTTGTAAATGACACGATTTATCATTGATGTATCCAAGCTCTCTCCTTCACGTGCCATTATTTCGTGGTTTACAGAATCTTCAATAATATAACTTTCCTTATCTTCTCGTACTTAAGAGGATGCACTTAACTTTCCGTATTATCTGTACCTTTCCACACGCAGTATTGGAATAACATGAATACGAATAACTATATTCAATATAGTATTCTTCTTTCCTAGTCTTTATTCTATTTTCGTTGTCACTTCATCTATTGATTATGATATACAGTTTAATACTGGCACTGGCAGTGTTCGATCTATCATAGATATCCAAGTTCTTCCTTCACGTGCCTTTAGTTTGTGGTTTACATAACCTTCAATAATATAATTTTCATTGACTTCTCGTACATGAGTGCATGCACTTAACTTTCCGTATTATTTGCACTTTACTCCACGCAGTATTGGAATATCACGAATAAAAAAATAACTACTTAATTTAGTATTCTTCTTTCCTAGTCTTTATTCTATCTTCGTCGTTACTTCATCTATTGATTATGATACACAGTTTAAAAACTGGCAGATTTAATATCTCAGAAAAAAAATCGATTGTCATGAACATTTAATTTATAAAGTTATGAAAAATACTCATTATAATAACGTGAAAATAAATTAATTCTAATCATAAAATTTATCTCTAGTTACTTTCAAAATGGTCAAATCGTGTTCTTACTTAATAAATATTTCTTTGTTAAATAATAATAAATTTAGAAAAAAAACTTATTATAGTTCTTTTTTATTGAAAATTAATTGAATCCTTTAGCTTATCTCTGATTATTACTTAATTCTTTGCGAAGTTCAAAATAACTACTTTTTGGGCTAATGGATTTTACACTATACAAGAATTAAAAATAAGAGCATTTTCTTTCTTTTATCTTATTTTTTAAAAAAAAATTATTTGTACTTTATTTTTTGGAGAGTTAAATGCTAAGAAGCTATGTGCAAGAATAGTTATTCTTTAACTTAAAAGCTTTTCTCATTGCACTGTACCTAATAATAAGAAGCGTGACTCACGATAGTTCCATGTTAGAATTAACGCTAACGTTCTTTTTTTACATAACAATATAAAGAGTTAATTTGATATCTTGAGTGTATATAGATATACATATATGTGTATATATATATATATATATATATATATATATATATATATATATATATATATATATATATATATATATATATATTTAAGAACTAAAATTAGTTCTAATTAAATATAATTGTTCTTCATTTTTATTTTTACTCTAGAATGATAACCTACCTCAAGATGACGTAATTTGTTCTGCATACTACTGGTATTCCCGAATCGTTTATGCTAAATTCGTTTTCCATTGTAATCTTTTAAATCTCCCAGGAGGAAATTGTTTGCGTTACGCAACAAGTAGATTTTGATGGATTTACACTTTTTCAGGCCCTTTTAATCATCCCAAAAATATCTATCTGTCATCTGTAGTCAAAGTTATGTGAAGCTTATTCTGTTTTTCAAAGGAATCATTCTGAAGAAATAATTCTTTTGGCTCCGAATTCAACAATATTTAGCGGAAATTCTTTTCAGGGAAGATTTTAGGTCTCGTGTTTGTCTACCGTTAAACATTTTTGCGAACCACCAAATCTTAAAAACCACTCGTCTGAATTCGATTAAATTTGTATGGTCATATCATGACTAGCTGATTGTTAGTATCATATTAATTTCCGTGTATATGTAATTGCTTAAAAATAATTGTGACCCCACTGGGAGTCGACTTAATTACTTATTCGGATCCTCTTCTACCTTGCGGTGTTGAGGGAAACCAAAAAGATTTTCACCTTCCTCTCTCAAGGACCTTTCCCTCTGTCCAATGACAGGGATCAAGCATGTTGATGAGACATTCCTCTCTGGACCAAGGTGGATGTGATGTTGTCCATCGACGTGGTTCTTTTCCTTCCTCTTGGTCTTCTCCCTTCACATCTGGCTTCTAGGGCTCTGTTAGGGAGTCGCTCACTGTCCATCCCATTGACTTGGCCGTACCATCTAAGTTGGGCATTCTCTTCAGTTCTCAATACGGGCTGGATTTCCAAGCCCAGTCTTATAGTGGAGTTCCTCACCCGGTCTCTCCTGGTTTTACCCGCTACCTTCCTCAGGTACCACATTTCTGTGGCTTGAACTCGATTCTGGCTTATGTCATTGTGGGCACGTAGATGGATTTGAAGACTGTCATCATAGTTCTCTGACGAACTTCAGCTATACTGATGAAACACGGTTACATGATAAAATTACACAGGAGAAAAAATTACACAGGAAAAAATTACACAGAAAAAATTACACACGAAAGAAATTACACAGGGAAAAAATTACAAATGCGAAAATTACACTAAGGAAAAATTACACATTTAAAGTTTTTGAAAAAATTAATTTAATAGTTTGGTTGTCTTAGTCTTTTACAGAAATTCTCACTAAATCATCGCAGTATCTCTGGTGTGATGGCATGATAATAAACAAAATTTCCGCTACTGGACTGCTGCAAACCCTCCTGAACTTAATGAACGGCCAAAGGGGCTACTACCCTTTTTGCCTCTAGGCCACCCGAGATTTCAAATTTCAAATTTGATAGCAGGTTTGGAATCTATGGCAAAAATAAGAATATTTCACATCAAACATATTTTTATATCTCCAATATTTCGCCCCCTATATGAGGGCAAAAGTATAAAATTGGTAGATTTCCCATAGATCCTAGATGAAAATTAACTTGCCTTTACATGGTATAGATCCCCATGTTTCATTAATTTATCTTAAATCATTTAAAAGTTAAGAGGGGGGGGGGGGGGGGGGGTACTATAGGACCACCCTGTATGTGGGCTTCAGCAAGGGTATGGCTGACTGAATCTTTTTCCATCCTCTTAGCTAGAAGACACTAGAATACTAGAACCTCATAGTTTAACATTTATCCGCTTGCTTGAACATTTATTTCATTAATTGTGTAATTTCTTCTTCGTGTAATTTTTTCCATGTGTAATTTTTTCCGTGTAATTTTTTCCTGTGTATTTTTTCCTGTGTAATTCTTTCCTGACACCATGAAACACCAATTATGCCTGTAGCTGCTAAAAAGAACTTGGAATCGAAACACACAGAACTCGTGATTATTCGTTCAAAAATAAGACGTAAGGAAGCTATGTGTTGTCACACACAAATATGCCGATATTTTTTAATTTTTTATTAATACATAAATTGTATTTTTTTAGATGACTGGTTTAAGACATGGGAGAGGCTTATACTATTCTTTATTTTAACTATTAGGTTATTGATCATAGTCTGCCAATTCTTACTAATTGGGAGACTATTTTTTAATCTGTTCCACCAAATCATGATAAAAATTGGTTTACAACAAGAACATGAAGAAGCGGCATTTAGTGAGAGTTCTAGTAAATTTACCCTTAATATGCTTAATTATTGTGTGAAAAATGTATTTCTGTACAAATGGTATTGAATAGTTATAGTATATACATCTTTCTTAGATATACGCATTTTAATTGATTTTTTTTTTTTTCCATTTTTGAAATCTTTTTAAAATATTCTTTTGAGAGATAAATAATTTTGTAAAAGAGATATGCGTTTGAACATTTTATCTGCACATAGTCTGAAAGAATTGTAAGTTTTCTTAAAAAAAGAGACGATATTTTCTCTTCTGTTTGCATCTCTTGTTTGTTTTGTATTTCAAGTAAAGATTCACGACTCTAAAGATTAAAAATCTTTCTTTGTACTCTTTCCTTTTTATAAATATTTTTTCATGTAAATTCTTTCTGAGTGGATATTAAAAAGAGGGAAAATAATCCCAATCAATTCAATTCACAGGGAATTATTTTTTAAGGATAATATTAGACTTATAAATATCATACCTATTTATTTTAAATATTACTTATTCAGAGAAAATTAAAATGATATTAATGGAAATTTTGTTTTAAAGAGGCTTTCAAACGTCCAAGCAAGGAGCAAGATAGAAATAAATCAATAATTATATTTTGGAACATCTTAGGTTTTAGATGTTGATGAAAAATATGAAATATATAGTTTGCTCTCTTTGCTTTGCGAACCCGATATTTTAATAAAAATAAATTGGACGACTCCTCTGAACATAAGATTAGATAAAGTAGTGAAATTAATAAGTAATAGTCTTACTTAACCCTTTCGCACCTGATTTTATTCTGTTCATTGTAAAACATTTTCTTTTAGAGGGTTGATTCCTATTGACCCTTAGATGACTCAGTAATGTTTTCAAAATTTTTGGACCCCCCGATTTTGAGATATAAAATGTCCGCTATAATAGTGGACATTCAGAGTCAACTGTAAGATCCCAAATGTACATGTATAATTAGTAAGTCCACTGCAGTGGACAGATCACTTTGATCAGTTATAAATCACATTAGCTTAAATGGCTGATATACCAGATTACAATGATTATGATCAGATAAATAAATAATGCATTTACAAAAATCAAATCTTTAATGATTATAATAAGACTAATTTGCATGAAACAATAAAATTAGAAATAATAAACGTTTAAATTTTAATTTTAGAAATTGTGAAAACAATTTCAACCTTTCACATGAATAATAATAAGTAAATGATTTTTTTAAAAATAAATATTTTTAATGATAATAATGAAAGAAATATATGTAATAAAACAATCTAATTCATCAAACTCATTTTAAATTTGAACAATTTTTGTGATTGAAAATCATTATTTAACAAGTTCTAACTTTTATCTTTACAAACTGCCTAAAAAAAGAAATATTAAAAATGTAAAACAAAAAAGTGGAACATGTATACTATACATTCCTCTGGACGCCATATTGATGGGACGAAAAACACCTGTCGAAATTATGTTTATCTAATAGTTTCAATTATTTTTGTTAACTGATGAGTATCAGAAGAAGGTATCAGGTTGGCCAAAATATAAAGACAAATAACAATGCAGATTAAAACTTGTCCTGAAAATGAGTCCAGTATACTGGACACCTGGAACGAAAGGGTTAAAATCGTAGAGAGAATTTTGTAAATTACTCGTTGTCGCTACAGTATGCGCCAGACTAATGAAACTTAAATAAACAATGTTTACCAATTATTGTGGCACATAGTTTTCTTTTGTCCAATCGCGTACTTCACTGATATTTTATTTTTTCCACCCATTATTGTCTAATTTATTAAACGTTTTCCTTCCTATTATTTTAAATCTGTCAACATTTGATTGTTTTTTAACATAAATAAATGTATTAATTTGGAAAAAGACGAAATTTGGATGTTTTTTAAAGTCACAGATCCTCCAATATTGATTTAAACCATCTGACCTTTAATATTGCTAAATTGACGGATTTAAAATGAAAGGAGGGAAAACATATAATAAATTAGACAATAATGGGTCGAAAAATTTAAGCATCAATAAAGTATGCGATTGGACTAGAGGAAACTATGTACAACACTAATTGGTAGACTATATTTTCATTAAGTTAAGTTTTATTATATTCATGTTGTTAAAAAAAAATTATATTATTGTTTTATTTTTGTACATAATATACAACCTAATTGAAGTAAAAGAAGAACCTTTGAAGTAAAAGGTCCAATGTCCAAATTTTACGTTTTGGAGATGTAGAAAACTAATTCTGCAATACTCAAAAAATGAAAACCGGTCTTTTTACTTCCAAACCAAATAAATTGATAAAATGGTAAAGATTTTATTATGACTTTTTATTGTTAAATGATAGTATATTAGGATTTCCATAATATTATGTAGTTACAAATTGTTTAATGTAAAACTTAATGTAATTCAATTTTATGTGTTCATCGACACTATCTGTTTCCGATAGAGATAGTAGAACTTAATTGACACTTTAATATCTAATGGAAGTACACATAATTTAAAATGTAAACCATAATTATTACTAATTAATTAGATCTTGCATTAAAAAGAAATCTAAAATCCTTAGATAATAAGTAAAATGATTGTTTTGTTGCATTAATTTGAATTACCTTTGTTATAATTTTAGAATAAATATGACTAAAGATGACCTTCAAATAGTACACGACCCAAAGAGACTAAAATTAAATGCAGTGTCGTATACAAATTTGTATTCTTGTGCTGCGACGCTCAAATGAAAAAATAATATTTATTATTTGATTTAAGTTTGTGGTGCGTATTTGCCAAGTCAGAAAATGTTTTGAAATTTAAACGTGTAGAGTGATTTGGGAAAGAGAATAGAGAGTGGGTCAGACAAACCGCATGTACTTGCACTGGATAAATTAGACCTAGTAGAACTTACTCGGACAGTGCGGGAGACTTGGCTAAACCTATGATCTCACTACTTTTTACGCGAGACTTGGCTTATTTTTTTACACCTAGTGTTTTTGTTGGGATTAAACGTATACCTTATCAGCCATCTGATCTTTCATGTATTAAACCTTAAGGATGTATTACAATAATTAATAAATCATTATTAATTAAACTTATAGACTACTTTTTTTTTATCAATTCCATTAGCGTGGCATAAACTGTAGCGACAATAAGTTCTTTACTATACTCTCTGATATATTCGCTGATATATTCGCTGATATATTCTCTGATATATTCGAACTAGACAATGGATACGGAGAAAAGCAATAAATGATTTTAGTAGTAAACAACACTTTAGTTGTTATTTGCATTTGAATTTATTCACATACTACGACAGATGTCAATAGAGATAATTTTTCATTGAAAGCTCGGAAAAGAAACAGCAATAGAATCAACAATTCAAAGTACCAATATGGAAATTTATTAATAAAGATCTATGACGTGAAAATATCAGAGTTCATATAACAAATTATTTCGAAAGAAGAATCGTTTTAACGCCATTTCTTTCAATTCTTATTTCTATACTATAAACATAAATATTCTTATTACATTATTATAAAATTTATTATTAATCTAAAAGTAAGCATTTCATTAATTCGAAACTCACATTTCAATCGAATTTATTTAAAATATTTGACATCATAAAAATAAGTTATATTTCCTTGTAAATACAGTTTTCCTTGTCACTTGATTCTAACTTCTGTGAAAATATTAGGTTGGGATATTCTATGAATAAAAATACATATCAAAGTTCATGTATTGAAATGTAAGATTAGATTTATTTATCATTATTTCTTAGAATGCATACCTAGTACATAGATTGTTATTCGAGACTTATATTTATGCGGTTAGACTCATATTATATGTTAATGATTACTGTTTATATTGTGTTTGTTTAGCTTTCTTGTTTGTATTTTTCTTTTCAGAGTTTCGAGGTCATCCTATAGAAACCCTTATGCTTTTGGTAGTTCGTCACATTCTGGATCATATCTCCCGACTTATTGTAGCTTGAGATTTAAAATTTAATATTCAATTTAAACCTTTTTGCCCAAAAATAGGGAAAATGCGAACTTCACAACTCAAAATTTCTTCGATCAGCGAGCAATTGCGAACTTATTAGTAGTTGATTTTTTGTAATTTTTTAGAGGGGTATCATTTTAAAGATATTGAAATAACATCAGAGATATACATCGCGTTTCCAAAATGGCAACCATTTTACCCCCCAAATTACTAAAACAAACCCCCCAATACATAAACATACTTCTCTGTAGGCCAATAATTCCGGGAATTATTGTAAAAAAGTAAAATATTAAAAATTTTAGGTGGCCGTAACAATTGTGACTAATTTTTTTTTTTTATCATTTTAAAGGTATTGAAATATAGATCACAAAAATATGTATCGCATTTCCAAAATGGCGGCCATTTGACCCCCAATACGTGCATACCTAAGATGCTAAAAGATAATATGCACACCTTGCTCCCCCAAAGTGCAACTTTTTATACATATTTTGGAAAAAAAATTAATAAAATAAATAATGTAGGAAATATTAATTTTTTATGACCGAAGAAACCCTTTTAGTAGCTTGCTGGCAAGTACTTGACTGGATTTTTATTGTTATTATTAATTATTTCTGGTTATTAATAAAATGTTTGTCTCCATACAAATTTTCAAGCCTGTTTTTTTCTTCCTTACCTAAAGGAAAAATATTGTTTTCACCCGAAAATTCCGAAACCGAGATGTCAACGGAATTATCCATTTTGGGTATTTTGAACGATTTAGCTGGATGTCGGTCTATCTGTCTGTGACACGCAAAGCTCCCACAGCTCTTTTTAAGCAAGAGATTTGAAACTTGGTACAAAAATTAGTCCTTTGTGACGTCATTAACCGTTTTTTATGAGTCAGAAATCATTTCAAAAATTCGTAAAAAATCGCATATTTTTTCGATTACGCTAAAATTGTCACCAGTTACACCTCTCAATATGACAAACATTTCTATTGAATTTTGTTTTGATATCTGCCACCATTTTGAAAATATTTAATTTTTGGAACTATTTCACCGATTGAGCTGAAATTTGCACCATTTATACCTTTCTATAAGATAAAGAAGTATATATTATGACATATTTTAACTTATTATCTGCCGCCATTTTGCAATTAGTTTGTAAGTAAAAGTTCCGAGACGCCCCACGTCCAATTTTTTTCTTTTTCATATACGAAATATATGATTTACTAATGATTCTATTATGCAGATAGTATTACAAATCTAGGAAGTTTATACTAAGGCTTTTAATATACAGATAACAGCTTAAAATACGAAGTGTAGAAGAAAGCATAGAAGAGAAAATTCTATTTCTGTATATAATGAGAATTTGCACGTTTTTACATCAGATGTTTTTTAGATAAATTTAATTGCACTCCGTTGTGCACCAGGGCTAGGGCCAGCCAAAGGGCTAAACAATATATTTTAGATCTCCTGAATGCAAAAAAGAGTTATTTTATTATTATTTATCATCTGGAATTCTAAACTATTGAACTGTTCAATTGGATTACTGGAAGAGAGTTAATTATATAATTAACCCTCCCACGATTTTGAATACAGACGGCAGCCACAAGAAAACAAACAAAATTGAAGTTAATACAAATAAAATAAATAAATAAATTTATAAAACAACTCAAGAATATAGTACACAAAAAACAATACCATTGCTTTTAAATGTAAATTCCATTATTTTCAGAAATTTGCGTTCGGGATAAGATTAAGTTTGTTTTATTAAGTTTTAGAGTGGTTGACTAAAACTAGAGAACCATCATTTCATTTTTAATCTCTTGAAATTATCTTCGTCCCTAGAAACTCTTAATATACGAATTTCTATTTAACTTTGTCATTATAGTGATTAAATAATTCGATTAAATCAAAGTACTTTTTTATGTGGAGTCAATCAGTCAGTAGTACAGATTGAATTTTGACTTTTTTAAGTGTTTTAAATAAAAAAATATGATTAATATCCTTCAGTGTATTTTTAATTTATTCTTTTATTATTCTTATATCTTAAAATTGGCCCTCATGAGATTCGATTTCTGGTATCATGTAATTGCCCTGAGTAAGATTTTTATTTGCAATAATAAAGTGGAGACAAGGTAATAATACCCTTGTCAATAAATACAAGGTTGAAATGGTTAGTTATATAAATCAGCAATCTTAAAAAAGATGACTTTATTTACTTCAAAGCAGTATTCGGCCTACATTAAGCTCAGGGAGATTATTATACCAATAATAATGCATATGGTATGATATCCATAGATAAATAGATATCAAAGGACCTAGATTTCAAAGTGCATAATATATTTGAATTGATGAATATAGTGCACTCATTATACTCTGAAGAGAATATTAAATTTGATTAGTTAATTTTATTGCTACAATATATTCTATAGATATATATTCTATACTATATATTTATGTGTGTCCCCGGATCGAGTTTCCAATAAGTGTAATGAGAACAAAAAAAATAGACTGCCTAGCCTCGCATCCTATCCACGTACTGAATTGGTTTTATACTATTTTTACAAGACATTATTGTCTAATTTGTTTAATTATTTCCCCGTTTTTTAATCTGTCAAAATTGTTTTAATTTTTTACATGAATTAAACTATTAATTTAGCAAAAGTTAAAGAGCGCAGCCGGTTCAAATTAATCTTTGGATATCTGCGGGTTACTTTCGATAAACTGTAAAAGTTTCATACAAATCTGACAAGTACTTTTGAAGCTATATGTGTAAATAGATGTATGTTTGTACGCATGTGAAAGAGAAACAAATAAGCGCAGAAGGTTGGAACTTATATGGGACCAACAATGGGCTAATTATGAACTACCATCTAAATTTCATTAAAATCGGACGTGTAGTTTTTAAGATATGTTGGTTTGCAAAAATCGAACGACAGACCGACAGACAGACACGGAACCAAAAATGTTCCCTGATGTCTGAAACGGATTTCTGTCTTGAAATTTTTGAAATCGGAGACATAAAATATTTCCGTTCTTCGAAACGATCACGTAGCTTCCGTTACCTTCGGTAAGCTCGGAAGCAAAAATCATATTTCGAAGAAAAGTCACTCTTTATGGCATCTCCTGCTTGTTCTTAAATGAAGATGTATAGTATTACTTTTTATTCAAAACGTACCAGGGTACCCAAAAAGTACAATTTTCTAAAATTGTACAAGAGGAAACCGGTCCAAATTTCGACTATTCAAGAAAAGCGTGTTTTAGGTACTTTTCCAAATTTATTTTTCGAATAAAAATGTGGATAATCGAATTTAAAAGATCCCCCCCCCCCCCCGCCATTTATAAAAAGTAAAATTTGTCTGATTTTAATAAATTAGGAGTAAATTTAATGATTTCGTTAAGTGCATTAAAAGTTGTGGTAAGGGCTTTTCGTTAAAAACAGTATGAAAGCTATAACAGGAGAAATCTTATTTATTATTTAAATATTATTTATTTCTTTATTATTAATATGAATAATTTTTAAACATACATTTAAAAAAAAAAAAAAAAAAAAAAAAAAAAAAAAAAAAAAAAAAAAAAAATTTCCTCTTTAATAGCTTTAATATATATAGTCAAAATTTAGTGTTAAGTTAATAATATTTTCCATGCTATTATCATTTGTGTACATAGAATGCGCATAATAATTGACATGCAATTTTGTCATTAGATAACCGTAACTATCTCAGGGTTATTTCCGAAAAAAGTATTATTATTTTAAAAATTATAATTAAATTTTAAAAATTATTTTTTATGTATATTTTATTTTACAATTTTTTTTTTCAAATATCCCAAATAATTTTTTATCTTTTGTTATTTAATCTTCTGTTACTTTTATTCAGTATTCTCAACACTATATAAATTTTAATACAATAACATGAGATCCTATTGGGATTAGGTAAATATAATTTGGCCAATTTAAAGCGCTGATGGTTTTATGTGTTTGTCAATTAGAAATAAATGGGTTATCGAGCTTTCACTTTCATTGTTTTATATGACATGAGTCAATATTATCACTACCCCCCGAAACTTCTGTAAAAGAGTAAAAACAGAAATTCTCGAAAACTGTTCCGACAATTTTAACTAAAAAAAAAGTCTATGATTTAGTTATTAAATAGTAATTATTACCTGATTAAATATTTATCTAATTACTTGAATGAAGCTCAAATGAAAAATATTTACTACGGAAGCGTTCAATCTAGGTTATATGGTTTAGTTTTATGGGGAAATTCTCCTAGAAGTTAAAAAAGACTCTGTTAATACAGAAAAAATTAATTAGAGCTATTTGTAAAGTTGGGCACAGAAAGTCTTTCAAACTATTGTTTAAAAAATGAGAGATTATGACTGTGCCAGCTCTTTATGTATTGGAAAATTTGAAATTTGTTAAAAAGAATTTAGAGAGGTATCATAAAGTTCGAGACAGTCATGACTATTATTGTACTAGAAATAAAAATGATTTGAAGATAAATAAGCAAAAAACTAATTTTTTAAAAAAAAAAGCAGTCATTACAACGACATAATTATTTATAAAAAGTTACCTAATAATATTAAAAATGTGAGCAATTATGATGTTTTTGTTAGAGAGTGGAAAAATGTATTATTGTCTAGTCCCTTATAAAGAATTAGTGATTTTATGAAATAATTATTTATTTATAAATTTGTTTTATTTTTAATTTGTTTTGTTCTGTTTCTTATGAAAACACCAAATTATAAAACTGTGATATGTCTGAAATAGTACATTACGCGTCGAGTGCGGAAAGTAGCATTTTGCATGCGAGTGTGGAGTTTGCACCCGAGCGACAGCGAGGGTAGTAAAACCACACGAGCAATGCAAAATGCCGTTTTCGCACGAGTTACGTACCGTACGTTATCTATGATTGTTTGATTTAAATAATAAATACAGAAAAAAATAAACTTGCTGTATGTAAGTTCGTATCTCTTCTCTTGATAAAGATGGCATTAATCTTGAGTTGTATTTTTTGCCGAATTAATTATTTCTGGAGGAGTATTATTCTCTACATTTTCGTCAAAGCCACTTGATTCATTCATTGTTTTTCACTAAAAACTCGATATAAACAGTTACTTTAATAAAAGAATAGCAAATT
Source organism: Gerris lacustris (assembly GCA_951217055.1). Taxonomy (NCBI): domain Eukaryota; kingdom Metazoa; phylum Arthropoda; class Insecta; order Hemiptera; family Gerridae; genus Gerris; species Gerris lacustris. The sequence continues at coordinate 45,530,358 of OX578276.1, forward strand.
AGTTTTTTTAAATGTAAAGAAACTCGCTAATCATGCGTAAAACTGAAGAATTCCTCTTCTTTACCGCGCTAGCGTGGTTAAGAAGAGGAATTCTTCAGAACTATGAGACGCGCACGCGCAATGAATACAAGTACGTAAATAATCACTTTCTACGCATCTAAACAGAGATATAATGCTTATATTTCGTATCAATCGAAGATAAAATTATTTAAGTGTTTATTATTATCGTTTCGTAGTGTCTCATTAGTACAATTTAGATAAATAAATTAAAAGATAAATATTTTAAAATTACTTACCTTTAAGCATTTAAGCAGTAATATGATTAGTAATAGAAATCTATCCAATTGACGATTTACTATTGTACTTAATGTAAATAAATTATTTTTATCGATAATTTAAATATGAATCTAAGCATAAAATTCGTTTTAATAGGAAAAATCTAGTTCTTGAGAAATTAACGATGATTTCATGATTTATAGTTGGGTTCGTTTCCCCGCTAGATAGATTTAATTTTACGGAAAACTTTGATAAAATGTTCAATCATACTTAAATGTTACCACAAATATCTGAAAAAAAAGTGAACACTGGAACAAGTAATTATGTAGCTACTTGTTTATGAGAAAGTTTAGTACGTGTTGTAACAGACAGATTTTCTCTTGAATATGTGAGCTGGGGGCTGGGGGAGTCACTTGATTAGAGAAATTAAGTGGGGAGTAATTAAAGAGTGGAACTTTTTTCCACTAAGAGTAATTTTATTACACATTTAAGTAAATATTTGTGGATAGACGTAATATTTTTCCTTCTTACTCGGATTGTGCAATTTTAAATACGCCCACACTACTGATAATTTTAGATTTTATTGTGACAAGTATATATCTAACCGGTTTGTTTTTGGTTATTTAACCTTGGTATCTGATCCGCAATAACCTTGATCGTCTTTCCTTATAATTATCAAGTGCTAATGTAACAAGAGAATGTATTAGCACAATATAAAAAACGCATAATTCTCCTTATCTTTTTATATCAGCCCACGCTATAGTTCGAACATCTAACCAACTTACTCTGATCTGGAATAAAAAAAATCATCTTGAATCACGACTATGTTTATCAGTTTGTTTTTATAATGGACCATTGCGGAACAAAACAGAATCTTGTGGTGCGTCGTTGCACAACTATTGGCAAGCAGGACACACGTCGCGGCGCCGTCTTTTTATACTTTGTGATTCTTTCATTCTTTTTTTTTTTTTTTTGACCACGTATACGTCCTTGCTCTGTTGAATGCATAAAATATCAGGTCTAAACAACGAAAATATTATAAGAATGAACGATGGAATGTAAGACGAATGAATTAACAATTGAATTGAATTTGAAGTATTTATAGACTGTATGTATATTGGATTGCCTTAAAAAGAATGAAGAACTTTTAGGAAATTACGTGATGAGTTAACGAATCTAAAATTAGTTTATATCTTGGCAACTGAATAACTTTTTTTAAAAAAATCATACCTTCCATAAGCATTTGATTTAAATAGTAACTAATTAAATTTAATCATCCAACTATTTATAAAACATAAATAACACATTAGCATAGTTATGAAGGCTGTCCGCGAAGAGATTGTAAGACGTCTTTATAGTCTACATTAGTTATTTGGATCTATAAACCTAATAAATGTCAACAGGCCTTTTCTAGTTTCGCTTGACTTAGTCCAGCTGATCACACTATCTGTTCCTCGTTCCTTCAACTAAAAGAGATATATTTATTTTTTAAATTAAATCCAAAATCACTCACATTATTATGAACTAAAACACTCAGAGAAATAAAAAAAAAATCCCTCATTTTCAAAAGTTAAAAAGGGAAATATGAAATTATTGTTTCTTTCTGTTTAAAAAAAAAAAAAAAAAAAAAATGAGCTTACCGAAGGTAACGGAAGCTACTTAATAGTTCTTCAGAAAATATTTTATGTCTCCGATTTAAAAAATTCCAAGACATAAATCCATTTCAGACATTAGGGAACATTTTTGGTTCCGTGCCTGTCTGTCTGTCGGTCTGTCGCTCGATTTTTGCGAACCAACGTATCTTAAAAACTGCACGTATGATTTTAATGAAATTTGTATGGTCATAATTAGCCCACTGTTGGTCCCTTTAAGTTTTAACCTTCAGCACTTATTAGTTTTTCTTCCACATCCGAATATACATTTTTTTTTAATTTTTTTTTTTTATATTCTTCAAAGCACTCATCCGATTTTAAAGGAATTTGGATGGTTTGTCGAAAGCAGCCCACAGATGGTCCCATATAAGTTCCAACCTTCTGCGCTTATTTGTTTCTCTTTCACATGCGTACAAACATACATCTATTTACACATATAGCTTCAAAAGTACTTGTCTGATTTGTATGAAACATTTAGTTCATCGACAGTAACCCGCAGATAGCCCCAGACTAATTTGAACTGTCTTCGCTCTTTAACTTTTGCTAAATTGATCAAAACAATTTTGACAGATTAAAAAAACGGGGGAAACAATGAAACAAATAGTCCAGACATTTTAGATTTTATGTTCCGAAAAAATCGGAGCCAACATTTTCTTTGTAGATCGCTTCATTTTGACGTTCTGAAGAACATATCCAAAATTGGCAACGAGATCGTTGTCGCGTTAAAAGATATTCAAGGGCAAAGGTCAACAAATTCTTAATTGCGAATATCTCGCTTCCTATGGCTCGGACACCAATCAACGTGGTTATCAAAATTAAAGATAACAACATTTTCCACAAAAAATGTTCTATTCAATTTTTACGTACAATAGACGGTTTACGGACTATAGGGCAAAGAAAATCTGTGAATATTTAGTATCCGTCGCCGCACCGCGTTTTACGTATTTTTACAAATATCTCGCTTTCTATGGCTCGGACACAAATTAAGGTGATTATCAAAAAGCAAGATTATTAAATTTTCCACAAAAAAGGTCTCATTCATTTTTTAAGTACAACAAACGGTTTAGCAAAGATCTAGTTTATTATAACTTGCATAGTGTTTGTTTATGCACATTTTTCGTATTTTGGTGAATATCTCACGTCCTGTGGCCCGTAGACCAATTGAGGATCAGATCAAAATTAAAGAATATAAAATTTAACACAAGAAACGTTATGTTCATTTTTTACGTACAACGAACCATTTATGTAATAAAGTGCTCCGAAGTTTCTGCAAAATGCGTATTAACGACCAATAAGTTAGGTTTTTCCTCGAGGAAGTTTCACGGTGGAAACTGTTATTCCTACAAGGGACATTTTTTTGTTTGGACATAGTTTGAAAATATTGGTGCTTCAGGGTTTTATATTTTATAAAGGTAATTGTTACTGTAACAATCGCAATGGCGAATCATTGTTTTATATGTAAAGATCTTCTCCACATCTGTCCCACCGTGACTGTGGACCGTGGTATGAAAAAATTGAAAGAAACTAGTATCATAAGAGGTGATGCACATATAGAATATTTAACTATTGTTAACTCAGTAACAATGCATGTCTAGTGTGAGTAGTCGAAGATTTCGAGTGCGTTCCAATGCAGTCCTCCACAAACGAAAAAAATGACGTTCATTTTAAAAATTTGTATTTGTTTTGTACCGTACGGGGCAGCGATGAGGTTGAAAGAGAGAGAAAAAAAGATGAAGCATTTGAAATCTAAGTTTATCTGCATTCAAAGACACTGTGATTAAAGCTTAGGTTTATGTCGCTCGCATGTATAGAATAACGGTTTCCACCGTGAAACATCCTCGAGGAAAACCAAACTTATTGGTCGTTAATACGCATAATGCAGAAACTTCGGAGTACTTTATTACATAAACGGTTCGTTGTACGTAAAAAATGAACATAACGTTTCTTGTGTGAAATTTTATATTCTTTAATTTTGATTTGATCCTCAATTGGTCTACGGGCCACAGGAAATGAGATATTCACAAAAATACGAAAAAAGTCGTGCAAAAACAAACACTATGCAAGTTACAATAAACTAGATCTTTGCTAAACCGTTCGTTGTACGTAAAAAATGAATGAGACCTTTTTTGTGGAAAATTTAATAATCTTGCATTGTGATAATCACCTTAATTTGTGTCCGAGCCATAGAAAGCGAGATATTTGTAAAAATACGTAAAACGTGGTAAATATTCACAGATTTTCTTCGCCCTATAGTCCGTAAACCGTTCATTGTACGTAAAAATTAAATAGAACATTTTTTGTGGAAAATGTTGTTATCTTTAATTTTGATAACCACGTTGATTGGTGTCCGAGCCATAGGAAGTGAGATATTCGCAATTAACAGAATTTGTTGACCTTTGCCCTTGAATATCTTTTAACGCGGCAACGATCTCGTTGCCGGTTTTGGATATGTTCTTCAGAACGTCAAAATGAAGCGATCTATAAAAAAAAAATTTGGCTCCGATTTTTTCGGAACAGAAGGCATATTTTTGACTAAAATAACTGGACTAAAATTAGATAATAATAGCTTTTAAAATCATAAAATCAATAAAGTACGTGATAGGATGCGAGGAAGCTATGTGCCACACCAATTGCGGCAGTATATTTTTTTTAAAAAAATAAAAATGTTAAATTTTGACCATTCTGAAAAACAAATTTTGCTTCCGAGCTTACCGAAGGTAGCAGAAGTAGTGTTGTCGTTCTTAAGAACGAAATTTGTGTCTCCGATTTTCTGGACAGAAACCTTTTTCAGACATCAAGGAACATTTAGGTCTTGTTTATAAGGTTTCGGTTATAATGGTATGATATTCAAAGATAAATAGTTGTCAATAAGGGCTTAGATTTCAAAGTGCATAATATATTTAATCAAATTTTTATGACATTTCTTTATGATGAATGTATATATCCTAGTGGGAATCGAAAGGTATCCAAATTTCATGAGACTATTCGTCCAATAATAGGACGCAAGGAAGCTGTGCGACATAAAACTTGGCAGCCATTTTTAACAAGTTAAGTTTGATAATAAATTTAATTTGTATTACCAACTTAAAAAGCTCAATAACAATCACAAATCGAAGAATATTTTAAAAGCATTAACAAATTTAAGTAACTTTATTTTTATTATATTGTTAACGTTTAAAAACTTTTTTCGGGGATTATTGTTAAGGTATTTAAAAAACTTTACAGAACCCGTTTTTTAATGTTCTCGTAGAAACCTATAAGATTTTATGTTAGATCCACTCTAGTCAAGAAGAGAGAGTTCTTCCTGTTTGAGTAATCGTGGTGAAACACCTTAATATAAAGTCATGAGTTGAAATACTTTTAAATATATTATACATTCCTTATTCTATAGCGTAGCATTCTACAGCCCGAGCCTAATAAATCTAGATAGACCCTCCGTCAGAGATTGTGTGAATTTAATGGATTCACATAACATCTCCTCCTCAGAGATCAAGAAATATATAACCTCCTATACATTCTAATTTGGTTCAAATATTCAAGAGTTTTCTTAATTAATCAAGGCTCAGTTTGGTGTTTTTACTAAGGTGTACAATAATTACGTTGATTTTTACCTTTAAAATTGTCTGATTACACGTGATCTATGTGTATTACAGAATAGCAAAAGGACTTTGTCTACAGATGTTTACCAAACTAATATACAACAGTTCAATTTTTTGTTAATTTAATGTTGCCATGCAAAATAAGTTTGCTTCCAAGCATGCCGAAGGTAACTATGCATGTGTTGATTTTGAAGAACGACATTTTATTTATGTCTTAGAATTCAAAATTTATTGTAGCTATCAGTAAACATGATTGGTCTCCAGTCTTCTCTCTATGTTTGTGACATAGAGTCCACATGTTTTGTGAATGCCCATATTTGGAGAACTAGTTTTCTAATATTGATTAAAATACGATGCTGATGTGTAATAGTTTGCCCACTAGGTTACGGTGGTCTGCGACGTAAATTTCCATGCATACAACCCGTTTTTTGTTTCTTTGGCAAAAAAACTACTACATTTTTCTAGAAAATAAATAGTAGAGGGGAGGGGCAAGAAAGAAAGCAACTAGAATAATGGCGCAAAGATGAATTTGTACAAAAACAAAACCAAATATATTTTTGCACTCAGAGCGTCCTCCTTTTATTTAACCGTCCTCAAGACGCATTTCCGTTACAAAAATAAGTCTAACTCAATACTTGAGGGAGCTTCTATATACAGATTTCCAGTGTTTGGGTTATTACACGTAAAATAACTCCAAAGTTTCTAATTTGTGTGTAGGGTACTTTTGGAGAACAGGGGCGTTAACTACTGACAAACAAACGCAAGAAATTATATTGGTCCTCAGTTTTGTCTACGTCCCTAAAAAGGAGGAATGGATTGATGTGGTGTGCCAATTAAAATTCTTAATAAAGAGAACCTATTAAATGTTTCTAGTCTACTGATTCTTAAAGTGTCTTAAAGGAACTCCTGGAATAGACTGAAAGAATAGAAGTCGTTACATAAGTGGATTAAGTTGATAAAATAAGAATTCATGGAATTCAATGAAATAATGAACAGTTGAAAATAGAAATTCTTGATTAAATTAAGCCAATACAAATTTCCATTAATTTTGTTTCATTGACTAAGATAATTTTGGAATTTTCCAAGAACCACTTTTACTAATTTCTGTTCTTGTTTTTCTACCTACAAGAAATGTCCAGAAATAAAATGGGAGTAATAAACAACTTATTAATAGATTTTTTTTTTTCTTTATAAAATAAGAAAAATATTTAAGTAAGAAGTGATATACGTAGCCTTTTAATCCTATGGCTCTTATATAAACTCAGAATAGCCGCTGAATAACTATAGTGATAAAACTACTATATATTTTATATATCTGTCCATACTTGATGAGGTAAAATGTTGCTATCTTTAAGTTAATCTAAAAATGAGAGCCCATAAGTAAGATTGTAAGCCTAGCAACATTACAAGCAGGAAATTTCAAATAACTTAAACTATGGCTGATGATGGAATAAGTTGTTTGAATTGAACCATCCAAAAATTAGTTTCAGCGTTTTAAGAAAAAGCAAGGTTAGACATTTTTTCGATTGAGTGGTATAATTACTATCTAAAAATGAACTTAATTTTTTTAAAGTTTTCGGTAGTATTCATAGTACAGAAAGTTTAAATTTAAATTTAAATCAAATTATAATTATTATTATCAACGGGAGATAGACAGAGAAAAATAGACTCCAGTGCCGGGACTCGAATCACGGGCTTCTATATTTCCAGTATAGTGGTTCGAGTCCCGGCGCTAGAGTCTATTTTTCTCTGTCTATCTCCCGTTGTTAATAATAATTATAATTTGATTTAAATTAAAATTTAAACTTTCCGTAGTATGAATACTACCAAAAACTTAAAAATGAATTTCTAATTGATTGTACAAGGTACAGGCACCAATTGGGTAATTTATAATTATAAGCGATAATTCTCGGTCTAGTTCTATTGTCGTAAATGTCGACTCCTAGATTTGTGAAAAATTGAAAGCTTAATTCGGGACTAGGTATCGTTATTGACAGAGGAAATTATTATTCAGTGTAGCTTAGTTGGCAAGAGCACTATACTGGAAATATAGAGGCCCGTAGTTCGGGTCCCGGTGCTGGAGTCTATTTTTCTCTGTCTATCTCCTGTTGTTAATAATAATTATAATTTGATTTATATCTAAATATTTTGGCTATACTTTATGAGACATCAAATTATCTGTTTTATCTATAAATGGGAGACCAAAATGAAAGAGTTCATACGTAGAAGTCGTAGGAAACGCAGGAAATTGCTAATGATATATCTCTAGCTCTAGTGGATTTAAACCAGCTAAAGGTAAAGGGATAACACAAATAATTGTCTCTCTTCGTTGAAATTAGTTTACCTAGAAAGAAAATGTGTGTTATTCCTTTTAAATGACCTCCAAAGACGCTCCTTTTTCTAACATGCTAAAGATAGGTACCTACTGAAATTTAAGATGAATCAAGATTGGAAAATTTGTCGATTGTATGTCCTATGCTAGTTTGCTTCTGATAGAACTTGGTTCTAGAGGAAGGTACTGTGTTCCAAGTGCTCCTATTCGTAGTTGTATTTCAATGTTCCTCTGGATAAAAGAACACGGTATCCTTTCACTGGGTGCGTTGTCTGAGAGACTTCATTGTCATTATAATTCCAGGTCCAAGGCAGCCCCTTCCCAATCCCCTTGGGGTCCCAGACGTGTCATGATTACAGGCCACTGAGAAAACCACAAGAGCACCATATCATCAATCTTATCTCTTAGTATTCTGTGACTAGGCGAACTAGGCACGCGGCGTCACGTCACTCCGCCCCGCCTTATATCATACAACCGCTTATAATTCCTACTGCCCCCTCCTTCACTTCACTTATCATCCATCAGATCTCGACAAAGAGAAATCGCATTAATTCTAAATTAGCATCTGTCAATCTTCGAGCAACATGTGTGATATAAGTGCCGGAACACATTACATTAACTTGTTATAATTTCTACTTGAGAAATAGCCCTTAAGTAGATTTATACTATCATTAGTCAGGGTAGAAACAATGCGTGCATTAAGACAATCAAGAATTAGATGTTAAAAAATAAATATCTTGATGACCTTTAAAACTATAATAATTACATCATTATAGATACATCTCCAAAATTAAGCAGTAGAATCACTTAAGATTGATGTAAAAAACAAAAGATTGTACCCGTATAACTATTCTATTAAGACCCAACCGGCTTTCAATCAAAAGCGTCTATCTAAAGGCTTCGGGGAGAAGGGAATCAGCATGAACTTGTAGTCATTCAGATAGAGTTGGATAAAGCAATCAACTTAACAATTACCTATATCTCTCTAACTCCTGGTTCTTGCTGGTTTTGTTCTCCATGACACCTCTTGATGATGACCGCTTCGGCAAAAAAGACAGTTATGCCTTAGTACAGCTACTGCCGAAACACTGTTACGTATTCTTACTGTGTTTGCTAATTTAATAGTCATTTACTTATATGAAACTAGATTTTTTACTAGAATTTTCGAGTTTTTTACACAAATTTGACCATTAAATTTATTTATTTAAGAAGAAAGTAAAACCTATCCCTACAAAAACACAATTGCATGTATCTTTGTTCCGTCTTTCCCAAATCTCACAACACGTTTAAATGTAAAAACATTTTCTAACTCGGGAAATAGGCAGCATAAAGAGGTTAAAAAGTTTGCTGATATTTATATTTCGCTATAGATTATATTAAGATCTATCTTTAACAAAATAAAATGTTATGCCGTGTCGATTACAACTTGGTAGTATCTTCGTGCTGCGTAATAAAGGTGTAGAGGTTTGCGTTTGTGAAGTTCAGAGAATAGAGAGGGAGACAGACAAATAACTTTATTTACTGGTACTGGATAGATTATATCTAGTTGAACTTACTCTGAGAGGGGGAGACTTGGCTAAATCTACGATCTCACAACTTTTTACGTGAGACTTACATAAGTGTTTTTGTTGGGAGTACACTTATTTTGTAAGAAATGTTTGAGCTCAATACTCTATAAAGCTCAACCACACTTATTCCAATATAAAATTTTATAAATGAGTGTAAAAAATTGTATAGGTACATCTGATACTGTTATGAGATAGCGCTATAGTTATATTTTTATATTCTTTAAAAAAAAAAATATTTTGAATAGGTGTTTTTATATTTATTAGTCTTGAGAGGGGGAAAAAACAGATGATTTCGGTTTTTTTTTTTTTTTTAATTTTTCCATTTTTTACATTAAACTCTACCTAACTATTATAAGTTAGAAGCTAGAAGTGCACTTAGAGGCTATATATTAAAATTGAACGACTAGTTTTTAAGATATATTGGTTCTCAAATATGATGAATGACAGACAAACCGACAGACTGACACGAAACCAAAAACATTCCCTGTCTCAAACGGATTCTGCAGAATTTTTAAATTCGGATGCATAATAAAAATTCGAATCACAACGCGTTTGTTACCTTTAGTAAGTTTGAATGTAAAAATGTTCAGAATAATCGAAATACCTCCAATATTTTCTTCCTCGGTAAGCTTAGAAATAATATTTAATGCGGTTCTCCCTATTTATAATCCTCCTTCATTCACAATAGTCATAAATCCTTACCAATTCTTAATCTGATTTATAAATTAGATTCGGAAATTTCCCTTATCACATCTTTAAACTTTAAATTGTATTTTCGAAAAGAGACTCTTGAAAAAAAAGTAGGTATAATAAATCAAGATTGTTTTCATGTCATATTTTTATCTCGCTCCACATTTTCTAATAATGTGCCGTTACGAATAAATATCTAAAAATGGGTTAGAGATGTGTCGTTCCAAGATACCAATGAAGCGTGAATTATAAGAGCTATACGACATTTATATTTTGTGACTGTTACACTGGGTTTTTTTTTGGCAGTGTTAGACCCTTTACAGGAAGAGTAGTTTTTTTTGGGAGGTTTGGGTTTTTGAGACGGACTAAGGGAATCAAACGAACCATGCTGGCTGAACGTGACGGGCATTGATTCCAAAACCAGCTGTATACGCACATTGAGTACAGTCACGACTTAAAACAACTTCCTCGCTTTACTTGCATTATACTCTCTGTCTACTGTCTACAAGAACCGTATATTTTATATAAACGTTAACACAAAATAAAAAGAAATATTCTAGATACAGTGAACATATTCCTATTAACAACATGTATAAAGCAGATAGAGTTCCGATGTCTTCATAACTCTTTATTCCGAATATGTAACGACTGATTTATGACACAATAAAAAAAGGACACATATAGTTAGACAATTGTGTTACAAACAATCCTTCATATTTTTTTTTTAATAGAGTGCCTGATGATTTTATTACAATCCAAAACATCCATTAAGTTAAATTTATTGTTTGAATAAATTTTCAATTATATCGTGACCAGGATGTTATTGAACTGAAGAAACTTTTTTTTACATCAAAGAATTATTCCTGGAAGTAATAAGATTTGATTAATTTTTAACTCTTGAATTTAATTGTATTCAGTAATGTATAATTATTTTAGGGTTATATTAATTACAATTTATCGTAGTAATGACTAATCTTATAATTTAAAATATTTATTTACGATGAAAAACTCCGGAAACTTTTTTATGAAATATATAAAGTCGGTCTGATGTTTAAAAAGTGTTTAGCAGGAGGTTGTTCACTTTTAGATTTCGATTTCATCAAGATCATATATTTATTTTTACTAATATTCTGGAAACTATTTATTTTTCCCAGCAAAAATAATTTTTTTTTTACATTATGGTTAAATTTATATTTAAATGGAAGTCCCAAATCTCGCACAAAAATCCCCAGGAAGCTCTCCGTGCGCAGAGCTCACTGATCTGCTATGGCAAGAATCATCCTCAACAGAAGTAGTCTGTGAGAAGATACCGGGCTACTTGGGCATGGCAGACCACGAAAGCGCATATAAGCTCGCAAATAAGGCTAGATCTATGCCACAAACCAGTGTGAAACTCTATTAAGGGAAGTCCAGGTCCCTTGTAAAAACACACTACTTAAAGAAATTGCAGAGAGAACACACTGATCGGGACACAAAAGATCCTTTCTACCAGCTGACGACAAAAGGAGCAGTTGCTGATGTTCAGGCTAAAACTGCCGAATTAAAGCCCATCTACACCAGAAATTCAGAATTGGAGAAGACGGTATTCCACGTACTCCAAAATTGCCCCTGACTAATTTATCTAAGAGAAGAAACATAGATAGCTGTTGCAACCGCCAGGAGACGCTCTACCCCGGAAACCTCAAAATAAAGCCAGCGGACCGCTGACTTCATTTTGAATTCTGGTGTTGTGCTATGATGAGAGTTTGACAGTATAAGTAGTAAGTAAATATTTAAATGAAAATAAGAATTGGTTTAATCAAAATCTTCGCATTTTTGAGAAGCACCAAATCTTAAAAACAAATAGTCCGACTTTAATGAAATTTATATTACTTGAAAAAATGAGCCTAAACTTTTTTGGTCTCGTATATGCCGTTTTGTCTGACAGTATTTTAGCAAACCTCTTTATTATCATGCAAACTACTTCGTCCAAATTTAATGAATTTTGAATGTCACAGATTGCCCCCTATTTTTGTTTACCTTCAGCGCACATTTAATATTAAATAAAATTAATTGTTACCCTGCTGGAAATCCGGTCCAAATAATTACACTTTCAATCCCTAGCGGGGTAAAATCATTTTGATCTACTTCATTTAATTCTCACAACCTATAAGTTTTAATAAGCGGATAATTTTATATTTCGTTATTTATAGAAACAAATAAAATACTAACAAGTTGCCATTTTAGGAATTAATCGTTCTCATTTACACGTGACATTTAAACCACCTCGAGTTTTATTTTATTAATATCATCTTATACTGAATGCGATCACTAAGCAAAGATTAATTATAATCTTTCATCTAACGTCCTAACATATTACATTGTGTGTTTCAAGTGATTAATTTAGTTTAATTAATGATTTAAAAAATATTAGTGACGGTATTGATGAAAAGAGAACTAATTAACGAACAATAAAAAAAAAGTTAATAAGTAGGACGTACTTGACTCATCTCCTCTTGAATCTCAATAGGCTACATAATAGCCAGTCTCTGACGTTCAACTCCTCGTGATTCATTAAAGTGTTTAATCACATTCATATACACATATAAATATATATTCTTGCGGTCCATGCTTGGTTATGGCTTTAATTTTTGTGAATAGTACGTTGGTTTTCATGTTGGGTTTCATAGTGAAGTTTTAGGTCTTCAAAGGATTAAATTCTCACGATTTTTAGACGAAACAACTGTATTTATTTGCTAACAAATGAAATTAATCTAGGGATGAAAAACCTGATGTGAGTCAATAGAGCTCAATCAACTGTGTGAGTCAGTTCATTGAGCACCTGATGAAGTAGATTTTAGACATTTTACCAAATTACTGGTAAAGAATATTTCAAAATGAAACATTGACTGGAAAACAAGGTTCGAAGATATCCCAATTTAGGGATAAAAATATCATCTTTTTTATTATATAGAAAAAAGTTTTTATTATTACCCCTGAAGACCCCCCAAAAAAAAAAATATATTATTAAATATAAAGGGGACAGCAAAAGAAAAATGGAAAAAGTATTGTTTTCACCCAAAAAATCCGAAATCGAGATTTCCACGGAAATATCGGTTTTAGGTGTTTTTAAATCGATTTGATTGGTTTTTAGCTGGATGTCTTTTTGTCTGTCTCTCTGTCTGAATGTGTCTCGCATAGCTCCTACACTTTTTTGAGCGATGGATTTGAAACTAGGTACCAATTCATAAATGTAGTTTTTGCTGCCCGGCAAATCATTAATTTGTGACGTCATTAACCCATTTTTACTGTCAGTGCAAATTTCAAAAATTCGAATAAAAGCGAACAATTTTGTAATTGCGCTGAAATTTGCACCAATTATACCATTTTCTAGGACAAAAATTTCCACAGAATTTCATTTTGATATCTGCAGCTATTTTGAAAATATAGTTTTTTAAACTTTGAAACTTAATCGCTAAATAACTTCTAAACCGATTGACTTTAAATTCGCGCCAATGATACCTTTCTATAAGATTTATAAGTCCTCCACATTGTATCTTAATACCTGCCGCCATTTTGAAAATATTTTTATATAGGAAAGTGTTTGTTTACATTTTTAAATACCCCACAATAACGGACCTCACTATAACGTACCATATTATAAATTGACTTATTAGCTCCGAGCACTTGATTACGAATAAAGAATGGCTTCTCTCTACTGAAAGTAGCTTTACTGAACAAACGTTCAAAATTAACAGATTTCTTTTATCTATAACATTCGTTATCAGTTGTCACCGGCACTAAAGATGACCACTGTAGTGACAGTGGATAAATTGTAGCTTTGCACAATATACATACTTTTTCGTCTTTCTTCTCCTGATATCGGGGTTTGGAAAGACCTAGAATTGCGGTGGGCAGACAAGGCAAAGAAATGAAAATATCTGCTCCAGAGATTTGAAAAAATGTTCAAGTAATTTTTTTGGTATGACTGTACCTATTCTCTTGTGAAATGTTTTGACATTACCTTTGAAACAACACAAAGGAAAGTTATGTAAGTTCACACGCATTGAGGTACATCTATCAGGTAAACCAGAGTTAATTAGCTATCAAGTAATGATATAACTGCACAGTTATGGAGAAAACTAGTCGGAGTCTTTTATTTATATGAAATTATGTTTTGTAGTTTTTTAACATAAGCACCCTCAAATATAGAAGTTTAGTTTGTTCACGATCTTAACCCTGTATGCCTCTCCTAAACATGTAGACCAAGTTTCATTGAATTTGGTTAAGCAAATAAGGGTTTTACCTTTAGAATTGTAATAGACCAAAGATTATTTTAAAAATAGAAACAAAGAATACAATGACATATTTAAAAAAAACTTTTATTGGGCTTAAAATGAACCTTAAAACTAAATCAATATTTTTTTTTATATGTATTATACTATAACATAATGTAAGGATATATTATTATATAACGTACAGGAGTCCATAAAAATCCTTTAAAATTTCCAAAATGTTTTACAAAGGTAAATAAAAGGACAAATGTGGTAATGATTTCAAAATGAGACGAATACACACTGAAATAAACTATAATGCAATATGATTCAAACTTTTATAACCACTAAGTGCATGGAACAAATCTTATCCTTTATAATTGCCTTTGTAATCCCTGTTTGAAGCTTTAAAGAGACTTATTAATACCCTATATATATGTATTGTATACACTATGGATGAAAAATATAAGCAATGCTTTTCTAACTTATTCCATTAAATTTCCTAAGCCTTATTCACAAAAGCAGCACTTATCCAATACATTTTGTTTTAGCGTCAATAAAAGTTCTCTTGCTGCAATTTTTGGTCTAAATATGATCCTTAATTCCAAATTGAGCTTAATCAATTTTAGGGGAATTCTGTTTATAATTTGGCAAATCGCGCTTGATTCTTTATTTAACTAAAGGAATGTTTATTTTAAAAGAAGGTAGTTTAGATATATCATATTGAAGGCATAAATAAAGGATAAATAAGCAATTTACTCACTCTGTTTCTAATTTATGATTGGTTGGTGATTAGCCTTCAATGCAATTTTATTTTATTGATTGCTATCAAAAGCATGATGATTTCAGATGCCGTGTGTCTCTAAGTTTATTTGCTGTTAAATATCATAAACTTTACGTAATATAGCTGTTTTTAGTATAATGTAAATGTTATGTAAGCACGATGAATTGAATATTTGCAATTTGGATTAAAGCAAGACCTTATATAACTTTAAAGAATGTTATTTAGGCTTCATCTTTGTTTCTTTTTTCCTTATTGGCGATCATTGTAGAACGAAACAGGAAGGGACTTTAAGAATGATGAAGTCTCAAAAAGAAGTTTTTGTTACCAAGTGTTTGTTGGTTTTGTTAGATCTTCTACGTGACCTTGAGTTTGGACACGTTTCTTTTATATTCAAACACGAGTAACTCCCCATCTTGTCCATGAAGGAAGCAGTGTACACAAAACCATTTGTATATTTGTGTTGTCTAAAGAGTTTTTAGCAGGCTTTCTCCATTACATTTGAATCGTGTGGTCTCCCTTATGTTTTCTTCAGAAGAGAGCCTTCGTGCATTTCAACACAAAGCTTACGAGGACAAACCCTCATAAAAAAACCAAACACTTGAAAGACTTGTTGGGGTCCGTCAGTATCCACTTGAACGGCAGCCAACAGTCCCAGGGTCACCATGTTTCCTTTCCGGGCTTTGAAAATGTTGTCTTCATTAGGTTGCTACTTCAAAGCTTGGATGATAAAACCAGACTTGAATCTTCAACTCATTCCATTTCCAGAAGTTATAATATTACTTTGTGTTTTGTCAAATTAAGAAATTGATATGATCTTCCTCGACATAAATCATGCTAGCCAATGAAGAATTTTTTATTAGTGAAAGCTTATACCGATATCTCTCCTATAAATCTTTTAATTATAAAAATAACTTAATTGCTAAAAGATTTACCTTCTCATATACCTAGTATATGTGTAAAAAGAAAATAGGTTTGTCCCCGTTAAAAACAAATGTAAACATTCACCTGGTGAATACTAAATAAGTTTATCTCCAGTAGGGATAAAAAGTTATGATTTTGAATTAGTTTAGAGGGACTAAAACAGGAATTTTCATTCCTGAACTCAAAAAGTAGGGCGAAAAAGTAAAGATTGCAACTTAATTATTTTATAAATAGTAGAAAACGAATGGAAAATGTAATGAAGTTGTTGAAATCAGGTTGGCGGCACTGCGCTTTTTTGACCATGTTTATCATTGATTCAATTTTTATAACCTGAATCTAAATAACCTTCAATTTGAGTTTAATTCCAATTGTTATTTGATTTTAATATTGAATCTCTTATATCTGCTATTAAAAGTGCTAATAATTATTGTTATTTATTAAAATAATAAATAAAAACTGTGCAATGGACGAAAATGTGTATTTCCTTCCTACTGGAGATAAAATATTGTATGTACCTCGTGAGTAAAGTGCCATTATTCTCCTCACGATAATTATCTCCCTCGGCTGCGCCTCGGGAGCTACTTAGAGTTTCCCTCGGGAGCTAATTAAAGAGTCTAACTCCCTCGGCTTCGCCTCGGTATTTAGGGACCATGGTTCCTTCGGCTTTGCCTCAAGGACCAACTTTTTCGCTCAGGGAATAATGGCTTACTTTACTCCCTAGGTGCATAAATAACTATTATATATACTTGTAATTTTTGTCTGACATATAAAATAACAAATAAATAATAACAGATTTAATCATCAGATCTAAAGCCTGGTTTACACGATCCAAGTATACTTGGTCCAAGTCACTTTGATGAAATCCACTTGGTCCAAGTGTTTGTGGAACTTTGAAGTAAGTTTACACGATCAACGTATACATGGTCCAAGTAGTCGAACTTTGATACACTATAAAGTAGAGGTTAGATAGATTGTGTGAAATGTTTTCCCTCTAGAACTTTCCAGTTAAATTGTACTTATTACGTTTTAAAGCAGTGGTGATAAATCACCTTCTGGTGAACAAAACCCACCTCAACCTCACATCTGTCATTTTTTGACTGCTCGTTCTCATAATTTGTCAGGTGGGCCTTTGTCTATTTTGATGGAACCCATCCAACTCAACTTGGATGTCCAAGTTGACTTTGATAACCTGTTTACACGATCCAAGTAGCATCAAAATAGAGTCAAAACTGATTTGGTCCAAGTTTACTTGGATCGTGTAAACCCGGCTTAATAAAAAGGTTTGAAGTTTAGAACGCAGGCTTTCACAGGTGGGGGAATCTAAAAATAATCTAGGTTTTTCGGTGAAGTCTTCTTTCCGAAGGATGTGAAGTCGGGCCAAGGTCAAGGTTACTACAAAGCAATAGACATCTCCCATCTTCCTGCGCTTTGCGCAGTTATATAGAAGACGTCCTATCTCCGTACAGCATTCCTTTCATTATTCAGATATTTATTTTGAAAACAAAACAAGAACTTTTTTTAGTACATAAAAGTGTCTCCTTACTTAATATTTAATGGTGCATTTTAAAGCTTGTTTTGAATTAAATATTATTTATTTTAGAGGGTCGTCGTCGACTTAGGTGCTAATTTTTAGGTGTTTTTTTAGGCAGAATCTTTTAACGAAGGATTTTTGTTCTTCTGTGTTGCTAATGCATCTCATGAATGGTAATATCTTTGATAATAAGCCATACAATGGGTTTGATATCCGATCAAACACTTTTGTTTATGTCTGTTCCTATTAAATCCCGTAATAAGCATTATCTTTGAGAATGAACACTTGGATAAATAGAAGATATTGTGGATCCCGAAGATTAGAACACTTTGCTGCGATCATTCTCAAGGATGTTGCTCATAAAGAGAGTTATTTAAAACTTTCGCTACAGTGATTTATTCGGAAATCCGGTAATAGTTTGTGATTTTTTTTCAAACTTTGTGCTTTTTTAATTTGGGAATTGAAAAACAACATGAAAAGTCCAATCATTTTATATACATAGTTATCTATACAACCACAGCTACTTACTAGGGCGGTCCTTAGCTATTGGTAATCTTACAAAAGTTAAAGTTTTGCTGCTCCCACCCTTTAATTATTTTCTAATCGATAAATAAAATGGGCTCTGCAAAACTATGTAACTTTACTACCAAAGTTGTAAAGTTATCTACATTTTTACTATGAATACGTTTTTATATAGCTTACCTCAAACCTTTACTCAGTAGTTTTTATATACATTTTACATTTACACGCACTTCCACGTTTTTCATAAGTAACTTTTACTTAAATAGTAATCATAGCTTATTTAACATGATCTTAACTAGAATTTACCTCGCATTCCAGGTATCTGTCATGACAAACAGATAAATTGGCACTGTCCATAGTTACTTTTCTCCATTCTATGCAATTATACATGTGGTTGATGGGAGAGGTCAAAACATCAACTAGTGGTATATAACTCACTAGCTCTCACTTGTTACAAACAGTGGGTATTCCCGTTGCTTACATATCTCCAAGATATACCTTGAATTAAAGAACATATCTAACAGCAACGAATGTAACAGAATTTCTAAAACTAGTGACACATAAAGAAAGAAATTGATACAACTTATTGTGATACAAGGTGATGAAATGTTCATTACAAAATGAATGTCCATTTATTTTCTAAAACTATCTTGGAACTTGTTTGTGTAATGAGTTATTTCTACTAAATATTTTAATTCTTTTTTTTAAAAAAACTAAATTTATCGTCTTTTTATATTACTCTATCCAACTATAACCTCCTCCATCCACCTCTAACGATGCATTCAAGTTTTTATTCTCATAGCTCATTATGGGATTTATTTGGAACAGGCAAAAGCAGAAGTCTTGGATAAGTTTAACTAACCACCTCTAAACAACACTTACCACCTCTAAACTCCACTAACCACCTCTAAACAACACTTACCACCTCTAAACACCACTAACCACCTCTAAACAACACTTACCACCTCTAAACACCACTAACCACCTCTAAACAACACTTACCACCTCTAAACACCACTAACCACCTCTAAACACCACTAACCACCTCTAAACACCACTAACCACCTCTAATCAACACTAACCATCTCTAAACAACACTAACCACCTCTAAACACCAGTAACCACCTCTAAACACCACTAACCACCTCTAATCAACACTAACCACCTCTAAACACCACTAACCACCTCTAATAAACACTAACCATCTCTAAACAACACTAACCACCTTTAAACACCACTACCCACCTCTAAACACCACTAACCACCTCTAATCAACACTAACCATCCCTAAACAACACTAACCACCTCTAACACCACTAACCACCTCTAATCAACACTAACCACCTCTAAATACCACTAACCACCTCTAGCCACCTCTAGCCTCTCCCAACTACATCCATCCACCACTTATCATTTCTAACCCCCTCCTACCCTCTTTAAAACCATTAATGTCTGCCCGATGCTACTTGTAGTAAAGTTTCACATAATCATAATCACTTTCTCCAGATTTTTCCGTTTTAAGTTTAATATTTACAAAAAAAAATGTATGAAATTGTAAGTGGATCACAGCTTCAACGCGTTAAGTAGTTTAAGGTAGATTTTAAAACATAAATATTACTGAAATTTTCAGTGGGGTCACATGTATTTTTTATTCAATATTTAATGAGTAAACAAGTTGAAATTAATCTGGGGCAAATTTTTACATAATCAGAAGAGTACATTAAAAAAGTCTGCCTATGCTATGTGTGTCACATAGCATTCTCATATTACTATCATTGAACGAATGGTCTACTATATTTCATACATATTGATAAAATAAGGTAATATACGATAAATTTCAAAATATAAGTGGTTGAAAATCGGATGAGTGCTTTTAAAAATACAGGTGTTAGCCAAATGTAAGTTTGTGCTCGTGCAAGAGAAAATTTTATAGGCTCCAAGATTTAAATTATTATAGATTCTTCTGTGGGCAAAAGGTTGACGCACCTTTTGACGCAACTTCAGCAAAATCTATTGAAGATATGTTTGTGGGCAAATATGTTAACGAACAGACCGGTAGACTGACTCAAAACCAAAAATGTTGATGATTTCTGTCTATGAAAATTTAAATTTAGAGACATAAAGGAAATGTTCTTTAGAATAATTACAAAACTACCATTACCTTCGGTAAGCTCGGTAATCAAAATATCTAAATTAAAATTATCCCCAACTTCTCACCATTTACAATTATTGCTATATATTGAAATATGATTTATCCGAGAAAACAAATTATTTGGTTAAATTGGACTTAAAATCGACAAACATTTTATGAAATTATTAAAACTTTATGGTGGAAGTATCCAAAAAATTTGAGCTTAAATTAATTTATTCATAGCATCTAGGGGTGTCATTTTTCTGAATATAATTTAAAATATTTTATTCTCAAATCATATTATATTGTTGGTTTTGTAGTTTATTGCAATTTGGCTGCACACGTCAGCGCAGACAACATGCGAAAGACTAGTTAACTCTTCCATGTCATTTATCATTTCCACTTAATTATGTTGATATTGTAAAAATAACATTAAAAATCTATGATTCTGACATTTCGGATGTACCTACTCAATATTAAAAAAGCAAAGTTTTGGTGTTTTTTTTTTTTTTTAACGTATTTAGGTTTTGTTTCAGATTAATTTATTTTTTATAATACAAAATTTTATTCATTAGATCTAAAATTATAAAATAATCCATTATTTATGATCAATTAATAACAACTGACAGCTGATATTAATAAATTATTTATTTAAACAAGAACCATTAATGAATATGAAATAAAGGAATAATGAAAAAGGAAAAAAAAAATAAGGAATAATGAAATAAAATTGATAAGGTACACTTTTTTCAAACCAAGATTTAATATTGATTTAATTATTATTTATTTAAAAAAAATAATTTGTTAAGGAAAATCATTATAAGACAAACAAATCTGTTAATGAACGTTTATTTATAATATTCTAATGATTGTAATAACAAAAAGTTAATTAACTAATTATAATATGGTAATGATAACAAGAAGATTTTTGTGCACATTTAATGTGAACAGTAAACTTCTAAATGAAAGTGATATTTTTGGTTATTATATGTCATATATTTTTATAACATACTGTAATATTATAGAACATAAATATTCGACTTACATATAATACTAGTAGTTCTGTGAACAGTAGACCTCGCGACGTCCAAAAATGAAATAGTACATTACGCGTCGAGTGCGGAAAATAGCACTTTGCATGCGAGTGTGGAGTTTGCATCCGAGCGATAGCGAGGGTGGTAAAACCACACGAGCAATGCAAAATGCCGTTTTCGCACGAGTTGCATACCGTACTTTATCTACGATTGTTAGATTTAAATAATAAATACAGAAAAAAATAAACTTGCTGTATGTAAGTTCGTATCTCTCTCTTGATAAAGATGGCATTAATTCATTAGTTGTATTTTTTGCAGAATTAATTATTTCTGGAGGAGTATTATTCTCCACATTTTCGTCAAAGTCACTTGATTCACTCATTGTTTTTCACTAAAAACTCGATATAAACAGTTACTTTAATAAAAGAACAGCAAATTAGTTTTGTTAAATGTAAACGAACTCGCTAATCGTGCGTAAAGCTGAAGAATTCCTCTTCTTTACCACACTAGTGCGGTAAAGAAGAGGAATTGTTCAGAACTATGAGACGCGCATGCACAATGAATACAAGTACGTAAATAATCACTTTCTACGCATCTAAACAAAGATATAATGTCTATATTTCGTATCAATCGTAGATAAAATCATTTATATGTAAGTCGCTTGTAATGACTTCAAGGATAATTCCTGCCAAATTCGGATGTGAGTCAAATTTAGGCTATAAAATTTGACGACAAACAGAAAACAAACAAATTGATTAATAATTATTTAATAGTTAACAATTTGATAAACTAATTAATTAGTAGTAAACAAATGAATTAACTAATAACTGATTATTGTTTTGTAGCCAGTATTAAATAATTTGTAAAAGTTTTGGCTTTCTAAAAAGGAGAGTTGGTTACATTTAGTTTACAAGATTAACCAGAGACAGATTAACCAACAATATTATTAACTTAGCTATAAATAGTTAATTAATTAATTAACTATTATATGATTATGGTATGGTCGTCAGAAATAAATAATCTGTGCAAGTTTCAGCTTTCTAGGTTGTCAGGAGTAAGGGCAATTTAGGTAACAATATTTAGAGACAAGTGGAAGTAAAATAAGATAAATACGCAGAAAGACATGCAAAAATAACAAATAATCTTAACTATTATGAAGTATACATACATATTCTTGTCGGTGAAAGACAAAAGACACACAAAAGATACTTGTAGCTAATGAACACTAAACAATTAAAAAGAAAAATGGCGATGTGTATTGTAAAATAATAAAAATAATGTGTTATTATTATAATAGTGGCCCGGAGTATGCCGCCGGCCTCTTAAGTCTCCATCGGCTTCTCACCATCGGGCCGGGTTCGATTCTCTGCTGGGAAGGTTATTTTTATGGTAATTCTAAACATTTTTTAAGCAAATAAACCATATATATAGATTTTAATGTCTTAAAGGCACATCTATTCCAAATTTCAAGAAAAAAAACTATTTTTTTATTTTTTTTTGGTAAGAGTAAAAAAACTTCAGACTTAAAAGTCTGAACCTTTTTTTTTAATTAATAAAATATATATATATATATATATATATATATATATATATATATATATATATATATATATATATATATATATATATATATATATATATATATATATATATATATATATGTAAAAACTGTAGATATTTATTTTCCAGACTTGACGAAATATTCATGCCAAATTTCAAGATAAACAAAAATAATTTTTTATTTATTAACAAAGCGTTTGGTCGTAAGCGCGTAACAAACATTTTCAAACGAAATGCAAAGCGGTCCAGTACCTGGGCAAGACCGGGGAAGAAAAGGTGAAAAACATAGACCTCGCTTCGCTCGGTCAAATATGTGATGGTGCAATATCTGGAAGCATTTTTTCGTCAATTAACTTAAGAAGTCCACCCTTTTACTTGAGTGTAATTCGATATCAAATAGTTTGTTAAGCATATCGCTAGTATACCTGCAAAACCTCGTATGTACCAAATCCAAAATTTTACAGGAGAGCAAAAAAACTGAATAAGTGTTTAATCTTTTACTTCTATGACACGTTGCCCATATATATGATGTTTTACTACCATTGGAGGTATTATATACACTAATAATTAAAATTATAATTAAATTATGATTTTGTGGACTGATTTTGTACTTACGAGGATTTAGACAAGAACTTTTGTCGAGTTACAAGGTTTTACAAAGAAAAATAAATATATTTTTAATTACCTATTTTGTGTAATTACTTTATAGAAATAAAAAAAAAAAACATAAAAAGGAGGAAAAATATAAATAAATAAAATTTAATACTAATAATGAACATTAAAGTGAAACAACGGAAAAGAATTCGTAGTTTGATTGTTTAATTCAATACCATTTTTTGAACCAACAGCAAGTGAATATTATGAAAGTTAAAAACAAATCAAAAATATAATTTTAATAAACATCTACCTAATGTTTCATACGGAATTAATAAAAACTTTTACATTCTTTAAAGATATAATAATAATCATTAAATGTACGAAAAAATGATAATGAAATAGAAAAATGCTGAGAATGTGATAAAAATGCCAGAAATATTCAATTAATAATTAAAGAATCGTAAAACACAAAATAATAATTGTTCGATAGAAAATTTATAATTTAAAATATAAACCTTATGTGTGTTTTGTACTTTAAGTGATTATGTAAAATTAAAAAAAAGTTCTAACTGTTTAAAAAAAACTATAATACAATCGAAGTATAGCAAGAAGGAATCAATGATGACAGGTTTTTCCCCTCGGGGCGATTATCCTTTGATAAAAAGTTAAGACTTATTTTAATCGGCATCGCCAAGTAAATAATAATAGTTTGTAAAGGTTTAAAAAAGCAAAAATAAAAAAACAAAACATTTTTGTAAGATGGTAAGATGTCAAAAACCTCGTATGATTATTTTACTACGTGTAGTCTAGTAAACAAAACCACGTAAGTCCAGAATAAAAACGCGTAAGGTAATTAAAAAGTAGATTTAAAACCTCGTAAGTTTATATACATATGGTACAAAACCACGCAAGTTGAATTTCCTTAGAACAATGCATCGTATAAAACCATGTAAGTCTCCTGAACTGAAGTCTCATTAAAACTCGTGATAAATAGTTGTTATAATTAATAAAAACGCAAGTTTGACTTAAAAAAAATTAATAATATAATCATTTTAAATACAAATTTGTCAATATAAGTCATTTAACTTATTTTGAACCCAGAACTGAGCTGTAGCCTGCGAGCGGCGTGCATCTTCTTCAGACATACGAGGATTTACTACCTTCCTTGTAACCTTTTCGACTTACCAGCTTTTTCAATCGCTGTTTCACGGCGTCGTAGTCGACAAAAACGTACAATATTTCACACGGAGACGCAGTCGACCTAAATCTATCGAAATATGAAATAAAAAAAAAATCCCAAAAATCGGACTTACGAGGTTTTGCAGGTATACTAGCGATATGTCTAACTTCTAACGCTAACGTATGTCATTGAGTAGTGCCAACTCATCTAATAATTTCCTTTTTCAATCGATTAGTTCTATTTTTGTCCGATGCATCAGTTCGACTATTTAAAATAAACTTTAACTTTTGTCTATTATTATTGCTTCCGAGCTTACCGAAGGTAACGGAAGCTATGTGATCGTTCTGAAGAACGAAAAAATTTTAGGTCTCCGATTTCAAAAATGCCAAGACAGAAATCCGTTTCAGACATCAGGGAACATTTTGGTTCCGTGTCTGTCTGTCGGTCTGTAGGTCGGTCTGTCGTTCAATTTTTTGAGAACCAACATAACTTAAAAACTACAGGTCCAATTTTAATTAAATTTGGGTGGTAGGCCATAATTAGCCCATTGTTGGTCCCATATAAGTTTCAACCTTCTGCGCATATTTGTTTCTCTTCCACATGCACACAAACATACATTTATTTATACCTATAGCTTCAAAAGTACTTATCTGATTTGAATGAAACTTTGATAGTGTGTCGAAAGTAACCCGCATATAGCCCCAGATTAATTTGAACCATCTGCTCTTTTTAACTTTTGCTAAATTGATACTTTAATTCGTGTAAAAAATGAAAACAATTTTGACAGATTAAAAAAAAAAACGGAGGAAAAAATTAAACCAATTAGACAATAATGGTTCGTAAAAGCATAAAATCAAAGTAACGTGAATAGGATGCGAGGAAGCTATGTGCCACACTAATTGACAGTCTATTTTTTATTTGTTTATTTATTCTATTTCGATATTTAGTGCCGTTTTAATTTGTTTCGTATAAATAATGCAAATAAATAATACGAGGTATTATTAGAAAGTTCATTCAAATAAAAAATTCTCTTCTAAACGAAAAATAAATACATTTTTAATCACTTCAAGGCTTTAAATCCGTCATTTAACTTTGAACTAAAAACATTTCCGATGATATTCACAGTACTTTCATTATCCCACCTTAAAAAACAGTCTAATAGTAGATAAAAAAAAAGGAGGACGTTTAAATCATTTAAAAACCTCCAGTTTCTCAGTGGGCCAGGACACTAAAACATTTCTCTGCCTCATCCGTTTAACTGGAAAAACTAGATAAATATTTAACTAAGATTCCGTCTCATTTTTGAAGCTCTTATTTGTCTTTAAATCTTAATGGATTCCTTTTTCACCCTTGTTTCTTTTTTTGAGTGGAAAAGTCCGTGGAAAAACACAGAAGGGAAAACAAGCTTCTGGGAATTACATCCTGCAAAATGTCTTTTGAAAATTCGTGAATTATAGATTCTTTTTTGTCCCCTCTTTTTCTCTCCTGTAATTTCTTGGGTTTAAAATAAGCGAAGAATGGAGTATTAATAGTTTTGGATTTTAAATCGTTAAGGGAGAGGGAAAAGGCGTAGTTGAAAAGTGTGACATCAAGCTAGAAAATTTAAATTTTAGGAAAGGCTGTTTAATTTTTCAGGTATTTGTCTCTTTAGGGCACAAGCACCAACTAGAAACATTTTGAAAATTCCACTCTTTGGGAGAGGGTACGTTTAGGAGGTAAGAATGGGGTAATCGAGCTCATCAAAAAGTACTCCTAAGAAGGGATATGCTTTTAAAATGTTATAATTTTTAAATTATAGCTTCTTTTAGCGAATTTTCAAAGAAAATTACGCTATTGCACTGGCTTCAAAATCTTTGTAATGCGAATTTTTGAAAAAATTTTCCATGGAAATCCGTTTTGGACCATTCTGAATCGATCCTTAAAATTTAACACTTTTTTTATGTATATATGTATGTATATATGTATATATGTGTCACTCCAGACGATATCTCCCCTTAGGATACACTTAAAATTTTCAAACAAATTTTAAAATGTCAATAATATCAAAAGAAAGAATGAGTTCGTTAGCCAGAATTTTTGGAGTTCATTTAGGGGTCAAATTTTTACAATTTAGGGTCAAAAATAGCATAAAAACAGGTTTTTTCCATTTTACCCCCTTTTATATGAAAAAATAACATTAAAAATCTATGATTCTGACATTTCGGATGTACCTACTCAATATTAAAAAAGCAAAGTTTTGGTGTTTTTTTTTTTTTTAACGTATTTAGGTTTTGTTTCAGATTAATTTATTTTTTATAATACAAAATTTTATTCATTAGATCTAAAATTATAAAATATATATTATATATAAATATATATTATATATTGGATTTAGAATGACGTCACTTAGCTAACCATTCATTGTCATCCAAACTAAACGTACTTGCAAAATTTCAATTCAATCGGTTGAGGATAACT
Organism: Gerris lacustris; assembly: GCA_951217055.1. Lineage (NCBI taxonomy): Eukaryota > Metazoa > Arthropoda > Insecta > Hemiptera > Gerridae > Gerris > Gerris lacustris. The sequence goes on from OX578276.1 coordinate 45,557,445, forward strand.
ACTTTAAAATTCAGTTGCAATATTTAACCCGAAAATACATACATACAAACATTGCAAGTTAATTAAAAGTTTGTAAAAAATAAACTTTTTCATTTACATATATTCAAAAATGAAAGTGGCAAAAGTTTATTTTTAAGTTACACCTTATTGTCACCTATTGTCTTAGTTTATAATTTTATAATTGTTTGCCCACACTCTTAGCTCTCCTACTATTCCTCCGGTTCTAATTAACTGTAAACCAAACTCCTTAATTAAATGATAATATTGACGATTCAGACAATTGATTTAATGGCATTCATTTACATAATAGTTTCTCGTCAAGTTCCGTCTCTGTACTACTGCACAATAATGTCGAGGAATCTTGGTGAAATAAAACTGATTGATGTAGCCATTATAATTCACAATAACGACATTGAGTTTGAGTAATATATTTTGTCAATTTGTATGCATACAGCTCCTCAGATTGGGAAACATTCCTCTGTTTCTTGTTCCAAAAGGATTAAAGTGATAAATTGGCATGTTGCGGAATTCAGTAATGCATTTCCCACACGCTTCGTCTCCTATAATCCGAATTTGCAAAATTTATTTTGGTTATCCATTTAAAATATTAGTGTTTGAGATAAAATTGTTTTGATCACTAATCATAACCTTTGTTTTAGTTTGATAATTTATTACTGCTATTAAAATGAAAAGGACATTTTTCTGTTCAGATTATAGGGAAATTTATTTTACTCAATTTTATTGAGTCGATTTGGTATCATCGCAAGCTAATATATCGCAATTTCATAAGTTTTAGTGTTTAAAATATCACCAACCTATTGATATATAAGGGAAGGGGAAGGTAATCAAATCAACAGTACAGCTTTATCGAAATTTTAATTTTTCAGAGGTACCTTTCATGGTTTTTGCGGCAGAATAATTTATAATAAAGTAGTAGGTACTTAAAATAATGCTTTATTATTAATTTTTAAGGATAAAAAAAAAATTTAAATATAAAAACAATATAAAAATTCGAGGTGAGTAGGTAATTTCGAGGTTAGTAATGTAAAAATATTGATGCAGGGTTTATCGTCAGTCATCTTGTGAGAGTCATTCGTTTTACGTTAAATTCTTTTGCAGCTGCGTTCATGCTTTTGTACCCGGTCACACAGATTTTGCAGCTTCACTTGACTGTTGACTCGTAGCCGAACCCCTTGACGTTTTTTCGTTTATATGTCCACATCCTAAAATGAAATGCAAGACATTTAACTTTTTATTTTTTTTTTATTAATAATTTCAAAATTATAAATACAATTATTATAAAAATTGTTATTACAAAGTATAAAAAGATATACCTATTTAGCCGTCTGCCAGAGTCTGTTTAGTATTTGTAAAAATAAAAAATAAACATTTAACTTTTTGTCGTAGTCTAAGAGTGGGGCAAGTTGAGCAAGCCTGCCCAACTAGCCCCGACTAGGCTTATAGAAAAAAAGTTAAGTTATAAAAAAGACGGGTAGACTTAGGACTAAATAACTAAGTATAGTCAAAAGTACAATAAATACGTAAAATATAAACACTTACGTGATTGCAGATGGTTGTTTTAGTACGAGTCTAGGAGAAAAATGGCGGTCCTCGGTTTTTTTACTTTTTAATAAGAAAATTTAAAAAAGTGTCTGTCATCTTTCTCGGTTGTCTTAGGGCAACTGAAGGTCACGCGATGCGTTCTCCTTCTTCGTCCCCATCTTTCCATCATTTGAAATATGTTTGTGACATGCGTAGTTTTAGAGATATTTAAATTGCCCAACTTGCCCCTATGCTCAACTAGCCCCGCCCTACCCTACGTATTTTGGTGGTTTTGGAGTCAATAGAATACGTGAATTATTATACATAGTAGATTAGTTGGCCTAAACAGAACTTGCCTGAAATTAAGGTTAAAACACCGACATATCTGGTGATGGTTCAAACCCTAGAGGTGAGACATTTCATTTTTCAATTTCAAACTGATTTCATGTTTAACATGGCCGATCCCCCGTCCTATGATAACCTTACACTGCAGTGATCAGGACATAAAATGAAACAGCAAAAATCGATTCAGTATGAAGCATGCCAGAATACTGACATGTTACATGCATTTGTAATTTGCACGGAATGTAGAACAACTTTGCATAGAAATTGAATTTAAAAACACCTATAGATTATCGATGTAAACTACTTTCGTATCTGCGTAATATTAGAATATTCATAGTAATACTTTGACCACCTCATGAAAAAGACAAAGAAAATAATATAAGTATTTTTAAATATTGTTCACAACCAATTTCATCATCCTTTTTTAGTGCCTCTAATCTAAAATCTATTTTATGATCTCATCTGTCTATCTTCATTAAATGGTAATTTAGTGTAATCCTGGATTAAAAACTAAGTTGTTGTAGACTAATTCTTCGTGAATAAATTGTCAATATTCTTTTAAGAATCCGGGTGTTGGGTTCAATAGTATATTATGGTGGCCGTTAAGACAAGTTGAAACATTTGTTTGGTCATTAAGGGGTCTTGTAAAAGCGCAACATTTTACGGCAATAATGACGGACTAAGTTGCTCAAAATCCAGAAATATTACCGGCCAGAAAAATGTTCGTATGTCCCGGCAATATATCTGTATAACCCAGCAACAATTTCGGCAATGACGTGCCGGCATTAATACTATACAGAAATATTGTTAGGCTATACAAATATTTTCCAGGGCCATAAGAATACATTGCCATAAGAATTCCTCTTATAAAAGGAATGTAGTCCAGCCATTACTGCGAGTCACTCATTACCGTAAAATGTTCCTCGTTTTGCAAGCCCCTTACAGCTATTTAAGCAATATGTTTAAAAGTTTCTTTTTTTAATTAGAAAATTTAAAGTTCTTTTTCCATTATCCATTGTTGATTTCAAAACACTGATTTAAAAGAACAAAATAATTATAAATTAATAGTTATAATCAATTTTGAATTTGATGTTTTCCCTTAAATCTTAAATCGGAAATAAAGAATAAAATTTCAAGATAAAAAGAACTTTTTATATACTACGTTTTTAAATTTTCTGTTGAATCGTATGTAATGTTGATAATATAATTGTTATTGTTATATAATATATAATGTTAGTGAAAAAAAAAAAAAAAAATAGTTCCGAATTTATTTACTTCACATAAATGACAACCATCCAGAGAGCTGATCTTACACCTATAAAAGGATACATCTTTATACAACGGATCTCCCCAACACCAAATCTAAAGCATGCCATCGAAATATTTGAAATAATATAATCGATAAATAATATAATCGATATTTCCGGTTTTGCTGTCATTCAATGTTTATCTATCAGAAATTTGAGACCCGTCAAAATGAAGATTGCGTAAATATTGGATAGGGCAAAACAAATAAAATAACTTGCGGATTTTTTCCGAACTAACTTTCCGCACAGCAAAATTTGCTGAAAACTAATTAAATTCTGCTGAAAGATGGCTAAAAGTAGTAAAATAATGCATTGTTATCGTGTTCTGAGCTATGCTAAAAGTTTCAAATGTCTAGCTATTCGGGAAGTTAGTTAAAAATCGATTGCTAGATTTGTAACGGACAAAAAAACAAACAAACAAACAAGAATGCAAGCTAATAAAAACGTAGTAAAAAGAATCATTGTTAATATGTATAAAATGGTTTCAAAGTAAGGATAACGAGATTCCCTTCGTGATCAGGGGTCAGTTGTAGCAAATCGACTCTTCCCCAATTTATTTTATTAACACTGTGTAATATAGTGTATAACCAAAAAACTTCTTGAAGGACTAGAATAACTGTATATATTTTTTATTCCGATTAAATTTTAGTCATAATGGGCATAAAATATTTCTTTCAACTTGCCCTCGTCTCCCTATACCAAAAATGGCACAAACCAAAACTGGCTATGATGACGTAATTAATCGTCTTTTTGTTGAACTTGTGCCCTCATGTATTTATCTAACGCCTTCGGTTTGACATTGTTTCATGATATTAGTTTCTTTTCTGTCTTGTTTATTTATTACTTTCTATGCATTATGTGGAAACAAATATCGTGTTTAACTAATAGTTTGTGAAGAGAACCACGAGGAACAAAAATCGTTGATCTTAGAGATCAAAATTAGCATAATCTATGACGTTAACTAATCACAAGCTTGTTTTACTGTTATCCTATCTATGTCGTTTGGGTAATGTTAAAAAAGGTTAGAACTCTAAAAGATCAAATTTACTAATGATTGTGGCATTATGGGTTCTCACAATGCCACAATATATTACTAGAAGACATAGATACATACTCCAATCAATTTAATTCAATCCATACATTTATTCAGGTACCATGCTTCATTAATGTTCAAAAAGTAGATAGGCTAGAAGCTATGAATTGGTAACGGTACATATTTCTAACCAAACATTTGTGTTTCTCAACAAATGTACTAATGACATTGCAGCTTGAGCCAAAATTTAAGTTAAGGAGATATAGTTACATATGTCTACTAATGTAATTCTGTCAATATAATTGTCCTGAATAGTACCATGAATTGTTAATATTTAAAGAAGAAGATTGGCTGAAACCCATAGGTGTAACAATTAAATTTAGAGGTTTGTTATTTTTACAGGTTGTACATTTTTTTAATTTAAATTGTTTTGTAAAAAGATTAGGCCAGTCTGAGTTGCAGGGGGAAATTATGAGGGCTACTGTCATTTTATTTATATGGGGCATATTTTGTTTTGTTAAGGAAAAATATTCCGGTTAATTGAGAATTTTTTTTTAGTATTTCCTTCATTTTTGGAGTAGGTGGGACTCCTAATTTTTAAAGTTTTGTTTATTTTCTTTTCTGTAGGGAATTTTGTTTTGTGGAGGAGTGAGGTTAGGAGACGAAGTTGTGTGGTTCGAAAGCGTGGTTTCGTGTGTGAAAAGAAAAGTTGTGTTGTAGCCACAAAGTTAAGTTGTCGGAGTAAAGTTTGTTGCACGTAGGTAGTGGATTTTCAGGAGCATAACACCCTACTGTGGTGGATTTTGGGTCAACCAGCTACAGCTCCTGTGTTAGCAGCTAAGACTCTTCAACTTAAGTAGACTAGAGACACCTACCACTCCAACCTGCTGATTAGATATACAGGTCGTGGTGACTTCCTGGACGACCCAATTTCGTTGTGTTCTTCCCTCCGACGAGATCCCCCTTCATCGGTGGACAGTAAAACTTAAGGCCTGACCAACCTGGACTTCCTTCGCACCCTCTCCTACCCAGTATCTTATATAATTTTTTTTTTATTTTACTTTCATATGGATGCATCTATTATTTTAACTGTAAGGGCCCAAATAACACCCAGTTGAGTGTGACTGTATTTATTTTTAATCAGATACCGAGTGGAAGACCACTCGTAGGAGTTATCTGTGATGGGGCCCCAAGGTATACCACTTCAGTCTTAAATTTCTTATGTAGGGTTTATTTTTCTTTTATTTACATGTTTTTTTTGTGTACAGGGAAATCAAGTAATATAATATAGTAGATAGCATCAGTCACTCCCTGGGCCAGCCCACTGTGATTTCCGCAATAACCATAGTATTAAAGACTCATTAATTTACTATACTCAGTGTAACCCAATTTTTATAATCCTTATGTATCTCCCCTCCCCCTCACTGGCTTCCTCATTCACCAGTTCTCCCTTTCCTTACCTGTATTCCCTATTCCTTCCTTTCGAAAATTCTTTCTTACAACTCTTTCCTTTCCTCTCCTGTTTCCGGTCTAACCTTAGTTATTGAATGAGGTGGCGCTCTATTTTATTTTTTTATTTTAGTTCGAAGAACGAAATCTCAGTTTCTTAACCCCCCCCCCCCCCCCCCCCTTCTCACCGTCTGAGCTGGGCAAAACCTAATCTCTAAGAGCCATATTAAAAATAAGGCTACATAGGTGATAACATATTTATACATTCTCATCTATGTAATTCTATCCATACATTTGTTCGGATAGGATGATATGTCAACTTAATATTACATAAAAAAAGAAATACATATTATATTTTATAACCTATGGGTGTTTCCAATCAATGCAATTCTATTTATATTATTTGTTCAGATTGCTGAAAGGTGCCACGGTTCTAAAAACCGATTTGAAAATAGGGAAAAAACAAAATGTATTTTATAGAAAAATGTAATTGTAAATATTCTTCAAGAAATGGCTATTATTATATTCAGATTGCTTGATTTTAGTAATACTTGAATAACTAACCTATCAAGTGTTAAAATAATATCGACTTGATTTTTGGTCTACTAACTAATTCTGTACTCAGGATCATGAAAATCATATTGTCCACCATAATTGGTGAGACATGGCCGCTCTCCATCGGTTTATTTTTTTCAAACGCCTATTGCCAAGCTATGTCCCGCAGACGAACTTAGCCGACCACATATTCTTAAAAGGCGCTAAAAGATTGACTTGTATACAAAATTCTAGCTTGATGTTAGTCAGACACTTTTTTGCACGCTATCTCCTGGACTAATCGATAATTGAACCCAAACATTCCATGATATTTTGTCAATCACCAAATAAAGTTATTTCTAGAACCTGTATTGTATAAGTGGTATGAGACCTACTAATAATAATAGTACATAAGAGAAATAGATATAGATTTTATTAAACTTATTCCCCATACATTTTTAAACTTGATGGCTTCAAAGAAAATCACTAGAACTTATAATAAACAAGGTTATTGGAATAGATAATTTACTTATTTACTACAATTAATTAATTCCAAGGAGCTAACAAATAATTTCTTCGATCTTTTTCTTCATAGATATGGTATTTATTTATAATGATTGTTAATTTTTATTTTAATAATATGTTCCACTGTAAAGTTTTAGTATCGTTATTAATTGTGTACATACATAGCAAAATTAAATTTATTATTGGTTATTAGAACCTAATTGTTTCGACATTAAAAAAAAAATAACACCTCCATTACGCAAACAATTAATTTAATAAAGGGATTGGAATCAATAAAGAATATTATGCAGACAATATCTGGAAGGAACACTATTTCCTCTTCCTTCTTGGAAATCCTGGATATAGTTCGGGCTCTGTAATTAAATGATGTTATTGTTTTTTTTAGAGAGAGAGAGAGAGAGAGAGAGAGAGAGAGAGAGAGAGAGAGAGAAGAAGAACGTTTAATGATGATACTGGAGTTGATTACAGATGTTGAGTCTCTGATAAAGTTCTCTTGTAACTATTCCATTCACCTGGGAAGGTCTTTTCATGGAGTTGGTGAGCATCTTAGTTCAGTTAATTACTTAAATGGATTTTGGAATTGAGGCGAAGAGGAGAGTCTTTGGAGTCTTTTGTGAGTTTCCGTGTGAAATCGAACAATGCTCTGGCATTAGGAGCAACTGATGTTTATTACAGGGCGCATTCTGTCCAAGAGAATAGTAGAGGGGGGGGGGGGGGGATTTTAATCAAGAAATAGATTCTGGAAGATGCTATCATTATAAGAACCCGGAAAGTAATCGAATTTGAAATTTTGTGACAACATTAATTTTGAAAACAATTACAAACAAGAAAGAGAATAAACTATTCTATTGACAATATCTAAAACTTCCTTTTAATGCATATTATTTATTGAATTATCGATATCATTATCTAAGGAACAGAGCTTTGTTTATTTAACAGTTGTCAAGTTCCTTTGTTATGTTTGTGTTACCTAACTATTGTTGAAGGAATAACGAAAATTGTATCTTTACGTAAATTAATAATTGTTTATTTAACAAAGCAGCTTTAAGCCTTTGTAAGGCCATCACCGTAATCTTATAAGATTTCCTACTCCTGTGGTCTTCAGGGATTAAAAATTTTGAAAATAAAAGTATTTTCTATTTACTTAACAATTTGGCTATATTTCGCCCATACCTGGGCATCTTCAGGCCTACAATAACAAAAACAATATTATAACAATTTTTAACTTAATTATAAATAGACTGCCAATTATAGTGGCACATAGCTTCCTCGCATCCTATCATGTACTTTATTGTTATATTAACATTAACATTATTGTTATATTACTTTATTGTTATATTGTTAATTTTTGTAAAATTTATTAATAGTTTTAGCGATCTTTAACACTTCATAACGGTGTCGCTGTTGGTTTTACTAAAAAATTGTATTTGATAACAATGTTTGACTCATTGAATAGATGAAGTTTGATTTTTTCCCCGACCTAAAATTCCAAATTTAAATTTGAAGTTCACTATTACGTGAGCGTTGCGCGTGAACACTTGGACGGATAATGGTGTCCAACAAACTCGTCCTGGGCATTGATAAAATGAACATGTCTACCAAATTTCATCAAAATCGGTCAACATTTACTCAAGTTATCGTCACACGTTTCATAATTCGCGGACACACAGACCGACAGACAGACACGAGACCAATAATGTTCCCTGATGTCTGAAACGGATTTCTGTCTTGGAATTTTTAAAATAGGAGGCATAAAAGTTTTTCGTTCTCAAAAGTGAACACAATGCTTCCGTTACCTTTGGTAAGCTCGGAAGCAAAATAAGAGATATTAAATTTTAAAATCTAAAAACTACCATATAAACAAAAAAATAAAATAAAAACTATTGTACCTTAAATTGCAAATCAAAAATTACATAATTTTAAATTTTTTGTAATCTTATATTGGTCTCTAACAAATATAGACTCACCTCCTTAAAATTATTTTATCAAAGTAACTCTAGTTCTTATGATGGTCTTATGAAGGTATTTATGGCTTTATGAAGGAACTTATGATGGCCTTATAAAGGTATTTATGGCTTTATGAAGGAACTTATGATGGCCTTATAAAGGTATTTATGGCTTTATGAAGGAACTTATGATGGCCTTATGTAGGATAAAAACTGATTGGTTAAATAAACAAGTATATCAATTTTTCTAGAGAAATAATGTATGTTATTCCTTCAAGATGTCCACCATAGCCGCTGCAACATTTTATAAATATTAATAGGTTGAGTTTGAATAATTATATTATTGTAATCGCAATTATATATAAATGGTAGCCTCCAGTTAAAAAAAATGGATAACATTTCTCATATACATAATTAATTTAAAACCAAATTTAAGACCACGAAATATTATTAAACCTTTTTTATAATTATTAATAAAAACCTAGGGTGTTGTGTTTAGATTGAACAGTTTTAGTTTTATTAACAGTGGGATCCTATTTATTTTTTATTTAATATTTTGTTAACTAGATACTACCTTGTATGGATGACTTATAATGGTTAAATTCATATTTAAATGGACTTCAATTTAAAAATATTTAATCATTAAGAGCCGTATTCGTTACCTATAATTTTTTGTACGTTTTTAAGTTTGGGGGAGCCCCAAATTTTGTGTTAATTTTTTTCTCGATTTTTCCTCGGCCTATGATTTTTCTGAAAGTCCTTTTAAAAGTACATTTTTAAAAACTACTTTTTGGAATGAAAGAAACGAAAAACATGACATCATGCAAAATCTCTAAACCAAATGTTTCTCTATCGAAGTACTCTCTCTTTATATTTATGGTAAAGTAAAAATGAAATAAAACTATATTGTGATTATTCTATTGTCGTATTTTATATACATTCGTACATTAATGTAGTGCGTCAAATCAAGTATATTTATATCTTAAAAATTATTTATTAATTCTCATTAACTTATTCAATTAAATTCATCATGATTGATTGTGTATAATATATACATAGGAACCAAAATATTATTATATTTTTTAAGATATACATTCTGCCGATGTGTTTATTATTTTATTTGACCTTCTCTCTACATCCTACAATAAAATGTAGGCTATATTTAGAATCCTTTGATTGCAGAGAATCAACATAAATGACCATAATTATTTGTTGCTCATTATGTCATAGCTATAATCACGTTTATTCTATTATTTTTAAATACTCCGCAGTTATTATATTGCACACCTCATCTGCATAAAATATTAAAAAGAAATAGTTGTTTAAGAGTCAACACAAATGGTTTTAATTTTTTTTTTTTTTTTTTTTGCTGCCTAATTATGATAATGACTTGTACATTAGTATTTACATATACTTTACAGGTAATAAAATACATTAAGCATGTTTCCTTTATTGTTAATTGAGATTTATGTTCTTTAGTCTAATAAAAATTAAGAGCAATAAATCAATTTTTCTATTTATAATTTATTCACTTTAGAAAATCTAGTAAGTGTTTGCCGAACGAAGTAGGCTATTTTCCTATTTTTTTATATCCTTTATATTTTATGATTACTGAATTGGATATAAAAGTTTCTTTGACTTGATAAATTGAAAAAATAATGTTTGCTTCATTTCAGTTAAGCTTTAAAATCTTTGCTTAATTTCTGTTAAACTTCTTTTCTTTGAAAACTGAATATGTAGGACAGATTTTTTTTTGAGGACATCGTACTTTTTTTTAGTTTAATATTTCATATTTAAACTGAATATGTGGGACAGATCTTTGTTTTTTAAATAAAAACATTATTCTTCTCTGTTTAGATCAATGCTTTGCTGTGTGTGTGTGTGCTTTGTGCGTGGGACTGATCTTTGATTTTAAATAAGTCATTGTACCTACTTCTCTTTTTAGTTTAAATCAAATTATAATTATTATTAACTACGGGAAACAGACAAAATACATGTAACTTTACTAAAAACTCCTTTCTTAACCGGGTCGACGTGTATTAGGAAAATAAAACATATTAATTGGAGAATAAAATTATTCACAGAAAGTAAATCTTAAAAAAATCATTGAGAAGTACTAGTCCAAGTACTTTTTTGGGTTTCGTAGATTATAATCATATATGCGATATTTAATTATGAGTTAGTATGTTGACTTCTAAAACTTGTAGAACCATTTGAAAGCTTAATTCGGGATTAGGTATCGATATCGTTAAAAGGAAATTATTCTTCAGTGTAGCTTAATTGGTTAGAGCTCCCGCACACTGGATATGAGGAGGAGGTCCGTGGTTAGAGTCCCGGCGCTGAAGTCTATTTTTCTCTGATTGTTTCCCGTAGTTAATAATAATTAGTAGTTATAATAATAATAATTATTAATAATAATTATTAATAATAATTAATTAATTAATAATAAGTAGCCGAGGGGTTAACGCACTCGACTCTGAAACCAAAGTCTAAACCCCGGCTGTGAGTTCGAATCCCAGCGGGGTGAGACATGTTTCACACTGAAGATCTCATCGATTAGATGAGTACAGTGGCCGGATAACCCCTGTCCTGTAATGACCTAACAAAGCTGTTGAACGGGACTAAAACTACAAACCAAAAAAGAAAAATAATAAAAAATAAGTGAATATGTGTGTCTTTACTCTAAGAATAGGTACTTATATACCTTAATGGTTTTTTATCTGTCCAAAAATTTACCAATGAGTGATAATTGAGTGCTCTTGCCATTGAGAAACTATACTATGATATTATCCAAACCCCTTGTTTAATACTTCTTTGGTTATCCCATATATATTGAAACTGTTATAATAAACCAAATTTCACTGTAAAATTTATAAATATATGTGTCATTTTATTTAATGTATTATTAAAATAAAATTACTGGTATTCAAGACCGGATATTTTCTCTTCAAGGTTAACAGCATTATAATAAGCACTTATTTTATTAAAGAATATGCAGTGTACTACATGAAACACAAACAATGGATTTATTACTTTTATTTACAAATTTAAAAAAAAAAAAAAAAAAAATGCAACAGAAGCAAAACTGGAATTTTTATTCCCTCAAAGTTGCGGCAACCTAGGAAAAAATTAAATAGCAAACAATTCAATGAAAATTAAATAGTCTTGGCAATAACTATTATAAATAATTTAATAAAGTCGTCCAAATTAAAGAAAGCAATTTTATCAGACTTATAAAAAAATCGGTCCGAGACAACTCAGACAAACTTTCTCATATACGAGTTTATAATTACTTAGTCCAGTATGTTTCCATTTATTAGTTTTCAAATGTACATTTAAATATTATTAAACATTTCATCAAAATTTATCATAAAAATAACTTTTCCTGGGCGGGGAATCGAACCCGGGCTCTCTCCGTCCGCGTTTTAAGCTTTTTTCTCAGGAACTAGATTTTTCCCGGGAAAACGGCTTATATCGTTGGATTCGTATTCAAATGGACTACATTTTAGAATTTTTTAATCAAAATCGTCGGAACCGTTTTCGAGAAATATTTTTTTTTCACGTTTTTTCAGAGTTTTTGGGGGGTAGCGCCCCCAAATTTGGAGCTAAAATTCATTTCTCGATTTCGCCTCGGGGTATGATTTTTGTGAACATGTATGCCAAATTTCGTCAAAATCGGCTCAGTAGTTTAGGCTCCAGGCGTCTGCACAGACGACAGACAGACGACAGACAGACATTTTTTAAAAATCACTTTTTTGGACTCAGGGGACCTCAAAACGTGTAATCAATCAAAATCTCAAAATCTAATTTTCGCGCCATCACAATACTTTCTCTTTATATGAGAAAGTAAAAAGTGAAATTATTTTTCGCACCTGCGTGAGAATTATTGTTTAAATCACCTTTATATTTAACCAATCAAATAAATTATACTTTAAGCATTGATAACATTCTTATTTTATTTGTTGAACTATTGAGACCATAAATATATTAATTCATTTGAATAAATCCTCATGTCTGTTAGTCAAATATAATTAACTAATAGAGATGAAATGATTGAGCTAAAAATTACAGTTACTAAAAGACTGAACATTTTCGCATTAAGTTTATTTTATTTAAAATCAATCTGTGTAATCGTGAAACATTCAAGATATTTTATAAACGATATAAAAAAAGACAACTCAGTAGAATACTTGACTGTGTTTTATCAATTTATACTGCGTTCATTTAAATATTTGGCGGAGTATTTTTTTTTTTTTTTTTTTTTTTTTTTTTTTTTTTTTTTTTTTCTTGTGTGTTTTATTTGTTTCGTCCGATTTCTATAATTTATACACATTGCTTAACCCACAAACACGGACTACTATGAAAATGTTTAAATAATAAAAGTTTTATTTGTTGATTGCACATTGTAAATCATTCATTTATCTGTCAAGCGTATAATTAAAGCGTATCATAGAGCTAAACAAACTAAAAGAAATATGTAGTAAGAAAGCACACCACCACTTGATTTATTTGTCAATTTTGATGCACTTGCTTTTAATGTTTCCGAACATGTTTTGATTAAGTTTTATACTATTTTTACTAGCAAAAGCTTTTTGGTGTTGACTAAGGCTTAAAACAAAATTTAAGTTTAACAAACACATTTAAAAACACGATTATTAAATTTGAATTTAGATAGGATTGCCAGGCGTCTCAGTTTTGAACTTAAAATTAAGTTCACTCCTTGTATTCAACGAAGACGTTGAAAATAGACTATTTTGTTGCAATAAAAGAACAAAAAAAAAAAAAACATATTCTGATAATTTATGTTATAAAATAATTGATTTATGCGTAGTTTTGGTTTCAGGAAGCAAAAATAATAATAGGTACATAAAAAGATACTAATAAATTATAATATTACGTATGAGGTATTTTATAAATCTAATGCTTTTTTATATTTGACTAGTCCGTGACATATTTATTGTGTCAAAATACTTTTGTCAAATGATAATATAGCTGAATTCCCGTGCTTAACTACGGAGAGTGTTATTTTAATTTTTCTTTTCTAAATTTGATGGGTATGTAAAATATCACGAAAATATCTTCAACAAAGATATTTTAAAAAGCAAATATATCTTGATGCCACAGAGTTTCCTAAATCCTTTTCCCCTTATTTCTATACCCCTGCCAATTAGTGTGGCACATAGCTCCCCCGCGTCCTATCACGAATGATTGAATGATGTTATGCTATTACAACCCATAATTGTCTGATTTAATATAAAAAATTGTTTTGATTTTTTACATAAATAAAAATATTAATTTAGCAAAATTTAAAGAGCGCACATGATTGAAGGTTTTATGGGAATATCTGCCGGCTACTTTTTGGAAACGATCAAAATTTCTAAAAATCATATAAGTACTTTTAAAGTACTTATATGATGTACTTTTAAAGTAAAAATCATATGTGTAAATAAATGTTTTATGTGTGCAAGTGGAAGAGGAACTAATTGGCAAAATATTGTAACTTATATTGAACCAATAATCGGCTGATAGTGATCAACTATCCAAATATGATTAAAATCTAACGAGTAGTTTTTAAGATATAGTGGTTTGCAAAAATTGTGGAATGATCGACAAACCGAGAGACTGACTGACAGACACGAGACAAAAAATGTCCCCCAATGTATAAAAGAATTTCTGTCCACGAAGTTTTGAAATCAGAGAGATAAAAATTTTCTTTCTTCAGAACAATCACATAGCATCTGATACCTTCGGAAAGCTCGAAAGCAAAATATATTTAATTGTAAATATATAAAGAAATATAAAAATAAATAATGTATACTGAATACATTTCGCGAATATATTTTAAAAAAATATGAAGATTAATTATAATTAAATAAACAATGCATTATTAATTTATCAATAATCGTACTACTTAATGAAACGTGTTTTTTCTTTAAAATAACATTTACGTGTATTTACATTAGAGATAAATTCAGAATAAAATAGTTTATTTTTACTACGTTTTTATTAGCTTGCTTCCATGTTTGTTTGTTTGTTTGTCCAGTACAAATCTTGCAATCTTTTATTAACTAACTTCCCGAGTAGCTAGACATTTGAAACTATTTGAATAACTCAGAACACGATGACAATGCATTATTTTAATACTTTTTTTCATCTTTCAGCAATATTTAATTCGTTTTCAGCAAATTTTGCTGTATGGAAGTTAGATCGGAAAAAATCCGCAAGTTATTTTATTTGTTTTGACATGTCCCATATTTACAATCTTTATTTTAACGGGTTTCAAATTTGTGTTAAGAGATTAACATGGAATGACAGCGAAAATGGAAAAGTAAACAAATAAATTAATTAATTTACGTGTGACAACCAGGTTTGTTTACACTTGTGTCCTAGGTATCGGTTTAAGCTTTCTGCATCTGTACTTCTTTACTTGTACTCATTTAAATTCTCTTACCGTCCCCTACACGAGAGCATATCGATAGGACGGTTTAAATTCGGTGTTGGCGAGATCCGTTGTACAAAGATTTGTCCTTTAATAGGTTTAAGATCAGCTCTCTAGTTGGTTGTCATTTATGTGAAGTTAATAAATTCGGAACTATGTTTATATTATAACAATGACAATTATAAAATCAACATTACATATGATTCAACAGAAAATTTAAAAACGTAGTATACAACAAATTCTTTTTATCTTGTAATTATTAATTCATAATCAACATTTAATAGTAGAAAATATCATTTCTTGTTCAATCATTAAATATTACAAGCTAAACAATAAGTTTACGACGCAAACAAATAATTGATTAATAGAATGTCAGAAGGAATAAAAGTATTCGAATGCATCAATACTTAAAAAATTATAGCTGGGTTGTAAAAAAACGCTCAAAGGCAGTCATTGTGTCTGAACAGAAATAGGGGGTCTGGGTGGTTTTAAAGCATCCGCTTGTCCTTGACCGCTAAGCCACTCCACTGCGTACAAACACAAACTTAAGCGCAATTATCCACGTCTGCGCTGTATATTAAAAAAAAGACGACATTTCCCAACATCAAATATGCCTTTAAGTGCAAAAAGTAGTGGATAACTACACTTGTTTTTTTTCTTTATAAATTTGATAAATGCTCATTTAATGTCCACACGTCATTGAAGCTTTTAAGTTTTAAATTGTTATGACGGTTTAATTGTTAATTATTGTTTTGTAAACAATTATCGTGATTTAATTTATATTATTTACTCATTAAATGAGGTTTTATTTTAGCGGGGAATACGTCATTTGCTTTAAACATTGTTGACGGAATTCTCTACAAACAATTTTTTTTTCAAAACCTCTTTTTCGGACTAAAGAAACCTTTATTGTTTCCATCAATTCTAAAACATCTACGAGTTTGATTCTTTGCTTTTTTTTTTTTTTTTTTTTTTTTTGCAACGAACTTATCGCACACCACAGCGCCGAGAGTGAATCCACAAAAATCGACTGTCACAAAAATGACTCGTTGTAACATTTAAAAATTCAAATTCATCTGCTGAATTAACTAACAAATAATAACTGAACAATCTTCGTTTTCTTGGTTTAATCAATTAATATAACTAGGCACTCATTTACATTGTTACTAATCCCAAATTATTTTAATGTGTATATATTTCCTTTTCTTCATGTTTACTTAGTCAAAGGGACATTATCACCTTTGCATTCGAAAGAGTGATGTTCCTTTGTCTTAAAGTTCTTTGGTCTAAATATCCCTTTATCCTAAAACTTTATATAGACAAAGGAATTTCTCATAAGTACTCATTTACTGGGTTACCTATAAGTAATTACCCTAAAATAATTAAAATTAATAACCCCTAAAATAATAACTACAGGTTATTATTATATATATATATATATATATATATATATATATATATATTATCAACTGAGGATATCCCTACCGTCAATACTTGCTTGATCTGGAGATCACTGGACCGGTTTCGGCTAAACGCCATCATCAGCAGAGTCGAAGTCTCTCGTAGCACTCAACACACTTATCGAGTCTACATGAGAGAATGAAGTTCCAGTTGATAACGTACAAACTTGCGGTAACTACTCAAAATTCGATATATATATATATATATATATATATATATATATATATATATATATATATATATATAATAATAATAATAAAATATATATATATATATATATATATATTTTTTATTATTTTTTTTTTTTAATTCAATTTAACTGTTGTAAAGCTAAATATCGATTTATACTATCTGCATTTTGCTTCCGAGCTTACCGAAGGTAACGGAAGCTATGTGATCGTTCTGAAGAACGAAACATTTTTAGGTCTCCGATTTCAAAAATTCCAAGACAGAAATCTGTTTGAGACATAAGGGATCATTTTTGGTTCCGTGTCGGTCTGTCGCTCAATGTTTGTGAACCAACATATCTTAAAAACTAAACGTCCGATTTTCATGAAATTTGTATGATAGGTTATAATTAGCTCATTGTCGGTTCAATATGAGTTTCAATCTTCTGCGCTCATTTGTTTCTCTTCCACATGCACACAAACATACATTAATTTACACCTATAGCTTCAAAAGTAGATATCTGATTTGTATGAAACTTTTATAGTTTATCGAAAGTAGCCCGCAGATAGCCCCAGATTACTTTGAACCGTCTGCGCTCTTTAACTTTTGCTTAATTGATACTTTAATTCAAGTAAAAATCAAAACAATTTTGACAGATTAAAAAACCAAGGGACAAAATTTAACAAATTAGACAATAATGGCTTGCAAAAGCATAACATTAATAAAGTACGTGATTGGATGCGAGGAAGCTATGTGCCACACCAATTGGCAGTCTATTTTCCACTTATTCTTATCGTTTGGTACTTCCTGCCTTATTATTTTTTTGTGCCCAATTTTCCTTCGTTCTACTTCCCTGTGCCTTTTTAATTTCTTTTGGTCCCACTGTATTTATAGTTTCGTCCATCTGTCGTCTTATTTCAAGTAATTTGTCCAGCCCATTTCCTCTTTCTTTCCATAAATAAGTTTCCTATATCATAATGTTCTGTTTGCTATCAAATCAAACTATTTGTCTATCTGTCTTTCCTAGTTATTTTTAACATGCTCCTATCGAAAATTCTTTGTTTGATTCTAAAACTTCCTCACAATTTCATCATTCAGGATCTCACTCCTTACCTAAGACTCTTCTCGGTAGTGAGTTAAGCATGATCTCGTTATGAGTGATACGTAGAGCACAGAATAAGGCCTACGTAGATCCCTTTATGAGTGCTTCATAGAATACGGCATGAAGGCTACGTAGAGCACGTTAAAAGTACTAACGTAATGCATGTTAAGCATGCTGTACTATGTATATAAGAAATTAAAAATGAATAATAAAAAAAAAAAGATATAAAAGTAATTATGTGAACCATTTCAAACTGCATGAAGTATTATAACTTAGCAAAGATCAGGTACAGTGACAGGCTATTGGAGCAATTTGAAAAGTACATACATGTAGATACACATTGTGGAAGAAGACAACAAGACCGAGATATTGAGAGCTCATTAATATCTAGAGAAGAGTGCATGTCTGCTTGAACAACAACTGCACTTGATTCTAAAAACCTGCGAGCAGCACGTCCTTTTAAATGAACAGTTCTCTAGAAACATAACTCTTTCTTTATACCTATTACGTGAAGGTTTCCGCCTCAAACAATAACCTACAGATTCATAGCTTTGAGAACACGACGCAACATATACATAATTAAAACACGTTCAAATAAAACATTCTCTTTTTTTATTCTTTCTATAGCAAGATTTATTCTAGCCATGAAGGGACTTAAACAAGTCTTCATAAAGGTGGCTCTCAATAATGTTGTCGATTAGACCATCTGACTGACAGACAGACGCAAAATCAAAAATATTCCTTCATAAAAGGATTCATGTCTAGAGAATATATATATATATATATATATATATATATATATATATATATATATATATATATATATATATATATATAAACATGTTTCAAAGAATGATCAAAATGCTTCAGTTACCTTCGGTTAGCTCTGAAGTAATAATCCAACTATGTATTTTCTGTTATATAATATATACAAATAAAATTAACCAATGAAAACATCTTTTCAGCAAAAATAAAATATATGTAGCTATATATAAAAATATATATGAAATCAATTTTTTATATTGAAATCGTTATAAAAATGTAAGCTCTGATAACTTATATAAATGTGAGAATTTTATTTGTGAATATTCTATATAACTATATGAATACATAGATAAAATATATGTATATGTGTGAATGCATATACAGGGTGTCCCGGGTCAGGACCGACAAACTTTGGGATGTGATAGTACAGTTAATTTGGAGTAAAAAAAGTTCTATAAACCAGGGTCCTATTCTCATTTGTTTTCTAGCTATCTTGTTTTTAACTATTTTTTTGTAAAACGTGACTTTGACTTAATAAATTGGCAATATCATTGGAAGTAATTAAGCTAGAATGATAAATGATATACCACCTGAAAGAGCATGAAAAACTCTTAAAGACAAATATCATTTCAGCTATTAAATTTCATTTTTAGTCACACGTTAATTCGTTAGAACTTGAAAATAATAAAATTTAATTAAAAAAAGAAAATGTTAGAGCTTGTATAACTACTGTATTGTATTAGATAACTATGGGTGCAAAACTCCTTAAAGTTGGCGCATTTACTGTAGCCCCAAAATCCATGGGCTCTACCATAAGTGAGTTTGTTATAGCCCAACTCAGTCGATTCGCTTTGTGGGCGGGGTTTTGAACAGTTTGATGTCTCCTGACAACTGAATAACCATTAGAAAAGAAAGTGAAATTGGACGCCACCCCATTCAAATTAAAAAGGTTTAAGGGCAAAGAAAAAAAGTACTTAAAGCTTGAGCATTCACTGGTGTAACTCAGAGAATCAGAGGAAAGGAAAAAGGGTAACTGGAGAATGGGGAATCCAGGGACAGGGGATAATATAAGGTGGGGTATTATAAAAATAAAATAAAAATAAAGCAAAGATTAACTTAATGAATATATTGTTCACACTTTCTTAGGCAAGCTGAACCTTCACTTGCCTTGGCCCAGGGTACATACTAAAACAAATATTCTCCTGTGAAACAATAAGTTGTTAAAATTATATGAACTTACTTTTTTAAATAAGTGAAAAATAAAATCAAGAACTTCCTACAACTCTGACTTGTCTCCCTAAGGGCCCTTTCACAGTTATACTCCTAAAAGCAGTCTTCTGCTCGATAAAAAAAAATAAATATACTTATAAACTGGAGTGGTACTAATGACTTAACTGGGCTATTGCAAATAATAATAAACTAAATGGTTCTACTAAAATATAGGGTTTAAACAAAAAAAAGAAATAATGGTAGATGGTAGGTGAGAGGTGTAGTGTGAGGGACGAAGGAAGACCCTCGGCGGAGTGGGGGAAGGGGTCTAAGCCGTCCCACTCTGGAAGGGGAAGAGAAATAAAAATTGGTCGATCTTACTTTGTATTCGATTTAACAGGTCGCTCCCGACTTTGACGCTCGCGGCTCGAAGATCAGAGAGAACTTTGTAAAGGTCGTCAGCGAACTTAAGTTGGCCCTCGAAGCAGTCACTGGCGTCACAGACAGCAACCAGCACAATCCACTCGCGTGTTCTGCTTCGTCGGATCCTATTATAGCTGCCCAAAACTTAAGCACTGACTCTATACCAAATTACTTTTTCTCACCTTAAAAGTGCTCTTGCACCACGAGATCGCAGAGAACACCTCCTAACCTCTCAGGATCACCCAGTGTAAACAAAAAGAAAAAGAAGATCAGAACAAAAAGAACTACCAAAAAGAAACAATACTAAATAGCGACTGCCCTAAAATAATAAACAAAAAGACCTCCTTACAATCCAACAGAAAATAAATCCGCCCCTAAATTGTCTCAAACGAAAATTTAACAGGGTGGATAATAAATTAAAAAAAATAAATCGTTACAAACGAGTTCCCCTCGTAACAAAAAAAATATAGAAAGAAATTAACAAAAAAAATAAAATCTCTTTAGTTTGTCGTAGATCGGAGATTCTACTGCGGAGTCACGTTGGATTACGTTTTAATTCGCTGACGTGCCATCTACCAAGCAATTTTCCATTCTCGTCTTCTACCTCATAGACGAGTGGGGAGACTCGGGCACTTATTCTGCAGCGCATATACTTTGGCGCGAGTTTGGCACTGAAATCCTTTGACGCGTCTGATAGAAAATGGTTCCTCTTCCAAACCACATCTCCAACCTTGAATTCTTCTTTTCTCCTTCGCAGATTGTAAGAATGAGCGTTCCGATCATGGACCTTTCTCAGGCGCTCTTTCACCTCCACTATCGTCTTTTGAAGCTTACTTAAGTTCTTATTCGTCTGAGTCAGATCGGGATCTGGTGGACTGACGAGCGGATCTTCTGCTCCGGGAATCCTTTCTCCGGTGGGGTGTAGAGTTCGGCCAAAGGTGAGGTAGGATGGCGAAAAACCTGTCGATTCATTGACGGCTGTCCTAAGAGCGAAACCTAGTTGCGGCAAGAGCTTGTCCCAATGCTTGTGGTTGTCTTTTATATACGCTGTTATCATTGCCTTTATCGTGCGGTTGTAACGCTCAGTAGGATTACTTTGGGCATGATATAGTGGGTTGAAAAGAAGTCTGACCTTGTACCGTTCCATCATAACTCGATACTCGTTGCTACGAAATTGGGGGCCATTGTCCGCTATAATATATTGAGGCACTCCAAAGACCATGAAAACCTCTTCTTCAAGATACCGTACGATGGCTTTGGCGTCCGCCTTGCGCAAAGGGTGAAGTAGCGCATACTTCGTGAAGCAATCGACTACCACTAACAAGTAACTGTTCTGCTTCGACGAACGTGGAAATGGTCCCATCAGATCGACACTTATCATGCGCCAAGGTGATCCCGCTGAACGTTGCTGACCCATAAGACCTGCAGGTTTCTTCGATTCGCTCTTGGTGGCTAGGCATATCGGACATTTGGTGACATAGTTCGATATATCCGACGCCATACCAGGCCAGTAATATCGATCCATGATCCGTCTCTTAGTCTTAAATGACCCTAAATGACCTGCCATAGGGGCATCGTGGTTTTCAAAGATGATCGTCTTCCTCTGTTCCTTTGGTACCACGATCCTCCATGGTGAACCTTCTCCATCTTCCTTCTTCCTAGCACGATTGGCGTACAAACGTCCCTGCTCTACACTCCATAGAGGGTATTTCTCCGGACTGGTTTGTACCTTCTCTATCATACCAGAATACCAATGATCCTTAACTTGATCTGGCTGAATATCGACGACATCAACTGGAGCACGAGATAGGGCATCGGCTGCAACATGTAGTTTCCCAGGACGATGGATGATGTTGAAGTCGTACTGTTGCATTCGAAGCACCCATCTGGCTAACCTTCCTTTCGGCTCCTTTAGATTCATTAGCCACTTTAGCGCCATATGATCCGTTATCACACTGAATTTCTGTCCTTCCAGATATGCTCTAAATTTCTCCATGGCCCATAACACGGCTAACGCCTCCAGCTCCGTCGCACAGTATTTTCTCTCGAGCTTAGACAACGATCGGCTGGCGAAAGCGATCACTCGTTCTCCGTCTTCAAATTCTTGTGACAGAATCGCTCCCAGACCTACTTCGCTAGCGTCCGTCTGTACAAGGAAAGGACGTTGAAAATCAGGACATGTCAAGACAGGTGCAGAAATCAGATGTTCTTTCAGCTCTCTGAATGCTTGTTGACATTCTTCAGGCCATCTCCACCGGCAACCTTTCTTAAGCAACGCAGTCAAGGGTGCTGTGATACTTGAAAAGGCGGGCACAAACCTCCTGTACCACGATGCCATACCCAAAAATCTTCGGAGTTGCTTCGTCGTATTTGGCGCGGGATAATCGACAATGGCTTTAATCTTGTCCGGATCAACACGGAGGCCGTAGTAGTCCACAACGTAACCTAGATATTTTAACTCAGGGCAGCAGAACTTGCACTTCTCCCTGTTAAGTGTTAAGCCAGCCTTGTGCAGTCTTGATAGAACTAGGGACAGGACTTTGAGGTGGGTGTTGAAGTCGGGTGTACAAATGATGATATCATCAAGGTATACGAACATGTACACCTCGATGTCTGCTCCTAGAACTCTATCTATAAGACGCTGCCAGGTGGCAGGACTATTATGCAGTCCGAACGGCATACGTCGGAACTGAAACAAGCCACGGGTTGGTACGGTGAAAGCCGTTTTCTCTCTAGAATCTCTTTCCACGGGCACTTGCCAGTAAGCAGATTTGATATCTAGAGAGGAAATGTATTTCGCGTTTTTAAGGCGGTCGAGGATGTGAGAGACGTATGGGAGAGGATAAGCATCCTTCTTGGTCACTGCATTCACCTTCCTGTAGTCCACGCAGAACCGGTATGAACCATCTGGCTTCGAAACCATGACGACAGGAGATGACCAAGGTGAACTGGAAACTTCAACAATGCCTTTTTCCAGCATCGTGTCGAGTTCATCGTTCATCCTCGCCTGGACGGTAGGTGAGACGGGGTAGTACCTCTGCTTGATAGGAGCCGCGTCACCGGTATCAATGACGTGTTCCACCAAGTCAGTGCACCCTAGCTCTGAGCCCATTTTTGTGAAGAACTCGTCCACGACTTTCTGAAGATTCTCTCTCTCCTCTCTTTTCAAATGATCCTCCGACACCAGCACTTCAGTAGAATATATATTATCAGAAAACTGAAACTTATGGTTCACTAAATCTGGAACAATCGCCATCTGCTTCCAAAAATCTAGACCTAGGATCAAAGTTGAAGATATAGACGGTACTACGAGGGTTTGAATAACTTTCAGCTTTCCATCAATCGACATTGGCAGATCAACGCTTCCGAGGACCTTACATTGATGACCATCAGCCACTGTACATTTGACGTTAGAAGACTCGTTGAGCTTGATTCCTAGATCCTGAAGAACCTCCCAACCTCTCTGACCAACTAAAGTTCTAGAGGCTCCAGAATCTAATAGTCCTAAAATCGGGTACCCTAACACCAATACTTCTAAATAAGGACGAGGGTCTCCATGGGTAGAAGTGATCAATCCGCTCACGCGCGCTTCATCGAAGAATGTTTTCACCACTTCTAGCCATTCAGCCCTTTCCTTTTTCTGGGATATCTGAGATTCATACGGAAGGCGGAAATGTCCCACTAATTCCGTCTTCCTTCGGCGTTTCCCTGAGACGAAGCACGTGGACACCGAGAACAAACTTGCTTAGACGTGTCCTTATTTCCACAACTAGTACAAAATCCTAATTTAGGGCACCTTATGAAAAAGTGTCCCTCAACTCCACAATTGTAACAGACCCGATTGCGGGGTAAGGAACGGTTCTGGGAATTTCTGTTCTTATTGAAGACTCTTGGAGCAGTGGTGGCAATATTCTCCCGAGACCGGTACTGCTGGTTAACAGGTCTTGAAATATGGACTTCATTCACCGTATTATTATGAGAAATCTTAGAAGGTCCAGCGTAGGCAAGACTAGGCTCTAACAATGTTTTCTTAGCCGTGGGAGGAGGTTGGTACTTTTCCATATGCGCCTTGTCTCCTTGGATCCTTCGTCCCAACTTAACAAAGTCTTCCACGCAGTCGACTCCATACTGCCGAATCCTATCGTAGAAGTACGGAGTTACATTCCGGAATAACATCTTCAGCTGTTCTTCCTCCTTAAGACTAAGACGGGAGAAATATGTTTTCATGACGGCCACGAAATCGCCAAACTTTTCGTCCGGACCTTGTGTCCGACTCATCATTTCTGCCGTCAACTCAACTACATAATCCTCATCTTCATACTCTTCTTTGAGAAGATATACCAACTCTGCCCAAGAAGAGACTTCCTTGAAGACTGACTTATACCACATCAATGCGGGACCCTCGAATAAGTCGATCGCACCTCGCCATAAATCTTGCTGTGTAGCATTTCGTGCTTGGCGGTAATATTCGACATCTTCGAGAAACGACCGCAGTGACTTGCCTTGTCCATTTCCGGAAAATCTGATTCCCCACTCTTTAGTTGGGATGACTTTCCGTCGTCCTTGACCCAATTGCGCGGTGGTTAAAGCGCGGACCAGATCTGCTACAGTAGTGCCTTCAAGATCGACTGCCTCACTCACTATACCTGAAGGACCTGCTACATCGCTCTGCTCATCCGTCTTGGTAGTCTGACCAGTTGTAGGTTTAGGGGCAACAGGTGAAGCTCCTACTTTATCATCTAAAAGCTCTTTTAATTCTAGAACTTTAGATAGTAGAATTGACCTGGTTTCCAGATGAGGAGATTGATCAGGAATGGGACACCGATTTACTCTATTCATGGTGTGCGTAAGGAGAGTGACAATCTTTCTGTATTCAGAGTCGGCCTTACGTCCACTAAATAAAGTAATCTTTTCCTCAAGTTTGGTGACTTTGTTTGTAATGAGAGGCATTTCCTCCTCCGGATCCCTCTTCTTTGCTGGGGACTCAGGAATAGTAGCCATCTGTTCCCGTTCCATTTTTAAGAGTGTTCTTAGGGCTCGACGCATCGATTCTACTGTTGACGAGCTACCTAAAGATACACCTCGTATCTCCAACTCGTACTCTAACTCCTCTTGTTCGAGTCGATTGGCATCCATATCGTAAAAAAAATTAACAATAATAATAATTTAAATAATGATAATTAATGTAATAATAATAATGTAAGCTGATATATATAAAGCTTCACAGAAACAAAAATTATAAAAGAATAAATGTATACAATCTTAGACAGATAAAAAGTAATCAATGAGCAAAAAAAAAGTACAAAAAAAATTATTAAGATTGTATGATAACAGAGAAAAAAGAAAACTTGCTCAGGTAGCAAAGTATCTAAGACCCTTATCTTAAAAATAATCTTAAAATTAATGTTTAGGCCAGTGCGCCAACTTATCGATGAAAGAAAATCAAAATGATACAGAAAAATGAAAAACATAAGATAACTAATTATTGCCTGAAAAAAATATAAAAATATTGTAATATTCAGTGTCAGTTGAATAAAAATAAATGATACTATTAATATTGTAAATAGAATTGTAAGGGTTTGATAAACCCGCAACGCACAGAGTGCCTATTTTCAAAACCTTGAGCACTGAGCCTCTAAAACTAAATTCCCCCCTTAAAATTAAGATTCTAAACCTAAGACAGTCACTCCTCTCATTCACACTAGAACCCCGACTAACTACTACCTTACAACTAAAATCTATTTCTAAACTAAATCCTAAACGGATCTCAAAACCTGTACCTTTGAAAAGAAAAACGATAAAAATTAAATTAAAATGACAAAAGAGAAAAGAAAAATGTTTATAATAAACAAGAAGTTCTTCCGACGTGGAAATATCGACTCCGTATAAATCCTCAATGAGATCGGAGAAAAATTTAAAGGGGTCAACAACGAAAGAATCTTAGATCTTCTCTTAGACGAGAAGAACTCTTCAGCCCCGACAACAACGAAAAAAATGTAGCGTTGTGAGTCTCTGTTTAGAATGCGTGGGAGGTTACCCTGGGATATCTTCTTGAGAAGAAACCAAGACGCACAAGAAGATACGGTAACCTCACATGGTCAGTTCGCAGTGCAAAATCAAAACAAAAGATAATCGACCACAGCTCTCTTCCTCCAGTAATTAATTTGTTCTACGAAATAAAAATAAAAACCAACAGAAAATTAAATCAACTCTACTTCTCTTCCAAGAAATGAAGAAAAAAAAAAATACGGCTGTACTTCTACCAGACTACCCGGAACTATGTGAAAAGAAGACAAGAAAATAGTGCTTAATGCAGATGCAGATAGATAGTGTTTATGAAGAAATAAATATGTAAATAATATATTGTGTATAGCTGAGATAATGAAAATAAAAATATGGATTAATTATACTATATAAGGTAAGAGTTAAATAAATAAATACTATGAAATATAAAATATATTGTCTGCTTTCTTTTCACCTACAACTCTCTGTGACAGTACCTACACAAAGTTCATGAAATAATATTTTAAACAAAACCAGAAACATTTATGAAAAAAAATAGTTGACCAGAAAACAACAACCAAAAGCCTCACGTTGACGGGCGCAATTCTCTTATGTAGCCCCAAAATCCATGGGCTCTACCATAAGTGAGTTTGTTATAGCCCAACTCAGTCGATTCGCTTTGTGGGCGGGGTTTTGAACAGTTTGATGTCTCCTGACAACTGAATAACCATTAGAAAAGAAAGTGAAATTGGACGCCACCCCATTCAAATTAAAAAGGTTTAAGGGCAAAGAAAAAAAGTACTTAAAGCTTGAGCATTCACTGGTGTAACTCAGAGAATCAGAGGAAAGGAAAAAGGGTAACTGGAGAATGGGGAATCCAGGGACAGGGGATAATATAAGGTGGGGTATTATAAAAATAAAATAAAAATAAAGCAAAGATTAACTTAATGAATATATTGTTCACACTTTCTTAGGCAAGCTGAACCTTCACTTGCCTTGGCCCAGGGTACATACTAAAACAAATATTCTCCTGTGAAACAATAAGTTGTTAAAATTATATGAACTTACTTTTTTAAATAAGTGAAAAATAAAATCAAGAACTTCCTACAACTCTGACTTGTCTCCCTAAGGGCCCTTTCACAGTTATACTCCTAAAAGCAGTCTTCTGCTCGATAAAAAAAAATAAATATACTTATAAACTGGAGTGGTACTAATGACTTAACTGGGCTATTGCAAATAATAATAAACTAAATGGTTCTACTAAAATATAGGGTTTAAACAAAAAAAAGAAATAATGGTAGATGGTAGGTGAGAGGTGTAGTGTGAGGGACGAAGGAAGACCCTCGGCGGAGTGGGGGAAGGGGTCTAAGCCGTCCCACTCTGGAAGGGGAAGAGAAATAAAAATTGGTCGATCTTACTTTGTATTCGATTTAACAGGTCGCTCCCGACTTTGACGCTCGCGGCTCGAAGATCAGAGAGAACTTTGTAAAGGTCGTCAGCGAACTTAAGTTGGCCCTCGAAGCAGTCACTGGCGTCACAGACAGCAACCAGCACAATCCACTCGCGTGTTCTGCTTCGTCGGATCCTATTATAGCTGCCCAAAACTTAAGCACTGACTCTATACCAAATTACTTTTTCTCACCTTAAAAGTGCTCTTGCACCACGAGATCGCAGAGAACACCTCCTAACCTCTCAGGATCACCCAGTGTAAACAAAAAGAAAAAGAAGATCAGAACAAAAAGAACTACCAAAAAGAAACAATACTAAATAGCGACTGCCCTAAAATAATAAACAAAAAGACCTCCTTACAATCCAACAGAAAATAAATCCGCCCCTAAATTGTCTCAAACGAAAATTTAACAGGGTGGATAATAAATTAAAAAAAATAAATCGTTACATTACTAAGCTTCAAAACGATACTATTTAATTTAAAATATTGCAACGTGAAGTATCCGAAATAGTGATGAAATTCCAAAAAAACATGTCCTACTGTAAGCTGAGATAGGGTTGGGGGAATGGGAAGTGCCCTGAAAATGCAAACGTCGGGTGATTTGTTTTCTTTTTCTTTTAAGGTGCTCTAGTATAATAAAACGATAAAGTCAGAGTTTAGTCATAGTACCCGTGTGGTACCAATGATACTACAGTCATTGTGAAGTCATAGGACCTGATGAATCTTATAATTATTAAGGGTGTAATAATTTATTTTTATTACGATAATTAATTATTTTTATAATAATATTCTTTGTAACATAACTAAAATTGTACTGTATTAATTGAATTATCTTATTACTTTGTTAAAAAAAATCATTAAAGATGAAATAGAAAAGTGTAATAATAAAATAAACCGACCTTTTTCATTTATAATTAACACTTCTGTAATTACTATAATAAATGTTCAAAATGGTGCCCTCCTTCATTCATACACATCCACAATTTTTAAGTCGAGATTTGCTGCATTTTATGGGAGTCGCTTTTTGTTCATTAATTTGATCCCCCCCCCCAAACAGAAATCTAAAGGTGCAATGTCCAGCTACCTGGGTGGCCAAGCAACTGGTACTCCTCTTCCAATGCCCTATTAGGGTAGTGTTGAATGCAGCAAATCTGTACTTAAAAAATGTCGGATGTATATTAATGAAGAAGGGCACCATTTTGAACATTTATTATAGTAATTGCAGAAGTGTTAATTATTGTAAGTAAAGAAGGTCAATTTATTTTATTATTACACTTTTCTATTTTATTCTTTAATGATTTTTTTTTTTTTTCTTTTTTTTTTTTTTTAACTAAGTAATAAGAATTCAATTAATACAGTAAAATTTTGGTTTAGTTACAAAGAACATTATTATAAAAATAATTAATTATCGTAATAATAATAAATTATTACACCCTTAATAATAAGATAAGACCCCTTATAAGACGTTCATCAGGTCCTATGACTTCACAATGACTGTAGTATCATTGGTACCATGATTGGTACCACACGGGTACTATGACTAAACTCTGACTTTATCGTTTTATTATACTAGAGCACCTTAAAAGAAAAAGAAAACAAATCACCCGACGTTTGCATTTTCAGGGCACTTCCCATTCCCCCAACCCTATCTCAGCTTACAGTAGGACATGTTTTTTTGGAATTTCATCACTATTTCGGATACTTCACGTTGCAATATTTTAAATTAAATAGTATCGTTTTGAAGCTTAGTAAATGCGCCAACTTTAAGGAGTTTTGCACCCATAGTTATCTAATACAATACAGTAGTTATACAAGCTCTAACATTTTCTTTTTTTAATTAAATTTTATTATTTTCAAGTTCTAACGAATTAACGTGTGACTAAAAATGAAATTTAATAGCTGAAATGATATTTGTCTTTAAGAGTTTTTCATGCTCTTTCAGGTGGTATATCATTTATCATTCTAGCTTAATTACTTCCAATGATATTGCCAATTTATTAAGTCAAAGTCACGTTTTACAAAAAAAAGTTAAAAACAAGATAGCTAGAAAACAAATGAGAATAGGACCATGGTTTATAGAACTTTTTTTACTCCAAATTAACTGTACTATCACATCCCAAAGTTTGTCGGTCCTGACCCGGGACACCCTGTATATATATATATATATATATATATATATATATATATATATATATATATATATATATATATATATATATATATATTAAAAAATATTTGTGTTAAAAAAAAACATGCAATTTGTTACAAGAGCAACCAACTGGATATTTTTTAAATAATAAAAGCAGAATGAAAAGCTTTTTTCCCGAACAATGTTTTAGACGAAAAAAAAAAAAAAGAAAAAGAGTAACGAAAACACATGAAGGAAACAAAACACAATCGCTGCGGAAAAACAAATAGATCTACTACCCGTTCTAATGTTTTTTGTATTCTGAAATAACTCCACGAGAGAGAATGATTGAGAATTTCAACAGCTATTATAATATCTTGTATTCAGAATTTAATATCATAAATTTTATATTTAAAAAAAATATATGTATAAAATCAAAAATACTGTTTTTACTGAATTTTGTACGTGTCTACTTGATTATTGACATTTTACCCGATCAACACGAAACATTTATCAAAATTTTATTTTATAAAAATGTATGTTGCCCTGTTTGTATTTCCTTATATATGTAGTATATACATAGAGAAAGTATTGTGATGGCACGAAAATTAAAAGAAAAGAGATTTTGATGATTTTACTTGTTTTAAGGTACCTGGAGTAAAAATGTCTGTCTGTAGTCGTTCTTCTGTAATTTGCTGTCCATAGTTTGTAGTCTGTATTTCAAAATGGTTTTCTGTGCAGACTAGTGGAGTCTTAACTACTTGACTAAGCTGTGACTTTACTCACCCTGTGACTCCTAGTTCTCTGATGCAGATGATGACAGCTTGTGGTTATAAAAATTATTATGGAGAAACATTATATTAATTAGAATAGCATAGCCGTAGAATAATTCAAGTTCTCAATTTCGAAGATAAATTGAATTTAACCAACTTTAAGTGGAAATTTAAGTGACATATACCTATGGATGCAATTGCTCGAGCAGTTTCTAAAAATAATTAAAGTGGTTTATTTTTTCTGACTTACAATAAGTATTAAATAGATGCAATTGATTAATTAAATGATTGTACCACCAATTGTTGATTTGCATCGTCGATTTGCAATAAATAGATTAGCCAAAGCGTTTAAATAACCTCTTTAAATTCAACGTTTATACTTTCTTAGAGTTATAATTTAGTTTATATAATTTAGAGTTATTCTTAGTTTATAATTTAGATGTTTGACACAATTATTCCAATTAATTAATTTGCTTCTGCGCCAATTGCTAATTCTTCTGAATTCGGAAAAAAACTTTTTTTAGTCTTACCTATATCTTTAATTGTACTCAATATTTTGCTTTCGAGCATACCGAAGGTAACGAAAGCTATGTGATCGTTCTGATGAACTAAAATATTTTTATGTCTCCGATTTCGAAAATTCTAAGATAGTAATCCGTTTCAGACATCTGGGAACATTTTTGGTTCCGTGTCTGTCTGTCGGTCTGTCGCTCAATTTTTGCGAACCAACATATATTAAAAACTAAACGTCCGATTTTAATTAAATTTGAATGGTAGGATATAATTAGCTCATTGTTGGTCCCTTATAAGTTTTAACCTTCTGCGCTCATTTGTTTCTCTTGTGTCTTGAAAGTATCTGATTTGTATGAAACTTTTATATTTTAACGAAAGTAACCCGTAGATAGTCCCAGATTAATTTGAATCCTCTGCGCTCTTTAACTTTTGCCAAATTGATACTTAAATTCATGTAAAATATCAAAACAATTTTGCCAGATTAAAAAAAATAAGGCAAACAATTATACAAACCAGACAATAATGGATTGAAAAAGAATAAAATCAATAAAGTACGGGATAGGATGCGAGGAAGCTATGTGCCACACCAAGGCAGTCTATTTTTAAAGATATTTAAAGAAAATTATTTAAAGTAGCCTATAAATAATATCATGTTAATTTTAACCGTCTGCGCTTATTTAATATTGAATGAAAGTAAGTGATACTCCACTGAGAATCTAAAGGTAAAGTAAAAGGTAAAAGGTAAAAGGTAAAGTTTCGACCACACTTCATTTCCCATGTGACCATATGTCCAATTTTAGGAAGCGAGGAAGCTATGTGCCACACTAATTGATCGACTATTTCAATTATGACTCTAAAAATATTCTATTTTACTTTGAATTTCCCACTTCAGACGCCAACTAATATCTCTTTTAGTTTTTGTTTCATCAAAATTGTTTTTAGGTTTGATGTATTTTAAATCCTTTGTTTCATTGATGAAAATACATGGAAAATTTACAATCCTTTGCCAAAAAAAAATGTTTAATTCCATTAATGTAAAATGTACCTCTGAGTAAACAATCTGAATACAATCTTCACAACAATAAATCGAAGTTTATTGTTGTTTCGTTTATTTGCAATATCTCGATACTCACACACTTAGGAGATGCTTCTAGTTTGTAAAAGCGAAACATTAAAATTATTGCCTTTTGTAAAGCGGAATTTACCGGAAAAACGAGAGATTTAAATCTATATATTTAGCAGTATTAAATCGACTTGTTTAAAACTACACTCAGCAGTTATTAGTATTAAAAAAAATATCCTATTAAATTATAAAGCTAATTCCAATTTACTTTATTCCTAATTCCATTATTATTATTCTTGATATATATCTAAACATATTGGGTATAATCCTCAAATTATTTATAACATCCTCAAATATTAAAAGACTATTTCCAAAGTACAATATTGATTTAGCGATTATTCGTTTGATGTATATATTTTCCATCCCGTATAAATAAATATATTGTATAAAGCTTATCGAAGCGGAATGAAACATTTCATCGAGAGGGATTTATCTACAATTTCAGATTTATTCCATGATTTTATCCCTCAATTGATGCACTGCCATTAAATCCTCTTCATTCAAATTCAGGATGTACTTCCATGTCAAACCTTTTTATTCTTTTATACATTAAAAAAAATTGTATATTAATATATCATTTTTACAAAAAGGCTTTAATAATTTATAATTTTGTAATATCTAAGAGTTTATATTTTACTCTATTTTTTAATGCTATTTTTGGGATGTAATTTTTTGTGTGGAAAAGTTCATATATTAGACAAATATTATAGCTATTTCTCTTTATTTTTATTTATTTCTTTAATTTAAATGGAATATATTCGTTTGTTCTTTTAATCTCGGTTAATTCATCTATTGATTGCTGGTAAAGTTATGAGTTATTATATATCATACATTTTATATAGTATTAATTGAATTTTTATTAAAAAAAGTAATATTGGTCAAAACTTATCTACACCAAATGCCCTTGAAATCGGCTCAGTAGTTCATGTGTTTTCACAGACCACACATCAAAAATGGCTGCCCGACATAAAATTACCAGAAATCCACTGTTAAAACAAAAAAAAAATCCACTGTTTTGACAAAACAAATCTTAAAACTAAGAACAAATAAAATAATAGTAAACAAAACAAGCTTTTATTCGTATTCCTCTCAGCAAACCCTTTTATTTAATACCCATATCATGGGCGTGCTTAAAAATTAACTAGTCTGCCATCTTGGGCTGTCCACTATGTTGGTTTTAGAATGCCATCACTTAGCTAACCATGCATTGTCATCAAAACTAAACGTGTATGCAAGGTTTCAATCCAATCGGTTGAGGATAATTGCTTTAAAATTCAGTTGCAAGTTTTGACTCGAACCCGAATTAACATACAAACATTGCAAGTTAAATCAAAGCTTGTAAAAAAACGTCTATACACTAAATAACGTTAGTAGTTACAAAGCCAGCTTTTAACCAGAAGTAAATAATACGAATACTGAAAAAATTATAACGTGCAAATATGTTAAAATCTCATCGAATTTTCATCCTATCGTAACGCTTATTTTTAAATCTAAGTCCAAAAGCACAATACCTGGTTTGACTCCCAAACGATTGAGCCAGGTTTTACAGTAACCTCCTATGAGTTTTGCCTCGATATAAGGCCATCATCATTGCCGATTATGAAAGAACTAGAATTACATTAATAAAATCTAATATGAAGAAGATGAGTATAAATTATATTGGAGACCAACCAACGTAAGTGTTTGATGATAGCCTTATATATGCCGAAAGCTGCTTTGGAGTTTCTTTTTGAGTTTCTCTTGGAGTTTCTTTGTCAGTTTCTGGTTCCATTTTTTGGAGTACGTAAACCTTTCGAAAGACAGAAGAGAGTGACATGCTGTTTAAAAATCCCGACAATATTGAGGTATAAGGGGGACAACTAAGTAACAAAGTAAGATATGGCTAATTTTGTCAGAGGATGACAAGCTGTTTTTTAATGGCTTGACCCATTAAAGCTATATCTTTTAACTGCTTTACCAGCTGACATCCTGATTTCCAAAAACCTCATTTTCATAAAGTAGTTATTAATGCTTGTGAGAAAAACTCGACAAACGATTAAATTTGTTGAGACTGTTACACATCCGTATCTATTATTAAACGTAGTTTAAAGTGGGAGGATATGTTAAAGAGTAAGTGTAGCATAATGATGGGGCAGAGGCAGTGTGGCTTGGTAGTGTTTTGCTTAGAGCAGCAGTATAAGAGGATGGCGTGCGAGTTCACTCTCAATTAAACCCCGTGTCCTTCAGTCAGTACCGCTTCTTGGCCTTCAACCAGACCAAGTTCAACCATAGCCACTACACTCTGCACATAACTAACTCACCAAACTATTATAAACATCAGTATTGTCTTGTTACTTTTATTTTTTAATATTATAACCATCTTTAATAATATCAGCTCATGGAATTGGCCATAGAAGACCACCTTTAGTAATTTCAGCTCATGGAATTAGCCATAGAAGACCATCTTTAGTAATGTCAGCTCATCTGTGGTTTTGTCATCATTCCGGTGTTAAATTTTGCTTCCGAGCTTACCGAAAATAACGAAAGCTATGGGATCGTTCCGAAGAACAACAAATTTTTAAGTCTCCGATTTCAAAAATTCCAAGACTGAAATCCGTTTCAGACATCAGGGAACATTTTTGGTTCCGTGTCTGTCTGTCGGCCTGTCGTTCAATTTTTGCGAACCAACATATCTTGAAAGCTACGTTCAATTTTAATGATATTTGGGTGGTAGGTCATAATTAGCCCATTGTTGGTCCCATATAAGTTTCAACCTTCTGCGCCTATTTGTTTCTCTTCCACTTGCACACAAACGTACATTTATTTAAACCTATAGCTTCAAAAGTACTTATCTGATTTGAATGAAACTTTTATAGTTTATCGAAAGTAACCCGCCGATTGCCCCAGATTAATTTGAACCGTGTAGGCTCTTTAACTTTTACTGAATTGATACTTTAATTCGTGTGAAAAATCATTAAAACAATTGTGACAAATAAAAAAAAATGCGGGGGAAACAATTCAACCAATTGGACAATAATGGTTTGTAAAAGCATAAAACCAATAATGTACATGGATAGGATGCGAGGAAGCTATGTGCCACACCACTTGGGAGTCTATTTTACTTATAAGCTCTTTACTTAAAGTTATATTCCTTTTCGGAAGTTACTTCTGCTTTCCCTTTTGTAGAGTTGTTTACTATGTTATTTATGTAAATTATTTCTAACTACATAAACCATGAAAATTATCGATCCGAAATATCACGGAAAACTTGTTCAAATACATTCTTTTATTGTGATATTCATTCTTAATGAATATCGTAATATTCCTTCATGTTAAAGAAGGTAGTTAGATTGTTTGTATCTAACTTTGACGGTTATTAATAAGTGCTGATTACCGTTATCTCGGGAACTAAAATTCCCAGAAAAGTGACATGTACATTTGTGGTAAAGTTTAATATTTATAAACATTTTAACAAGATGATACTAAAAATAATCCGACTTTCCGCTTGTAACTATTTTCGGAAACCAGCATTTTCCAGAGAAAACAAAGTAGGTACATTAATAACACTGTTTTTTATGGAATGTATTTGAAAAATTGTCAGGTTAGTTACTTAAATACGATTTATTTCACGAAAAAAAGTATATTTATAAATATAGAGCGGTTAATGGATTAAATTTAATGTGTCAATTTCTTCTTGTGATTTAATTCCTCTGAAAATAAATACTGCAGTTCCTCAAAATCAATTCAGCAATTTTTATACCTGAGTCATTGTGTTTAAAAAACACGTCGATGGTAACTCAAAATTGAATTTTCCTTCCAGCACAATTCTATGAAGCAAATTCTGAAGAATTATTCTTGTTATGTCTGTAGAAATCTTATGTTCTTTTTGTCTGTTAAATTCTTAAGTTCTTTTTATGTCTGTAGAATAATTAATTTAAGACAATCATCCAAAACTTACAAAAGGAATAATTTAAACACAATGTATAGATTTCAAACCATGTTGGAATTCAGAGTAAAAATGATTGGGAATTAACATCGGATTTTTCCCTGTTGACGCCCTGTTACGCGCATCTAATTTGTTCGTTTCCTTCAGTGTAGGGGAGTTTCCTCTGGAGTCATTGGGGTTTCCAACTATCAGAAAGAGGTATGGAGATTTCTGTAGCCCTCCACTTTTCACATACCCTTAAATGTTTTACCTCTCATTATTTACTATCATTAGGAAATCCCTACCTGTATAGAATTATTAAAATTAGATACATTTATATTTTTTAAACAATTTCAAATTAAGTTTACTTAAGAAACATGCTTGATCGGAAATACCAAATGCAGCCATTTTTAATATTATAAGAAAAAAATAAAGAATTGAAATGACCTTGACAGTGAGCCAACAATAAGTTTTAGAAAGTATAAATTGTGGCGCATGCTTAAGGATTCAAATATTTTATGTTTTTATTAAAGAACACGGAGGAATGAAATCTTAAAAAATTGAATTACGAGTTTTTGCATTCAAGCTGCAAAGAACCACTCCTACATCGATACGAAGAAACATCTATTTTGATTGAGCCAAGATCTTTATAACTCTTTTTAATAGTACTTTGAATTAATCAGAGTACTTTATTATTAATAAATGTAATTCAACCGGTGTATAAATCTGTTTTTTCATGCAATGTTAAAAATAAATAAATTCATTAAAGCAGTTTATATTTTAACTGATCATTCAAGTCGTGAATCTCATTTGTATATATTACACACACACACACACACACACACATATATATATATATATATATATATATATATATATATATATATATATATATATATATATATATAATTATTATAGTAAAGATTTAAGTTTGATAATTGACCGAAAAGATAAAATGGACCGGTTCCACGAATTTGTTAATAACTTAATTAGTGTAATCGCAGCTATCATGATTGTACTCTATCATTATACTGTGGTCAAGACACCGACATATCTGGTAATGGTTCGAATCCGAGAGAATTCAGACATGTTTATCATTGATAATAACATCGAGTAGATTTTCCGAATAGATTCGATCCTCTGCCCTGTTAAAACGTATAATGTTATGTTACATTGATTGGGACTACTATAAACGGCAAATAATATTAAATAAATTTTATCTCACGCAATGTTCTAATTAGAATACATTATAATTCACTGAGCATAAAATAAATTCATTTTCCAATTTTTTTATACAATACAATATCTTTATTTCCGCACTTCGTTCTTTTAGCATAGTTTAATACACTTAATTCAAAATGGACAGTTAAATTTAAGCTGAATTAGATAATACTGATATTGTTCGAACAAGTTATCATGTTTAATTCCAGTTTTCAAATAATTTATGCATTCATTGTCCAAAAAAGCAATAAATTTATAAACATTAAACACTTAAGAGATTAGGACGAAACTATTCGTCTCTATTTGCATTTAATTGTCCTCCATCAATAAGAATTTAATGTTCTCTAGTAAGAAAAGAGTATATTAAGCTTTGAATTTAAATCTTCATTTATAGTTTTAATGTTAATAAATTATTTAAATCTAACTCTTAATATGGTATTTAGTGTTTTAGAAATAAATGATCCCTAAAAAAAAGACCCCTCTTTACTGAAAAGGGAAAATGGAGTTTCTCTTAGGCTTTTAAGAAGAATAATAAATTTTACGAGAGTCTCTTGGTTTTCCTTTGTCCACTCCATTTGGAGTGTCAATTATGCTTTTGACCTACATAACTGTCAAGAATGATAAAGTTTAATTTTTACTTTCTTGCATACACAGTATATAATAAAGAGAAAGGATTTTGATATTATATTTTGACAGATTTACACTTATTAAAGACATATCATCAAAAATGTGGATTTTATAAATGGACTGGAGAGATTATTTCTGCAGGAATGAATATTTGACCTGCAGTATTGTAGCAGTAAGAGCTTTGTAATAACCTGTTACGGTTTCCGAGCTTGTCAAAGGTAATAAAACAATATCATTATCATTTCGAAGTTGTTATCATCAATTTTCCCTCCAAATTCAAAATTTGCTCAGAAAATATAGGTTTTAGACATCAGAGGACATATTTGATGTCGTATCTGACAATCGGTTGGTCTGTCCATCAACATTTTTTTGTGAACCCTACAATTCTGGTTTGATTTGAATGATTTTTGGTTGGATAGCCCATAGATGTTCCACTAATAGGTTTGTTCCAACCCCCCTATTTGTACCGTCCTTTGTATCGTCCTGCGGATCGTTCGGGAATCTTTAGGACAGGTTATACGCATGCGTTAACATTGTGCTGTAATAAAATCATGTCATGTTGGGACGTGTTTAGGACTATAATTCGCACTGTATTAAAAACATTCAAGGGAACCTAACAGTTAGAAAACCTTCCTGTTGATATTTGTGAATATTGACATAACTGAGCATGTCATACAAACCAGTACATGGTATTATCAGAGGATCTTTGGAACCGTACAGTGAACAGTTCGCTAACGATCCCTGCCCGGGTTGGAACAGTTTTGTGGACGGTACGAAACACTGTCACAAGTCGGCTTGGAACCGCTTTTATCCACTGCGCATGTCCGTGACGATCCCGCGGACGGTACTTGCTGGAACAAACCTAATAAGTTCAAACTTTTGCACACGTTGCTTCTTCACATTCTTCTTTAACATAAGCCTAATTTTATAGTAATTTGGATGACGTAACACGTCACCTTATATTATTATTATTTTAATTAACAAGTTTGTTTACTTTTTGATATCTGTCAAGAACGTTCCAAAATATACTTATAACTTTTTTAGCATTGACACAATCTCTTGTTTCTTTGTCGAACTTATTTGTAGAATAATCTAAGTTATAAGAGCGATCCTCCTCCGAGTCTACGCGCCACCTCAGGTACCTCCACATCTGGTGACCCGCGACTAAGAACACATCTTTAAAAGAAAAAAGTATTTACTAAATTTTCTTCAAGATGTCAACGTCAGAAACCGAAGTCAACAACGAAGGAGTTCAACGGACATCTAATTCTGAAAAAAGTGAGTACTCGAACGTTTTACTTAATAGAGTAGCTGTTAAAGTCCCTCCTTTTTGGAAAACAAGACCGCAGCTCTTGTTTTTACAACTAGAATCCCAATTCGTCACGGCAGGGATTACGGTGGAAACAACTAAATTCCATACGGTCGTAGGCGCCCTCGAAATGGATGTTATGGCACATGTAGCCGATATAGTCGCCACCCCACCCTCGGAACAGCCATATCAGGCGCTTAAAAAAAGAATCGTTGAGGCGTACACTGACTCGGAAGAACGTCAAATCAGACAGCTCCTCAATAACGTCGACTGCTACGGCAAATGAGGGAACTCGCTGGCACCACAAAGGTTAGCGATAACTTTTTTCGCACTTTGTGGATGCAACGTATGCCCACGCAAATCCAAACTGTGCTTTCGGTCAGCGACAACGCCGATTTAACCAAGCTATCTCTCCTTGCCGACAAAATTATGGAGGTAACAACAAGTAATCAAGTCTTGTTAGTGGAACAACCACAAAACCCACTTCCTACAAACAATGATACCTCGTTGCAATCGCAAATATTCGCTTTAACTAAGCAAATGAACGAGCTTGCTTCACTGGTTAAACAGGAACGTGGTCAAAATAAATCTTATCGATGCCGCAGCTGTTCAAGGAAAAGATCTGCCTCTAACCAGGGAAGGAAAAAAGACTTGAGCCAACAAACATCAGGAATCTGTTACTTCCACTCTAAGTTTGGAAAAGACGCACGTAAGTGTTTACAACCATGTTCATATAATACAAAAAACTAGAAGGCCCGTCCCTCGCGGCGATGGACAAAACAGGCCAAACATCGAGCCGCCTTTGTATCACTGACAGAACGACAGGTTGGAGGTATTTAGTAGATACAGGAGCGGATTTATCGGTAATACCCACAAACCGAGTGCGAAAACGCTCCGCGGACCCCGCGTTTCAAATATTTGCTGCTAACGGCTCCGGAATAAAAACCTATGGGGACACTCGCTTAACAGTCAACCTCGGTTTACGAAGAAATTACACGTGGAATTTCCTTGTTGCTGACATAGCAGAACCAATTCTGGGTGCCGATTTTCTCTCGCACTACGGAATAGTAGTAGATCTAAAAAACAGACAAATCGTCGACGGACTTACACGCTTAGCATCTAAGGTCTCGGTCTTAGATGGTAAACCAATTGTCATCAGAGCGATTAAAGAAGAGAGCATTTATTACAACATGCTTAAGACCGAATTTCCTAAAATTATGAAAGATCTTCTAACAAAAGAGGTTAAACACACCACCACGCACCACATTCAGACAGTGGGACCACCAGTCGTCTGTAAAGCTCGACGCCTCTCACCTGAAAAACTTCGAGATGCAAAAAAGGAATTCGACGCTATGATACAACAAAACATCTGTAGACCATCCAACAGTAATTGGGCGAGTCCCTTACACATGGTGCCAAAAAAGAACGGAGACTGGCGTCCATGCGGTGACTATCGGTTATTGAATAATCATACTGTTCCGGACCGGTATCCATTACCGCATATTCACGATATCGCTCACGGACTCGCGAATAAGACCATCTTCTCCACACTCGACCTAACCAAGGCGTATCATCAAATTCCCGTGGAACCTTCAGATATTCCTAAAACGGCCGTGATTACTCCATTTGGATTATTTGAGTTCATGCGTATGCCATTTGGATTGCGTAATGCTGGTCAAACGTTTATGCGATTTATCCACACTGTTCTTAGAGGATTGGACTTCATATTCGTCTACCTGGACGACGTTCTCGTCGCCTCAACATCAGAAGACGAACACCTACAACATCTTCGACTAGTTTTCACGAGACTCCAAGAGAATGGTATCTCTTTAAATGCATCTAAATGTGTTTTCGGTAAACCATTAGTTAAGTTCTTAGGATATGAGTTTTCCTAAGAAGGACTTAATCCACTACCCGAACGAGTCAAGGCAATTCAGGAATTCAACCGACCTGAAACTGTACAATGTGCCCATGCCAAGGCAGGAGCACTATAAAAATTAATATGATATCAAAGATATCATAGACCAGGTAGATATACAGCTCTGAGAAGAGTCCCACTGCTCTGTTCAAGACGAGAAACTTCACCAAGGTGAATAAATTAAGAGTGTTGGTAGGAAGTAGGTAGACAGACAGAATAAAAGATAAGTTTAGTGAATGATGGACAATGTCCAATAAATAATAGTATAATTAAATGAAATTTGATTTCTGGTATGGTATAACATAATACATTAAAGGGTTGGAGATTGACTCAAACCGTGAGTGGCCAACAACACGGGAGAATCAACTCAAAATAATACGGTTGACTGAATTTAAACAAAATAGAAAATAACTGGTAGACCGGCCCAGCCCTAACTGCCCTAGCGCCGCGTAACACCAAAACGGCTAGCCTTATCTCCGTCTCAGCTGGTAACGCAAAGGGGCTAGTCAACCAGAGTGAAAAGTAAAATAATAAATAAAATAAGAAAA
This sequence comes from Gerris lacustris, assembly GCA_951217055.1. Lineage (NCBI taxonomy): Eukaryota > Metazoa > Arthropoda > Insecta > Hemiptera > Gerridae > Gerris > Gerris lacustris. The sequence continues at coordinate 45,599,210 of OX578276.1, forward strand.
AGAAAGTAAAAATATACTTCACGTTAGAGGGCACTCCCTACTCTGAACTAACACCGCGTCGAACAAAGTAACGGCTACGCTATCCTCACGTACACTGGGTCACGGTGAGTGGGTCCTCTAAACAAAAAAAGAAAGAATTAAAACAAGGTTATAATAGTGAACAATACTCAGCAGTACTCGTAGTTGTAGCTACTAGTATAAAAGAAAAACACAGTGGCTACATTGACCTGTTGCCCTCAGGTCACCACTGGAGGCTTAAACGGCAAATACAACCCAGAAGGGTAAAGAAACAAAAAAAAATAAATTACTTTTAAATCATAAACGAAACAGAAAAATTCTTAAAAATACTTCCAAGAAGTAAAAGGGTTAAGACCTGTCCATGATTCAAAGTGAATGTCCGGAACAGATCACACAATTAAAGAGTAACAAAGCCGGACCTGGCTATCCGGATTACTCAAAGTTAAATGCCAGTTAAAAGGTAACACGTACCCAAAGGTAAGTAAATTGTGAAATAAACGGAAAGATAAAAAGGGGGGGGGGGGGACATAAGATTAATTAAGTGAAGTTAAAATTTAGATACGGGAAAGTAAATTAAATAAAATGATTCTACATTAAGGGACACTAACCTAACCTAACCTGGCCTAGCCTCAGGATGTCACATCTCGCACGCTACGAGAAGTGATACGTATCATCACCGGATAGGCCCAGATTGATTTAGTATACTAAGTTACACAAAAAAGGGACGGGACTATAAACTAAAACGTTATTACAGTTTGTAAACGATACGGTAGGTATGATTCATAGGTGAGACGGTCAACGTAGTCTTCAAGTAAGTCGGGTCCACATGTCGTCCAAAGGTGAAACTAGCGTAGGTTTTCCCACGTAGATCTTGGCTGGCTAAGAGTCATGCCCCGATACTTGAAACTGGAAGTGAAAAAGTCTATAAGACACACTTCAATACGTCAACATAAAAAATGAAACTTAAGACAGAACGTTACTCACCGGTACGATAAGATACGAAAGCTCCAAAGAAGTTTACGTTAGAAAAAGGTCGTGAAGCACATCTCCCGGGTCAGCGTCTCTACTGGCTTACTAAACGACAAACACCTGTAAGAGATAACTTAGTTGAAAAGCCGATACGTAGAACTAAACCGCTAATAATTTCCTCGCAGTAATTAAAGAGAAAAAGAAGAAAATGAACTTACAGTTGTCAAAAGGTTAGAGAAGTTTTCCTCGAAGCGTCTAAATGTCACAAGCAACAGGTTGTTCCAAGATTATCCAAGTCCATCACGAACAGGGAAAACTTATTCTCAACGGGAATGAATTCATACGGTAAAACAGATTCCGGAGAATCAGAATAAATCACTGAATATTAAAATAAAAACTGGCATTTCCAAAGAAACTTGGAAGGATGCCCGGAAAAAAAACTAAGCGTTCATAATGGGGAACCGGTAAACAAGAGAATGAAAGTGTGCGCGTCCACAACGCTCTCTCCAGCGTAAAAGGTGGCATAGAAAAGCTAAAATAATGGTTGAAAACACATGAAACGGAAAAGGTCTAGAAAATTAAAGAACGAGAAGATAAGAATTTAGATGCAAACGGGAATTTCCTAGCTGAAATATAAGAAAAGATATGAGAGAAAGAAAATACAATATATACGACCTGGTAAAGAAGAATAAAACTGAATATGTCGGACCTGTTTGAAGTAGTTCGTCGGATATTCCGCTAGGTGGCAGCAGGTGATGGGCCCTGAAACTAGTCTCACAAAAATCCGAAAGGTGGCGCCAGCCTACGGAAGTCATTCCAAGCGAAAAACCAACTCCAAAAACTTACCACGGTACAACAACAACTTCGAAGATTTCTGGCGTTAATGAACTTTTACCATCGTTTCGTTCCTAATTTATCAAAAACTCAAGCACCTCTAATAGAACTAACTAAAGGATCTAAGAAGAAAAATGATAACACCAAGATTCCATGGTCATTTACTACCGAGGAGGCGTTTATAAAATGCAAACGTGCACTCGCTGAAGCTACTACACTAGCATTTCCCAAAATTGACGGACAACTTTTCCTCATGACCGACGCTTCCGACGTTGCTATTGGTGCAGCTCTACACCAACTTGTAGGACAGGACGCACGACCACTAGGATTTTTCTCGACTAAACTAACGGACGCACAACGACACTACAGCGCTTACGACAGGGAACTATTAGCGGTTTACTCTGCAGTGAAGTATTTCCGGCACTTGCTAGAAGGACGACACTTCACAGTATATACCGACCACAAACCTCTATCGTTCGCGTTTCAACAGAAAACAGATAAATGCTCTCCCCGACAACTGAGATATCTCGACTTTATTGGACAGTTCACAACAGACTTAAATCATATCGCTGGAAAACACAACATCGTTGCTGACGCTCTGTCAAGAATTAACGCCATTTTAACACCATCACCTATCAACTACGATAAGATAGCAGAAGAACAGGAAGATGAGGAACTAAAGGAAATACTTAAAGGGAATACATCACTCAAACTGCAACTAACCGCGGTCCCCAACATCAAAAAACCGCTGTACTGCTTAAATGATGGAACCAATATAAGACCATATATTCCCAAACACTACAGAAAACAAGTGTTCCACAGTATCCACAACCTCTCTCATCCTAGCCGGCGCACAACATCTAAACTTGTAAGACAGAGATTTGTATGGCCAAACATAGGAAAAAACTGCACAGAGTGGACGAAGTCTTGTGAAGCTTGCCAACGTTCCAAGGTTCAGCGGCATACAAGATCACCACTAGCCACCTTTCCGCAAGAGTCACAACGATTCTCTACAATCCACATCGATCTTGTCGGACCCCTACCATCTTGTAAAGGCTTCCAATACTTACTGACTTGTATCGACCGGTACACTAGATGGCCAGAGGCAATTCCGATACAAGACATTACAGCCGAAACTGTTGCGTACGCTTTCTATGCGAACTGGGTTGCTCGATTTGGAACCCCAACCACCATCATCAGTGACCAGGGAAGACAGTTCGAGTCCGAACTTTTCCACGCACTGGCGAAGATTTTGGGAACCAAAAAAGCGAGGACTACCGCATATCACCCCGAAGCTAACGGGATGATAGAGAGGGTTCACAGACAGCTCAAAGCCGCCATTAAATGTCACGAAAACAAGAATTGGCTCGAAGCCCTTCCCACAGTCCTACTTGGGATACGAGCAGCACTGAAAGAAGACCTGCAGTCTAGCTCGGCAGAATTGGTGTACGGTAGCGTACTCCGACTACCCGGTGACCTAATATCCAAAACAGTCCAAGACATTCCACCCAACGAATACGTTCGCCAACATCGTGATGCGATGGAAAACATGAGACCAACACAAGCGTCTAGGCACTCGAACAACAAGGTATTTGTTTACAAAGACCTACAGACATGTTCTCATGTTTTCCTCCGCGACGATAAGGTTCTAAAACTACTACAGTAACCTTACACAGGCCCACATGCAGTTACGCAACGGGGAAAGAAAACTTTTGTTATAGTCTTGTCCGGCAAGGAAAAGGTTGTCTCTATCGACAGGACAGGCTTAAACCTGCCTACCTACAAGTAGACGACGTCGGCGAGCCTCCCTGTCCTAAACGAACCAACCACAACAAGGTCCGATTCGAGGAAGGGCCCCGGAGGGGGGAATCCTTTGGATGACGTAACACGTCACCTTATTTTATTATTATTTTAATTAACAAGTTTGTTTACTTTTTGATATCTGTCAAGAACGTTCCAAAATATACTTATAACTTTTTTAGCATTGACACAATCTCTTGTTTCTTTGTCGAACTTATTTGTAGAATAATCTAAGTTATAAGAGCGATCCTCCTCCGAGTCTACGCGCCACCTCAGGTACCTCCACAGTAACAACATATTTTGAAATCTCCTTCATTATCATTTATATTCATGTGAATGTATTTTCTCCAATGTGTAATAGTGACTCATCATTATAGAGGTCTGGTTCAATAAGCAAACAACGTCTTCACACATGCAACATCCATCTTCTCTACAAATAACTTTTACAAGCAACTACTACTAGCTAACTATTTTCTTTTTTTTTACAAACCTTTGATTTAACACTTTTAAGTTTAAGTTTGTTACTTTGTTTGTAGATTATCCGAAAAAGGCTTCATTAGAACAGCTGAAACCAGTCATATGTTAAAATACAATGTCTGTGTGAAGACGTTGATTGGATATTATCCTACACCTCTATAAACACAGGAATTGTCATCACACCGATACACATGCTCTTCTAGGTAGTCATGAACATTAGTTTAATCAAAAAATTGACATTGAAGAAAGCCCTGACAAGGGCTGGTAATAATAGTTATAAAATTGACAAATCTTTCAAATTAATTTAAAACAAAACAACTACTGTTCTATTTTAAAAGACACATTCGAGTGCATTCTTAGGAGAAACAATTAGTCTGAGCATGCTTCACGTATTTTAATCACCCCTTCTCTGAAGTCCTTTAAATACTGCTGTACTTTAAAGGACTTTTGCAGTTACCAGATAATTTATGTCTGTAATTAACTAGAGCTCCAACTTCTAACCGAAATTACTAAAGTAAGCTTAACAATTATGATGCATTAAATTTCATCTTAATGACACTTAGTTAGATGCTAACTATTATTTGGTAATGCACCACGTGTGTTAATTTATTGATGTTAGTTCTTAATTGTCCTTGTCTTTGTTGCAGTAGGATTTAATCTAAGCTATGGAAATGCAAGATCGCATGGACTAAATCTTGCATTATAATTCATATGTAAATGGTTGGTCAGACCATAAAAGAGAGTACTTTTTGGAATTGATATCCAAATCTATGTAAATAAAATTCCAATAACATTTAATGAATTATCACGATATCATAGCAATGTACTGTCAATTGTCGCTATTATTTCAGAAACTAGCTTTTCTCAGTAAAGCAATTTATATAGTTAAATTTAAATATTTATCCATCTTTGTCCCTTCCTCTTTATTGATAACATTAATTATTTTCATTTTTAGGCATAGGTGACTATTCATTTTAATTTATTTAAGTTTGTAATGCTCAGGCAATGATGCGACATTAGAGGAACTTCTTGACTTATTTTTGTAAATCTCACCTTATGTTTTAAGCGATATCAAGAATAGATAATAGATATATTTAGAATATATTTCGAGGTATCAATAATATAGTTGTGGATAGTAATAGCTCCATCGACACTTCTTTTGAAGCAAGAGCCTCCCTACTTAAGGGGTTAGTTTTTTTTTTTTTTTTTTTTTTTTTTTTTAAAAAAAACATTCTTGAAATGGAAAATTCTTAATTTAAGTGCATAGTAGTAGCTTTTCCCCATCTTCGTCTTTCCATAGCCGTCCTATGCCATAGCTTTTCCATTCTCTCGACAAACTCATCTGTCCATCTTCTAGCTGGCCTTCCTTTACTTTTTATACTCCCTTATGGTGTCCATTCTGTAATCACCCTTATATAAGCCCTTAATAGTTGTAGATAAGATTTAAAATGTATTAAGAGATGAGTCTAGAAAACATTTAAATATATCAATAATATCTGCAGAAACACAATGATTCTTCATGTTCACTTGAAATATCGAAAAACCCGGAAATGTCTACAAATATAAGAATTAATTGAGCTATTCTACAATTCTATTTAAGACAGCTAAGTTAACAAAAAAAAGACTTAGATATGGTTTTAAAATGAAATATGTAATACATTTTCACTGCACAATGTAGGTATTATTTAATTTAATAAATTTAAAAAATAACAAATGTGTCGAAAAATAACAAAGTGTAAATTTGACAGCGAGACACTTTTTATAACTTACTCCACTTCTGCGTTGCAGTTATATAAAATTAATATTTACCGACTTAATACCATAATCTTACAATCATAATATAAAATATTTATAATATAAAAAAATAATAAATGTATTTACACAAACACACACATGTTAATATATACAATGTTGTTAATTCTTATTATATATTTATTTCAAAGAATAATAAATTAGTACGTTTGATTTTCATAATAAATAAAATAAATAAATAAACGTAAAGCAATTATAAATAATGATAAGAAAATATAAATAGAATTCTTAAATAATATCAGATCTTAGTATAAAACTTACATAAATTATCATTTGCTTTTGATTGTTTAACTTTCAAGTAATACACACTTAAAAGGTCATGTAAAATAAATGTATTTATAGTATAAAATACAATTTACCAAAGAATGTTGTTTGTTTTAATTTTAACTTTTGATTGAAAATGAATTGAATTTATTTCTATATTTATTCAGAATAAAATGTCACGTGGAAGTAATTAACTGACTTGTCAATCCGGTTTTTTATTTATTATTTGTGTAGTAATAATGTACCAAGTGTTTTGATAAAAATAAATGCATTTAGTTTACATAAATAGTTCTTCGACTAGTGCTATTTTGCTGCATTTTTTACTTTCTCATATAAAGAGAAAGTATTGTGATGGCGCGAAAATTCGATTTTGAGATTTAGATGGATTTACACGTTTTGAGGTCCCCTGAGTCCAAAAAAGTGGTTTTTAAAAAATGTCTGTCGTCTGTCGTCTATCTGTCGTCTGTCTGTCGTCTGTCTGTGCAGACGCTTTGAGCATAAACTACTGGGCCGATTTTGACGAAATTTGGCATACATGTTGAGAAAAATCATACCCCGAGGCGAAATCGAGAAATGAATTTTAGCTCCAAATTTGGGGTCGCTACCCCCCAAAAACTCTGAAAAAACGTGAAAAAAAATATTTCTCGAAAACGGTTCCGACGATTTTGATTCAAAAATTGTACAATATAGTCCATTTAAATACTGATCTAACGATATAAGCAGTTTTCCCGGGAAAAATCTAGTTCCTGAGAAAATAGCTTAAAACGTGGACGGAGTGATCCCGGGTTCGATCCCCGCCCTGGAGAAGTTATTTTTATGGCAAATTTTGATATAATTTTCAATAATAATTAAACGTACCTACTTACAAAAACTAATAAATGGAAAAAATTGGGTAAGTAATTATGAACTTGTATATGAGAAAGTTTGTCTGAGTTGTTTCGGACCGATTTTCTTCTTTTTTCTTTATTCTTCTTTGGTAGATGTGTTTCGGTAAAATGCAATTTAAAAATGTGTAAATTTATTTTATAATGCGTGTGATATTTATAAAATTTACAATTAATGACAGTATACGTGTTTAGAAAAAGGAAATTATTTTAGTGTAGTCGATTTTGGGATATTGACGGTTTATACGTTTTAAGGTACCCTGAGCAGGAGGGTTTTAGCTGAGCAAAAAAATGTATGTTTATGTCTTTCATCTATCATGGTGATAAATAACAACTGAATAGATAACAAATTAAAATTAAAGTTTGTAAACATATTCAGAAATCTTACTCCCAATAACTATAGTCTGTGAATTTACGTATAAAGCCTAAACTACTGGGTAAAACACACATGAACAACCACACGAAGAAAAGCAACTCCCCTAGGAGAAAAAAATACGTGTGGTGCCGTGGGACACCCGGTAGGAACGAAGTTCCTTACGCTTTTCATTAAATATAAATGATAAAATCTCTGTAATAACTACGTATACATGGTGGAGTTAGAAAAGAGACAGAATTAAAAGTAACTAACTATTTGTACTAACGGAGTTAAGGCAAAATTAAATGAATATCTTTTTATTATCTTTAAAGCGAGCGTCTTTCAATAAATAATGTATTGTATATTGAGAAAAAAGTTAATGATAAATTTATAGTTAAAGCAGATGGTTGTAGAACGAAAAAGAACTGTCCTCCCAGGCCCCGTCGGCATATTACTCCAATTAAAATATTAAAATAAAAAATATAAATCATTAACTCACAAAAACTTCTGCTTGTATCAGGTTGAAATGTTACATGCTTGTTTCAATTGTACTGTAGGTGATGTATACAAAGTTTCATTTAAATCTTTACGTTAGAACGTAAGATATCGGTAAAAACGTTGTTTTCTTTATTTTAATCGGTTTGGTCCGCTTTAATAAATTAAGCGATCTTTATCACTTCATATTAGCGTCGGTGTTCGTTTTACTAAAAAAATTATTTAAAAAAGTTGTTTGTCTCATTAAATAGATGAAGTTAGAATTTTTTCCCCTCCAAAAATTCCAATTCTAAATTCGATGCTTACGTTTACGCGAGCGTTGCGCGTGAACGCTTGGGCGGATAACGTTGTCCAACGAACTTGTCCCGCACTTTGGTAAAATGAACATGTGTACCAAATTTCAACTTAGTCGGTCAACTTTTACTCCAGTTATCGCCATCGGTAGATTTCGTGACGGATTTTGCGTGACGGTGATTTTGTGACGGTGATTTTGTGACGGTTATTTTGTGACGGTGATTTTGGTCGTTTTTTTTGGATTCAATCCCGGGCTCCAGAACGTGCCATAAGGAACTTCGTTCCAATAAAGGAATTTTAGCTCCTAATTTAAGTCTGTAACACCCAAAAACTTTTAGAAATCGAAAACAATTATAATAATTAAATAAATACTAATGAAACCAAAACTTGCTTCCTATAAGATCTAAGAAAGATTAGAATGTGATATCCATAGGATTGGACTATTGTGATATCCATAGGATTGGACTATTGTGATATCCATAGGATTGGACTATTGTGATATCCATAGGATTGGACTATTGTGATATCCATAGGATTGGACTATTGTGATATCCATAGGATTGGACTATTGTGAGAACAAAGGATTAGGATTGTCACAATAGAAATTTACCTCAAAGAAACTAGAGCTTAGAGAGGAAAAATAACACGAAAGTAGCATCTCCACAGATGATTTGGATAATTTTAAATGTATTTTTATGTATTTAATTTGGATAGTCTTTGCCCTTTGCTATCAAATGTAATTTATAAATATTTGTGTGTTATTATTTAATGTTTTTCCTCGTTACATTCCCCGATAAAATGCTACCTTCGTTGTTCTTATCATTTATGATTTTTTTTTCAGGATGTTTTGCATCTATATGGCATCTTATATCCCTTATCTACAGTAAAACGGAAGATGTCTGCAGGGTGTCTATGTACTTTAGATTCAAGAATCGACCTCGGTAAGCTCTTTTTCATTTAGTAACGCAATAACTATTATTAGTAATCATTTCTAAAAGCTGTTTCTAAGATACATGTCTATCTACTTCGTTTTGCTTCTCAACTCGATATTACTGCATATATTTCTTACGTGTTTGCTTTTCTTTTTAAAGTGCTAATTTTTTGGACTATAAAAGATTTAATTGCCATGGAGCTAATCTCTTCTGACTAAAGAAGTGAGCCTCAAATTTATATTTTTGTTATTATTGAGTGAGAGTATATTTTAAAGTCATTGTAGAGTAGAGCTTTTAACCCTAAAAGAACCAAATAAGTGCCAACCTAAACTGCTTAAGAATATAATTCACAACTTCCTCCTCCTAAGTGCAATTTTTATACATTTTTTAAGGAAAAAATGTAGGAAATATGAATTTTTATGATGGAAGAAACCCTTTTAGTAGCTTGCTAACAAATACTTAGGATTTTAATTTATCATTTGGAATTATATATCCACAATTATCTGCAATGGGAGAATCTAAGAAAATTTATAAAAGGCATAGTCTCATTAAAGTGAATTTTCAATAAAAAGAAAGCTCTCATTTAGTTTATGTTTTTTACGATGTCATTTAAATTTTGTCAGACTCTTTTGAGAGCAGTAAATACATGAAAAATGAGTAACTTAGAAAGAGCAATGAAGTTGCAATGCTTTTTCTCCACAATATAAATATATTTGTGTGATAAAACAGTTTTGTCATTGTCGGTAATATAAAGCATATCTTGGAAATCATCTGAATTCATATGCACTGCGTCAAAATGAATCATTTTTGTGGTCACAATTTGAAATCAATATAAATAATGAGCAACAAAATATTTGATTCTATTATTCATTTTTTTGTATTCATTAAATTTTGATCATTTTACTAGCTGTAGTGATTCGTAACGGAGAGGATTGTTTTAAAGCGGAGATTTTATGTAATAAAAAAACTAAATACTTAAATTGTATAAGTATTAAAATATTCATAAATTCTCTTCTAATATTCCGATTCACTTAAAAGCTTCACTAAAAAACTGCATCTTTAATAACACATTTTCTAAAAAAATCTTTTAGAAATAATACTTTTTACTACATATTTGCAATAAAAGGGTAATACGGAGCTCGACTACTACAGATTCACCATATGGAAGGAAGTATTATATTTTTCCCTATTGAAACGAAACCTTTTCCTAAATCTAAAATTTTAGATTCGTGGTTCTAGCATTAAATAAGGTATCAAAGACACTAATAAAAACAAAAACAATAACGATAATTTGTATAAAAGACCAAGAAATCAACACACTTTATATTTAAAGAGAAAGATTGTAATGGCGCCAAAATTCAATTTTGAGATGTTAATGAATTTACATGTTTTGAGATTCCCTGAGTCCAAAAAGTGTTTTTTTTTTTAAAAAAAACTGTGGTCTGTGCAGGCGCGCTGAGTCTAAAGTACTGGGCCGATTTCGACGAAATATGGCATACGTGTTAAAAAATAAATAAATGTTGAAATTTAGATGTTATGCATGTCAAAGTTCGCCCACAGGTGGTCTTATACATGTATTACTATCAAACTTGAGCTCATTGCTTTCTATAGCGTATGTACATGATCATATTTAACACTTTTATTTTAAAGTCTATCTCACTATACTTTATCTAATAGCAATTTGACCAATCGTTACATGATTGACGATCTAGTGATTGTACGCGAAGAAGCTATGTGCTACACTAATTATATATTATACTAGCCGGATCTGTGCGCTTCGCGCACCTTATCCGTCTAGAAGTTGGCGCTGTGTGTGAATAATAATTAAAACAATATAATTAATATATCTTTATTGTTACATAATTTCATATTTTAGTAAACGTAGGTTATATTATTTTTTTGTGCATTTTCATTTATTCTAATTTTTACTACCTTCAATTTTCAATTTTAGTTACAATGAGTCTATGTAACAAATTTAAGATCTTTAAATCCACTGGAAGCTAAGATAATATTATCTGATTAAATCCAAGATGGCGACCATATGTTGAAGTAGAAGTATCTTTAATTTTCTTCTTTAGCTACCATAGGCCTATGTACCAAATTTCAGATCTCCAGGTCCCCTAGAAGCTGAGATAATAGAGTTTATTAAATTCAAGATGGCGGTTATAAATCACTACAGCGGCCATATGATAAAGTGAAAGTGTCTTAATTTTTTTTTAGCTACCATAAGTCTATGCACCAAGTTTCAGATCTCTAGGTCCATTGGAAGCTGAGATAATAGAGTATTATTAAACCCAAGATGGTGGTTATAATTTATATGGCGGCCGTATGTTGAAGTAAAAGTGTCCTTAATTTTCATCTTTAGGTACCATAAGTCTATGCACCAAATTTAAAATCTCTAGGTCCACTGGAAGCTTAGATAATAGAGAGTTATTAAATCCAAGATGGCGGCCATATGTTGAAGTGATAGTACCTTTAATTTTATTTTTTAGCTACCATAAGTATATGTACCAAATTTCAGATCTCTAGGTCCTCTTGAAGCTGAGAAAATAGAATGTGAATAAATCCAAGATGGCGGCTATAAATCAATATGGTGGCCATATATCGAAATCAACATGGTCGCACTTTTCTATTTATGGTACACTCTATCTATGTACCAAATTTCAAACCTCTATGTCAATGGGAAGTAGAAGAATTTTTGATCAGTCAGTCACTGTCACTCTTAGTTTTATATATATAGATTCCATGCGATAACTTTAAAATGGCCTATTTGATTACTAACTTGGTGTAATTGTTTTTAAATAAATAAGAATATGATTACGTGATTCGATTTTCATAGGTCTTCGTGAAACACTGCGCACTGCGCTGTCGTGTTGCTACTGCGCAAAATAATATACATATTTCTTATGTGGAAAGAAGATGCTGTTATTTATAAAATAGTTACACATAATAAACATATTTTCTTTTATATTCTTACGACTTTACATAGCAGAATACATGCAGTTTTTATGCAAATTCTTTAAAGATTATACTTATTGATTCTTGAAAAGCAAGTAGAACTATTACTATCGATTACTTGTATTAAAATAGTAAAAATAAAAATGAAATTTTAAATTAAGTTAAATTCATTTTGCATGTAAACTTTGATATTATATGTTATTCTACGAAGTTGCGAGGTGTGTGCATATTGCACTCATGTGTGTGTTATTTACTTAATATTCAGATGCATTGTTCTGGATCACTTCAAGGTCTTAAACATGCAAATAAGATTACATTATCATGTTTCATACACACTTTATATGTTTTTTATCTATATTCAAACTCTACATATAAATTGTTGTTAGCTTATTTTTATCTTTCAAACTTGTATAAGAACGACATCTATTGTTAACCAACGTAGAAAAAAAATCATATATTCAGTAATCGTACAGACCTGATAAACAATAACAAATGAATTGTTGACATAATATTAAATATCTAGAAAGGTGTCCTTGATAAGATAGTAAATGTTAGTAACAGGTATTTTAACTTACTGAAAACCATCAAATACAATTCTCGTTCAAGTTAACTGGATTTTTTAAGCAACAATTGAAAATGTAATGGAAGAATTAGCAGAAACATAAATATGTGTAACAAAGATACTTATAATGTCACAACTCTTGGGAACCTTGGAAATAATTGTTAGAATAAAATATTTACAGCCGAAAACTTACAAATGTGAAATGTAAAACAAACAGTACTTAATATAATTTTTATTTTGTCTAACCAATACCACTTTGAAATATAAAGATGAAATTTTTATTTCTCCTTATAATGTATGCAAGGATATTTCTCCTATTGAAATAGGAGGAACTCTTCATAATTCGAACCTTACGAAGGTGAATTATGGAAAAGAGGGTGGTCTATAGCTAGAATGTTGACACTTTGGGAAATTATTTCACTAAAATGGATTTTACAAATTACAATTTCACTAACTTCGTTACTCAACATCCCTTGAAGGGTGGCCTGCCATATTAAAAGCTAAAAATTAATTTCTAGATTTATCCTTAGAGTATAATTTTTCTGAACATCATCATCATCCTCGGCACTACTACAGCTCTCGAAGAGCCTGGGCCTGCAACACTTCGCTCCTCCAGAGGTCCCGCTGTTGAGCAACAGCCCTCCTCCACCTCTGCTCTCCTCCTACCCTCCTCAGATCGTTCTCCACCTGATCTAGCCATCTCAGTCTTGGACGCCCTCTAAGTCTTTTTCCGCCAGGTTCACCATCATGCAACTTTTTAGCCGCCCTATTCTCTGGCATTCTCTCAACGTGACCTACCCATCTCAGCCTATTTTTCTTAATCTCAGCCACCAGGTCTGGTTTGCCGTAGAGAATATGTAGCTCATCATTGCGCATAAGTCTCCATCTTCCATCCTCGTTCACAGGGCAGAAGATTCTTCTCAATACCTTTCTCTCCCATCGCCGTAAGCAGCTTTCCTCAGAGTTGGTTAGAGTCCAGGCCTCTGATCCATATAATACAACTGGCCTGATGACAGTTAGATAAACTTTGATCTTCAACTCTGGACTTAAGAGTCTACTTTTTAGTATCTTCATTAAGTAGAAGTAGCACCTATTTCCTGCCGTTAGTCTAGCTCTTACTTCCTCCGATACACAGTTGTCATTTGTGATTTGTAACAAATTAATTTAATTTTTTTGTACAGCTATGCCAAATTTCAATAAAATCGACCCCAAGTGATAAAAACAACTTTTTTGGAGTCAGGGGATCGTAAAACGTGTAAGTCCATCAAAATCTCAATATCGAATTTTAGCGCCACCCCTATACTTTCTCTCTCTATATTTAGTGTATGATAAAGTAAAAGAAGAAAAATAATAAATTCAATAATATATATATATATATATATATATATATATATATATATATATATATATATATATATATATATATATATATATATATATATATAGATATATATATATATATATATATAGATATATATATATATATATATATATATATATATATATATATATATATATATATATATTTATATGGTCACACCCACACACGATATAACTCTCAAACCAGAGTCAGTTAACTTTGAAAAGTCATAAATAAAATGATTTTATAAGACTGGTTTTAAATTAAACAATATAAAGCTCTTGTGTACATTTATTACTTAAGCATTAAAATACATTATATTCTTTGAAAAATACATTATCTATTATCATTAAATGGTGTACAAATATGGATGGGATTTATTTACGGTTTGTTTTTTATTTTATATTGTTTGACAATAGAGTGCTGTAAAGTACTAAAAAGATCTTTTTACCGCTTTTTTAGTTTACACAACAATCTTGAATGGCTACCTTTTTATCATTGTCAAATTCAAAATTTTCTCTTTTTTTTCTTTTTATCTCATTTATTTTTAAGTACGAGTAGGAAGAGTTGATGGATCATCAACACTCATTTATTTTTATAAATATATTTTATAAGACAATATTTTTTTTGGTATTGACCTTTTTATATAATAGATATATATGTATATTATACTAAACTGTATTCAAATGATTCATTAATTATGTTTACATGAACACATATGTAATAATAAATGTATTTATATTCATAAGTAATACCCGCAGATTACTTTTTTTTGTATAATTGTTATTTCCCTGCTGTACACACTGTACTTACTCGTATTTTGTTTTACTTTTCCTTACGTTTATAAGAATTAAATTGTTTTCCCCCAAAAATGTTCAGTGTTGGGTGTTTTTTAGACCATTTAAGTAGGTTTTAGCTGGATATCTGTGTGTTTGTGTCTGACTACGCCTGTCAGTCTGTTTGGGGCTTGCATAACTCCCACAGTTTTTAAGCTAGGGAATTGAAACTTGGAACAAAAATCAGTGCTTACAAGTAGTTGTATTTTCCAATATGTACTTATATTTTCATAAATTTATGACATCATTAACCTATTGTACCGTGTCAGCAAGAATTCTTAAAAAATCAGAAAAATATCTGATTGCGTTGAAAGTCACACCAATATACCTCTTTTTGTGACAAGCATTTCTCCTGAATTTCGTTTTGAAATCTGCCGCCATTTTAAAAAAAATTGTCTTTTGAACTTTAACGCTAATTTAATTTGTAAGCATTGCGCAGATAGAGCTGAAATTCCCACCAATTATATCTTTCTATAAGATAAATAATCCCTCCATATTTTAACAAATATTTGCCACCATTTTGGAATTTTTTGGTAAGTAAAAATTCCGTGACACCCGTCAGATTTTAATTGTTAAGTAAAGCTCTTTGGATGAGAAATAATCGCTGTAAACAATCATGATTTTTTTTTTTACTTTTTCATGTACTTAGTTTATATAAAGTATTGTGATGGCACGAAAATTCGAATTTAAGCTTTTAAAGGATTAACACGTTTCCCCAGATTCTACTCAAGTCCTTTGATTCCAAAAAGGGGGTTATTTAAAAAAATTGTCTGCAGTCTGTCGTCTGCACAGAAGCGTATTTGGTCGATTTCGATGAAATTTGGAATGCAGACTCAGAAAAATCAAGCTCTAAACTTGAGCTCTATCTTCCTTAAAACTCTAAACTTTTAATAAAATGTTTATTTAAATAAAACCACGAAACAACTGTTAATTGGAAAACATTGGACCAATTAATTATGTACGAGAAACGTTATACGCGAAATTTTAATACTAATTTTGATGGTTGAAAGTATGAGTTAATATTTTTAACCTGTTTCTACCCTAGAGTATTGAAAAAATCAAAATTGAAATATTATAAGTTTTGTTGTAATTTAATTTTATTTTATGTGCATACATAAAAAAGAAAGGAAATGACTTGAAATCATATTAGACTGCGGAAGGAATCTTTGCAAGTTGCAGAATCAGCTTATGGAATGGTAGAAGGAGTTAGGGTTGAGAAAATTAAGTTTACTATCCAGGAGAGCTACGTTGTGGGAAGGTAAGAGCTGACTGGCTTTATCTCACTCCCCAGGGTTCGCTCCCTTGAATATCATCCTTTCTCCTTCTCAAATAAAACCTTCGACTAAATGTCATTTGGGTTTCTGGAGGTGGAACAACCTGAGTTCTAGCTCAAAATCCTAGTTCCAGCTGACCAAGCTTTCCTAATTTTATTGGCGTAGAAGTATTAAAAGGAGACGACCGATACTCAAAGTAATATTAACCTTTCATTCTTATCTATCTTTATAAATACTTTCCAAAATTAATAATAACTTAATTAAAAATATTATGAAGGAATATATCATATTTATGTAACCCCGTATTTGCATAGAATAAACAAAATCAAAATTAGAAAAAATAAAGCAAATAGACAATAATGTGATATCTATGTAAATATAAAGGTACTTCTTTAGATTGTTACTACCCTATATTGTTTTAGAATGAAAATGACTGACTACCTAAATAACTGTTAAGAAAAAGGGATGTTTAGTCCAATGTACTTAGGGACAAAGGAATATCCCACTTCTCTTTTTATAAGGGGAGTAACTGTCTAGAGAAGAACATTCCCTACACCTCCTTTAGATTGTTAACCCCCTCTGTTTTTTAAAAGGGGAGTAACAATCTAAAGTAGTGCCAATATAAAATCCAAAAATATACCACTGACACATCACGTTATCTCTGGATGCAACTGGACCCAAGACTATACAATTTTGTTGATAGGTCCCTCTTAGCACCAAGAGTAGAATGGACCGAAAATCCGGAATTTTTGAAATCGAAAAACAGGTACCTATAAAAACTTGTGTACCCATGAGAAAATACTGTGTGCCAAATTTTGGCCATGTCGGTTAACACTTTGATCTCCTGACGGAGCCTTAAAGTTTCCGATTTTCTAAAAACAAAACTAGAAAAATTATGTGTAGGTACATGTGATTTTTTCATTAATAAATCTTTTTTACGCATTTAAAGTATATAGGGATTAATATTTACTATTCATTTACCTAATCATAGATAAATATCTTAATTTTTTTTTTTTTTTTTTTGTTCATTAAATACATCGAGTACATATACAAACAATAAAGCTCTAAACGCACTTGACAAATCTTACTTGATTCATCTCCTAGCATATTTATATAAATAATGCTGGTGGACAATATTTAAATTTAAGTTTATTTTTAAACCTAGCGACATAAAAACACAAATATAAATTAATAGTCTATAGTACAGTTACACTAGCACAAAAATTGTCCAAACCCAAACATCCAAAAAATAAAGTTCTATCTCAAGCCAAATTGTTCTATACCCTCCTCATAGTAAGTGATAAAAAGTTGCACGTCTTAGAGCGTCGGGTTTATTAATTATTAACTATTAAATAAACTATTAATTTATTTGTACACAAATATATTCATTGAAATAGTGGTAAGTATATTGTTTGTTTTCAAAAAGAATAGGGAGGAGGGGTAAGTAGACCTTAAACATTTAGTAAATAACATACTTAACAGTAAATACATTTTAATCATTTAGGTAAATGATTAGTAAATATTAATGCCTACATACTATAAACTTATTAACCATAAAATCACATATATACATAATTTTTCTAGTTTTTTTAAAAACAATCGGGAGACCTAAGGGTTGACGGGTTTAGCCCAAATTTGGCACTAGGTATTTTCTCATGGGTACACAAGGTTCTTATAGGTACCCGTCTTTCGTTGCGCAGGCCGAATGGGGCCCGCGCATTAATTAGAGGGGTAGTAACCAGAGACCTTCAAAATGTAGCATTTATTTATATGAAATGTGGCACTAAAAAGTGTGGCAATATGGCACTTATTTTGGCCAAATGTGGCATTTATTTTAACTAATGTGGCATTTATTTTTCAACTTTCCAACCCCCCCCCCCCCCTTCCATTGTTAAAGGGATATTAAATCGTGCAACTTTAGTCATATTAACTACTTTATTACCATTTAAAGGTATGTTCAATACCCTACAATGACTCACATGACCAGTGATGAGCTAGAGCTAATGGCTCTTAATTCTTAGGGTAGTGACACACTTCGCCACCTTGTTGGTGTCACTTGTTTCCGACACCTGTCTTGTGCCACCAGAGTTTTCACATTTTTCGGGCAGTCGAGAAATGGAGCTGTGCATGCATATCATTATGTTCGTGAAAGAAGAAGGAAGAATGGCGTTTTTGGGTTCATCAAATAATTTCAGACATAAAGAATACTAGTTTGTTTCATACAGTGTACCCCGTATCAAAGAGGACAGTAATAATTATTGCCAAATGTCGCGTGGAACTTTCAACAAATTGTTTAGAATATTGAAGAACAGTTCGACCAGTAAAGACAGGGATGCAGTTAGCCCCTGATTTGATTTCCTCTAGATTTGATTGAAGGAGTGGGGGCTGAGTGGTAGTGGCAACATCTGACGGGTTCAATTGAAAATAATGGGCTGACCGGGTGGCGCAACCTGTAGGTGGTGGCTAGACCGTGGGACGGTCGACCAGGTAGTGCTACCCGGCGGGTGGCGCCACCTCGTGTGGCAGGTTGCATTCTATTCTCATTGGTAGCTTGGATGACGAAGTGAGTCACTACCCTAAGAGAGGAATCCCTCACGTCACTTGGGGAATCCTGAGCACCTTGGAATCCAGCCCTGCAAGGGCATATCTTACCTGGTTTTATGGGTTGTAGCAGAACCTCTTAGAATATTAGAATATTTATTTTTTTTTTCTCAGAACTTGGCCCAAATAAGGCAAAATGTGGCACAAAGTGTGGCATTTTACCGAAAATCGGCAAAATGTGGCTTTTTAGCAAAAAATAGGCAAAATGTGGCATTTTAGTATGGCGCCATGGCAAAGAGGCATTTGAAGGTCTCTGGTAGTAACTGACGACTGAGAAAAATAATTCTTTTTCGCACAATTCATGTTCGCGGGCCGAATGTGGCCCGCTGGCAGTAGTTTGGAGACCTCTGCTTTAGATTATGTAAGACGTTTTCTTACTATTACGCCAGATTTCCAAAAAAATATTTTTCTTATCGTCATTAAATTCGTAACCGTTTGAGTGGGAGATTATAACGCTCACGTTTAAATTGCATAAGAAGTTGCTGCTCCACCCGTAGATTTCTAAGAATTGTTTTTCATAGTCGTCACAATTTGAGTAGGAGTTACTACCCCTCGACTTTAAATGCGTAAAAGCTTTTATTTCTTTGAGTTAGTTTTCCAAGAATTGTTTTTCATTTATAAGAGAGGAGAAAACAACAACATAATTATATTTTCATGGAAAAATCAATATCTTTTAAATTATACATAACTAAATAACTACAAACAATTTTAGGGAAATGTATAAGTATAAAATATAGTCTGCCAATTAGTGTGGCACATAGCTTCCTCGCGTTCTATGTCGCATACTTAATGATTTTATGCATTTACAACAAATTATTGTCAAATGTACTTAATTCCCCCGTTTTTTAAATGTGTTAAAATTGTTTTGATTTTGTTTCCGAGCTTACCGAAGATAGCGGAAGCTATGCGATCGTTCTGAAGAACGATAAAATTTTAGGTCTCCAATATCAAAAATTTCAAAGACAAAAATCCGTTTCAGACATCAAAAAACATTTTTGATTCCGTGTCTATCTGTCGGTCTGCCTGTCGGTCTCTCACTCAAATTTTGCGAAACAAAATAATATCATAAAAACTACTCGTCCGATTTTATTGAAATTTGGACGGTAGGTATAATTTGCCCATTGTTGTTCCCATATAAGTTTCTACCTTAAGCGCCCACTTGTTTCACCTACATATGCCATGCGCACAAACATACATTTATTTACACCTATATCTTTAAAAGTACTAATCTGATTTTTATGAAATTTTGATGGTTTATCGAAAGTAGCCCTCAGATATCCCCAGATTAATTTCAACCGTCTGCCCTCCTTCAATTTTGCTAAATTTAGTCTTTAATTAATGTAAAAAATCAAAATAATTTTGTCAGTTTTAAAATAGGGGGAAAATTAAATGTGATAATAATATGTTTTAATAGTATAAAATCATTTAAGTATACAAAATAGGATGCGAGGAAGCTATGTGCTGCACTAATTGAGAGAGAGAGTATTTTTTCAGAGTTTTTTTTACGTGAATTTAGCAGAATATAAAGAGCTCAGACAGTTTAAATTAATCTGGGGTTATCTCTGGACTGCTTTCGACAAAGCATCCAAATTTCATAAAAATCAAATTAGAACTATTGAAGATATAGGTGTAAATAAATGTATGTTTGTGTGCATATGGAAGAAAAAACAAATAAGCCAAGAAGGTTGATACTTATATGGGACTAACAATGGGCTAATTATGACCTACCACCCAAATTTCATTAAAATTGGACGAGTAGTTTGTAAGTTGTGTTGGTTAACAAAAATTGAGCGACAGACTAAACATTATCCCTGATGTCTGAAATGGATTTCTGTCTTGGAATTTTTGAAATCGGATACATAAAAATTTTTCGGAAGCAATAAATATTTCGATACAGACAACAAAGTAAGGTTGATTACATTGGTTCAACTAAAAAACAACTATTATAATAAAGAATCAACATGAAAATAAGTACTTATTTTTCTTTTCCAATATTTCTTACCCCTTTATAAATAATCTGCTTATTGAAACCCTGAGGCTCTTAAATAAAAATATTATTTACTTTATATCTGAACCATACTTAGAATATTTCTTTCATATTACTTTTAGTTTATTCATTGCTTTTGTCTTTAATGTTATGAAATGAAAATTAAAATAACCCTTCTCTATTAATTTTTGTTCCGAGAGACCTTATTATTTTTGAATAATATTACTTTTTTTAATGAAAATTAAAGGAGAATTAGAAATGTAAAGTGGAAATAAATTAAATAAAAATGTAAAAAAATAGTCTCTGTATAATATTGTCTGTTTAAAACACTGTGGTTGATTGACTTTTTATTTTAATAAACATTTTTTATTTGAACTTTTATTTTCTATTTCCTTAAGTGATTTTTCTTCCCCCATTTTTAAGGATTCACTCTTGATTGTTGTAACATTTATTTTACTTTATTTTTATTTTTATTTTACATTTTCTCCGGAGCCTACGGAAGACGATGGTAATACGATATTAATCATTCTAAAGAACGAATTGTTTTCGTCTCCAAATTCCAAAATTTCTAAGACAGAAATGAGTTATCAGACGTCAGAGAACATTTTTGGACTTGTTCAATTACATTTTTGCCAACTACCGTACTTTATCTACGATTGTTGGATTTTAATAATAAATACAAAAAATCATTAAATATACCCTAAAACTTGATAAAAACAGTTACTTTAATCAAACCAACAGAAAATTAGTTTTGTTAAATGTTCGTTAGTTTTGTTAAATGTTAGTTTTGTTAAAAATAGTTTTGTTAAAGAATTCTTCACCTTATCGCACGATATCCGTGTTTGTTTACATTTAACAAAACTATTTTCCTAACTGCTTTTATCAAGTTTTTAGTGATAAACAATGTATATTTAATGATTTTTTTCCCCCGCTTCGACTGCACGTGGGTCATTAGCGGTACATGTGTATTTATTATTAAAATCCAACTATCGTAGATAAAGAACGGTACGCAACTCGTGCGAAAACTGCATTTTGTTTTGCTCGTGTGGTTTTACCACCCTCGATGTCGCTCGGGTACAAACTCCACACTCGCATGCAAAATGTTACTTTCCGCACTAGACGCGTAATGTACTATTTCAGAAGTTTTGAGAATATCAGACCTATAGGATAGTTTAAAGTAGGCTTTCTAGCACTTTAAAAAGCACCATCAATACTACATACTACAATACTGTGTTGCCAACGGACCCTCGCTGTGTGCTGACTAGCACAAACTTGAACTGAATATATTAATATTGACCTTCTTTCTGCATACATTTAATATTGACTAAAAATAAATGTTTCCTCTGGAAATCAAAGCAGATCCAATAGACTATACTTTAAATTCCTAGTGACTTCACATTATTTTTATGAAAAATTTTACTATGCTCACATCCTCAATTTTTTATTAACATTTATATTTTGAAATTTATCTCAACATGTTTAATTTATTTTGTATTCATGTGATTATTAGTCCAAGTGAAGACGCGGCGAAGTTGCAATAACTCAATGCTTGTGTCGATCAGGATCTTCAAGAACTTATTCTTAAAACCTTATAAAAATTAAATTATTCATAAGGTCTGAAGTATGTGGAGGCATTGAATCAATTAAAGTTAGGTTTTTACGAATCTTCCATGGCCTTCTAAGTTTTGTGTTTCATTTATTCAATGCTTAATTTATTTGTATTATCCCAGTTGCAGCCTTCCAACATTGTTCAAGGCCAATTCTTGGCCTTCCAATTTAATATTAATAACCTGATCAATGTAGTTAAAATTAAGTTAGAAACAATCACTTAGAGTATCACAAATCATATAAATATCGCCTGCCAATTATACGTTGCACATAATTGCCTTGCTTCCAAATATATTAGACCAATAGTTCCATGAATATAAAATAATTTATAATGAGATATATTTCAAAATATAGATGTTACTAAAAACTTAGGATGTCAGCATTAAACAAATTCATAATAATGTGACTCCACATAAAATTTAAAGTGTGGTTTTGGTTTTTCCATTTATTGCTTCCAAGCCTACCGAAGGTAACGCAAACATTGTGATTATTCTGGAAAATAAAATTTTTTTATGTCTCCAAATTTAAAAATCCCTAGACAAAAATCAGTTTCAAACATCAGAGAGTATTTTTAGCCACGTGTCTGTCTCTCGGTTTTGTCCAAATACTCTCTAGATATAAGTATGTGAAATTTGGATGGTAGGTCCTATTATAATTTTAATCTACTGTGCTGATTTCTTCCTCGTCCACATTTACAAAAACCTTTTGTATTGATACCTTAGAAAGTGCTTAGACGATTTTTAATATTAAAGTCAGACAAGTATTATTATTATGAAATTAATATTTAGGCCGACAACAGAAATGTTCCTTGATTCCTTAATCATATTTGGACGTAAAAAAAAATGATTTTCAGATGAGCTCCCCGCTCCCCCCCCCCCCCCCTGATAATAAGGAAAACCCGTAAAAAATGAGAAACAAAAATCCGTAAATATACTTCTTTGTGGGCCAATGATATTTCCGGGAGTTAATGTAAAAAAGTCAAATATTATAATAAATTTTAGATGGCCGTAACTATGATGACCCAAAAATTTTATTTCTTGTATGTTTTGAGTGGGGTTTGGAAAAAAAATTGTAGAAAATCTTAATTTTTATGACTGCACAAACCCTTTTTAGTAGCTTGTTCGCAAGTGATTGACGGGATTTTCCACTTTCATATAGAAGATGGTGAAATAATATGGTGATATAATGTTATTTCAGAGTATAATAACGAGTATGTTTAACAACCAACGAAACCCTAAAAAGTGCTTGGATGCAAGTACCTACTTCCCAATAATTTTTTTTTAGGTGTTAATTGAAGCGAGCGTAGCGAGCTTCCTACATTCAACGAAATTTGCTCCGTGTCTATCTGTCTGTCTGTCTGTCTGTCTGCCTGTCAGTAACGTTCACGCGTGTGACGATAACTTGAGTAAAAGTTGACCGATTTAGTTGAAATTTGGTATACATGATCCTCTTACTAATACTCAGGCTAAGTTCGTTGGACAGCGTGATTCGTCCAAGAGTTCGCGCGCAACGCTCGCGTAAACGAGAGGTACAAAAATTAAATTGGAATTTCAGGACGGGAAAAGATTCTATCATCATCTATTCGATGAGACGAACATTTTGTTCAAATAACATTTTTTACTAAAACCAACAGCGACACCGCTATGACTTAATAAAGATCGCTAAAACTATTAAAGCGGACCTAAACGTTTAAAATAGAGAAAACAACCTTTTTACCGATATCTTACGTTCTAACGTAACGATTTTAATAAAACTTCATAGACACCATCTAATGCTCAATTGAAACAGGCATGCAAAATTTCAATTTGATACATGCGGTAGTTTGTTTGTAGCAAAGAGATACATTTTATAATAATTAATAAGGAGATTGTGTGGTTAGGGGAATAGTAAGAATGCGGGGTGGTTCCCTCACTACTAGCCGCTGCACTACTACCAGACCCATTATCTATCAACTCATCATGATTCACGATAACCTATTTTTTCAATATTCAATACATATTTATTACTATACGCTCGCTTCAATGATAGAGCCACGCGATGCCTAGTTACCATTTACTTCAACTTTTGTAATTCTTTTGTACTTTCGGGTAGAATGGAGAGGATCAGTTTGATTCCGTTGGAAAAAAAGCAAACCACTTTATAATACAGATCAAAACCCAATTATAAGTAAATCTTGGTTTTATGGTTGTATTTTTTTTCCCCTGGGATTTGCACGATGCCTTTTTTGGTTGAAGTCTTTCAAGGAGTAAAGCCTCCAAAACTTTTCAATACCCCTTTATTTTTTGGCTTTCATGAAGTTTTTCTGCGAAAAGTTTATCATCCAACCAAAAAAAAACTTAGTTTGAAACTTAGTAGAATTTCACACCCTGTTCAATACTCTATCCCAACTTGGATTACATTAAACGAGGATAGAAGAGAAATAAGATACACCTTTACAAAGGTCAGAATATGAAAAACACAAACAACAAAGTCTCTACAAGAAACAAGTAAAGAAAGAACATAAAAAACATATCAACTTCTTATATATTATATATATATACTAGGCATCGCGTGGCTCTATCATTGAAGCGAGCGTATAGTAATAAATATGTATTGAATATTGAAAAAATAGATTATCGTGAATCATGATAAGTTGATAGATACTGGGTCTGGTAGTAGTACAGCGGCTAGTAGTAAGGGAACCGCCCCGCATTCTTACTATTCCTCTAACCACACATCTCCATTTCAATATTTATAATTTGTATCTCTTTACTACAAACAAACTACTGCATGTATCAAATTGAAATTTTGCATGCCTGTTTCAATTGTGCATCAAATGGTGTCTATGAAGTTTTATTACAATCGTTACGTTAGAACGTAAGATATCGGTAAAAAGGTTGTTTTCTCTATTTTAAACGTTTAGGTCCGCTTTAATGGTTTTAGCGATCTTTATTAATTCATAGCGGTGTCGCTGTTGGTTTTACTAAAAAATGTTATTTGAAAAAAATGTTCGTCTCATCGAATAGATGATGATAGAATCTTTTCCCGTCCTGAAATTCCAATTTAATTTTTGTACCTCTCGTTTACGCGAGCGTTGCGCGCGAACTCTTGGACGGATCACGCTGTCCAACGAACTTAGCCTGAGTATTAGTAAGAGGAACATGTATACCAAATTTCAACTAAATCGGTCAACTTTTACTCAAGTTATCGTCACACGCGTGAACGTTACTGACAGACAGACAGACAGACAGACAGACAGACAGACAGACAGACAGACAGACAGACAGACACGGAACATATTTCGTTGAATGTAGGAAGCTCGCTACGCTCGCTTCAATTATTTTTTCTACATTATATTTATAGAGTAAGGTGTAGGAAAAGTTTAGTTTTAAATTTCGACTTGATTTTATTCATTTTTTTGTGAAACTTTGTAATATTAATAACCATAATATAAAAGACTATAATTCAGAATAACCGCTCTGCATCGTGCCTCAAAACGACTATCGATATTCTATTAAATAAGAAGAGCACTGCCTACACCGACGTACGAAGCGACTTCAGCTGATCAATAGTTAGTCAAATAAATAACAGTACCTAAACGCAAAATCGAACCCTTGACCTCGACCTTGATTCGAAGATGACTGAGCAGAAGAAACCATGATAACGATCATCCCTTAGTACCAAGTAATTGAGGTGATGATAAGATAAGTCAAGTCTATGGAAGTAAATTTGTGACTGTGAATTTAAAATTAAATAGTCTAAACACAGGGATAAATATATAGTGTATTAAATCTAGGATCATCTGGAAAAATTGGTTTAAGATATTTTTGAGAGATCTTGTTGCTAGAGGTGTTTAGAGATTTGTAAATATCGAAGTTTCGAACACATTGCAGGGATCATTCTCAATGGAGAAGCTTCAAAGGTGGTTATAGTTATACAAAAGTATGTTATAGGCCACTTAAGGTGGATATAGGTTTCTAGAAGTGACTAGTGAGATGGTTTCTGATGGTTAGACTTTTTTTTAATTATCGAAAAGTTTGTTATTGGTGGATTAAGGTGGATATAGATTTCTAGAGGTGATTAGTGATGGTTAGAGTTTTTTTTTATTATTTATGAGTTTGTTATAGGTGACTTAAGGTGGGTATAGGTTTCTAGAGGTGATTAGTGATGGTTAGGGTTTTTTTTTTTTATTATTTATGAGTTTGTTATAGGTGACTTCAGGTGGGTGTAGGTTTCTAGAGGTGATTAGTGATGGTTAGAGGTTTTTTTATTATCGAAGAGTTTGTTATAAGTGACTTAAGATGGATATAAGTTTCTAGTGGTGATTAGTGATGGTTAGAGTTTTTTTACTATCGAAGTTTGTTATAGGTGACTTAAGGTGGACATAGGTTTCTAGAGGTGATTAGTGATGGTTAGAGTTTTTTTTTTTATTATTTATGAGTTTGTTATAGGTGACTTAAGGTGGGTATAGGTTTCTAGAGGTGATTAGTGATGGTTAGAGGTTTTTTTTTATTATCGAAGAGTTTGTTATAAGTGACTTAAGGTGGATATAAGTTTCTAGTGGTGATTAGTGAGATAGTTTTTTATTGTCGAAGTTTCGAAACCTATTGCAGGAATTATTCTTAAGGGTTTAATTTATGATGAGTGTCATTTGCATCTGAGTCATCTGAACTCAGTTGCAAATTACCATCATAGTAATCAACCTACACACTGGGCTTCCAGCCAGATCAAGCAGGTGTAAACATTAATTTAATTCTGTCTCCTAATAGATTATTACAATTGATTATATAAGTATTGTTTACTTTGATAAATGATATATTTTAATCCTTATGACTATCTCCACTATTAAATATTTTTATCTCCTCAGTTATGTAAAGGAGTGTTATATAATTATTATTTTTTATGATATAGATTATTTACATTAATGATTTTAAATTTTAAAGATTTAATATCTATTATTAAATTATCTTTTAAATGTGATGCTTTTATAAAGTTAAAAACTAATATTCCACAAGAAAAGGAAGGATTTTTTTTCTTGATTTTTTTTAATCTTGTATATACTTGAACATTTATGTACATTAAAGTGAGTTAGTAGAAGCTGCTCTTATACTATAACTAATGCTGGAGTCACGATTATGTACGATTATAATTGATGAAAGCCGAACAAATCAGTACTTGAAACTCATCTCTGGACACGATTTACTATAGAAGTCATTCTTAGAAAAAAAGCAAAAAAATAATATTTTACAATTTTTTTATATTGTACATAATAGTAGAAACTAATGATATTACTTAATGAATTCTAAATTCTCGTTTGAACGCTTTAAATTATAGATTATAATATTTTTGAAAATAATAATAAAATAAATCGTTTACCTTTTTAATGTTAAAGTTGTGAACTTAAATATACTTATAAATAACAAGTCGTTCCAGGAATAATATTACCTAACAATATGACTAATAGTGAACATTTTTGTTAGACGGCTTGAAAACGTAAAAAAATAAAGAGCTATGGGGCAGTGTTTGAAACTAACACTAAAATAGACTGCCAATTAGTGTCGCACATAGCTTCCTCGCATCCTATCACGTACTTAAATGATTTTATGCTTGTAAAAGCCATTATTGTCTAATTTGTTTAATTATTTCCCCCGTTTTTTAATCTGTCAAAATTGTTTTTACTTATTGCTTCCGAGCTTACCGAAGGTAACGGAAGCATTGTGTTCACTTTTGAGAACAAAAAAGTTTTATGCCTCCGATTTTAAAAATTCCAAGACAGAAATCCGTTTCAGACATCAGGGAGCATTTTTGGTTCCGTGTCTGTCTGTCTGTCGGTCTGTGTGTCCGCGAATTGTGAAACGTGCGACGATAACTTGAGTAAATGTTGCCCGATTTTGATGAAATTTGGTAGACATGATTATTTCACCAATGCTCAGGTCGAGTTCGTTGGACAACGTTATCCGTTCAAGCGTTCACGCGCAACGCTCGCGTAAACGTGAACTTCAAATTTAAAATTGGAATTTTCGGTCGGGAAAAAAATCAAACCTTATCTATTCAATGAGACGAACATTTTTTTCAAATACATTTTGTTTAGTAAAACCTACAGCGACACCCCTATAAAGGGTTTAAGATCGCTAAAAAATGTTAATTGTTCTAACAATAAAGTAATAATACTTTAATGTTAATATAACAATAAAGTATATGATAGGATGCGAGGAAGCTATGTGCCACACTAATTGGCAGTGTATTTTTTTTTTTTTTTTTTTTTTTTTTTTTTTTTTTTACTTAAATTAATTAAATTTTATTTAAACAATTCTTTGCATAAATTAAAGTATCAATTTAGCAAAAGTTAAAGATTGCAGACCGTTCAAATTAATCTGGGGCTATCTGTGGGCTACTTTTGATAAACTATAAATGTTTCATACAAATCAGATGAGTACGTTTGAAGCTATAGGTGTAAATAAATGTATGTTTGTGCGCATGTGGAAGAGAAACAAATGAGTGCAGAAGGTTGAAACTTATATGGAACCAACAATGAGCCAATTATGACCTACCGTCCAAATTTCATTAAAATTAAACGAGTAGGTTGTGGTTCGCAAAAATCAACAGATCAGCAAAAATCAACAACGACAGACCAACAGACCGACTGACAGACACAGAACCAAAAATGTTCCCTGATGTCTTAAAAGGATTTCTGTCTTGGAATTTTTGAAATCAGAGACCTAAAAATTGTTTGTTCTTCAGAACGATCACATAGCTTCCGTTACTTTCGGAAAGCCAGGAAGCAAAGTTTTCAGATAGACTGTAATTCTTTCTTTTTCTTTATTCTCCAGCACTCATAGTAAAAAATGTTCTTTGAAAATATTGACGAATTAAGAGTTAAAGCAGTGTTTGAAGCTACCTTCAAGTTCAAGATAAGATAAACTGCCATTTTCTCCTCAGCACTGATGGTGAACGATTTTAAGAAGTGAGCTTTTAAAGGGTTGACAAGTTAAGAGTGATTAAAACTATCATCAAAATTTATTCAGATTAAATGTAATTCTTCCTCAGTCTTCTTTCTCTAACAGTGATAGTAAAAGTTTTTGTTTGATAAAGTTGAAGCAGTGTATGAAACTAATTTTTCCTCCAGCACTGATCATCGATTTTGTTTAAAAGTTTTTAATATAGAAAGATTTGAAACAATGTTTCAAACTATAGCATTCGAATCCTTTATCTATCTTCTTTCTGAGCCAATAATACTTCATCAGTCCAGAATTGATGATGAACTATTATTTATAAGTAGTTTCTGTGAATCACAGAACTGTCCATCTTTTAGTTCAGTGGCGTTGTTCTATATCTAGTATGGTTCATTCCACAACTTTATTATTTAAACAGTTAATTTATATGAAGATATATACATATTTTATCAGTCACGTATCACGTTCTTCTTCCTTAGGAGTTTATGAAAATATATATGATAGATTTGTAAAATCACATAGACATTAACAAAGTCAAACTTTGTTTTCTCACGATTACGAAAAAAATTGAAGGTAAAGAAAAAAAAAAAATGTTGTCATCTATATGTTAAATATTATTTCTTCTGCATCTTAAGAGGACAAATAATGGTTGTTGACAAAAGTAGATGGTTGTTTTTGAAGAGAAGTTTGAAGTAACAAAGAACTCTTTTAGTTTTTAACTATACATTGCATACAAATACCCACCTCATCAACACCCACCCAGGTGGTCATACGGAGAAATGATTTTAACATTGTATAAGTACCCGACTTTCACGGGGCCTCCTTCACCGGAGTCATATGTCCTACGCAGAGTCGCTATTAACTCCCCGGAAGAAACTCTAAACTATACTCAACACACTCGAGCTTTCACCTCTCGCTCAATATGAAACGAGAAAGCAAATTGAACTTCCAATCATAAAACTTTTGATGCTTCCATAATCCTTATCGACACTTCGTGAACTGAATCGAATTTTAGATAATGGAGTAATCAATCTGTTACCTCCATAGTTCATCATTCCATGACATCTAGAGCTAAATCGATATTACTATTGTACAGTGTAAACTGTTTAGTACATTTTATTTATAAAATGAAACTTTCGGTTAGATATCTGTGTGACATAGACTAATTTATTAATGGTACATTTATTGCATCAAACCTTTTCCAGAGGAATTTGGGACATCATCTGATCTTAAAACAACCCATATAGAATTTATAAATTTGTACAACGAAATTTTATACTTAATTTAGAAGACTTTTCTACAATACATAATGATGTTCAATGTATAAATATGCATCTTAAATAATGTACCGGTCCTATAATATGTTTACGGATAAAGAGAGCACCAAAGTTGTTTTTTTCTTCTTTAAGAACAATTTACAAATAGTGAGCATCGGCTTCATATCCTGGTTATGATATCTTAGTATTATGGTGTAACTTCTGATGATTGCTCTAATGGTGTAAATTTCGATTTTTCTAGTTTAAGATATCCTTGAATGATGTAAATACTGATAATTGCTCTAGGAACATGATGAAGAATGAGGTGTTTCTAGCATTAGATATATTGAAGGATGTAAATAGTGATAATTGCTCTAGCATCATGATAAAGAATGTGATGCTTCTAGCATAAGATATATTGAAGGATGTAAATACTGATAATTGCTCTAGGAACTTGATATAGAATGAGATGTTTCTACCATTAGATATCCTTGAAGGATGTAAATACTGATAATTGCTCTAGAAACACGATAAAGAATGAGATGTTTCTACCATTAGATATCCTTGAAGGATGCAAATACTGATAATTGCTCTAGAAACACGATAAAGAATGAGATGTTTCTACTATTAGATATCCTTGAAGGATGTAAATACTGATAATTGCTCTAGAAACACGATAAAGAATGAGATGTTTCAACCATTAGATATCCTTGAAGGATGTAAATACTGATAATTGCTCTAGGAACTTGATATAGAATGAGATGTTTCTACCATTAGATATCCTTGAAGGATGTAAATACTGATAATTGCTCTAGAAACACGATAAAGAATGTGATGTTTCTAGCATTAGATATATTGAAGGATGTAAATACTGATAATTGCTCTAGCATCATGATAAAGAATGTGATGTTTCTAGCATTAGATATATTGAAGGATGTAAATACTGATAATTGCTCTAGGAACATGATAAAGAATGTGATGTTTCTAGCATTAGATATATTGAAGGATGTAAATACTGATAATTGCTCTAGGAACATGATAAAGAATGTGATGTTTCTAGCATTAGATATATTGAAGGATGTAAATACTGATAATTGCTCTAGGAACATGATAAAGAATGTGATGTTTCTAGCATTAGATATATTGAAGGATGTAAATACTGATAATTGCTCTAGGAACATGATAAAGAATGTGATGTTTCTAGCATTAGATATATTGAATGATGTAAATACTGATAATTGCTCTAGGAACATGATGAAGAATGAGGTGTTTCTAGCATTAGATATATTGAAGGATGTAAATAGTGATAATTGCTCTAGCATCATGATAAAGAATGTGATGCTTCTAGCATAAGATATATTGAAGGATGTAAATACTGATAATTGCTCTAGGAACTTGATATAGAATGAGATGTTTCTACCATTAGATATCCTTGAAGGATGTAAATACTGATAATTGCTCTAGAAACACGATAAAGAATGAGATGTTTCTACCATTAGATATCCTTGAAGGATGCAAATACTGATAATTGCTCTAGAAACACGATAAAGAATGAGATGTTTCTACTATTAGATATCCTTGAAGGATGTAAATACTGATAATTGCTCTAGAAACACGATAAAGAATGAGATGTTTCAACCATTAGATATCCTTGAAGGATGTAAATACTGATAATTGCTCTAGGAACTTGATATAGAATGAGATGTTTCTACCATTAGATATCCTTGAAGGATGTAAATACTGATAATTGCTCTAGAAACACGATAAAGAATGTGATGTTTCTAGCATTAGATATATTGAAGGATGTAAATACTGATAATTGCTCTAGCATCATGATAAAGAATGTGATGTTTCTAGCATTAGATATATTGAAGGATGTAAATACTGATAATTGCTCTAGGAACATGATAAAGAATGTGATGTTTCTAGCATTAGATATATTGAAGGATGTAAATACTGATAATTGCTCTAGGAACATGATAAAGAATGTGATGTTTCTAGCATTAGATATATTGAAGGATGTAAATACTGATAATTGCTCTAGGAACATGATAAAGAATGTGATGTTTCTAGCATTAGATATATTGAAGGATGTAAATACTGATAATTGCTCTAGGAACATGATAAAGAATGTGATGTTTTTTAGCATTAGATATATTGAAGGATGTAAATACTGATTATAGCTCTAGATTCTAGATACATTATAAAGATATCTTGAAGGAAGTGAAGTTACATGATTTCTCTAGTGACATCTATAATTTGCTACTAGAAGCATAGATAACTTAAAGCTTATTATTATTACTTCCAGCCAATATCTCAATGTTTCTTACATTTGAAAAAGCATACAGAGATACTAACTGTATCTCAATGTCGAATATATCAAAATGTCGGTCTTTTTTAGGCGATATGTATACGAAGGAAAACCTAAACTATTATAATTACTTTATTTTATAAAGAAGTTTCAGTGTAAGATGTTCATATATATCATACGTAGTATCATTATACATACAAAATTTCATAATATGACGAAGTATACTTATCAAGCAGATGACGTCTTCCATTACTAAACATAATTGACAAATTGGTCCATATAAAGTAAGTAAAAAAATGAGATAAAGAAAAGAACATTTTGCTCCTCTTAAGTTTAAGTTAAGCATGGAAAGGAAAGAATAACTCACTTGAATGAATTCATAAATCATCTGACTCCTAGTCACAAGAAAAAACTTCGGAGTAAGTTCCAACTAACAATTTAGCTTTAGCAAGTTGAGATCCTCAGGCATAATAGAGGGACTGAAGGCAAGGAGTCTTAATAGAGGCAGCTCAAAGGCACTTGGGCTATAAAACTACACCCGCTGCCTTTACTCACAGAAGAAAAAACCTTCTACAGAATCATCTTCCTAAATTATAGTCATCAAAGAGTGGTTTCATTTTGGGATCTTTAGTCTACGAGAGGTTCCTTCTTTATAAGGCCCTCTATCAGAAAACTTTTAACAGCGTTTCCTACTTCCATCATGACGCATTCAATTTTATGAAGGTCTTTAGCCCATCCTTCTACTCAAACTATCAACGTAAAATTAGCCACACACAATTACAAAGTATAATGAATAGTAAAAAGATGAGAAGAGATTAAAAAAACTGAATAAATAATAGTTGATAGATTCTGTGATCATCAAAGGTCTTAAGAATTTTTTTTAAAAAGGTGGCTTCTTATAATCTTTATAAGTACTTTCCATCTCAAGGTCTTCAAGAAACAAAATACTATGTATTTCCATTAAATATAGATATTTTTAGTTCCGTAATAGATTACTGTAGCCCAACAAAAACACTAGTATAAAAAAAGAAGCCAAGTCTCGCGTAAAAAGTTGTGAAATCATAGGTTTAGTCTCCAAGTTGCCCACTGTCCGGGTAAGTTCTACTAGGTCTAATTTATCCAGAGCAAGTATATGATGTTAGTCTGTCCCTCTCTCTATTCTCTTTCCCAAATTACTCTATACGTTTAAATTTAAAAACATTTTCTGACTTGGCAAATACACACCACAAACTTAAATCAAATAATAAATATTATTTTTTTCATTTGAGCGTCGCAGCACAGTGATACGAATTTGTATACAACACTGCATTTAATTCTAGCCTCTTTGAGGTGTTTATTCAATTTTTCCTTTATTTATACGAGAAACTCTACCTATATACAAAATTTCAAGTTTCTAGGATTGTTAGAAGTGCCTTAGAATTATGATGAGTGAGTCAGTGAGTCAGTGAGTGACAAAATGATAAAACTTAGGCTCGTATATCTTATGAACTACATTGGCTAGAGGTGTGAAATATTTCTGGTTCAGTTTGTCATGAACTTTAAATTAAAATTAATTTTTTATATCTAAGTATCTTCAATAGTATAATAGAGGGGGTCCAAATTGTCGTGATTTGGTTCACGTAAAGGATGGTAAGGCTGTGCTCGACTTGGCGGGGGCACTGCCGTGCCCCCAGATTAGACTACTAATAAAATTTGAGATTTCCAAATGAATATTTCTTTGAAAAATTAAAGTTTTGTCCAGTTAATTATTTGACAGTTTAAAGGAATTAAAGAAATCTTTTTTAGTCCACTCTACGATGCAGATTTGAGCATATTGAGGAAGTAAATCGGAAAGTTTTTATAAGTGGAGTTGATAAGTTGTAAATTGATGATAGCAAAAAATACTCAACATAAATTTTGTATTGAAATAAGTTATAATTATTTGCAATTTTGTTGTTGAAGAAATTACTGACAAAACTACATAATCTGATAGGGTATATTTTCAGTTTTAATATAGGTCACATCATTTTTGTTGTTACTTGGATATACCAAAATTTAAAAAGATATATTATTAGACTACATCGGTCGGTATAGGTCCTTGGAAAAACTGCAATTTTAACTGGAAACCACTTGAAAACTTTTTGAGTGATGGTCTTTTTTGTAAGCAACATTATTTTGCTGCTTCTTTTACAGCAAATCCCGATCAACACATCATTGTATTATTGCAGGACGTGTTTTACCTTTCTGGGATTCCAACTTATCAGATATGTCGGTGTTTAGACCTACTTTTGAGAGAGCTGGGAGTTCGAATACCACTCAGCTTCGCCAGTACCTGAAAACAATATTATAAGCTTTAATATTTATAGAATTACTTTATTGGTGAACTGATTTTTTCCAAGATATTAGTAAATATCCGAAAAATGGGACCTATTTTCCAAGATAGCCTATAGCTTTCTTTAGAATTTTCAGGAACTTTTTATAGATATGATCATTATCAAGAAAAGAATATAAAAATCTCTAAAAAGTAATGACCATTTTGATTAAAACATTTTAAAATTTAGTCCATTTAAATACGAGTCTAACAGTATTTTACTACGTTTATATTAGCTTGCTTTCTTGTTTGTTTGTTTGTTTGTCCAGTACAAATCTTGCAATCGATTTTTAACTAACTTCCCGAGTACCTAAACATTTGAAACTTTTAGAATAGCTCAGAACACGATGACAATGCATTATTTTAATACTTTTAGCCATCTTTCAGCAGAATTTAATTAGTTTTTAGCAAATTTTGCTGTATGGAAAGTTAGTTCGGAAAAAATCCGCAAGTTATTTTATTTGTTTTGACATACCCCATAGTATTTACAATCTTCATTTTGACGATTTTCAAATTTGTGATTTTTTATTAAGAGGTAAACATTGAATGACAGCAAAAAGTAAACAAAGAAATAAATTAATTGACGTGTGACACCCAGGTTAGTTTACAAGTTTCTCCTATAGGTTTAATTTTTCTGCATCTGTACTTCTTTACCTGTACACATTTCTCTTCTCTTACTGTCCTTACACAGGTGCATATCAATGGCACGGTTTAGATTCGGTGTTGGTGAGATCAGTTGTACAAAGATTTGTCCTTTTATAGGTATATAGGTTTAACATCAGCTCTCTAGATGGTTGTCATTATTATGTAAATAAATTCGGAATTATGTATTTTTTTTTCACTAACATTATATATAACTAACAATAACAATTATATTATCATTACATATGATTCAACAGAAAATTTAAAAACGAAGTATATAAAAAGTTCTTTTTATGTTGTAATTATTTAAGTTTTAAGATGAGAATGTTGTTTTTGTTAGTTTTTTTAAAAAAAAAAAAATTCGAAATTTAAATATATTTGATATAAAGAAGATAGAAGGAAGATAGAAGTGCAATTCTATAGATAAATATAAGTACCGTAAAAAATACATTTATTCAGATAGACTGGTTTTTATAGAGATAAATGTTTGTAGATATAGTCTATTGAGGCAGAGCGGTAAAATTTTTAGTAGATTCCCTGTTACTCTTGTAGGATGTGGGCAGAAGATTAGGAAATCTCGTAGTTTATTGCAGCTTAGCTGAAATATATAGTGTTGTCTGTTGCAAACAGTTCCACAGTCTTGATAATGATAAAGAAACCAAACACCAACCTTTGCACCTTTATCTTGAGACAACACTCTCTCGAAGTCCCATCTAAAAGGTCAGGACACTTTCTAAATAAAAGAAGAAAAATCAACTTTTGTCAGCATTTTGCGTGTCCTATGTTAATTTTAGATTTTTTTAAAACCATTTAGATCTGAAATAGACAAATTGAATTTAAATTCTATTACATGTAATTTTGTTTATTTATTTATTATTTTATAAATAAAGGGATATCGGTATCTCGGATAGGAGAGCGTGGGCTGTCCTGTCGACAATGTTAAAAAGCATCGGGCGTGGTCATCATTTGGAAGGGTGACCAGAGATCTGAGTTCAATACCCTGACCGCCCCTTAACTCGATGTTCATCCAGCATCACCTTAAAAATGGATAGCTGCTTATGTGAAGTGGTGATTGTCAATGCCGATTGCAACGGTTAAGCCTTGTCCACACTAGTAGACATGTTGCGCGATTTTGGTCTCAGAGACATGTCTAGCGATTTGTCTATAGACATCGGCTTGACATCGGCTAGACAAACGGCGTCTACGGTCTCGTTGCTAGACCAAAAATCGCATGTCTATGGTTTTCCATTCTAAATGGTAGACATGGTGCAACGTTAGGCATGTTGCGCAACGTGTCTACAAGTGTGGACGCTAGACCTAAACCATAGACAGTCTCAACAGATGTCTATAGACACGTTGCGAGACATTTCTATAGACGGTCTATGAGACCGTCTATAGAAATGTCTCGCAACGTGTCTACTGGAGTGGACTAGGCTTTATACCGCTAATGGAACTATGGAACGACACGCTAACCTCGTGTCATCCATTACATATATATTTGTATAATCCCTTTGGCAGGCCAAAATCCTCCACGAATTGTTGTTTGTTTCACAAGTTTTTTAGAAATTGATTATTAAAAATATACTTTTAATAAGTTCAAAGGGCAATTGTTTGCATCTCGTTTTTGATTGTGGTGGAGGAAAATGTATTTGTATCTACTTTATTTATCTCAGATTTTTTTCCCCCGTGATATATATACATATATATTCGACCATTTAAAAGTTTGTTTTAGCTAAAACTTTTGAACAGTTTATTATCATGATGTGAAACAAAAACCATTAACTTTTTACTGTCTAAAACTGTTCCTAAGACATTTTTATTTTAAGATTTTGGGGGAACATTTGTTTAGTTATCCTATATTCATTAAAAAAAACTGTTTTAATTTTTGAACAAAGAATAACGCTTTTTTTTTAGATTTTATCGTTGATTTTGAAAAATAATTATATCAATATGACAACTTTGGTAAAAGAATAGAGGCGGGGACACGAAAAACTCAAATTTTAAGGAGACTTAGTGCAATGATAAATTGGTATAAAATATGAAACCAATATATTATATTTATCCTCAGGGCCTTCACTTTCATTTAAGACCCTACATGAGGCATTTCAGTTAAAAAAAGAACCTATTAAAATATAACTTTTAATAAAATTAATCGGGTGGGCATCGTCGGGCCCCTGATGAGTCGGACGCGACGAAACGATGCAGGACATAGCGTAATGCCGAGCCAACATTTAATGACGTAATGTATGATGTTGGAACAGTTCCTATGAGTCACGCTTGCGTGGCACATCCCTTGGTGTCTCTCGCAAATTGTGTAGCCTATTGCAGTGTGCAAACACGGTATTACATTGTTGTTGTGTTTTGCCAGCCAAGCAAGTATGGCGGTATGAGAGCACGCTCGTCTCTGATAAGTCCTATTATAGTCGATCTTCTTGATCTGGTATAGGTCCAGAGTTTTTTTAACTCCATTTCAGTTAAAAAAAAAAACCCTATTAAAATATAACTTTTAATAAAATTAATCAGATTCTTCAGATATTTTTTGCAATAATAAAATTACATACATAATATCATTCTATTTTTGTACTACAATCATGCCAATGTTTTTCTATTCGTTTAAGGGTATTCTCCCTTATCAGAATTCAAGATCAATCTCCGAGTTATCTAGAGATAAATCCTAGGCAGTATCAGTTTAAAGACACAATTACATCGAGCATACTCGTATGTGTAAAGTGATCAATTCACTGTCTTTTAATAACCTTTATTATAATATGTCGTGTTTAGCTAATTAACTAACACTGTGGGAGGCCTAAGGCCTGTCAAAGGGCTTATAGAACTATGTAAATGTAATGGTTTACACAAGGTTACTGTGTCGCGCCATCGGCTGTATAAACCTTACAATTACATACGGAAACTATTAGTCACCAATTCACATAAGCAGCATTTGTATGGTGATGCTAGGATGGTTGGGGAGGGGGGGGTACCCTGTCGAGGTATTGGAGCCATATCTGTGGTCACATCCCAAGTTGTGACCACGCCCGATGCTGTAGATAGTCAACTGCTCTCCGAGCTACCGAGGCTCCTCGGGTTTGATTGGTGGAATAATCACTTAAGTGGACTATTTCTTCGGCATTTCGACCACCTGGAAGTAGAAATAAACATAATACAGGGACAGTGAGAATTTATTTCGAAGTTCCCTCGGAACGAATTTTGAGAATTTAATTAAAGTTATGAGCCAAATAGTCAGAGTTAAAATTTTATTCATTAAAAGACCAAGAATTGTTTGGATGACACCATTAATGTTTAACTAACGAGGTCCCTTAACGTTAAAAGCAGAATCAGTATTCTAGTTTCAACTTGCGAATCCCGGAGTTTGGATCGGAATTCTAATTGTTATAGAGCTCGAGTTCTCATACAACTCGCTTTTATTTCCCTTGCCTTATCTCTTTTCATTTTAATCCCTCCAGTTTCACATTTTGTACAACTAAAGTTAAATACCTTGTTTCGACAGAGATTATCTTAAGCTGTGACAACGAGTCTTGGTTAAAAACTCTTACAAGAATGAAAGTAATTTTAAATAGAGACAAGATTTATTTTTCAATATAATCTAGAATATTACTTTTTTAATCCTTGTTGTTTTTTTTTCGAAGTTTAAATAAAAGTAATTAATTCATGGAATAATAAAACAATAAAAGTTAAAACTGTAACCAAAAGCGTAAATGAATATTTAATTTATAATTCTGCTGAAGCTTATATTGTCAAAATCATTTTATTGTTTTAGAAAGAAAATGTTAACTTTTACTTAAGGTGGGTAAAGTCGTTCATTTCATCGGCTCTTTTTACCGTTCACTGTTCATTTTTAGCAAACCCTGATAACTTTGATTGCTAACCCACCTACTTGTCACTTATTCCAATATCTCCGGACAATCCCAACTCCATAATAGGTAGTGATCCTTCCATTTGAGATCTAGTTCCCTAGGGACTATGTCAGGAAAGAACGAAGAACACCCGTTCAATAAAAAGGGAACTGGGTTACCGGATCATTTAGCTTAATCGCTCCTTTGGACCCTTTATTAAAGAACGGCCTATCTCTAGCTTTTACAATACACAATATCAGGGAAAAAGGGGGGGGGGTTCTTTTAAAGATAAAATGTAAAACTCAAAGAATTTCATCGACATGTTTATTTTGTCATTTCCTATGTATATTTCCACTATTAGATATCTGTTAAGAATACGTTATAAATTTTAATGAAATATTTATGTCACCCTATAAAATAAAAATGAAAAATTATTGCAGGAAATGTTATTAAAATAAAAAAAATGTATTTCCATAATTTGAGGCCATTTTGCCTCAAATTATGCTTTTTTTTAATGGGTAAAAATTGATGTTTTAATTTCGCCTCAAGGTGTGACTCTAATTAATAGAATAGAGACAAATAAAAATATGTCATAGATTAGGTAGGCCCACACTTAAGGAATTTTCAAGCGATCTATCCCGCCTTCCGAATAACTTTCTGATATGTTATTCCTCTCCAAGCAATCTAGCCTGCCCCAGACCCCAGACCTTCTAATACCCACAAACGTAAACATTTCATCTGAATCTGACGCTTTTATAACATGTCTGATGGTCAGGGGCAGTTCACTTTGTTAATGACAAAATATTTCACATTTTAAGGTGACTGATATGCGGGTGAGATATTACAGGACAATAAAATCTTGATGAGAGTTCATTTGTAAAAAGATGTCTGGAGAAAATAAAAGTAAAAAAAAATAAAAAAGAAAGTGGCATGTTTGGATTTATGTTTGCTGGGGATGGTGAAAAAGAAAAAAATTGTAAAATATATCAAAATGGATTAAAAATTTAGTTCAAGAGAGAACAAAATTTGGGCATATGCCATTTATTCAAGAACTACGTCAAAACGAAATAGGTTATTTTACAAATTCAGAGCTGTACGACTCTACTGCCCTCTCGAGCAGTCTAGCCGGAACAGTCGTTGTGACCGGAAGTTATTGTCTTTCCACTGATAGAAAATGGATAATGCAAAATTAATCAAGTTAGTGCGAGAGCACCCAAGTCAACAAGATATCTATTCTATTTCGTTCCATTTCGTTTCGAAAAAATAGGCTTTGTATTAATTTGGAAAGTAGGTTTAGTAATTATTATTAAATTGCTTATTTGAGTTTTAGCCTCAGTTTTTCAGCACAGGGCTGATAGGCTGCTTCAATTAACCACAAGACTGTCTTATTAGTTCAGTTTCAATAAGTGACAAAACTTAATTTAATTTATTAATATTTAAACGGAAAAATTTTCTAAGCACAGAATCATTCTTCAATAAATTTTTCTGTATAAGGATGTTTTGAAATCCCACCATGTCCCTCGACGAATACATCGGATTAGGTTTACTTCTTTTTAACTGCTGTAACAGTACAATTAGTAGCTCTTTTTCTTCCTCTTCTTCAAGAAGAGCCAATAATAACTTCGATGTTTCCTTCATGACGTCACCGAAGCTATTGGAAATCAGATTTAAAGTTATACAAGCGGCCGAAGTCGAAGTAATACAAGTCGCAGGATTGAAAGTTCAAGAAGCGACTCTAGCCGGAAGGCTAGATCCGCATTAACACTCCACCTTTAGTAATTTCTAAAGGTATTTTTAAAATTTTGAATTTCTCCTTTAATTGTAATATGGGAGCGTCTATGGAGGTCATCGTTGTGAATAATATAAATTGCCTCACCACGTAAACTGGCTAATTTATTTATTTTAAATCACAAAGCAGCTTTCAGCCTTCAATGGCCATCATCATTGCCGGAATGTGGAGTTACATTATATAAATGAAAACTTTAATGATTGACTCCAGTCTACTATATGTCGAAGATCAAGGAAATCTCAAGTCAAAGACTCAGGTCTCTCTTGTCTTACCTTTAACATTAATAACATAATAACATAACTAACTTCAATAACTTAAATAACTTTGCCTTCAGAGAAACAAACTGTCAAGAAGTATGATGTTTCACAGATCCAGCACAACCAGCACTAACGTAACGATAAGGAGTAAGGGATTTGATCGGTTCATGTCAAATCTTTTAAGAATCCCCTTTGTGTGTACCTGCCTATCAAAGATTGTTGAATGGGTTATATCGGTATGAAAATATGTCATTAGGTTAGAAAACTAAAGAATGGGGGCTACAAGTTAAATTAAGTCGTACGGATAAAAGAATAGTAATAGTAGAATGACAGAATATCACAATAAACATTTTGTGTTACATGGTTAGGACTTAAGGATATTATAGAATGGGAGACTATCACAATAAAAGTATGTCATATAGAGTGAGACTGTAGAATGGGGGATTACCACAAAAAGATATGTCATAACGTAGAATAAATGGTTAGAACTTTAGGATACTAAAGAATGGGTGATTATGACAATAAAAATATGTCATAGTCATATAGGGTAAACTGTAGAATAGATGAAAAATATATTCCAATACTTATATATAAAACTAGCTGAATACCCGTGCTTCGCTACGGGGTGTTTTATTTTCAATTTAATGGATTTATAAACTACCATCAAGAAACATTTAAATTATTTTACAATGCGAGAATATCTAGATTCTATCAATCCCCCTTATTTCTTTACCCCCTCCGTTTTGATAAGATAATTTGCTAGTATCCCAAATTAGTAATTGATTCCGACAATTGAAGAAAAATTCTAAAAAAAAATTAAAAAGGAAAAGCAGTGGTATTTTCCTTCTGTTTTATTAACTATTGTCTTAATATCTAAAATTAAATCTAAATATTTTTGACAGCGATTAAATAGTAATTTCTTTAACAGTTCTTCCTACAGAAATTTCCACAAAAGATAAAAAATGTTCAGTAGTTTCTTATGCAATTTTGGTTGAATACATTTTTTATAACAATGAAATTAGAATTTCGAAAACTATTTAGAAGCCCCGTTCTCTGCCCCATATAAAGCTACCAAAACGTCTTATAGCCTATATCACCCGCAGAATTGAGCTTTACATTGTACCCAAGAACCTCCAAAATCTATTCAGCCATTTGGACATGATTAAAGCACAGACAAACAGATATGATATTTTCTAATTTTAAATTCATTGTCAGGACTACTCATTCAGTGGAAATACAAAATTTGAGCCCAATCGGATAAATGTACAGTCACAACAATTATTAGTTTGTTATACATAGATATAGATATATTTTTCCATTGTACCCCCCTAAATGTACATAACAACAATTACTGTACTCTTAAAGAGCTTTTCAACTGTTTGCATCGTGAAGAGTTTTCATTACTTTGACATCTGCACCCTGTACCCCTGTGTACCAATCTTTAAATATCGAAAATTCATGTAGACAGTGACATTCCCCTTGCTTTAAAGGTCAAGTGCTCAAATTTTCATCAAAGCGGACTAAAACTGTAGATTTGAATAATGAACACACACACACAAACATCCGTTGACTTTTCTACTATACGTTGACATTTTCTTTTTTACCCCTCTCCTAAATGAAAATATGACAAAAACGTACATTACAACATTTATTTTTCTCTTAAAGACCCTTTCAACGGTATGCATCATAAAGGGTATTCATTACTTTGAAATTTGTACCCCGTACCCCTGTGTACCAAAATCAAAATTTCGCAAAATCCTTTCTTAGTGGGTGTCTATGATATGAATAGAGTATATTCTAAAAATTTCAATTCAAGTCTCTCGGTTAAGCAGATTTTGCTGTACGTTGATTCTGTCAGTCAATCAGGACTTTGTCAATCTTTAAGGTCGAAATAGCAATGACAAATGTGGTAGAGGAGGGGGTGAGCCAGGTGAGCGTTCAAGTTGAATCCCTAGCCCTTATCTTTCTCTTAATTGTCAGTCATACTACCTAGTATGACGTCACAAAGGCGCCCGTGAAACTTTGTCATTACATTTATTAAAAAAAGGTAACAATTAAAATCGATTTAAGGAAGCGAAAACCCTTACGTCACACATACCTAGGTTAACTTGCACCTTGTCATCTTAAGTTTACTTGTATAAACCTTCATTTCTAATGGGATCGTATGACATGCAACCAATGAATTTCTTATAACTTTGACATTTGTACCCCGTACCCCTGAGTTCCAACATTTTAACTTCATAATCTCATGTAGGCAGTGACCTTCCCCTTGTTTTGAAGGAAAGTTTGTAAATTCATCAAATTGGGATAAACTGTAGATTTGTATAAAAGACACTCATATGCACTCTTCATTTATATAAGATGTAGTTATACATATTTTGCCATTTTACCCCCTCCTAAATGAAAATATGACAAAACTGTACATAACAACAATTACTGTACTTTTAAAGAGCTTTTCAACGATATGCATCATGAAAAGTATTCATTACATTGACATTTGAACCCCGTACCCTTGGGTACAAAAATAAAAATTTCGCAAAATCCTTTCTTAGTGGATGCCTATGATATGAACCGAGTATATCCTCAAAATTTCAAGTATCTCGGTTAAGCAGATTTTGCTGTGCGTTGATTCTATGTCAGTCAGTCAATCAGGACATTGCCACTTATATTATAGATATATATATACTTATAAATAAATAAATATATACTTATAAAAATATATTCCAATACTTAATGAACACGCGGACATTTATCCTTTGTTATCTTAAACTTTATCGAAGGTTAATTATGTTACCTGGTTTAGCGTCGGGCTAATTTTGACGTTCAATTTAAATTTCACTAACATATGATAAGTACATAGTTTTTAAGATATGGTGTTTCACAAAAAAGGTTATCGGGCCGACATATTGGCAGACGGGAAATGCTCTCTGATGTCTGAAACCCATT
Organism: Gerris lacustris; assembly: GCA_951217055.1. Taxonomy (NCBI): domain Eukaryota; kingdom Metazoa; phylum Arthropoda; class Insecta; order Hemiptera; family Gerridae; genus Gerris; species Gerris lacustris. The sequence goes on from OX578276.1 coordinate 45,643,867, forward strand.
CCTGTCTTGGATATTGAATTTTGAGCCATAATAAAGTTTTGTTCTTCAAAATGACGAAAAATTTACCTCCAGAAAGCTTGGAAGCAAAAATTATTAAAATAAAAATTCTAGATATTATTTAAATAATAATAAATTATTGTCACGACTATATTTCAAAATATAAATTGCTTTAACAATCTTATTGTATCCGGTGATAAGTCTAGTAAATTACTCATTTCTTTACGGCTTAGGCCGATTTACCAGCAGGTAAATTAATGTGTATAGGTGTGTATGTATGTATGATTTAGTAATAAATGCATCTATCCAACTTCCATTAAGCACCTGTTCAATAAAAGTCAATAGCTTTACTTAAGCATAATACCGGATATTTAAATTACTCAAGTAATTCAAAATAATAAGTAAGCATTAGACTTGCATATAAATAGTATGTAATAACAGTAAATTGCTGAAATATCCTAAATTTTAACAGACAGTAAACAATTACCTGAACTTTTCTTAAGGAATATTTATATTCAATAATACTTAATAATTATTTTTTATTGACTATTAGTTTGATATTTATGACCAAAGTATTTTTATGTAATTTACAATTAGTTGAAACAAATTGTAAATTATACATTTTCTAGTAATGTTTCTTTCAAATACTTTCCTTTTCTTTGCATAGATTCTATACTTTCTCTAAATTTTCTATTAATATTAAAGTAAATCCAAATTAGGACTTAAATCTATTTCATAAAGGATTTATGTTATATTTTCCTAAAACGAAATAGAATTATTTAAATTAAAATATAATAAATTATGTTCTTAGATACTTTCTACTTCTGTATTAACTGATATCCTTTATTCCAGTATGGAAATAAATCATAATCTATTTGCGACTTGTCGCAAATTCTTAAAATCTCAATCATATAAATAAATTTAGAGACAAAAAAAATTGTTCTTTTGAATGATCACAATGCTTGTTACCTTAAGAGGTAAAACTCGGAAGAACTAATTGTGCTGAAGTGTTTATTCTAAATAGTATGCAAATTGTAGGAGAGGTTCCTATACCTTAGACACTTGCCTCCAGCACAATTTCAGGGAGAGAAAAAAAATTATTTCTGTGACACTACTTTTCACAGCATAGTCTGGTATCACTATTTAAGCAACCATTCCGCCTTCCCCAAGCTATCATTTTAGTGATATTAGCAATAGTTAATTTTCACTAAGTTTCCAAGGTAAGGGTAAGGGAACCTGCGCTTTAAATATGTAAGTATATGTACAATACGATAATAATATGTAAAATACATAATTTATTAATATACTAGGAAGCGAGTGCAATACATTAAATATTAAGGGAAATAGTTAATTATGTTGAGTTGATCGTTAAAGAGGATGATTGTAGTAAAGAGTGTATTGAGGGAACAGGACTATTCCTTAACCTTGGCGTGACCAGGCCATTTCCATTTAAAATATTATAATATGTATAATTTTACTACACAAAAACTTCTCTTGTATCTACTTGTATCAAGTTGAAATTCTACATGAATGATTCAATAGTGTATTAAATGATTTAAGTGAAGTTTTATTAAAATCGATATGTTAGAACGTTTGATTTTGGTGAATCTACATTATAAGTTTAGGTCCACTTCAATAGTTTAGGGATCATTTACAATTTATATCGGTGTCGCTGTTGGTTTTACTGAAAAAAAAAATACTGAAAAGAAATATTTGCCTCCTTGAATAGATGAAGTTAGAATTTTTTCCCGTCTTAAAATTCCAACCAAGAATATTCGCGTTTATTGTCTCTCGTTTTCGACACGGTAACACAGACTTGGTGCATTGGACAAACTGGTACGAAAAACTCCATAACAACAAACCGATAATGAAGTGTTTGTGGAGTGAAGTGATACTTTTTATATGGTTTAAATGGAGATGACCGGAGCGTGAGGGTTAAGGAATAGTTCTGTTCCCTCTCTACACTCGTTACTACAAGCATCCTCTTTAACGATCAATTTAACATTATAAAATATTTTCCTTAATATTTAATATACTTCGGTTTCCTTTAAACTCGCTTAAAGTCCGATATAGGTAAGTTATTATTGTTCTTAAAATCATAGTTTTATAAATATTCGGTTTTCATTGAGTGTTACCAGTATTTTGATAAACATGTTATGATTATACATAAGAAATTTTAATAGTTTACTAAAATATAAGTATTTAACACTGCATTGATAAAAATTAATATGTATAAAGGAAAAATGTAAGCAAAAATCCATAACTACAAACCAATAATAATTTTTTCTTAAAGTATGCAGGACTAGATATAAAAAAACTTCAGTCTATAATCTCACGTCACTTGTACTTTCATAAGAAAGACTGGCTGTTCTATTTTGATTGCTAAACACATGGCTAGTTTCTGAATGAGGTATAAAACAGACTTGACCGCAGTGCAGATATTACTTTTGAGTGGGTGGCTTTTTTGGGGAATGGTTTGGAACTCTTTTCTAATCCAGCACCAACTAAGGTACAACCGATGCAGGTACGAAAAAAAGTCATAGAATCAAACATGTAGATCTTTCAACATCAGTAAGTGTTGGTTAAACTGTTTTTCTATGCGACTTACCAATCATTCACAAAAAAAAAAACATTAACGTTGCGTCCGCCATTTAAATTTTGCCATTCTAAATTTTTGTTAAATTTATATTATCATTATTTATATCTTTAAGGTAATTAATTCTTAAGCGTTCACAGACGGGACACTGTAGTAGTGCATTTTCTAGAGCAGGGGTCTTTAAACGACCGCCCGTGAGACGGTTTTATTGGGCCCGCTGCGGCACAGAAGAAGTTACCAATTGAATCTAAACACTGCATAGTTATACGTTCTCCATAATCAAATGCGATTTTAAACATCAAAAAAGATCAGCACAATTCTTATTGAAGTTTTTAGACCGAAATGGGTAATGCATATCCAGATGACCAAATTGCCTACCATTGTGAAGTTCTAGGGCTGAGTGATGCTTACTTCGTCCGGCCCGCTTTAGACCATCCTATCCAGATCCGACCCTTCAACCGAACAGATTGGAGACCCCTGTTCTAGAGTTTCCAAGGATTCCGTGTAGCACCCAGTACACAGGTCCTCGCAGTTGATAATTTAGATCATTTCATGACCATTCAACTTAATTCATTTTTAACTTGTTGTTTTCATTTGAGCTAACAACCTGGTAACTTTATGTTTAAGTCAAGTTGAAGGTAGGGTTATTGAGAACCAAGGGTCAAAAGTGTCCTTGAGGGGCCCTGGGGGCTGAACAGGAGGTTACGTGAAAAATTCTGTTGCGCGAGTCTTGTGAGTTGTTTGCACTCTCAATCCGATATGACTTCTAAACTTTCTTATTTATATGTATATATGAGAATATCGAATCATATTGGTCCAATGTTTTCCATTCACAGTTTTCTTGTGTACATTTAATAATATTGAATATTTTATCAAAATTTACCATATAAAAAACTCCTCCCTAACAGATTATCGAACCTATGGTCTCACCCTTTGCGTTTACATCTATATTCTCAGAAAACTAAATTTGTTCCCTGGAAAACGACTTGTATAGTTAAATTTGTAATTAAATGGCTATACATTATAGTATGTATTTAGATAGACATTTAGAAACCTTTCTTTTGCACCTAAAAAGTATTAACCCATCGAATTTTCCACGTCATCACAATATTTTCTCTCTATAAAATTCTACGTATATGAGAAAGTAAAAAATCAAATCCCAATTAATTTTTATACGAATCACGGTAATTAGACAAAACGAAACACCATCATTAAACTAAAGGGGTTTAAAGTCTTTAACACGGCATAAGAAATATTAAAATAAAAATATCATATAGTGCACAGTATACGTATACTTGAGAACAAGCGTAATTTTTTATCCTTAATTATCGTAGCGTGTATAAAAGAATGTTGCGTGCGTACCTACCTTCATCCTAAAGTGGCTGGCTAAATAAAATGTATAACACGGTGTATATAAAAATAAAAATAAATACCCTAATAATTTTAATACCTTTATCCCAACATAAAATCTATTGTATAAATGATACATTAATAACTAACTGTTCCTTCAGAGTTGAATGAAGAAATGAAGTTATAACAACCCTTAATAACTGATATAATTAATAATATCTTTAAAACTCATTTCTATTAAATAGATTTTGATAAAATAAGTAATTAGTAAGTCGAGATTATAAGTGGATGTTAATAATGTAAGAGGATTTATAATAATTTTCTACCAAAAGTAGAAAAGGTATTGTAAATTATATTGTTTAATGTAAAATATATTCAGTATATGAGAGGTATTACTCTGGTTTAGTACCCAGAAAAATGCCAAAATTATATTAAAACGAACTTGAAATGAATTCTTCACTGAGCAACCAAATTAGAACAAGCAAGCTTTATAAAAGCAGGATTGAGTCCTAAAGAAATTTTTTTGCTAATTCTTTATTGGTTAGGCCAGTGGTTCAACCTGTGGTACGAGTAAATTTGTAAGGGGTACGCGGTAAACTAAAGAAAAATATTTTTTTATCATTTATTTACTTTTCCGTCTGATAAATAAAAACTTGTTCGCAAAAAGTCAATAAAAAAAAAGTTTGGAATTGAAATTACCTATTTATAGTTGTTACTATAATTTAGCAATATTACCAGTAGTTAAACAACACTTTATCTAATATAACATGTATTAATTGAAGTAAGGTGTCGTTGATAGGAGGTAGGCACAGTTAATCATACACAAAAAGGGGTACGCGGGTTGAAAAAGGTTGAGTACCGCTGGGTTACGCAATTGAGGGCAAATTCACATAATAGGCACAACCAATTTTGTCGTCAAGTTAACAGTTTCAACATTGTCAAGGAAGTAGTCAGAGCAATTCTGGCGGAAATTTTTCCGATATAAGTAGGTTAATTGGCCAGAGGATGTGGTAATTTTTGCTCATTGTTTTTTAGACATGGGCGGTTTTTCATTCGTAGAGGGCCTAGTTGACAGAACCAAAAAAAGACTCGTCGCTAGTTTGAGTGCAGCATTGGAATGCGTTCCTTGTTCTGAATCGAATGAAAATCCAGCCTAAGCATCAGCTAGTAAAAATTATTCTAGTCTGTACATCGTACATCTCTTCATAACGTTGCATGTCAAGTCGACAGGGATGAGATGGATGTTTGACAGGAGTGTAGAATTAGGGAGAAGAAGATTGCAATCCAGAGCAAACAATTTGAGTTGATTTTATATTTATATCTGACTGTTTTTACTTTTCAAAATATTTTTAAAAAGTACGTTCTGAAAAGTTAATTATTTTATTATTAATAAAACAAAATGACTTCACTCTTACTTTTCAATTAAAATTGAAAAGTAAAAAGTGCGGAGTTTTCACAGATATTCTTAAAAAGCATAAACTTTTTTACTCTATACTTTTCACTCGAATTATTTAGTGTAAAAGATTCAGTTAAAGTTGTGTTAAGTGTAAAGTTCAAAGGTCGATATTTTCAAAATGGAAGCAAATATCAAAACGAAATTCAGTGGAAATGCTTGTCTTAAAATTATATATATATGAGTATGTATTTTGACCTCCATTGTTGCAAACTTCAGTGCAATTTGGAAAAAATTTCAATTTTTTTTACAAATTTTTGATGGCTAGGGTGTAACGTGTAACGTGTCAAATTTATTATTTCCAGGTGGCACAATTTCATGTAAGGACTTATTTTTGTTTTAAGTTTCAATTCCTTAGCATCAAAACTGTGTGTAATACAGGCAGACAGACAGAAACTATTACAACTAATAACCATTCATATGTTCTTAAAAATACGGATAATTCCATTGAGTTCTCTTTTTGTGGAAGATTTTTTTGTGTAAACAATATTTTTCCTTTTGGTGAGGGAAAGTAAAAACGTGACTCTGGACTCGGTCTGGTGTCAGTCAATCTCTTAAGGCCCCCATAATCGGTCAAAATGTTTGCGCAAATTAATGTTTGCGCGACATGGGGCTGCTTGATGTTTGCGCAAACATGATGTTTGACGTGTATAGCCTAACTTTGCCCGACATCATGTTTGCTCAAAATGTTTGATCGTGTATGCGGGGGCCTCTACATTGTTTTAATTGTAATCTGTGTATTTTGAAAATTATTATGTTTTCAAAACAGTTTTGTAATAAAATATCAAGTCAACAAAAAATATCAAACAATAAAGTCTTGTAAAATTTACTTATCCATTATGAATAATAACATAAAAGCGCACCATTAAAATTCACATCTTACTTCAACTTTTTAAAAAATGCTTAAAAGCCATTTTGCGTCTTTAAAAGACTGACAAAAAAGTAATGTTAAAAAGCTAAAAAAAAAACAAAAAAAAACTAAGTTTTATCGCAAATGCACTCTTTTAAAAAAAAATTAATAAAAATTGAGAGTGATTTACATTTTTTTTTCATTTTATTTTTTTTACAAAAGTTAGTTTTAAGTTGAGAGGGTGCTAGAAGGCAGATTTTTCATAATCCGTCATCCATTAAAACTGAAACTAGAGGATAAAAGCTTTTATTATAAAGAGTAAACTATTTTTTCAGCAGACTTTCTTCTTAGTCTGGTGGCATGAAAATGCTAGATCTGTATTTTGACCTCAATTTTGTTTAGTCTTAAAATTTTGTCTCATACATTAGTTTGTTCAAAAATGTTGTGTTGTCTTATTTAAGGAATTATTAGAGACATTTTTAGATATAAAAAATATTTTTGTTATTGCTTCTGAGCTTACCGAAGGTAACGGAAGCTATGTGATCGTTCTGAAGAACGAAAATATTTTATGTCTCCGATTTCAAATATTCCAAGACAGATAACCGTTTTAGACACCAGGGAACATTTTTGGTTCCGGATCTGTCTATCGGTCTGTTTTTTTTGCGAACCAACATCTCTTAAAAACTACACTACCGATTTTAATGAAAATTTGTATGGTCGGTCATGATTATCCCACGCTTTTCATCAACACGCACACAAACATACATTTAATTTACCCTATATCTTAAAAACTACTCATCAGATTTTTATGAAATTCGGATGGTTTGTCGAAAGTAGACCGCAGATTGCACCATATTAATTTCAATTTGATTTCTAAAGGAGAAAATAGGGGCAAAATAAAAGAGAAGGATAGTTGAGTCCTAACTGATCAGTAGTTGGGAAGTTAATACAAGGAAAATTACTTTATCTACTCGCGGCAGCAAAATTAAACATTACTTAACTGTTTTTAGGCTGGAAAGTACTATTTCCCTGATTTGTCATTAAAATATTAAAAACAGGCAGGAAAGTAGTTTAAACAGTCAGGAAAATACTTTCTCTGCCTAGGCAGGGAAATATTTCCCTGCCTAGGCAGAGAAAGTAACAGTGTTTACCACTGCGTGTCACAACCTCTTATTTTGGCAAGAACAGTTTATACTATTATCTCTATCTTATAACATTATATATTATAGTTAAATAAGTAATATTTTAAATAAATAAACGTTTTAATAATAAAATAATTTGTCTATATTTGTTAATTCAGTTAAATAAGTTCAATGATTAGTAGATCTTTAATTAAAAAAAAAGTAGAGTCACTGATTAAACTGTAGCGTCATGTAAACATTGAACATCCATATTATTTTTATTATTGAAGTCTTTCTAGATTAAACTAGCTACTTTTCATGATGTATCCTAGTTATTTCTTTTCTTTTAAGCACTAGAAGATATCTTTAACACCTTTATTAATTTTTTTGTAAAAATATAAATAAATATTTTATATTGCGTGCATTATTCATTCAGAAGTTATGTGTGTTATAAACGTGTGTTTTGTATTTTGTTGTTATAGATTGAGTTTGCTTTTCACTTATTGTTATTATTCCCAAGTTTCTTATTTAATCATTAATTTTAGTTATTACATATGTTATTACCTTAATTTATATTACACATAGTTATTAACTATGTTATATTAATAAAGATAACTTTTTAGCAGCTTCATTTTTCTTCCGCAAGTAGATAAAATATTGTATGCAACAAGGCAGCAAAGGAAACATTTCTGCCTCGTTTATTCATTGCCTGCCTCGGCTTCGCCTCGGCAGTCAAATAGGTAAATTACCTGCCTCGGCTTCGCCTCGGCAGTTAATTATCATAGCCTGTCCTCGCCTTCGGCTCGGAGGCTAATCTAATCACTCGTCAGTAAAATTCCATTTTGCTGCCTAGTTACATAAATAACTATTTCTTTAGGATGTAAGTCTATATTATTAAAAGACAATTTCAATAATTATTTTTTCATATTGGTCGTATTAGAAAGTACTATGATGGCGCGAAAATTTGATTTGAGAATGTGACGGATTTGCATTTTTGTCGTCCCTTGAATCTTTAATGTGGTTTTTAAAAATGTCTCCGTCGTATGTTGCCTACAGTCTACCATGCCGACGTGTGGGCCTTAAACTGCAAGACCGATTTTATTTAAATTTGGCATACAGTAGCTCTTTTTGCAATTAGTTGTTCGAAAATCCCTTAAAATCAAAACCCTTAACGTTTGTGTCCTTTTGCCAAAGTTTGTGTCCCTTTTACAAGTGTGCCAAATTTCCAGTTATGCTGGAAGTCACTTTTTTTTAACATTTCTAAGCTACTTGAGCTTAATCTAAGTTTATAATGAAGCCCATCTTAAGAGGAAGTAGAGATATAAGGGTGAGAAAAACCGGTTGTGTAAAGATACACTGCATGCTTATTGGAACTTGAGCTTGCGCACTGCCGTGCGCTCAGACTGTTGTGACTTTAGAACTTTATGAGGTGTTAAATTAAAGGAGTGGTTTTCGTCGTGGCTGATTACATTTTTATCAGTCTTTCTCCATATTCTTCATTTAGATTTACTATTCTAACTAACACCGTGACAAAACAACCCTTAAAGGGTCTAGGCCTGCAAAAGGACTTATATACAATTATGTATGTACAACATTCTATACATTTATAACGCTCTATCAGCTGTATAAACATTTTACAGTAGAACCTCGCTTACACAACCCTCAATAACACGACAACCTCAATTACATGTGCAATTTTTAAATCCCCTTGAGATTGCCATAACACATAATGTTAAATTAACCTATATAAAGCGACACTTATCCAAACAACCTCAATAACACGGATTTTTTTCCAATTCACTCAACTTCCATAACGCAACTCTAAACTGGAATGGGTCGACCTTAAACAAGTCTAGACATGAAAACCCCGCTCTTGAACCTCGATAACACGACTGATAGCCAAAATAACCTTGATAACATGACCCTCAACAAAACGAGCACCTCGATAACAAGTCTGTTTCTCTAATCCCCTTACGACACTTCATATTGAGGTTCTATTGTAATTGGTATATGCAACCAGTGAGTCATCACTTTATATAAGCAGCTACCCATTTTTATGGCTATGCTGGGTATCACCAAGTGGGAGGCCCTGTCCAGGATATGATCCCAGATCTGTTGATGTGTGGTCACCATCCAAGTTGTGACTACGCTCGATGCTGTTAAACTTATTAAGTGAACTGCTATACGAACTAACTTACTAATTCTAAACAACCCTTATTATTAATTAGAAAACTATTTTAAAGTATAATTAAAGCATTCTAACGTATATATAGTTAATTTCTAAAGGATACAAACAGGGTTTTGGTATAAAGTAATGCTTTGGTTTTTGGCAAGGAAAAGAAGGGTAGGTAGATTCATCGGATCAGTTGGTTTTAGACAATAAAGCACCTTATAACTTGGTTGTTCATTAATCAAACCATTAATTAAACACAGCCGGGGTCCCGAGGGGTGTAGTGGGACTACGGTGTCTCACAGGGCTTCCTCGCTTCCCCTGTTCTCTTCTACTTCTACAAAACCCATACTAAGCAAAGACTTGTGGTTCTTTACTTTGATTAATTTACTTTACTAATAACTTTCTCTGCTTACATTATATATACGAAGCTTTTGAAAATCAACAAACACTCTATAGAAACCCATATAATTTATAAATATTTTAAAAATAAGTTTGGATTAGAATTATATAGAAGTTTATAATTAATGGATTTTACCTTTAAGGATTTTTACATTTAAAGGATATTAGTTTATTATGAATTGTTCATATAACGTTGATATTCCAAAATTCATGTAAAAACAAATAGTTTAGAAATGTAGGAACTTTAGATGAGGTAGAGCAATATATGACTATTAACTGATTATTAATTTAAGGGCAAAGTTGAGTCGAAGTCATAAATTTCGTTTGATTAGAAGCATGATAAATCAAGAGTTTAATCTTGATTACAATTTCTGAACTTTAGTTCATTATACTGCATCAAATTTTGAATTTAAATCTACATATTACTTTTATCGATCAATTGCATGAGTCAGAATTTCACTGTTCGAATATATTAGTAATAATTGTAATATACCTGGTTGACTTTTAACTTATCAAATCATTTATTAATTAGATGAACAGCTCACATAATTAGGAATAAACAATAAGTCTACCAATTAGTGTTACAAATAGCTTTATCACGTCCTATAATTGGACGAATGTTCACATGATTGAAACATAATATAGTTTGATGAAATAGATTTCAAAATATCCATGTTGCTAAAAATCTTTGGATATGAGCAAAAAAAAAAAATAAAAATAAGTGGTTGTTTAGATTTCCAGTGAGGTCACGTTTAGTTGCATTACATATTTATTGTGCCCAGTGTGTTGAAATTAATATGGGGCGATAGCTGGGCTGATTTTGAAAAACAAAATTTCAATAAAAACTTACGAGAAATTTTGCTTACGAGCTTACCGAAGGTAACGAAAGCTATGTGATCGTTCTGAAGAACGAAAATATTTTAAGTCTCCAATTTAAAAATTCCAAGACAGAAATCCGTTTCAGACAACAGGGAACATTTTTGGTTCGGCATTTTTGGTTTTTGGTCGGTCTGTCGTTCAATTTTTGTGAACCAACTTATCTTAAAAACTAAACGTCCGATTTTCATGAAATTTGTATGATAGGTCATGATCAGCTCATTGTTGTTTTCATAAAAGTTTCAACCTTCTGCGCTCAATTGTTTCTCTTCCACCTTCCACAGGCGATCAATCATACATTTTGTTACTCTTAAAGCTTCTAAAGTACTTATCTGAATTGTATGAAACTTTTATAGTTTATTGAAAGCAACCCGCAGATAGCCCCAGTTTTTTTTTATTTGAACGTCGGCGCTCGCATTAACTTTTGCTAAATTGATATTTTAATTCATGTAAAATATCAAAACTATTTTGATGGATTAAAATAGACTGCCAATTGGTGTGGCACATAGCTTCCTCGCATCCTACCCATGTACTTTATTGAGTTTATGATTTTACAAGCCATTATTGTCTAATTGGTTCAATTGTTTCCCCCGTTTTGATTTTTTACACGAATTAAAGTATTTGCTGGAGCAAAATTTAAAGAGTACAGACGGTTCAAATTAATCTGGGGCTATCTGCGGGTTACTTTCGGTAAACTATAAAAGTTTTATTCAAATCTGATAAGTACTTTTGAAGCTATAGGTGTAAATAAATGTATGTTTATGCACAAGTGGAAGAGAAACAAATAGGCGAAGAAGGTTGAAACCTATATGGGATCCACAATGGGCTAATTATGAATTACCACCTAAATTTCATTAAATATGGACGTGTAGTTTTTAAGATATGTTGATTCGCAAAAATTGAACGACAGACTGACCGACAGACAGACACGGAACCTAAAATGATCCCTGATGTCTGAAACGGATTTCTGTCTTGGAATTTTTGAAATCGGAGACCTTAAAATTCTTCGTTCTTCAGAACGATCACATAGCTTCCGTTACCTTCGGCATGCTCGGAAGCAAAACGGGAGAAAAATTAAACAAATTAAGCAATAATGGCTTGTAAAAGAATAAAATCAATAAAGTAGGTGATATGATGTGTGGAAGCCATGTGCCACACCATTTAGAATTCTATTTTAAGATATAGTAGTTTGCAAACATGTCGACAAAGATCGCGGGACCAAATGATGGAGACGAGACCAAAATTGTTTGTTCCCTGATACCTGAAAAGCATTTCTGTCTAGTTAATGGTAAATGGTGAGTTTCGAGACATAAAAAAAACATTTCTTAAAAATGACCATAATCCTTCAGTAAGCTCGGAAGAAAAAATTAATATAAAGTAAGGTAAACTAAATTTAAAGTATTACAACATTTTCTTTCTTCGCTGGCATTTTAAAAACAAAATTACTTTATTAGTAAATTCATGTTATAGTTGTAATGCACGTAATTTTAACGTTCATTTTAATTTATCTTAAAAGTTACGCAATTAAATGTTTAACGTAATTTCTTACACATGGTTCCTTCACAACATTTAACTTAAAAACTGAAATAAAAACAATTTTAACAAAGTAAAATGTTAGAGTTGTTCAATTATTTTGTTTTATAAAAGTCAGAGATATCTGTTAGTTTTCCATCTTTCTGTTTACCTAGTAGACCCTTGTAGCTTGTAGCTATTTAGTATCAGGGTGTGAAGGGTTATCTGTTATCACTAAAGGGAAGTCTTAAGTTAAAAGAAATAGGATTCTAGGGGAATAAACATACTGCCTTCTCTAGAAAGGGCCCAAAACACTTAGCACAGAGGCATTAATTACACTTCCATTTACTTCAACAGGTTGAGTACTTAGCACTATTCCAACATCCTTTTATATTCCTTTTGTCCTTGATCTGAAAGCTAGTAAAACTTAATGAGCCGATATATTTATATATATATATATATATATATATATATATATATATATATATATATATATATATATATATATATATATATATATATATATATATAAACTTTAAAAGGTAAGTTAAGATAGTTAAAGTCGTAAATATCAATATGTTGGTAAAATTCAATAGCTTAAGCTTTCGAGATTCAAATTTGTCCAGATCTTCCGGAGGAAACCAATCCCTTACACGATACAGTTTTTTTCGTTCTGTACGATGCGATGCAATATAGGATCGGATCACATAGAAGAACGACAGGACGACCTTTCTCCCCGCTCAACAATCCCTAATCCCTTTCTTAGTAATAAGTTTAACCGAGTAAACCTGTTTCTGTACGTTGCACCTGTTGCGTGCAAAATTTAATGATATTGGATGCTTGCCTACGTCTGGGTATGATCCATTGTCATAAAAATAACCTCACATCGTATGGCATAGTAATACGAGAGCTCGAATTCTTCATATAACACAATATGTTATTCTTGTGAAAAGGGCTTGATTCCCAATCATTAGCAATTAGACATTGATAAGACCCTATATAGTTACTCCCTTTTGAATAAACATAGAAAAACTAACTTTCCCAGAAAACTTTTAGTTTCCAACATTATTGAGGACAGAAGTGTGAAAAAGTAGCTACCATATTTTAAATATGCCTTTGGGAAAAGATAATGCAGAAACGAGATTACCACAATAATATAAATATAGGTATGAAAAAGTTTTTCTTCTGTAGTTATCACTGTCAACCTATTATACTTTTTTGCATAGTCAAACATGTTTCACTGCATTTATAGTGGATGTAGAATAAAATCGTTTGCTTTGATAAATTCACCTTTCAATTTTAATATAGTTTAAAACTAGTGATGCGGCGGATAAAAAACGCAGGAAAAATAGTCTGCCAATAAGAATAAGTGTAGCACATAGCTTCCTCGCGCCACATTTCGTTTACTTTATTGATTTTATGCTTTTACAACTTACTTTTGTCAATTTTTTTAAATCCCCCCCCCTTCCCATTTTTTAAATCATAAATAATGGTAATTTAATAATGTCATAATTATAAACAGACAGACACGGTACTAAAAATGATCCTTGATGTCTGAAACGGATAGCTGTCTTAGATTTTTTTAAATTAGAAAGATAAAGTTTTGTTCTTCCGAACGATCTCATAGCTTCCGTTACCTTTGATAATGCAATTTGCATTTTGCTCTTCGCTTCCAGGAAGCATTATTCTGGGAGAACTTACTTATTCTACCTGAAAACAGCTTAAAAATTGTGTATAACATGCTATATAAGTATAAATATTTAACACACAAATTTCAGCCATATTTGTTTTCAAAATGCCGGCAAAAAAAGAAAACCTTATAAAAAATTGTGACATATTGTTTCCTACTCTTCAATACTTTCAAAACTATGTATAACATGTCATGCTTACTAAAAACGTTTTGATTAGTAGTTCGCTATAACTCCACTCCTGCAGACAGCATAACGCCAATGCATAATATCTGTTTATTTTACTACGTTTTCATTAGCTTGCTTTCTTGTTTGTTTGTTTGTCCAGTACAAATCTTGCAATCAACTTTTAACTAACATCCCGAGTAGCTAGACATTTGAAACTTTTAGAATAGCTCAGAACATGATGACAATGCATTATTTTAATACTTTTAGCCATCTTTCAGCAGAATGTAATTAGTTTGCAGCAAATTTTGCTGTATGGAAAGTTAGTTCGGAAAAAAACGCAAGTTTTTTTATGTGTTTTGACATGATCATATTTACGATCTTTATTTTAACGGGTTTCAAATTTATGATTTTTTTTTAGTCAACGGAAAATTTAAAATCGTAGTATATAAAAAGTTCTTTTTATCTTGAAATTATTTAAATTTTTTTTACATTATTTTTTTTTTATGTTAATAAAACAGCATTCCATTCTATTAGTAGTTCGATATATTGGTCACTATATTGAAAATAGTAAGTATGCAATTTTAATAGTTATACATCCTTTTTCAACACTTCAAGACCCTTATAACGAAGCATATCGTGTCATGCTGACAAAACTTTTTTTATTAGTTTTTCGCCATGTTGGATGCAATTTTGAAAATAATAAGATTAAAATTATCAAAAACTAGGCAAACGCCAAAAATGCTGAGGTACATCTGTGTGCCGAATGTCGTTTAAATCGATCAACTTTTACGCCAGTTATTTATTTATTCGACAAACTTTTAAAAAGTCTCTGAAATAATAAACTCACTGTGTCACTATCGTTTTATAGCAGTAAGTCCCGTTTATATTGGTTTTTCCGGGCATGGATGATTTTGAAGAAACGTCATCTGTTTTAATACACAACTATTACATTTTATTTACCCCAACCTATTTCACATCGGTTTTGCTTTTCTTACAATATAATGACGTGCAATAACATTTTGTGGTTTTTCATCACCTCTATAATATCTCAAATTAGGATTGTCGATTCGGAACAAAGTGATAATCCATACTGTACACCTCATTGAGAATGACTAATCGTCTGAAAAAAGTACTTACGAAATAGGCCTTATCTTAGTGAAAATCTAGAATTATAATGACTGATTTCTATATTTTTTTTTATTTTACTAGGCCTATAACTTTCCTCTCTTATGAGACAGAAGTTAAGAAATAAGAGAATCAATATTAGAAAATATTCAAATGGAAAAAACTCGGACAATTTGTGACAACTAATTAACGTGAAATGGAAATGTGAAGTCATTTTCTAAACACTTATCTCAAAAATACTCGTAAATAAATAATGATACTTAGTTATTTATAAACTTATAGACATTATATTTTTGTGAAATTGAATTACTTGCTTTATTTTACCAACATTCAATCAACATTAGCTGGTTATTTCCGAGGATTTTTATACTTAACATAAATTATAGACTAAATTTTATTAGTTTGTCGTTGTATCGCAGAGTAATATACTAATATTCTAAATCACTGTAGTGAAATATAACTAGAATTTTTGGTACTCTCATTGGTTACCAACACATCACATTGGTCCTTTGACCAAGAAACTTTGGGACAAAGGAACATCACAATTCTGTTTGTAAAGGTAATCCTATCACTTAGTCTAATTGGCTATTAAGAGAAACCATGTCTAAACCCCGGCTGTGAGTTCGAATCCCAACGGGGTAAGACATGTTTCACACTGATGATCTCATCGATTAGATGAGTAAAGTGGCCGGATAACCCCCGTCCTGTAATAACCCTGGCAGTTGATCGGGACTAAACCCCCCCCCCCCCCCCCCCAAAAAAAGAGAAGATAATATTTTCTTATTAAAGTAATTTGGGATGGGTAACTAAGTAAATGAGATTTTTACTGTTTATTGATGTCGTTACAGGTTAATACATTAAAATTCTAAGTATAACCCTTAAATCAAATCCCTTAAATCAAATCCCTTCTTTACTGACTATCTATCCAGTATCATAGTGTGCACATATACTCATAACTGTTATCATCCGCTTGCAAAAACAAATATTATTTCAGTTAACTATCAATAAGATTTCTTTACATTCTTTGACTTTGCAATTCATTTGACAGTGAATTACTTGATTTATTGTATTTTAACTTGAAATTTCGAAGACTTCGACCCGTTTCACACTGGGTCACATTTTTTATGTGACACCAAAGACCGAAATGTTTACAATATGTTCTTATGCTTATGAGGTATGTGCCACATAAGACACTTCTTCTGTGTTAATTTTATAAATTTGAGGTATAAATACCTTAATTGACATCAATTAGTATGGAACAATGGTAGCAAGTGAGTTACTAAGTGTGAATACTTGCTTTGTGCTTGTAATGCGGCGCCATTACCGTATTAATATTCTTTTCACAGCTGCTGCGCAAAAACTGTATTTTTTAATACAGAATCACCTTAAACTTTTGTTTTTTGTCAAATCCTTTATAGGCAATAGGCAAAATGTAAAATGTAATAATTAATTTACTATCAAATATATTTTAAATGTTTTCAAAGATGGTTGATGACATTCAGTTTTTGACTTTCAGCTAAATCAGATTTATTTCAATATCTCGGAGTTATATTTCTAACTTATATGGCTGTATTTTGGCATTAACATAAACTAAATGGACATTTATAAATAAAAATTTTAAGAATAATTTTTGAGACAATTTTATCTGTTATAATGAATAAATCCTTGATTTAATTATGATATTTTTAAAACTTATCATCATTCAATTTATAACCATTCATCAAAGAAAGAATTTGTTTTAACTGATTCTGTTTCAATGTGTATTTTTACGTCACAAAAAAATGAATCAAATGAAACTGGTCTAATAACAATGCAAATATAGATCAATCAAAGAGTCAATGTACACTTAAAGATTTTTTTATTAATATAATATGCGTATAATTAGTTCTCAATTGGAATTCGCTTTAATAATAGTCAATGAGTGCCAATTGAGAATATCACACCACGCAATAAATATTATAATACAAAAACTCCATCAGAAATTTACTTTCTGCACCTTATCAGTTATCACTTAAAAGAAATCTTCAAAAATTGGTGATAAGATGATAGTGTGTGCTTTAAACCATATTTTCGGGGGAAATGCACTAGTGTTGATTATTAAGAATCATTGTTTTAAATTAAATCGTTTGAGTAAATTTTAATTTTTTTTTATATGAAAAGATAAGATTAATATTTATATGCTTTTGCTTCAGTAAAATTAGAAGTAGGTAAAATTAATCCATTTATAAATTTCAGAAGCATTATAGGTCTTGTCAAAAGTGAATATTCCGTGACATCTTGTATTCGTATGATTAAGTTTACTGAATAATAGTATAATATGTTACTAGGCTGTGAAGTGAGCGAAGCGAGACAGTAAATATTGCCAAGGTAAAGAAAAAACACTTCACAGTCGCGTAGCATATGCTATTTTTTCCGAGGTAGCAGACAATGAAAAAACATTAAATATTAATCACTACTCAATAATATATAATAATAACAAATATTAGTACATACTTAAGACTTAAAAAAAGAAACCTTTAAAAGAGGTTACACTATAAGAAAAGATAAATAAAACGCATTGACATCTAGCGGATTTTAATCGTACTAGAAGCATTTCTACAAAGACTGCAGCGGTACTAACGGAAGTTTTGACAACTACCCGCCGGAAAATAAAAATCTTTTAGTTCCTAGGACGTAAAAGATTTTTTCTTTACAGCTAGGAGTAATGAAAAGATTTTTTAAGTCCACGTAATGAAAAAATGGATTTTAGCTATGTTTTTTAGGCTCTAAAGTTACTATTTCACAGCCTACCACGGAAAAAATTAATTTATTAACCACTCTTTACCCTATACGCAAATTAGATAAAGTTTATATATAGATCAGGATTGCTAGAAGTGCTTTAGAATTATGATGAGTCAATAGATCAGTGACAATATTACAAAACTTTAGGCTCATTTACATCTAATATATGCAGAGGTGTGGCATTTTTATTTCTGGTTCAGTTTTGCAATGAAGTCTAATTTACAATTAATTTTATACATCTAAGTGTCGTTAATAAATTAATAAATGGGGATGGGGGTCCAAAGTGCCTTGAGTTGGTTTCAATGAAGGATGATACGGCTGTACACGACTGGCCTAGATTTTAATCCCATAATATTTCATTTAATCAATGTATAATTAAACATATCAATCTATGAAGTGTACAACCGGTGGTTGTTTACATTTCGTATTGATTTCAGCTGATACAAATTTATTTTGATCAATACCCCAAGAACTAGATTCTTTTCACAGGAGATCGACTTAAAGGGTTACCATAATTCGTATTTACATAGGCGTATTTACATCGACTTTCGTATCGACATAGACTTCATTCAAGAATGTTTTAGGGGGACAGCGCTCATAAATTTAGAGCTCCTATTCAATTTTTCAAATTCGCTTAGTAGTATACAATTTCTGAACAATTTCACCTTTGTGCCAAATTTAATCGCAATGGCCCTAGTAGGAGCTCTACGCGTCAGCACAGACGACCATGTTTTTTAATAAAAATGGTTGTGCGAGAAGCCTCACATAAAAAGGGGTTTGTTCGTATTGTGAACATAAAATTAGTTAGTATAGGCGGGCACGCAAAATGTTGATGCTTTTTGACAAAATGGCGTGGAAAATTAAACAATTTACACAAGTGCTATATTTTTGTAATCTACTCTTTAATTTGATAATATAATTTGATGCCCTACTCGAAATTTAAAAAAAAATCTTTTTTCCGTGGTAGGCTGTGAAATAGTAACTTTAAAGCCTAAAAAACATAGCTAAAATCCATTTTTTCATTACATGGACTTAAAAAATCTTTTCATTACTCCTAGCTGTAAAGAAAAAATCTTTTACGTCCTAGGCACTAAAAGATTTTTTCTTTACGGCGGGTAGTTGTCAAAACTTCCGTTAGTAGTGCTGCAGTCTTTGTAGAAATGCTTCTAGTACGATAAAAATCCGCCAGATGTCAATGCGTTTTATTTATCTTTACTTGTAGTGTAACCTCATTTTAAGGTTTCTTTTTTTAAGTCTTAAGTATGTGTATGCACGAATATTTGTTATTATTATATATTGATTAGTGATTAATATTTAATGTTTTTTCATTGTCTGCTACCTCGGAAAAAATAGCATATGCTACGCGACTTTGAAGTGTTTTTTCTTTACCTTGGCAATATTTACTGTCTCGCTTCACAAAAAACTCAAAAAACTCACTTCACAGCCTTGTAACATAACATACTATTCTTTCTCTTGACATGAATTATCCGCCATATTGGATTCCGGGACGGTTACACCGTTCTTTTTCGGTAATAACGAAAAGGTAAATTAATTTTTTTCGGAAATTTTCATCGGCATACCATAAAAGGCAACCACTCAACGTTAATTAAGTGAAATAATTGTTTAACATTTCCATTCTGGAATGTCATTTCCCATTTCCTAATGGCATTCTCAGACATGATCTCATCGTTGAGACGAGACATGGTATTTTAGCTACATTAACCGTATAAAATAGAAAATTACCGTACTTTGGTGGAAATAATTTTAGATGGAATATCGTGATATTCACTCCAGCAAACGTGTACTTACACATGGTTCATTATCAGGGTTTTCTAGTGAATTTAAAAATTGATATTTAAGCTTTAAGCGGTTGCTTCCTCCTCCATTCTTCTTCTCATAAGCTGATTTTATTATTCCTTATCATTTTTCATAACCCTGAAAACCTGTTACATTCACCTTTTACGTTCATCTACTTTTTTTGATCGTCAATGTATACACGAATGCAAATATGACTCCCCTCTAGGATCCGAACCAAAACAGTTTAGGTAGATGGTAGGTTAGACAGACGGCAGGAGCATTTTAAAAAACCTAATTTCGCTACTAAGAAGACTTTTAAACGTGTAAGTACATAAAAAACAAATTACTTTCTCTCTGCGTTTGTATTACGTCTATGAGTAAGTGAAAAATTCAGCTATATCTTGCAAGCAACAATTAATTTTTTTTAAAACTATCTCGTCACAACCCAATAGTTAAGTTAGACTATGCTTCCACTGATATTTGGTTTTCAATCGTCATCGGAAGTTTTGATTTTTGTTAATATTAGTTAACAACAACAATGTTCGAAACCGGTCTAGATATAATATTAGCTACTTTTGTTTTGTGTTAAAATTAATTTAAATTAATCGTGAATATAAAAATAAAATTTAAATTTTTTCTGCATAGGTCAGAATTGCAAAAATTTTTGATACTTTTTCATTTCATACACTCTGAAAACCGAATCCGGCCTTAACTTTTATCGTGTATGTATATGTGCCTGTTACTACCAGTCCAGTTTATAGGCGCAAAACTGGCTTCGCAGAGGTGTGCGCCAACATACTGTGCATGTTGTAGGCTAGGTTTAAGAACCAAAATAGAACCATTGATATCAAAACTAGACCACCTAGAGACTCGCGGTTTTTTGCGTTTGATCGGAAATTTGCCTAAACCGACTGGAAAAATCCGAAACGTCGTTTTTTTTTTTTTATTCCCTTCAAGAAATTAAAGATGGCGGGCGCAAATTTAAAGTGTTCTTTAAAGGCTTATTGCGGTTAAATGGTAAGTCGTATCGAAAAGCAGATTGAAAAAAAGATCTAAATCTTTGGTCCTATGATTTTTTTGTCCTAAGTCCATTGGTTTTAAATAGAGTAAAGTTTATTTTTTTTAATTTTTTGACTTTGAGCTGTTATGCCATCCGCTATTGTTGACTAATTTAAACTCTGAATGGGGAGCTCAAGCCTCACACTAATGCTCTTTAAATCTTTTTTTTAACTTTATATTTAAGTTAAAACGTTTCAACTTAAATATATATGAAACGAACAAGTTTTGATTGTATTTATTTAACACTAAAGCATCCATCAAGAGTAATATACGTGATACAAATAATTAATGAAGGTGTTTCATTTTAACGTCATATGAATACAAATCAAGTATTTATTATTATATTAATTTTTGCTAAAACCAGGATTATTAAATATTTACTAGTGCAGCTACCGTAAACGAGACTAGTAATTAAATTAATGCCTCAATGGTTGATAATTGTTCGGACTACTCAATCCAATTGTTTTTTACTGCGTTTATTTAACCAGAACCCAATCAGTATAAGAAAGAAACTGTTGATAAAAAAAAAGAAATTGGTATTACAAGTTTTTAGTAAACTTTCTTACTCGTCTACGAATCTATATTTGGTCTAATGCGTATTTAATCTATAATTGTTATTTGTTTATTATGCTCCTTTCTAAAGGACCATTAAAATAAATTTTTATTTATCTTCTATCTTTTAAGAATTAAGTATTTTTAATATTTATATAAAGTTCGTTGACCTCAGTTTAAATCCCCCTACTAAATTAATTTTTGTGTTTTTTGACAGAATCCTTTTTTTAAACATCATCACAAAAAACCAGGCCCGGGACAAGTTGAGAAATGCTCGGTATCAACTATCTACGAAGCCTTACATATCCTCATCTGTGTACGCACCTTTGCATAAGAAGCTTCGGTTGCATCAGAGTCTTGCCATACCATAGCTCCAAGGGGCCTGCCCTTGACACCAGATATCGGTTGCTCGACTCTTTGTATATCTGGGAACGGTTCGCCGCTAGGAATCCACCCGCGCCACTAGGCTCCCTTGCATCACTTCCTCCATCCTTGACAGTGGCTGTAGACAAGTACCGCTGAGCATGACGTAGGATCCAGTATCAGGTGTCTTTAGCTTCTCGCATATCGTCAACTGATACATCTCATTAACAAGTGTTTTCTTATTTACTATTTCCTATTTAATTATCTTCGTAAAACCCATTATTGTATTTGAATTTCATTTAAGAATGTATGACGTCATTTTCTTTCTTTTAAAATCTAAACTGTTATAGTATTCCTAAATCATTTAAGTGTTAAACTAAAATTCAAGCTAATAAATATATTTTAGAAATAGCTTATTTTGTATAGGGCAAACGTTTGGTTGCCCTCAACTAATCTTTAACTTTATCTACTCAATGATTAGATCTAGCAATTGCATTAAAAAGATAATTCATTATTTGTGATATCGTAGCTATGTATTATATGATCTATTGAATCAATTATACTTTTAATTCAATTGAATTATCTATTATATGAACCCAAGACAAAACTGTTGAGAGAGCAAAATCACGGGTGACAGTATAGGTTTTTAGCCATGCTTAGGTTTCGGTAGTTTTCTTAGATTTAACAAGTGATCTATCATTAATAAATGGTACTATCAACTTTAGAATACCAGTTAAAATGATTTAATAACCTCTGATCATGTTAACTTTACGAATTTATAAATTTTTAAAGGATTAATGTAAACTCACCATAGAATGCCTAGTAACCATAAATTCATATCAATACCCTACTTCACAGATGTGTTGACATTTTTTGGAAAATGAAGGTTAAGTGGAATCTGAGCATGCTAGGAATCAGTGGCTATGTTTCTTGTTATAATGCAGGCCAACTAATTTATGAACTATATTATAAAATGAACAGATACGTCAAGTGTATGACTGCTCTTTGGGCGGTTTATATTAATTCCAAATGAAGTAATTTCTAGGGAATTTAAATTTGGTTACCCAGCATCGTGATATAAATGGGGCCCAACTCGAAGTGAAGTGGCGTCTTTATTTTTGAGAGTGACATATTATACGGTGTGTACGCCTGATAGTGAGATGTGCCAATCACTACATAAATGGTTGTCATCCATCATTGCATATTTATAGTTATATTAAGTTGGTAGGTCCAGGCTGTCTGTTATAGAAGAGTCCGTTATAGTGAGGTATTTAAAAATGTAAATAAATTTTCCTTTATAAAAATCAAAAGTTAATATTTTCAAAATAGCGGCAGATATAAAGATAAAATATGGAGGACATATTTATCTTATAGAAAGAAATCAATGGTGTGAATTTTAAATTCAAAATTCAACATTTTAAAATTGGTGCCACATATCATAACGAAATTCAGTGGCAATGTTTGTCTTATAAAGAGGTATAATGGTGAAAATTTTAGTGCAATCGGAAAATGGTTCTATTTTTATGAATGTTTGAAATTTTTGCTAACTTAGCAAAGTGGGTTCATGAAGTCACAAATTTACGATTGTCCGGGCAGCGCAACTAGATGTAAGAACGGATTTTTGTACTAAGTTTTAACTCTCTAGCTGAGAACTGTGAAAAAGCTATGCGTGACACATCCTGCTAAAAGCCATTCAAATCGTCTTAAAAACACCTAAAACGGATAATTCCGTTGAAATCTCGAATTCGCATTTTTACACTTTTCCTTTATAGTTTTGGAGAGGAAAAGTAAATGATGTAATTTGTGCTAATTTCTTAGTTGCACACATTATTATTATTTTTTAATCACTTATAGTTTCCAATAATATACTATTGTACCTACATGCTAAATTTATTTAATTTTTTTTGAGACCTTTAGCATAAAAAAAAAATAAAAACCTACTTTGAACATACATTTTATTCCCCATACATTTATATATTTTATTTTAATTCTTTCTCGAAATGTTCAGTGAAAATATCTATGTTCAAACTAAACGTTTTTTTATGAAAAAAGGGCTTCAAAAAATAGCATATAGGTACAAAAGTATATATTATTTTTAAGGCAAGTGTTTATTTAAAAAAATATACAAATTATACGCTTCTAAGAAATTAGCATCAAGTTCATTTTTTCTCGTAGTAGTTTTCTTAATTATTCAAATGGCTAGTAAATGTTTTTTTTATTTAATCTAATTTTTCAAGCAAAATTCAATTTTGCCGACATTATGTGTTTCTTGTAGCTCGATGGGGAAAAAATTGTCATTTAAATTATTTTTAAACACTGTTCTTGACAAAACAAAAAACGCTATTATAGTCATTTTGGAAAAGAGATAGACACTTTCATATTGAATTTATTTAGATATTTTTAAATTTTAACTACTGTACCTTTACACACTTGCGTGTTACCTAAACACAAAATGTATAAGCTCATAAAATAATTAGTAATAGATTTAAATTCAGTATCACTACGTACCTACATGATTAAATTTTGTTCGAGTATGTGGGACTGATTTGTAGTTATACCTCAAGACCAAAATCAATTCTAGTACAAAAGTGCTTACCATCTTTGAAACGTTATGAAACAACCTTCTTTTTGTATATCTTTTCTTTTTTTTTCGTTTTCAATAATGGTTGTGTAAGATGTTGTTTATTAGCTAGAAATAACAGTCTGTAAAAATATTCAATTTACAAAAGCTGTTAACAAACATTTGTTGGATTTTTTTTTTTAGCATATATACTTTTAATTGCGTATGTTTCTTTGAACAGTTATTTTGTTACTTATACAAGGTGAACATGGTTGTTTATTATTTTCACAAAAATGTATATATAATTATATTTTTTCGTTAGAATAGTGTTTATTACTATTCAATATATTTCTTCATGCGAGATCTTTATGTAAACATATCTTTTCTTTACATATTATTTCCTTTTTTTTGACAATTTGGGAGTGATCACTAGGCATATTGCAAGAGATGCGTCGACGAGTCTCGAGGTAAGGTCATAGCCGGTTTCTTTTCGTCAATTTGCGTCAACTCTGAGTATAGTTGCGCAAGATATTATAGTGTCTTTCTTATCTCAAGCTCCCTGCCTTGTGTACGATAACATTCGAGTATTGGTCAATACGCGAAACGGGCCCCCGTACATATTTGACCTTCTCAGTAGATATAATATGCTGATTCGACACGTATGATAACCTCTCGCTGTGTCTAATTGATAAAAAAATAAATAATAATTCATATTCATTCATATGAGACTACTTTTAAATATATATTTTTAAATATTTTATATATCTTCAGACTACAATACAATAGTACGTTTAAATTTGAATAATTATCTTCTTTTATCATTTAACTGCACTTGATGCAGTTTTAATCTTCCCGTCTGTTTTGAACTAAAGAATTGCATTGCATCAGTTTAGTAGTTAATCACTCTAAAACTGACTGAAGATGTGTTTTGAATTTTTCCCCACAATAATATTTCAAAATTGAACACTCAGTTTTGTATCTTATCTTTAAAAGAATTAAATATGGATTTAACTAAAGTTATTAAAATCAATTGTTATGGATATGTTTACTAATGCAATTAGTTAGTATAAAGGTTGATGAAAATATTTAATAATAGACTAAAGAAATAGTCTGCCAATTTGTGCGGCACTCAGCTTCCTCGCTTTTAAACTTTTAGACTAATGGTCAAATGATATTTTGGTCAATTTCGATTCCCAGTGGGATCACAATTATTATTTTCCAATTTAAAATATAAGCAGAGGTTTAAATAATATGAAACCATCCATGGGCTACTTCCGACAAATCATCCAATTTTTAAAAAAATTGGATAAGTACATTTAAAGATATAGGTGTTAAAATGAAATTTCCACATGTGGAAGAGAAAGAAATGTGGGCATAAGATTGAAATATGGGACTAATGATAACATACCATCGAAATCGGATACGTAGTTTCTAAGATATTGTTGTTCGAAAAAAAAACAGACCGTGACACACAAAATACTCCCTGCTGTCCTAAACGGATTTCTAGAGACACGTTTTTCTTAATTCCCTAATTACCTTAATATTTTGTGTTTTGTTTTAGAGTAAATTGATAAATATTTTGAATGATACACATTAGACAGTCTTCAACACCGATTAGTGTTTTGTTAATAAATTAACTTGTATATACAATTATTAATTACTTACCTACAAAATGTTACTGGTTTGTTTACACATTATTGAAAAATAATTAATTGTGTTCTCATTTAGTTATATTTTCAATTGCTAGCATGAATCAGTTTTTTTCTTTAATCAAAATCTGGAGTTTGACTTAGATTAATTTCTGGTCACTCTTCTTTTCGCGTGGAAAAAGCTATGAATCTGAAGGACTTAAAACTAAAAACAAAAATAATAATCTGGTTACTTCAGTACTTCCATATGGAAAATAATCAAATGTCCAATTGTTTTTTCTTCATTACCAAGAAGTTTAAATAGTCACTCCTAAACTCATAAAAATAAGAATTCCTTTTCTCCAAGTGATCTAATGATTTAGTTCAGTTAACGAATGAAAAATTGCTGAAGTAAATCGGAAAGTTTTGATATTTACCATAGTTATTTATTGATGCTTGAAAATGAAAGTCCTGATAGGAGCTAGGTTCTTATTATTCGGGTTTCCGCTGATAAATAGAAAAAATATAGGTTTAACAAAAGAAAAGAAGTTATTCTATAAAAAATAAGTATCGAAGTATAATTATCAAAAAAGATTTTTACACATTTCTTGATAACCCTAAACCCTAATGATATTTGTGATATTTGCAGTTAGAGGATTTCCCATGGAATAACGTAGTGTACCTAATCTAGTGAAATAACATAAATTGTCATTCCATTTGAATTTACGAGCAGTTATTCTTTGATGATGTCCCAATAGGCGTACCTACTCTAGGGGGACGCCTAGGGGATGAGTCGCATAATTTGTCGCAATTGATAGGTAAAATTATGCGACTCATCACCTAGGCGTCCCCCTAGAGTACGCCTTGGAGATGAGTCGCATAATTTGTCGCAATTGATAGGTTATTTAGTCAAATATTACTTCAAATAAAGGGGTCACATCTCAAGTGGCAAACTAACATCAACTTGATTTTCGGTTTACTAACTAATTATGTACTCAGGATCATGAAAATCACAATGAATAAGTGAATTAGCCTTTTATAAAAGTGTATTCAATAAGTCTGCCGTCTGTTCCAGGTCTTAAGGGTGTGAATAAAAGCTACGTTTTTTTATCTTTATGCGATATTTCAGCCTCACTTGGGCCATTATCAAGCTTAATAATCTTTTAGAACATCAAAAAAATCTCCAACTTAATTTTGGAATAATCCTAAATTATTCAACATCACGCTACTAACTTTGTCACTAAGACTTATCCATATTCTTGTCATAAAATGTACAATTCTTTAATAAATACTTTTCTCGAAGAGAAAATTGTCTGCATATATTGAGTTATCTTCTTTAGAGATAAGTTTAATAATTTAGGATTTTTCCAAAATTCAGTAGGAGATTTTTTGGATATTCTAAAAGATTATTGAGCTTGATAATTTAAAAACTTAGTTATTATTTATACCCTTAAGACCTGGAACAAACGGGGAGTTATTGAAAATCACAATGTCCGGCATAATTGGAGGCGTTTTCTTCTTGTTTTTATTAAAAGAAAGAAAAAAAACAAAAACTATTATCAAGCTATATACGTCTCGCAGACGAACTTAACCGACCACATGTTCTTAAAACGCACTAAAAGATAAACTTGTACACAAAATTTTAGCTAGATGATAGTCAGACCCTTTTTTGCACGCTATCTCCCGGAATAATATTGCAGGTACATCTCCTGGTATTATAATCTAGAATTATTAAATTTGATCTCTAAAACCCGTAACAACTAAAATTATTATAATACAACTAAATCGCGAACAAAACTTTCTCATAATCTTATTAAGGCTGTGTATTTAAATTCAATAATATCTAATTAGGGAAAAGGATTTACATAATATTTGAATTAATTATATTAAAGGAAAACGACTTGTATTCGTATGTAAATTGACTACATTTATTTATTTATTTTATTTTTTAAAACAAATATTATTGGAACCATTTTCAATAAATTTTTTTTACTAGAGTTTTTAGGGGGTTATGCCACAAAATGTAGAGCTAAACTTAAATTTCTTGATTTCACCTCGGGGTATGATTTTTCTGAACATATATTTAATATTCCATCGAAATCAGTCGAGAAGATTATGCTTTACGCGCACAGGCATCAGATAACAGCTTATAACGACATACAGGCTGTTTTTAAAAACTATTTTTAGTACCCCGGCAACTTAAAACGTGTAAATTCATTAAAATCTTCAAAAGAAATTCTCGTGACATCATAATACTTAATCTCTATATATGATATGTATATGAGAAAGTTTAGTACGATTGGTATCGTGGATAAATTTATAGATTATATGTTTCGATGAATTAATCGTAATTAGTGCGACCATCAACATATATTTTATAATAGACACATGTTATTCATACTTAAAAACTAATAAATTAGTGGGGCTGATGTAACACACAAAAAAAAGACGGAACATACCTAAATAATAACACAATTGTCTTTAACTCTAACAATATTAGTTTGTTTAGAGTTTACTAGCAGTAGAAAACAATTGATACCGGCACACCCTGGAACGATCGGTTTGGTAATCTATATAGGTGTGTTGTTTCTTGTCAGAGTTCAAGTTCAAGGATTTACTTAAGCATTACTTACTTCAAGTAACATTATCAACAATACTACTTATTTGAAACACAGTAATCTATACTTAACCCATAAGAATTATTTTATTTTATTTCCAGTAGCTCCTGTTAATCTGTATTTCGTTCTCTTTCTATCTTTTATTTTTTTAAAACACGTATCGTAAATATAAAAACGAAGCATTGAAACTGAGGAAAATTGTTACAGCTGATGGACAAACACCCTTTGTCATGAGACATGACTTACTTGAATTAATGGAGTTCTAGATCTTCCGGTGGTACCACCGCGTCATATAGTAGATGATGTTTTCGTCGTTTCGCCTCTTATGCTAGATGCATCTTCAGGGTAGAGCATGTTGTTCTGATGTGACATTATTCTGAGAGTGACATCAGAACAACATGATCTACCCTGAAGATGCCCCTAGCTTAAGAGGCGAAACGTCTGAAACATCATCCACTATGACGTTGTCACCGCACCGGAAGATCTAGATCTAGAACTCCATTATGAAACCAACCGCTGATGCCTAAACACCAAGATTACTTGAAATAGTTCCTTCGGCCCTTATGGATGCACAGGGTATTTAAAGAAGCCGCCACTAATCTCGATCTATAGCCAGGTTCCTAAGTTCATCCCAGGTTTCCCCACCTCCTAAAAATTGTCTAAAAAAAGTCCCCTTCGGCCTGACGCTCTTCCTTAACCCCGTGGGTTCAGTTTTACTGCAAAGCCTTTGATTCAATTTGTTCATATGCGATTTCCTTAAGGTCTATCCAAGCCATCTCATTCCCTGTAAGTCTCTAAAATACTTTGCTTGTTTCTGTCCACCACACATCCACGATGCGCTGAAGACATCTGTTTACAAATGCCCGTTGTTGAGAGGTGATTTTAGCGTCCTCGTGTGTACTAGCATACATTAGTACGGTGCCATCCATTGATCCATTGCACACACACTATATATTTACAGGGTGGTCCAAAAGTCCCCCCCCCCCCCCCCGCTAAACTTTTGAACGGTTTGAGATAAATTAATGAAACTTAGGGGATCCGTACCATGTAAAGAGAAGTTTGTTTTCATGCAATCGCGCACTAGGGGCAACCCGACTTTGCCCCCGGGCCACCCAACTTCAAAATTTCAAATTGGAGTCTATATTTTTGATAGCAAATTTGGATTTTACGGTAAAAAATATTAAAATTTTACATGAAACTTTTATTCCATCTCCAATATTTTGCCCTCTATAGGGGCGCAAAGATAGCAAAATAACCTGAAAATAGTTTTAAAATAAAATAACACTTTATATCGTTGTAAAATCTAAACAGTTTGAAATAAATTAATGGAACTTGGGGGATCTCTTTCATGTAAAGGGATGTTTGTATTTATCTATTCGTGTACTAGGGGCAACCCCCCTTTTTGCCCCCAGAATTTCACCCCAATTTTGCCCCATTTTTCACCGTAGAATCCGCTATAAAAAAATATACACTCCAATTTGAAATTTTGAATTTGGGTGGCCAGGGGCAAAATAGGTGGTTGCCCCGAGTGCGCGATTGCACGAAAACAAACTTCCTTTTACATGGTACGGATCTCCCAAGTTTCATTAATTTATCTCAAACCTTTTAGATTTTACAACGATATAAGTGTTATTTTTTACTATTTTCGGAAGGGTTATTTTGCTATATATATATATATATATATATATATATATATATATATATATATATATATATATATATATATATATATATATTTGTGTAAGCCCTTTGACAGGCTTAAGCCCAAGTGCTGTTACTGATAGGAGCGAGGAAGCTGTTCTAACTTTCAGACCGTTATTTGTTTACGATACCAAGAAGATAGATAAGCCAGTTATTATTGGTTAAAAAAAATGCATTAAATCAAATTTCATCACGTGATCATTTTGTGATTTCTATTTATATTTTGAACCTTAACTTTGCAGTCAAACCAGATTGACGTAATTAGTTGATATGGAGTGTAAGCCTTGTAATTTTGTGGTTATACACACCGATAAATTTGTGATTGTGGTTGATACTTAGTCTCTGGTTAATATCATTGTGGTTCAACATTAAACTACTTCATAATTAATCTTTGAGTTATGTTAGCTTTAACAGACATATTGCGCTATGACGTTCTAGCTTATCACGATAATCAATATTTAAATTTACCACAAGACAATAAATGGAATAAAATGCAATAAATGTAACTGATTAGAATAAATAACGTGTTACCAGATGACCTCCAGTTCAAATGTTTTTTCTTATCAAATAAATTTAACATTTTGACGTAAAATTTTGTCTCGAATTCTTATTAAAAAAAAGACATTCAAAAATAAAATTATATAGTTAAAAATATTGGACTGACAATTACGAACAAAACCTTTTCATATACATAATGATTTTTAGATGCTGCATTTTTAATTCCCTTAATATTAATTTATAATGTGTTTAACAGGTTATTGTTTACATTTCCGTTAGATTTCAGCCATAATTTTATCAAAATCTCGGAAATTAGGGTTTTCCTTCAACTTATCTGGTTAAATTCGTATTTCAATGGACTACATTTTAGAAGTTGCTAACAAAAATCATCGAAACTGTTTTCGGAAAAAATAAATTTTATTTAATAATTTCTCCAGTACTCACGTTGAATGTATGATACATTTTTTCAACCCACTTTGAAGTCCAAAAATCAGTCCGAGACAACTCAGACAAATTTTCTCATATA
Source organism: Gerris lacustris (assembly GCA_951217055.1). Classification (NCBI taxonomy): domain Eukaryota; kingdom Metazoa; phylum Arthropoda; class Insecta; order Hemiptera; family Gerridae; genus Gerris; species Gerris lacustris. Next base: position 45,675,258 of record OX578276.1, read on the forward strand.
CGAGTTCATAATTACTCATCACAGTGTTTTCTATTTATTAATTTTCGAGTTTTCGTAGGTACATTATATCAAAAAACATTTTATCAAAATTTATCATAAAAATTACTTTTCCACGGTGGGGAATCGAACCCGGTCTCTCTCTGTCAACTTTTAAAGCTATTTACTTAGGAACTAGATTTTTCCCGGGAAAACCGCTTATATTGTTAACTTCTTATTTTAATGGACTACATTTAAGAATTTGTTTAATTATAAATAATTTTTTCACGTTTTTCAGTGTTTTTAAGAGGTAACGCCCCCAAATTCAGAGCTTAAATTCCTTTCTTGATATCACCTTGGGGTATGATTTCTCTGAATATGTATGCCAAATTTGGTCCAAATCGGCCCAGTAGTTTAGGCTTCTCGCGTCTGCACAGACGACAGACATACTTTTTTTAAAAATAAAAACACTTTTTTGGACTCAGGGGGACCTCAAAATATGTATATTCATCAAAATCAAATTTTCGCGCGATCGCAATACTTTTTCTTTACATGAGAAAGTAAAAAGTGGATTAACTCGTCCTTTAAAAAATGGACGCATCTGTACAGAAGCTTGGAGCCTGAACTACTGAACCGAGTTCAATAAATTTTTAAATACTTCTTTAGAGAAAACATACCTGGAGCCGCAAATTTAGAAATTAATTTTAGCTCTAAATTCATTTTTAATGAAATGCTTTATCCACAAAAATCCGCAACTTCTAAACAAATAGAAAACAATAGATAAAGTTATTATGTTTAAATATGAGAAAGTTAGGCAAGAGTTATGTCGCAAAGATTATTAAATTTTTATATATATATATATATATATATATATATATATATATATATATATATATATATATATATATATATCTTTCGACAAACTAATAGAATAATTACATTCATGATAACATTTTAAAATAAATAGATGTTCTTCATTACTTGAAGCTAATAAATTATTATGATTGCTGTAATATAAAATTCAGAAAATATGGAACATTAAACTACCTGTTAATACATTATAAATATATTTAATATAAAATTAATTAAATTATATATTATGGGCTTTAAATTTAGAATTATGTATATGAGAAAGTTTTTCGAAATGATTCTATTTCTACGAGCCCTGATATGAAATTTTTATGTATAATGTATAAAAATAATATCTTAAGTTTAAGAGAGAGCTATGTGATGCCACTTACAAAAATTACACTTACTATATGAAATGTTAATTACGGAATGTACCATTAAAAACAATCTTTTCATATCTTTGTTTAGTATTTCTCATTATAGAAGATGGTTATTTTTAGATTTATAGAAGGAAAATAGGAACTAGAAAAATGAAGTCCTAGTACAAGAGGAAGATTGTGCTGGTAGATGTAAAACGTTGAATTTGAGCCCTTGATGTGGGATTCCTTCTCCCTTGAGGATTGTATTCATTCTTTGACACCCTTACGTCAACATGTCTTTGTGACAACCTATTCAATTCGATTGCAAATGAAGACGAAACCAAACAAGTAGATTAAAGAGATGCTTTGGTAAATAAACTTTACAAGTCAACAGTTCCAATATTATATTCAAACAATCTTCTAAGTAAAAGATATTGACTTATAGTTGATGTTATGTTTAAAACGTAGTACAATTAACCACATGATATTGAAGGAAAGTATAGAATTAGATTAACATTATCTATTTACAAGAGGAATTTATATTCATTCCTTGCTCAACAACACTTATTTGTATTTAAAACAAAAAAAATCGATAAAATTCCGATTAAAACCTTGGATAAACTTTATATAATAACTATAGACGCTGACCCGGCGAACTTCGTACCTCCTAATAAACATTAATAACATTATGAAATGTATGGCTGCTACCTTTGAAAACCCTTATAAATAGTTTATTTAGTTAAATAATGTTGCCGTAGATGAAAAATGTATATAATAATTTGCAATATATACTTGTACAATTTACAATATTGGCATAAGAGACATGCAGATAAACTAACATTAATTTCTATATAGATATAGATTATAGAAATATTTTTTCATTTTACCCTCCGCCTAAATTAAAATATGACAAAAATGTACATAACAACAATTAACAGCTTGGTTTTCCGGTGAAATCCGCGTCACGAAGGGGAAGAAGTCCGACGTTTCGCTTCCACTACTGGAAGCATCTTCAGGGGTGTAGTGCATCGTGATGTTGACTTGAAGCAAAAACAAGACATACTGAGTTCAACTGTTGCTTGAACTAACTGTTGCTTCAAGTAAACATCACGATGCACCACACCCCTGAAGATGGTTCCAGTAGTGGAAGCGAAACGTCGGACTTCTTCCCCTTCGTGACGCGGATTTCACCCGAAAACCAAGCTGTTTCTTACGAGTCTACCCGCGGAAGCCTACGCACCAAGATAACAACAATTACTGTACTCTTAAAGAGCTTTTCAACGATATACATCATTAAAGGTTTTCATTACTTTGACATTTGTACCCCGTACCCCTGTGTACCAAAATTTAAACATAGTTTTACTAACTCAGAAACCTTCTCGGGCATGCTTCAAATCATTACTATACTCTTAAAGAGCTTTTCAACGATATCTATCAATAAAGGTATTCATTACTTTGACATTTGTACCCCGTACCCCTGTGTACCAAAATGTAAACATACTTTTACTAACTCAGAAATCTTACCGGGCATGCGTCCAACCATTCCCCAAAGTTTTATCGCAATCGGACGAACGGTTTAGGCAGGCATAAGGGACAGACAGACAGATAAACATTCATTTTTATTTATATAGATTGCAATAACAATAAAGTTTAAATTTATTCCTTGTTATTAATTATTATGCAGTTGTTATTATTGTATTTTTCTTTGTTATTCTTAAAATTGTTAATTTTGCTACGCGTGAAATTGCCAATTAACTTGTGAAATAGAGGAACTATTACTGTATTCAATTAATGGTATCATTTATTCGTATAATTGTTATTGAAGTATCGTACAATTCATTTTTTTTTTCTTCTTTAAATGCCAGAATTTTCTCAAAATAAGTGCGTTTCAGACATCAGTGATATTTTTGGTATTATGTGTCTCTGTTAAGTAATGCCTACACTGGTTTAACTTTCACGTCCATTCAATTTCCACTTCAATGTTCAATTCATCTTTCGTCAATGCATACATCAAAATCAATGCGTCGGCGTCGTATATTCTCATCAGTCCACATTCAAGCATCTTGCAAATCGTCAAGATGTCAAGAAACCAAGCTTTAATCGTTGGCTTAAGTCCAGAATAATTAGTTTTGAAAAGTAAAATAGAAAAAAGACAGCGACTGCGTCACTATTATGGTTGAGGTATTATTTTAGAGAACCCAATTTCTTTGTTTCAAGAAATTTGGAAGACATCTTGTTCATATACTTCACCCGAATGTCCACAACATTGATGGTTAGCCAACTAAAAAGAAGCATACTTACCTTCAGCATCTGAGACAATTTTGTTTTGTTAAAACTTTATCGGGGGGCTAAGTAGTGCCCCGACAAGTCGAGCACAGCCGTACCATCCTCTACTGGAACCAACTCAAAGCACTTTGGCCCTCCTCTATTATCCTATTTAAGACGCTTAGCTATATTAAGTCAATTTTCATTTAATTCAGAATTCAGAGTTCTATTACAAATCAAAAATAAATTCACACTTCTACTCATATTAGTTACATATGATATATGACTCACTCAATCATCATAAAAATAAAAAATAAACTGCCAATTAGTGTGGCACAAAGCTTCCTCGCATCCTATCATGTACTTTATTGTTATATTAACATTAAAATTATTGTTATATTGTTTATTAATAGTTTTAGCGATCATAACCCTTCATAGCGCTGTCGCTGTTAGTTTTATTAAAAAATTGTATTTTAAAAAAATGTTTGTCTCATTGAACAGATGAAGTTAGATTTTTTTCCCGACCTAAAATTCCAATTTTAAATTTTAAGCTCACGTTTACGCGAGCGTTGCTCGTGAACGCTTGGACGGATAACGTTGTCCAACGAACTCGTCCTGGGCATTGGTAAAATGATTATGTCTACCAAATTTCATCAAAATCGGTCGACATTTACTCAAGTTATCGTCGCACGTTTCATAATTCGCGGACACACAGACCGACAGACAGACAGACAGACAGACAGACACGAGACCAAAAATGTTCCCTGATCCCAAGAAACGGATTTCTGTCTTGGAATTTTTGAAATCAGAGACATAAAAGTTTTTCGTTCTCAAAAGTGAACACAATGCTTCCGTTACCTTCAGTAAGCTCGGAAGCAAAATTATAAAAAAAAAATTAAATCATAAAAAAACAAAAAATAATAATAATAACTAGTGCAACCTAGTGGAGAATATCAAAACTAAAGTATTATTTAACTCTCATTAATGAAATTTTATGTTGGAATAAGTGTGGTTGAGCTTGAGGATTGTTAACATACACTTAACTGCCTACTGCTAATTGGTTTAAAGTAATATTTATTTTAATTTGCTCCTTTAGCATCAACAAAAAAGTGCAATTATTTTTGACATTTATTTTAATCAGCCCTGGGAAAAGTCGAACAAAACTTTCTTATATACCTACGCAGTAAGACTAAATTTAAATAAAATTATATCTAATTTAAATATTTTTTATATAAGATTATTTATATGGTGTATACAAGAGGTGTTTGCTTATATGTAGTTTTCAATTTTCAGCTAAATCAAATCCCAACAAAAACACTTAATTAAAAAACATAAGCCAAATTTCGCGTATTACGTTATAAGATTATTGGCTTAGCCAAGTATTTCCCTGTCCAAGTCAGGGCCGTTTTAGACGTTCGCTGCGCCCTGGGCACCCAGTCACGATGCGCCCCCTCTCCCCCCCCCCCCCCCCCTCGCCCCCTCTCTAAAAATATTACTTATTATTTATAATATTATAATAATTAATATTATAAATATTATTTATATAAATAATATGTTTAATATAATAATATAATATTGCTATTAAATCTTTTATAGTAAATATTGCACTTATACAAAAAAAAAAAAAGCGTAATAATTACCTAACATTGGAGTAAAATGATAATTTTTGAAATACTAATAAATTTACTTTAAATAATTAATGTATAGTAATTATTTATAAATTAAATTAATTATTATATTTTGTAGTACTTTTCTTGATAACGAATATTGGGTTATTGCGGAACTCAATTTAATACACTATAATATCCAAACTAATTACTAAATAACTTAAATAAATATTAATAATAATACTTCATAATAAATATCAATGATAATACAAAAATAATCAGATAGAGCAAATGTTAGGTATTCGGCGAACACCGGGTGTATGGATCCACCATTATACGATTGCCATTTTTCTTGCATTTGCTCTGGAAAAAGCGTCGATTAAATCGGTATAGTTACTTTTTAGCGTTACGTCGCATAATAACAGCAATATAGTAATATACTTTGCGTGCACAATAACAGTTAACAGTAAACTGTTCAGCTTGTCATTACGCATTGTAGACCTCCTATTCACTGATTGTATTCTGTTGAGCTGAAAAGCTCCTCTCCGCCGAGCAGTTGTTTGCTGGGAGAGTCAGGTATTGGTTCGGGGAAGTGCTTTCCAAACGATTTTTCTTGATATAAGCCTATATATCCAGGGCCGCTGAGAAGATTTCTGTGCCCCTGGGCAAGTTAGCATCCGGGTCCCTTTAAACGAATAAGGGGAGTCCGGGGGTCCTCCCCCGGGGAATTTTTTAAAATTTAAGTGCAAAAAGATAAGTTTTAAGGATTTCTGAGGGCTAGTTTGTCCTTACAGGAAAAGATGTTTCGAAGGGACGAATTTTGAAGTTTAACTAAGACAGGCTAAAAAACAAATAAATTAGTTCTCTTGCAGCTGGTAAGTTTCATTAAAAACCCTTCTTTTACACTTGTTTTAAAATAAAACATAATATAAATTATTTGCTAAAATTAATTAAGCGTAATCAAATCAAAATAGTTGTAACACATTTTATTTTACAAAAATTGCATTATAAGTGAAAATTTTAGAGTTGTTAACATCAGTTTGTTAATATCTGTCAGTTTCTCTCCTGATAATTAACATTGACCATATTGAATAAGATGAAATTATCACAAAAATCTAAGTAACTAAATGAAACAGAAGAATTCAAACTTCCGTACTCATGAAACATTAAGAATCATTTTAAGTTCATCACAATCAGTGGCATAGCTAGGGAATTGGGGCCACTCGCCAAAATAAATTGATGAGAAAAAAAAAACACATTTGCGTTCAGAACTGAATAGGGCCCCCTACAATGGAATAGAAGTATAATTCCAAGTTAGATTTTATTATGCTCTAAAGGGGCCCCTATCGACTTTATTACAAAGATAGTATTTTCATGTTTTTTTTTATTTGGGGCCCCCGGGGGCCCGCCAGCAATTCTTGCCCATAGTTACGCCACTGATCACAATATCCTTCTTACTTTTTGGTTATAAAAAAACCAGGGTCGCCCCCGGAGCCCGGGCCCCTGGAGACCCCCCTCCCTATCTCCGGTCCTGTATATATCCATTGTTCAAAGTTTAGCAGTGTCCCCCCCCCCCCTTCTAACCTTTTGAGTTGCGCCCCAAACCTCTTGCGCCCCTGGGCACGTGCCCATCGTGCCCCTATAGTTAAATCGGCCCTGGTCCAAGTACGTTCTACTAGGTCTAATCTCTCGAGTACAAGTGAATGATGATGTTTGTCTGCCCCTCTTCTCTATTCTCTGTCCGTCCAAAACTTTAATATTTTTTCCTCCGAATCACTACACTTTTAAATTTAAAAACATTTTCTGACTTGACAATTACACAGCACAAAGAGGTTAATCAGTTTCATGTTATTTAGTATAATATATTTTCCCTATAGTTTGAATTAAGATCTTTTTAAATAAAATGTTTTGTCAATAAAGTCAAAAATAGACTGCCAATTAGTGTGGCACATAGCTTCCTCGCAACCTAGAATATATTTTATTGTTATATTAACATTAAAATTATTGTTATATTTCTTCATTGTTATATTGTTTATTGTGTGAAAACTATAAATAGTTTTAGCGGTCTTTAACACTTCATAGTGGTATCGCCGTTGGTTTTACTAAAAAATTGTATTTGAAAAAAATGTTTGTCTCATTGAATAAATGAAGTTAGATTTTTTTCCTGACAAAATTCCAATTTTAAATTTGAAGTTCACGTTTACGCGAGCGTTGCTCGTGTACGCTTGGACGGATAACGTTGTCCAACGATCTAGTCCTGGGCATTGGTATAATGAACATGTCTACCAAATTTCATCCAAATCGGTCGACATTTACTCAAGTTATCGTCACACGTTTCATAATTCGTGGACACACAGACCGATAGACAGACAGACACGAGACCAAAAATGTTCTCTGATGTCTAAAACGGATTTCTGGAATGTTTAAAATCGGAGACATAAAAGTTTTTCGTTCTCAAAAGTGACCACAATGCTTCCGTTACCTTCGGTAAATTCGGAAGCAATAAAGTAAAGTAAAAAATGTATAACATTTAAACTTAGAGATTTGGGACAGAGAAAAGAGAACATCATTTGCTTGTACTGGACAACTCCCCCTGTCTTCACACAACTCCCTTGGTCTTCTATTGAAACCTATGATCTCACAACTTTTTACGCGAGACTTGGCTTATTTGTTTTTTACATAAGTTTTTTTTCTTTAGAATTACGTTCTTCAGAAAACAAGAGTAAACGTTTGATTTTGTTTTTTACTGCATTGTATCTATTGGTTTTATTTGTGTACTCCTTGTCATTTTGATCCCACAATAATCTGAATTACCTGCAATTAAGAGTCCAATTTACTATAATAGCCATTTCACATACCATATAAAATTGCTTTTTAAAGATATTAATTTAATCAATAAATGCCAAAGTTTTTTCGTTGTCAGTCATATTATTTTAATGTTTTTATCTCATCGTGAAAAAAGTTAATAAGGTTCCCACCGACTTCAGGTATAATTTTTATTTCGCGAAAACAAATTTATTCCCACTATTCAACAATTATAAGGCACAGGCAACTGCATGCGTTACAAGCAACACTCCGTGCGCTATGATCTATGACGCGTAACACTATTGCAAGCAAAATTGATTGAGTGGAGACACAGCTTTGTCAATATTTTTTTCCGAACGGTCAGATTTTGAAAATTGATAGTTTGATTTTTAAATAAAGTTGGATGGTTTGCTAGTCTTTTTTAAGTCTTCCTATAAACCCCAAATGTCATCTAAATTATTTGAGTAGTTTATGCCCATGCATTTGCACGATAGATATTTTTTAATAACCTGTTTGTTTAGACTGAATAGACTAAAAATTAAATGTTTTACAAACAGAATACGTAATCTTCACACGTACTACGTATTTGAAATTTACAAGAAGAAAAAGCACAGATTCTTTTGATTTTCTTGTAATTAAATTATTAAACAATTATATTAATTAATATAGAATGTTTAAATTACATTAAATACTATGAAAACATAATTTTAATTACAACATCGTTTAAAATACAAAACATTATTTAATGTACATACAAAACAATGAAACCACCTTTCTAATTACATTTACACATTGCTTAAATTACATACATGTAAAACAATGAAAACATCATTTTAATTATTGCTTCCGAGCTTACCGAAGGTAACGGAAGCATTGTGTTCACTTTTGAGAACGAAAAACTTTTATATGGAGTTCGTTGTTGTTTGGAATTCCACAAAAGAAAAACTTCAATTACAAAACTTTTGTCTCCGATTTTAAAAATTCCAAGACAGAAATCCGTTTCAGACATCAGTGAACATTTTTGGTCTCGTGTCTGTCTGTCGGTCTGTGTGTCCGCGAATCCTGAAACGTGTGACGATAACTTGAGTAAATGTTAACCGATTTTGATGAAATTTAGTAGACAATGCCTAGGATTAGTTCCTTAGACAACGTTATCCGTCCAAGCGTTCACGCGCAACGCTCGCGTAAACGTGAATTAAATTTAAAATTGGAATTTTAGGTCGGGGAAAAAATCAAACTTCATCTATTCAATGAGACAAACATTTTTTTAAGTACAATTGTTTAGTAAAACCAACAGCGACACCGCTAAGAAGTGTTAAAGATCGCTAAAACTATTAATAGTTTTTACACAATAAACAATATAACAATAAAGTTATATAACAATAATGTTAATGATAATATAACAATAAAGTACATGATAGGATGCGAGGAAGCTATATGCCACACTAATTGGCAATCTATTTTTATTTATTTATTTTTTTGGGGTAATATAACAAGAAATCATGCATAAGTTGTTAGTAGATTATAAATTAAAATTGCAAATAATTACTTCAAATTTGTTTAACTGGCCGCAAAAGTAAAAGCTTGAGCGCGGCTCAGCTATTTAAGACTAATTTATATAAAAGTGCTGTTATAGTTTATACATATTGGTAGAATTTCTTTAGTGTTAAGTAATATTACTTTTAAAGATTATGATACATAATTAAATAACAATAACTAGTAACTATTAACTAATAACTATAATTAATAACTATATGCATTTAAACATTGTTTAAATTAAATTTAAAGTAATGAAAACATTACAGTTGTTAAAAACTAACAAATAAGAATAGAATAAAATTAAATATCTTATAAATAATTTAAGTTATTGACTGAGTAGGTATCTGTTTAAAATACTAAACATATGATTATTATATTAACATATGATGGAGGTCTAGTTTATAGGTGGTTGAATTTAAGATTACTGTCAGATACGGTTTGTTGAGGTGAGTGATCGGTCTAAGGAATCAACTGAACATCTTAAGGGATCCAAAGAGATACATCTTCCCTTGTCAACATATTTAAAAGCGGTGACCAAAAAAAATCCAACTCACCTAACAAGTATTGAAAGAGAAGGATTGTATTATTATTGGAATATTTCCAGATAATAAGCTATAAATTTCGAGTTTGGTTTTTTTTGTAGTCATTGTTTGTCTGTCTTAGGGTCTTTTAAATGCTTCTTGTCGTTGTATTTTTGTTTATCCCAGTTCCATTTCAGTGTGATTACTCACAGAGTAGGTACCTTCATTTGATGTTCTAACATTATATCGAAAAGTATTCCCCTAAAATGGTAAAGTTATTTGTTATTATATTTTTCAAAATTCAAATAAATAGGTAGCTGCTTAAGAGAAGTGGCGGTTATTCAGATGCGCATGTCAATTATTAGGTTCATACAGCTGATGGAGCGATATGCTAACCCCGTGTCATCCATTACATATATAGTTGTATAAACTCTTTGGCAGGCCTAAGCCCTCCACGGGCTGTTATCCACGGATTATTTTTATTTTAAAATTCACATAAACTTGTTGTTAATAAAAATAACAGATTGTTAATAAAAATAATCCTACCCGACGAGAAACGAAACCTGAACCTCCACTTTTATCAATTTTTGCTATTTTTCTCAACAACTATATATTTAGCCTGAAAGAATCTTCATATCGTTAAATTGGTAAGTATATGGTCTACAAATTTAATTTAAAATGTCGGAGTCATTTTTTTATGAACCCCCCTTATTCCTTATAATTAATCTTATAATTAACAGAAAGAACATGATTCTCATAATGTGAGATAATTTACTCAATAGTGGCACTCAGCTGAATCAAGACAAAGTTTAAATTTTATTTTGATATTATGTATGTTTTTTAACAGGAGTTACAGGCCACTTAATACGCTTAAGGCCCCTGTGCGGGGTTATCAGTTAGTGTGACTAAGGCTAGGTTTCGAACTAGAGGATTAGGATGAACGGAAATCTTGGAGTAATAGGATTTATAGCGAGAGGATGCCAAGTCTTGGATAATAGGAACATTCAGATCATTGTTAATTGTGATGTTGGATACATAAAATGGGGCTTTGGTGATTTTGCGAAGGATTATTGATTGGTGGGATTGAATTTTGTAGGAGTTAGACGGCTTGGTAGTTCCCTATAGTTCAAGTCCGTAGGTCTAGATAGGTTTTATAATTGTGTTAGAGATAGTTAGTTTGTTCTGTAATGTAAGGTTAGATTTAGAGTCGAGAAGTTGTAAAAGTAATTTATAAAAGTAATGTTCTTTTGTGTCTTGTGTGTGAGTTCCAGGTGAGTCTTCTGACTAGTTAGAGTCCTAAGTACCACACTTCATTAGATACAGGAAGAAGAATCCGTTTAAGTGAATGGGGGGGGGGGACAGGTTGATCTTCTTAGGGTAAAAGTAACATGTACATTTTGTCGACGTTAAATTTTATTATCCATTTTTGAGCCCACTTTTCAACGTTTAAGAGGTAAGTTTGAAGGGGTTGGGATCCTAATTGGTGGTAGGAATTGGTTGAGAGTCTATCATCGGCAAAGGAAGCTAGGAAGGTATTTGGGTGAAGCGGGATATCAGCTGTGTAAAGGGAATATAGAAAAGGAGCTAGAATACTACATTGTGGTACGCCTGCAAGGATGGGAAAGGAATGGGAGACAGAGGATCCTTCCTCTCCTCCGGACAGAGGAGAGACTTTAAAGGATCTGTCTTTCAAATATGAAAATAAAATTTGATAATAGATTGGGGAGAGTCTCTTGAGTTTCCACAGCAGCCACCGGTGCCAGATACGATCAAAGGCTTGCACTTCGTCAAGAAATCCAGCGGAAACATACTGTTTTTCTCAAGAGCGGTAGCAATAGTGTCTGCAACGCTGGATGGCACTGGTGGATGGTTGAGTGTGCTGCTCGAAAACAGAATTGGTGATCTGGAAGTACATTGTAGGATTATAGGATAGGAAATGTACGACGAAGTAAGAGCTTCTCTAGGATTTTACTCATTACTGGGAGGAGACTAATAGAACGACGACGAAGGTGAGCGGGTTTATTTGGCTTAGCAATCATGGTAATCAAGGATAGGTTACTTTGGGTAGGGAAGTAATACTTAGGGAAATACTAGTAGGTAGTACGAGGGACTGAGTTAAAAATATAGGTTAGTAACAGGAGGGCTCTTTTAGGTAGATTTTTAAGAACTGTAGCTGTTATTAAATCGGACCCTGGGGCTTTATTAATTGGGAGATATTTTATACTATAGCTCACATCAGAGGGATGGTAAGCTGGAGGAGGAAGAGATAACTGGAGAGGAGAAGCAAGTTCACTGTAATTTATCATGGTTAGGATTGGTGAATATCGACTGTGAAATAATTAATTTTTTTTTTTTTTAGTATAGCGAGAATCACAAAAATATTGTTTTAGTTTACCGTTGTTTCGGAAAATATACTTTTTTCTTCAAGGTAATGTTATAATAATTTATTTCTGCAGTATAAGGACAACATGAATACTAAATTTCATTAAAAGTCGTTCCTCACGTTTGACATAAAGACAGATATTTTTTAAAAAATTACTTATTTTCCTATCTAAATCTTAAAATCTATTTATACAAAATATACGAAAAAGTATAAACTATTGATATCTCATTTTTTTATTAAACTTTATATTAATTAATCATAATTGACCGAGCGCAGTGAGTTCTTCATATCAGAGACTTGGGATTTGAAAAGTTTTTGTGTTTGTGTGTTTGTTTGTTTGTCCAACGATAACTGGCGCAAAAATTGATCGATTTGAACGAAATTCGGCACATAGATGCATCTCAGCATTTGTGAGAACTGTATAGTTTTTGGAAATTCCACACTAAACATTTCCAATATGGCGGACAGCTAAAAACAAAAGTTTTAGTCAGTATAATGTGTTATAAATCGTTTTAAAGGTCTTTGAAAGAAGAAAAAGAATATGTAACTAATAAAATTTCGCAGTTCATATTTTCAAGATGGCGGCCAATATGGCGGACGACTAAAAAAAATATCTTTAACCAGCATAATGTGCAATATATCGTTTAAGAGAAGAAAAAGAATATGTAACTAATAAAATTTCGCAGTTCATATTTTCAAGATGGCGGCCAATATGGCAAACGACTTAACAAAAAGTTTTTAGTCAGTATGACATGTTATACATCAATTTAAAGCTCTTGAACTCTAAGGAAGGAATATCTACCTATCTAAATTTCAAACATAATATTTTCAAAATGGGGGCAAATATAACGAAAACTAAAAGAATTTTTAGTCTGCATGACATGTTATAAATCATTTAAAGGTATTTTAAAGGTTGAAGATTTTGTACAAATACTGTGTAAAAAGGCGAGCACTGCGAGTATTTATTAATTTTATTAAATAATAATTATACATAAATCCTTTAAGCAGGCGAGCGTAGCAAGCCTGCATTCATTTTATTATATAATTATTATGTATACAAATACTTTTACAAAAGCGAGCGTAGTGAGCCTGCAATCATTTTATTTAATAAAATATTTACTACAAATGCTGCATAAACAGGCGAGCGTAGCGAGCCTGCATTAATATTATTAACTAAAGATTGTGGAAAAATATTTTTTCAACAAGCGAACGTAGTGAGCCTGCACTCATTTTATTAAATAAAATACTAACTACTAATGCTGTATAAACAGGCGAGCGTAGCGAGCCTGCAATAATATTATTAAATACAGATCATGGCCACTCATTTGTAACAGGCGAGCGTAGCGAGCCTGCATTTATTTTATTAAATAAAGATAACATAAAAATGCTATATAAATAGGCGAGCGCAGCGAGCCCACGCAATAATTGAATTAAATAAAGATTATGTAAAAACGCTGTAAAAACGGGCGAGCGTAGCGAGCCTGCAATAATATTATTAAATAAATAGTATGTACAAATTCTGTAATATCAGGCGAGCGTAGCGAGCCTGCATTAATATTATTAAATAATTATAATGTAAAAATGCAATATAAACAGGCGAGCCCGCAATCAATTTATTAAATAAAGATTATGTAGAAACTCTGTATAAACAGGCGAGCGTAGCGAGACTGCACTAACATTATTAAATAAAGATAATGTAAAAATTCTACATAAACAGGCGAGCGTAGCGAGCCTGCATTATTATTGGTAAATAAATATTGTGTACAAATGCTGTATAAACAGGCGAGCGTAGCGAGACTGCACGAACATTATTAAATTAAGATAATATAAAAATTGTACATAAACAGGCGAGCGTAGCGAGCCTGCATTATTATTGTTAAATAAATATTGTGTACAAATGCTGTATAACCAGGCGAGCGTAGCGAGCCTGGATTAATATTATTAAATAAAGATTATTGAAAAATACCTTTACAACAGGCAATCATTTAATTAATGAAAGATTATGTAGGTAAAAACAGGTGAAAGTGGTGAGCCCTTAATAACTTTATTAAATGAGGACTATGCATGGATGAAAGGAAAACAGTTTTAGCTACCGAGAAGGCTTACAGCATCTCGGCTTCGTTTGACAATTTAAGAAGTTGAAATTTTAAGAATGGGGCCAATAATAAAGACAATTAAAGAGGAAGTTGTAATCAGCATGCCACGCCATACATTGTTTTAAAAGGTTTTATGAGCAAATGAATATGTAACTATTTTTACAAAAGTTTTGCATCAAATGTGACCGAGATGAGGGTCGAGGGTGTTAAAAAGTCAGCTTATTCTTATATGCTGTGTTATGTAAAATAATTTTAAAGCTCTTTTCAGGTTGAATAAGAATATGTAAGGTTTTCACCGAAAAATTATCCTGGTTGAGATCATAGTATTGGTGATATAAGACTACAATCTACGCGAGTTCTTTATGCACCGCATCACTAGTTAAATATAAGTTAGGTTAATCAGCACTAGTTTAAAAATTGTCGATCAATTTTAAAAGGTCAAATAAATTTAATAAATATTAAAAAATAATTATGATACAAAATCAGTACACGTAACATAAAATTTTTTTTTCCCCTATTTGTTTAATATCTGAGCTTTGGCTTCTGGAACTTGGCTTTGCACGGTTGTGTGCAAAGCCAAGTTCCAGTAAGATGCAATGTATGTGTATTCAGCCGGTTCCTCTTAAAAAATGTAGCCCTTAAAATGAAATATTTTCCAACAAGGGAGAGTTCCAAAGTTTGCCTTTTTATTACTTGTTCACTCACTCACTCACTCATAATCAAAATTGTCTGACTTCCAGGATAGCTATAGATAGTGAAATTTGGCATACTTGTAGCTATAGCCAAGAATTGTGCAACTGACAAGAAAAATAAAAAAAGTTTAAATTTTCATTCCCCCCCCCCCCCCAAAATTAAAAATAAACATGGTTCAGATGATAATAGCATCCACAATTATTGACCGATATTATTCTGATTAGATGGCTCAAATCTCAGTGTTTATTATTTTATAAATTCGTCCTATTTGCTCAGAACATGAGGGTAAGCTTTTTCCTGAGCGCAATGTCACGTGACTAATTTTTTTAAATGTTTGTTACTGTTTTGCATATCATTTGCAAGGCCTCAATTTGTACTTTATGGCTGTGTCATTTGTTTATTAAAAAAAAAAAAAAAATGGTGTACATGTACTTTCATACCCGTTTGTATAATAATAATAATAATAATAAAACAGCTCCACTAAAAAAGCACCAGAGTGAAAATATTATTTCTTATATATTTTTTTTTTTTGAGCGAAATCCGAATGTAACTATTTGATGAGGATAAATTTCACTTAAATTATCTGCATGAACTTAATCTTAAATAGAATATAATAAAAAAAAAACAATATGTGAATTATAAAACTCCTAATACCATTAAATAATCTTAATCAGTTGGATTTTTATAGCGGATATTTTTATTTATTTATGGAAACTTTATATGCGTGTTTGATGGAAATAATTTATTTAAATTGCAGTTTTTAATTAATCTCGTGATTTAGTTTTATAAAATAGAATTATAAAATGAAAAGCTGCAAAATTAAATTGATATATTTATATCGATAGTTTTCTCTTTATCTGCGAAATTTGTTAAGGTCAAGACCATTTGATTTACATTATATAGCTTCGTAAAGAAGAATTATATTTAAACAAATATATTAAATTGTGAGATATAATATATATATATATATATATATATATATATATATATATATATATATATATATATATATTATATATATATATATATATATATATATATATATATATATATATATATATATATATATATATATATATATATATATATATATATATGTATATAAGAAAAATAAAAAATATATATTTGATATGATATTTCTGTCTATTTATTATTACTCTATATAAAAAATTGATAAATTTAAAATTACTTCCGTTATCACTTTATATTTTAATTGAACTGTATTGACCTCTTAGAAATATTAGAACTAAATAATTCTAAAAGATATGAATTATAGATTATTTTTTTTCTCTTTTTCTTTATCAGGTCATATTTATTTACTCGATTATATTTTTGCTTTTATACTCATTGAATTATGTTAAAAAAATTGCGTGACCTATTTATTTGTGGTGTTCAGAAAGCACTTAAACGTATTATTTTAAATATCATACTTTATGTGAAGTATTTTTATCTAAAGTATTATTTAATTGAACGTATAATATTATGGAAGGCTTTTCTTTATAAAAATAACTTTATAGGATAATTATTGCAAATAATTTTATTAATTCTTTGAGTTTCTTAACAATAATAAAATGGGTTCCGTATTTAAGGGTATGAAAATCAATTTTACGTTTTACTTCATACCAATTTGCTATTTTCTTATTCCTAAATTATGCATCGTTTAAGGTATCTATTTTCATTTTAATACCAATTTAAAGACAATGATTTCTTTATCTAAATATGAGCCTTTTTCTGCAGAGTATATTTTTGTAACCACACCATCCTAATAAAGAGATTTTTTTTTATATTTTCCCTCAATAATTTCTCTAACCACATCATTCTACTCTTTAAATAGTCACTTTCCTCTTTTCATTCTACCAAATAATTTCTTAAATCAAATTATCCTAATCTTTAGTGAGTATATTTTCCTTCTATATGAGCATTTATTTAACCAAATCATCCTACTCTATTCTCTTTAACTTCTACTCAATAATGATTCTAACCATATTAACCTAAGAGTGGATCAAATAACGCTTAAGATAGGCAAAGGCAAAGTTGTTCATTTCACACTTAACATTAAAAGTGTGAAAAAGAACCTTTGTGCATATTTCTCTAATCACATCATCCTACTTAATAAATTGTGACATTGTTCTGTTGTTTCTACCTTATCATTTGTCTAACCAAATCATACTACTTAATAGATTGTGACATTGTTCTGTTGTTTCTACCTTATCATTTCTCTAACCAAATCATCCTACTTAATAGATTGTGACATTGTTCTGTTGTTTCTACCTTATAATTTGTCTAACCAAATCATCCTACTTAATAGATTGTGACATTGTTCTGTTGTTTCTACCTTATAATTTGTCTAACCAAATCATACTACTTAATAGATTGTGACATTGTTCTGTTGTTTCTACCTTATCATTTGTCTAACCAAATCATACTACTTAATAGATTGTGACATTGTTCTGTTGTTTCTACCTTATCATTTCTCTAACCAAATCATCCTACTTAATAGATTGTGACATTGTTCTGTTGTTTCTACCTTATAATTTGTCTAACCAAATCATACTACTTAATAGATTGTGACATTGTTCTGTTGTTTCTACCTTATAATTTGTCTAACCAAATCATACTACTTAATAGATTGTGACATTGTTCTGTTGTTTCTACCTTATCATTTGTCTAACCAAATCATACTACTTAATAGATTGTGACATTGTTCTGTTGTTTCTACCTTATCATTTCTCTAACCAAATCATCCTACTTAATAGATTGTGACATTGTTCTGTTGTTTCTACCTTATAATTTGTCTAACCAAATCATCCTACTTAATAGATTGTGACATTGTTCTGTTGTTTCTACCTTATCATTTCTCTAACCAAATCATCCTACTTAATAGATTGTGACATTGTTCTGTTGTTTCTACCTTATAATTTGTCTAACCAAATCATCCTACTTAATAGATTGTGACATTGTTCTGTTATTTCTACCTTATCATTTCTCTAACCAAATCATCCTACTTAATAGATTGTGACATTGTTCGGTTGTTTCTACCTTATAATTTGTCTAACCAAATCATCCTACTTAATAGATTGTGACATTGTTCTGTTATTTCTACCTTATAATTTGTCTAACCAAATCATCCTACTTAATAGATTGTGACATTGTTCTGTGGTTTCTACCTTATCATTTCTCTAACCAAATCATCCTACTTAATAGATTGTGACATTGTTCTGTTGTTTCTACCTTATAATTTGTCTAACCAAATCATCCTACTTAATAGATTGTGACATTGTTCTGTTATTTCTACCTTATAATTTGTCTAACCAAATCATCCTACTTAATAGATTGTGACATTGTTCTGTTGTTTCTACCTTATCATTTGTCTAACCAAATCATCCTACTTAATAGATTGTGATATTGTTCTGTTGTTTCTACCTTATAATTTGTCTAACCAAATCATCCTACTTTATAGATTGTGACATTGTTGTGTTGTTTCTACCTTATCATTTCTCTAACCAAATCATCCTACTTAATAGATTGTGACATTGTTCTGTTGTTTCTACCTTATCATTTGTCTAACCAAATCATCCTACTTAATAGATTGTGACATTGTTCTGTTGTTTCTACCTTATCATTTCTCTAACCAAATCATCCTACTTTATAGATTGTGACATTGTTCTGTTGTTTCTACCTTATAATTTCTTTAACCACGTCATTCATCTTTATAGATAGTCTCTTTCCTTTATTCTTTCTACTAAAAATATCTTTAACCACATCATCCTACTCTTTTCAGAGCCTGTTTTCTTTTCTCTCTAGTCATTCATTTCACTTGCAAAATCATTCTACTCTTTAGATATCCTCTTTTCTCTATTATTTCTACTCACTAATGTTTCTAATCATATTAACCTAAGGGTGGATCAAACCTCGCTGAGGTCGGAAAGTTGTTTATTTAAACCTCCAATGTCAAGTGAAAAAATCTTTTGTGCGTCTTCCTTTTTGTTTTTTCTACTTAATCATTTCTGTTAACGACACATTCTGCTTTTTAGATTGCCTCTTTCTTCTGTTATTTCTACTCAATCATTTCTATAACCACATTATCCTACTTTATAGATTGCGACATACATGTGTTATATCTACTCAATCTTTTCTCTAATAACACCATCCTAATTTTTTAGATTGCCTCTTTCCACTCCATCATTTCTCCATCCACCTACTCTGCAGAGTTTTTCTTCCTTTTAAAACTTTCTCTAATCACCGAATTCCACAAAGTAGAATTCTATTTTCTATCTCATTTTCTTGTACTACTACTATATCCAACTCCCCTGTGTATTTCGTTTATTAGATTTGTTTTTCGAACTCATTTAACTTACTTTATCTCGAGTTTAACAAAATGAAACACTTTTTCCTCTCACTCTCTTCTTGGTTGATTTGGACAGGTTTGATTTAAGTCATAAGTCATGATCCTTTCGTTAAAAAACAACGAAAGACGAATTCTGCTCTTAATTTAAATATATATATATATATTTAAAAAAGGCTAAACCCAATAAATTTAAGGAATCTTACCAAAGCAAAAACTCGTTTTTTGTAAAATCTCCAACATCACAGTATGAAGGAAGCTCTCATCAAGAGAGAGGTCCATCTAGAAACTACAATAATCACCAAGCCTTGTCACCACTTAATTCATGCACCAATCATCAACCTAATCGTTTACCTACCTGTCTTATCTGCAAGGAACTACACAGAATATCAGATTGTCCAAACTATCAAAAATCTAAACCTGAAGAGCGGTGGAACCTTGTAAAGAAGTACAACATTTGTTTTAATTGTTTACATCCGAGTCATCGAATAAGAGAATGTTTCTCAAAAAATACCTGCCGTGATTGTGGTTCTCGCCATCATTCAACTCTACACATATCTAAATCATCTAACAAATCTAATGAAGTAGTCCCGTCAACACCTAAAGCTCCTGCAAATATTCTAGCTAGCATCAACACATCAACATTATCTGATAATAACTCAACTGTTGTATTAGGGACAGCCATTGCCCTAATACAAGATATCAAAGGATTTTATCAACCTATCCGTTTAGTGATAGATTCGGGTAGTCAATATTCATTTATCACCAGACAGTGTGCCAGAAGACTTGGTCTTAAAGTATCCCCGTTCTCGAGATCTATAGCTGGAGTTGGACAAGCACCACTTATCGAACCCCAAGGTAAAACATTATGTAATCTTAAATCTATCAAACTTTCTAACTCTGCACTTAAAACCGAAGCAGTAGTTGTACCTTCAATAACTTCTTACTTACCTCAGTATCAACTTCCACTTGAATTATTTACCAAATATCAACACCTAGATTTAGCAGATCCAAAATTTAACCATCCAGGACCTATAGATTTTTTGTTGGGTGCAGATTTATTTACCGAAATTATCAATCAAGTAGACGAATCCTCTTTAAACGACAAACACCTACTTCCAACCATTTTTGGATACGTGGTAATGGGTAGGTTCCAAACAGATAACGTAACTTCCCCATCTTTATCCTTATTCACATCAAATCAAGATCTACATTCAATCATGTCAAGATTCTGGGAAATGGAGGAACTACAGAAGGAAGAACAAAGTTCAGAATCAACTATCTGCGAACAACATTTTCAACAGACCCATTATCGTTTACCATCTGGATGCTACGTTGTAAGGCTTCCTTTCAAAGGAGATGATTTTAAATTGGGACCATCTAAAGACAGAGCATTGAAAAGGCTCTACAATCTTGAAAGCGAACTATCTGTCTTAACGTCTTCATGAATGACAAAGGACTTCTCAGGGTGGGCGGAAGAATAAAAACTCACACCTGATGAGGAACACCAAATTTTATTACCAAAGCGGTCACACTTCACATCTCTGATTATTCACCACCTTCATCAAGAAAATTTCTATTTTGGCCCAGCATCTTTGCAATCTATTTTAAATCAGAAATATAGGATACCTTCAGCTCAAAACCTAATACGATTGTGTAAATCAAAATATCTTACCTGCATCCGCATGACTAAGAAAACTTCAAGCTCCTTTCATGGGTATTCTTCCTTCCACTTGGTTTCAAGAGGTAAGAGCTTTTTTTATACTTGTGGCGTTGATTTTGTAGGGCCATTTTTATGTAAAGAATCCACTCGAAGGAAGTCACCTACCACCAAATGCTATCTATGTCTATTTATAATTATAAGTCTCTCTACCCGAGCAGTTCACCCAGAAATTATAACACCACTATCAACAGAAGCTTTCTCAGGAAATTATACCTGTACAGTTAATGAGTTGACCACCTTATTTGTACGAATTGAAGGAATTGTGAACTCACATTGACATCTTTATCTTACGATCCAACTGATCTACAACTACTCACCCCAGGACATTTCCTTGTTGGAGGTCCCATCACGACACCACCTGAAGAAGACTTCACTGGCATTCCATAAAACCGTTAATCAAGGTGGCAGCTTTTGCGGGAAAGGATCCTCTATTTTTGGAATCGTTGGCGAAATGAATACGTCTGCAACCTTCAACAGCGAAAAAAGTGGACACAATCATCTCTATCTTTAAAGAAGGGAGATTTAGTCCTCCTTCAAGAATTAAACACCCCAACTCTAAAGTGGCCACTTGCTAGGATTGAATATCTGCATCCAGGAGACGATTGAATGTAGTCTACAGCTACAGGAAGGTACAAGCGACCAGTTACACCAAACTTGTTACCTTAGAACCTACAGCTTCAGAGAACTCAATGGATGAAATGAAACTTTAACTGCAGCTTCGGCATCATATTCTTCGCAAGTTGCTTAACTGATTATTTTTAGTGGGCGGAATGTTTAATCCTGATGTAGTTAGTTAAAAATAATCTGTTATCTTCATTGTTTATAATTTTGTTAAGTTAATCTCTGTTTAGTTTTAAGTTATTTTTATATTCTTTTCTTGCCTGGTCATCAAACCTGACAGGCATTGTTTTGTATTACCTCATATAGCACTTACTCATCACATTATTTTTTCATTCCTTTTTATTTAGATTATCTATCTTGACTTTAATATCTTTAATATTTTTATATCTTAAAACATTATCTATCTGTGTATCAATTTGTGTATCATATCTGTGAATTATCCTATATCTGCCATCCTAATTTATGCCTATATCTTCATCTACTTACCTGGTATTGTACTTTTATCATTTAAGCTATCCTTTTTTATACCTTATATTCAAGAACAAATTTATATTATTTCCCATCATTTGTAATTAATATCCTTAATAAATACAGTCCGCAAGCTTTGTAACTTTCAATTATAATTTTTTGTTATTATCCCCTTTAATATTATGTTTTGTTAATGTTTGTAATTATAACCTTGAAATTAAATATTCATCAGTCTGGGTAATTGGAATTGTTTTATTTTCATTCTAGTTTTATATTAATAATTCCCCTCCCGACGAAACCTACCTGTCTTATCTGCAAGGAACTACACAGAATATCAGATTGTCCAAACTATCAAAAATCTAAACCTGAAGAGCGGTGGAACCTTGTAAAGAAGTACAACATTTGTTTTAATTGTTTACATCCGAGTCATCGAATAAGAGAATGTTTCTCAAAAAATACCTGCCGTGATTGTGGTTCTCGCCATCATTCAACTCTACACATATCTAAATCATCTAACAAATCTAATGAAGTAGTCCCGTCAACACCTAAAGCTCCTGCAAATATTCTAGCTAGCATCAACACATCAACATTATCTGATAATAACTCAACTGTTGTATTAGGGCAATGGCTGTCCCTAATACAACAGTTGAGTTATTATCAGATAATGTTGATGTGTTGATGCTAGCTAGAATATTTGCAGGAGCTTTAGGTGTTGACGGGACTACTTCATTAGATTTGTTAGATGATTTAGATATGTGTAGAGTTGAATGATGGCGAGAACCACAATCACGGCAGGTATTTTTTGAGAAACATTCTCTTATTCGATGACTCGGATGTAAACAATTAAAACAAATGTTGTACTTCTTTACAAGGTTCCACCGCTCTTCAGGTTTAGATTTTTGATAGTTTGGACAATCTGATATTCTGTGTAGTTCCTTGCAGATAAGACAGGTAGGTAAACGATTAGGTTGATGATTGGTGCATGAATTAAGTGGTGACAAGGCTTGGTGATTATTGTAGTTTCTAGATGGACCTCTCTCTTGATGAGAGCTTCCTTCATACTGTGATGTTGGAGATTTTACAAAAAACGAGTTTTTGCTTTGGTAAGATTCCTTAAATTTATTGGGTTTAGCCTGATAATAATTAGGTGATGGATGAGGTGACACTACTTTAATAACTTGATCTTGGTGATTTTCACTTATCATAGTCAAAGCCTGGTATCGGGTTTCAACAAAGTTTATAAGTTCGGTAATAGATGGAAATTCAGTTTCAATATGCTTTACTTCAAAGGCTTCACGAGTTGTCGGATCTAAACACCGAATAGCAAGTTCAAATAGGATGAATTCCTTAGCGTTCTCTATGCCCAGATTGTTAAAGGCCTGGATATTTTCAGACATAACTAAATAAAAGTCTTTAAGAGATTTTACAGATGGTTTTCCTTGCATTGGTTTAAATTCTAAAATTTTAGATATGTGAAGAGAGGCTAGTTTTCTTTTGTTATCAAAATGTTTGGTAATAGTATCCCATGCTTGGTAATAATTGGTCTCGGTCATCGGAATAGCTTTGATTAACGTTAAGGCAGATCCGGATAAAGAGCCAATCAGATAATGAAATTTTTCAATTTCAGGAATACTTAATTCATTATGCACCATTGACAGGTACATATCTCGGAAAACCGTCCATCCTGATAGAGTTCCATCAAACTTAGGTAGAGTGATTTTAGGTAATCGAGATCTTGTTGGTAAATTACTGCTAATATTAAGGGAAGGCATTGTTGCAGAATGTTGACCCGATGTATTGGGTGCAACACTGAGTTCATAAATAGATCCACATTCATGATAGTAGCGTTTAACATCCCTCATTAGAGCTGAGTCATCTGTATTAGGAAACTCACTTTGTCTATTATTAATGACATATAAGAACATGATCTCTTCCCAAACCGATGTAAATTTGGTATATAATCCATCCAGTGTCCGAAACATACCCCTGAACATGCCTTCTGCATTAGGGTCTTTTGATATAAGTCGGCCTTGTTTAACAGTTTCTTTAATATCCAAGCTTATATCTTTAAGTTTAGCTTGAAGTAAAATTATTTGCTGTTCAAATGTTGCTGACATGTTTGTCGATTTAGATTGGAAACTTAAAAGATACCAAATAAAACAATATAAATAAGATAAGACAAGATAAAGATTTAAATAATCATAAAAAGAGACATAAGTTAGTTATTGAAATGAGAATAGATGAAATATTATGTTATAGATACAATTTGCCATCCGGCCAAACAAAGGACCAAGTGTTTCGTCGGGAGGGGAATTATTAATATAAAACTAGAATGAAAATAAAACAATTCCAATTACCCAGACTGATGAATATTTAATTTCAAGGTTATAATTACAAACATTAACAAAACATAATATTAAAGGGGATAATAACAAAAAATTATAATTGAAAGTTACAAAGCTTGCGGACTGTATTTATTAAGGATATTAATTACAAATGATGGGAAATAATATAAATTTGTTCTTGAATATAAGGTATAAAAAAGGATAGCTTAAATGATAAAAGTACAATACCAGGTAAGTAGATGAAGATATAGGCATAAATTAGGATGGCAGATATAGGATAATTCACAGATATGATACACAAATTGATACACAGATAGATAATGTTTTAAGATATAAAAATATTAAAGATATTAAAGTCAAGATAGATAATCTAAATAAAAAGGAATGAAAAAATAATGTGATGAGTAAGTGCTATATGAGGTAATACAAAACAATGCCTAGTCAGGTTTGATAACCAGGCAAGAAAAGAATATAAAAATAACTTAAAACTAAACAGAGATTAACTTAACAAAATTATAAACAATGAAGATAACAGATTATTTTTAACTAACTACATCAGGATTAAACAATATATATATATATATATATATATATATATATATATATATATATATATATATATGTATGTATGATGTATATTTACATCATTAAATTGCTTTTTTCCGTGGTAGGGTGTGAAATAGTAACTTTAGAGCTTAAAAAACATAGCTAAAATCCATTTTTCATTACGTGGACTTAAAAAATCTTTTCATTAGTCCTAGCTGTAAAGAAAAAATCTTTTACGTCCTAGGAACTAAAAGATTTTTATTTTCCGGCGGGTAGTTGTCAAAACTTCCGTTAGAAGCGCTGCATTCTTTGTAAAAATGCTTCTAGTACGATTAAAATCCGCTAGATGTCAATGCGTTTTATTTATCTTTTCTTATAGTGTAACCTCTTTTTAAGGTTTCTTTTTTTAAGTCTTAAGTATGTACTAATATTTGTTATTATTATATATTGATTAGAGATTAATATTTAATGTTTTTTCATTGTCTGCTACCTCGGAAAAAATAGCATATGCTACGCGACTGTGAAGTGTTTTTTCTTTACCTTGGCAATATTTACTGTCTCGCTTCGCTCGACAGTAAATGTAATTGCCGCGGTAAAGAAAAAACTCACTTCACAGCCTAGTAACATAATATACTATTAAATAAGTTTTGCTTCCAAGCTTACCGAAAGTAACGTTCTTTGCAGCTAAGGAAGATACAACAAAACGAAGAGAAAGGACAAAGTTCTATGTTAACAATAGAAAGAATAAATCCAAAATAGTTTATCCAAGTGAAATTTTAACTTACCATTGTATAAGGTTCTTTGTTGTCATTGTTACTGGTACTTTCAAATTTTATGCTGAATTACCCACGTAAATATGTAAATTTAACTACAGTCTAGAACCATTGTAATTATTCTGTTGTTCAAAACATAACTAAACGAATTTAGCTATTTTTTGTGTGAATGCAAAGGACCTTTTGTAATTCGGCATTATCATAATGGTTAAAATCTCGGTCGTCTATTTTAGCTTTATTTCTCATCAATTGTTTTCTAATTTGTTTTTCTTATCAAATAAAACTAGATAATAATTAACAAATCTAGAATAAGAAAGAAAAAAAAGTTTTTAGGTCATTGGTGTCAATTAAATGTCTATATTCCTCCTAACGTAGGAAAAATAATTCAAATCCTATTTTGTTTTTTTATGACAGCCACAAAATTTTGCAAAATGAAGATTACTAAAATTTTGAATTCACTGTTTAATGTTAGAACATAAAATCAACCCTCACTTAAAGTCGTGGATTTACTGCATGGCCAATATTTTAGTCCATCCTAGAAACTGCTTGTATAAATTTTGGTTTCAAGATTTAAATTTGTATAAAAAAAAAACTCAAACAAAGCCTTCTTTTATTCATTGTTATACTGAATTGAAATCCTTCAAAAAAATAATTTTATTAATTTATTATTTAACAAACTTATAAAAAAGTAAATTTAATTTTGTTTAAATTATGTTTTCGATTTTCAGCTAAATCACATTTAATTCTCAGAAACTAGATTAATTCCGGGAAAACAACTTATATTGTCCATTTCGTAATTAAATGGACTAAATTTTATACTTTTTAATCAAAATAGTCAGAGCCGTTTTGGAAATAATCGGGAATATTTAGGGGCAGTGCCCCCATATTTTAATCTTCAATTTGGAGCTAACTACTCGCCGATTTTTCTGAACATGTTAGCCAAATTTTATTACAATCGGCCCTGTAGTTTAGGCTCAAATCGTCTGCACCGTTTAACGCTTTACTGTCGGCATACAGACATTTTTTTGGACTCAGGGCCCCTTAAAAGGTGTAAATTATGAAATTATCACTCGAATTTTTGGCCATTGCAATTCTTCCTTTTTATATACA
The DNA here is from genome assembly GCA_951217055.1 of Gerris lacustris. Lineage (NCBI taxonomy): Eukaryota > Metazoa > Arthropoda > Insecta > Hemiptera > Gerridae > Gerris > Gerris lacustris. The sequence goes on from OX578276.1 coordinate 45,702,282, forward strand.
TTATAATATGTATAAAAAAATTATATTTTAAATTAGAGAATTTTGCATACAATATTAAGATGATTTCATTTTTTATGATTCATTATTATTATACCGCGTATACATAAGCTAAAAACCTAATCAATTAACCGTTCCTAAATACATACTACTCTAAGCCCACTTTACGTGTAAAAAACACAATAATCCCACACTCTACTTACCTACTAATCGTGGTAATAATACAAATATAACAATAAACATAATAAAACAATTTTCAATAAAATGCATCATTCTTATCGAGTATACTTACCAGAAATAAAAATATTATATCTTTAATCCAGTACTCATGTACTGACATGAGTACTGGATTAACTTAAGCATTTAATTATGATCTTAAACCCATTATTATCCCCCCCCCCTCCCCCGTCTAATAATACTCTTATTTTAACATGTATATATTTTCGGGCTGGAGGACAAAAATAATTTCCATCACGCAAAAAATGACATGAAAATTTGACTTTTTAGTTATATATTTAGCCAACAGGAGCGCTGAAGTAAATATTTTCTGAATTTTATATAAAATTATATCAGAGCTCCAAAGTATAATTTCTGCTATTCCAGAAAACTACTGCTTTTCGAAACAAGGCATCATTATTTAGAGGGGCAGGTGTAAAGATTGGCTTATTTTTTTTTATTTAATTCTTCATCAGAGCTATCCAAGAATAGGTTTGTCCTTTCTTGTATATGTAGTATATATAATATATGTATAGTATATAGACAGAAGTATTGTGATTTTAATGGATTTACAAGTTTTAGGATCCCTTGAATCCAAAAAAGGCGTTTTTAAAAAATGTCTGTCTGTTGTTTATGTATAGAAGCGTGGAGCCTAACTTACTTGGCCAATTTTTATTAAATTTGGCATACATGTTCACAAGAACCATACCACTTATTATTAAGATAACATCCTTTTAGCAAGATGTTCACAAATCTCTCATAGTTAGTTAACTGATTAGTGGCATTAGTTATGGAAAAAAAATTCTATTCAAATTTAAGCCTAAAATCTAGGTATATTATAGTCCTATTATCTTATTAAATATATTTTTTGACATTTTTATGTTTAGGCTATGGAACATAAGTCTAAAACGTTACGTTTATTTCTCGAGAACAAATCTATAAATTTTATTTTCCCCGATAAATTTCACTTCCCCAAGCAATTTCACTTTCCCAATATTTTACTTTGAAAATCAATTGAGTCAGAGGTACATACTTATCGCATTACTTAAAACATTTCTTTCTCATTCTCGCCACATACTTAAAACATTTCTTTCTCATTCTCGCCACATACAAGAACATTTCTTTCTCATTCTCGCCACATACTTAAAACATTTCTTTCTCATTCTCGCCACATACAAGAACATTTCTTTCTCATTCTCGCCACATACTTAAAACATTTCTTTCTCATTCTCGCCACATACTAAGAACATTTCTTTCTCATTCTCGCCACATACTTAAAACATTTCTTTCTCATTCTCGCCACATACTTAAAACATTTCTGATGAACATGTGAATGAAGCATTTCCTCACGTGACATGACCTAATGCTCAATTAGAATTAGTACATACTAATTATAACTAAAAACATTTTAAATCGTCAAATGGGTATCTTTTTTAAAATGTTATCAATAAATAATAATGTTATTTCAAAATCATTACAATATTTGATTTAGTTTTTAATATTACGTTATTATATAGATATTCTTATCACTTATCTAGTGTAAAGATTAAATATCTTTCGAATGTAAAAATTTCATAAAAAAATAAAATATTGTCCTTGATCAAACCCACACTGTACGTTCTTTGTTAAAATTTTGAAGACTCCATATACTGGCGCCTCAACTATCCATATTCGGATAAAATGTCTAGCAAATATTTTTAAATTATTTACTTTATACTTTCATTCATTTTAAAATATTCACAAATAATGTTTGTCCTTTATCGCGATACGTATATGTGTATAAATATTATATTATGTTTAAAAAATGTGATAAGGATATTTTTAAAATTGTATATATTCCTTTAACACGGAATAGAGTTGTAAATAAAATGAAATAGTCGTTTTTTTAAAATGTTGTTAAGACTAGGTTCTTTAACACCTTCTTGCCTGTTCTTTTTTGAGAAAAAAAAAAATGTTTTTTTTATCTTATTTCTATTTATCACCTTTTTTTACCCTTATATCGTATATCATGTTGAAATAGTTTTTTATTTCTTGTTTGAAGACGCTTGTGTAGAGTTTTTTAAGAGAAATGAGAGAGGTCTTCTTGTCTAGAGTGCGAGTTATATTTGTCCAAGTGATAAGTGTTTCTAGTGATAAGAATCCCTACGAGTTTGTTTGAGAGTGGCTGGTTTTCTCATGTGTATATAGTGTTGAAGTGATACGCTCAGTCCTCTGGGGTAGAGAGTTGAACTGCTTATCAGCGAGTCTTTGTAAAGATGATAAGGATGAAGTGGTAGGGGAAAACATACTAGTGTGTGGAATAGCTCTCAGTGATATCATGACAGCCCTCTTTCAAACACATTTTCAAAAATAAAAAAAGAAACCAATTCTTCACGATAATCAAAGCTATGATAAAAAAAACGTGTTACTAGACAATTTTGTTTTAAACAATCGTAGTATTCACAATTCACAGAAAAACAAATTCTTTAAGTATAAGGCTTAGCTGAAACGTGGTACTAAATGTTTAGTTTGACAATTATTAAATTCAAAGCTGTATTCCTAATTTCTATTTCAAAATTAATTCTGTATAAAAAGAACATAGCTGAAACGTGTTACTATACTGTTTCGTTTAACAATTATTATTAAATTCAAAGCTATATTCCTAACTTCTATTTAAAAACTAATTCTGTATAAAAAAGGCTTAGCTGAAACGTGAAACGTGTTACTATACTGTTTCGTTTAACAATTATTAAATTCAAAGCTATATTCCTAATTTCTATTTCAAAACTAATTCTGTATAAAAAAAAAGTTTAGGTGAAACGTGTTACTATACTGCTTTGTTTAACAATTATTAAATTCAAATCTATATTCCTAATTTCTATTTCAAAACCATTTCTGTATAAAAAAGGCTTAGCTAAAACGTGTTACTATACTGTTTCGTTTAACAATTATTAAATTCAAAGCTATATTCCTAATTTCTATTTCAAAACTAATTCTGTATAAAAAAAAGTTTAGGTGAAACGTGTTACTATACTGTTTCGTTTAACAATTATTAAATTCAAAGCTATATTCCAAATTTCTATTTCAAAACTAAGTCTGTATAAAAAAAGGCTTAGGTGAAACGTGTTACTATACTGTTTCGTTTAACAATTATTAAATTCAAAGCTATATTCCTAATTTCTATTTCATAACTAATCTATATATATAAAAGTCAACGTATGTGTGTGTGTTCTTTATACAAATCTACAGTTTTAGCCCGATTTTGATGAAAATTTGCACACTTGATCTTCAAAGCAAGGAAAAAATCAAGGTCTACATGAATTTTCGAAATTTAAATTTTGGTACACAGGGGTACGGGGTACAAGTAATGAATACGGGGTCAAAGTAATGAATACCCTTCGTGATGCATATCGTTTAAAAGCTCTTTAAGAGTACAGTAATTGTTGTTATGTGTAGTTTTGTCATATTTTCATTTAGGAGGGGGGTAAAATGGAAAATATAACTATATCTATAATATAAAAAGAAGAATATCTATACGAGAGAATGTCTTTTATACAAATCTACAGTTTTATCCCAATTTGATGAATATTTACACTCTTTTTCTTCCAAACAAGGTGAAGATCACAGCCTGCATGATTTTCCGAAATTAAAATTTTGGTACACAGAGGTACGGGGTGCAAATGTCAAAGTAATGGATACCCTTCATGATGCATATCGTTGAAAAGCTCTTTAAGAGTACATTAATTGTTGTTAAGTACGTTTTGTCATATTTTCATTTAGGAGGGGGGTAAAATGGAAATGTATATCTATATCTATAAAAGTCAACGTATGGGTAACGAATGGGTTTATGTTCTTTATACAAATCAACAGTCTTAATTCGATCACGATGAAAATTTGCTCACTTGACCTTCAAAGCAAGGGGAAGATCTCTGTCTTCATGAATGTTCGAAATTGAATTTTTGGTACACGGGGGTACGGGGTACAAATGTCAAAGTTGAAAACCCTTCAAGATGCATAATGTTGAAAAGCTCTTTAAGAGTACAGTAATTGTTTTTACGTGCATTTAGGGGGTAAATGGAAAAATGTATCTAAAAGTCAACGTATATGTGTATGTTCTTTATACAAATCCATAGTTTTAGTCCGATCTCGTTGAAAAAATGCACACTTGACCTTCAAAGGAAGAAAAAATCAGTGTCTACATGAATTTTCGAAATTTAAATTTTGGTACACAGGGAACAGGGTACAATCATGAATACGGGGTCAAAGGACTGAATACCCTTTATGATGGATATCGTTGAAAAGCTCTTTAAGATTACATTAATTGTTGTTATGTACAGTTTTGTCATATGTATTTTCATTTAGGAATGGTAAAAAGGAAAAATATAGCTATATCTTATAAAAAAAGACGAGTGTCTGTATGAGGGTATGTCTTTTATACAAATCTACAGTTTTATCCCAATTTGATGAATATTTACTCACTTTCCCTTCAAAGCAAGGGTGAGGTCACTGTCTACATGAATTTTCGAAATTTAAATTTTGGTACAAAGGGGTACGGTGTAAAAATGTCAAAGTAATGGATTCCCTTCATATCATGCATATCGTTGAAAAGCACTTTAAGAGAAAAGTAATTGTTGTTATGTACAATTTTATTTAAGAGGGGGTAAAATGGAAATTTATAGCTATATATATAAAAATCAACGTATGTGGGTGTATGTTCTTTATACAAATCTACAGTTTTAGTTCGATGTCGATAAAAATTTGCCCACTTGGACTTCAAAGCAAGGGGAAAATGACAGCCTACATGAATTTTGGAAATTTAAATTTGGTACACAGGAGTGTGGTACAAGTAATGAATACGGGGTCAATGTAATAAATACCATTGATGATGAAAAAGCCCTTTAAGCGTAGAGTAATAGTGTGTATGTATTATTTTGTCATATTTTACTTTAGGGGGGGGGGAATTTAGGAAATTTTAAAATTTTCTTATCAAAGAGGAGGGGGTATAGAAATAGGTGGGAGAGATCGAATCTAGATATTCTTGCATAGTAAAATAACTTATATGTTTCATTATGGTTTTTTATAAACTCATCTAATTATAATAACACTCCGTAGCGAAGCACGGGTACCCAGCTAGTTCTGTAAAAAAAAAAAAGGCTTGGGTGAAAATATTACTATATTTTTTCGTTAAACAATTATTAAATTCAAAGCTATATTCCTAAATTCTATTTCAAAACTGATTCTGTATAAAAAAAGGTTTAGCTGAAACGTGTTACTATATTGTTTTGTTACTATATTTGTTCGTTGTTTAGATTGAACAGTTGTTCAATCTAAGCTGTATTTATAATTTCGTTTTTAAAAATATATTCTTATTGTCGAGGCTTAGGATTAAACATGCTACTATAATATGTATTTCGTTTTAACAGTTTTCATAAAATTAACAACTATATTCATAATTAATCTTTTCAAAAAATTATTTCTGAGCGAGGTTTAGCTAAATCGTTTATACTTTACTATTTCGTTTTAACGCTATTACTGTAAACTGCACAGCTATTTTCCTAATTTTAATTCCGAGTTTACCAAATGTAAAGGAAGAATGATAATTATTCTGAAGATGAAATTTTTGTCCGAATTCAGTCTCTGAATTCAGAAATTCTTTTAAAGGACATTTTTAGACTCGTGTCTGCCTGTCAGTATATTATTCAACTTTTTTGCGTGTATACCATATTATTTTAAAAACCCTTAGTCCTATTTTACTGCAATTTGGATGGTTTATCAAAAGTAGCCCAAATGTAGCCCCATATTCATTTCAACCAACTTCACACATTTAATATTAAATAAAAATAAATATGACCTAATTGGGAATCGAAACAGGTCCAAACATCAAACTTTTAATTCCCAGTGGAATCAAATTATTTATACTGATGTGACCATTCATCCATATTAGGGTGCTAGGAAGCTTTGTGCCACATTGGCATTGGCTGATAATTTAAAAAGAAGGATTCTTTATGTACAAGGCTTAGCTGAAACGTGAAACTATATTGTAAAATTGTAACCAGACATTTTTATTTTAAAATTGGAAAATTCACAGTTATAAAGCTTAAGGGTACCTACATCCAAAATTTACACTGACTCCGATTTCTGTCTAAAGTATGTATGCGTATGACAAAAAACAGCCTTGTGCTTTGTCGGCTTGAAGAAGAGGTGATAACCGGATTGGGGCCAGATAAAGAAGCGAGCAGGTCATCCTATGTAGAGTGATGAACATAGATTTTTCTATAGAGAAAGGCTTGTTTATGGAAAAAGAAAATTATCATTTAATTGCATATTAATTGCTGGGTTTCCGTACATGATACTAATAAGTTGAGAAGTGAGTAATGGATAATATCACCACATGTTATGGGCTCATAATATTCACAGCGGGGTCACATTTCAAGTTTCTACCTTCAGCACAAATTTCAATTACCAAATCAAAATAAATCAGGTTGCATTCTGACCGCCACATCTAACTCAAAACACAAACAAATCTGGGCATGGTTCGAATCCCAGAAAGAGGAGATATTATTACTTTCACGTAAGTGCAAATGGGCCATCTCTACCCCTATAATACTCTAAAATATTGTTTAAATCAGGTCCCTATCTAGAATGCTTACTCTGCCCTTTAGTGGATGGCCTGGTTTTAATTGAAAATAAAGTCTTCGTTCAGTTAGCTATAACAAAATGGGTTCATTATAAAGATTCTGAATTTAGATTATAAATCATTATATTTGATCCTTGAGTATTATTTTAATTATCAATTTAATAATATCCAAAATCTTTTGACCGATTTAACCTAGTTGTTCATGTCAAGAATTTCAAATATTTTATCATAAAAAAATTAATAAAGATAAAATATTACATAATTTGCATAATACTCTGCTTATTCATTGTATGTTTTCTATAGAACTTAAAGCATTATCTCTTTTCTCCAAATAATGATTATATTGCTCGCGTTTGCCTGGGGGTCAGTCGGTACGTCAACATGTTTTCGTGCCACAATATCTTAAAAACTTAAAATTGTCCGATTTTAATTAATTTTAATGATACGTTAAAAAAATGCACAAAGTACGTCCCATATGATATTAACTTAAACTTCCTTTCTCACAGATTTTCTTTTTTAAAACTTATATTTTTAAAAGTACTCATCCGACTTTAAAGAAATTAGAATGACCCAATATTAATTTCAAATTTCTGCACACATAAATATAATATTGAATAAAATGAATTTGGCCCTGCCGAAAATCTAAACAGGTTAGACGTGGTTAGAGATGTGTTAGTCGTGGTTATATGTGGTTAGAGGTCAAAATAACCACACTTTCTATTCGCAGCGGGGTCATTTCAAGTTTTTAGTTATTTTGAAATCTATCTCATTCTTTTGCAGTTTCTTTTATCTGTGCGATCATTTGTACAGAAATAGATGCGAGGAAGCTATGTGCCACACTTATTAAAAGCTTTTTTCCTTAGCTGCAGATCACTATAAAAAATAATGTAATGATCAAAGGATACCAATAACCTGTAATATTATATAATGATGTGTTGATCAGGCCGTGAAAAGAAAAAATAAGTAGTATGGATAATGATCACTTTTAGTGGGCGTGTTGTCAAATATCATATATCAGCAAACGAATACGAATGGGTAAACTATCTTTCCTTATCTTATCATTCTCTGCTACCAGCAGAATGAGGATTTTGACAAAAAACTTACCACAAGTTTTAGTTATCTAAAACGGTATTCATTGGTTATATTTTTACTCCCTCGTATGTGTATGGAGAAATTACGAAAAAGTCTATGTTGATATTTTGATGGATTTATTCTGTTTAAGGCCTTATAAATATAAAAAATCTTGGTGTGTTTTTAAAACTCGGTGGTGTTTAAAGGCTGTTCATAAAATGTATGACTGTAATTAGGCAGATGTATTACTGCCATTCGGGTTGATGTATGACTGTCATTTGGGCAGATGTATGGCTGTCATTTGGGCAAGTGTATGACTGTCATTTGGGCAGATGATAACTGTCATTTAGGCAGATGTATGACTTACATTTGGGCAGATGTATGACTGGCATTTGGGCAGATGTATGACTAACATTTGGGCAGATGCGTGGAGCCTATTGGGCTCCACTCATCTGATATAACATTTCGATCACATTTAATAAACAAGTTCAAAAAATTATACCTCGAGATCTATTTTAGGTCAAATTAAATAATTTTAACTCTTAATTTCGAGGCTCTGCCATCCAAAAAACCCTGAAAAATGGTTAGTAAAATGATAAATAAAAATGTCCTAAAGCCTCCACTCCAAAGGCTGTTGAGTCACGGAGTTAGTTAGTTTAAATAATAAATAATTAAATATTTACTAAACATAAACAATTATATAATAGACTAATATTGCATCTTACTAATGAACAAACGATTATTCTTAAGAGAATGTTTATACAATAGCACAACTTGACTTTATATATTCTAATGAGAATGTTTATACAATAGCACAATTTGACTTAATATATATTCTAAGGAGAATGTTTATACAATAGCACATTTTGACTTTAGATATTCTTACGAGAATGTTTATACAATTAAATAGCACAATTTGACTTTATATATTTTAAAGAGAATGTTTATACAATTAAATAGCACAATTTGACTTTAGATATTCTAAAGAGAATGTTTATACAATTAAATAGCACAATTTGACTTTAGATATTCTAAAGAGAATGTTTATACAATAACACAATTTGACTTTAGCTATTCTTACGAGAATGTTTATACAATTAAATAGCACAATTTGACTTTAGATATTCTTACGAGAATATTTATACAATTAAATACCACAATTTGACTTTAGATATTCTAAAGAGAATGTTAACATTACACTACTACATAGAACACAGTTATAATACAACATTGAATGCACTTTGACTCACATTTTGTGAAATCAATTTCGTTTTGTACAGAGTTAAGAGGATTATCTCTAAAAAAAATTCCATTATATATTGCCTAAAGCAATGTTTGGTAATGTGATACAGACAACTACGAAATAACCCGAAAAAAACAATGTGCAACAAGTAGTTCAGTTTAGATGAGAAGAAATCAGTGGCATTATAACCTGGGTTCTGTGTTACGCCATAGTAAACCATCGCCTCTTCTGAAATGATATAAACGATGTCGGCACGCACATTTCTGTTGATGGTAATGGACCTCCCCTAAAACTCATGGATATTAAACTTCTCCCAAAACAGTTTATATGTTGCTCAACTGTTTGGCCACCGGTTCTCAGCCTCTAATAAAACTCTCATATTATTATAGCCACAAAAAGAGATAGACAGAAATGAAAAAAGAAAAAAAGTTTCAAAATCACCATACCTTATCATAATTTTACATATTCATCTACGAAATCTTGTTTTTCAAAGAACGAAATTCAAAGTTTACTTGAACACTTAACATTTTTATAAATATATTTAGAATGTAAAAAGACTTTACTACTACTTCATAATAATTAATACTTTTATTATTTTTTTTTTTTTTTTTTTTTTTGTAGTTTTAGTCCCGTTCAACAGCTTTAGGTCATTACAGGACGGGGGTTATCCGGCCACTTTACTCATCTAATCGATGAGATCATCAGTGTGAAACATGTCTCACCCCGCTGGGATTCGAACTCACAGCCGGGGTTTAGTACTTTTATTATTATTTTCCAATTTACTTATCTAAAATATCTTAACCGATTTGAAGGATTTTTTTTTTTTTTTCATATTCGACAAAATACACACCGCGAGGACGCGACAAACGAATTTACCAAAAATGATTAAAAGTGTGAAAAGAAAGTATTTTGGTAAAAAATAAAATAAATAATCTCGAACAAAGTTATCTCTATCTAGTAAAAGTTTTACTAATGAGTTTTTTATACACCATGTATGTATCTACTTGTATATATCATTTAATATTAAAACTATATAAAAAAGTTTTTAACTGGTGTTCACATTTTATTTTTGATATTCAGCTTAATCGGATTTATTTTTATCAATTACTCTAAAACTAGATTTTTCCTAGGAAAATGACTTTCATGATTAAATATCTATTAATTAGACTATTTTATATTTTCTTAATCACAAACATCAGGAAATGTTTTTGTATAAAACATTTTTTTAAGAGATGTTTGGGGCAGCTCCCTAAATTTGGAGCAATTGTGATATGATTTTCCTGAACATTTATGCCAAATTCCATTAAAATCGGTCCAGTACTTAAAGCTCCACACGTGTACGCAAACGACAGATGAGACATAACTACAGATATATATTTTTATTAAAAGAACCACTTTATTGGACTGAGGTGTCCTTAAAAGTGTAATTCCATCAACCTGCACTTAAAACATGTGTCCCTAAAAGTGTAATTCCATCAACCTACACTTAAAATAGGTGTCCTTAAAAGTGTAATTCCATCAGCCTGTACTTAAACAGGTGTCCTTAAAAGTGTAATTCCATCAAAATGTCCAGATACAATTTTCGCTTCGTCATAATTCTTTCTTCCTATATATATTACATATTATACAATTAATTAATTAATTAATTAATTATTTTTATTTAAACAATTACAAGAATATTACATTTTCATTTAAGTTACACAATATTTTAAATAATTACAATATGTTTTTCTTTTTTATTTCTAACTTAAAAATAATTTTTTTTTTTTTTTAATAGCCGCAAAAGCTTTAGCTTGAGCGCGGCTGGAAATACATACAAGGAAATAAATAATTATGAAATAAAATAATAATAATAATGTAGTAATAATAATAATTGTGATACTTATGATAATAAAGAAATAATTATGAATCAAAATTTAATACATAATCCAACAATAAAATTATAGTTGTGTTGACACAAAATGGTCCCACTACCGCTGCACATAATTTATTTGTATGACATGAATATTTATTTAAGTAAAATAAAAATATAAAATCAATCTATTAAAAATATGACCATAAATCTTTGTCATATCTTATAAAAAGTTATATTTCGCCTTTGATCTTTTTAAGATAAGAGTATTATCTTATTTTTTTTTTTCAAACATACCATATTTGTTTAAGGATATTAAAGAAAGCTTTTAAATTTAATGCATTAAATGTCTATTTAAGGATAAAAAAATATATTTACAATTTTCTATTCCCTTTTATAAATATAATAATATAGGTATGTACATAAAAAAAAATAATGCAGTGAATAAGTGAATATTAAGTTATTAGTATGGTTATAAGTCATATAAAGTCAAAAAGGGAAAAGTTGTTAAGTTATTTTTATAAGAAAAGGTCCTTCACTTTGTATGTAAGAGTATAAGGCATGCAAGTTGGGTAAAAGGTGTGAGTCTAGTCACGTGACGGTCTAACGTGACATACCTTATCTCCTCTGGTCCCCTTATACAAGTCTATAGAATATGTAAACAGTTTCGTTGCGACCTCTCTCACTCTACTATCGTGCTTTCTTGCTTGTTTTGTTTATTTTTTATTTTTTTCCCTTATCTTGACTCGTTTATCCTTTGACTTTCATCTTAGGTGTTACAAAAAAGCGATCGTGGATCGTGCTTTCATACTTATGGTAAAGGAATGCCTTATTTGTCAACTACCATATATATGATTTGGATTTAGTTTTTTCTTTTTATTTCAAAAAAATGAATTTCTTGTGTATAGAAATAAGGTTTTTCAAACATATTTATAACTACATAGTTTAAAATATGTTTAAATATTTTTTTTAATTAATTAATTAAAACAGGCAATTAATTAATTTGTCTTTCAATAACTTTATACACTTTTTGATTGAACGATACATTCTATTAAAAAAAAAGTCCAGTCATGCACCATGACTTAATAAGCGAATTTTCAAAGAAATCTGCGTATTATTGGCTTATGATAATATAGGAAAGTTTTGGTTAAGAATTTGCATGGGTGAAAAAAAAAAAAAAATTGGTACACAGGGGTACCGGGTACAAAAGTCAAAATAGTATTTACCCTTCAAGATGCATGTCGTTGGAAAGCTCTTTAAGAGTACAATAATTGTTGTAATTTACACTTTTATCATATTTTCATATAAGAGGGGGGTAAAATGGAAAAAACACATTTTAATGCTATTTTTGACCCTAAATTGTAAAAATTTGATCCCTAAATGAACTCTAAAAATTCTGGCCAACGAACTCATCCTTTTTAAGTGCATCCTAAGGGGAGATATCGTCTGGAGTGACACATATATATATATATACATACATACATACATAAAAAAGTGTTAAATTTTAGGTATCGATTCAGAATGGTCTAAAACGGAATTCCATGGGAAAAAATTTCAAAAATTCTCATTACAAAAATTTTGAAGCCATTGCAATAACCTAATTTTCTTCGAAAATTCGCTAATACGCGCTTTTTCAAAATGAGGGATATATCTTTGTATTAATAGATTGTGGCGAAAGATAAAGCGATGAAAATTTATAGTATTAATTTATCGCAATATTAAAATATTGTTTGGTTTAAATCAGCAATTGAAGACGTAAAACTGTAGATACAGAAGATATACGCAAAACTATAGAAGATAAATCATTATCAGAAAGAAGTATTGATCGATAGAGATGAATCGTTCTTTTAATGAACAGGTTCTGATGTCTGTTTTTGAATGCTCGTTCCTCGTTCTTTCCCTGACTTGAACCTCATAGTAAATAGGATCTCAAATGAACTGGCAGAGGATAGGTAAAAAATAAACGGGTCTTAATTGAAAAAATTGAATGGGTTGTTATTAAAAGAATGAGAACGGATAAGGGTGTATAAATTTGAACAAGGGGAGGCGTTGTTATTCGAAGGTATTAGCGGCAAGCGGTAAAAAGAATCGGGTTATTTTAGTAACCGTTCAATGGAGTAAACAACTTTTCCCATCTCTAATCAATATACATATTATTTATTATCACAATAAGTGCTTACGTTCTCTTGATGATTCCTCTGATTACATTAATGACTGCTTATTAATTTAGCTCTCCATTCATATTGATACCGTGGACCCAACACGTGAGTCTTATCAGCGTCCAACCTACTATTTTTATCACATAAATTACAATCAGCTGTTCCAAATGGTATTTAGAGTCTTTTACAAAGCGATTTCATTCTGACTTTAAATAGACTTCCTTGTTCCTTTTTTAACAGTCTGAATGAGCAGAGATAAATGGAATACTTTCACTAATTACTTAATATAATTTAGTAATGATTAACTTATGTAATATATTATATCTCGTTTTTTAATCATCTTTTAACTTCATTATTGAATCTGAATATAAACTTAAGTATCTGGAGAAATTTAAATAACGCGCTGAAATGTGTAATTCTTCGCATAATTTAAACAGAAAAATTTGTATTGCTTCCGAGCTTACCGAAGGTAACGGAAGATATGTGATCGTTCTGAAGAAGGAAACTTTTTTGATGTCTTCGATTTCAAAAATTCCAAGACTGGAATCTGTTTCAGACATCAGGGAAAATTTTTGGTTCCGTTTAAGTCTGTCAGTCTGTCTTTCGGTCTGTCAACCAACATATCTTAAAAACTACACGTCTGATTTTAATATAATCTAAATAGTAGGTCAAAATTAGCCCATTGTTGATCCAATATAAGTTTTAACCTTTTGCGCTTGTTACTCTTCCACATACGCACAGACACATATTTATTTACACCTATATTTTCAAAAGTACTCCTCTGATTTCTATGAAACTTAGATAGTTTGTCAAAAGTAGCCCACAAATGGCCCTAGATAATTTTCAACCGTCTGCATTCTTTAAATTTTTCCTAAATTGATACTTTAATCCATGTAAAAATTCAAAACAATTTTGACAGATTAAAAAAAAGGGGGATTAAATTAATTTGACAATAATAGGTAATAAAAGCATAAAATTATTAAATTATAAGAAATAGGACGAGAGGAAGCTATGTGCCACACTAAATGCCAGACTATTTTTTCATCTACCTTAGATATTTTTATTATTCATTTATTGTTTACTTTTAGTCCACAGGCCACCATAAGAAGTGAGTCGCTGATTGATAAAGTTTTCTTACCTTATGGAATCGCTTATTTATGCCGTGTCCACCGATGAATTGGGTATATGGCAACTGGGGGCTGGGCCATTTCTTTTTTGTTGACATGCCAAACTTGCCCTTCTGCGGGAACATTGAAAAGAGATAGATAAAGTTTTGATTTTCACAGGATCGTTTAATTAAATTATTTCCAAAACAGTGGTACACGTGGCCACCGATAAGAGTGGGCCGTTTGGGGTGGCCACCGCCCCAAACATATCGCTCTGCGAGGACGTTGAAAAGAAAACGGCCCACTCTTATCGCTGGCCACCTTTACCACTGTTTTTGAAATAATTTAATTAAACGATCCTGTGAAAATCAAAGCTTTATCTATCTCTTTTCAATGTTCCCGCAGAAGGGCAAGTTTGGCATGTCAACAAAAAAGAAATGGCCCAGCGCCCAGTTGCCATATACCCAATTCATCGGTGGACACGGCATAAATAAGCGATTCCATAAGGTAAGAAAACTTTATCACTCAGCGACTCACTTCTTATGGTGGCCTGTGGACTATTTAGTTTTAATTAATATTAATTCGGGACAAGGTATCGTTACTGACAGAGGAAATTATTCTTCAGTGTAGCTCAGTTGGTAAGGGCGCTATACTGGAAATATAGAGGCCCGTGGTTCGAGTCCCGGCGCTGGAGTATATTTTTCTGTCTATCTCCCATTGTTAATAATAATTATAATTTGATTTAAATTAATATTAAGGTTAATAAGTAACTAAGATAAAGAAAATGACAAAATAGAAAAAACATTTATAGTACCATAGAAAATAATAATACTATAACGTGACTTGCGGTTATTTACTTTAAGAATGCGCTCTCCCTCTAAGGAAGGCATTTGAACTGATCCTTCCAAACAATTTCGTGATATTAATGACTAAACTAATTAATAAATTATTTTTCAATTGGTAAAATAAAGAATTGAACACAATATATTCATAATATTCTATGAACTTTAGAATCGTATCGCTGTATACTGTGTAAATTGATGTTTCCCTTTTGAAATAATACTTAAGATTTATTTCAAAGCTTAAAAGGAGGGCGAATTTTCTATTACTTCAGCAAATATGAAAGAGGACCATTGAAAACAGCTCAACTGGATTTAAATTTTTAAATAAAATGATTTTTTTCTTGATTTATTTTAATGATCTCTTTAGTTTCAGCTTTTAAACGAAAAGTTAATTTTAATCTTTTATTTTTTAAAAAATAATTATGTCATTGAATAAATGTTTAATCTAATCTCATTTTCTGATCTTTTCAATATTTTTCTTTTGCTTTAAAACAGATAATTCTTTAAAAAGTATCAAAATGTTCTTAGAAATATAAAATTTATGATTTTCAGATTAAAGACATTATCATGGTACTAACTATCAGAGAACATATTTTTCAAACTATTTAAATGAAAATAGTTGATATAAATATAAAGTATATTTAAATCAAATAATCACTATTTATTATCAATTTTAAATTCTTTGATTGATAGAAATTTAAAAACGAATAGGTACATGTATTTAAATAGTCGATCACAGAGACGTATATATTCTAGATGTAGCGTAACACAAATTACAACAATTTGCTACAGTGTATGGTGCATCACTAAGCGGCAACATAATTAAGGGAAGTTCCCTTACCTTGGATAGAAGTACCCTGGTCAGAAGTACCTTGGACTCTTGCCGTAAACGTAAAAGATAATGATAAGAACCTTGGACAGACTTAGAGGATATTTCTAATATGATTATTACTTGTCAGAATGGAGCCTGGCAAACTATTATAGCGACCTTCCCGCCTTCACCTGGTATCATATAAGTTTAATCAGAGGTCGCTGAATTTCTAAGGTATAAGAGTCTAAAGGCCCCCATACACGATCAAACATTTTGCGTAGACCAGATGTCAGGCAAATTTAGGCCATACACGTCAAACATCATGTTTGCGCAAATATCAAACAGCCCCTTACACGGTCAAAATGTTTGCGCAAACATCATGTTTGACATGGATGGCCAAAATTTGCACGTCATCAGGTTTGCACAAAATGTTTGAATGTGTATGGGGGCCTTAAGGTAAGGAAACTTTCCCAATACTGAAACATTTTTCGTTGTTATAATAAATTTGTTAATACCTAATAAGAGCCCCACTCTCCGAATTCATCTAGCATGTTCAAATCGTCAAAACCATTTTCTCGGATATCAAAATCGTCGGAACCATTTTCGAGCTTGGAGCTAATATTTAGTGATATATTTCTCCCAGGGCATGATTTTTCTGAACGCATGTAGGACAAATGTCATCAAAATCGTCAAAGTAGTTTAGGCTCCACGCACCACACAGACGACATAGAGACATTTTTTAAGAAACATTTTTTGGACTTAGGGAACCTCATAACGTGTAAATGCATTATAATCGCAAATTTTCGCTCCATCACAATACTTTCTCTTTATATGAGAAAGTAAAAAAGGTGGTAACGAAATAAATTTATTAGGAACGCTTCATCATACCTTTAGTGCATTCGTTTACTTGGTTACCCTCCCAAAATTACTATAATTTGTAAATATTACCTTGATATATTACTTTATATACTTGTAAATTCAACAGATATCAACTACATAAATATTGAACACTTAAAAACCACTTTTTTGGTCTCAGGGGACCACTTTCTTTATATACAATATACATAGATGAAGGAATTAAAAATATGACTGAGAAAATGAAAATAAAACTAGTTTTTAATAATATATTTAACAATGATTGATTATAACTATAAAAACATAATTATATTAAATTAAATACGAACATTGAATTGCGCACTTAATAGTTTATACTTGATATTGAATGTCGCCTTAATTGTATTATTATGTTCCATTTAGTCTGTCTGTTCTCGAGACTGAATAAATATTAAAATATGTAAAAGTATTTATTTTGAACATGTAATAATAAAACTAACAGACTATTTATAATAATTATTATTGTTCTGCTCTAATTGAATGTAATACACCGATGAGAAATTTTAATTATCAGATGAGGAAAAGAAATATAATATAATGATAATATATGTAACAACACATGAATTATTAGGTAACGCAATTTACCTATATATGTGATAAATATAGGTGTTGCTAGATTCATTATTTGAATGCAGAGTTGCATGTATACATGCGTAGAGAGTTGCATGGATCCATATGTAGCTCAAAATAACAACCAAAAATGTTTAAAGTCTTGTTATTCAGAATACCAAAGGCTTATACACTGTGGATAAGTTACGTCTTCATCGAAATAAATGTAAAATAAATTAGATAAGCTAGCTCATCAATTGCGGATGAAAAAGTGTTAAATTAATAAAAAGATTTAGGTTGCTAGAGTATAGGTTGCGTTAAAATCTTCAAAGTGTTTATTCCTTCTATATTCTAATTGTCCAAAACAATCCTCTGATGAGAATGTTAGATCTCAAACACCTTTTGTAACAGCTGACTGAAATAAAAATGAAAGAAAATGTTTTACTGAAATTATAAAAACATTTCATGTCATGCCTTGTTAAATTAAAATAAGCAGTAAATACATACGAATTCCTTGAAATCTACTGTATGCCAGATGTAGTTGGCTACATTGCGCACCTGGTACCTGGTCTAATGATGTCCAACATCGAGTTAGATTGAAATTTCATATAATTTTAAACAATCATTATGTTAGAACGGATTTCTTCAATCAGAGCACTTTTTTCCCTCGCATATTATTAAAGTGGTATTTAGGTTTTTAAGGAAATAGACCTGAGGAGGTTATTAAAGCACCAGCTGATGGGGATTTTGTCCAGCAGGTGTTTGAATGAGGAGGTTATACCACGTGTTTGATGGAGGCCAGACGGTACAAAACTTTATCTACTTCGATAATCTTTGTTTAGCATCGCGAAAAACCTTCTTGAAAACTCGCGGTGTTTCTTCTTCACCTGCTTCCTTCTAAAAATCCCCTTCCGGTGATTTCATTTAAGCTCGGACGCCTTCTTAATTATACCTCGATACATTTTGTTACTAATTCATGATAATAGAAGCCTGTAATTAACTAATATATAGGTGAATTTCGAGATCACATCAATTTAAAAGAATTAAAAAAATAACTGAGGAAAAACTGTATCTTTTTAACAAAAAACAAAAACGATTAAGCTCATGTAATTTTTAATTCACAAAGAATTATTAATAGATATAGCCTTGATAGCTTTTTATATTCTTTTAATAATTATTGTAAAACACATGTAATATTGCATGCTTGATTTCAAAAATTCCCTTGAATATTATTCTATTTTGGATTTCTGTCAATTCTTCCTTGCACAGTAATTCTTTATTATATCTTCTTCTAAATAGTTAGTGATATTGACCGTAACTAAAAATTATTGGTACTATATTAAATTATGTTATGGATTTGGAGTTAATGGTTTGATGCAATAATATTAGCGGTACTAATAATTATTTAATTTCTATGGATCTTCTATGTTGATATATTTAGTGAAATTGACCTTTTATATGAAATATACAACTAGTGGTTTTTACACATCATAATTTAATAATGTGATTGGTTTTTTACACGTAATAAAGTTAATGAAATAGACCTTCTAAGTAGATAAAGTTAGTAATATACACTTACTACATTAATATAACTAGTGGTTTTGACGCATTATAATTTAATAAAATTATTGTTTTTAACACTCAATAAAGTTAGTTTTAGGTTCGCCTACTCAATGAAGTTAGTGATATGGACCTACTACATTAACAATATTAGTGGTTGTGACACATCATAGTTTAATAATGTTAGTGATATTGACCTTCAATATTAATAAAGTTAGTTGTTGTGATACCTAATATGTAATTTTGGTATACAAGTTTTGATATTTTAAATATATGTATCTAAATTGTTTGTGGTATTAAATATCTTTTATAATATAAAAAAATTAAAAAAATAAAAAATAAATTAAAAAAATTATTTTATTTTATTAAATATAAAATCTTGATCAAAGTTGCTGAACTTTGATAATGGTTCTCGCTTGATATCAATAATACATTTATATAGATGTTATACCGATTTAACATTTTTCTTCAATGCATTATAATGTATAAAATCAATATATTGTAAAATAATTTATTTGTTATTCTTCTTCATAATAAAATAATCTTGAGATGGGTCTAATTGATGAAGATTGGATGTGGTCTAAATAACTTGTACATCCATCTAAATCTACTTGAGTAATGATGGTAAGGACTTAGTATTGATCCTAGTCCTTTAAACAACCTAATTATCTAAAAAAAATAATAATTCATATCTTAACTTAAATTACAAGCTATCTATCAAATTATGAAAGAGAACTCTTCAATCTATATATCTAGGTCTTGTACTAGTTATAAATGATTTTTTTTTCTTGATGGAAGAATGTTAATCTATATCTCATTCTCCTTTCTACTTCTTTTTTATTTTTAAGTTTTCCTTGTCTGTTTTGATGAATTAAAAGATTAATGCTTAAGAAGCCATTGAATGATGGAAAGAGCAAACGTTGAAAATTGGCAAAGGAAATATCGATGGTTACGTCAGCACGGTGTTGCCCTAAGAGGAAAAGCCTCGAGGGATTAATCCTTGCCCATAGAATTCCTTGCCTTGCCAAGGGATTACATGATGTGATTAATTAGACTTCAAGGTATTAAGTCATTAAGGGGTTCCTGAAGAGGAAAGCTTCTGGGACGCCATCCTTCGACTCTAATCTTCTTCCGAGGCTTTAGTCTACGCCTTCCAAATCCCTTATACCTTATAGATATTCACCGTTCAATCTGTACAAGAGTAAAATTTAACCTACTCTAAGCATGATAAGCTCATCAACAGATTAAATACAAATTTTCATTTTACCCTTTACAAATTGTTTTAGATTTAAAGCAACAAATCTAATTTAGTAGTAGGTATTTTTCACTCGGTCTCGTCTCTCTAGAGCTTTCCCCAACAAATTCTACTCACGCTTTACACATTCTTCATCGCCTCCCTTGCTACAAATATCTGGAAATTCTATATTTTAACCTACGTATAATATAATCTTTATTATCTTATTGAAACAAAAATAAGAAATGATTTTAGAAAAATGTATCCTTAATTCACAAGTTCTTTTAAGCTTAATTAGCTTAGGACACTGTAAAAAATTGAGCCCTTAATATTAAGCCTTTTCAACAAGGAAGAGTTTCAAAGTTTGACATTTTTTTATATACTGACTGACTGACTCATTATCAAAATTATAAGTGACTTCCAGAATGGCTAGAAACTAGAAATTTGCCACACTTGTAGCTACAGCCGTAAGAAAAGTTAAATTTTTTTATTGTTAAGTGCCTCGTAAAAAATCAAGTCAACACCAACAATGCTGAAGCCACCAAAAAGGAGCTCTATCCTCAGCAAATACCTTAAATTGTGAAAATATGATCAAGTTCCAGATCCCCACCCAAAAAAGTCAGCCTATCAAAGTAGTGAATCTAAATTGTGGCCAAGTCTGCTTTTTATTTAGTCCATAACTTTACATTACTTTTACTTTCATGAGCAAGATTACTCATTTTTTCCTATTGCTTAACACTTGGCCAATTTCTGGATGACAAAAACATCAGTATCATGCTAGTAGACACACATAAGGAGAGAACTTACAAAAAAAGACGAGCCAGAAAAAAAGCCAGGAGAAAACTTCCTAAAAAAAAGTTCCTGACCCCCTCTCAAGAAATTTCTTATCATCATTCAGAAATGGGCCGTGTTCAACAATCTAAATAAAAAAAGAAAAAGAAGACCTCAATATATACCTTGCAATTGGCAAACGCAACTAGTTGGGCAAACGCAAATGCTGGGTAAACACCAAGCCATTTGATTTCATAAAAGAAACTATAATTGTCTATCATAAAAGGGATCAATGATAATGTTAATTATAAGCATAGAGGAGGTGGTGCCTTGTAGGTCATTGCTATCATTCACGCTTTGGAAGTAGGAGTTCCGGGTTCAATTCCTGATTCCGGCAAAAGGCCCAACACTCGGTGAGCAGGCCCTAGCATAGTGATAAAAATTATGATAGCATCTTGATGATAGAAATGGGAAGCTACTATGAAGTGAAATGGCGTCCATCCAGTTGCGAATGTCCTTTGTATGGTTTATATAGCTCATGAAGTGACACGCCAACCCAGTGTCATCCATTACTTATATTGTTGGAAGGTTTTGGCTGGCCTTTGTCATTCATTGGCTGTTGCGTCACCATTTTTTTAATTATTTGCTTAAGGCAGTCACTAGAAGCTGCAAACAAGTAACTGCATAATGTTGCTTATTATTCACTACTAATAATAGGTACGAGTATATTATGAGTTGCTTCCTTGAGATTGATCTCTGTAGTAATTGGTTTGAGACTACGAAATTTAACTAATATCTTTCGTTTCTTCCGGAATACCAAGCCTTATTACTATTACTCTTGTGGCCTTTAGAAGCCTTAAGATGTAACAAAGCCAGAAAATTGCCAAATCATGTTCTGGAACCAGCTTTCTCTTTTCTATAAGCTATGTAAAGAGTGAGAAAGCCAAAAATAAATTATAATGATACATTTCATAAATCATGATTTTTTAAAATTTCTCATAGACTCATATCCCTACAGGTCAAAATGATAGATGTCCATTGCCAAGTAAAAACAGGTTTTACACATTATGCATAGTTTTAAATTATTTTTTATAAAAATAAAACCGAAAATTTGGTTTTTAGAAACAGCTGTCATTTTATCCCTTATTGTAATCATTTATTCTAAACCCATTCCTTAATAGACATTAATTACCTTGACCACCATCATACCTTTACTATTAAAATCAGAAGAGTCTACATTAATTAAACATTTTTAACTCTAAAACTCTTTTATAAAAGCTACCTATAGTCTTCATTGCTTTCTTAAACATTAATTATGCATTTATCTAAGAATAAAGCCGTAACAATCCTATAAAAAAAGCTCTAAGTGACGCTCGGTTTACTAAAACGATTATTATGTCATAAAATTAAATATGTAATAAAATGTATTAATGCGGTAAGAGGCCTACTTTTTGAAGATATAACTTTTATATTGCTATTGTAGGGTTTTATACTTTTAAATACATTAAAGGGATATAACAAGGAAAAATATTCTTTACCATGTCTAAATGATATTTTTATGTTTAGGTATTAAAAGATATTAAAGTTTTATGTTCTTTATTAGATGATAGTAAACATATTAGATTGTATGTGTTATGGGTTTTATAATGTTGGTAACCATTAAAATTGTAAACATTGAACAAACATTATATTATTTAGTATATTTAACAAGGAATTTGTTTTAAGAACTAAGTAATCTTAATAAAATTAATTACAAAATGTTTACCTCTCAAACATAAAAACTTAGCTTTAATAAAAAATACTAATCAGTGTACACATAGCTTTCTCTTGTCCTAACCCTGGACGGATGGTATTATTAGTATAAAGAAATAGATTGTGTAATACTTGCCTATAAAAACAAAGTTTTTTTTATTTTATTTTTATCCTATGCCTTGCTCGTCTAAGGCGACTTCGGCCATGCGACGTCTAGCAGCCCAATAGATATCACTTAAATTATTTTTGGTGTGCCGTACATCTTCAAGTGCTTGGCATGCTTTAAGGTGCAGGGATGTCATGTCCCCTTGTCGACATAATGGACAGGTTGCAGGTGTAGGTGGCTCTGTAGATAGTCGTGTCCAGTTTTCATTCGGAAATGAGCTACTGCTTCTCTTCTAGGCAGATCTGGCGGCACTCTTCCTTCCTTGTCTAGCAATGAAGCCCATTGCCTTCTATTTCCAACCGCCACTTCTCTTTTTTTAAGTTTTTATTATAAATACTTCAGATTTATGCATTTTGGTTGTGTGAGTCAATAATATTATTAAAGGGAAACATATAAACAGATAAAAATACACCCAATAGGTAAAACACGTTTTAACATGTTTTCATGATGATCACGGATATTTAGTTTTTTGCAAGCAACTTTGTTAATCAGTGTGTGCGTTAGGTAGGGTGACCCTAAAATTTGATAGGATTTTTTGTGATGGTGCAGAGTCTATGTGTCAAATTTCAGACTGGAAGAGGTTACATTAGCCCTCGAAAGATTTTAAAGACAGACGTCAGACGACAGGCACAATCAAAATCGAAGGTAATATAAAGGATTTAAAATAGTACATTACGCGTCGAGTGCGGAAAGTAGCATTTTGCATGCGAGTGTGGAGTTTGCACCCGAGCGACAGCGAGGGTAGTAAAACCACACGAGCAATGCAAAATGCCGTTTTCGCACGAGTTGCGTACCGTACTTTATCTACGATTGTTAGATTTTAATAATAAATACAGCAAAAAATAATAAACTTCCTGTATGTAAGTTCGTATTTCTCTTTTGATAAAGATGACATTAATTCATTAGTTGAATTTTGTGCGGAATTAATTATTTCTGAAGGAGTATTATTCTCCACATTTTCGTCAAAGTCACTTGATTCACTCATTGTTTTTCACTAAAAACTCGATATAAACAGGTACTTTAATAAAAGAACAGCAAATTAGTTTTGTTAAATTTAAACAAAGTCGCTAATAGTGCGTAAAGCTGAAGAATTCCTCTTCTTTACCGCACATGGGTGGTAAAGAAGAGGAATTCTTCAGAACTATAAGACGCGCATGCGCAATGAATACAAGTACGTAAAGAATCACTTTCTACGCATCTAAACAGAGATACAATGTTTATATTTCGTATCAATCGTAGATAAAAATTATTTTTGTCTAGGTACTAATAAAATAGATTTTCACAAGAGCAAGAGAAAGCAACAACTCAGAATGTTAGAAAAATTAAATAATATGAGTTATAACAGGGGTTCCCAACGGGGTCCAGGTGGACCCCATTGGGGTCTATGGAAATTTGAAAGGGGTCTATTGTATTTCAGGGGTCTATTGAGGGTCATTGATAAATTTTAAAGGTTTAATATTGATTATTTCTAGAATCTAAAAGAAAAATTTGCGTATAATTTCTTAAGCCGTCAACTTCTGTAAATAATGCTGGTGGATTAGAAGCCTCTTAAAATTGCTAAAGCCGGATATCCACGTACCACTGGTGAAAAATAATATCGCTCACCAGCAATAAAAGAGGAAATTGAAACAGGTATGAATATGAACCCTGAACCAGTTTTAAAAAGTATTCCGCACAGTAATTAGGTACTTCCTAGGTACTTACTTAGTTCTTATAAAGAATAGATGAAAATGTTGTTATTAAGTAGAATAAATTGTTTCGTTTAATAAAATAATATCGGATGTTTCAAAAGGATCAATTAGTTTCTTACGTTTTACAAACACACGATTATTTTTTATAAAATATCCATTGCGGTTTCATATCTCATTATGCAACAGCATTTGTTTATTATTGACAATGAGGAAATAATAATACTGTTGATGTTACAGTAAACAGTATATTGTTAGAGTATTGTGTCTGGAATAATGATACAGGTCTTTAAGTAGGCAGTGTATATTTTAAAAACCCACGCTCTTCAAAGGAACTTTCTCAAATGCCTTTGTCTGCTCTTATATTTCAAGTCGTTTCGTATACTGCTTCAAATCATTTTGTAGACTTCCGTTTTTATATGATATAAAATAAAATTCCTTCTGTTTGTTTTAGTTAGCGTTGAAAAGTAAAGTATGTAGCTGTTAGCTGTCATTAAATATTATTTATACAAGTTAAACTACTGAAAATAAAACATTTAAAATAGATATAAAGTTAAAATGAATAGGAATCTATGATAAGATTCAAAAAATGAATATTAATGTAGGGAAACAAAAAAAAAAAAAAAAACATATAAAATACATCCCGTGGACGCAAATTGATCCAGAAATATCTGTTTACATAGTTTTTGCTCAAGGCGGGTTTTCCTAGCAAGCGTATCTAATACGCAGAGTGAACTGAATAGGGAATTTCACGTCGGCAGGAGCGTATTTCTTACCATGCTGCGCAGTTCTATTTTCCAAGCGAACGTATTATTTTTTAGTTGTTTTTAAATTCTTGTGAAGATGAGCCGTTTGGGAAGAATTGTTTTTAAAAAAAATTAGCTTTATTGCTATTTAAAAACAATAAAAACAACACAGAATATATTAAACACGCGGATTACGACGCAACTGACTCCTCTTAATGCAGTCGGTCTTATCACGCCCGACTTACAACGCTGTCGTGGAACGTATTGCGCTCTGTAGGAAAACAATAGCTCTAAATTCTTACCAAGGAGTGCCGGCGTGTTGTGCTGGACGTATTATGTTGTACGCGGCGCAGCAAACACGCTTGCTAGGAAGAGGCGCCGTTTCGGTTTTTACTTAAAACCTTCTTCAGGGGCCGTAAAACATCTAAACAACGACTCCTCCTTTTTATATATATATATATATATATATATATATATATATATATATTGAGTTAAGGTACAACTCAGTCCTATTTAATGCTAAATAACATATTTTTATTTTAAAGAAAGAACTAAAACAAAATTTATGTAGTAAAGCGAATATTTTAAGTAAGTGAATAAAGTAAAGTAATTTATGTGTTTAATATTATGACTAGAGTGGTTGTACCTTTTAGTTAAATTTTGATTACATAGTGAAATTTTTTAGGTGAAAATTTTTAAACTGGGGATTTAATATTAAACTTAAATTTTTATATACTTTTTATTTTAAGTCATGCAATTTATTTATTTTTTATGTTTAGATATAGAGATAAATATAAATAAAAGTATTGTGGCTAAGATTTAATTTCCTTTATCCTAATAAATTGTATTTCTTCATTTATTATATAAGATTAATTATTCAAATTAAGGATTCTATATTTAAAATTATTGTTTTATATACTAATTCTATAACTTAAAGCCGGAATTAAATGTGAGCTCTTTCCTTTTTACTTTCTCGTATACGAAGCTAATATAAATAGAAAGTATTGTCATGACTCCAAAATTAGATTTTTTGGGGTGTTGGATTTACACGTATTTATGTCCAAGAAAGTGGTTTTTAAAAATTGAATCGGAATAACCCCACAAAACTCATGATTTCTCATGAAAAACAATGATTTTTTCGAATACAGTTCCGACTATTTAGTCCATTTATATACGAATCTATCCATATAAGTTGTTTTTGCATCCATATAATCTAGTTTTTGTGAGAGGCGGGGTTCAATTCCTCGCGGGTAGGGGTTTTTATGGAAATTTTTAAGTATGTACCTACTGTGCGCATGTATAAGAAAGTATAGTACTAGTTGTATCAAACAGATTTTCATCTCTGAAGTTGTATAAGAGGTAACATTTTAGCAATTACAGGAGAGCTATTTTATGTATGCATGTATTTAAAATAGCTCCGCTAAGTCGAGCACAGCCGAACCATCCTTTACTGAAACCAACTCAAAGCACTTTGGACCCTCCTCCATTATCCTATTAAAGATATTTGGATATAAAAAAATAATTTTATATGAGAGTTCATTGCAAACTGAGCCAGAAATAAAAATTTCGCATGTACTATATTTGTTCATAAGATATGATATGAGCCTAAAGTTTTGTTATTTTGACTCTGATCTATTGACTGTCTCGTCAAAATTCTAAAGCACTTCTAGAAATCTTAAAAAAAACTTGAACTTTTTTAAATAGGTAGAGATTTATGACCAAAAGAAGGAGATTTTTTAAAAAAAATTGAACACTCACCGCGTTTCATACCTTGCCTTTGCAATTTCATACCCTCTTTTAAACAATGATTATTTATTTCCGGTTACTATTATTATTTTCCTATCTTTCTTTATCTTCCTATTATGTCCTCTATTCCTTATTCTTATATTTTCTATTTAATCTATCTTTTCTTATCTATAATATGAACGTATTATATGTTCAAAAAGAACAATAATACAAATGAATTGCAAAAAGAAGGGAAATCCCAACAAGAACTCTTATGTAAAAATAATAAGCCATGCCTCGCGTAAAAAGTGGTGAGATCATAGGTTTAGCCAAGTCTCTCACTGTCCAAGTGAGTTCAAGTAGGTCGAATTTGTCCAGTAGAAGTAAATGATAATTAATCAAATGATTGATAATTATCCAGTACAAGTAAATGATAATTAATCAAATGATTGATAATTATCCAGTACAAGTAAATGATAATTAATCAAATGATTGATAATTATCCAGTACAAGTAAATGATAATTAATCAAATGATTGATAATTATCCAGTACAAGTAAATGATTGATAATTATCCAGTACAAGTAAATGATAATTAATCGAATGATTGATTTGTTATTTGTCTGTCCACTATCTCTATTCTCTGTCCCTCTCAAATTCAAGAATACATTTTCTTTCCCAAATCACTCTACAGGTTTAAAGAATCATTTTCATTAAACAAATTTTCCTGACTTGGCAATTATCCAAGGGGACTTGCAATTACGCAGCACTGTGGTACAAAGATACATACGACATTGCATATAATATCATAATATAAACCATAGGGAAAATATAAATTAAACATCGCAAACTGAGTAACCTTATTGTGCTACGTAATTGCCAAGTCAAAAAATTATTTTATCTCCAGTAGGGAAAAAAAGTTATGATTTTGAATTAGTTTAGAGGGACTAAAACAGGTCTTTTCATCCCTGAAATCAAAAAGTAGGGAGAAAAAGTAAAAGTAGGGCGAAAAAGTAAAGTAGGGCAAAAAAGTAAAGATTGCAACTTAATTATTTTATAAATAGTAGAAAATGTATGGCTAATGTAATGAAGTTGTTAAAATCAGGTTGGCGGCACTGCGCTTTTTTGACCATGTTTATCTTTGTTTACAACATTATAACCTGCATCTAAATAACCTTCTATTTGAGTTTAATTCAAATTCTTATTTGTTTTTAATATTGAATCTCTTATATCTGCTATTAAAAGTTCTAATAATTATTGTTATTTATTAAAATAATAAATAAAAACTGTGCTATGGACAAAAATGTGTATTTTCTGCCTACTGGAGATAAAATATTGTATGTTCCTCGTGAGTAAAGTGCCATTATTCCCCTCGCGATAATTATCTCCCTCGGCAGCGCCTCGGGAGCTAATTAGAGTTATTCCCTCGGCTTCGCCTCGGGATTTAAGGAACCATGGTTCCTTCGTCTTCGCCTCAAGAACCATTTTTTTCGCTCAGGGAATAATGGCTTACTTTACTCCCTAGGTGATTAAATAAATATTGAATTTAAACGTGTAGAGTAATTTGGGAAAGAAAATGTCTGAGTTTGTGAGGGACAGAGAATAGAGGGGGGGGGGGGGACAGACGAACAACATTACTTACTTGTACACGTTAATAGCCACGGTTGATTTAAATACTGATTTATTTTCAAAGTACTTCATAATTATGAAGTGGCTCCTCAAAATCTCACTTATCTACCAATAATTGTTAGAGAACTCGGCTAAATCTATGACCTTACAACTTTTTACACGAGACTTGGCTTATTTTTTTAAATAAGTGTTTATGTTGGGATATATCTGTACAAACTGTATAATATATACTTGAGATTAATTCGATCATTATTGAACCAATATTAAGTATTCATTCTTAAGTAAATAATTTAATACAAATTCAGCTTTGCTAAGGCCTAAAGCCTCAGGCCTATAAGAGCTTAAGGGAAACAAGCATCTTATGGAATTTACTTCCTTAACAATCCCTTCAAAGATTAAGATTCTAAGCAAATATTTAGCGAGTTAATCATACTAATCTATATCATTTGATATTAAAAATTAATTTTAAACTGATTTCAAACGCAGTTTAAAGTCTAAAAATTTTTTTTTAAACTTAAGTTTTAACTTGATGATGTAGATAAGTTAGTTGAAAGTGTTCCTTGTAGTTTTCAATTCTTTAGAAGTTGGGTCAAGCAAAGGAATAAAAGCCTCACTTTTTCAATATTTCGATCCCTCCTTGGATCATTCTCAAGCTCAAATCATAATTTATTCTAATATTAACAATCTTTATTGATGACGTACTTCTCTGATAATATTAAGGTTTGAATATATAAATTATTAATAAAAAAAAATCCCAATTAGTGTGGCACATCACTTTCTCGCGTCCTATTTCGTATACTCTATTGATTTTAGGCTTTAAAACCCTATTATTGTCAAATTTATTTAATTTCCCCTCCCCATTTTTTTAAATCTGTCATAATTGTTTTGATTTTTTTTTCATAAATTAAAGTATCAATTAAGCAAAATTTAAATATAACTGTCTAAAGCGCAGACAGTTTCAATTAATCTTGGGCTATCTCCGGGCTACTTTCGACAAATTGTCCAACTTTCTTAAAATTGGATAATTTGTAATGAGTACTAAATGAGTACTTTTGAAGATATAGGTGTAAATAAATGTATGTTTTTGGTTTATGCGTATGTGGAAGAGTAATAAATAGCGCAAAAGGTTAAAACTTATACAGGACCTTATATAGGAACTATTGGCTAATTATGACCTACTATCGAAATTTCATTAACATCAGACGAGTAGTTTTTTAAGAGGTTAGTTCGCAAAAATTGAGTGACAGTCAGACACGGAACCAAAAATGTTCCCTGATGCCTGATACCAATGTCAGTCTGGGAATTTTTGAAATCGGAGACCTAAAACATTTTCGTTCTACAAAAAAATAAAATAGCTTCCCTTACCTTTGGTAAGCTAGGGAGCAAAATAATAATAGGCGAGGATACTTTTAAAATTACTTTATTATTCAAGATTTTATAATATATAATTTATAAATTTGGTGTAGTGATATATTTGAACAGACCAAATCGATTATTCTTTAAAAAACTAAGTTACTTCGTATAAACTTTACATAAAGAGAAAAACCTTTAAGAATAAATGTGATTTATTTACTGTTTCACTTGAAAATTTTTTTAATAAAATAGATATTTTACTTCTCAGGTTTATCATCTACAATTACTAGTTTATGTGTATAAACAGATCGTTTAAGACCAGATTTAAATATGACCACATTTTTCCTTTACATCTCTACAGCTCTATTGATTGCGTGACTCAAAGTGTGCTTCTATTACCTTTTAACAGTGAAATTGGTAAGAATTGATGATTGGGTGACTTTCGTATCATAGTGGGACTCCTCATGTTTCCTTATGACTCTTTTCAGCATTAGTGATTGCGTGATTCACAAATATCTTCTACCACTTCACACTGTATTATCATTACCTCATCAGAGCACTGATGATTGTGTGAAAAAAGTTAAAAAAAAAAAAAAAAAAAAATACATTTGACTCAACGAAAAGTCGCATTTGCTCACCCCTGGTCTATACCTTTTTAATTACGTTACACCTCGTCCATTACCTTGACCTCTCTACAGCTCTGATGGTTAGGTGACTTCTCATGTATTTCTTTTATGTTTAAATTCTTTACCTCTTTAACTCATTATATTAATTGCATTACTACTTGTGTATTTTCCCTTACCGCTCTAATAAATGACTGCGTGATTCCTCAGCAAAAAATTATAACCTAAAATATTAAAATATTAAATATTTGATCTTTTATTTTAACAACTATTATACTTCTAACTACAATTAATTTTTTGTTGAAACAAGTATGTTAATGTCAGTTGGGTATTTATGACGGATAATTGTTTAATAGAAACTGTACAAAGTCAATTAAGCAAAGAATAAAGTTATAATTAATGTGATACTGGTTCTAATATCGAAGAGCACGTGATTTAAAACTTGACTTTTTAATAGCTTTCCGGTTTTATAAGTCACGTGTATCAAGTTACTCCAGTATTTAAAGTTACGCATATGTTTGAAGTTACGCCCTTATTATTATTCAATTATATTATCTAGATTTTTTTATTTTTTTAAGTTAAATTTTATTTTTATTGCTAATATTTTTTAAGGTAATAATGTTCTAACAAGAGACTCTTTAGCATCTTTAATTCAAAGTTTCCTTAGCCAAAGTGTAGCTTACCAATAAGCTACAACTTGTCTTGCCAATAAGTTGTACAACAAAAGACTTGTGGAGAGTTGCCATGTCTCGTCGACCATGAGATTTTCATTATCCTGAATACACTGTTATGATCTAGTGGAAAGACCAATTATTATCAAGATAATGTCAGTTTATCACTTGATGGGTGACCACATTGATTTGCAGAAATATGGTCATTCACCACAGGTCTTTTTAAAATGTCTCTTCGTCTTTTTTTATTATTTTTTTTTCTAGAACCGGCTTAAAAGCAAGCTATCAACCGCGGAAGAACTTTGCTGACCACATATTTTTGGAGTACTCCAAAAAAATTAACTCGTACACAAATGTCTAGCTTTATGTTAATCACTATCATGCACGATATCTCCTAAATTATAAAGATGTTTCAGAAACAAGAAAATAAATCTAATCAAAATAAATCACAAAACCCTATTTTTAGATCTTAAGGTAAACGGGTATAATAAAAACAAATTTACGTTTTAAAATTCATAAAAAAAACTCAATAACATATCATTACAACTTTATTTGCTAGTTGAAAATTAAAGAAAACAAAAACAAAAACAAAGTATTAAAAATGAAAAAGATAACAAACATATAACGCAGCAAAATTCCGTTCTACACTTAAAATATAATTTTAACTCGAGCATTAAAATGATAAGATATGAGGAATATATTTTAAACAAAAACATTTAAATTGTTATTGTAATTTGTTTTCGATCGTAAATCTTTATTTAACTTGGTAACACTGATAATATTTTGTGTGTCTCGAAGAAAATATCTAAATTTATCTGTCTGTTGTAATCTAGTTTTTTTAAAAAACTTTATTACACTAAGTCTGAGGACCAAATATATCTAGTCATTTTTTTTCATTTGGTCTTTTTGGACAGACTAGGGAGTTAAGAACTCGGTTAGTTCTGAATCATGTGCGCTATCAGTTTTAAAGGAAACTGCGCCTAAAGGCTTTCAGATTGTGGCCTGTAGTGGAACTGATTAGTAACTGAATTGAGTGTCACGTTTTACGACCATTTTTATTGCTTCCCGACATTGAGAACTTAACGAAAAAAATGTTTAAGAAAAAAAAATTTTTTTTTTCTTTATGACTTTTTGTGAAAAATAAATATATTTTCAGTGAATGGGCACGTCTCGGGGAAAAAAACTCCAGTTTTTTAATTGCAATTAGAGACTTGTTTTTTTGCTTTTCATTCAATTTTTGTATATGGTTTCTTTGGGGAGAGGGAAGAGGAGGTAATTGTAATTTTATATCATAAAACCATACAAAATTACATTTCGGTGGTTGTATTAAATTAGATTTACATTCTAATGATATGCATAAAATATTCATAATTGAATTACCTTTGTAGAATTACTGCACTCTTTTCGGAATGTAAGGCTTTTTATTTTATAACATGCATAATCAAGTTAACTAGAAAAGGTAAAATGTTGTTCAACAGAAATATAGATTTTTGCTTGTGTAGTTTTGTTTACAGGAATATGAAAATCTTGATCAGATCGACCATTCCACAACTCACCCAATAATCTGTAACTTCATACGCATACGAAGTAAAACTTTACCCTTAATTATAATTATGATTATACAACTTAAAAAATATCATGAAAATGCCGTTTGGTTTAGAGAATGCACAAGAATAATTGTTGCTCATCTATTAGCCCCAATCAACTTTGCCTGTCATTGCCACTAAGGTTTACTTTGTCTATCATCGGTTCATCTAGGTTTATCGGTGTTATAGGTTTCTTTTATCAACTTTCCAACCATCGGAAATGAATGAAATGAAAAAGTATCCTAACATTTTTCAAAACTGACCAATGTACAGACAAAACTTTAATTTTATATACATAGATTATAGGATTTCCACTGTATGAAAAAGCTTTGTTTGATTTTGTCTGATCGAGTTTTAATTCATATTCTACAACAAAAAATGAACCATGTAAAATAAAATAAACTACATATAAGAAATATTTCATAATTCATGTTATGCTAATTAATTTCAAATAATTACTTTTTTTAAAAGAACAAACAAAAAAATCATTTTTTGATAGAGTTTTATAAAATATTGAAAATTCTGAATGGTTTGATAACAAGCAATTTGTTTTTTTTAATTAATTTCCATGAAAAACATATACTAAACATCATCTTTATTTATGTTGTTTTGAGAGAAAATCCTTTAAACATGAAAATTAGGTAAAGGTTTGTAAAAGGTATATAGTGAAGTTTTATAAAACCTTGCCCATTGTCCAAACAAAAAAAATAGAGACAAAAGTTTATATCTTCTCTATTGTTATTAATGGAGTCGTAGTGGATTTTACACGGAAGAAGAGAAGAGTTAGGCAAGGCCTTCAAAACATCCACCACAGGAAACGTGGGTACTCCAAAACAGATAAAACATTTTCAAAAAAACATTCCCTCGACAATTCGGAAAAGCTTTTTCTCTTCACAAAATCTCCTCTTGGAAAAATCATTCAATAGTTTTTTTTTATTTTTCACAAAGTCTTTAACAATGAATCAATAGTTGACTTGTTTCCTTTTCAATGTTTTATTTTATTTTTAAAGAGAGAGAGAGTGTGTGAGGGAGAGAGAAAGGAAGGGAGAGAGAAAAGGAGAGAGAGAAAGAGAGAGAGAGAGAGAGAGAGAGAGAGAGAGAGAGAGAGAGAGAGAGAGAGAGAGGGAGAGAGAGAGAAGGAGAGAGAGGGAGAGAGAGAAGGAGAGAGAGAAAGAGAGAGAGAGAGATGGAGAGTGAGAGAGAGAGAGAGATGGAGAGTTAGAGAGAGAGAGAGATGGAGAGTGAGAGAGAGAGAGAGATGGAGAGTGAGAGAGAGAGAGAGAGGGAGAGAGAGAGAAGGAGAGAGAGGGAGAGAGAGAAGGAGAGTGAGAGAGAGGGAGAGAGAGATGGAGAGTGAGAGAGAGAGAGAGATGGAGAGTGAGAGAGAGAGAGAGAGATGGAGAGTGAGAGAGAGAGAGAGAGAGAGTGCGAGAGAGAGAGAGAGAGAGTAAGAGAGAGATGGAGAGTGAGAGAGAGAAAGAGAGGAGGAGAGTGAGAGAGAGGGAGAGAGAGAGGGAGAGAGAGAGGGAGAGAGAGATGGAGAGTAAGAGAGAGAGAGAGAGAGAGAGAAGGAGAGAGAGATGGAGAGTAAGAGAGAGAGAGAGAAGGAGAGTGAGAGAGAGGGAGAGAGAGAAAGAGAGAAAGAGAGAGAGAGTGAGAGAGAGAGAGGGAGAGAGATTGAGAGAGAGAGAGAAGGAGAGTGAGAGGGAGAGGGAGAGAATTCTTTTTTCCCTATTTTTGAAAAGTACTTGAAATTTGATCGATTTTACAAAAGAAATAAGAGTATTACATACAGCAATAAACTTTGTCCCTTAATGCTTTTTGAAGGAGACATTCTACTAAAGCCGTTATTACAGAACATGATGATACAAGGCTGATTTGCAATACTTCCTCTTATTCTTAACAATCATATTGTGAAACGATAAACTTAAATGTTGTATTCTTAAGTTGAAGTGAAGACACCCAATTAGGAGACTTAAGACTTAACTCAAGATAAGATGCTCTCTTCAAATTTAAGACGGGCTTAATAGAAGAGGAATATCATCTTACAACAACACAAAATATTAAGAGTACTTGCAAATAATTTTTACTATAAATGCTTCTTGCTTCCTGCAAGTAATTTGGATGGTATAAAACCAATGCTTTATACTTATTTATTTACTTTCTTAAGTGCTTTAGTCTAAAAATAAAGAAACTATACTTTTGAGATTCTTTCTTAGGTCATTTTTAAGCTGACTGTAGAGCTTTATGGTTTTTGCTTCCGAGCTTACCAGGTAACGGAAGCTACGTGATCGTTCTGAAGAACGACATTTTTTATGTCTCCGATTTCAAAAATTCCAAGACAGAAATCCGTTTCTGCAATCAATGAACATTTTTGGTTCCTTGTCTGTCCATCGGTCTGTCGACCTGTCGGATACTTAATAATAACCTATGGAAACTCTAAAAAGTACTTGGATGTAAGTACTTCCCTGTGACTTTTTATTATTATTATTGCTTCCGAGCTTACTGAAGGGAACGGAAGCATTGTGTTCACATTTGAGAACGAAAAACTTTTATGTCTCTGATTTTAAAAATTTCAAGACAAAAATCCGTTTCAGACATCAGGGAACATTTTTGGTCTCGTGTCTGTCTGTCTGTCGGTCTGTGTGTCCGCGAATTTTGAAACGTGTGACGATAACTTGAGTAAATGACGACCGATTTTGATGAATTTTTTTTTAGAAGGGAAGAGCGCTAGGCAAGGCTTATTTAGTTCAAAATATTTAAAAATGAATGCAGCCAGTCATCATCTATGAACTAATTCAAGGTTCAAACCACATTGTCAGTTCAATCATCGGTTTTTTGGGTACTTCTTTAGATTGTTACTCCCCTATGATTTTTTTGATTATAAATGACTTTGACTAAACTATTAAGACAAAGGGATATTTAGTCCAATGTACTTTGGGACAAAGGAATATCACACTTTTGTTTTTATAGGGGAGTAACAGGCTAAAAATGAGCATTCCGTTCACCTTCTTTAGATTGTTACTCCTCTCTGTTTTCTTAATAAGGGGAGTAACTATCTAAAGAAGTGCCATTTTTTTTTCTCTTTAAAACTAAAAGAAAATTTATTTATAAGTATAAGTATGCAAAAACTACAAAATTTATTTAAACTTTTTTTTCTACTTTTTTCAGTAGTTTCAGATGACAGAATATTTGCCCAACCTCATTCATTTGCTTTTTAATCTGACTGTACTCGTATTACATAAATTAATTTATTATTTTTTATTATTATTTTATTTGTTATTTTTATATACATATTTTTTAATAGTTGTTTTTGTTTTGTTTTGTTTTTATTAGGAGTGGCGAAGTCAAGGCCAGTTTAATCAGAGGGTTCTCAAAGTCATACCTGAATATTGCAGTGGAAGCCGCAACACTGACAGCTAACAGATTAAAAACAAAAATATTCAAACTATATTTTTTTTTTTATATTATTATTATTATTGTTGTTATCTTCATATCCGCCTTTGAGTGTTTATCATAATATGTATTATGTTTTTGCAATGTTTAAAACTAAAAACGTTTAAGTCTTTCATTTGCATTTGATTCAGTTTCTGAGCGATTTTGTTTTCGCTTAATAAATTACCATACATTTTTACCACAATAAAAAAATGTACAATAATTTCTATTTAAAATAAAAATTGTAATCAACATTATTTAGATTATTATAACTATTTTAGAGCTTATTGTTGGTAACAGAACCTAAATGATTATTCTAAAGAACTAAAATGTTTTTGTTTCCAATTTCAGAAATTCTGACATAAAATTGTTTCAGACATCAGGGAATATTTTTGATTCCGCGTCTGTCCGTGTCGATCTATTTTTGCGAACCAACATAATATCTTAAAAACTACATGTCCGATTTTAATGAAATTTGGATGGTAGATCATAATCAGCTCATTGTTGGTCCCATAAAATTTTCAACCTTCTGCAGCTATTTGTTTCTCTTCCGCACATTCCACATGAACACAAACATACATTTATTAACACCTATAGCTTCAAAAGTACTAATCTGATTCGTATGAAACTCTTATGGTTTATCGAAAGTTACCTGCAGTTAGGCCTAGATTAATTTGAACCTTCTGCGCCAACTTTTGCTAAATTTATACTTTAATTCTTGTAAATAATCAAAACAATCCCAACAAAAACATTAGTGTAAAAAAATAAGCCAAGTCTTGTCGTAAAAAGTTGTGAGATCATAGGTTTAGCCAAGTCTCCCACTCTCCGAGTAAGTTCTACTAGGTCTAATTTATCCAGTGCAAGTACATGATGTTTGTCTATTCCTCTCTCTATTCTCTTTCACAAATCACTCTACACGTTTAAATTTAAAAACATTGTCTAACTTGGCTAATACGCACATTTAACTTAAATCAAATAATAAATATTATTTTTTTCATTTGAGTGTCGCAGCACTCAGCATAAGGATACAAATTTGTATACGACATTGCATTTAATTTTAGCCTCTTTAGGGAGTGTATTTGCCAAGTCAGATAATGTTTTTAAATTTAGACGTGTAGAGTGATTTGGGAAAGAGAATAGAGAAAGGACAGACAAACATCATGTACTTGAACTGGATAAATTAGACCTAGTAGAACTTACTCGGACAGTGAGAGACTTGGCTAAACCTATGATCTCACAACTTTTTACGCGAGACTTGGCTTATTTTTTTACACTAGTGTTTTTGTTGGGATTTCACTTCTTTTTGTAAGTAATTTTTCATTGCCCCAAACAATTTTTCGTTTTTCTTTCTTTGTTCTTGTTTGATTGTTCTTGGGTCTGTTTTCTTTCTTTGCTCTTGTTAATCCTTCGTGTAACTTCTTCGTCGGTGTGTGTTCAAATTGAACTAAGTAATATTATCTGGAGTAAATCTGTTTGCACTCTAAGATAACTGTCAAACAATACTGTCAAATCAATCTTAATGAACGTTCTTAACATCACTTTTTAGTTTTAAAGTTCTCCACTAGGTAGCTCTGGTGGCGCTGTTTCCAATTTTTACATTTTTTACAATATTTTGAATAGGCTTTTTCTATTAGCCTTGAAAGGGACAAAGAACCAGATTTTTTTGAATACTTAAATGAAGTACATGTATATTTAAAGGAATGGGTAACCAAGTAAATGAATGCCCTAAAGGTAAGATAAGATGATGAAACGTTACTGACAAATTTACTTACTTAAAGAGAAAGTATTGTGATGGCGCGAAACTTCGATTTTGATGGATTTGCACGTTTTGAGGTCCCCTGAGTCCAATTTTTTTTTAATGTCTGCCGTGTTCGATTCCCCCGAATTTATACTCTGAAGTTATTTTTTTTATGATAAATTTTGTTAAAATGTTCAATAATAATTAAATCTACCTACGAAAACTCAAAAAAGGAATAAATGGTAAACACTGGGCTAAGCTAAGTAATTATGAACTCATATATGAGAAATTTTGTCTGAGTTGTCTCGTACCGATTTTTTGTCGGCACTTTTATAGAAAAGGGCCCCCCACTTTTTTTTATTCTAATATACCTTCTGACAACCGAATACACTCTTTTTTTTATGCAAAAGTGTGATATTCCTTTGTCCCAAAGCATATTGGTCTGATTATCCCTTTGTCTTAATAGGTAGTTAGGCTTAGGATATATAAGCTCTTCTGTATAAAAAACAAAAAGGGGGGCCCTTTTCTATAAGAGTACCTTTTTGTCTTGCATAACTTCCGATATAAATTATTCTATGGTTTTTCTTTATTCAATGTTTCATTATTTGCTCATTATACTCGTAACAATGTAATGTATGATTTGTAACAAATATGCGCTTGTTACACAAAACTTTACTTAATGCGATACAAATAATCAAAAATGATACATTGGGAATAATGAAACTGTAATTTCAGCAGTAAATAATGGTGTCGATCAAATGATTAATTTCATATTTTTCTTTTTGCTCTCATTCATCACTTGTTGAAATGATTGATTATAGAGTAATCTAGTCTTTCATTCATGTATTCCTTCCTTCGCTATTATTCCCTCTTTTTTTTCAACATCTTATATTTCTTCATTTTTATACAATAGTGTTTCTATTATCATTATTCTATATCCCCTTTTTTATATTTCTTAATGCATTTTATATTTATATGTGTATATATGTATAATACATATTATTTAACATTGATTTTTTTTTATCCTCGATGCTTTTTCAATTTTGCAATTCTCGCTGATATTATTTTACATTTTTATACTACATTAAGGGAAGATTTACTCTGAAATTTTTTAATGTTGCCACCTTGTTAAGTTGACCACTTGTCTATAGCTAAAGCCTCCTAGAGGTCGACCAAGAAGTCATGGAAATGAGAGGAGTGCGCTAGTGTCGCCATGTACAGCCAGTTTTTGATATAATAGACCACGGTCAAAAAACAGTGTTGTTCTTCTGTTATTAATAATTTTATTTTTGATAACTTCTATATTTTTTGCAACAGGCAACACTGTACCTGATAAGAAATCACTAATAATATACGATAATATCTTTATATTATTATTTATTGATTATTCATAATAATATTCTTTAAATCTAAATCGATATTCTTTTTCCTTAATCTATTTTTTTTTCTTCCCCTTTATTTCTGAGTTTGATTTGGATTTAGAACAGTTGTGACTATAGTTCGTGCTGTATAAAAACAAACAAAACAGGAAACCTAACAGATTGGAAACCTTCCTGTTGTTATTCGTGAGATTTGACATAACTGGGCATGTCATACAAACTAGGAATGGTTATTGTCTTAGCACCCGACTGTACTGACTTCGGCACTACTCGGAAGTTCCGAATTTAAACGAAGTTAAGCTTTCCGTTTCTCCCGTGTTCATGACTTCTTGGTCGATCTCTAGTAGAAAAATGTCTTATTTTATAATTTTGGTAAAGTGGCTGTACTAAAATATAACAGACCACTGAAATTAAATTTAGTCAGAAAGAATTAATTAGAACGATATGATACATACATAATTTTGTGCACCTCTAAAAACTATTTTTAAGGAAATCATATTTTAATAGATAGTTTACATTCACAATTTTTTCCTCCGAGCTATCCGAAGGTAACTGAAGCATTGTAGTTTTACTTTATTAATATTTTTCTTTACCGACTTTAAATATTTATTTTATCAACATTCGCTATATTAACATTATTTCACCATTTATTTGCTTTTTTAAAGTGGTTGTTTACATCTCAGTACAGCTTATGTTAAACATTTTAAATTATTTGGCATGCGCAGAACATTATTGAACAGCTAACAGATCGCAGTAGTGAAGAACAATGAAATATATTATTATCCAATTGAGAGAGGTATTTATTGGAATAAAAGTCCTGTTGTTGAAGAACAATTTTTTATTGCATCAAAGCTTT
This sequence comes from Gerris lacustris, assembly GCA_951217055.1. Classification (NCBI taxonomy): domain Eukaryota; kingdom Metazoa; phylum Arthropoda; class Insecta; order Hemiptera; family Gerridae; genus Gerris; species Gerris lacustris. Next base: position 45,742,549 of record OX578276.1, read on the forward strand.
CGCCCAGTGAACCTTAGCATCATCAGTGATAATATTTAGTTAAGAATGTGAGTTCCTGTTTAACTTTTTCAAGTTTTTTGCTGGCTTCAATTAATTGGTTGTAGTCGATTCGGAGAGAAGCGATGTATTCTGTAGACTTTGGAGGAGAGAGACGTGATCTTTTGTAGTAATTATTCAATTGTAGAGATGTATAGTGGACTTCTTTAGAATTTCAAACTAAGGCGAAGGTATTTATTGAAATAAAAGTCCTGTTGTTGAAGAACGATTTTTTTTTATTGCATCAAAGCTTTCGCCCAGGACCTCACATTCTTAACTAAATATTATCACTGATGATGCACAGGTTCCCTGGGTGAAAGCTTTGATGCAATAAAAAATCGTTCTTAAAATACCTTCGCCTTAGTTTGAAGATATATTATTATCTTTAATATATAAAAGGGACAAATCTTTGTACAAAGGATCTCGCCAAAACCGAATCTAAGCTTTGCCATCGATATGTCTATGTGTGGGGATGGTGAGAGAAGAAAAATAAGCCCAAGATCGAGGGATGTTGTTCCATCCACAAATCCAGCTGATATTAAATTCACACATTCCATTCACGAATGTGCAGGCTATGTTTGATAGAAAATACAATACCTAATTTACGCTATATCTTGACTAATGCCTAATGATCTTGAGGACCAATCTAGGAGATATTTAATACACACATTTCAATGGCTGCGTTATCCATTAACACTTATTATTGCAGACCTTAATTGAAGTCTCAAACTCGAATTATTTTGCTTCACCTCGATATTTTTCTTTGTAAATACTTCATGTTGATACATGATTTATATGTATTATTTTCAAATCTCATCTACTACTACGTATAGATAAGCTTCATTATGTATTTTATTTACTCTATGACTATTGTGTAAATTCGATACTCTACTACACTACTTATAATAAATGATTAGTTGTAGGTTTAATAAAATCGCTTTAATAGATCACTGTGGCTAAAGCTCCACGCGTGTGCGCACAGACGGCAAAAGACAGACAAACGACAGAAAGACGACAGAGGACAGACAGACATTTTTTAAAAACTACCTTTTACTTTTAGGATTCAAGGGACCAATCATGTAAATTCATCAAAATCGAATTTTCTTGCCATCACAATACTTTCTCTTTATATGAGAAAGTGAAATACCTCTTTAGATATGAAGTAGAACCTTTTTTTTGGCAGGTTTGAAATATTGGCCTAAACGCAATTTTGATTTTGCCAGAGGGAACGATACGAGAAAAAACAAAACAACAATCTTATCTCCAAAAACAGAGTGCGAATTATCTAAGTAAATTTTAAGCTTGTAAATACACTAATGTCAATATATATATGCATTATATTTATTACACATAAATTAAATAAATAAATCTTCATTTAATTCTTACAAGGCTTAATAAAAAAAATGAATTAAATTATCACAGGTGAAATAACAATAATCAAGAATGATTACTGGGAAAGAAATACTCAAACAAGTTGTTTTGTATTCCGGAAAGATGTAAGCCGTGTAATTGTTTCAAAGGTGTAACAACGTAACAGAAAATAAAACACTTTCACCTGAAGACAGTGTTACCTCTTTACTATCCTCAGGGTTGGAATTATGTTAGCAGTGTAACCCAGCACACTCTCAACCTCCTTTATTCCTTACCCCAATTAGAAAATATAAAGTAATCATAAGATGTTATATAACACGTGAGGTAATTTATTCTACCGTAACTCTTTCTCTTTCTAGCTACAGTATTTACGATATCCTTTTTCTTCCTTCTCCTTTTGTATTAAAAAAAAAATACACCTCAATTAACTGAAGCCCCATTCTGTAAGTTTAATCAGTGTTTACTGCTTCAGACGTTTCTCTTAATCAATCTGGATCTCTGAAGGAAAAGACGAGAGAGAAAAAGCAAAATCTAAAAAAAGAACCAACAAACTTCTTAATATTACTTTCCTTTGAAAATTTATTAAATATATATATATATACATAATATATATATATATATATATATATATATATATATATATATATATATATATATATATATATAATATATATATATATATATATTTGTGTGTGTAAATGATATGTGATATGAAGAGATACTTGCTTGATATATACAAATTCATATAACTATCAGAAGAATACAGTAATCTGGGAGTCGAAATGAACTTGTAAATTAAATATAAATATTTATATATATATATAAGTTTTTAAAAAAGAATTTCTGGTTTATAATATAATACATTTCCTACATTTTTATGAAATATGATATAGTTTTACACGAGTGTAGTGTGTAATGTCGACTCTTAAATAAATGTTTGAATGTTTCTCAAATATTATCTATTCGGCAGTTTTGTGACGGTTAGTAGATAAATTTATATTTAGATATCAGGGGAAAAAGTTGATATTGGGGATTATTATCAACTCATCCTTAATTAGTGTTCCTCAAATTTTAACTATTCGATAGGTCTATTAGCATAGTAAGAGCTACGAGCTTAACATCAACTCATTCTTAATAAATGCTCGTCAAATGTTAACTACTCGATAGGTTTGTAACTATTAGCATAGTAAGAGCTACGAGTTTAATATCAACTCATTCTTAATAAATGCACTTCAAATGTTAACAACTCGATAGGTTTGTAACTATTAGCATAGTAAGAGCTACGAGTTTAATATCAACTCATTCTTAATAAATGCTCATCAAATGTTAACTACTCGATAGGTTTGTAACTATTAGCATAGTAAGAGCTACGAGTTTAATATCAACTCATTCCTAATAAATGCTTGTTAAATGTTAACTACTCGATAGGTTTGTAACTATTAGCATAGTAAGAGCTACGAGTTTAATATCAACTCATTCTCAATAAATGCTCATCAAATGTTAACTATTCGATAGGTTTGTAACTATTAGCATAGTAAGAGCTACGAGTTTAATATCAACTCATTCTCAATAAATGCTCAGCAAATGTTAACTATTCGATAGGTTTGTAACTGTTAGTATGTAAATTGTTAATCTAGCTATTAGGCAGTAATAGAAGTGTAGTATGAACCCTTACTTATTAGATGAATCTTAAATGTTATAGCTGATGTCGTTATAAACGATCTCTAGAGTTCCTTCCTTTAAATATTAATTTGGACCTCTTCTTGTTATTAATCAATTGAACTTTCTACGAGTTTACTTTTAGAAGCCATAAACAATGATTTATTTATTAAGCTGTTGAACTACAAACTATTAAATACCCCATATAATATTTCAGATAAGTCATATAAACAGTTATGAAAATGATAAAAATACTGAATAATTTAGATATTTTGTAACTAATTTATTTTTCTGAGCTCCATAAGTTAATTATAAACTTAGGTTCATAAATTGGAAAGTAAATAATCCAACCTTAACTAAACTATTATCTTAAATGAATGTTGCGAACAACCAATTAACCTACGGTGGTAGCATCTAACTGACAAACTACTATTAAAATAATATACTTAATACTCTATCATATATGTACATATCCATAAATGAATAGTTGGTTGTTTTGACTGAGATTTTGTGGTACCACTTCATAATTATGACTAGAGAGGTTAAAAAATAAACACAACAATATTGTCACCACAATTTTTTTATAATTACAAGACGCGTTTCGACTTACATGTCATCTTCAGTATGCGTGTTAAGTTAGTAAGAGTACAGCATTCACTCTTACTAAGTTAACACGCATACTGAAGATGACATGTATAAGTCGAAACGCGTCTTGTAATTATAAAAAAAATTGTGGTGACAATATTGTTGTGTTTATTTTTTAACTTCTCTATCCATAAATGAACTATCAAATTAAATAAACAGTGGACACATACTGGCGACATAAATCTACACCCTTACTAAACAATAGCTACAATTCTCTATTGCTTTGCTTAGATCAAACTGTATACCAACACATATTGTTACCAAATTTATTAAATTACTTATAAAACTTGCGTGTGCATAGATGTATATAGAAAATAAATTATACTTACAATAACATTACATTTCAAGATCAACATACTAAATTACACCCACAAGAAACTTACACTTTTTTTACTTACAGATCAAAACATTACAGGATACTCATACTATGACCCTCAGATAAAACAAGGCATCGGCTACTCATTCTCTCAACAAGCTAGTATATATACATTAGAAAGCTTTGCCATTCTACTAGACCTAGAATGCATTAACACATTACAAAATAACTGTTACAAATACAAGATAGCACGTGACAAAAAGGAGATTCTTAAAAAAAAACTGGACAACATTTTATACACTCGCTTGAAATCACATCTTCATAAATATATTGAACAATATAGCAGAAATTAGAAAAAAAAACAAGATATAAATTACAAGATACAAAGAACTTTTTATATACTACGTTTTTAAATTTTCTGTCATAAATCATAAATTTAAAACCCGTCAAAATGAAGATTGTAAATATGGGGTATGTCAAAACAAATAAAATATCTTGCGGATTTTCTCCGAACTAACTTACTATACAGCAAAATTTGCTGAAAACGAATTAAATGCTGCTGAAATATGCCTAAAAGTATTAAAATAATGCATTGTCATCGTGTTCTGAGCTATTCTAAAAGTTTCAAATGTCTAGCTACTCGGGAAGTTAGTTAAAAATCGATTGCAAGATTTGTACTGGACAAACAAACAAACAAAAAAGCAAGCTAATAAAAATGTAGTAATAATTTCAAGATATAAAGAACTTTTTATATACTACGTTTTTAAATTTCCTGTTGAATCGTATGTAATGTTGATAATATAATTGTTATTTTTTTTTTTTTTTTATTTTTTATTTTTTTTTTTTTGGTTGTAGTTTTAGTCCCGTTCAACAGCTTATGGTCATTACAGGACGGGGGTTATCCGGCCACTTTACTCATCTAATTGATGAGATCATCAGTGTGAAACATGTCTCACCCCGCTGGGATTCGAACTCACAGCCGGGTGAGACCTTGGTTTTAGAGTATAATTGTTATTGTTACATAATATATAATGTTAGTTGAAAAAAAAAAAAATAGTTCCGAATTTATTTACTTCACATAAATGACAACCATCCAGAGAGCTGATCTTAAACCTATAAAATGATAAATATTTGTACAACGGATCTCCCCTACACCAAATCTAAAGCATGCCATCGATATATTTGAAATAATGTAATCGATAAATAATATAATCGATATCTCCTGTTTTTCTGTCATTCAATGTTTATCTATCACAAATTTGAGACCCTTCAAAATGAAGATTTCTTAAATATTGGATATGGCAAAACAAATAAAATAACTGGTGGATTTTTTCCGAACTAACTTTCCGCACAGCAAAATTTGCTGAAAACTAATTAAATTCTGCTAAAAGATGGCTAAAAGTATTAAAATAATGCATTGTCATCGTGTTCTGAGCTATGCTAAAAGTTTCATATGTCTAGCTATTCGGGAAGTTAGTTAGAAATCGATTGCCAGATTTGTACCGGACAAACAAACAAACAAACAAGAATGCAAGCTAATAAAAACGTAGTAAAATAGACTTTAAAATCACATCAAAGAATTAAAGGAAACGAGGAACAAGACAGCCTTGCTTATTTATTTGAATAATGGAACTTAAAACTCAAAGAAGAGCCAAAATAACAAAGACATTTCAAATCAATTGTGAAAACAGTTCCCCTTAAACCATGTTTTGGAAAACAAAAGTACCACGCACGGATATAATAAATATTAATAGATTCAGAAGTTACCATGCAAGATGCATTCGTTGCAACTATATGATAGGATTAAGGAATTCACCTAAATGTTGAACATGCGCAGAAAAATAAGAAAATATAACTAATATTCTATTAGAGTATCTGAAGTATAAATCCCAACCTAACAAATTATATCATGAAATTATAATCCAATGAAATCAAAATGAAAAAGAAAAATCAAGATCATCCTTTTCTCAAAATTTAAAAATATAGCACTAATACTAAAATTCGTAAAATAAATGATTACCTACTCCTTATAGCCTCAAATTACAAAATCTGTAGACCCAACACCAACAGAATCCTATAAACGAGAACTATAAATGCCAATAGAAAAAACTTTTTCCTATTGTAAGGACTAGTGTCAGTCCTACCAAAGTGAGGTTTTCTCTGGTTCCCCTCAATTTACTAGGCAAATGAAAGTTAGTTCCCTCTTAAGTCAGTCCACGGCTGGCAAACACAATCAATTGCATTTTGAACGAAATTTTTATGTTGAATTACCTGCAAACAAACCTAATAAAGTTCCTATCAAAATTACCCAATTAAAAAAATAAGATAAAAGTTATAATAACAAAATATATATTCCAAAGTTATCCAATATAACATATCCACCCTTCCACAGATTTAATTAAAAAGCTCCAATCCTTTACAAAATAAACAATTAAAAAAGGCACAAAAATACCTCCCTCAAAATAACTCTATGGCACCGGTATGCACAAATAATTTATTGTTACTTATGCCAATAAATAAATTGATAAAATAGATTTTCAACAATCGTAATCACACAAATTAATTAATTAATTATCAATACATCTTTTTCTGAACTTTGGAAGTTTTAATTTCTTGGTGTTGCCATTTATATAACTTTTTATCCATCAATTACTGGGGGGAAAAATCTTAGACAACTCTTTGAGTGAGTTTAAAATTGCACTGTGTTCAATTTCAGAAATCCTACAATTATTTAGTTGGGATATCATTTGTGATTCCTTAAAGATCTTTCCATAGAGATTTTATAGCAGGAAACATATTAGAAATGAAATAGAGCGATATTTTCTACTATTATGGGGTTTCCTCGATGTTTTATTTTTTCTTGTAAGAGGAGTTGTTGGGTAATACTGGTAGTCAGCTGACGATACCTAAGGTTTTTCGGTAGGGACCTTAAGAACTCCCTCTTTTATTCTCCTAGACCGGGAAGGATTGTTACGCGCCTCGGTTACGCAAGCCTTAGTTGTGTGCTATAGGAAGCCAGGGCAAACCCCTTCCAGACGCAGTGGAGAGAAAGTAAGTAACTAAGAAGGAGAAGAGGAGGGTTATGCAAGACTCCGGGATAGGAGGCCGTGGCCCCGTGTCTCCGAGTACCCTCGCAGTGACAAATGGACAGACGTTGGAGAGGTAGCGAGATTCCACGATCTGATCTCGCTTCAGCCAACAACACTGTCCTTCCATCTCTTTAACCTTCTCTAGGTCCTCTAATCACCACTTTCACTATCGACATCACATGGCTATCCTTTCCAACAAAGCCAAATGCTTTGTCACCTTCATCCAATCACTAACCATATAAACTATAAAAGCTTTTAAACAAACTCTTTACTTCTGTAATTAAAGAAAACGATTACAAAGCTTCTAATTAATCAGCTATTTAAAGTTTACAAGCAGTGATGATGATGAACTTGGAGAGAGTAAATGTTATTTGAGTCTTCCTTATCCGCTAATCTATCTTGATAGGAATTCCGCATGATTATAATCACTTTTTTTAAAAAACACAATTAACTGCATTTTGAGTGAAATCTTATATTCCAGTGAATTTCTATGTTTAGTTAATTTATCGTGAAGTCGTTTTCCAGCACCTTTCTTTAAGTTATATCTAAGTGTGATATGAAATCACAAAACTTAGATAATTAAAGATTTTTATTTTCTGACTCTTCTATCTGAGCTCTGTAAGTATATTTGTGGAAAATATTATAATAGTCTGCCAATTTGTGTACATTAGTTATAATAATATGATGTGCATTTAGATTCCTTATGCCTAATATTATTGCTATTTCTATTCCTTATATTATTGGAGGAATGGTCACGTAAGGATCTGCTTCGATTCCCAGAAGTTACACTTATTTTTAAACAATATTAAATTAGCGCAACTTTGATATTAAGTTTCGAAAAACCATCCAAATTTCTGAAAAACCGGATGAATACTTTTAAAAATATATTTAATAATAAAAATGAACCGTAAATAACCAAAAATGTTATCTAATGTCTGAAACGGATTTATGTCCAGGCATTTTTGATATCAGAGACATGCAAATATTTCGTTCTCAAAAATGATAAAAATGCTTCCTTTACCTTATAAAGGGTGGGGCGTGGGAAACGGACATTTTTCAAATACAGTAGAACCTCGATAAGAAGTGTCTCAAGGGGATTCGGAACAGACATGTTACACCGGAAACAGTCTTGTTATCGAGGTGTTCTTTTGGTTGAGGGTCGTGTTATCAAGGTTATTTTGGCTATCAGTCGTGTTATCGAGGTTAATGGGCAGGGATTTCAAGTCTTGACTTGAGAGTCGCGTTATAGAGGTTGGCTACACAAAACGACATGTTGTAGAGGTTCTGAGTTACGTTGTGAATTGAAAAAAAAAAAATCCGTGTTATAGAGGTTGTTTGGATAATAATAGTCGCGTTATAGAGGTTAATTTAACACTAGATATGTCGGTATTTAGACCTAAGTGTGTGGCTAGTTGGGAGTTTGCTAACCACTGGGCTATGCCAGCTGGTCTCCAAGAGTCTTATTGCTGTGGAGATTGGTCCTTTTGGTTGAGGAATGGCTCCTGTTGCTTCCGAGCTTACCGAAGGTAACGGAAGCTATGTGATCGTTCTGAAGAACGAAAATATTTTATATCTCCGATTTCAAAAATTCCAAGACAGAAATCCGTTTCAGACACCAGGGAACATTTTTGGTCCCGTGTCTGTCTGTCGGTCTGTCTGTCTGTCTGTCTGTCGGTCTGTCGGTCTGTCGTACAATTTTTGCGAACCACCATATCTTAAAAACTACACGTCCAATTTTAATGAAATTTGGGTGGTAGGTCATAATTAGCCCATTGTTGGTCCCATATAAGTTTCAACCTTCTGCTCTTATTTGTTTATCTTCCACATGCTCACAAACATACATTTATTTACTGCCATATCTTTAAAAGTAATCATCTGATTTGTATGAAATTTTTATGGTTTGTCGAAAGTAGCCTGCAGATAACACCTGCCTAATTTCAACTTTCTGCGCACTTTAAATCGTGGTAAATTAATATGTCTTATACTATAAAGCCGCATGGCTAACTGACTCACTGACTGACATAAATGTTTACCCACTTCCAGAAGAGCTAGAGACTTGCGGCTTGTGCCATTCGACACGCAACGTCCATATTGTGAACAAAAATAACTATAAAAAGTTCAATTATCCACCTTCTTCCCCTCTTAAAAAAATAATAAGGGGCGACTTGATTTTTAAGCTGGTTTGGGGGCTTATTGCGGCTAAACGGTAAGTCGTATTAGAAAATGGATAGCACAAGTGGTAACTGATTTTAAAAGATCTACAACTTTAGTCATATGAGTTTTTGTCGTATCATCATCGGTTGTACCTTAGATGGTGATAATTTTGTTATTATATGGTTTTATTTTTTTCCATTTTTGTCTTTGAATGGCCATAGTTTCTATAATAGTTGGTCGATTTTATTTCTGATTGCGGCGATTGAATCTCACACTAATGCTCTTTAAATTGAGTATATTTTATTTCATTAGTTCATCCTACTTGGTGAGATCATGAGAGTAAACTTTTTCCCATGTGCCGTGTCACGTGACCACTTGTTTTGGTTTTTAATATTGTGTCGTATATCATTTTAAAGGCCTTGATATTTACATTAAAGCTATTTTATTTGTTGATTTTTTAAAAATGTTGTACGTGTACTTTAGTACCGATTTATAATTAAATACTTTTTTGATATTAGGTTTTTTATTTATATGTATTTATTAGTTAAATGAATGCCCTTTTGTATTGTTTGTTTTTTAAAAATATAATTTTGGTACCTCAGAGTACAGGGGTACAAATGTTAAAATTAATTTTTTATAATATGATGTATATCGTTGAAAAGCTCTTGCATAGTAGATTAATTTTTGTTATATTTTATTTTGTGTTATTTTTAGTTTTGAGGGGGGTAAAATAAAAAAAAACTTTTTATACAGCGGTTTCTACGATTTGGTTGCAGTTTTATATTTGTTTATTAAATTAATATTATGTGCGCTAACTTTTGGTGCTTGTTGGAGGCTTTGTTTCTCCAACTAATGTTTAAATTTCTTTAACTTTATTAAATATTTTTTGGAACGGTGCCACGCCGTTCCAACTTTTTGATTATTTTTATCGAAGTATTTTTTTTTATTCGGTCTTTTCTTTGCGAGGAAGCTATGTGCCACATTAATTGGCAGAGTATTTTTCATTGTTTTGGACTGATTTTAAGTAAGTTACGATGGTTATCAATATCAATTAAAATCCTTATCTACGAAAAAGAATTCAATATTTAGAATAGAAACACTTTGCAGGAATGTATTTCAATTAAAAAGCTATTTATTTTTTTATTTTTTTTTTTTTAGGTAAATGATAATTTAACAAAAACAAATACACATCACAAACAAATATACATAAATTCATAATTCATTTACTTCTTTTCATAAAACGAATAAAAGCAAAGAATTATAAAACGTTTTTACTATCATTCAAAGAAATCAAGTAGCCCAGCCCTTTAATTACCGTTATACCATTCTAGACTATTTCCAATACTTGATATATGAGCATAAGGAACTTATCTCGAAGCACAAGCAGAAAAATATACTCTTTGAAACGCCAGCAACTTTGTTAAGCCATTAGCTTCGTATGACACAAACAGGAAATCATTCGACCAGTCATGTAAACATAATTCTTCGACCACACCCGCCTTAAACGATTCAGTCCTACCAAGTTTATTATAGTTTGAAAACAAACGACGTATTATGAACCTATATGGACGTAAAAATCTTGGAACACAACTAAAAAACCGGTTTATCGATTCTCTATCAACGTTCCGCACGAATCATTTTTGCACTTTTTTTTAAAAAAGCAAAATTATTTCTTTTTTAAAAATAAAAAAGTGGGACTTAATTAAAAATTAATATGTTATTTTCACCATGGCTTCAGACTCGAATATTCTATTAAGTTAAATTAAAGATCGAGTATCTTTAGTTCATTAATAAAACGGTTAGTACTTCTTTTTTTACGATGTAGCACCTTTTTACTCGTTTAACCCGTTCTGTACCTGTTGATTATTGAGTTGATAACAAATACAGCATGGTAGAGTCTGTATTCTTTAGTTACTTTTATCTTTGAGTTAGTGACCGGTTAAATTAAATGTGATTTATATGAATTCTTAGAGTAGATTCCTTGAGGGCTACTTCGTGATTAGAAGTAGCCTTATCCGGCCCATCCTTTGAAATATAATACTTCTGAAGTGGAGTTTACAGTAAGCACGAACCCAATAGCTGGCCTCTTGCTTCTTCTATAACCAGGTAGACTGAATTCTGTCGAAACACAAAACAAGACTAGCAACTGCAACAGCAACTACTTGGAGAGTCTTCTTATTAGAATAAATAGGCTTTAAATGATGAACGAGTCTGGCAAATAGCCAATTAACAACTTGCAACATTCCCATTATAACAAGTCTGATAAATGTAACACCTAGTTAATAATGCCTTGTTCTTACCGAACCACGCTTCTACTCATTCTAACTTATATAGTATCAACTACTTAATAGAATAAAAATAACTAGATATTTAATAGGACTCACTTAACCAAAAATAACCATTAAGAAAGGTGGTTACATTTTCTTTAATACATTACGTATAAAAGAAAAAAAAGTTACTGAAGTGGGTGAGACAGTGTTGAAATTCATTATTTATATTAATGTTCGTACCAGGTAACTTCTAGGCTTGAACTGGCCAAGAAGGATTAATATAGAAATAAAATATAATTGGACTGCATATAATAGACATTTTAAAGATATTGTATTTTAATTATTTTATATTATAAAGGTGCACTTGAGTACACACCTTTATTATAGGACTGATGGTGATTTACTAGATCCACAAAATCTCGGAAGAAACAACTAATTAAAGAGATTTTTTTTATGACTATAATTTTGTTTTATTTTGCTTCCAAGCTTACTGAAGATAACGAAAGCACTGTTTTTACTTTTGAGAAGGAAAAACGCTCGCGTAAACATGAACTTCAAATTTAAAATTGGAATTTTAGGTCGGGAAATAAATCTAACTTCACATATTCAATGAAACAAACATTATTTTGCAAATAAAATTTTTTAGTAAAACTTTTTTTTGTAAAACAGCGACACCGCTATGAAGTGTTAAAGATCGCTAAAACTATTAATAGTTTTTATTATGGAGATAACGCGGGGAGGGAGATAGACGAGGGGAATAGGAGGGGGTTTGGTTCCCCCACCTCTCTATTTGATCTACCTCTTCAATAGCACTGCGAGCCTAGGGACCTCAAGACCAGACTACGAACCTTCATTTGCTAAAAAAAAATAAAAAATACACAATACACAATAATAGATTTTGAAAGCCTAAAATCCCGCGAATGGACGCGAGGAAGCTAGGTGCCACTCAAATTTGCAGTAAATGTTTCTTTTACATCCTGATCAACATATCATTTGATTATTACAGGACGGGGGATACAGCCACTTTACTTATCTACTTGATGTGATCATCAGTGTGGCACATGTCTCACCTCTCTGGGATTCAAACTTACCACATTTGTCGGAGTTTATACCTAGGTTTGATTAATTATTATTATTTTTAATAGTAATAATGTTTATTATTAAAAAATATTCAAGTTACACAAATCATAAGAAAATGTTAGTTGTTGACGCAGAACTAAACAAAATAATGTTTTCTCCTTGAGGAAAATATACTCTATCTATATGTATAAAATTCAAAAACCACTGACCGACTGACTCCTCACGATGTCTCTGTAACCACTGGACCTATAACCGTGGAATTTTGTAAATAAGTTTCTATGAGTCCCTAGGTTTTAAAAAAAAATGTGTACATATCTCTTTATTAGTAAATTAATTCTTTAATATCGGGCAGATGTAGTTTAAAATTAATGTCAATGATTTTTATGAATGTAGAGAAAAGGCCTATATACTGCAGCAACCATTTTGGAGAATTTGGAGTCTTGAAATTTAATGTATAACTCCAGACTGTATAAATGCTTAAGTAACAGTAGTTCTGCCTACTAGTTTATATTGTTGTATTTCTATATAACGGAGCTTGAGTGTTAAATCCTGTATTGAAATGACCCTTATAACTTTTGTCCTATATTCTTACCTATTAGCACCCTAAAAATAAGGGTGAAACTAAAAGAAGCGTATCAATATCAAAGAAACTAGACTAGGTGATGAAATATCAAGCTACCGGGCTAAGGGGTGACTTATTTTCCCTCCCTGCTTCCAGATCTATTTCAAAAGAAGTCTATTCAAAGTAGCAAGTATAGGGTAACACTTTAATAGAATTAGAATAAAGTACAAAGAGGGTAGTAAATAAAAATTGTTATAAACGAAAAGAAAATTTGTGATCAATTTCGCGGATTGTATGATATATCCCGTTTTTACTGAGTTATTTCGGATACGTTTCTTTTGTTGTCGTGGGAGTGTGAGAAAAGGAAATATATCCCTCATAAGTTCTCAAAGTGCAGAAATGTCCCCTATAACCTGTATGATTACACAATCATAATTTAAGATGTTTTGCTACTTTTTATCTTACTACAATTCAAACTAGTTTGTCCTTTAAAAAATAATTTAATTAACACTTTCCAACAATAGATAAAATTCAGTGATTTTCTTGTTAAGTAAGAAAGTAGGCTTTGCACTTAATTTACGAATAATCTTAATAAGTATATTAATATTTTACAGGAGAGAACCAAAACTGATCACTTTCAAAATAAGATCTAAGTTGGTAATTGCTTTGTTTAAGTATATTATACACGAGGCAGGAAAAAACGGTAAGTTCATGAAGAGTTTAATTGCCTTATTGATTTAATGTTTTGAAGCTTTTAATGAAATAAATACGTACATAAGTCCATCTACAAAAATGTTACTTCCGCAAAGCATTGTCAATACCATGCGGAAGTTTTAAGTACAATGCAAGAGTTACACTCTCGTATCCGGGCTACTTACATAAATAACATTCAATAAGTTTACTTACAACTACCGCTTAGACACTGATGATGCTTTATTAATTGGTTGAAAGCGCTTTGGGTGGACTAAATCAGTGAAAATATTCTCCTTCATGAACTCCACTAGTGGAAATGTTCTTCTTTACGAACTTCACTGGCACAAATACTCTTCGATTGATTATAAAAACGTTAAATTGGTTGTATGAAAGTTGGCTGTATGTGTACCCTTTACTAATTTTTGTATCTGGTAGTGGATCCTTTAAGGGTTTAAGTGAAATAAATTACTTCAATTCATTTTCATCGGCAACGTTTCGGCCTCACCGGCCATTATCAAGCCTAAAAATGTATATTTCAATCAATACAACTACAATCATGACATAACATCAAGAAGGATAGGTTCAAAAATATTGCTTTACCTTATAGTAACAAACTTAATTTAAGTGTAGTCAAACAATTTAATATGGTCTTAGGAATTCTTAGATTTCGTCGTCACGTAATCACTAATATTACACCTCTAATCTTAAACTCGGAAGTTCTTGTAGCAAGATACATTAATAACAGTAACAAAAACATAAATTGAGTACAATAGTAACGTTATGGTAACATAATAACTAAAAGTAAAAAAAAAAAAAAAAAAAAATTTTTTTTTTTTTTTTTTTTTTTTTTTTTTTTTTTTTTTTTTACTTTTAGTTATTATGTTACCATAACGTTACTATTGTACTCAATTTATGTTTTTACCATATTAAATTGTTTGACTACACTTAAATTAAGTTTGTTACTATAAGGTAAAGCAATATTTTTGAACCTATCCTTCTTGATGTTATGTCATGATTGTAGTTGTATTGATTGAAATATACATTTTTAGGCTTGATAATGGCCGGTGAGGCCGAAACGTTGCCGATGAAAATGAATTGAAGTAATTTATTTCACTTAAACCCTTAAAGGATCCACTACCAGATACATTAAATTGGTTAATATAAAGCCTTCATATTTAGTTTTCAATTTAGCATAAAAAGCATTTGTAGTTGCTGCAAGTCGGCAAACTTGGTTTTCATAATGGAAAGGGCTCCAGGATAAATTGATTTCAGGGTATGGTATCCTCAATGTTGGCACTTTTTTCCTTCGTATTGTAAGAATTTTGGCCCCTTGCTTTGACTTTTTGACATTTTTATGTTTAGGCTATGGAACATAAGTCAAAAACGTTACGTTACTTTTAACTTAAAAACTAGGAAAAATGTAACAGTGAGTTAAAAAGCTATAGGAAGTGTGTAATCCAGTCTCCAGCTGTTGGGCCTCCCTCCACCGCACTTCATAGGGCCGAAGAGGGTCGAAAAGATTTATACGTGTGACAGGGAGTTAGGAAAGTACAGGAGGTTGCCATCAACTCTCAGCCCTCTCGGCCTACCTAGTATGAAGGCATATTAACAATTCGTAGAAGGCGGGCCGGGGCCTTTGAATTCAGTACATATTTTGTAATCAAGCCGCGGCAGTGCCGGTGTGGAGATAAGAATAAAAATTATCTTCCATCTACTTTTATCAATTACTTGAATAAATTACCGATTTTATTTCATTTTATGTCGGTAGTTTACGCAGAGCGAAAACATGAAAATGTCTCACTGTCTTGCGGACTCGTATGCAAGAAGTATTTTTCTTTTTTTGTTACAGGGCTACTCGTGTAGTTGCCACGATATGTAGGTTTATAGAAAATGAAAGAAGGCTTGTTTTAGACCCCTTATTGGCCGAGTTTTAAAAGGGCATGTTTTTCTGGTAAAAACTCTAAATATTCAGTCCAATTCTGAAAATTAACTTCTTACAAAGTCTATCACAATGAAAGATGACGTTTTTATTCTACTAGTACGCAAAATGTTAGGTGTTTTTGTGGAAGTCTGAGTTAACAAGACTCATATTGCGGTCTCATTCTAAGTTGGAATGACCTCTTATAGGGATAATCACATTGACAAAGTCGAAATGATTTTTTAAGGCAACATGATTATACTAGAATCTTAGAACAGTGTAATCCTTATTCTGACCCGCATACTTGATCGCAGTCAAGTCCAATTTTGTTGAGTTGCTGCCATCAGTTTCTTTTCTAAGTCCCGAAAAGGTTACCAGAGGTAAATTTGTAAAATTGAGAATAGAAATAAATTTGTAAATGCTAATATTCAAATGAAAACTGCTCAGATGTTATATCTTCTTCCTTTACTGTAATATAATGATTCTCTTATTTCATTGATGTAATCTCTGATGTAACAAACTACTCTTCAACAAATCAGTAATTTAAAATATATAAAAAAAAAAATTATCAAAATAACTTGTATTGTCGGGCCTCTTGAAAACCTTTCCGGTTTATAATTGCCTTTTTTTTTTGTTTTTTCATATCTATTTCAATTTCGCATATCTAGGTTGCACATCAATCCGTAATAATAAGCCAAGAAAGAGAGAAAAAAAAATCTAACATACGATTTTTTTACGATATGGAAGCGTTGTTTTCATACCCCTGTATAATATAATCAGAAATATCACATTATAATATTATACGATATCATGTTTTTATGACAAGATACCAATTTGATAACCTTTGCATCACGGAAGGAGTTATCTCGTTAACTACTCGAGTTAACTATAACTATAACCATTAAATATTCTTTTGATTAATCTTTTAATTAGATGTTTAACTACAATGTACGTCAATGAGAGGAATTTTATTTTATATTTCATTTATTATATTCAATATTCGTAGAGATACAATAATTAGAAAAGTGTAATGAATTAAACAATTTGATTTGGTATGTTGGCTTCAACGACTGGGGTTTTAAGATCGCTTCTTAAAAGGTTGTGAAGTTCGACGTTTCGTTTCCACTACCTACTGAAAGCATTTTTAGAGATGTTAAGTATCCCCATCATGTTATTTCCTACCTCAAAGACAAAAATTGAACAGACCTGTTAAGATATAAGCTGCAATATTATAGTTTTTCCCACAGAAATGATTTTACAAGTTGAGTTCATCACATACTTTGCGACTGCCCACGACTTGACACACTCCAACAAAAACACTAATCTACCACTATTGCACACACGGTAAATTATAACGAACCAATAATTAAAAATATTTACTAAAATTGACGTAATGATGCAACTTTATGCTTAAAATTATAATTCAGTACAACATGAAACAACCCTGAAGAATGAAACTGTGTTTAAAAGACCTTAGCTGTCCATCCCCAGCAAAACAAACCATAAATAAGATCTCTTAACAATCAAATAGTGGTTTTGATACGAATGAAACTGAGGGCCACTGTAGCTTTTTTAGAACAGTTAGCTGAATCAATCAATAAAGTTGAAAAGCATCAGCAGTGGAAGTTGGATGCTGACCACAGACCTAGGTTCAAACAAACAAAGCTGATGGAGCGACTCACACACCATGTTTCATTCGTTACATATTATATAGTTATATAAGCCCTTTGGCTGGAATACCTAGACCTTCCATGGGCTGTTAAATAAGATCTCCATGGCATCATCAGCCGTGGTACTTGAATGGTGGCCACAGACCTAGTTTCAAACAAATATAGGTGATGGAGACATCCCTCTGTTTCATTCATTACATATATAGTTATATTAGCCCTTTAGCTGGAATACCTAGGCCTTCCATGGGCTGTTAAATAAGATCTCCATGGCGTCATCAGCCGTGGTACTTGAATGGTGACCACAGACCTAGTTTCAAGCAAATAAAGGTGATAGAGCGATACACTAACCCTGTTGCATACATTACATATATAGTTATATTAGCCCTTTAGCTGGAATACCTAGGCCTTACAAGAGCAGTTGAACTACGTAGTTAAGTAAAATAGATTTCGAAATTTGGTGCACATAGTCACAGAAGCATTATACCCCGAGGTGAAGTAGACCAAGAAACCTTATAAATCCTTTGTTTAGACCAAGAAACCTTATAAATCTAAAGCAGACCACACCCAGCAGCTCTAAGGTATGACGGACTTAAGTAACTTCCATCTTTAAATTTGGAAGTGTGAACCAAAAAATGGTGAAAAAAAAAATTAGTTCTCAAAAACGGTTTTGACAATTTTTTATTATAAATATGTTAAATGTTTAGATCATTTCAATAATTTCAATTTAACCATACGAGTCTATGTCAATCCCGGAAGAAAATCTAGTTTCCGAGATATTACATATAAAATAAATATGACTTCACTGGAAATCAAAAAATGTCTATGTAAACAACCAGCTTTTAATTCATAACAGGGTCTCTTTATTATTAGGAGGATTTCGAGGACATCCTAGAAACCCTTATGCTTTTGGTCAAGTCGTCCGTCCGTCTGTCGCATCTCGTTTTATTTATAGATTTATACTTTATTATTAATATTATACTTAAATAAGATAAAGGAATAACATAAACTGTCACTCCTAAGTAATGTTATACTTGAATCGAAAAATTGTTTGTTTAATAAAGCAGGATTCAGCCTTTATTAGGCGTCATCATCAGTTTGTAGTATTCATAAGGCCATCATCAGTGCCGATTGCAGAAGAAAGTTAATTACAGAAGAAAGTAAGAGTTACATTAATAAATTAATTAGTGAAAAATAAGTTAACAAAATGTATGTGGAGAGACAGTTATTTCTTTGAAATGACCTCTATAGACGCTACCACATATAATTGAATTATATGGTTTGAAATTTAAATTCAGTGCCACTATAGTTAAACTAATTTGAAATACGAGTAGTTCTGTCCGAATTGGTAGAAGCATTTTTTTCTTGTTGTTACCAATTGAATGGCTTATTTTTCTCTGAATATTAAATTATTGTTGTTACTTGTTACTAAGTTAGATAATACAGTATAAACGAGTTATTTGACAGAACAAAATTAATTTTAACAATTTTCTTTCATAGAACATAATCTTTTTCCAAACAATAAAATTCCCAGGGAGATTTCAAACAAAAGCTAAAAATAAGAACTAATTTCCTTCAATTATATTATTCAAGTGCGGAAAGATCTGTCAGAAACAGGTATTTAGTTTCTTATCATTTATATCATTTGCAATTTGTAAAGATAATAAATATTTTTTGAAATGACTGGAAACAAAGAAATAAATCAAAAGCAGATTCTTCTAAAGTTGATTTTTTTTTTAATAAATTGAGCTAACTTTTTTGCTAAAAATATAAAGAATTTTTGTATTTCATTTAGATTCGACACTCTAGATATTGAAGCTGCTTTTTTATTATCAAATTTCCTTGTTAAAGATTTTTGTTTAGACCAAGAAACCTTATAAATCTAAAGCAGACCACACCCAGCAGCTCTAAGGTATGACGGACTTCATTACATTCTTCAAAGAAGCTCCCCTCTACCAAATGCCTCCCTCAAGTTTTGGATTCCAACACTAAACTGCCATGGTCATATAATATCTTCCCAACTTCACTCACACACTTCCAATTATTCAAATCAGGGTAAAATTATTCATTATTTAAAAAAAAAGAAAAAATAATAATAATAATAACGTACCACGGTATTTATACGTATATACTTATAAAAATCGCTAAAAAAAAAAAAAAAAAAAAAAAACAACTCAGTATTTATTAACGCTTAGTTATAAACAAGATTGTAAAAATAACAGGAATTTAATTTTTATAGCCAAAAAACACCTTTTTCTTCAAGGTTTCTTGAAATTAAGTGGTTAAGCATTCAATTATTCACTTAATTACCTACTGCTAATTGGTTTAAAATAATATTTCCTTTTCTTTTCTTTTTATTTGTTGCTTTAACAACAACAAAAAAGTGCAATTGTATTTGACATTTAATTTAATCAGTCTTGAACAAAGAAGATTAAAAAAATCGGTATGATAAACTCGAACAAATCTTTCTCTAATACCATAGTAAGACTGAATTAAAATAAAAGTATATCTAATTTAATTTATTTAATCATTAAACCTAATTATAAAGTGGGCAACAGGTAGTTGTTAATGTTTCGTTTTCGATTTTCAGCTAAATCAAATTTAGTTTCATCGATATTTCGGAAACTAGAGTCTTCCAGAACAAAAATTACTTCTACGATTAGATTTGTGTTAAAGTGAACTACATATATACCAAGAAACAGCTTGGGTTTTGGTGAAATCCGCGTCATGAAGGGGGAGAAGGTACGGGGATGGTCACGAGGGGGGGGGAGGTCACCGGGGGGGGGTTCACCGGAAAACCAAGCTGTATATTACGAGTCTATCCGCGTATTAGTGCCCTCAAATTTATAGGTAAAATTCATTTCTCGATTTCACCTTAGCGAATGATTTTTCTGTATATCTATGCCAAATGTCATCTGAATCAGTCCAGTTATCAACCACAGACACGAGAAGAACACTCTTGAGACTCAGAGGTCCTTAAACCAGAATTAATTACTTCGATTTTATGTCAATCAATAATGTTGTATGCATGAAGTTACAATTACCGAGTCAAAGTCATGTTGCTTAGTTGCTTATTACGGATAATGTAATGTATGTATTGCGGATATGTATTTATATGATATATGGAAATAAATAGTCATTGTGGTTTAGGTGGTTAAAGGCAGTGTAGAGAGACGAAGCGAGTAGAGACAATACATTCAAAACAATTCCACTAAGTTGAGAGGAACACTACGACCTTTCCATAGAATCTTGACGAATATTCAGTGTTTCCTTAGTTATAGAAATCTTCCAATTCTACAAAACGATGCTTTGGGTCAAATCACATATTACACTTAATCTTTGCCTTTACTGGTGTATGGAAGCACAATCTAATCCTCACATAAGTTAAAAGAACGGTCGTCCTGTATTTCACAGTATTGAACTCTTCGATGGTAACGAAGCTGGTCGATACTTCTACATATAGACCTTTTTATATTTCCCAATTATTACCACGCTCAGTAACGCCCACTAAAAGATAGAACAACTTATAGGTACTGTATAATGAAGACAAAGTATTTAGGTGGTGCAAACATTCTATTTTGAGATTTTTATGGATTTACACGCTCTTTAAATCCATTGAGTCCAAAAAAGTGGTATTAAAGATATATATGTCTGGTTATCCTGTGTTTGCTTCGAGTCAACACCACGATGCACCACACCCCTGAAGATGCTTCCAGTAGTGGAAGCGAAACGTCGGATTTCAACCCCTTCGTGGCGCGGATTTCACCGGAAACCCAAGCTGTTTATCTGTCTGTAGTTTGTTCAAGCCTGTGGAACCTATTCTAGTTCCTGAAGATGCCTCTAGAATAGGAAGCAAAACGTCGGAAAATCACTTAAATAAATCAGGGAAGTAAATTATGAGATTTAAGTTATCACCATGTATAAGAGAAAGGTTTGTTCGAGATTTTCAGACCAAATATTCTTCTCTCTTTGACACTGGATGATTATTTTTCTGAGTTGAATGCCGACTCCGCTATATTTTAAGAGAGAATCTTTCATTATTTCGAACAAAATACTCTACTCTTTAGAATTTAGAACCTTCGATGATATTTGCTTTGATAAGGTTCAAAGCGTTTCATTGAAGGGTATCTTTCAAAGGTTTTGATAACAGTAAGAAGATAAGATTTGATTTTTTTTTTTTTCAAAAACTGTACCTATTTAGGTTTATACTGAACTAACAGATTGTTTATCACTCACTTTTTTTAGTAAAATAATTACTTTTAGATTAATGATTTATGCTTTATAATTTCAAAGAGCAATAATTAAGCGATTTATTTAATGATCAGATTATTAATTTAGAGATCAGCCACTTTAGACATACACAGCATTGTATAATGTGTGTTTCTTCCCTATAATTCGAATCATCACCATATATGTCGTTAAATGACCTTTGTCAGGCGAGTTTGCTTACCAATCGGCTCAATTGACATTGTGTATTTGATAGAAGCTATTTGTTAATAATTTACTGAGCTTTTATTAAACAATTCATTAAATTGTTTATGGTTTTTGAAGTTACCATAATATGACCAAAATAAGAAATTATTTCATAATTATGAATGTGAAGCGTAAGTCTTAAGATAATTGACAACGAATACATTGATTGATAGATTTAAAGTGTAAATAAGCCATAAAGTCATATAATACACTCAGTGATGGATTTAAGAGACAAACAGCCTACAGGAAGATAATACCCATGGAATATTGTGTAATTCAGCATTCATTGAAACACCCATGACCTACCTCTTTTGATATCTTCTCTGTTTTTAAAATGGCACTTCACGGTAATTCCCGTTCAAAAAGTGACTATTTTTAGAATTTGCGGTTCAATGAAAGAGTTTTTAGTTAAAAAAAAAAAAAAAAAAAAAAAAACACATTCAGTAAAACATCAGACCTTTAATTATTAACTGTTTACTTATATGATAAAATAAAGGGAAGACTCTATAGCAATCAGTAAGTCATCAGGATTTACTGATGACTATAATAAGATGTGAAAATCCCTTGTCACTTGAAGGATTGTTCTCTTAGCTAAAATTTTTAGAATCATAAGTCAGTGGACTCAAATGTATGACCTATTTACTTCTCCAGTTATCTTTGAAAAAATCAACTCAATGTGACTCAGACATGCTTCTTGATTAAAGTAAGGTCAATGGCTTTTTAGCGAACTAAACATTATACTCGAAAGAACTACATTAATAATAAGAAAAAATTACAATATTAATTATTTTAATAGTTTCTTTTTAACGAATTTGTACATTTGATTGAACAAATTTAATCAATGGCAGTAAAAAGCATTGTGTTTTATTTCTTCTAATCTGTAATAAAAACGATCTCTAATTGTCAAGATCTATAAAAATCAATGTATTAATTCCAAATAACAAATTCACAGATTCATCACTACCGTCTAATACGCTAGGTTTCGAAACCAAAAAAGCGAACTTTGGCTGGTTCAGAAACTGTAAACGAAAAGTTTGGAAAAGATTTAGGTTTAGTGTATCGTAAAGAATAGGAGATTAAAGGTGTTTGAAGTAGAAAAATTGATTAGGCTTTTGATTTTTGTAATGAATATCCAATGGAAATAAGGCACGAAGCAATTGTGCATTCTTTCCCTCTTCAATCCATTTTGATAACATGTCATCCAAGAAATAATGAAACTTGTTATAAGAGAAAATTAATATATACATCAGATGTAGGGTTAAAGCAGTGTGCTGTCTATTACCGCTGAAGTACAACCAATGGAAAACTGAAAAGGCTAGCCCCCTAAGTAAGTAATACTCGTGTACAAATTTTGTAATTGTTGATGTTGATAGGTTTCCTTCTGATATCCGTATATCTGCTAATGTCTCTGACAGGTGTGATAAGAAATTATTTGTATTTGAGTCAGAAATTGATTATGCTGATATATTTCAATCAGTAATTGCCCGCAATTGTTCAGGTTGTTTCATTTAAATGAGCAATTGTTGAAGTTAATGTATGAATTACACAATTTGTGTGGTGAGAGACACCAAGTTATGTGCCAAGCAAGTGCTACACGTATAGGAACTGTTCCAACATCAGACATTACTTCAAAAAGATGTTGGCTCGGCATTTCGCCATGTCCTGTATCGTTTCGTCGCATCCGACTCATCAGGGGCCCGACGATGCCCACCCAACTCTGGACCTATACCAGATTAAGAAGATCTGATATAGGGTTTATCAGAGACGAGCGTGCTCTCAAACCGCCATACTTGCTTGGCTGGCAAAACACATCAGCAATGTAATACAGTGTTTTTGCACACTGTAATAAGGTACACAGTGAGAGGCACCAACAGATGTGCCACGCAGACGCGACACATAGGAGCTGTCCCAACAGATTATGAGTCCTGAACGATGCAGGACATGGCGTTATGCCGAGCCAACATCTTTTTGACGTAATGTCTTGGAACATTACGTAATGTGTTGGAACAGTCCCTTGGTGTCTCTCACTACACAAATTGTGTACCTTATTGCAGTGTGCAAAAACACTGTATTACATTGCTGATACTGTATGAATATATGAATGAAATTCCTGTATTTTAATCAGTAATTGTTCAAGTTACTTTACAAGTATTTGTTCATTAAGAATTCAATAAATACATAAGCAACTCATTACATTAGCCCTTACAATGAATACATATTAGTTGGTGCTGTTTCGCATTAAGAATAAACTGTTAAAGTTTATTAATAAATTAATATTATTATTAATAATTAATATAATTGCAATTTAAACTTCAACTTAATTTCAATAAATATTATAATTATTCTTTTTTTTTCATTTCAAAAAAAGTTAAAAATCCTCTTCATACATTTAGTTAAAGCAGTAAAATTGGTCACAAAATAAATCTCAAGAAAAAAAATTAATGCACATACATTTTATAGTACTAAACTTTTTTTCCATATAACTAAAAGTACCCGAGTTGTTTCCCCTTGTTTGTACGATTTCCGAAATAAAGGGTTTCTCTGGTGTGTTACAATGTTAGAAGGTATTAATTATTATTTTTAGTTGGATTTCTTCCAGATAGTAAAAGGTAGAGTTGGCCAAAAACACTCTTTTTTCAGAGCATATAACATAGGTTTTGTGCCAGAGGTAAAACCACTCGATATATTACAAAGAAGGAAAAACACTATTGTAGATATGACTGGACTTAAAAATAAAAATTAATTTTAATAACAAATACATTTTTCTTGCTTTACTTAATTTGTGTTAAATGTTATATGTTCTAATAAAAACTTTAATTTTTTAAGCCAAACTTAGTATTTTATACTTTTTTGCCAAAACAATATTTAGATGTATTATGATTATTATGTTTTTATCAAATAATTTGATAATTTATTAATTCCTCTTTGCTACAAATAAAATTAATACCAAACTTTGCATGTATGTATTTATGTCATGACATATTTGCTCTGCTGCCCTGTGCCCTTTTCCATAGACATATTTATACTATGGCAGTATTTACTCTGCTTTATCCTATCCTATTGACTCTTTTGTATCCATAAGCATGTTGTTATGGCAGTCTTTACTTTGTTGTATATTTTCCTATTTATTATATTTTATGACTTTGCTGATCCCTTACCACAAACATTTTTATATCATGACAGTCTTTACTCTTTTCTTTCCTATCCCATTGACTCTGCTGTGCCCTTACCTTAGAAATGTTTATGCTATGGAAGTATTTACTCTACTGTATCCTTTAGCATTAACATATTATTTATATTATGGCAGTCTCTACACTGCTGTATCCATTCCTTAGTCACTGATCAATTTTGTTGTTCTTTGACAATAAACTGATTTAAAATTTGGCTCTTTGAATTTTATTCTTTACGAATAATCTAGCTCATCATTATGTCTGCCCCATCGAAATTTGTGCCCCATCATAACATCATAATATACATATATTCTCGATTGGGAGTTTCAATAGAAATAATAATGAAAAGAGAATAGAGTAAGTCCATAATTGCTTCCCTGGGGAACACCAAATATTTTTAGAATCTTTGCTTTTCTTTTCTAAGTGATCTGTCTGCCATAATCATTCATATAATAAATAACTACTTTTTGGGATTACTAAAAAAATGAAATGGTATTTTTCCAGAAAGTATTTTCAGATTATATACCTAGTTCGCTATAAATTTGTGAAGACAATCTTGTACTTTTTTATGTTTCAACAAAAAGATTGCAACCCCGAAGTCTTTGGTAGCTCTTGAAAGTTTAATCCATCCTCAAACTTAATGAAACATTTATGACACATGAAAGTTTCATGGTCACGAAAAAAGTAATAAATATGTCGGGAAAATATTAAATTCTTTTATAAATCAAGATAAAATATTTCTCTTTTTTGTCAAGTAACATTGAGGAATCGGAAGACTCCACTTATGTTTAGTCTCCTTTTTTCAACTTAATTTAATTTACTAATTTTCTTAAATACTTTTAGTTTTCTTTTATGAAGAAATGGTCTAAAAAACAAAGTAAAAAAATAAAAAACTAGTTTGTTATTTCATTGTGTTTAAGTTTGTCTTATTCATATATCTTTTTGATTACAATTTTAACTTTCTCCTATGATTATAAGTGGAGCATGTTTAGTGATGGCACAAAAGATAAATTCTGTCAAAATTATCTTTTGTATTATCTAAAATAATTATCTTTTGTAGTATTTAAATGAAGTTTATCTTTTGTGAATTAAATTCTGTCTGTCACTTTGTAAGGTTCCAATAATTTTTAATCAAAAAAGATAAAAACACAAAACTTTGCAATATTGAAGATCATTTTGATGAGTACACGGGAATAATATAGCGAACTCAAAATTAACAGCCGTTCTAATCGAAAATATCCTATATTCATGTCAAGCGATTTTTTTTTTTTTAATTTTGAGTGGGTATGAAATTTATGGTTTTAAAGAGTAGATTACAAAAATATATAGCACTCATAAAAATTGATTTACTTTCCACGCAATTTTGTCAAAGAAAACAAAAAAACATCAAACGCATATTTCTGCTGTTTGATCTGATTAACTGGCCGTAGGAAAATGTTTTTGTTTTCAAGTTTTCACATTGATAGTGCATTTTTATCGGCAGTTACTCTGACCATTCACAATACCAATGAAACCCTATTTACGTGAGACTTTAAGCACAACCAGTTCATATAAAAGAGGGTAGTCAATAAAAAGATAACTTTTTTCCGCTATCCTCTAAAATGGCCATTTCGACAACTGATGTTAATTTATGTTTATGAGGCTATAGGGTATATCGGGTGCCGTGTAACAGTTTACACAAATGGGTGATGGTCTACATAACTGCCAAATTTTAGAAGGCATAATAAATTGGTGCTCCGCATAACAGTACAAACAGAAATACTATATATGTATGTATATATATATATATATATATATGTGTGTGTGTGTGTGTGTGTGTGTGTACATATATATAAATATAATGTATATGTATTGGATAAAGCAACAATCTATTAATTCATATATATATATATATATATATATATATATATATATATATATATATATATATATATATATATATGTGTGTGTGTGTGTGTACATATATATAAATATAATGTATATGTATTGGATAAAGCAACAATCTATTGATTCATTCATCAAGAATCTGAGGATATATGTTACTTACACTATTATTAGTGATAAAAAATTATTAGAAAAATTTGACAGTCGATAGATATGTAGAAATGATCGACTCGACATTTGATTGAGTTCGATCTTGATATTCCTTTTTTTGTTTAGAATAATGCTTACATAAATTTTCATTTTTATTCTCAAACCATTTTTATACTTCATTCTTTGAAAAAAAATTGATTAATCCTTGTTTTTTCTAACTTTGGATAAAAAAAATCTTCGGTAAAGTGTGTTTTAAAAAAAAATAAAAATATGGAATAGTTATTTTTACAATAGTCTTTTAGTCACAAAAAAATTAATTCCCAATTCTAATCTCACAAGTTTTTTCTCTGTGGTTTGAAAGATTATTATTCATGATTTGAATTTGTATATTGCAGGTCATTTTAAATATTGTTTTAACCTTTTCAAAATATGAAAGAATGGAATAAATCAAAAACAATCTGAGGCCATCAAAAGCTAGAATATTATGAAAAAAGATATGTGTTTCCATATATACGTTTATCATCATTTATATAATCGAATAATGTCCCAACGACGCACCTCGAAATCAGCTGTTATTGCTAAGCTAAGTCGACCACATTTATTTCAATTGAATTAACAATTTTTTGGTCTTTAAATAGATATAATAACTTAACTAAATAGATATCTAAATTAATTTACTTAATTTTACTTTTTTTCTAAATACAAATTTAAACTCATCGCCACGTGCTTAACGGCTATATATATATATATATATATATATATATATATATATATATATATATATATATATATATATATATAAATATATATAATATAAATATTTATATATATATATATATATATATATATATATATATATATATATATATATATATATATATATATGTAATGTTATGTAATTTATATATATTATGTGTACACAAAATAGCATTGACTTATCTCGATTTGTCTCGATCCGTATGAATTAAAATGTTGACATTTTTCCTTAAACTTTAAGCCATCTCCGCATATTATTGCACATCCAGAATTATATGAACTACTATAAACTTAAAATGTAGCTAGGAGTTTACCTTTATGGTGCAGGTAGTCACTAAGACTTTTGATTTTTCAATACAACTACATATTTGCACAACGGCGCTTATTTGAAGCCATCTCCGCACGATCTACAAACAATACATTTTTTAAGATAGTTTGCATTTAAGTTATTGGTATGATTTTAAGAAAAATTTGTGATATTACATTAAAATCTAATATTTTAAAACGTTTTGAAGTGTATGGTAAAATAACAGAAATATATCATGTTTTTAAAATTTCATCCTTAAAATTAGAATATTTGTATCTAAATTAGACTAAACCTGAAATCCAGGGTTTTTAAAATGCACATCCTAGTTATACCTCCAGAAAAAATGGTTATACAATAACCAATATAATATATTAATTCAGTCATTAAAGTCTTTTTATGACATTATAATGCTATTGTGACTTTATTTTATATAAAATAAATTATAGATGAGATTCAAAATATGGGGAAATTTATATGCACCATTTATAATATATAAATTGATATCGGATCCCACTAATAATGTATTTAATGAGTTCTTAATAATATCGAATAAAATGTATCATGTATATTTTTACTCTAAAACTTTTAACCCAACAAAAACACTAGTGTAAAAAAGTAAGCCAAATCTCGCGTAAAAAGTTGTGAGATCATAGGTTCATCCAAGACTCCCATTGTCCGAGTAAGTTCTACGAAGTCTAATTTATCAAGTGCAAGTACATGATGTTTGTCCGTCCCTCTCTATTCTCTTTCCCCAATCACTCTACACGTTTAAATTTAAAAACATTTTCTTACTTGGCTAATACACACCAAAATAATAAATATTGTTGCTTCCGAGCTTACCGAAGGTAATGGAAGCATTGTGTTCACTTTTGAGAACGAAAAACTTTTGTCTCCGATTTTAAAAATTCCAAGACAGAAATCCGTTTCAGACATCAGGGAACATTTTTGGTCTCGTGTCTGTCTGTCTGTCTGTCTGTCGGTCTGTGTGTCCGCGAATAATGAAACGTGCGACGATAACTTGAGTAAATGTCGACCGATATTGATGAAATTTGGTAAAAATGTTCATTTTACCAATGCCCAGGACGAGTTCGTTGGACAACGTTATCCGTCTAAGCGTCCACGAGCAACGCTCGCGTACACGTGAACTTCAAATTTAAAATTGGAATTTTAGGTCAGGAAAAAAATCTAACATCATCTATTCAATGAGACAAACATTTTTTTTAAATACAATTTTTTATTAAAACTAACAGCGACGCCGCTGCGAAGTGTTAAAGATCCCTAAAAACTATTTATAGTTTTTACAGAATAAACAATATAAGAATAAAGTAATATAACAATAGTTTTAATATTAATATAACAATAAAGAAAATGAAGGATGCGAGGAAGCTATGTGCCACACTAATTGGCAGTCTATTTTTTCATTTGAGCGTCGCAGCACAAGGATCCTAATTTGTAAACGACACTGCATTTAATTTTAGTGTATTTGCCAAGTCAGAAAATGTTTTTAAATTTAAACGTGTAGAGTAATTTTGGAAAGAGAATAGAGAGAGGGTCAGACAAACATCTGACATAAATTAGACCTAGTAGAACTTACTCGGACAGTGGGAGACTTGGCTGAACCAATGATCTCACAACTTTTAACCCGAGACTTGGCTTATTTTTTTACACTAGTGTTTTTATTGGGATTTCACTTCTTTTTGTAAGTAATTTTTCATCCACCCCAAACAATTTTTCGTTTTTCTTCCTTTGTTCTTGTTTGATTGTCCTTGGGTCTTTTTTCTTTCTTTGGTCTTGTTAATCTTTCGAGCAACTTCTTCGTCGGTGGGTGTTCAAATTGAACTAAATAAAATTATCTGAAGTACTTAAATAATATGTTTCCACTTTAAGATAACTGTCAATCAATACTGTCAAATCAACCTCAACGAACGTTCTCAAAATCACTTTTTAGTTTTATATTCTCTACTAGGTAGCTCTAGTTGCGCTATTTACAACTTCTTTAAATTTTATACAATATTTTGAATAGGTAATTTTTCTATTAGCCTTAAAAGGGACTAACAATCAGATTCTTTCAATTTTTTTTAATTTTTCCTTTATTTGTACAATAAACTATATCTATATACAAAATTTCAAGTTTGTACGACTGTTAGAAGTGCCTTAGAATTATGATGAGTGAGTCAGTGAGTGACGAAATAACAAATCTTTAGGCTCATATATCTTATGAAGTACTATGGGTAGAGGTGTGAAATTTTTATTATTGTTCAGTTTGTAATGAACTCTACCTCAAAATTAATTTTATATAACTAAGTACCTTCAATAGGATAATAGAGGGGGCCCAAATTGCCTTGAGTTGGTTCCAGTAAAGGATGGTACGGCTGTTTGATTTGGCGGGAGCACTGCCGTGCCCCCAGATAACGAATAAATATTTTAATGCAGGCTGAATTCGGCAAATTTAATGAATCATCAGTGAACTAACAGTGGTTTAAGTGGTTTTCATTATTGTTGAGGACTAGGTTTAACTAGTACTATTATAAAATCTAGCTATTTCATTAAACGGGATTAACTAGTGCTTATTTTTTACTATAAACTATGTAACTGGTTTTCAATATTACTTGGAACTGCAATTAATTATAGATCATTATTGGGTTTAACTTTATTCATTACTACTGATGTCAACCTGGTAATCTTTTATGTATTATTGCAGAGAATTGTTTTTAACTGGTGTTTATAATTGTTCTGAACTGGGTTGCAATAGTTTTTATTATAATTACTTTCAACTGGATTCATCGGGGATTAATTATTTTTGTGTCCTAGGTTTAGCTGCTTGTTCATTATTACAGTGAAATTAATTTAAATATAGATATATTAATTAAGAAATAAATCTTCTTTCGATTTATTAATTTTTATTTTGTAGCAGTAAAACGTCTCTTGACGACTTAAAGCCATAGCCTGCACTGTTTATAATGAAAACAATAATGTAAAAATGAATGTTATCTTTAAATAAAATTAAAACGTCTTTTGGTCAACATTTATGTTTGAATAATCGTAGTGTTTTTAATATTTTTGAAATATTATTATGTAATAGAAAGGACCATTTTTATTTTACAACCTTTTTCTGAGAGGAAGGATTATGTTTTATTACATTATCTGAATCCTACAGAATAAGAGGGGTTTTATTGTTGGTTTTCACAATAAAAAAGGTCCATCTAACTATGGATATTTTTATATTTGGTTTACCAGTATATAAAAGGGCTGGTGTATGAAGCAAAGTCCGAGAGTTCAGTGTGTACACAATAAATCCTCTGATTTATATGCATTTAATAAAGCTTAGGCTCGGAAACACATCTCTCCAAGTGTTTAGAAGTGTATATGTGGGACGGTTTTAAAGCTTAAAAAGCCACTTCTCTGTGATGGGGGTTAATACTGGAGTTGGGGTTCCCTCAAGGGAACTACACTGGGCTCGCCATTAGTCTCCAATGTAAAGGATTAGAGAAGGGTCTCTTATGCGTTCACCCACAACACTAACCACCCACTGTTCACCCACTAAATCCCTACAAATTCAGGAATAGGAAATTCATATTAAGTTGTAAACATTCATCTCATTCAAGATTTAAAAACGAGTGTTATCAAAAGTACCCATTTTCTAACGACAGTACAGTGAAAGTTCTGTACCCTTTTGAAATTTTGAAAGCAAAAGTTTTTATGACTCTTATTATTATTTATCAAACATAGATGTTGAAAGTAAACCGATGTAAAACATAAGTAAAGTATTAAAGGAAACCATTTAAAATGAGAGAACCTTTTCTTTTGATTAAAAGAGATTAGTAGAGTGAGCTTAAATAAACAACCATAAAACAAATTCTACATGTAACACTTTTCCATTGATAAATATTCATAATTATTCTAATCTTTCAGGCTTCAGTAGACTCCTTGAGACAATATGACTTTCCACGGCAATTGTGAAGGTTGTTGGCTTGGCAATTGGACAAAAGTGTTCATACGTAGCCAAAAATGAATACCAGTAAACTGTCTTATGACATAAGTCTTGTCAACTGGAATAATGTAAACACGGCTTAAAAGTGATTAGTATGCTTAATTTAAACGACATGTTAATATATTGGTGTTCTCCCCACTCAAAGTACCTAAATCTTTGAATATGACCCACTAACTAACTAATAAATGAAGAGAATCCCACTGTTGATTAAATTCATTGCCTGATGCTCGCTACCTATGAATTCTTATATTATCTTCTTCCATGGAAATGAGGGGAAATATTGAATTATCAATACATGTCCATATGGAGCACATTGTTTGCATATAGCTATTAGTAGAAGAGGTAAGTAAAGCCACTAGTACAAACCTAGCGTTTATAGGCTACTTATGGCCCTGTTTACTAAGCCCATACGTTTATCCACTTCATACACCAATGAACCACCAAAGCGTGATCAATAGTGAGCCATATAGGTATATCAAAGGGCCTAGGTGTGGAATCAAACCCGTGACCTCTAACTTCATAGATGGGCGTGCACAAGTGACCAATGCTTTAACGCTTATGGTTACCCTGAAACTTATGTTAGCACATTGGCATCATATAAGAAGTTGTGGGTTGGAAATCGATTTAGATACTATAGTCATCGTTGTAATCAATGATCAACAGTAGGTTATGTATTTTAAACAACTATTGAACATAAACCCAGTGGAAACCTGCCTGAATGTTTTATGATTGACAAAAAAAACAATAAATTTCTCGATTGCTAGCTGCAAAACTCTGGTGATAAGATACCGTTTAACCCTCTGTTGGAGATCGATCAGATTAATCTCTTATTATACAAACACGACTAGTGATCACTCAAAGTTATCAGCAGAACAGCCTACTCACGTTCTCGAGTAATCTGAAAACAAGTCCAAACTTCGAAAGAAGTTGAGTCGATTTTCTGCTGTCAATCAAGATTCTATCTTCTTCGAGAGTTGTAGCAGTGAATGAGACTGAGCTGAGAAATAAACCCAGAGCATAGTCTGCATTCTATAGCATAGTCTACTAGATAACAGATAAAGCTGTGGCCTCCAGACTCAAAGCGTTGCCCTAAAAACCTATGTTTATTTGAAATATAGAAAAAAAATTGTTCACTGACATTAATTTGTACAGATTAAAAAATCGCTCTGACAAACTCAACACAACTTTCTTACATGCATAGTGATACTGGATTTAAATACAATAATATCTAATGTAATTAATTTATTATTAAACTTATTTAAAAAGAATTCAACAAGTGATTGTTTACACTTTGTTTTCGATTTTCAAGCATGGTTTGCACGATCCAAGTATACTTGGTCAAAGTCACGTTGATCAAATCCATTTTGTCCGAGTGGTTGTGGAACTTTGAAGTAAGGTTTACACGAGCAAAGTATACTTTGTCCAAGTAGTAGAAATTTGATACACTATAAAGTAGAGGTTGAGATAGATCGTGTGAACTCTTTTTCCCTCTGGAACTTTCCAGTAAAATTGTACTTATTAAGTTGTAAAACAGTGGTGGTATATCACTATCTGGTTAACAAAACCCAGCTCATCCTCACGTCTGTCATATTTTGACAGCTTGTCCTCATAATTACCCAGGTAGGCGCCATTTTTGTTTTTATCAAAGTCTACTTAGATGCCATCCAACTCAACTTGGATGTCCAAGTTGACTTTGACACACTGTTTACACGACCCAAATAGTGTCAAAGTAGAGTCAAAACAGACTTGGTTCAAGTATACTTGAATCGTGCAAACCCCCCGGCTTAAGCTAAATCGAGTATTTTATTAATTAATGTTAAGAAAACTAGATTATTCCCAGAAAACTATACTTGCATGGTTAGATGTTTACTTAAATGTACTACAAACAAAACGTTTTTGCACACTTCATTTCAAAACCATTTTGGAGATCCATTTCTTTATTCTTTTTTTTAATGTATTTTCAGAGTTCTGGGGGTTCACCACCTCAAAATTTTGGGCTTTTCGATATCGCCTTTCGGAATGATTTCGATAAAGCTGCTTGTAACGTTTATGCCCAATTTGATCGAAAAGCGCTTAGTAGTTTAGGCTCTCCTCAGACTACAGACAACCTTATACGCACCATTTATTACGTGTAAAATTTTGGCACTATCATAATACTTTCCCTAATACTACTATAATACTACATGAGAAAGTTAAAAAACCACATCTCAACGAAATTTAGTATCAAATTGTACCGTTCTGTAGTAACTTTAACTTGTACTTATATGGGTGACTCTGACACTGTTTACTCACTAATTCTGTAACTCGAGATCATCTTATAGGGGGTACTGAAAATTCTGAAACATCCTTCTTGTCAGAAAGAACCTAACCATTAATCGTGTTGACACCATGATGGTGGTCTATTGGATCTTTCTTACATACTTCCAGTCAAAACGAGTCCTCATGCATTTTTTAAACTCTTACAAACACCACTAATTGCATTATTTATTAATCTCAATCTTATCGTATCTTATCTTTTCTTCTTTTATTATTTTTAAAAATTATATTTATAATAAATAAGTATTTGAGATTTTTTTTCTTAAATTTCCAGTTGTGTTTCCAAGACAAAAAAAATTATCTGTCGAGTTTTTTTTTAATTATTTTTATTATAAATAAATACATTTTTTTTTTCTTCTTCTTTATTTGAGATAGCTAACGTGATAAAGAGGAATCGGAGGTCTCCTCATTAGAGAATACCTAGCCACCACTGCAAACGACACAATATCATAAATATGATCAATTGTTAAACAAATAAAAATAAATAAAAGATAAGTAAATTTTATTGACAAAGAAAACCTTCATGACGAAATATTAGAGCTAAAAAAACCTATGCCAATTAGTGTGGCACATAGCTTCCTCGCGTCTAATCATTTGACGATTGATCACATAAGTATTAAAATAAAGTAAAAAATGAGATAGATTTAAAAATATATTTACTAAAAACATTATGCAGACATAATCATTATAAAAAAAAAAGTATTGCCACACGAGTAGTATAAAATCATGTGATTTTCGACCTATTTCGACTTCCCAGCATGTCACACCCACTTTTCATAATTTTATTAATAACGTTTTTAAATATCGTATGTCCGTAGACGCAGAAGGTTCAATCCGATTTTTTTAAGATATTAGTTCTATTAAAGATATAGGTGTAAATATAGAAAAAAAAAATGTTGTGCATATGGCATATTGGGTACAAAGAGAAGGATAAAAATAATATGGATCAACTGTGGTGTAATTTTCACGTACCATCGATTATTACTTCATTAAAATCAGACCATCAGTTTAAAATATAGTGGTTCACGAAACGGGCAGACAGACGCTTGACCAAAATTGTTTTCTGATTTGATTTTTGTCATAATACATAAAGAAAACATATAACATAAAGAATGAACACAATGCTTCCGTAACCTTCAGTAAGCTCGGAAGCTTCCTCGCGTCCTATTTATTGGGTAAATGGTCATATGGGAATTAAAAGTGTAGTTATTTTGACTGCTTTCGATTCCCAGTGAGGTCACACTTATGTTCATTCAATATTAAATGTGTGCAGACGGTTAAAATTAATGGAGCCATCTTTGGTTTTTGGCAAACCATCTAAATTTCTTTTAAATCAGTTGAGATCTTTAAAAGTTTAGGTGTAAATAGCAAAATATGTGTTAAGAAGGATGCTGTTGATAACAGTGAGCTAACTATGACCTAAATGTCATTAAAATCAGACAAATTGTTTTGTAGATATATTGATTCATAAAAATTTTAAACGACAGATAGAGTGACAGACGGACACGATTCACTGTCTCTGATGTCTAAAACGGATTTTGGTCTTGACATTTTTTAAATTGAAGTAAAAAAAAAAAAAATCATTCATTAGAATGATAACGATGCTTCCGTTGCCTTCGGAAAGGTCGGAAGTAATAAAATGCATTAATAGTACGACTTTTTATTGAATAATGGTACAGAAAAAACAGATATAAAGTTTAATTTTTTTTAAATGAAAAAACAAACCATAAAAACAAAAGTTTTTTAATAAATGAAACAATTATAAAATAAATTTGAATAAAAATTACGAAAATAAATTAAATAAATTTATTATAAAAAACATCGGTTCAAGACAACTCAGACAAACTTTTTCATAGCCCAGTGTTTTCCATGTATTTGTTTTCGTGTTTTCGTAGTTAAATTTAATTAATGTTTAAAATTGCATCAAAATTTATGTTAAAAATAACTTGAGAGAACTCAGGGAACCTCAAAACGGGTAAATCCATCAAAATCTCATAATTCATAATACGCCATCACAGTACTTTTTTCTTTATTTGAGAAAGTAAAAAGGGAGTAAAGGCAAATGTTTTGTTTTTTTTTTTGAGACGGCTTTATATTACATTTATTGGGTCGTTACTTTAGGCATTAGATGGTTTATTATTTTGTTCCTCTGGCTTCCCATCTTATTTATTCTTTAAAATTAGTATGTGGTTATATATTATATATACATATATATATATATATATATATATATATATATATATATATATATATATATATATATATATATATATATATATATATATATATATATATATATATATATATATACCTATGTATATGTATGTGTGCGTGAGTGAATTTATTGAGCTTCCCCTCTTTAATAAAGATGGGTTCAAGGATAATTGTATAATTTAATACAGGCAGTATCTAATTTAACTTATTTTGTGGTTTTATATTGCATTATTGCATTATAAAAAGATTAAATAATACTCAATTATTCCTTATTATGTAGTTTTATTTTATACCTATGTATCTGTTTACATTTATTCGATTTTATTTTATTTTAATTATAAGTTTCATAGAATAGAAGTAGCAGGTTTATACTTTTTTAATGAAATATGGCTTATCATCAATTAATAGACAGATTTTGGCTTAAAACTATCATCCCCTGATGAATAGACTAAAGGTCAGAATGATTTAACTAAACCCAAAAAAGCCCGGTTAAACAGAAGCGGACTGTCCGCCGTGGACGGATTGTACGTCGCGGCATGCCGCCTTTTGACCAGGGTGATGCAATGTTACCGCCAACAGAGTCCGGCCTTTGGAGTACTAATAAACTCACAGATTCTAAATATGGGAATGAAGTTACTTGTCCCTTGTAGACTCTTACAGTTCAAATAAACCCACCGAGTATTGCCTTGTAGACTGTTCCAGTTCTAATGACCCCACAGAGTTTTCCCTTGTAGACTGTTCCAGTTCTAATGACCCCACAGAGTTTCCCTTGTAGACTCTTACAGTTCTAATGAACCCACAGAGTTTTCCCTTGTAGACTGTTCCAGTTCTAATGACCCCACAGAGTTTCCCTTGTAGACTCTTACAGTTCTAATGAACCCACAGAGTTTTCCCTTGTAGACTGTTCCAGTTCTAATGACCCCACAGAGTTTCCCTTGTAGACTCTTA
Organism: Gerris lacustris; assembly: GCA_951217055.1. Taxonomy (NCBI): domain Eukaryota; kingdom Metazoa; phylum Arthropoda; class Insecta; order Hemiptera; family Gerridae; genus Gerris; species Gerris lacustris. The sequence continues at coordinate 45,780,218 of OX578276.1, forward strand.
CAGTTCTAGTGAACCCACAGAGTTTTCCCTTGTAGACTCTTACAGTTCTAATGAACCCACAGAGTTTTCCCTTGTAGACTCTTACAGTTCTAATGAACCCACCGAGTTTTCCCTTGTAGATTCTTACATTTCTAATGAACCCACAGAGTTTTCCCTTGTAGATTCTTACAGTTATAATGAACCCACAGAGTTTTCCCTTGTAGACTTTTACAGTTCTAATGAACTAACAGTTTTCCCTTGTAGACTCTTACAGTTCTAATGAACCCACAGAGTTTTCCCTTGTAGATTCTTACAGTTCTAATGAACCCAAAGAGTTCTCCCTTGTAGATTCTTACATTTCTAATGAACCCACAGAGTTTTCCCTTGTAGACTTTTACAGTTCTAATGAACTAACAGTTTTCCCTTGTAGACTCTTACAGTTCTAATGAACCCACAGAGTTTTCCCTTGTAGATTCTTACAGTTCTAATGAACCCAAAGAGTTCTCCCTTGTAGATTCTTACATTTCTAATGAACCCACAGAGTTTTCCCTTGTAGACTCTCACAGTTCTAATGAACCCACAGAGTTTTCCCTTGTAGACTGTCACAGTTCTAATGAACCCACAGAGTCTACGTATGAGAATCGAGCAATTTTTTCCATGAAGTCACTTAGAGCGTAGAGTTGAAATAAACTTAAAAAGCTAAAAATGGAAGTGAAGTTAATTTTACCCTGTAGCCTCATAAGCTGGGTCCCCTGCAGTCCCCACCAATAAAACTGTGTGTTGCAGAGTAGACGTTCTGACGTACAAGGTAAACCACAGATATTTTCGCCGCACAGCCACAGCACGTACACGAACCGTCTGTTGTCGGTTTTCTCGCAAACATTAAAGGAATTTGTGGAGCATAGTATTTAAATGTGGACGTGTGAACGATGAATTTCGCACGTGTTTTTTTGTGTGTGTGGAGTTAAAATATACTATTCTAGTTTGAATATATCATTCCCACTCACAGTGGAGCAGAGGCATACAGCACACACAACACACATATTTATTGACTGGGTGTGGTAATTTCATTTTGTAAATATTTACGCCGCACAGCAAATTCAACACACTCAAATTTATATTGGTGTGGACTGTGGACCCAGCATTCGAGTTCTAATGAACAGATTATATTTACCTCCAGATAATATGACTTTAAGCTCCAATTATTTCGATATAAGCAATTATCGACTTTATATAATACTTCATTTTATAATGTAACAATTAATTTATAGTTAAATAAAAGAAATAAATAAAAGAAAAAATACATTTCTAATTTATATCCAAAACAAATGATTGAATTATAGGATTATTTGTATTCCCGCTGTTTTTTTTTTTATCGGATATAAAAAGGGTAAAATCATATTTATTACATTAAAATAAAATACAAAACCTAAAAAACGAGATAAATTTCATTAAAAAATAATTTCAAGATATTTTAGACTGAATCAGAAATGTAATATATATATATATATATATATATATATATATATATATATATATATATATATATATATATATATATATATATATATATATATATATATGTATAAATGTTTAACAATGCGAACAAATTACACCCGAGTTAACAGGATAATAAAACCCTTAACCCCCTACTCCCTCCTAAATATTCGCTTCAGGGTTTTATATTACCAAAAAACAGATGAGGTTGTCAACGTAGATTTTTCGGTTTATTTTAAAATCATATTTTTCGATATCCAATTTTTTCCCCTGGTCTGTTATTTTTCTGTCTTTCCCTTCATTATTAAACTTAAAATTCATATCTGTATGAAATAGCGAATGTTCTTATTGAGAGTAGGGGGCATGAAAATGAATGTCAGAACGAAAAATGAAAAAAAGGACGAGGTTTCTCTACCCTACCCCCTCTCCCCCCCCCCCCCTCATCACTTCTATATTTTTCATTAATTATTAAAGAAATACATCTGAGGCCCAAGGATGCGACGTAGGGCCTTTCTCTTCATTATTAACTCTTTACGGTACAATATTTTAATTTTTTTCTAAGCATTATGCTCTTGATGACGCATTGCCATATAAAACTTAATGATTTTATGAAACTTAATATATTCTTTGTATTCGAGTAATTTTATTTACCTGTCATAAAATTAAACTTCCAGGAGCAAAATGGCTCCTGAGCTTACCAAAGTAAAACAGAAGCATTATATGATCATTCTGAAGAACGATTTTTTTTTTTTTATGACTACAGATTTAAATTATTCTACACAGTAATCCGTTTATACATCATGAAACATTTTTTGGCCCCGTGTCTGTCTGTTGTTCAATATTCGATTGAACCTCCATTATCCATTACATTAGATGAAATTAAGAGGGTTGGTCACAACTAGTCTGTTGTTGGCCACATTTCTTTCTCTTCTGCAGGCTTACTACCTTGTTTTATTTACACATATATCTTGTAAAGTATTCATCCGATTTTAATGAAATTTGAATAGTTTATCGAAAGCAATACCATGGATAGTCATATTGAAGCGAGCGTAGCGAGATTCTTATTCTAACTTCATCTATTCGAGACGAATTTTTTTTTTTTAATTCAATTTTTTAGTAAAAGCAACAGCGACACCGCCGTTAAAGGTTGCAAAAACTACTAAAGCGGATATATAAGTTTAAAATAAAGAAAATAACGTTTTCACCAATATCTTACGTTCTTACGTATTGATTTTAATAAAACTTCACGTCTATTTTCCTCTCTTTAGTTCCCAATAAATGTAGATGTTTAGAGGGCCTATGTTAGTTTGGAAGATTTATTGGAAATCGAGGTACCTATTCACCCTAAATCAGTGGCGGCGCGTCATTAAGGTGGGGCTAAGCCCCACCAACTTATTTAAAAAAAAAAATACTATTTAGTTGTCAACACAAATAAAGAAATATATAGTTTTCGTGTTCAAAAGTACAATCGTATGTAGATCCGGATCGTTTATAAGCGGCCGGGCTGGGCTGGGCTGAGGGCTGAGGGCAACAGCCCCGGCCTCGGTAGTACGAAGGCTCCCTCCCTCATCCCCCACTCCCGGCGAGATATTAGCGGCGTTGGGGCAGAGCCCTAGCACACATTGGCCGACCTTCCAAGGTTCTAAGTGTGGCCGCTCTATCATTGGCAAATATCGTCAAATGTTTGAGTTGGGACCAACCTTCCAATCATTCGACATGCGAGACAGGTCAACCTTAATAGAACTACCTGTCCACGTATAAAAGTATTAAAGCAGCTTTCGCCTTTTATAAAGCCATCATCATTTCCAACAATAGAACAAGAGTTACATTAATAAATAAATATAATTGAGGTAAATCTATATTATGTTGGAGACCAGTGTACCACACCAGCTACGCCAACCTGAATATAATCAATATATATATATATATATATATATATATATATATATATATATATATATATATATATATATATATATATATATATATATATATATATATATATAATATATATATATATATATATATATATATATATATATATATATATATATATATATATATATATATATATATATATATATATATTTAAAAAATTTACAAAGCATATATAAAAATGGGACAAAAGGTTTCTTCTTATCAGGACGGGGAAAAATATTAGAGATGTTTTTATCGCAAAGAACAATCATTTAGTTTTATTTGACAGTATGCCGTCAAGAGAACTGAGTTGGAAGTACAAGAATATGGTAACGCAAAGGGTTTAATAATAAAGATAAAGGGCCCCACTAAGTCGCGTCCTCGGGCCTTGGATGAAGCTCTTTCATAATAAGAAAAACGAGTGGGAGGGGGGGGGGGGGGAAGAAAAACTACCTCATTTAAAAAAAAAACGCTCCGACGTTCATTTTCATGCTCCATTTTATCAGTAAGAAGATTCACTATGTCATATGCAAATATGAATTTTAACTCGGATAATCGATCTATAAGATATTAGATTTTAGATAATATCATTTTGAAATGATCGTAGAAAAAAGAAAAAATATTTAATGGCATGCTTATTTAATCTTTTCCTTTATAAAAATAATGAATAAATAAAGAAAGAAAGCAAATGCTTTTCCTGTTTCTTTTATTTCACTATTTGCGTTTTTCGGTTGTTTTTTCTCTCTCTTTTACAATTTATTTCGTGTTATTTTTATGTTCAGCGTCTACATCAGAATAAAATCTCTCTGTATTATTTTATTAAATTGATATTGTTTATATATATTTGATTCAATTTGGTATTTTGTTCTAGTAATATCATATTAGTGTTTTTAATATTTATAAATTCAAAAACAAAAATACATAGTCTCTTGTTATTTAAACATCGATTATACCGTTTAGTTTTTGTTAAAATGGGATCTGATGAAAAATAAAATAATAATATTCAGTGTATGAAAAGTAAGTAGAAATTGATTATATATATTTCTAAATCATTGAAAAAGTTATTTTATTTATTTATGTATCAATTTATAAGGATTGACATTTTTGTTGTTTAACGCCCTAATCATTATTTATTTATTTATTTATTATTAATTTTTGGGTGTTAAACAACTGAGGTTAATTAAACCCATGCAATATTTAAATTACATAAAAGTTTATTTTATTTTATATACATTTATTTTATCTATTTGTGATTTTTCATTATTAAACATTTATTCTTTTAACATTAAAGTTTTAAGGCTATTTAAGGTTTTGATATTAGGAGATGTACACGAGGAGTACGTTTGGAGAATTCGGACCAATATTGAAGTAGATGATTTTCTTGGCCATGAAGACATTATCAGATTGATAAAAAGCACGAGGATAAGATGGCTAAGTCTAAGTCTTGTAATGAGAACACAGGAAAGAGAAGTAAAGAGCATTCTGGAAGCACAAATGGAAGGGAAAAGATGAAGGGGAAGACCTAGAAGCAGATAGCTGGACGACGTTAGGGAGGACCTACAGACCCTCGGAGTTTAAGCTTGGAGAACTGTGGTCCAGCATAGAGATAAATGGCGAGAAACGGTTCGAGATGCCAGGGCCAGGGTCCACCTAGGACTGTAGAACCGGCAAAAGTAAGTAAGTAAGGCTTTGAGACATGTTTTCTATTTGCAAAGAAAGTGTAAGGAAACCATTAAAATTTATTATAATCAGTAGTGTGGTATTAACAAGTTTCCTCAGGGCTGGAGTGCATAGTCTTCCGCAGGAACTCGTATGGAGTATTAGTGAGAACCTTTTGTCCTAAATTGTGAACCTACTTTGCATATAAAATTCGTGACACAAAAACTTGTCAGTGCTTAGACCTGACAAAGGGCTTATAAAATAATATTGCGAGGGTTGGTCAATAAGTAAGGTCTCCAACACACTTCGTCGTATATATCTAATAGGTGATATGGGTTTAGCGTGTTGCTCCAGCTGTATATAACGTATAATTCACATTCGTAACTGGATAAATAACACTTCACAAATGAGTTTCCCATTTATATCACGATACTGGGCAGGGCCGTCCACAGGGGGGATGGATAGGGCAAGTTGCGCCATTGAAAAAAAAATTGGGGGGATTTGAAAAAAATTTGGAGGGGATTCGAAAAAAATTGGAAAAATCCAGTAATCATAGGTATAAAATGTTTACTAGTTTGCAGTAACTCTCATACTTTTCGTAAGTTTTTGATGATAACTAGAGAACTCATATACTTTATAATCTTTAAAATATGCGAGCGATAATTATTCTAAGTAAGAAAAAAAGTTGGTTTCTAGGAGGTAGGTGTAATTCACAGAGTTAAACAGAAACCGGTGTCACAAGAGGGGGGTTTTTAAGATAAACATTATCGTCTCGTCTCACTCTCTCTGCCTTCTCAACCTAATTTAAGCCAACTTAATAGGCTCTAGCCTGAGTGTCTCATTTTTAAGGTTATCCTAGAAACCCTTATGCTTTTGGTAGTTCATCCGTCCGTCCGTCGCATCTTGGAGTCCCCCAAAATCACTGAAGGCCCCGACATACTGAAGCTACAGATTTGAAGGTCAAACTTTTTTGTCCAAAAATAGAAATAAGAGTTAAACTCTTAAAATTTCTGCGATCAGCTATCAATTGCGAATTGATAGCAATAATTTATATTTTTTTGTAATTTTTAAGTTAGGTATCATTTCAATGGAATTAATATTTAGATTACAAATATATATCGCGTTTCCAAAATGGTGGCTTTTTACCCCCGGAAAAATTTAAACAAAACTCAAAAAAATTCCTCACTACCCCATTAGGAGCGGTCCTAAAAATAAGGCAAAAATATACATCACTTTTGTACTATGATATTTCCGGGAATTGATATAAAAGAGTTAAATTTTAGACATTTAAGGTGGGTGTAACTATGCGGAGACCCAACATTTTTATTTATTCAAAATTTGAAGTTGGGTATCATGTTAAAGGTATTAAAATTTTGTTCACAAATATATATCGCGTTTCCAAAATAGCGGCCTTTTATTTTAACCCCCGAAAAAATAAAACCCAACGCAAAAAAAACCACATTCTTCATAGGGCCATATTGATGAAGGTGTCAATATGGACCTTTAGAAGGGTGGAATCATTTTTTTCTTATATTAATTATGTATTTTAACTTTTACCTGCAAGATTTTTCCTAGTTTAAAAGTTGTAGCCGTTTGATCCTCATATTCAAAAATTCACCTCAGAAATGCATAAAAGCGTTTTTTTGAGAGGTCTAATTTTCAAAATTTACCGGGGGAGAGCCCCACAATAAATCCCCCCCCCCCCAATAATTAATTGTAGACGACGCCCATGACAAACAGCGAAATATTGTACTGCAGTAAGCATCAGCATATACATTTTCTAACGAATACGTTCTAAAACAGTAAACAGTTGTTACTTGGGTGCGGAGATTTTTTGTATATTCGTTGTACATTTTTTTCGAAGTAGTTCCCTTTTCTTTTTACCATTACGAATGCCCCCCCCCCCCCTCCCCCTCCTCCAGACCTAGCCGCCGGATACTCCACTGGGGGGGTTAGTTTGTTTTGGGGGGGAGTGCGCCATCATTATTGGGGGGGGGGGGGTGGACACCCCTTATGCTGGGAGAACCAGAACACCGAGAGTGTGTGGCCCTTTCCGAAAGCGAGAATCGAACCCGAAACCTAATGTGTGACAATCGCGTGAAATAACAATGAGCTACCAGGAAACCTTTCCGTATACTTACAGGAAATAATCACAGGGATATCTAGACTTGTTGCAGGCCATTCATGAGGTCTCCGTCACCCTAACCAACATGCGGGAGAATTTTGGTCCAACCAATGATGCTCAGTAAAAGTAAGAACGAAATTGAGCGATTCACCAGTCTTTTTTTTAAATGTTATCCCAGTCAGATACTATGGACAAACCAATCTGAACTACTAGTGATGCATGCAATCTGAACTAGTTTATTTAGAATGTACGGTGCAATAATAATCATTACCTACTCAAATGACCTTTATAAAAACTTTGATACAAATCCCTTATTAATTGTTTTTTCGGTTATTTGTGGTGGCCATTTAGAAAATAATTTCATAATATGTATATTTCCTTTCTCTACTCATTAAATGATTCAAGTGGAAAATTTCCCAAACTATACATTTGTGACAAATGCTGAGATGCACGTGGGTCCCGAAATTCGTTTAAATCGTTCATGCTGACTAATAACTCATCTTTAGCCGTCCACTATATTGGCCACTCTCATGAAAATACTTAATGTGAAATTTTATAATTACATATTCTTTTCCTACTTTTTAAGTCCTTCAAAACTATGTATAACATGTTAGGCTGTCTAAAAACATTTTGTTTAATCGTCCACCTTATTGGCTGCCAACTTCAAAATATTAAGTGTAAAATTTCCAAAAACTATAAGGTTGTTACAAATGCTGAGATGCACTTGTGTGCGGAATTTCCTTTAAATCGGTCAATTGTTGCGCCAGTTTTCCTTTTTAAAACTTTTAAAATCCCAAGTCACGGAAATAAAGAAGTCTCTACGCCCTTTAAATTAGTAGAAACAAGGTACTTTTTTCTCTTTTTAAGTCATTTTAACGTTCAGTTCCTTTAATAGTTTCAATCAAGCTTTGAAAGACACAGATGTTTGATTTTTTAGGGTCCGTCGCCAAGGACGAGGAGGTGTTTCTTTCTGTAAAGCACCTGAAATCCGAAATTATCCTACAGAAAATTTGACAATTTACAGTTTTGTTATGTGTAATATCCCAATTACAGCAAAAATTATGAGGAAACACCAAAAAATCATCATTTTGAAATAAAAAAAAGTACCTAAGTATTTATGTAGGAAGTGAGAAGACTAGACAGTGAGCTCCCCAGGGCACCGCAGGTCTCGTCACACATTCTCTACAAACTGTTGATCCAACCCCTTTCGAATTGTCACGTCGGCATGGAAATAAAAAAACACTACAAAATAAAAGAACAATGAAAAACACACGGCGTTGGTTGTGCGCGTGTTTTTGGCGGGTTGCTCCATTTTCGTCTCTGTCCACCCCCAAAATTCACCAGAGTTGGCACCAAGTGACTTTTTTGTTTCCAAAGTGCAACATTTTGCTTCGGGCGCCATTTTGCGGGGCTTGGATGGCATAAAAGCAGCGACGACGAGGCAGCTAAAGAGCCTTAAAGTAGAAGACTTTGAATTTGAAAGATGTTTCCAATAATGGAAACGGCGTTGGGCCAAGTGCGTTTTATCAGAGGGGGGGGGGGTACTTTGAGGGAGACAAAATTGTTTTAAATGATTAATTGTAAAGTAACAAATTCATGAATTTTTTATACGTATTTTTGGGACAGACAGTGGAGAAAGCACATACTTGGCCAATTTATTTTTCAAGGTAAAATATATTGGGAAACATCGATGTAAAGTTCCATTTAAAAGTAAATATTATATATTAAGAGAAAGAAAATATATATGTATTGATATTGCACTTGTCTTTTAAAATGTTTAATGTTTGCTATTGTACTCTAAGAATGTCATTTTATTCGATGAACCTAGTGAGCTGAAGTCATCATTTCATGAAGGATAACTTCCTCCGACTTTCAGCAGTACGTGTGCATTGTCTGATGCACACCCATGTACGTGTTATCCTGAAAAGAACTGTTTTGAAGCAAAACAGGATTTTTTTTATCCATAATTCAAGTATTAAACCCGGAATCTTTTGCACTATACTCGTAAGTCAGAAACATTTAACCACTAAACCAAAAGTGGAAGTAATGCATAACAATTTTACTCTTATAAAATATCATTTAAGGATGTTTAATTCCTTTTTCAGGTATAGTAGTTTTTTATAGTAATATTCAATCAATTGAGTAATCGCGTTTTGCTTTTCACCTGCTTTTGACTACTAAACGTTTCTCAGAAAAAATAAATAAATAAAATAATATATATATATATATTATCTATTAAGTAATCAAGTGAAATATTCGTCTATTTCTCAATAGTATAGACTGACTAGTATTATTAGTATCTGTATGTTTAAGAATTTAGTATTTTTTTATTCCCATACTTAATTTTAAAGCCCATATTTTTTTAATCATTTTTTAATATATTATTTCATAAATAAAATAGAAGGATAGATGAAGAAAAAATGAAATATAATATGCACGAAGGAATTATAAATATAATATCCATTCCTTTAATTTGTTTTAGAATAGAGAACGATTAGTTACAGTGGATTATATATTTCTCGTTAGCCCTAGTGTGTAACAGCTCATTGAGAAAAACCTAGAGTTTCAAATATCATGGGGTCATCTAAGTCCAGAACACAGAACACTCATCTATGTCCACAAGACTGGCTTTCACTCCTCATATTATATATATATATATATATATATATATATATATATATATATATATATATATATATATATATATATATATATATATATATATTTGTATTTATATATGGTTTAGAGGCACCAACTTTACATATATATTTGAAATTGTCTATTACCAAAGTGGTCGAGAAAGCTCATCAAATACATTCAAAGAATATTAAATTAAATATAACATGTTTTACTATCAATTAATAATATTTAATTGGTTTCAATAACAGCTTTGGACAACTTTTTCTCTAATTTAATATATATATATATATGTAGTAAACAATATAGTCAAATTATTAATAACCACATTTAAATAGTTCTGCAAACCAATAAAATCTAATTTATTTTCATTAGAATATATATATATATATATATATATATATATATATATATATATATATATATATATATATATATATATATATATATATATATATATATATATATATATACTTGAATCTTATATTTTGTATGGTTTGTCAATCATCATATCTTTCGTAATTAGGTTTCTTAACTCATAAATTATAGGTTCTGAACTCATTTAATAATTTTTATTAAAAAAAAAAAGAAGAAATTATCATGTCAAACTTAAACGCTTATTAATTATTATACATCAAAATAAACATTTTTAAAAAAACTGGATCATTAATTTTTGCTTGAACAAAACTAATTAAGAATATTTAAGTTGTGAAATGGAAATCATAATGTGTATCTAATTATCGTGATATGATTTTATGATTTATTGCTAATGGACCACTATTTGATTGCTTTATTTGCTTAATTAGTTTAGATCGTACTCTAACTAAAGAGTCGACTAAATAATCCAGTGACCCTGTTTTATTGAACGGTCGTTCTCAGTTTATTCCCAGACTGGGATTCTCGTTCACCGAATCAAATGAACTTGTCTGAATTGAACGGTTCATTTGAAAAAAAGAGATAAGAAGTCACTATTGAACTTTTCAGTCTCTATTTCCTTAAAAGAACATTTAACATCTTTAAGCACCATTATTGTAATTTGTAATAGTACATTACGCGTCTAGTGCAGAAAGTAGCATTTTGCATGCGAGTGTGGAGTTTGCACGAGCGACAGCGAGGGTAGTAAAAACACACGAGCAAAGCAAAATGCAGTTTTCGCACGAGTTGCGTACCGTACTTTATCTACGATTGTGGATTTGAATAATAAATACAGAAAGAATGTAATAAACTTCTGTATGTATGTTCGTATTTCTCTTTTGATTAAGATGATATTTATTCATTGAATTAATTATTTCGGGAGGCGTATTATTCTCCTCATTTTCGTCATAATCACTTAAATCACTTATTGTTTTTCGCTAAAAACTCGATATAAACAGTTACTTTAATTAAACAAACAGCAAATTAGTTTTGTTAAATGTAAACAAACTCGCTAATCGTGCGTTAAGGTGAAGAATTCCTCTTTTTTTCCAACCTAGGGCGGAAAAAAGAGGAATTCCTCACCTTATCGTACGTTTATGAAACGCGCATGCGCAATGAATACAACTACGAAAAGAATCACTTTCACTTTCCACGCATCTAAACAGAGATATTATGTTTATATTTCGTATCAATCGTAGATAAACTATATTTATCCCGGAAAAAGTGACTATTATGGTTACATTGATATTTAAATAGGCTAAAAAATAAAAATGGTAGGAATTACTTTTCCCAATTTGATTAGGAAGTATTATAATGGTACAAAAATTAATATATAAAATTTTGATGGATTTATCCGTTTTGAGATCCTCTGAGTTCAAATAGTCGTTTATAAAAATATCTGCCTGTCGTTTGAGCAGACGCGTAGTGCTGAACAACTAGGCTGATTTCGATAAAGTAATGATTACAGTTGACATATAAACATATATTACTGCCATCTTGAATCAAAATGGTTTATTCAAAAATTCTTTTACTAAAGTTATTTATGTCAAATCAGGAAGCTAACTTCTAAATTTCAAGCTTCTAGTGCAAGTGGTTATGAAGATATTGAGAGAACAAATTTTGCATATAAATAACCGACTTAAAAATGTGAAACATATATCTTTGGGCTAAAAGAAACCTATTTACAAAATTTCATGGTAAAAGGTTCAGTGGTTCCAGAGATATCGTGATATGTCAGTCAGCAGTCGGTATTACAATTTTATATACCTGTGTATGGATTAACTAATTTCCACTGTCGCTGAAAGAAACGGCCTGCTAACTTCATACATCCAAATAAAATTACCCCAAATGAACTTTTTCAAGTATCCTCCCCGTATTAAATATAAAAAAGTAGTTAAAATACGTTTATTCCCAAGCATTTTTGCATTAAATTGTATTTAACAAATTTATGTCTTCCAGTTTTTATAAAATAACCTGTTATTAGTTATTTCTTACCCTCGTAAATATAAAAAATGAAGTATCAAGTCTAAATTTAACACGTACAGACATATTTTATTTAAGTAGCTATGAATAATAAAGCTTAGTGGTATTTTGCATTGTTGAAAACTGTTTGTTAAGACTGGTTGAAAGTTAAGTGAACTCTTATCTCCTTATTTAACGAACTTAACAAAATAACATGAAAATGTTCAAGCCTCTTACGCTTATCAACGTAGTTGATATGAAGGTCATATAAGTGAAGGGTCTTAGAAATTTCGTCGTAAATTGTTTTTCTTAAATACTAGAGCCTTGAACTTTAAGAGCCCTAAAACTTTGAGAGGGTTTTAAAAGGATGCGGGATGTTAATCACCTTTGTGTTTCATAGGTTTTAAATCACCTTGTAATTTAATAGCATACTTTGAGTTCTCTCTTCAACAGGGTCGAAAATAGATCTTTTAAAATAATCCTAACGGTGAAACCTTGTAATATATAGTATAATATAACGAAATATAATCTTATAATATACATTTTAAACACCAGATGAAGCTAGAATAGTTTTAATAGTGTTTAATAGCTGAACGCGTGAAGAAAAAGAAGGAGTGATTTGGAAGACACTGTCTAACCCGCATAACTTTGAAATATAATCACGTTTAGCCAACTTTTGTATAATTAAACACTCATATCTTTCGTGGAAGAGAAAACTATTGCTTCACTAATTATAAATAAAAATCCCCTTTCTGTAACATTCCCTTAAATCGAGTAGGTTCCATTAAGTTAAAATTTTTAACTTAATATTTAATATAGCCGAATAGAGAGAAATTAATAAATTTTTAATAGCTAGTGGATAAAGCCACATTCAGAAAAGGTTTTTAAATTTAAACATGTCGAGTGGTGTAGAAAAGAAAATGTTTGAATTTGAGAAGGAAATAGGATAGAGAGGAGGCACAGACGAAATTGTACTGGATAAATTAGTCTAAGGAGAACTTACTCGGATATGGGGAAACTTACCTAAACCAAACCTATGACCTCACAATTTTTTACGCGAGACGTGTAAGGCGGAAACGTTCCCGAACACATTAATGAAGTAAACACTTCTCATTTTTTTCTATACTCTGAAGGAACCATTACGATATATTGCCATATTATTATCTTGTTCATTTACCATGTCAAGTTTAGTTACCATACCAATTTTATTTACTATATCAAGTTTAGTTACCATATCAAGTTTAGTGACCATTCCAAGTTTAGTTACTATATCAAGTTCATTTGCTATATTTTTGGAACGAAGTTCCTTATGGCACGTTCTGGAGCCCGCCCGGAAGTGAATCCGAAAAAAACGACTAAAATCACCGTCACAAAATAACCGTCACAAAATCACCGTCACGAAATCTACCGATGACGATAACTTGAGTAAAAGTTTTCCGAGTTAGTTGAAATTTGGTACACATCTTCATTTTACCAAAGCCCAGGCTGAGTTCTTTTAACAAAGTTATCCTCATAAGCGTGCACGCGCAACGCTCGCGTAAACGTAAGCTTCAAATTTAAAATTGTAATTTTAGGACTGAAAAAAATTCTAACTTCATCTATTTAATTAGACAAACAACTTTTTTAAATATTTTATTTTTTAGTAAAACGAACACAGACACTGCTATGAAATGATAAAGATCGCTAAATTTATTAAAGAGGACCTGATCGTTTAAAACCGAGAAAACAACGTTTTTACGTTTAACGTTTTTTAGATATCTTACGTTCTAACGTAACGATTTAAATAAAACTTCGTATACATCACCTATAGTATAATTGAAACAGGCATGTAAAATTTCAACCTGATACAAGCAGACGTTTTTGTGTGTTAGTGATTTATATTTTTTATTATAATATTTAATTGGAGTAATATGCCGACGGAGTCTGAGGGGACAGTTCTATTTCATCTCTACAACCATCTGCTTTAACTATAAATTCATCATTATTAACTTTTTTCTCAATATACAATACATTATTTTTTGAAAGACGCTCGCTTCAAAGATAATAAAAAGCTTTTCTTTTAATTTTGCCTTAACTCCGCTAGTACAAATAGTTAGTTACTTTTAATGTTATCTCTTTTCCAACTCCATGTATAAGTAGTTAGTATCGTATACTTATTTTGGAACAGTGATTTTATAATTTATATTTAACGAAAAGCGTAAGGAACTTCGTTCCTACCGAGTGTCCCGCGATACCACACGTATTTTTTTTTATTCATGAGGCGTATAGTCGAAATTTTTATATAATGGCTTTTTTACCTACGAAATACAAATAAGTTTGATATTTCAGTATTTCTGAATTATTTAACATTCTCGCTTCTCTTAAACTAATTTACAGCTTTTACATAAAATAGCTATAACACGAACCAGAATAGCGTTTTTTGTGAATTATATTTCGAAAAATATCTCCCGAGTTTGGATAAGCAAACCGGTACGTTACACAAAAGCTAGAAAACTTTTTTTTGGTGTTAGATTTAGGTAAAAAAAAAAAAAAATATGAAGCGTTACAAGGGGAGTTAGAAAGCGCGTCGGTTCTCTAAGCAATACGTTAGAAGCAGAGGTTTGATGTTATACAAGCAAAGGCTTTGCAACCTAACTGTCTTCTACTGACTTCCTTGATAACTAGAAAGAATTGCGGCTTCCTAGATGAAGAAATTTATGATACGGTGTTAAGTTCTTCGTCTCTTCAGCTACGAAGAGAGATTTGATATTAGGCTTAAATAACCATAATATTTCGTCTGTCTTATAAGGACTTTTGTATTAAATCAGTCGAAAAAAAAACGAGTCTAGAAAGTAGTATAACGAATGATAATGATGTGATTAAAAAATTCACATAAATTTGTACCTATAAGGTAACCAATAAACAGTTGTAGAAACTATTGCTATATATGATGTCAATTAAAAATATTTAATAGCATACTTTGCTTTTAGAAACAAAGTAGAAAATGCTCTTTTAAAATATTCGGTGCGACAAATTAGAAACAAACCCGTAAGAATTTAAATTACGAATTTAATTGATATATTTAAAAAGGGTTCAACGAGTGATTCTTTACATTTCCTTTTTGGATTTTCAGTTTTAACAAATTTATTTTCATCAATACCCTAGAAACTAATTTTTCTAGGGAAAACGTCTTATATGGTAAAATTCGTACATAAATGGACTAAAAACCATAATTTTTTACTGTCAGAACTATTTTGGAGGAAAAAAATGTTCACTTTTTTTTTTTAAATTTTGGGTGGTACCGCCACCCAATTAGCTAGAATTGATTTCTTGATTTCGCCCAGGGGCATGATATTTCTGAACATGTATGACAAATTTCTCACAAGTTTTACAACAGGGGTCTCAAAGCTCTTGCTGTGAGACGTATTCATTCGGCCTGCCGCGACACGAAAGACGTTAACAAATGAACCTAAACAATGCAAAGTTATAAATTTATAAGTTCTTTATAAGCAAATGCAATTTCAAACATTGAAAAACGTCGACACGAGTCTTATACAAGTTGTTTTTTTTGGCCAAAATGGATATGGTTTATGAGCTAATGATCCATGTTCCCTACCATGCTGAAGTCCGATAGCAGAATATTGCTTACTTCATCCGGTCCGCTATGAACCATCCATATCCGGCCCTTCATCCGTGTGTGACAGTACAATCCGGGTCTCCAATCTGTGAGATTGGAGACCCTGTTTTAAAATAAAACATCTGGCTTTAAATCACTTGAATTTAAACATATAATGAATTATCAGCGCGTACAGCTTCCTCGCGCCCAATTACTGGACGAGTGGTCACATGTACTTCTCTGGGAATTAAATGTGTGGTTAATTAAACCGGTTTCGATTACCAGGGTCACTTTCAATTTAATTGAATGTACCCTGACGATTGAAATTAACATGGGTACTACTATGTACTACTTTTGATAAACCATCCAAATTTCTTCAAAATTAGATAATACTTTTGAAGAAGTAAGTGTTTATAACAAAATGTTTGTGGACATGTGGAAGATCAAGCATTGTGTGCTGAAGAATGCAATTAATAGGGCATCAACAGTAAGCTAATTATGGTCTGCTATCTTAATTTTACTAAAATCGGACAATAGTTTTAATATATATGGTGGATGGTGAAAATATTTTCCGACAGACAGATAGAAACCAAAGATGTTTGGCTCACTTATATTTTGGTACCCTCTTATTTAAGAATAATAATTATTATTATTTATCTAAAAGGTATTTAGATATATTAGTTCTAAATTAATTTGACTTGTAATTTGTAAGATATGTTGGTTCTCAAAAATTGATTGTCAACCCTACAGACAGACAAACACGGAACCAAAAAATGTTCCCAGATGTCTGTCGGTCTGTCGCTCAATTTTTGCGAACCAACATATTATCTTAAAAACTGCTTGTCCGATTTTAATGAAATTTAAATGGTAGGTCATAATTAGCCCGTTGTTGGTCCCATATAAGTTTCAACCTTCTGCTTTCATTTGTTTCTCTTCCACATGCGTACAAACATACATTTATTTACACCCATGTCTTCAAAAGTACTTAAAATAATAATAATCGGATTTTTATGAAATTGGGATGGTGTATCGAAAGTAGCCCGCAGATAGCCCCAGATTCATTTCAAGCGTCTGCGGTCTTTAAATTTTGCTAAATTGGTTCTTTAATTTGTGTAAAAAATCAAAAAAATTTGGACAGATTTAAAAAATGGGGGGAAAATTAAATAAATTTGACAAAAATAGGTTTTAAAAGCATAAAATCATTAAAGTATATGAAATAGGACTCGAGGAAGCTATGTGCCACAGTAATAATTGACAGACTATTTATTTTATTGAACATAGTTATATAAAATGTCTGGTTTAAACAAACAATCGGGAAGGTGATTATTATTAATGAGTAATAAGAGTCTCTTTGCGAGGAAGTTAAAATCTATCATCTTTATCTAGATGTGGTTTGGCGTTGAACAAAGGCAAGATATGAATCATCCTTCCGCTATGTTATAATATTCGCTGTAATTAAAAAGAACGGCTATATTATATTCAAATCCCTAAATAATTGTGTGAGAAGATTTAACTATCGAAGAGAGTATACGGTTACATGAAATGAGCTAGTTTACACTTTGATATTAATGGTATAAGATGTGTACGTATGTAACATGTCCATTCCAGTGCTAAATGCTAATGGATACTGTTCACTGCTACGGAAGCAAGAGATGTGAATAAATTCACGGTCCAGTTGCTGGTCAGCTGCTGTGATCATTGGACGGTGAACAGTAGGTGAGGGAGTCGTGTTATGCAGCCTGCTCATTAACCCGCAACCGTGAGGAATTTGAATTAGAAACTGAAACTGGGTTGGTTCATCTCTTATCCGACATTTCCATCATTCCGTTCCATCGTAGAGGAGGGGGGTGGATCCGTGAGCCAGCTACGCCCTCAGATAAAACCAGGACCAGACCGAATTTATCAAACCGAGCGAGTTAATCAGACGGTAATCAGCAGCGACGGATCTCATTTGAAACTCTCTTCTGTAAAAGGGCTTTGTGGTCCTGTCCCTAGTGACGTGATGCTGCTTAATCGAATTTAATTCCCTAGTTCGGACTACCGACTAAAAACTACCATACCTATTCTCTCAATTACCTTGATGAAAGAGGACGAAAAGGAAAAAAAACAATTGTCTTTCCTTTGTAAGGTACGCGCTGACAACCGTGACTATGTTTGACAAATGATACCGAACAAAGGTTCGTCCCATTTCTAAAAGTGAGAAGACGGATCTGACAATGGAAATTGGACGAGTACAAATATTCAGCGACAAGGATTTTCAAGGGAAATCCAACCTTCTGCCAGAGTTTGACACTGTGGAGAAAACCCCTAGAGAGAATTAAGAAAAACATTATTTCCCTAGGCAACCCATGTCACCTGGGGAAATTATTTTTGCATTGGGGCACACGCAAAGAGATTTTTATTAAATCTTCTTCATGTTTTCTGATGTTGAACATAATCCCTTCAAAAATTATAAAATTAAAATAAACATAATATATTGAGACTAAATATTTCTTAGCATTTAGCGTGAACGTACATAAAACTAGTGTAACAAAGAAAAAAGTCTGTCGAATCAAGTTTTTATTAAACGAGCTTAAGTGAGTTCTTCATTTCAGTGACTTGAAATATTAAAATTTGTTTGTCAAATTATAACTGGCGTAAAAATTAACTGATTTGAAAGAAATTTGGTACTCAAGTCCATCTCAGAGCATTGTAAAAACTGTATCGTTTTTGGAAATTTAATTAACATAATTAAATTTTGTTAATTTGTAGCCTGAAGAAGCCTAAGGTGAGGGCGAAATATAGCGCTGGAGGAGAAAAAAGTTATAAGGTGTAATTTTTTAAAACCTAAAAAAACCCTGCTGACCCAAAAAACATATTATTACAATAGTGTTTTTTATCCACCCATCAAATTTTAAAAAAGGGTTCAAAAAAAAAAAAAAAAAAAAAATACAAGAAGATTAATACAATTAATTTTTTGAGGATGGCAGACTTCAAAAAACTTAATCTGCATGACAAGACCACAAAAGACAAAAATAGTAATAAGTAATTAGGTCCATGTTCTCACACATTGTTTTAAAGGTCTTAAAGAATAAGGAAAACAGTTCCACACTGTTATTACGAAATGTTTATTTTTTGTCGAAATGTTTAAATAAATATTGCCCAAATAAGGGAAGTGAGGAAATTTTATTCTTATACATTTTACGTTACATATCATTATTTTATGTTACATATCATTTTAAAGCTCTTTTCAGGTAAATTAATAATATGCATGTTTAACCCCAAACAATATTTCCTAGTGAACTATATAAGGTGTTATCAGTGGTCATTATCAATTATAGTTACTCATTGAAATTTCCTATCCCAATTTCCCATTATTATAACTTAAGGATGTATTCAAATGTTTGTCGAGGTGAATTATATCATATCCGATGCATATGAATGATATGATTGAAGCTAATGCTTAGTTTATTAATAGCAGTGTATCCGGTTGCAATAGACAATTATACGGTTTATATGAGGATTAGAGAACCGGCTCCTTGTTGTCCACTATTCATAGTTGTGAAGCCCTTTGCAGGCTAAAGACGTCAACAAGCTGTTTCATTACGGAGTAAAACACAATTCTAATGCTCTCTTTCGGATCATTAATCATATTTATTGCATTTCACATTATTAAATTACAAATTAAATACCCCTATTAGAGTGTAGCAACGAGTGTCTATATGGTACTAATTATTATAGACATTTTACTCATTAGATATTGTATAATAATAACATTTCTTACGCACATATATAACCAAAACGCTATTGGTGTAAATGAACAAGAAATTAAAATCTACTTAATTTACAGTCTGGCTTTTTATTGTTTTAGTGTGTACATTATCGCTTTTCTTTTTATATTTATATTTCATTTGAATAACAACCTAAATTTTACATCATTCCTGTCCTACATACTACATAATTCGCAGAGATTTCATATATGCAAATATACCATTTTCGGCAGTTGATAAATTATGTAATCGTAAAATTTCTTTGTTATGGGCGGTTAAAAGTACACGCCCTAAAAAGTACCCCACACAGAAGATTTCAGCGTGTGGTTAAATTCTGTTTTTTTATAATTAAGTTACTTTCAATGGAGAGACGTCTTTCTTCATACTTAAAGGGGCTCCAATGCTCTTCTATTGCAGCATCTCAAGGAAAATTTAGCATTATAACAATAATTAAGTATTCAATTTATCCCTTTGATTATAAATTCTTGACATTTTTATTTATGTTAGTCATTTAAACTTAAGGAAATTAGTAATGCTACAAATTGTTAATATAAATGTTATATAATGTTATTGTTATTTTCAGGCCTGAAGATGCCCAGGTTTGGGCGAAATATAGCTTTGAAAAATATTTATAATTAAAAAAATAGTTGTTTTTTTAATTAATAAATCCCTAAAGAGCAGTAAAAATTAGAGAAAAAAATAATTAAGTATATAATTAATAATTAGTATCAAATGTAAACAGATTAGATATAGACATCTCACACAAATATTTTGAAGTAAAGAAAGGTAAGGAAAGCATTTTGATCATTCTGGAGAACTTTTCTTATGTCTCCATAAGAAGAACACAAAAAAGAAGACAAAAATCTCTTTCAGACGTTAGGCAATATTTTTAGCTTTGTGTCTGACGTTCAAAATGTTTAACATCCAAGATATTATAAAAACTACTCGTCTAATTTTAATTAAATTTGGATTGGATAGTCCCATATACGTATCAACTCATTGACTTATTAACAGCTATATCTTTAAATTAAGTATAAATGTTGTATTAGCCCATTGTTGGTCCCATATACGTTTCAACTCATTGACTTATTAACAGCTATATCTTTAAATTAAGTATAAATGTTGTATTAGCCCATTGTTGGTCCCATATACGTTTCAACTCTTTTCTCATACTTTTCTCGTCAATATTCCCATTCTCTTGTACCATTTTGAATTCAGGAGAGCGTACAATGTGTAAATCTATTTTTAAACTTAAAAGTTTCTATTAGTTTCTATAATCATAGAAAAGTATAAACAGCAGTCTGATTACTGTGTTGTGCTTCTATACTCCAAAGAACACAATAATCTGAAAATCTAAAATTTATTATACGTCTCTAAATTTAATCTAATTTTTAATCGATACGTCTTAATTAATAATTTCCATTAGTTTATGAGATTGAAGTATGTACACCAAAAAATAGAAAAAATTGTATTTATATAAGAGACAATGTATTTTTTATTAAAAAAAAAAAAAAAAAAAAAAAAAAAAAAAAAAAAAAAAAAAAAAGAAGCTAAATTTATCACTGTTAATACTAATTTCTTATCAAAATGGGTGCACTTAAGAATTATTTCATACTATTTAGAATGACAATTCTTAATTATATTCATCGTAAATGACATTTATTGTTGTCATTGAGGAATTTTAATTGCATTAATACATTGTTGCACATTATTATTATTTTTAAGATCGGAAAAAACAACTTTCCCATATTCACAGTGATATGGAATTTAAATTCTTTTATATTTTATTCAGATTTATTAATAGACATATTTCAAGTAGTCTGAAAATAAGTATGGCACATAGATTCCTCGCATTATATGGCGTACTTTAATGTGATGTTCTGCAGAATCCATTATTATCTAATTTTAATCCGTCATTATTATTATTATTATTATTATTTTTCATTAGCTCAGACGGTAAAAAATGGTCTACTCAGCTAATTTTTAGGGTTTCGAGGTCATCCTAGAAACCCTTATGGTTTTGGTAGTTCGTCCGACCGTCCGTCGCTGACCTATTGTAGCTAGATTTCAAATTTGGTATACAAGTTAAACTTATTTTTCCCATAAACAGGAAAAACATTGCGACCTCATAATTACCACTCACTCAAAATTACTGATCGCAATATTTTATATTTTTTGTAATTTTTGAGTGGGGTATCATTTCAAAGTATGTAGATCACAAATATATATCGCGTTTCCAAAATGGCGGCCATTGTTACCCATTAATTATTAAGGATAGGTTCTAAAAATGAGGAAAAAATCATGAATATACATCTCGGTGGCCTAATGATATGTCCGGGAGTTAACATTAAAAAGTCAAATTTTAGAAGTATGTATTAGGTGGCCGTAATTTGTAAGTTGTAGAGTTTCCAAAATTGCGGCCTTTACCCCTAAAGTAACCAAATAAAGTGCATACCTAAGGTGCTAAAGGATAATATATGCACACCTTGCTTCTCTCCAAAGTGCAACTTTGTATACATATTGTTATGTTAAAAAAAAATATATAAAAAATAATGTAACATATATGAATTTTTATAACCGAAGAACTCCTTTTAGTAGCTTGCTGGGAAGTACTTAACGGGATTATTTTATTTTTCTGAACATGTATGCCAAATTTCATAGGATCGGCGTAAAGAAGGCTACACAGACGAAAGACAGACATTTTTTATTACCTATTTTGGACTCAGGGACTTCAAAACGTTTGAAGCGAGAGTTGCGCGTGACTTCAACACTTGGAAGGATAACTAAATAAAAAATTTAGCTAGAGCATTTATAAAAGAAACATGGATACAAAATTTCAACTATTGACAGACAAGTATGCTTTACTGACAGGCGATAGACAAAATATAAACTGTATATTTTGTCGAAATTCAATTATCTCTGACAACTTGGCTCGAATCTGGATGCGATTTGGCAAAGTCTGATAATTGTGAGAAGTGATCACTATGAACACATAAAATTGCTAGGGGTGATTTAAAAAAAAGGGGGTCCCTCAAAAAGTTTGAAAACCCCTGCAATATAGTTTATGAAATAGCATCAGCGTAATTGCAGAAAATAAACACAGTAGCACTGAATATGCTTCTAATTTTTTTCAAATTCACCCTGTATTTGAATTAAGCACCTTTTTACTGGTCTTATATTACTTTGCTTTGTAAGTTTCATCGCACGTTTCCGTTACCCCGATTTTGAACCACTTCCCGTATTTCAATCTTTCCCAAATTTTGCATATGGAAACAACTAAGGTAAAGAATACAGAAACAAAAAAAAAAAAAAAAAAAAAAAAAAAAAAAAAAAAAATGGTGTAATGTTTCTTTGTTTTTTAAGTTTCATCGCACACCTATTACCCCAATTTTGAACCCCTTTCCGTCTTTCAATCTTCCCCAAATTTTGCACATGGAAACAATTAAGGTGAAGAATACAGGAAAAAAAATTGAAAACAAGACCAGTTTTCAAAAATGGTATTTTTATATTAATCATTATCAATATAATTTGTTATCAAATATCAATTCTTTTTTTATTTTGTCCTGATCAACAGCATTAGGTTATTACAGGATGGGGGATCCGGTCAATTTACTCATCTTATCGACCTAATTGATGAGATCATCAGTGTGAAATATGTCTCACCTTTATGGGATTTGAACTTACCACCGGTATGTAGACCTATAGGTTTCAGGAGAGTGCGTTAACCACTCAGCTACGCCGGCCCTCTCCTTTATTTGTTATAAGAAAATTATATAATAAATAAAGTAGTTAATAAATTAGTTTTTTTTTTTTTCAGAAACAAACTATGGCATTTTCTTGCCCTGTATATTAGTTTCACATAGAATATAGATTGCTTTCACATTGAAAGCTTTAGATTACTTGTAAGGGCAGACTTTCGAGTTTTCCCTTTATATTTAATACTTTTCAATGCCACAGTGAAGCCTTAAAAATGTTGAGCATTTTAACAACAAGACCGGAAATTAAAGTGGCCCTGTTGAATCTACGAGGTGTAGGAAAGAGGGAAGGCTTGTTGCCCATTAAAACGTTTTAATAGCTGCCAAGTATGTTCTGGGGCCAGGTTTATTTTAATAAAGAAACGCATATTGCATATTAAATTAGAAAATAAGTTTTATAAATGAACTTTTCAACAACCTCTTATTTCCTAAACTAGACGCTAACAGAAACATTTATTATAATAATTTTGTTCACTTTAAACTATATTTCAGCTATTAACTATATATAAAAAAATTATAATATATACTGCTTTAACGCAATTATTAAATAATAATAATAAAAAAAAAACTCTATTCTTGTCTAACTTCGTGAGCTATTATTTAAGAAACTCCATTTCCCCTTAACTTGCAACGTCTTACACTGGCTTCATTTCGATTTAAAATATTATTTTTCTATCTAAATCATCGAAATCTTTTTCTTTTTTTTAATAGTGGAGGGTAGCCCACCAAATTCAAACTAAATAACATTTGAGTTGAATATTTTTAGTGAGTTTCGTGTCAAAAATTATAAAATAAATGGCGTACTTAGTAAAAGCATTATTTGAAAGGTTTCCAGTACAATTGAATGCTAACACCTCAATGTAAGTTCAGGGTTGTTATTTATCATTGTAGTAATTAGATTTTGCATGAATATTTAAATATCAAACAATATTACCATTGTTTATCGATTACAAGGGAAACATAATTGAATTTATTTATCTGTAAATTACATGAAATCAAAATACCACTAATTGACTCATAACAATATTCCTGGACCTAATACTACGAAATTTAGTTGGTAAGTTCCCCTTATCTCCTAGGTGCTTCTTGAGAAATCGATTTACGATCCACTTCTTGATTTAAGGTGGTGACCATTTATATGATAAATTCGACATGATATCTCCGGAACCATTTGCACTAGAACCTTGGGATTTAGCTTTATTATATGACTTAAAATATAAATAAATGGTTGTGTTGACTGGGATTTTATGGTACTACTTCATAGTTATGACTAGAGAGGTTAATATAAAGTAACACTACAATATTGTCACCACAATTGTATATTAATAATTAACAGTCACATCTAATATCCCAAGTAGTAGTTAGTATTTGATCCGACTACTGAAGAAGCACTTTCACAAAAATATTGTTTCATATTATTAGAGGAAGAAACATTTCATTTCAAGGTTATAGTGCAATTGGTTCCGGAGATATCGTTGTCGAATTTTGCACAGAAATGGCAGCCATATAGAATCAAGGTAAGGTAATTGTAAGAAGAAAGTAGGAACCTACCTGCATAATGCTATTGTAATCTATTACAAGCATTTTGCAGGTAGGTTCCTACATTTCAACATTTCATTTCAAGGTTATAGTGCAATTGGTTCCGGAGATATCGTTGTCGAATTTTGCACAGAAATGGCAGCCATATAGAATCAAGGTAAGGTAATTGTAAGAAGAAAGTAGGAACCTACCTGCATAATGCTATTGTAATCTATTACAAGCATTTTGCAGGTAGGTTCCTACATTTCAACATTTCATTTCAAGGTTATAGTGCAATTGGTTCCGGAGATATCGTTGTCGAATTTTTGCACAGAAATGGCAGCCATATAGAATCAAGGTAAGGTAATTGTAAGAAGAAAGTAGGAACCTACCTGCATAATGCTATTGTAATCTATTACAAGCATTTTGCAGGTAGGTTCCTACATTTCAACATTTCATTTCAAGGTTATAGTGCAATTGGTTCCGGAGATATCGTTGTCGAATTTTGCACAGAAATGGCAGCCATATAGAATCAAGGTAAGGTAATTGTAAGAAGAAAGTAGGAACCTACCTGCATAATGCTATTGTAATCTATTACAAGCATTTTGCAGGTAGGTTCCTACATTTCAACATTTCATTTCAAGGTTATAGTGCAATTGGTTCCGGAGATATCGTTGTCGAATTTTGCACAGAAATGGCAGCCATATAGAATCAAGGTAAGGTAATTGTAAGAAGAAAGTAGGAACCTACCTGCATAATGCTATTGTAATCTATTACAAGCATTTTGCAGGTAGGTTCCTACATTTCAACATTTCATTTCAAGGTTATAGTGCAATTGGTTCCGGAGATATCGTTGTCGAATTTTGCACAGAAATGGCAGCCATATAGAATCAAGGTAAGGTAATTGTAAGAAGAAAGTAGGAACCTACCTGCATAATGCTATTGTAATCTATTACAAGCATTTTGCAGGTAGGTTCCTACATTTCAACATTTCATTTCAAGGTTATAGTGCAATTGGTTCCGGAGATATCGTTGTCGAATTTTGCACAGAAATGGCAGCCATATAGAATCAAGGTAAGGTAATTGTAAGAAGAAAGTAGGAACCTACCTGCATAATGCTATTGTAATCTATTACAAGCATTTTGCAGGTAGGTTCCTACATTTCAACATTTCATTTCAAGGTTATAGTGCAATTGGTTCCGGAGATATCGTTGTCGAATTTTGCACAGAAATGGCAGCCATATAGAATCAAGGTAAGGTAATTGTAAGAAGAAAGTAGGAACCTACCTGCATAATGCTATTGTAATCTATTACAAGCATTTTGCAGGTAGGTTCCTACATTTCAACATTTCATTTCAAGGTTATAGTGCAATTGGTTCCGGAGATATCGTTGTCGAATTTTGCACAGAAATGGCAGCCATATAGAATCAAGGTAAGGTAATTGTAAGAAGAAAGTAGGAACCTACCTGCATAATGCTATTGTAATCTATTACAAGCATTTTGCAGGTAGGTTCCTACATTTCAACATTTCATTTCAAGGTTATAGTGCAATTGGTTCCGGAGATATCGTTGTTGAATTTTGCACAGAAATGGCAGCCATATAGAATCAAGGTAAGGTAATTGGAAGAAGAAAGTAGGAACCTACCTGCATAATGCTATTGTAATCTAATACAAGCATTTTGCAGGTAGGTTCCTACATTTCAACATTTCATTTCAAGGTTATAGTGCAATTGGTTCCGGAGATATCGTTGTCGAATTTTGCACAGAAATGGCAGCCATATAGAATCAAGGTAAGGTAATTGTAAGAAGAAAGTAGGAACCTACCTGCATAATGCTATTGTAATCTATTACAAGCATTTTGCAGGTAGGTTCCTACATTTCAACATTTCATTTCAAGGTTATAGTGCAATTGGTTCCGGAGATATCGTTGTCGAATTTTGCACAGAAATGGCAGCCATATAGAATCAAGGTAAGGTAATTGTAAGAAGAAAGTAGGAACCTACCTGCATAATGCTATTGTAATCTATTACAAGCATTTTGCAGGTAGGTTCCTACATTTCAACATTTCATTTCAAGGTTATAGTGCAATTGGTTCCGGAGATATCGTTGTCGAATTTTGCACAGAAATGGCAGCCATATAGAATCAAGGTAAGGTAATTGTAAGAAGAAAGTAGGAACCTACCTGCATAATGCTATTGTAATCTATTACAAGCATTTTGCAGGTAGGTTCCTACATTTCAACATTTCATTTCAAGGTTATAGTGCAATTGGTTCCGGAGATATCGTTGTCGAATTTTGCACAGAAATGGCAGCCATATAGAATCAAGGTAAGGTAATTGTAAGAAGAAAGTAGGAACCTACCTGCATAATGCTATTGTAATCTATTACAAGCATTTTGCAGGTAGGTTCCTACATTTCAACATTTCATTTCAAGGTTATAGTGCAATTGGTTCCGGAGATATCGTTGTCGAATTTTGCACAGAAATGGCAGCCATATAGAATCAAGGTAAGGTAATTGTAAGAAGAAAGTAGGAACCTACCTGCATAATGCTATTGTAATCTATTACAAGCATTTTGCAGGTAGGTTCCTACATTTCAACATTTCATTTCAAGGTTATAGTGCAATTGGTTCCGGAGATATCGTTGTCGAATTTTGCACAGAAATGGCAGCCATATAGAATCAAGGTAAGGTAATTGTAAGAAGAAAGTAGGAACCTACCTGCATAATGCTATTGTAATCTATTACAAGCATTTTGCAGGTAGGTTCCTACATTTCAACATTTCATTTCAAGGTTATAGTGCAATTGGTTCCGGAGATATCGTTGTCGAATTTTGCACAGAAATGGCAGCCATATAGAATCAAGGTAAGGTAATTGTAAGAAGAAAGTAGGAACCTACCTGCATAATGCTATTGTAATCTATTACAAGCATTTTGCAGGTAGGTTCCTACATTTCAACATTTCATTTCAAGGTTATAGTGCAATTGGTTCCGGAGATATCGTTGTCGAATTTTGCACAGAAATGGCAGCCATATAGAATCAAGGTAAGGTAATTGTAAGAAGAAAGTAGGAACCTACCTGCATAATGCTATTGTAATCTATTACAAGCATTTTGCAGGTAGGTTCCTACATTTCAACATTTCATTTCAAGGTTATAGTGCAATTGGTTCCGGAGATATCGTTGTCGAATTTTGCACAGAAATGGCAGCCATATAGAATCAAGGTAAGGTAATTGTAAGAAGAAAGTAGGAACCTACCTGCATAATGCTATTGTAATCTATTACAAGCATTTTGCAGGTAGGTTCCTACATTTCAACATTTCATTTCAAGGTTATAGTGCAATTGGTTCCGGAGATATCGTTGTCGAATTTTGCACAGAAATGGCAGCCATATAGAATCAAGGTAAGGTAATTGTAAGAAGAAAGTAGGAACCTACCTGCATAATGCTATTGTAATCTATTACAAGCATTTTGCAGGTAGGTTCCTACATTTCAACATTTCATTTCAAGGTTATAGTGCAATTGGTTCCGGAGATATCGTTGTTGAATTTTGCACAGAAATGGCAGCCATATAGAATCAAGGTAAGGTAATTGGAAGAAGAAAGTAGGAACCTACCTGCATAATGCTATTGTAATCTAATACAAGCATTTTGCAGGTAGGTTACTACATTTCAACATTTCATTTCAAGGTTATAGTGCAATTGGTTCCGGAGATATCGTTGTCGAATTTTGCACAGAAATGGCAGCCATATAGAATCAAGGTAAGGTAATTGTAAGAAGAAAGTAGGAACCTACCTGCATAATGCTATTGTAATCTATTACAAGCATTTTGCAGGTAGGTTCCTACATTTCAACATTTCATTTCAAGGTTATAGTGCAATTGGTTCCGGAGATATCGTTGTCGAATTTTGCACAGAAATGGCAGCCATATAGAATCAAGGTAAGGTAATTGTAAGAAGAAAGTAGGAACCTACCTGCATAATGCTATTGTAATCTATTACAAGCATTTTGCAGGTAGGTTCCTACATTTCAACATTTCATTTCAAGGTTATAGTGCAATTGGTTCCGGAGATATCGTTGTCGAATTTTGCACAGAAATGGCAGCCATATAGAATCAAGGTAAGGTAATTGTAAGAAGAAAGTAGGAACCTACCTGCATAATGCTATTGTAATCTATTACAAGCATTTTGCAGGTAGGTTCCTACATTTCAACATTTCATTTCAAGGTTATAGTGCAATTGGTTCCGGAGATATCGTTGTCGAATTTTGCACAGAAATGGCAGCCATATAGAATCAAGGTAAGGTAATTGTAAGAAGAAAGTAGGAACCTACCTGCATAATGCTATTGTAATCTATTACAAGCATTTTGCAGGTAGGTTCCTACATTTCAACATTTCATTTCAAGGTTATAGTGCAATTGGTTCCGGAGATATCGTTGTCGAATTTTGCACAGAAATGGCAGCCATATAGAATCAAGGTAAGGTAATTGTAAGAAGAAAGTAGGAACCTACCTGCATAATGCTATTGTAATCTATTACAAGCATTTTGCAGGTAGGTTCCTACTTATACTGATCAACTGATCTGTCCAGTGATTCCAGAGATACCGTGATGAGTCAGTGGTATTTGGATATTAAATGTATATATTTGCTTAGTGACAAATCGCAAAGAAGCTATGGACACTGTTAAGATATGAAGCGTTAGTGGAGGTCATCATAAATTGTTGAAATAAAAAAGTCTCTCCACGTAAAAAATAAGTAATAAATTCAGAGCAGCTTTCAGCCACTATAGAGCCATCATCAGTGCAGTGAAGATGGGTCTGCACTGAGTCGTTTATTAAAATATTTTTTACGTGGAGAGACTTTTTTATTTCAACACTTAATTAACAGATGTTATTTAACAAATATTTTAAATTATTTTTTAAGTATTCAAATGAGGGAAAATTTTATTAAGATTTATTTTCATTTTTATTAATACAAACTTTATTTTACTATTTAAATAAAGAATAGGAGAGAATATTTTTGTAATTCAAATTTACAAGATACAAAATACAGGAATTGTAGAATATAGAGGAAAAAGAATAATGTGTTGCATACACGTGGCACGTGGCTGTATTATTTACATTTTGCAAGAATACTGCGAAGAAAACAGAAATAAAAAGACGAGAAAGTCTTGTCTACATCTACCTGCTAAGTATTCTCCCCTTATATCTTTAAAAATAAGTGTGGAGGTTTGTTTTACTTGAAAAATATACCATAAAACTTGGAAATACACCTCGTGTTAAGGTCCTTCGCGTGTTAAAGCAACATCCTTCATCGTAAGAAAGGAAAAATCAACGTAAAGATGTAAAAAAATACAATCTTAGCTCAACAACCAACATATTATTCATATATATAAAAAAAATGAAATACAATATCTCAGAATATTTCAACCTTCCATATATTTTATTTTCAATTAGTTTTGTATTTTTTCTAACAAAATGCTTTCTTTTTTTCCTCCCTCTCTCCGCCTAGTTCTCTCTCCGACCTTTGAAAGCTCGCCAAGTTAGCGAAAACATTTAAAACAAGATTGTAGTTTCTCATTTCAACAAGTATTGGTAAATATACAGCTCTATAAAAAGTTATGTATCACTATAAATTTTGTTATTTAATTTTTTATAGCTTCCTTTACATGTACGGTTTTATTTAACAAAAAAAAAAAATGTTTTTACTCTACATTATTCTATATGTTTGAATTATTTATATAATTTGATTTAGATTAAAAATATTCAATGAACTTTAATTTAACTTCTTATTATGTTACATTTCAATTTTCAAATCATTTAAATTAAATTGATGTTTCAAGTTTGTTTTAAGTGTTTTTTAATGGGTAATAAACTCCCTAATTAGCATTTCAGCGTTTTTGCAGTGTACTAACTATCCCTAACAATAACTTAACCGTGAAAAAAGGGCCAAGTTCCAGACCTCCTCCCAAAAAAGTCAGCCTATCAAAGTAGAGATATCTACGGGTATATGTAAATTGCACAATTTTTTAGCACAAATGAAAAAAAGAATGTTTTACGAAGTAAGAAAAACAGTGTAAATTACACCACTACTTCTCAAAACCAGGTAAGGAAAATAGTGTAAACTGCACCACTGCCTTTCAGAACGAAGTAGGTCAAACTATGTAAATTGCACCAATTCCTTTCAAACTCTTTTCAATGGTTCCATCGTAAGTAAAATTATTTTGTACAATGTACATTGTGACAAAGGAATATCACACTTCTGTAATTGAAAGTGACAATATCTGTTAGCCTAACAATCAAATTAGACAAAGGGACATTTAGTCCAATGTATTTTGGGACAAAGGACCATCACACTTATGTAACAAAAAGTGACAAAATCCATTAGTCCAATCATTAAGTTAGACAAAGGGACATTTAGTGGTGCAATTTACACTATTTTACTTACTTCGTTTCAAGAGGTACTGGTGCAATTTTCATAGTTTGATCTACTTCTTTTTAAACAGGAGTGGTGCAATTTACATTTTTTGATCTACTTCGTTTTAAACAGGAGTGGTGTAATTTACATAGTTTAATCTACTTCGTTTTAAACAGCTGTGGTGCAATTTACATACTTTGATTTACTTCGTTAAAAAAAAATGGTGCAATTTACAGTTCCCCATATCTTCATTGTGGCCAAGTCTGCTCTTTATTTAGTCCATAACCTTACTTCACTTTTTTCTTTCACGAGCAAACACTGCTCTTTTATTTTTATTGCTTAACATTTGGCCAGTTTCTGAATCAAGCAGACTTGGCCGATTGCGGCTATGTCTGTCCAAAATTGTTATATCTATCAATGTTGATATGACTATTTTGGATAGGCTGAATATTTTTGGGAGGGTCTAGAACTTTTTCTTTCCTCCCCATCAAGCACGTATCTCCTATATGACTACACATGAAACTGATGTTTTAATCAGTCCGAAATTTTCCAAGAGTTAAGCAATAAAAATAAAACAGCAGGCTTGCTCATGAAAGGAGGGGTGAAGTGAGGTTATGTACTAAAGAAAGAGCAGACTTGGTCACAATGTAAATATCACTACTTACTGTATTAAAAGGGAACTTATATTTAAAAAATTACAATACCTCTCGAATGTAGGTATGTAATAAATAGCCTTCAAACTGCAAGTTTGAAGGCTATTTATTACTTGTCAAATTAGTCTACTAATTAGTGTGGCACATAGTTTCCTCGCATTCTGTTAATGTAAAGTATTTTATTGATTCATAAAAAAATCAAAACAATTATGACAGATTTAAAAACTATGTACTATTAAATACTTTTGAAAATAACAGGTAGTAAAATTATAAAATCATAAGAGTATGGACTATAGTTAGCAAAGAAGCTGTAGTCCACACTAATTGACCGATTATTTTCCGACCTTTTATTTTAAATCTGTCAAAATTATCTATTTGATATAATTAATCTATTTTGATTTTTATATGAATAAAAGTACCAATTTAGCAAAAATGTATAAAATGTAGATGGTTAAAATTAGTTTGAGACCATCTGTGTACTACTACTTTTGACATAACATCCATAATTCTTAAAAATCAGATTAATAATTTCAAAGAATGGGTGTAAATAAGTGAATGTTTGTGCGCATGTGGAAGAAAAACAAATTGGTACAAAAGGCTAAAACTTATATAGTACTAATAATAGGCTAATTATGGCCTCCAGTCCAAATTTCATCAAAATAGGACGAGTTCTTTTTAAAATTTTGATTGGTTCACAAATATCTTAAACAGACTGACACTTGTCTGGATTTCTGTCTTGGAATTTTTGAAAATGGAAACATAAATTTTTTTTCGTTCTTCGAAACGATCACATAGCTTCCGTTACCTTCGGTAAACTCGAAAGTAAAAATAAATTACCATTTTTTATTTTTATTATGTTTTATTTCCATCGTAATTATTTTTCTTATTAATATTTTTTGCTCAAGGGCACAGCTTTATTGGCATTCCTTAGAATGAAAGGTTTATTGGCCTTTCACATAATACTATTCTATGCTAAATGAAAAAATAAAAAGAAGTCGAAATCAATTTTATTATTAGATTTATTACTTAAAAAAAAGTGTGTATATATATATATATATATATATATATATATATATATATATATATATATATATATATATATATATATATATATATATATATATATATATATATATATATATATATATATATATATATATATATATATATATATATATATATATATATATATATATATATATATATATATATATATATATATATATATATATATATATATATATATATATATATATATATATATATATATATATATATATATATATATATATATATATATATATATATATATATATATATATATATATATATATATATATATATATATATATACACAATATATACACAATATATATATATATAAAATTATATTTGTAGATATGATATTGAGTTGTTATGATTAATGATATCGTTAAGTTATTTTATATAGGCTTGCCTTTGGAATGTATTATTTTTGTTTGAATATTTCTCAATCATTTTTATTTGGTTTTAAAAGGGTGAAAGTAAGACAGAATTTGTATAAATGATTTGACTTCCGGTTTTAAGCACCATAAATCAATATACATATATATTAATAAATATGCATGATAGGAGATTTGAATTATATACATTATATATGTATATACATAAGGACCTTTCTTGTCTACAATAATGCATCTATCTTTTCTTCAGACCCTTCAAAAAGATTTTAATGCTAAAGAAAAGAATCTATGGCATTATCTATATTTTATATTCTATATTAAAGATCGATCAGTAGGAGAAAACTAAAAAAACTTTCTCACATGCGTAATTTTATTATAAATATAGATCCTTTGGGCCGTATTTGTGTGTTACTATCTTGGAAATTCAATTTTTCTAAGATAGCAAATTATAATATAGTTTCATTCATTTTAAAATATGGTATTGAGGAAAATGATTTTCGCAATTTTTCATAAACGAGCAAATCTATAAAAAAAAAAAATTAAACCACAACATTAGCTGTTCATATAATATTTACTAGCTGAAGTACCCTGCTGGGGAGTCGTTTTTCTAAGGATTTATCTTGTGACAAATCCACAAACACTCTTCAACTATGACTTTTTGAATGATTTTCATAGTTTGCACTTAGATTTAGTTAGAAATTTAGATTTAGTGTAATTTTTGTTAATTTATCACATCATTCTGTTAGTTTCTCCATATGTTAAGACAGCTAGAATAATCAAATATGGCACACTTATACCAGTTAGGTGTGGCAGTATGCCTCTGTCACCCCTAGGGACACCCGGTAGGAACGAAGTTCCTGACATTTTTCATTAAATATAGATTATAAAATCACACTGCTAAGTACGTTTATATTGCTAACTACTTATTCATGGCGGAGTTAGAAAAGAGACAAAATTAAAAATAACGAACTGTTTGTACCTGGCAGAGTTAAGGCAAAATTAAAAGAAAATCATTATTTGTTTAATTAAAGCCAGCGTCTAACTATAAATATATATTAAATATAAGAAAAAATTTGATCATGATGAGTTTATAGTGAAAGAGTATGTTTGTTAAAGGAGTTTGGATTGAAATAGGACTGTTTTCTACCTACCCGGCCAATTAATTTAAAATATTATAAAATATATCTCTTCCCTACTCTACAGCTTCTGCTTGTATCAGGGTGAAATTTTACATGATTTTATTTCATTTATTTACAAAACAAAGTGACATTTTTTTTTTGACATATAAAACAAAAATAATCAAAACAAGTCAAGTAACAGGCTTCCTTAATAACACTTTTTCCCGTCTTTTGAAGTTTACGTTTACGCGAGCGTTGCGCGTGAACGCTTGGGCGGATAACGTTTTCCGACGAACTCAGCCTGGGCATTGGTAAAATGAATATGTGTACCAAATTTCATCTAACTCGGTGAGATTTTACTCAAGTTATCGTCATCTGTAGATTTCGTGACGGATTTTGCGTGACGGTGATTTTGTGACGGTGATTTTGGTCGTTTTTTCGGATTCTCTCCCGGGCTCTAGAACGTGCCATAAAGAACTTCGTTCCAAAAATATTGTGTTGAAGATGTACTAAATTTTCAAAAATCTAGCTTTATCTAAGTTATAACTGATGGGAGATACGACAAAATAGGTCCAAATTTCGAAGATCTCTCAAAATCAGGTTTACGGTGGTTCGATCCGTTTTGTTGCGCCTTATATACAGTTGAGCCACAAAATGGACCTCAAAATAGAGGTCTTCCAAGTGCTCAAATGAGCAAAATTTCATCAAGGTTGGAATATAAATATCGATTTGTAAAATATTAAACAAACTAACCCACAGACACTCTAATATATTATTAGTTATGTATACATCAATATACGTATATTCCTATTGGAACAAGAAAGCGAGGGAATATACATAATAATATATATCTATTATTATTATGTATATTATATCTAAGTACATTCAACTGGGAAGAAAAAATAAAAAACTCAATCTTGGAGTAAACAATTATAAAACGAGTTCTCTCCATACCTAAAATTTAAATTTACAACTGATTATACCAGAAAAGCAAACAAGTATTTTAAATTCATCTTAAATTTATCATATATATTTTCTGTTAAATGTTTAAAACACTTTTAAAATTCATGTATCATGAATATTCAATATTTTTTACATTTGTTTAGTAATGTACTGTCGTAACTGTTTGTTATGTAAATAAATTCAAGAAACTTTCTTTCATTTGAATTTAGTTTTCTCTCTGAAATTTCTACCTTTTTTTCTAAATTGATATTTCAATTGTATGCATGAATTGTTAAGTATGCGGTTGCGGTGTTACTTATTTATTTATTGTTAATATATATATGTATATATATTGTATGTATGTAATATATAAATATATGTGTTATTTGATTTTAAAGAGAAATTGTTTATTTAACAAAATATTTGAGTTAACATGTTATAATATTATTAGAAATAAATAATCTGATTAATTTTAACCATTTACTTAACATTTAAGAAACTAACTTCTTCTCTCTCACTTGATTAGGAAGACGTTTCTCCAATGAAATTAATTTAACTGTTTTAAACTCTATGGTCATATTCAGTGCCAGTTCCGGTGAGGCAAGTAGACATGAGTTAATGACAGAGTTAGAGTTGGAGTAGAATTTTAGACAGAAGTTAAAATAATATAGTTCAATGTCAATGCTAAGTTATAATAATACATGAGTTAGACATAAACCTCTGTCCTATATTTTCTATTTCTTTTACATTCCTACTTGTATCACTGGCCTCGAAGAGGAACTAGGGGTTGAATATATCATTATACACAATAAAGTTACAATTTGTGGTGAGACGTATTTCTTTAACCTAATCGAGTAAACTTTACTGCTCCCCTATGATAGATTTTATTTGGCTCTTTATTGGGGGTTTTAGCTATATATATTAAACTAGTAAATCCTCAACTACAACAATAAACAATCATATAACATTATGGAACAATAACTTCGTCAATTATTAAGTATGTCAACTAAGTGAAAGGTAAAAAACTACCATGAACTACCTCTAATCGCCTCCAACCACCTCAAATCACCTCTAACCACCTATAATCACTTCCAACCACCTTAAATTCGCTCAAACAGCCTCTAACCACCTACAACCAACTTCAACTACCTCTATCAGCCTCTAACCACCTACAACCAACTTCAACTACCTCTATCAGCCTCTAACCACCTACAACCAAATCCAACTACCTCTAACCCCCTCTAACCACCTACAACCAAATCCAACTACCTCTAACCCCCTCTAACCACCTACAACCAAATCCAACTACCTCTAACCCCCTCTAACCACCTACAACCAAATCCAACTACCTCTAACCCCCTCTAACCACCTACAACCAACTCCAACTACCTCTAACCACCTACAACCAACTTCAACTACCTCTATCAGCCTCTAACCACCTATAACCAAATCCAACTACCTCTAACCCCCTCTAACCACCCACAACCAAATCCAACTACCTCTAACCCCCTCTAACCACCTACAACCAAATCCAACTACCTCTAACCCCCTCTAACCACCTACAACTAACTCCAACTACCTTCAACCACCTCCAACCCTCTATCCACCCAACCAAGCCAACATAATATCGCTCAATGCTCTGTTATATATTTGAGTTACATATAAACTTCTGTCTCAACTCCATATTTACTATTTCCATCTTACATTCCTGCTTGTATCACCAGCCTTGAAGAGGAACTAGGGGTTGGATATATACACATTATATACAATAAAGAGACAATTAGTGTAAAGAACTTTCTTCTTAACTTTCTTTATTCTTAATCGAGTAAACTTTACTACCCCCTCTAACCACCTACAACCCCCTCTAACCACCTACAACCCCCTCTATTCAACTCCAACCATCTCTAATCAGCTCCAACCACCTACAACCACCTCTAATCACCTCCAACCACCTACAACCACCTCTAATCACCTCCAACCACCTACAACCACCTCTAATCACCTCCAACCACCTCTAATCACCTCCAACCACCTCTAACCAGCTACAACCACCTTCCAACCCTTTGAACAACCTCTTCCCACCTCAAACTCCATCAAACCACCTCTAACAACCTACAACCAACTCCAACTACCTCTATTTACCTCCAACACTCTAATTAACCAACCAAGCCAATATAGTATAGCT
The DNA here is from genome assembly GCA_951217055.1 of Gerris lacustris. Taxonomy (NCBI): domain Eukaryota; kingdom Metazoa; phylum Arthropoda; class Insecta; order Hemiptera; family Gerridae; genus Gerris; species Gerris lacustris. The sequence goes on from OX578276.1 coordinate 45,817,779, forward strand.
CAAGTCTCTGTTATATATTTGAGTTAGATATAAACTCCTGTATTTACTATTTCTCTCTTTCATTCCTTCTTGTATCACCAGCCTTGAAGAGGAACTAGGGGTTGAATATACACATTATATACAATAAAGTTACAATTAGTGGTGAGACGTCTTTCTTTATTCCTAATCAAGTGAGCTTCACTGCTCTTCTATTATAGGTCTAACAACAACTTTTTCTAAACCCCTCTAACCACCTCTTACCAAAATTACGGATTTACCGACATTTCGGTGTCATGTATTTCCTTCTACAAGCAATAAACAAAAATGTGCACTTTTGTTTATATAGGCTTATATGTTGTTTATATAGGTTAACCATTAACCATTCTCTAACAAGTTTTTTCATTCCTTGAAGAAGGATATATATTATACTGAAACGTTGGTTAATCCACAACATATGATTTTTACTTTTTTCAATATTATCATTATCCTTTCAATAATGCCATGACTCACTCACTCATCACGATATCTTTGAAACCACTTAAGAAACTACATAAAATAATGTGGGTTCCTCTTACCCCCCTAGGTGACCACGTTTAGTAATAAGAAATCTAATTACTATCCCCCATCTTGATTCAAGATGGCGGCTATTTATACGTAGAATTTGACCAATTTCGGAACTAATTGCACTAGAACCTTGAAATGGAAGTTAGCTCCGTTTTATAACATAAATAACTTTTCTTGAAAGGATAATCGGTCATTTTGATTGAATATGATGGTCATATATAGTGTGAAACCACGCCCTCTAACTATAATTATCACCTCTTCTTTAAAACTCTAAAATAAAAACAATGAATTTGGTATGATAATTTTTTGAATAATGCCTTCCAAGACTGGATTTTCTAAAAAAAAAAAAAAAAAAAAAAAAAAAAAAAAATCCCTAAGCTGGGAAAACGGGATTTGAGATTTGAGCCCCCCTGATTTGATTTTCTAAACTTAGGAATAAAATACTTGGGGGGGATCTCTTTAGGATGTAAGCATATATTAATAAAAGATTATTTCAACCCAAGGATGCGATGAGACGGAGGTGCATAAGGAATACATCTCTGCTTTTCCCGGGAGGTTAACTTTTAAAAACTGTTTCCTCAATATTCAGAGTCAATTAATAATTAGGAATTATTGCAAATTATATTATCCAACAGAAGAGAGTATAGAAATAAGGTGAGGGGGTTAGATATTATCGCTTAGTAAAAATAGCTTTAATGTTTCTTGACGGTAATTTATAAACACATTACATTAATTTAATTAAAAGAAGACATTAAAAGTAACTCACTCCATAACGAAGCACAGGAATTCAACTAGTGCTTTTAAATTAAATACTTTATAAAAGACTTTTAAGGATTTGAAAGGACGTTACTACCAAAATAGGATTACTATCTAACAATTATATGCATACTAGATCCCGTTCTTCGCTCCTTTTTAATTAAATTAATTAGTTTGATAGGTTGATATAAACTTCCGTCACAGGACATAAAATTTTATAAATAATTATTCAAGCGACAATATCGAGATGTCCCCAAGTGTTTCCTTAATCCTTCTTTCTTATTTTTCCGAATGGATTCCCTTTTTTAAGTTACTCAAATTTTAAGTTTCAAGTGTAATTGGTTTCGGAGACATTGACATACCAAAGTTGCATAAGGCCGCCATCTTGATTTTAACATGGTGGTAAAATCAATGGCTGGTGGTAAAATCAATGGGCTATGACTAACCTATCTACTCAATTTTATGGTGATAGGTCCAGGAGCTCCAGAGATATTTATGTTGATGGTATTTGGATTATATATAGAAATACAGTAGAACCTCACTTACACGACCCTCAATAACACGAAAATCTCAATTACAAGTGCAATTTTGAAATCCCCTCGCGATTGCCATAACACATAATGTTAAATTAACCTCTATAAAGCGACTATTATTATCCAAACAACCTCTATAACACGGATTTTTTTCCAATTCACAACGTAACTCAGAACCTCTATAACAAGTCGTTTTGAGAAGTCAACCTCTATAACGTTACTTTATAAACAAATGGGTCGACCTTGAACATGTCTAGACTTGAAAACCCCACTCTCGAACCTTGATAACACGACTGATAGCCAAAATAACCTTGATACAACGACTCTCAACAAAAAGAGCACCTCGATAACAAGACTGTTTCCCTAATCCCCCTGAGACACTTCTTATCGAGGTTCTACTGTAATAGGTAAATCTCAACTTGGCGGTGCCACGCGTTGTATCGATATAAATATATCCATTAAGGGGTTTCTTTAATAAATCGTTAATATCAAAGGTAAATCTAAACTTTTTGAATAAATTTATTTAAAGCAAGAATAATGTCCCATTGCCTATAACAGGATTTAGCTTAGTCGATCACTTCCGAATTCGATTGAAACCACTCCTTACAAATTTCATATGTACCAAATGTAATCAAAATCTCAAAATCAAATATTCATACCATCACTATACTTACTTATATGATCACTATACTTACTCATATGATCACTATATACTTACTCATTTATATATATATATATATATATATATATATATATATATATATATATATATATATATATATATATATATATATATATAATATGATCACTATACTTACTCATATGATCACTATAATTACTTATATTATCAATGATCACTATACTTACTCATATGATCACTATACTTACTCAAATGATCACTATACTTACTTGTATGATCACTATACTTACTCATATGATCTATATGCTTACTCATATGATCACTATACTTACTTATATGATCAATATACTTACTCATATGATCGCTATATACTTTCTCTTTATATGAAATATGTATATGAGAAAGTTAAAAGTAATTGATAAGTTTTAAAATTCCAGCTAAAAGCAGTAACGTCAAACAAAAATTGTTATTGTTGTTTTAAACTGGAAAACACAATCATGTGGCGATTAAATAAACTACATAGAAGATATAAAGATTGTTAAATGTTCTTCATTAATTAATTAAGGCAATTGCCTTGAGTTTTCAATCTTCCGAATAGAGTTTGGAGTATATGGTAATTTAAAAGGTAAAAGCATAATTATTTCTGTATCAACAATTACTATCATATCACAATATTATTACTACTACGGCTAAAGCAAAAACTAATTTCACAACGTAATTCCATCATTAAGATAGTTTTTTTTTAGTGAAATTTAAACCTGGATCATCCAGAGAAAATTGTTTCAGCTCCGGGTCTTCTTTTTAATTAAATTCCCCCTGAATGAGTCCTGGAACGGAATACAATTTTAATTAACAAAAACCAACATAAAAGGTCCTGGTTTGGTACTAGACTAATATATTGCCTAGTGACTGACCTAATGAGAATACATTTCTAGGATAACAGCTTCACTTGGATAATCAACTTCACTGATTATCTTAAACTAACTTCATTAAAATAGTTCACATTATAATGTCAAGAAGAAAACTAATGTTAAACTAAGTTTTCTTTCTAAAATTACGATATTTTGAAAGTAAAAAATACATTTTTTAAAAATAAAGGTTAATTGAAAAATTAAAGTTTCAAATTGTTTTTTAAACTAAGAATGATAGTCCAGGAGCCAGGTCGAAAAAACCAGGTCGAGCTGGAAAGTATTTTGAACTTAATGGAATTTTTACAGGTAACTCAGGGGTCCTCTGGGACGCCAATGCTGAGTTTTCGACCTCGTGGCCCTTGTGCTAACTTGGGGAGGGGGGAAAAACCCCAATTTTTTCGTCAATTTTTTGGTTTTTCGCCTCTAGCTGGAAAACTACGCGTCAATCAAAAAAACTTTACCAGTACAATGTTAAAGAGCATTAAATTTCCTTTAAAAATCACTGGTCATACGAGTGTTTTCACCCATTAGGTACTGTGATACAGCATTGTGAAAAATGCCAAATTTAAAAAAATGTGGATTTTAGCGGAAAAAGCGTGTTTTTGGGCTTATAAAATAGATTTATCATCATAAATTGAGTGTACGTATGTATATGTATACCATAATAATATGTAACCCCCCCCCAGAACCAAATTTGAAAAATAAGTTAAATAAACCTCTTCTCCCCTGAAACATTTAACATGGTGCTATCATCAATCTTACTTTAGGGTGGAGGGGAGGGGGAAAGGATCCGCTGATTAGTAGCGTACCGAAGCTAGGGGGCTGAGGGCGGTCCACCTCAGGCCCCGTTCAAACGGAGGACTTAATTTTATTTTTAAATTGAAAAACCAAAGCAATGTTAAGAAGCGATAATAATGTGCGTAACTTATTGATTACGTAGGTAAACAAGTTATCTATAATTATGCATATATAATAATAAACATAATAATAAAAATAATATGAAAATAATATGAAAATAATAAACAAAAAATTAACATTAAATTAAATCTTCGTGAGTCTCTTCGATAAGCGACTCGTCAGCCCCTTCTTCGTCCATGCCTTCCTGGTATAGGTTGTCGAGCAGGTCGTCGGTACCGTCGTCATCAGTATCATCCTCGTTGACGTTGGGCTCGGCGGAATTTTCGCACCCGGTGCCCACACAGTACTTCAAAATCTATATTATGCCGATGGGCGCTGTTTATTTTTTAGGGGTGAAAACTACCCCCAATTATCAAAACTTATAAAGTAATATTTTAAAGCTTAAGGTGAGTGAAATTTCGTTTGGATTAGTTGAATAATGATTGTTTTATACTTTCGAGCACAATTTCAAAATATTTCAACCCTTAAAAATCAACCCTTGTTAGGCCTTAATGTACAAAAAAATATTTATCCTTAAATAAATGATTAATTTATCATATCTACTTAATTTAAGAATGTTGTTGCTTAAAATATTACCAATCTCATTATTTTGCAATTTTTTAACCCTTAAATACCACCCCCTTACAACGATTTGTACCCAAAGTACTAAATGCACACAAATGATTTCATATTCTTCTTTCTGACATCAAATCACGTATACCAATTTTCATTCATATCGGATCAAAAATAATAATATTTATAATTTTTAGCTAACACCATTTATTCCCTGTTTTTCCATTTTATCCCCCTCTTAAATGAAAATATGACAAGTGTTTATAACAACAATTACTGCTCTCTTAAAAAGCTATCCAACGACATTCTTCATATAGGATTTATACTATTTTGACTTTTGTACCCCGTACCCCATACTTCCGCCGTCTGGATATTCCCAAAGGTTGGAGTTAAGCTGTTCACATGTGTCCCATGTGATCCATGCAAAACCGTAGAGCGACGATCAATTTGAATTAGGGGGTTGTTTTCACTAATTTTTTCGTAGAAAAATATAGGGACTAACTTTATTTTCACCGTAACTCACTTAATTTTGATGCTATCGACTTCTATTTTTTAAAAAATGAAAGCTCTTTTTGTCTACTTTAAAAAAACATCTATAAGTTTTCCTCGTAAAATGCACAGTTTTATCGCTATTTGCCTCTGAATCTCTAAAATTTAGCATTTGACAAACAAAAGCCAACAATTAACAAGCCGTAGGTCGGTCCGTATTTGTCGCACATGATTTATAAAATTAGGATTTCCTTTCTTTTTTTATAGGCTACAATTTTGTTCTTACAGTTTGTTTGATAAAATGCATATTTTTCGAGTTATTCGCGAAAAACCGATCAAAAAGGTCGAACAACTTTTACTTTCAATCGCGAATAACTCGAAAAATATTAATTTAACAAAAAAAATGTATAGATCATTTTTGACTTAGAATTAGCTTTTCCATCGATTCCTGTGGTTAAAATAAAAATAAAAATTTCAACCCCCGAGATGGGGTGGCAACCACCCCCTGGGTAATAGCAATGATGATATAGATGATATAGATTTTGATGCTTGGACTATTCTCTACCTACTGTCAAATTTTCTAGTGAATCGATGTATGACGAAAGAATTGCGAGCCAAAGTTCTTCATTTCCTGGACTATTGATATTTTTATTTTATTAAAAAATTAAAAAGTCAAAAATTAAGGGAAGGATAGAACTTCTTTACCTACGTAATCAATAAGTCACGCACCTTATTCGTCATCAAATTTGTTTCAGGCGGGGGGGAGGGCAGTGAGGGGGGAGGGGTTTACAGGGGATTACATATTATTATAGTATACATAGAAATGTTGAATACTCAATTTATGATGATAATCTGTTTTATAAGCCCAAAAACACGCTTTCTCCGCTAAAATCAACATTTTTTAAAATTTGGCATTTTTTCACAATGCTGTATCACAGTACCTAATGCGTCAAAATAGCCGTATGACCAGTGATTTCTATAGGAAATTTGATGCTCTTTAACATTGTACTGGTAAAGTTTTTTTGTTTGACGCGTAGTTTTCGAGCTAGAGGCGAAAAACCAAAAAATTGACGAAAAAATTGGGGTTTTTCCCCCCTCCCCAAGTTAGCACAAGGGCCACGAGGTCGAAAACTCAGCATTGGCATCCCAGAGGACCTCTGAGTTACCTGTAAAAATTCCATTAAGTTCAAAATACTTTCCAGGTAAATCTACCTGGCTCCTGGACTATGAACTAATTATAATTTATTTGTTACGTGATAAACTATATTCAATTATGACTCTAAGTTCTAATGGATTTAGTTATTTTTCGATTTATATTTTACATAATTATTTTTTTCAAGTAAATATTGTACAATTGCATGTTACATCAAATTCCCTTAACATCATTTCCTAGAACATTTTTGGTCTTGGTTTGTTCATTAACTCTTTTGCGAACCACCATACCTTACAAACTGTTTGTCCAATTTTAATCGTTTCCTCCCTCACACACTTACTCACTTAAATTTATAAACACCTATATACTGCTTCCGAGGTTGCCAAAAGTAACGGGTGCATTGTGGTCGTTTTTAAAAACGAAATTTTATAACATCTTTTTGGTTAGGTCGTTTAAGTATTTAGATTAAATAATTATTTAATTTTTACATCTTTAAGGATATATTTCAATAAGTTATATTCATATTTTAAATTGAGGTAGTTTTTAATAACATCGATCTTTTGAAAACTATCTCATTATTCTTTATTTTATACTCATGTGTTCATTCGTCCAATAAGAGCCAAGTAGAAGCTATGTGCCACAGTAATTGGCATACATTCTTTTTTCTTTCTCATACATGTAGTATATAGAATGAGAAAGTATTGTGATAAGGCAAAAAAATGCTATGGATTTCTATGAATTTCCAAGTTTTAAGGTCCCCGTGGTGATTTTATTAAAAAATGACTGTCTATGAATTATCGTCTACATCTTTATATATATATATACATATATAATGTTAGTCTGTCTGTCTCTTATACCTGCCTAAACCGTTCATCTGATTGCAATGAAACTTTGGGGAGTAGTTGGACGCATGCCCGGGAAGGTTTCTGAGTAAGTAAAACTATGATTAATTTTTTTTTTTTTAATAATGTCGTTATATAAAGTTTATTTTTGTACTTCGTACAGAAACCTAAAAATGAATGTTTGTTTATCTGTTTGTCTCTTACGCCAATATTGTATATTGTACAAGTATATATTGCAAATTGTAATATAAATTGTTCATCTAAGGCAACATTATTTAACTAAATAAGCTATTTATAAGGTTTTTCAAAGCTAGAAGCTATACATTTCATATGTTATTAATGTTTATTGGGAGGTACGAAGTTCGCCGGGTCAGCTAGTATTAAATAAAATTAAATGTGCCCCTGCTGGAAATGTAAACAACCACCTGTTAAACATTCATGAACTCAACTGGTGCCCCTTTTTTTTTAGACCATCATTACTATGATGGTCAGCATATCTGTCTTATGTTACTCAGCATATCTCGCTTTGCGATGTGAAGAAAAGGCTTGTGGTCTTCCATAACCTAGTCATCTGGTATGTTGGCTGGATCAAATTGTTATTGTTTCTGTCAAAATAAGTAAGTACTAATTTAATAATATTAAAAAAGAGGATACATGTTTGTGGTATTGTTTGAGTCACGCGATATTTGGTATTGTTTGTCAAGAAATATTACATAGTTATGGTTGAAGTTGTTATTGGATGCCGGTTGGTTTTGTCTCGGCCATGTCACTATTGTCTCCATGTGTCTACCATATGTCCTAGGTTAGAACTATCCATTATGGTGACTCTGAAGGAGTGTGAGACGTTAAATGATTTAACGCTTTAATCTAACAAGACTCGACAAAGCAAATAAAGAAAAACTCTCAGACCAGACTTGTCTTATCGTCCTCATGTGGATTCATGTTATAAGAACGTGCTTTCCTAGGGGACTTGTCACGGAATAAAAACACTAATAGTACAGCGGGCACACTGCTGTTCAACATGTGCACCTCTTACTTCTATTCATTTTTGAAACACGGCCTATCATGAGTCGAAGTAAGGACATCATTTTTTTAAACACAATTCTGATAACACACGCCTTCTTGTGCGTCTCAGTGCAAATAAGTATTCACTTAACTGATAAAACGAACAAACTGTGTAAATACAGAGTCAAAAAAGTAGTTTTAGAAATAGATTTTTTTTAGAATATAATAATAAGGATCTAGCTAGGCAAGTTAGGTATAGCTCAGGTTTCATTATCTAGAAACTCTATCTATATCACTCATCATCATCATATCTAGATAACCTATAAAATTTGTGAATCCTAACGTTACAAAACAATTGTGTAGGGATCAATCTCAGGGGAGTTGCTTATGAGTTGCTAAGTGAAGTACATTTTTGAATACCTGTGTCGATTTTTTGACTATACGCTTTGCTTAAATGTATGAACTGCTTGTTGAAATATGAAATTTATAATTATTTTAAAAGAGTAATAAAATAAGAGGGATGCATTTAAACGAAAGGCTTTTTGCGAAAATGTAACTCAAAATGTTTAATGGCTTAGATTGTGAGTTCTTTTATCATCGTTTTCGTGCGATGATAAAAGATCAGGATTCACACAATCTCAGATGCGATCCAGAATCCAGATCTTCAAAAGGAAACCCTCTCTGAGGTTGAAAAAGGTGCTTATAATGAACAGTTTGTTTGATGATACCCATTATGAACAACTTCTTCAACCTCATACAGGGTTTCCTCTAAAAGATCTAGATCGCATCTGAGATTGTGTGAATCCTGACCTTTTTAATCCTTTGCATGGACCATCATTCAATTCAAATTCACCACTCAGTAACTGAGTCGTTGGTGATTCCCATTATGAGCATCCCCTCCAATCTCAGATGCGGTCTTCTCCGAAAGAGCTGTATTCTGTCAACGGACCCCTATTATAAGTATACACAGTAAATTTACTGTAAAACGTCAAAATCTCTTTTAAAGGAGTATATAATTTTTTTTGTCCATAGAGATCTTAGTTTTATTATTAATTTAAGATTGAGTCAATAGATATACGTTTCAAAATTTCAAATTTCTTGTATTAAAACAAATATACACGAGTCTCTCCACAAATACTTCATTGCCACAAAGAGGGGCCTAAGTTTGAACTATCAAGAGTGCCAAGGAGACAAAAATAGTAAATTTTCGAAATTAAATTTGTGGAGTCTTATTCAAGTGAGTAGCTCGGATACGGTAACATTTGTGGAGAGGCATGGGTATTTCTTTGATTATGGATTTCACTAAAGCAATTTATGGGAACAATTGTATATTTTCCTTGATTATGGACTACAATGGCACAATTTGTGAGAACACTTGTATATTTCTTTGATTATGGACTCTCCTAGCACACATGTTCTTCTTTTGTTAATGTATATCGATATCATATGAGTATCAGTATTAGGTTGTTTTTTCACTTCTATTTCTCGATGTTCACTTTCTGCACAATCTTAATGAACGAATTATCTTGTCGTAAGCAGTTGTAGAATGAAAGTAGTAAGTATCACACTTACATCGAACATCGCATAGATAATAAAAAAGAAGTGACAATCTCATTTCATAATTTCTTATTATCTATTTGTTTTTGCTTAGTTAAGAATCGGTATGAACAGGATAATTTGCTTGTATTAGTCTGTAATATAAGTTATAACTTAAATGCTTCCTTAAGGCGCCTTAAAGAAAAGACGCTGACACTAAGCGTCAGACAAAGTGCTTTGTATAACAGCTTCGTATTCCAGCAAAGCATGGGAAAGAACAAGCGCAGTACAAGCATAAATACAAGCCTTATCATAATCATTTATAAACAGCGGATGTAATCAGAAAAATATCCTCTTACCCTTGACATTACTACTCATTATTCTTGGACATTTTTTTTTTTTGTTGACTATCCTTTTAACTGCTGACTTTGGGTGAGGTTATTTTTCTTTTTACTCGTAAAACGTTGACTTAACTAAAAACAATATATACGTTGTTTTGTACGTTGTATAATGTTATTATTTTTCTTCGTGTGTTGTACATAATTATTTAAATTGCTTATATTAACACTCGTTTTTAACTCTCTTATCCATTGTCTAATAATTCATTGATTAACAGAATAAATGTTTACAATTTGACATTAATTTTAATAATATATTACCAAATCTTATCAAGTAGAGTAAGCAAAAAGCATCACCAACCATCTGTATTATTATATCAATCAAATATTTCAGTTGATCATCAAACCACTGTAGTAGATGCAACTTATTCTTTTTCATTCTGTATAAGTACATTTATCTTATATACTTAGTCAGCCCATATAATTTAGTTAATTTGTTGATTTTAAAGATGTGGTTAAATGATTGTAGTAATGCTTAAGCCTTTGCTGGAGAGAAAAACTTTAAACTTAAGAGAAATGAAGCGGCTTTGCAACCGCAACTATATAAGTCCTAGTAAGTACGAACCGGAAATTAGATAAGTTGTGTACAAGACAGAAACGGGTATAGCCTATCATTTAAAGATTTTGGATTAATGTTTCTTAGAAGACATATTTTTCTTAATGGACTCATAGAAACTGTCTCCCCCACGTAAAAAATATAACTGTGTATTAACCAAAGCAGCTTTCGGACTTTATAAGGACATTATAAGTGCCGATAAGGAAGAACTAGGGGTAAATTAATCTGAGTACAGTCTAGCTTAGTCTCCAACATAATGTTTGCTTGCCCCCTTTGTGTTTTAATGATAAAGCAACTCTAGTCCTACCATATCAGCACTGATGGGGCCGAAATCTAAAGATCGAAAGCAGCTTGGTTAAACAAGCAAATATTGTTTTACACGTAGGTACAATTTCTTTGAATCTATTAAGATAACCTTCATTAACCCTCTTATTCCTAAAATTCTTAGTTTAGTTCCCAAAATTATACAAGAGAAAGACTAAGTTGCGTTGGGACTTAAGATTGAAATAGTGAAGGAGAATCTTTAGAATGGAATAAAGGATGGTTTCTAAAAGATTAAGAGCGCAAGTGGAGTTGATGTCAATGGAATAAAGGATGGTTTCTAAAAGATTAAGAGCGCAAGTGAAGTTGATGTCAATGTAATAAAGGATGGTTTCTAAAAGATTAAGAGTGCAAGTGGAGTTGATGTCAATGGAATAAAGGATGGTTTCTAAAAGATTAAGAGCGCAAGTGAAGTTGATGTCAATGGAATAAAGGATGGTTTCTAAAAGATTAAGAGCGCAAGTGAAGTTGATGTCAATGGAATAAAGGATGGTTTCTAAAAGATTAAGAGCGCAAGTGAAGTTGATGTCAATGGAATAAAGGATGGTTTCTAAAAGATTAAGAGTGCAAGTGGAGTTGATGTCAATGGAATAAAGGATGGTTTCTAAAAGATTAAGAGCGCAAGTGAAGTTGATGTCAATGGAATAAAGGATGGTTTCTAAAAGATTAAGAGCGCAAGTGAAGTTGATGTCAATGGAATAAAGGATGGTTTCCAAAAGATTAAGAGCGCAAGTGAAGTTGATGTCAATGGAATAAAGGATGGTTTCTAAAAGATTAAGAGCGCAAGTGAAGTTGATGTCAATGGAATAAAGGATGGTTTCTAAAAGATTAAGAGAGCAAGTGAAGTTGATGTCAATGGAATAATAAGAACGAAAGCTTCTCCACAAAATAAGTGTTTAACCCTCAAAACTAGCTTTCGGCCCCTCCATCATCAGTGCCTGTAAAAGGTGTTTTTCTTCTCTCATCTGACTCCGTGTCGGGTTTTTTCTTTACCTTTTACATGCTCTGATGAAGACAGAGAGGCCGGAAGCTAGTTTTAAGGATTAAACACTTATTTTATGGAAAGACTTTCATTTTTATAATTCTGATGGTTTCTAGAGTGTTATAAATCCTACAACAATTTTCAACATTAATTACTAATTCTACTATATAATCTACTTCTCTTCTCTACGGAATATTCAAGAACTTAACCCACAAAGGAATCTTTCTTAGAGACGTTATCACAAAACGAACGAAGGTCGAAGATTATAATCAGGTATTTATCATTGTTCACGCACGATGTCGCATCGATTGTCTTGAGTTTTAAAACAATCAAACTTTTTTTGTTGTTAACAACTGAAGCTATCTAACAACCGGAGCTACATGTCTTTTCCTTCAGGGTATTTAAAGCTGAGGGACGCCAAGGCGAAGCTTACTGCATTTTAATGCATCCCCGTCTGGTTGCCGGGATGTACATTTTCAGGCCGGTTAGTAGACTGAGGTTTGGGATTCTTACAAGTCTCTAGCGATACCCCTATAATAGCCCCAGTCAACAATTTTACCCCTCAGCGCTTTTTTTTATCAACCTCTAAAAAGGGGACTTGTTAAAATTTAAGGACTGTTGGTTAAAACCGGTCCACCTGGGATTGGCCTTTCTTGTCGGTGAGACCTGGGACATCAAACTCTTGCAATCCTCTTTTTTACATACTATCTGGCGCGGGAAAGAAATTTTTTTAAAAATAACCTGTATGAAATATTTATTAACGATCCCATAATTATGAGACTTTATAAACCGAAAATATCTGGTTAAAAATGATTAGGAAATATTCAATACAATCATTATTAAAATAAACCAACCCTCCTACGCCAAGAACTATTATCTTCAAATCAAATTATGCACATTTGTTAAACAGACTGTTATATAAACAGACTGAGACACACAGGAGACTATAAATTTTCCCTTATATCTGAAATGCACAACTATTAAAAAAATGTTGCATTTTGAAACAAAATCAAAATTCTTTCTTTAAAACGACCATACTGCTTCCGTTACCTTCAGCAGCAAAATGCACAAATAAATGTAAATTGTAGTAAACATTTAATAATTGTTAGCATTTAGTGTATAGGAAAACTTAATAACCCAACTACTGAAAACGTAATAGTCCAACTACTTTAGAACAAGCATTTTGCCCTAATAAATATATTATAGAAATGATTGACTTATTCTAGTCTAGTATACATCAATGTTACTTATTCCAGCCTTTGCTCAGACGTCGACTAAACTTTCTCATATACTACGTATATGTATATGTAGCTAGTAAAAAAGTTACATAAAATCTGCAATTTTCCTTTATACTTATAATATACGTAGTATATATTATGTTCCTGAGAAAAAAAGGTATCATATATTTTTAAGAGGTAAGAAGGTTGGGTTCGATTCTCCACCGATGAAGTTTTTTTTTTTTAATTATTTGATTTTATATCAAATAGAAAGTAAACGAAACTATGAAAAACACTAACAACTCCCAAAAGTAATTATGTATTTACGTACATAAGGAAATTTAGTACTAGTATTTTTAAAATCAATATTATTTTATTATTATAATGACCTGTATATATTCTATAGTATAGATAGATCAATGTCAAGGAAACATCTTGAGCAATCATGTTCATATTATGGTCTGAATTAGAAGACATGGAACTTCCATTTACTGTAGGAAGGGAAGGATTAGTAATTTTGAGTGCTCAATATCCGTTTAAGATATATGATGTCCTGTTATTTCAAGGGCATCTCTTAGTAAAGAATTAATACCTATATGTATATGTATATACAACATATAAAAAATTAAAAGCTCTAACTCACTTATACTAGTATCTAAGTATCCCATTTCCCGAAGAGGTAGAGGGTTGAAATTTAGAATTATTATCCAGTGTAAGAAGTTTTTGTTGGGGTGTTTTGGACCCGGGATGTCAGTGGCGTACACAGGGGGGGGCCCAAGGGGCCCTGGCCCCCCCCGAAATGATTACATACCTAAGACCCGCCATACACATAAAACCAAAAAAACACAGTAATGACAGATGCATTCGAATTGGCTGTAAATATTTTCCAATAAAAAGAATTAATTAAGTATTATCTTGTGGCGTGTATACACTTATAACCTCAAATAAGCTCGGCCCGGATTTGCCGATAGAATTAAAGTCATTTAACACTATACCGGCCCAATTGTCGGCTGGGCCCGGATTTTGCCGATGGAATTAAATTTATTAAACACTATACCGGCCCGACTGTCGGCTGGGCCCGGATTTTGCCGATGGAATTCAATTTATTAAACATTATACGGGCCCGACTGTCGGCTGGACACGGATTTTGTCGATGGAATTGAATTTATTAAACACTATACCGGCCCGACTGTCGGCTGGGCCCGGATTTTGGCCGATGGAATTAAATTGATTAAACACTATACCGGCCCGACTGTCGACTGGGCCCGGATTTTGCCGATGGAATTAAATTTATTAAACACTATACCGGCCCGACTGTCGGCTAGGCCCGGATTTTGCCGATGGAATTAAATTTATTAAACACTATACCGGCCCGACTGTCGGCTGGGCCCGGATTTTGGCCGATGGAATTAAATTTATTAAACACTATACCGGCCCGACTGTCGGCTGGGCCCGGATTTTGCCGATGGAATTAAATTTATTAAACACTATACCGGCCCGACTGTCGGCTGGGCCCGGATTTCGGCCGATGGAATTAAATTGATTAAACACTATACCGGCCCGACTGTCGGCTGGGCCCGGATTTTGGCCGATGGAATTAAATTTATTAAACACTATACCGGCCCGACTGTCGGCTGGGCCCGGATTTTGCCGATGGAATTAAATTTATTAAACACTATACCGGCCCGACTGTCGGCTAGGCCCGGATTTTGCCGATGGAATTGAATTTATTAAACACTATACCGGCCCGACTGTCGGCTGGGCCCGGATTTTGCCGATGGAATTAAATTTATTAAACACTATACCGGCCCGACTGTCGGCTGGGCCCGGATTTTGCCGATGGAATTAAATTTATTAAACACTATACCGGCCCGAATGTCGGCTGGGCCCGGATTTTGCCGATGGAATTAAATTTATTAAACACTATACCGGCCCGACTGTCGGCTGGGCCAGATTTTGCCGATGGAATTAAATTTATTAAACACTATACCGGCCCGACTGTCGGCTGGGCCCGGATTTCGGCCGATGGAATGAAATTGATTAAACACTATACCGGCCCGACTGTCGGCTGGGTCCGGATTTTGGCCGATGGAATTAAATTTATTAAACACTATACCGGCCCGACTGTCGGCTAGGCCAGGATTTTGCCGATGGAATTAAATTTATTAAACACTATACCGGCCCGACTGTCGGCTGGGCCCGGATTTTGCCGATGGAATTAAATTTATTAAACACTATACCGGCCCGACTGTCGGCTGGGCCCGGATTTTGCCGATGGAATTAAATTTATTAAACATTTTAGCGGCCCGATTTTGGCTGGACCGAGAATTTTTGCTGATGGAATTAGATTCATTGAAATAAATTAGGATGCATGAAATAAATCGGCTCATTTGCCGACTAGGCCTTGATTTTTGCTAGTGGAACTAAAAACATTAAACTTGATCGACCCGATTTCGGCTGGGCCTATTTTTCGCCAATTGAATTCAATTATTTTTTTGTGGTTTAAGTCTAGTTCAATAGCATAGGTTGCATTATATGACAGCTTCAATTCATTACGAATCGTAATGCAATGAATTTAACTTGCATTCGTAAAAATAGACTGTTCCGATTGACAGCTAGGCCCGGATTTTTTGCTATAGAATTAAGTGCATTGAATTGATTAGGATGAGTACAATTAATCGGCCTGATTGCTAGTAGGCCCGATTTTGTCGATGGAAACTATGCATCAAAATAAATTGGGATGCGTTCAATAATAGACCCGATTGCCGGCTCGGCCTAGGTGTTAAGCACATTAAATTAAATGAGGCCCGAGTCAACTCGAACTTTTGCCGATGGAATTAAATTAATTGAATTAAAATATGCACACTAGACTGGCTTAAACGGGAAAATAATGGTTGTGGATTTCATTAGCAAATTTTTGTTTTGGACCAGGATTGTGTGTAGAACGCTACGTGGGTCATCTTGTCTATGCGGCATTCCCCTCTTGCTAACTCAGGTCGGACTAGTGTTCGTCGACATGTAGTGGGAAAACAGGCAATATAAATAAATCGGTTTATCATTTTGTGAAAAAACTGATTCATATTACATAGTAATAGTAAACTTAAATCTAAAAACTCAAAAAGCGTTCAGAAAACATTTGATGTTAAATGTCCCATGTAATTACCCAGCGAATGAGCGAATGATTCTTTTGTTTTGCAATAGGTATTTAATTTTCTTAGAGAAGAATTCTCTTCTAGATAAAAATTTGAAATTCGTATGTGCTCCAAATCCACGTTTGCTTTTCCAGTATGGATCGCGTTTTGCTTCCGAGCTTACCAAAGGAAACGGAAAATATGTGACAGTTCTGAAGAACGAACAATTTTTATGTCTCCGATTTCAAAAATTCCAAGACAGAAATCTGTTCAACATCAGGGTACAGTTTGGGTCCCGTGTCCGCCTGTCCTTCAATTTTTGCGAACTAACATATCTTAAAAGCTATTCGTCCAATTTTATTGAAATTTTGATGGTAGGTCATAATTAGCCAGGTTATAACATTGCTGGTCCCATATAAGTTTCAATCTTCTGCACCTATTTATTTCTCTTCCACATTCGCACAGAAATACATTTATTTACACCTATATCTTCAAAAGTACTCATCTGATTTGTATGAAATTTTAATGGTTTGTTTAAAGTAGCCCGCAGATAACCCAAGAATAATTTCAACCGTCTGCGCTCTTAAAATATTGCTATATTGATACTTTATTCATGTTAAATTTACTCAACTTTCCCTCCTTTTTTAAATTAGTCAAAATTGGTTTGATTTTTACATGATTTAAAGTATCAATTTACCAAAATTTAAACAGCGCAGACAGTAAAAATTAATCTGTGAGCTTCTATCAGATAAGTTTTATAAAATCAGATGAATATTTTTGAAGATAATGTGTAAATTAATGCATGTGTGTGCACATATGGAAGAGAAATGGTGGCAGGTAGAGAAATGGGGTGGAGGGAAATGGGACCAGAAGATTGGACCTTATATAGGACCAACAATGGACATTTTATATGCTAATTAACTGCCATCTGAATTTCATTAAAATCGAAAGAGTAGTTTTTAAGAATTGTTCGCAATGATTGAGCGAGAGACAGACTAACAGCCAGAAACGGGATCAAAAATGTCTGATAACTGGAACAGATTTCTGTCTTGGAATTATTGGAATCGGAGACATAATCGTTCTTTAGAACGATCACATCACATAGTGAGATGTTACCTCATAGGATTTTTAATTTAATTAAGTATGAGGTTAGAAATTGAAATTAGAGTGTTGAAAAGGGGGAGAAATTACAATTATAATAAATTATGGGGTATGCTAAACCCGCATATAAGTTGAATTAGGTTGGGCCCCCCCCGAAAAAATTTTCTGTGTACGCTACTGCGGGATGTGGTCACTATTTGAATGGGTGACCATAACCCATCTATATCTGACCATATCCCATCTATATGGTTCCCATGGAACCCAGATCTATATCTGCAGGTTCCATGGACCGGACCGAGCCTCCCTCTCTCGATACTCGGTATCACTCGGGCTTAATGGACGACTTACTGATTGGGAATACCAACTATAAGGTTTATTCAGCTGCGACACACTAACCCCGCGGCATCCATCATATGTATAGTTGTATAAGCCCTGTAAAAGGCATAGACCCTGTTGTTGTTGCGCCACAGAGTTAGTTTTAGTAAGAGAAATAAATAAATTACAAAAAAATCTTCTAACTAGTGTGGCACATAGCTTTCTCGTGTCTTAATGCCGGAAAAGTGGTCTCATGAGTATAAAATAAAGTTAATGAGATAGATTTTAAAATATGAGTATTATAAACTTAAAAATAGTCACTAGACTTAAATAGGTAGACTTAAAATAGTAGTTAGTAGACAACATTAAAAATAGTCTGTCCATTAATGTGTGGTGGCACACAGCTTCCTCGCGTCCTATCACGTATTTTAATAATGTTTTGCCTTAAAGACGTATTATTGTCTAATTTATTTAATTTTCTACCGTTTTTAAATCTGTGATAATGGTTTTGTACAAAAGTATCGATTACTCAATATTAAATTTGCGCAGACAGTTGAAAATATTGGACGATTTGTGGGCTCCTTTCGATAAATTATCCAATTATCTTTAAAATTGGATGAGCCATATTGAAGATAATAGGATTTAATAAAGTAAATTATTGTATGCATGAAAAACAATGGGCGCAGAATTTGAAATTAATATGGGATCTAATTGAGATCTTCTATCCAAATTTCATAGAAATCGACGAGCAGTTCTTAAGAGGTGGTAGTTCGCAAAAATGATTAACGACAGGTAGATCGTCCGACGCTAGTACGGACTGAAGAGGATAAACTCCGTAGATGGGAGCGAAAAATCTTAAGGAAAATATTCGGAGCAGTTTTCGAGAATGGCGTTTGGAGATTCCGCACTAATCAAGAAGTGATGGGTTTATACGATCAGCCAGACATTGTCAGTTTTATAAAATCAGGACGAGTTCAATGGTTAGGACATGTGGTGCGCATGGAGGAAAGTAGAGTGCCTAAGAGGATGATGTATGGAAGACCAGGAGGTGGAAGAAGAAGAGGCAGACCCAGAAGGAGATGGCTGGAGGATGTCGAAGACGACCTGAGGAGGTTGGGCGTTCGCTCCTGGAGGAGACGTGCGCAGGATAGGGAGGAGTGGCGCGGCTATGTTTTGGCGCCCAGGGCCCTTCACGGACCGTAGCGCCGAGGAGTAGTAGTAGTAGATCGTCCGACAGATAGACACTAGACCAAAATTGTTTCCTGATACCTAAAATGGATTTCTATCTAGATATTTTTAAGTTTGGAGACAAGAACATGTCTTTTTTCAGAATGATCACAATGCTTCCGGTAAGCTCGGAAGCAAAAATTCATAAAAAAAATAACGTTACCACGCTAGGGATTGAAAGGTTGTTGGAATTGAAAGTTGTTTCGATTTCCAACGGTAGGTTGATATTAATTTAACACCTTCTTTGGGTTAATTTTGACGTACAATGCAAATTACATCAAAATGGGCAAAGTAGTTTTTAGGGTCCGTAGGCAAAACCAAGGACCCTTATATTTTCCTGCGTGTGTCTGTCCGTCCGTCCTCTCGCGTGCTCTCACGGCTACACCTTTCGTCCGATCACTTTGAAATTTGGCATGTATGTGTCTTGTACCTGCCCACATATTTTAAAAATATAGAGAAATAAAAATATTTTTCAAACAAATTAGGGTAAAACAACTTAAGGGTTAAATTTTTTTTTTTTTTTCGACACCGTAAGGGGTATCATATGAAAGGGCACGTCAAGCTGATTACAAAAATATATAATTCTTTGGTTATAACTTTGATAGGGCGAGCGTAGGCGAGTTTGAAGTGGGTTTTAAACGTGTCCCCCCCCCCCCCCCCCCCTCTATCTCGCTTATGTGAAGTGCAAAAAATCTGAAAAACTTACTGAACATTCTTCGACGATTAGTAAAGATACCACTTTTTGGAAATTTCGAAAAAAATATTATTTTATTTTTTATTGACAAAATATGTTTTTTTTAAATTATGGTCTTTTCGATGTATTTGTATGGTTGTTGTCCGGTTCAGTGGCAAAAAAATACTTTATCAGAGTGTGTTTTGAGAATATCAGACCCTTAGAATGGTTCAAAGTAAGCTTTTTAGCATTTTAAAAAAACACTGTTTATACACTTTACAGTTAAACACTTAGTGTGGCCTACGGACCCTCACTGTGTGCTAACTAGCACACACTTGACCTGTTTATTAAGATATGGGCCTTCACAAATGATTATCAGGCAAACCGACAGGCAGACACGAGAACAACTAAGTTTCTGAAACACATATCTGTTATCTGTTGATGAAATTAGAATTAAAACGTGACAAATATTTCGTTCGGTTCCTCATACGTAAAATATTAGTGATATTCAATCTTAATTTATATTTAGGACGCTTAGAAAATATGGCTTTTTTACTTTTTACTAGATGGAATACCTAGAAATTGCATATATGCGAATCATATGAATCCGCAGCTAAATGTTAATGGCCTTAATGTGTTTTATTCATGATAAAATTCAGGTTTTACTGATAATAAATGTATTTTTGACTTGTTCTTTATTTTTTTTTTTAGAAATTCAAAGTGAATTCTAACAAGAAAAACATGAGTTTAGGTTAGTTTATATGGTTCTGCGCACTCATACATATGCATATATGCAATCTCTAGTTATTACTTCTCACAGTAGTCAAGCATTCATCATTCTATATGCAAAGTTTATTAACTCTTTTCAAATCATTGGAGTTTTAATGTCTATTTAAATTTTTTTTAATGATCAATTTCCTTCCTTTTTTTTAATATGCATAGATTCAAAATAGCAATTATAACTGATAAATTGACTACAATATCTCTTTTAATAACATCGCATCATGAATTTAAAAAAAACTCTAATCTATTTTAGTATTTATTTCCGTTCTTTTATTTTATAAATTGATTACAATTTTAGTATTAACAAATATAATTGGGACTGTTATCTTTAAGTTGTATAGAGACATGTAGGTATAAAAAAATACGAACCAATTTCTGTTATCTTGTCCAAATAAAATTAATAAACATTTGCCACCAATTTACTTACAGTAGTGTACTTATTTGATTAACTAATTGAAAATGATTTGTTAAATCCTAATTGCTAAATTACTGAGCCTGAGCATATACAATTATCAGAGGAATCTCAAGGCCAAAGAGTTTTGAGAAAAAAAGAATTTAAAAAATAGAACATTAGTTAAATCGTTCTCAACACAAGGATGGACTTTATGATCGATTTATGTAACCCATTGCATTTTAAATATAAAATAAAAAAATCGGTCCGAGACAACTCAGACAAATTTTCTTATATCGTTACCTAGCCCTGTGTTTATTTTTCGTGTTTTCGTATGTACCTACATTTAATTAATCATAAAAATAACTTCTCCTCGGCGGGGAATCCAACACAGCCTCTCTCCAGTCTCCCTCGGGGTATGATTTTTCTGAACATGCGTATTTCGTCAAAATTCGCCCAAATAGACAGACAGACATTTAAAAAAACAACTTTTTTGGACTGAGAGAACCTCAAAATGTGTAAATCCATCAAAATCGAATTTTTGTGCCATCACAATACTTTCTCTTATTCTTCAGTGTAGCTCAGTTGGTAGAGCGCTATACTGGAAATATAGAGATATTTATTAGCGCTCTACCAACTGAGCTACACTGTAGAATAAGAGAAAGTATTGTGATGGCACGAAAATTCGATTTTGATGGATTTGCTTGCCCGTGGTTCAAGTCCCGGCGCTGGAGTCTATTTTTCTCTGTCTGTCTCCCTTTGTTAATAATAATTATAATTTTATTTAAATTAAAATTTAAACTTTCCGTAGTATGAATACTACCTAAAACTTAAAAATGAAATTACTATTTATAATCAATTTCCTAACAGAAAAGAGAAAGGATTGTGATGGCGCGAAAATTTGATTTTGATATTTCGACGGATTTACAAGTTTCGAGGTCGCCTGAGTCCAAAAAAGTTGTTTTTAAAAAATATCTGTATGTCGTCTGTCCGGACGGACGCTTGGAGCCTAAACTACTGGCCCGATTTTGACGACATTTAGCATACATGTTCAAAAAAGCCATACCCCGAGGCGAAATCAAGAAATTAATTTCAGCTCCAAATTTGGGGGCACTACCCTCCAAAACTATTTCTCGTAAGTGGTTCCGACGATTTCTATTAAACAAATTCTAAAATATAGTTCATTTAAGTGCGAATGTAACGATATAAGCTGTTTTTTCCGGGAAAATCTAGTTCCTGAGAAAATAGCTTTAAACGCTGACGGGGGAAGAGAGAAGTTATCTATCTATATTATTAAAAAAGTTTTGTAAACAAACAAATGTGTCAAATTGTGCGAAGGTTCAAGGCAGCGGCCGCTTTTCGACGAGCAAAGCGAGTAAGGGGCAGAGCCCCCCTAGTTTTTATTATAAATTTTGTTAAGATGTTCAATATTAATCAATTGACCTACGAAATCACGAATACTAATAAATGGAAACGCTGGGCTAAGTAATTATGAACCTGTACATGAGAAAGTTTGTCTGAATTGTGTCGGACCTATTTTTTCAATACTGGGTTAAGTACCCGGCGTTTCCCAGGGAATGGGGTTAGTGAGCTCTGAATAAAACTGAAGAAAGACAAACTAGGTTTGGGACATAGATGTCTTCGATATTCGACATTGAACAAAAAGGTCGCTGGTCTTCCAAAAGTTTACCTCGAGCCAGGGCCGCAGCTAAGGGGGGGGCAGGGGGGGTCTTCTGCCCCGGGCGGCAAAATGTAGGGGGCGGCAAAATGATTAACAGACTTTAAATTTATTTAACTAATTTAAGACCTGTAATATGACACAGTGATGCAGGTGTAGAGGGCGGCATGCGAGCTAGGCAGATGAGAGTGAGCGATATGAACGCAGTACTGTCAGTGAGTAGATGCCTTCTTAATTCCCTATTTCATGCTCGGGTCACAGTGTAGTTTTCGCGTAGTCCGTCTCGACGATGCGCGCCCTATCCCTACGAACTAGACACAGGCCGGCGCGACCCTAGGCCGCTAGGGCCTGAGGGGCGCCGCAAGATATTTGCCCCCCAAGAAGTTAATGTTTTTACATAGAAAGATAGATGAATAACTTAAATTAGGAGAGACCTCATTTAAAACTAATAATATAATTATTTTGCAAATAAATGATTATTGTTTATGGATCAAGAGTCAAGTTAATATTAACATTTAAAACTGGGATTCCCACTTTACATGTTTATGTGGGATACAAACATTAAACTATTTTGTGTTTGTTTATTTGCATACTTTAATGGTTGTTTGTTTATATACTCAGTTGAGTGTGTATCCCCTAGTTCAGTTGCTGTATAGGACGTTGTGAAGGTATTTCATAATGAATCAGAAAGAATTAATAGCATAGTATAGCGTTAAAGGTAAAACTTTTTTTTTTTAGTCTAAAAACCGATTTAGTTAATAAATGTTTTAAGAATTCTGCAGAAATAATTTTAAACAAACTTTTAGGTGATGCTTTTTTTTTAGCTGAAAAAGCTCTAAAAAAGGCCCAAAATTCAACATTTTGAACCTAATTTTCTAAAATTTTCCGGGGGAGGCCCCCCGGGCCCCCTTTGGGTTAGGTTCATGTATGACAGAAGAGAGATTAGTAGGACTGGCATCTATTTTAACTAAACTGAACAGGAGTTTATTATTTATAAATAGATTTTAATTTACTAGAGTTTAGTTGTTTCTTTTCGATGTCTCTGATGATTTAAGTCTCTTTTCCATTAAATATCAAAGAGCATCGATAAAAAATAATCAAAACATTTGCAGCCGAAAAGTCAAATTTACATAAATACACTTTTAGTTTTTGGAAGAATTGTTTTATGTATGATGTATAATATTTTCTGCGTGTATGTATAATATTTTCTGGTATATTAAAAAGATTTTACTTGAATTGTTTCGTTTCTCATTTTCAAATAAACCTTAGTTATCAACTTAAAACATGATTTTATATTTTATCTCAAATATTAATAAATATTTCAAGATTTTTCACAAGCTGACTTAGGAGTAGGAGTAATAGTTATTGGCGAATTGCTAGGATAGCAATGGGGTGGGGGTGGTGGAAGGGGGCGGCAAAATTAGGGCTTGCCCCTCCTGGCAAAATATGTAGCTGCGGCCCTGCCTCGAGCAAAGAAAAGCCCGTCGTTTTCGTTGTTGTTTTCGTCTTTAAGCGATGTTTTTAATTTCGATGCTTCTTCACGTAAACATCGAGTTGCCGATACACTGATATTTTAGATCCGATACATTGACATCGATGTATCAATCCTAAGAAAAACCAACACTCATCGTTACAGGTCTATCGAAGTTGAAAAGATCTACAATTTTAGTGCTATTACATTGTGTCGTATCGCCATTAGTTATACCTCAAATTGAGCTAGAAACTTAGATGTATAATCATTGAACATTTATTTCATACTTAAAAGGTAACTAGAATCATCATATTTAGCACGCTTTTAAAAGTAGGATGTGTTAATATGCCTGCTAAATTTCCTGAGTCTAGCTGTCCTGTAAATGTGTCAACAAATGCTTATTTCTTCATTCACCTCTGTCGTCATGCCATCTTTATTTGTTTATTTATAGTTCGTTTTCCCACAGGCTAGGCCCTATATGTTTGTCCTTAAGGCTCTACCGCCCTTTGAGGTTAGAAAAAGAAGTAAAATTGAAATGTTATTCGTTCTAAGCAAGATATTAAAAATCTAAGTACAGACTTCATTCCCAGTTTTAATGTATGCACAATTTGAGCCCTATTTCAACTTCCTATGATAAATAGTACAGGCGCCATTTCAATACAACGACACAACTCGTTGAATTGAAATAGTTGTAGTATTTATTGTAGTAGGGAGTTGAAATAGGGCTCAAATTGTGCAGAATTAAAATTAGGAATGAAGCCTGTACTTAGATTTTTGATATCTTGCTTAGAACCAATAAAAATTCCATTTTAATGATTTTTCTAACCTCAAAGGGCGGTAGAGCCTTAAGGTCTAGCACAAAATGCCAAGTGTCGAAAACTCCCCAAATTACCCGAAGAATTACCAGAACTACGGTAATTACCAGAACTAAGGTATTACCAGAACGCACACAAACTCAATCTAAAAAACCGGCTAATATAAAAGAAGACATTCTTAAAACAACTAAAATAACAACGAACTTGTTATGCCAAAACTGATTGCAGTGATTTAAAAACGATGTTGTTATAAAACCTACCAACAAAACCTTAAATTCTTGCCGGAAATTTCCCCCCACACCTTAATCAAGATGGATGGAATTCATGAATATTTTCTATAATATATTTTTTTCCGTAATATTCTTTATACTTTTATTCTTTTCTGTAACTTTTCACGTTCTTAACTTTGTCTCGTTATTTTTGCTTACATGAATAATTTTTATCAAGATGGCTTTGTTAAAGTTTATATATATATATATATATATATATATATATATATATATATATATATATATATATATATATATATATATATATATATATATATATATATATATATATATATATATATATATATATGCAACGCCTTATTTCTATCCTTCTAAATGTCAAGGCAATGTCAATGACCTGGAGGTAGTGGATCCTTTTTTATCAACTTGTACTAATATATTAACAGAGCTCAAGATTATAAATATTTTTTAATATTCTTGCATACCCAATGCCCAGGTCATCTTATTCTTTAAATAACTCCATCGAAAAAAAAAATTGTCTTTCAGAAAATATTGATATCTTAAAAGATTTACTCACAAATATTTTTTTTGTTACAGTTTTAAAAATGATAAAAGACGAGTTTTGGGATCCTATTAAACGTTTCAGCTCCATAAAGTTATCTTAGCTCAGTTTATCATAGAAACCTTAACTTTTATTACCCTAAATGTTGTGTTATCATAGTATTATTTTTTAATGGTACTAATCTAATCTTATAGACTCTTATTTAGCGTTATTTTTCATAATCTTTAATTCAAGAGTTATTAATGTAATAAATTTAAAATTATGGTTATTATTGTTAGTTCAAATGTTATTTTAGTTGTTTACATTAATATAGACAAGTTGTGAAACAGTAGATAGAATTTAGTATAATAGTTCTTGGAAGTTTAATCAATAGATTTAGATTATATAATTACTACAGATTTATTTCTATATAAAAATGCATCTTCCCCTGTTTCTTGATTACTTAGGTATACAGAAGACTATTGACCGTGGATAATCCAAATGCCAATAATAACCTTTAAGGTCTCCCACACCTATAAGTCTTGAAGTAACGTTTAATTTAATATAAATAAATTTATAAATTATAAATTTACGATATCTTGCTAACAATTTACGTTAAATTAAAAAGTCTTTAATTTAAAAGTCAGTGATTATATATATATATATTCTCTACAATTGACATCCAAGCTTTTGTCCAAATTATTATAAGTGATCATTAAAGTTAAGGAATATATTATTATTGTCATAACACAATATTTCGTACAAACTTGGTTTGATAGTTCTGAATTTAGGACTCAGGGTTGGATTTAGGGCTAGGGACAGATTTAGGAACGGGTTACATAAGCTGCCCCTGAAGTAACTGAGTGACCACGAAGGAAGCAGAAATAAAACAACAAATTCAAAGAGGATATTTTTATTAGTATCATGATAAGAATTGATTTTTAACAACGTTAGAAAACCGAAATTGTTAATGTCAATTTCATTGATATTAAAATGAGCCACAGTAACCTTTTTTTAAATAATAATCCTGAAAAATATTTTTGGATTAAACTTTCTTGTACTGGAGAGTTTAAAACCCAGAGACATAGGACACACAACTCACTACATAAGTGGGTTTATTGAGGGAACCCGGGCTAGAGAAGAATTCTTCCTCTGACTGTTCTGTTTCCTTAACAGACTGACAGACTGACAATTATATATGTCAGCAGTCAACTGCTAGTATTTTTCTAGTAATCAATAGCTCCGATGGGGAACGTCCATTTTTGTAAAAAGACTTTTAAGAAATAAGCCAGGTGAGCACTGAAGACAAAGGAGTTGAAGAGTGTCCAGGATAGTGGGTCAACCTAGGTACAGGACCTAAACAATGCTGTTGACCGGAAACAGCTAACCGGAAGGTATGGGTAAGGAAATACGCTTGACATTGAATATATTCAGGATTTAGCAAACGGACTTTAGAATTATTCTAGATATTATGGGAGCGTCTATGGAGGTCATTTTAAAGGAATAGCGTCTATGGAGGTCATCTTAAAGGAAAAGCGTCTATGGAGGTCATCTTAAAGGAATAGCGTCTATGGAGGTAATCTTAAAGGAATAGCGTCTATGGAGGTCATTTAAAGGATTAGCATCTATGGAGGTAATCTTAAAGGAATAGCGTCTATGGAGGTCATTTAAAGGATTAGCGTCTATGGAGGTCATCTTAAAGGAATAGCATATGAAGATCATCTTAAAGGAATAGCGTCTATGGAGATCATCTTAAAGGAATAGCGTCTATGGAGGTCATTTTAAAGGAATAGCGTCTATGGAGGTCATTTAAAGGATTAGCGTCTATGGAGGTCATATTAAAGGATTAGCGTCTATGGAGGTCATCTTAAAGGAATAGCGTCTATGGAGATCATCTTAAAGGAATAGCGTCTATGGAGGTCATCTTAAAGGAATAGCGTCTATGGAGGTCATTTTAAAGGAATAGCGTCTATGGAGGTCATCTTAAAGGAATATCACAAACAATCTCACCACGTAAATTTAAAAAAAAAATATTGGCAAACTTGCTTTCAGCCTTTAAAAGGCTATCATGAGTGCCTAATGCGGAAGAAAAAAGTTAAATTGATAAAAATAATTTTGTGAGTAGCGAGTCTATAAAGTAGACCACGTGGAGAGATTGTTTGTGTAATTCCTTTTAGAATTATAATCTTTTCATACAATTTATATAGAAAAACATAAAAAAATATATGTCTACAGGACTACTAAGTGTTGTTGATTTTACGATTAACAACTGTTAATTTTACAATTAACAAATGTTGTTAATTTAACAATTAATATTTTTATGTTTTGACATTTTCATGTCTTGGCTATGGCACAGAACCTCGAAAAGCGTTGGCAAAAACTAGCGTTACACGAGCAGGGAAGATATAGGAACAGGGAGTTAGGAAGATATAGGAGGTGTTCAATCGAGTTTGCCCCCTCTCGGTAGGTATAGAACGACACCAAAAAGCGTTACATGAAAAAGTCTCACTGTCTTGCAGACTCGTATGCAAGCAATTTTTAGGCATGATTACGCCCTTGAGGGGGAGGGAGGGGGGGGGCAAAACATAGCCGATACAGAAACATGATCGTACCTACTCGCCTAATATTTAAAAAAAAAAAATGATATCCTATATCCACACACATAAGAAGAGCAACGCATAAGTAAAAAAAAAATCACGGTGTTTTGGTGGCAACGTCTCTAAATTTAGAGTTAAAATGTATTTCTATATTTTTTCTTGAGATATGTATGATTCTTCTGAAAATGATTGCCAAATTTCATAAAAATTTACCCGTCTGCACAGATTACTGACTGGCCTTCTTAAAAAAACACTTTTTGGAGGGTGTATGAGTTAATCCTCGAAAATATCACATTCGTATTTTCGCGCCATGACAATCAATAAAAAAACCCGCGAATGAAAAAAAAACACAATATCACTCTCTCCCAAATTCTATTAAAATAATTAAATACACAAATCGGAAATAGTGATAAATAAAACCATTGTTTTCATCAATTCTTCGCATAAGAATATAATTCTGCATTTAACAAATGGTTTTCGTTCTCTTCTTATTTTAAATTCAAAAATAATCCATGTGAATTAGAGGGAAAAGAATAAAAAAAAATGTTTTAAAAATAGTAAAATTAACAATGTTAAATTAAATGTCAGATAAAGAGAGAAACTTTGAATTACCGGAGTTTATTTCGAAGGTAGAGGCGCGACACTACGAAACTAAGGTGCCGCATTCTCTATAAACTCTAGAAGTCCTTGAACGCTTTTTTGTTCTTTTTATTTTTTTTTTAGTTTTTTCTCCAAGCCCATTGTTCGCTCAGCTCATTTACTTCTCAAATTAGTCTTCCCCGAAACCGTATTTAAAAAAAAAACGCTCTTTGATAAAGGCCATCTACCAATTAGCATATTGAATTTCCCAGCTGTTAGAATTGTTAAAAATTTTGTCTTCTGTGTATCCTAATTTTTTTTATTTTCGCTTTGTACCATTATATAGAAGTTTTTTGTTAGTTAAAATAGCTATACTGACAGGTGATCTGATATATTATTCTGTAAAAAATTAAAACCCGAAATAATACGTCATTAAATTCTTTTGGTGGAATCGATATAAAACTACAACTTGTCATATGGACATGAAATATTAATTATATAGTTATACAGATCGAAGTTTTTATTTATTTTACAAAATATAATATATTGGAGAAAAATAAATTACCTACTGATTTTGAACAAATCTATAAATTATCTTCAGCAATTATTTCTTCCGAGCTTAATGGAGGGTAACGAAATAATTTTGATCATTGAAGAACGAAATTTTTTTATATCTCCAAATTCTAAACTTAGACAGAAATTTGTGTCAGACATAAGGGTATAGTTTTGGTTGCGTGACTTTCTGTCACCATATTTTAAAAACTACGTTAATAAAATTTGGTTGGTAGGTCATAATTAGCCCACTATTGATCAACCATCTGCACCCAGCGATTTCTCTTCCTCAAAACCTTATTGAAGCGAGCGTAGCGAGCTTCCTACATTCAACGAAATATGATCCGTGTCTGTCTGTCTGTCTGTCTGTGTGTAACGTTTACGTATCCGACGATAACTTGAGTAAAAGTTGACCGATTTAGTTGAAATTTGGTATACATCTTCCTTTTACTAATACTCAGGCTAAGTTCGTTGGACAGCGTGATCCGTCCAAGAGTTCGCGCGCAACGCTCGCGTAAACGTGAGCTTCAAATTTAAATTTGGAATTTCGGGACGGGAAAAAATTCTATCATCATCTATTCGATGAGACGAACATTTTTTTCAAATAACATTTTTTAGTAAAACCAACAACGACACTGCTATAAATTAATACAGATCGCTAAAACTATTAAAGCGGACCTAAACGTTTAAAATAGAGAAAACAACCTTTTTACCGATATCTTACGTTCTAACGTAACGATTTTAATAAAACTTCATAGACACCATCTGATGCACAATTGAAACAGGCATGCAAAATTTCAATTTGATACATGCAGTAGTTTGTTTGTAGCAAAGAGATACAAATTATAAATATTGAAATAGAGATGTGTGGTTAGTGGAATAGTAAGAATGCGGGGTGGTTCCCTTACTACTAGCCGCTGCACTACTACCAGACCCATTATCTATCAACTCATCATGATTCACAATAATCTTTTTTTTCAATATTCAATACATATTTATTACTATACGCTCGCTTCAATGATAGAGCCACGCGATGCCTAGTTTCTATTTAAAGACCTATAACTTTAAAAGTAACTAGGCATCGCGTGGCTCTATCATTGAAGCGAGCGTATTGCAATAAAATACTGAATATTGCAATTTGTTAATCATGATGAATGTCATCATAGTTGAAGATAAGTGGAAGAGGGTAGTGTGGAGTAGAGTGGGGTACTCGGTACAAAGCTTTACTTCCTAAACAAACCTTCACACAATACGACTATAAGAATCTTAACCATAGCTTTTAAACTATTATTATAAATGTATCACTTCATTACTCAAATACTACTGCTTGTATCAAGTTTAAATTTTACATACTTGTTTCAATTGTACTTTAGACGATGTACATAAAGTTTTATTAAAATCGTTACGTTAGAACGTAAGATATCGGTAAAAAGGTTGTTTTTTCTATTTTAAACGTTTAGGTCCGCTTTAATAGTTTTAGCGATCTTTATTAATTCATAGCAGTGTCGTTGTTGGTTTTACTAAAAAATGTTATTTGAAAAAAATGTTCGTCTCATCGAATAGATGATAATAGAATCTTTTCCCGTCCTGAAATTCCAATTTAATTTTTGAACCTCTCGTTTACGCGAGCGTTGCGCGCGAACAGTTAGACGGATCACGCTGTCCAAAGAACTTAGCCAGAGTATTAGTAAGAGGAACATGTATACGAAATTTCCACTAAATCGGTCCACTTTTACTCAAGTTATCGTCGGACACGTAAACGTTACACACAGACAGACAGACAGACAAGATGCATATTTCGTTGAATGTAAGAAGCTCGCTTGCGCTCGCTTCAATTATTCGATATAAGAAATTTTTCGGGTTTGCCGAAAGTGTCCTATAGATTATCCCATATTAACAGTCTGCGCAAATTTAATATTGGATAAAAATAAATGCGACTGCAATGGGAATTGAAACACACTTTCAATTTCCATTGGGATCACATTATTTTATACTCGTGTCATCTTTATAGGATGAAGCTATGTTTCACACTAGTTGGCAGATTAATCTTTTTTATTTGAATCAATTAAATTGATCAGATGACCATGTGATAATTTATTGAATGACAAATTTCATTGGTAACAAACCATTTGGTTGAGTATCCCAAACCACTTTTAATGTTTGTTAAAAGTGACATTAACTAGGCATCGCGTGGCTCTATCATTGAAGCGAGCGTATTGCAATAAAATACTGAATATTAAAATTTGTTAATCATGATGAATGTCATAGTTGATTCATAAGAGGGCAGTGTGAGGTAGAGTGGGGGTACTCGGTACAAAGCTTTACTTCCTAAACAAATCTATAGAATCTTAAACACCCGCGATAGCTATTAAACAATTATTATAAATGTATCACTTCATTACTCAAATACTACTGCTTGTATCAAGTTGAAATTTTACATACTTGTTTCAATTGTACTTAAGACGATGTACAGGAAGTTTTATTAAAATCGTTAAGTTAGAACGTAAGATATCGGTAAAAACGTTGTTTTCTCTATTTTAAACGTTTAGGTCCGCTTTAATAGTTTTAGCGATCTTTATTAATTCATAGCAGTGTCGTTGTTGGTTTTACAAAAAAATGTTATTTGAGAAAAATGTTCGTCTCATCGAATAGGTGATGATAGAATTTTTTCCCGTCCTGAAATTCCAATTTTAAATTTGATGCTCACGTTTATGCGAGCATTGCGCGCGAACTCTTGGACGTATCACGCTGTCCAACGAACTTAGCCTGAGTATTAGTTAAAGGAAGATGTATATTAAATTTCAACCAAATCGGTCAACTTTTACTCAAGTTATCGTCGGACACGTAAACGTTACACACAGACAGACAGACAGACAGACAAGATGCATATTTCGTTGAATGTAAGAAGCTCGCTTACGCTCGCTTCAATTAAAAGTTTAAATTATATAATCAAGTAGTGTCCCGACGACGCTCCTCGAAATGATTTGTTATTGCTAAGCTAAGGCAACCACATTTATCCCAATAAATATAAATGTTTGTTTTGATTTGTTGGTCTTTAAATAGATATAATAACTTATCTAAATTAATTTACTTAGTTTTACTTTTTTTCTAATTATAAAATTAAGCCCGTTGCCACGGGCCTAAGAGCTTGTATAGTATAAAAAGTCAGACCTTTGTTACCAAGGACCTATCGACGCAACAGAATCCTCCTAAAGGGCAGAATTACGCCGGAAAATACCCCCTCTAGTAAGGGGTGCCCCTTATTTACTCTGAATCGGGGCCTGCTTTCGAAGCGATAATGTACGACTTGTACAATTCATTAAACGATTTAATTGAAGACCTACTATCGAGGCAACTACGTATGGCTTTTACTTACATAGTCAATTAACGAGATTTGTAAAATAAAGTTCTGATTTAATAAATGTAGAGGATTTAAATTTTCAATGAGAGCCGCACTTATCTCGATAATGAGCCACATGCGGCTCTGAGAGGTTTAGCTCATTGTAAGGTTAACAACAGCTCACTTTAAATAAGTAAATTAATATATAAATATAACGAGATATATGGGAATTCATAATGTTATTACGAATTTATTCATCGTCATTTAAATTCAGCATCATTATGTACCTGAAAAGGTATTATTTGAGTTTGTAAGAACGAAATATTATTTTTAATTTGTATTATTGATTTATGAGGTGATAAAATAGCTTGAGATGGTTTAAACTCATTCCTGTGTGTTTGCATATGAATACTTGGTAGTTTTTCCACTGTTACTTTACAATTCTTAATGACTACCTGTTTGCGTTTTCCATGCTTTTAATTGCTGTTAGTCACATTGAATTATAATCTACCGCCTTGTAGCCATATATAGTTCTATTTGTAATGGCGCCACTACGCCGCATACATAATTCTTCAAGATAATAAAAGAAATGAAGAGTAAGCAATATATATATATGTAGAGAAAGAGTGAGAGAGGGAGTGAGAGGGAGAGAGAGAGAGTGAGAGAATGAGAGAGAGAGAAAGTGAGAGCGAGAGAGAGAGGGAGAGAGGGAAATGAGAGAGAGAGAGAGAGAGAGAGAGAGAGAGAGGGAGAGAGAGAGGGTGAGAGGGAGAGGGAGAGAGATAGGGAGAGAGAGAGAGATAGGGAGAGAGAGAGAGAGAGAGAGGGGGGGAGAGGGAGAGATAGTGAGAGAGAGAGGGAAAGAGAGAAAGAGGGAGAGAGAAAGGGAGAGAGAGAGAGAGAGAGAGAGTACATATATATCAGTCTGAATGTCACTAAAATAAGGCACCAGACCCCATGGCCATGAAATTTTGTAGGTAGGTTCCTCTTGGCCACTAAGTCCTAAATAAATTTGTTAAAGGTATTTCCGATCTTCCATTCGTATTCAAGATGGCGGCAGTATATGTATTTTAAACTAAGTACCCTAACAAACATAATTATCACCACTTCTTTGAATCATTAAAATAATTTGTTTGTTTTTGGTATGATAATTAATAATTTAACATTGATGCGAAGTAAGGAATTCGATCCTTAAGTTACCTCCTTAAAAGGGGTAAATAAAAAATATGGGGTAATAGAGCCGAGACTATGCTTCTATTACTAGCAAGTTTACTTATATTATTAATTGAGAATTGGTGAATATCGGCTGTAAAATATTTTTTTTTTTTTTTTAGTATATTTATATAAAATAATGGGGTTTGTTTACTTTTTACTGATCCTCGCTATTCTAAAAAAAAAAAAAAAAAAATTTATTATTAATATATTGATAATTAATTCACACGAATAAAACACTGATTGTTTAATCTAAAATAATATATATACTTGTATAACCTAACCACTATGTAAATATAATTGTCTAACACAATATAAATATAAAACTATCGTTTGATAACTATCAGGCGATCGTTTAAGTTATTTAACTATTTTCAATAGCAATTATACATTAAATATGTAAAATTGTTATTGAAAATAGTCGAATGACTGAAACAATCTTCTGATTGCTATTTGTATTTATATGGTGGTTAGTCGATTATAAATTATTTTAGATTTAACAACCTGTGCGTTTTATTCAATTTTGAATAAATTATTATTTTGTTTGATTAGTACGGAATATCGGTGAATACAACAGTTCTTTTACATTATTAATTCTTGGGAAAGAGTTACTCTAAAGTAAGCACCTATAAATATAAGATATTTTCAATTTCAAGCCGGGAGTGTGATGTGACACTGATGAAAGGGAGGTTAAGATGACAAAACCTTTGCTTTTCCTGAAAATTTAAAACTTAAAAATGCTCTTCAATTGTAGGAATCCATTAATATTTAGGTTTATACTTGATCCATGGGGGAATAGATGTTCTCGCTTAGCTTAAAAATGTTTCTTTGACAGAAGTTTATAAACCTATTAAATTAAAAATAAAATACTCCCTAGCAAAGCAGTAGGAATCCAGGTAGTATATAAAATAGTTTGTTCAATATTTAACGGGATCCATGTTCGATCCTATCAAACACGGGTATATCTTTATCTGTATTTCTTCCTTATTTCATAATATTATTGATGATTTAAATCTATAGACATGGATTCCCAATCATTTCAACTTTCATAATTAGTACCAACTGTTAAAAAAAGTTGTCATTTAAGGAATTGATTATCACAATGTTGTACCTCTAAAATGTAATGTAAATGTTAAGCAATCTTATATTTTTTTTAAAGAAAGATTGTCAACACTGTTTTGTCACATTAGATGTGACTATTTTAATTTAAATCAAATTATAATTATTATTAACTAAGGGAAACAGACAGTGAAAAATACACTCCAGCGCCGGGATTTGAACCACGGGTCTCCTGTATTTGTATTGTAGATGTGACGATAATAATGAATTGTTGAGAAACGCATATAACTTGCATCACTATTTAATAATTCGTTTTCTGTACTGAATAATGTGTCCTACGATAGAGTACTGAAGAGGAAGAAAAATCTTTATTTGCGATTTTGCCAGAAAAAAAATATTTCTTTATAAAAGCTCCTCCTTGTTCTAAACCACATTTTTTATTTTTTTATTTATTGTTTTTTTACATATAGTGTCCTCAATTTTGAAAACTTTAAAAAAAAACGAGAGTAAACTACTGATTGAAAAATATTATTTAGAAATTTGGTAGAATAGAAAAAAAGTTTTTTAATGAAATATGAAATTAAGTTTACTTTCTGAAGCATTAAATTTTCGTTATTTTCCAAAAATAAACAATACTTAAGCTAACACCAATAAATAGTTCAAACTAAATTTTAATTATAATAATCGAATATGATGAAACGTCAGGATAACAGCGTGTTTAAATTAAAGGAAAGAATTACGGAGGTGGTTGTGAAGAATTTATTTATAGAGTCAACAATTGTGATGAAGTAGGTGATATTTCATTTTTTTTAATAATATTTTCTTTAATTCATTTTAACATTTTTAATTTTGTGATAGCTGTTTTCAAATTAGGTTTAGTATTAGATATAGTATATATAGCTGTGATGTTAAACAAACAATTTGATCTCTTATTGTTGTTAGCTACTTGTTAGCTTATTATTTGATAAGTATTATATTTTATCTACAGACATTTTTTTAAAATATTTTTCGTGGTTTAGCAATTTTGAATCACATTATTTTTTTTTTATTTTTTTTTTTGGATATCATCAACAAAATTGGTAGTTTACTCTTCGTTGTTTGTTAAAGTTTTTTTTTTAAAAAAAACCGTAACTTCCTTTAATAAAATAATGTAATTTATAGTGGTTTAAGAACAAGCAAGAACTTTGTGCATAAAAGTGACTGAATTTTGCATTTAAGTTATTCTTAATCCTTTAAGAATATGTGGTCGGCTAAGTTTGTCTACGGGACATAGCTTGCCAGAAGCAGTTAAAAAAAACAGACCTGTGGAGAGCAGCCATGTCCATTACATTTTGACATTTTGGCGGACAATGCGATTTTCATGATCCTGTGTACAATATTGATTAGTAGACCAAAACTCAAATTGATATTAGTTTTCCTCTTGGATCATGACCACTATGACTCGACAAAATATTTGAACAACTAACCTGCAAAGTGATAAACTAACATCAACTTAAATTTTGGTCTGCTAACCAATTTTGTACTCAGGATCATGAAAATCACATTGTTCCGCCACGATGGAAGGGACGCTCTCCACCGGTCTGTTTTTTTTAAAAAAGCTTATAGCCAAGCTATGTTCTGCAGCCGACCACACATTCATAAAAGGCACCATAAGATTTACTTATACTCAAAATTCTAGCTTGATGTTAGTCAGCCACTTAATATGTTATAAAAGTTACGATTCCCACATAGATATTTTTTAATATAACAGGACCTATTATATCACAGGTCAACACAGCAAAGTACCAACCTAATAAATTGACACATCCAATTATAAATAATAAAACAAAATACCTAAATTTTCCTCATCTCTTTGGGATTTGATCCCAGTTTTGTTGGTGTTTGGTATTAGTTTTGGATTGTCTTGATAATCCACAAAAAATGATTGCTAATACCGCCGCACCATCTGCAAGTACACTTACCATTTGCAAGAGTGATAATTACGATTGTAGAATATTTAGTAATACCATTTATAAAATGTAAAGTAAAACGGTTAGGGCCCAACTACGACTGTACTACGGGAATGTAAAATCACGTGACCAAACATTGGTAAAGGATACCTTATAAAACCACTCCTTCACTGTCAAAAGTGGTACTTTATGCCGATCGGGTGGTTTTAGGTTTTTTTTATTAGGGGTGGGATTTACGTGGGGACAGGCGAATGCACCAACTAATATAGTCTATATAGTAGCGAAAATATTTTGGGTATATTACTTTACTTGAAAAGTTATTGAAATCAAGTTCAAAAATAAGTACGGTCAAAAATTGTGATTTTTTGCTGCATTTTCTGTAACAACATTGAGAATAATGAGTTACAGTTTTTAAGTTTATAATTAATTAACTATCCTTAATTATAATCTTATATAATTAAATAACTATTCATAATTACAATCTGAAAATTGTCTAACTATGATTAATAGTTGGAATTAATAATTACTGTGACCATAATTATATAGTAATTATAATTAGTAGGCAGTAATGGCATAATTAAATCAATTAGGCAATCATATATAAATCAAAAATATAAAAAAATACAGATTGACACATTTTCCTGTAAAATATATTTACTCAAAAAACGGCATTATAGGCATTACTGAACTCCAATTATAACTGCAAGAACAAGAGTTATAGTTTGGTTACTGCCATTAATATTTCCTTTCGACATAATAATATATATATATATATATATATATATATATATATATATATATATATATATATATATATATATATATATATATATATTTATATATTTTCTTCTAATCCTTCTTTCTTTCCATTAACTTAAGTTTATGAAATCTAAAAATGTTAAAGTCTACACAATATTTTATTGTATAAAAGCCTATATTATTATGTATTTTCTTTTTACCAGTTACTTTTTTATTTTCTAGTTACTCCCTGCGAGTTTATTCAGGAACGATACAATTTCATTTATTTATTGAGATACAAATAATTTAATATAAATCCATGAATATGGAAAATATTGTTTCTTGTTTTAATGATTTTTAAATGATGACGAAGTTTTGTGTGTGTCAGTGGTTTTATTTTTAATTATAAAAACCAATTTTTTTACAAAAACGGATTTAAAAAAAATGTTTATTAAAGGCATAAGAACTTTACTATTTCATCAGCATGAAGAATTCCTAAGTAAAGACGAAATATAGCTTTTTTGAAATAGAAAGGAGAAGAAAACGATTCACTTATTTTAACCCTTAAAAGTCAAAAGTCCAGTCATGCACCATGACTTAATGAGCGAATTTTCAAAGAAATCTGCGGATTATTGGCTTATGATAATATAGGAAAATTTTGGTTTAGAATTTGCATGGGTAAAAAAAAAATTGGTATACATGGGTACGAGGTACAAAAGTCAAAATCGTATTTACCCTTCAAAATGCATGTCGTTGGAAAGCTCTTTAAGAGTACAGTAATTGTTGTTATGTACACTTTTATCATATTTTCACATAAAAGGGGGGTAAAATGGAAAAAACGCGTTTTTTGACCCTAAATGGTCAAAATTTGACCCCTAAATGGACTCCAAAAATTCTGGCCAACGAACTCATCCTTTCTTTTGATGTTATTGATATTTTAAAATTTGTTTGAAATTTTTAAGTGCATCCTAAGGGGAGATATCGTCTGGAGTGACACATATATACATATATACATACATATATACATACATATATACATACATATATACATACATACATTAAAAAAAGTGTTTAATTTTAGGAATCGATTCAGAATGGTCTAAAACGGATTTCCATGGAAAAAATTTTCAAAAATTCGCATTACAAAAATTTTGAAGCCATTGCAATAGCGTAATTTTCTTTGAAAATTCGCTAAAAGAAAATACATACAAATATAGTTGCTTTTTTTATACAGTAAAATAATAAGGAAAAGGGTGTCTGACACCCTCATAAAACAATAAATAAATAAAATAAAGAAATGGGTTCACTACTAAGAATAAATGATAAAATAAATATTTCATTTGATAACACTTAAAACTGAAATCTAGATTTGATTATAAATATAAAAATTAACTTAAGTCTGGCAAGTATACGAATCAAAATAGTCAGCCATTTAATGTGGCCCATAGTTTTCTCGCGTCCTATTGCATTCTTATTCCCCCCCCCCCCTTTTTTTAATAATAAAATAATTAAATCAAAACTGTTTGTTTCTGATGAGTGATATCAGCCAATTTTTCTTAATTAATGATATTTTTTTTTACTAATGAATGATTCATGTTGTAATAATTATTATTGTTACAGTTATTTAGCAAAACATTCGCTTGTTAATTTCGGCTTTACGAGTTTTGTAAAGATATTGGACCTTTAACTACAGAGGAACATTTCAAAAACACTTTTTTGAACATAAGGAAACTTAAAACGTGCAAATCCACGCAGAAGATTTATTTGTTAACAAGTTATAAGGTAGTTAGCGTCGAACAATTAAACGGATACTCCAAAGGATTTTAAGATCCTTATAAAACCTTTTTTGACCTAAAAATAGACTATTAATAGAAGGTGGCGGCTTTTAGTTCACAAAGAAGTTACCAAACTAACAAGCGAACACATTTGTTAAAAGGATTTTGGATTATTTTGTACCTTTTTTGGGATCATTGGGGCTAAAAAGAGACCATGATATTATCGACAATACAAACAAAGAGATGAAAAGACAGAAATGGTCAAAATATCTTATAATTGACAGTGACCATTCAAAGTAATAACTGCTAATGTTTCTTTCCTTAAACACTCTCCAAACATATCGTGACAGTCATACATGTTACATGTACATCAGTAAATATAAAGAAAACAGTATCAAATTCAAAGTACAATCACATAAATCGAGAACTCGAAACGCACAATTAGTCGATATTCTCGGTTAATAAAATGCAACCTTTCTCACTAACGCATATAGAGGTAAAATTAAACAATTATGGATCAATTACTGGCAAACATTAATTGCCTCATCAATTATTTCAATAAATATCTAGTTATGAAATTCCCGGCCGGGTGAAACCCATTTGTGAAAACGTGCATCGAGAAACGATCTAGCTAACTTCATTCAAATTTATATAGCCGTGCTCAATTAATAATCCACCCAGACCAACAGAAATTGGCTTAAGATAACAATGAAAATGAATTTGATTTAGCTGAAATGAATACTGTTGTATAAACAATTACCTGTTGAACACATTTTAAATAGTTTGTCAATTAGTGTGGCACATAACATAGCTCTCTCGTGTCCTGTTATTGAAAGCATTGTGAAATGAAATTTGAATTACGATTTGATTTTGAGTGAAGTCACAAATATTTATAAGATGTATTAAATTTGCAAGGAAGTTCACATTAATATTGAATCAACTGTGGGCTACTTTCAACAATCCATCCAAATTTCTTCACAATCAAATCTACACTTTTTAAGATATAGTTGGAAATAAAAAAAAAAATTGAGGATGGAAGCAACGGGCTAATTATGGCCTCAAATTCAAATTTCATCAAAATCGGACGAGCCGTTTTTAAGAAGATATTGTGGTTAACAAAAATGTCGACGGCCAGGCCCGTCAGATAAACATGAGACTGACAATTTTTCCTGATATCCTAAACGAATTTTTAAAATCGTAAACACAAAACTATTTTGTTTTTCAGAATGATCACAATGCTCCTAGTCTTTGTTAAGCTCGGAAGCAATGTGTTTAACAAGAAATTAATCAAATAATACATTATGAGATTTAAATTCAGTATCACTATGAATGTAAGAAACTTTACATAACTGTTTGAGCCTAACAAGAAATTATAAGTCTTTCTCTTCTTTGAATCTTGAATTGTATCGCTGATGCTCTTTTCTCAATCCTATACATAGACACATTGCAAACTGCTGCTAAAATATCAATAAAGAAAAATATGTTTTACAACATATTTCAAACATTTCTTTTTTTTACAAGAGGAAGGGGCGGATCCACCTTCCTGTAATAACTTAATCATGTGATGATCAGAAAAAAAATCGGTCCGAGAAAACTCAGACAAACTTTCTCATATACGAGTTCATAATTACTTACACCAGTTTTTTCCATTTATGAAACACATAAATCGTATGTACATTTAATTATTATTGAACATTTCATCAAAATTTATCATAAAAATAAGTTCTACTGGGCGGGAAATCGAACCCGGGCTCTCTCCGTCCACGTTTTAAGTTATTTTCTCAGGAACTAGATTTTTCCCGGGAAAACGGTTTATATTGTTAGATTCGTATTTAAATGGACTACATTTTAGAATTTTTTAATCAAAATCGTCGGATCCGTTTTCGAGATTTTTTTTTTCATGTTTTTTCAAGGTTTTTAGGGAGTAGCGCCCCTAAATTTGGAGCTAAAATTCAATTCTCGATTTCACCTCGGGGTATGATTTTTCTGAACATGTATGCCAAATTTCGTCAAAAATCGGCCCAGTAGTTTAGGCTCTAGGCCTCTGCACAGGCAGACAGACATTTTTTCAAAGCGTATAAATCTCAAAATCGAATTTTCGCGCCATTACAATACTTTCTCTTTATATGAGAAAGTAAAAAACAGCATAAAAAAGTTGCCAAGTGTGTGCTTTCAGTACTCAAAAGGTCCGTAGGCAATTTAATAAATCAGACAAGTTTATTAACCAATTAACTTGCTTAATCGGCTATAATAGGCAAACGTTATAAAACTACTCCGAAGAGTCTTCCTCA
The DNA here is from genome assembly GCA_951217055.1 of Gerris lacustris. Taxonomy (NCBI): domain Eukaryota; kingdom Metazoa; phylum Arthropoda; class Insecta; order Hemiptera; family Gerridae; genus Gerris; species Gerris lacustris. Next base: position 45,859,579 of record OX578276.1, read on the forward strand.
AACTGTTGTACATATTATAACAATTTGTATTCATTTTTTTTTTTTAGAGGGACACTTTTTTCTTACAAAATATGTGACGTCTGAAAAATCTTTAAAACCCTTTTTTTAACAATAACTAGGTGTATTTTAAAGATTTTTTTTTTTTTTGGTTGCTTTGATAAAAAAAAAAAGTGGCACGAAAAACACAATTTTTTACATTTTACGAAAATGAAACCAAAATATATATTTGTGCTAAGGGTATCCTCTTTTAATTTACTTATTTTGTTTATATTTACTGCTTTACACAAAAGCTTTAACAAAGAACAACTTTTACACCTGGAAGATATTTTAAAGTAAAATTCCCCTAAGACCGGGTAAACGGTTTTGATGTTAATATGCACCACGATCATACATCATCAAGTTGCTAAATCCACTCGGAGACGAAACAACGATTAATCAAATCTAATAAAGAGACCCCCACCATCCCACCTCCCCCGAACTCTTCCAGCTTTGATTAATGTGAGAAAACGTTCCAAAACTCAACTAATAAAACTCGATTCATCAACTTAAACTCGGGCTCTAATCAAATCAATTAATAAGTTCTTTTTTTTTAAATATTAAAATACGTTTATTAAAAACTAAATTAAATTACTTTTATATTATACATCTGAATTTTCAATTTTTGATTAGATACATCAAATTAAAAATTTAATATCATCTAGGCTAATAATAAAGATTAAAATACATAATTATGTAATCGTTAAAGTTAATCATATTGAGAGGGTACCAAAATGTTTATGACTTTGATTATATTTATATAGATTGATTATATTTTTTAATTTATGGTGTAAAAAAAGGACTGCCAATTAGTGATACCTAAAGCTCCCTATAGTCCTATGGTGTACATTAATTCTGTTTTGCATTGACAGCCCATTATTGTCTACTTTTTAAATGTTCCTTCTTTTTCTAATAATGGGGTAACGGAAGCAATGAGGGTGCCGTATGTAACGGAAGCATTGTGATCATTAATACGGACTTTTTTTGCTACTTCTTTAGATTGTTACTCCCCTACGTTTTTTTTTAGCTTTTAAATGACTGGCTAAATAACTTTTAAGACAAAGGGATGCTTAGTCTAATGTACTTTGGGACAAAGGAATATCACACTTTGGTTTTTATGGGGGAGTAACAGTCTAAAGAAGAATATTCCATACACCTTCTTTAGATTGTTACTCCCCTCTGTTTTTTTTAATAAGGGGAGTAACAATCTAAAGAAGTGTTCTTTTTTTATCTCTAAATTTGTTTTCAAAATAAGGACTTTCGAAAAAATGTTCATCTATCAAATTAAAAAGAAATGAGACCCAAAAATTGTCCTTGGTGTATGATACACATTTTCTTATCATACACCTATAATAACAAAATCATCATCATTTTTTTAATTTTTAATTTGGTGCAAAATAAAAATGATCACTATTCTTTGGTAAGCTTTGAAGAAAAAATGGTACCACAGAAAATCTTTAAATGGTCTTTTGGGTATTTGTATAATTAAAAACTTTTAAGTTTCCATCACATTATTTCATGCAATATTTCAACCCCTCCTTGGGTCATTATCAAGCTTCTCTTAATTCCGAGCATTTCTCAAAAATATATTTTTTCTATACAAATTCTCTATTACCTGATCATTATATAAAAACTTTCTTCACAAGTCTGTGTGCTACACATCATTGCCATATCTTTAAATCTATTAACAATAATTTAAAACACAAAACTACTAATTTCTTATTTTTTTTCTTCGAGAGAAAAAAGAGTCTGAGTCTAATAAAAAATAAAAAAAATGTTGTTTATATGTTGTTTTACATGAAATAAAGTGATGGAAACTTAAAAGTTTTTAATTATACAAATACCCAAAAGACCATTTAAAGAGTTTCTATGGAAACTAAAATATCAATTGAGGGTAATTCATAACTACTACAAAAATGGTACTGACAATAGCTTTTTTGCTGTTTTACTCCACTCTTTTTCTTAAGAGATTTTACAATTCACAATCCAATTTTCCACAATACTTTCTCTTATTATATTACTACTAGCAAGAATCCCGTAATGCGTTGCGGAGTGTGTCGTAATTTATTGTATTTTTTACGGAATAAGAACTACCGTCAAGAAACATTTAAGTTCTTTAGCTACCCCGGCATATCTAAATGTTATTCTTTTTCCTAAAATATTAACTTAAGAATCAAGGAGAAACCCTTAATAAATCTTTCTATCTGTAGAAATATAGTCTGACCTAAATTCCTCTTATTTATTGTTTTACTTTGTCCCTATTTTTAGGGATTGGATTCTGTCTTATTACTTAAAACAACGATTTCATCCTCAGCTGTTTCAAAAGGGGACTTGGTTTCAATTACAAATATAACTGCCATCATGAATCAAAATGGTTGATCGAAAAACCCTTTTACATGAGATATTCATGTTATAAAAAGTAGCTAACTTCCAAAGTTAAAGGTTCTGGTGCAATTGGACATGACTATTTTAGCCCTATAAATGGTGGTTAACCTGATTCAAGATGGCAGATCGTGAAATTATGTCTTAGATAGTACCTACAGGCTAAGGAGGAACCTACATACAAAATTTAATGTTCGTAAGTTCAATGGTTTCTGAGATGTCATGATGAGCTTAGTCAGTGTTATTTTGGTTTTATATGACTAGCTATACGCTATACAATAGATACTACGTATCTGAGCAAGTAAAGAGCAAATGCTCCATGCTACGCAGCCAATCGCATAATTGACAATGACCTAAATGTTGGTTTTGACCGAACCTTAGCATCCTCTCGTCACAGATTCTTTTACTCCAGAATCAATATCCATGACAACCTTCTTGTTCAAACTAACCTCTCTGACGTTTTAAAAGAAAATAGCCTCGAGTATTCTTTACTATTTCATCCTAGTATTAATCATCCATGCGTTACTCGGTAATCTTTAAATTTGGCTACAACGCGTCGTAGCAAAGTTAAAGTTAAATTCAAAATTAGATTTGTTAGTGTGCATTTTTATGTTTTTGTCTCACCTCCATTATTTAATCTCTAATAAGTGGTTTTATTATTTCTTTTATCAGGTGATGATTTGTCTTTAACTGTATTCTGTGTTTGCTAAAATTTCTAGTTTACATTGCTAGCTGATCAATATATATTTTAATCAAAAACATAGAATCCGCGTTACGAAGGGGTTAAAGTCCGAAAACTTCAAACGTTAAAGTTCAAAAACTTAGTTTTCCGGTAGAATCCACGTCACGAAGGGGTTAAAGTCCGACGTTTTGCTTCCACTACTGGAAGCTTCTTCAGGGGTGTGGTGCATCGTGATGTTTACTTGAAGAAACGTATCAACAATCAGTATATCTTGTATTTGCTTTGATTCAGCATCACGCAACACATCCCTGAAGATGCTTCTAATAGTGGAAGCAAAATGTCGGACTTTAACCCCTTCGTAAAGCGGATTCTACCGGAAAACCAAGTTTTTGATTACGAGCCAACCCGCGGAAGCATACTCACTAAGATATATTTTTTTATTTTTTTTAAAAAATGTAAATATGTATGGGAAAGTGTTTTTAAATGATTTCATGGACTCTTCGATTCTTGCTCCAGTTTATGTAAATAAGATTTATATCACTTTAGAGTTATGTTATCAGGTATTTGTTTTGGTATTAAAATAAATTTCTAGTAATTAACATTTTACCATCTGAGTAAACATGAAATATCTTCTAATTACCTGTTGTAAATATATTTCCGTATAACTTTTGAATTACTTGATTTATCTACAACGCGTTGTTTAAAGGTTTCTCCGGGTAAGTATATAATCACAGTAACATCTGCTTACCGAGAAATATGTCATCAAGAAGAAATACTAAGTTTCCAATCTTTTACATTATCTTTGTCTACATACAATATTTTCTAATCAACCTGTTTTACATCGAATAGCTTTTACATTACTTGACTTTATGGTGTTTTTAGATTTCTCCAGTGAAGTATAAAAGCGCTGTCTACCAAAGTTATGCCATAATAAATTAGAAACAAGATTCTGATATTTTAGCTTCCAGAACAACTTTGGAAAAAGAGGAAGTGCCTTGGCCACTTCCGATCAATACATTAATGACTAACTAAGATTAATGAAAACTAATGAGAAACAAATCTGTACATATTTTCTTAATAAGCTATAGCTTAGAAAAGCAAATTAAATTTATTCAAGCTGTATCAATTACATTATAGTTATTTTTCCGAGGAAAAAACTTTTTTCCGAATAATAAAGCAATAAGATAGGAAGAAATAGAATAAAGGGTTATTACAGTAGAAATATGTATTTGGGAATGTATTTTCGTATAACGTCTGTATAAATAGGTGTTTGACTATATATTTGTATTTTACAATATTTTTCCAAACCCATAATATATAAATACCCATAAGGTCCCCAGGTAGGACCCCTTATGCTACCGTCTCAGCTTCTCTCGCAGGAGGTCCGAGCTCAATTCCCGAATCCGAAAAAAAAATCAACTACGAGGGGGCCCCCAGTTCTAAATGCAAAAGGTTTTTTTTTTTTTTTTTGTGCTCATCAATTTTGTTTGGCAAGGGGCCCCCAAATGCCCTAGTTACGCCACTGACTCCCCCGAAGATGTTCTTAGCAATGGATGTGAAACTTCGATACCTTCACTTATTGAGATACATTTATGACCGGAAGACCTAACAAAATTATTTAACAGACCATGGAGGACTTGGGCCGTCCAAAGGGCTCCTACGGTGCAATTTTTTAATTGAGCGCTACACTGTGGGCTAGGCTATCAATTAATGGACACAACGATCGATGAAATTGGTCTGTGATCTGCGATCGATTAGATGAGGGGTCGCATGAGACTAAGAGCTGTGGTATGGGGGAGATGTTTTGTTTAGGTTGTGACCGAAGGGCTGTTTTTAGGTGGAAGGTCAACTAGGAACCTCTATAGGACTGGATCAACTAGGAAGCCGTGGGAAGAGAGTGGGCAGTGAGTTGCAGTAGTTCAAGTAACGTGGAAGTGATAGTTTTTATTTTGAGTGACCATGTGCTTGGTGGCCAGTCACTTCGGTTCTTTTGTTGTTTTTTTTTTGTTAATAATTTATTTTGCTGGTGCTCTTGAGTTTATTTTATCTTTTTATTATGTATATGGTTTCTGATTTAATTTTTGTCAAGAAGGGAGTGCCATCCATAACTTACTTTTATGTTTTAAGTATAACCAAATTAGCCCAAGTTGTTGGAGTTATTTTTATTTTCCTATGCTGGAACGTTTGGAATGGGCTTCCATTGTTTCACCACATCTAAAGCTATTGGACGGCAAAAATAACGTGGCGCCCTTTATTAACAGGTAATAATATATCCTTTAATTAAACTTCCAATGATAAATTATTTATAAGGCCCACCCCCGCCCGACTCCACTGAGCAAGGCTAGGTGTTGATAATCCTCGGGGCAGGTAGCAGGCTTATACAATTATACATGTATTGGATAACATAGCTTAGGGTTAGAGTCTAGTTACAACAACCGTATAAAGCTTAGGATCAAGTTATAAGTGGCATATGCAACCGGATAGATTCAGATGCAACTACACATAAGCAGCTACCCATTTATATAGCGCTGCTGGGTGGACATCGAGCATAGGGCTCCTTGCCACAGTCAGGAATCGAACCCGGACCTCTTGTGTAACAATAATGAACTACCTGCGAGTCCTACGACTCTACGTGATTTAATGGTTACCAAATAAGTTATCCCAACGGAGATTGTTGGACCCTAAGGACTAAGTTATGTTATGTGTCAAACTAGAACTAATTAATTGTTAGAAATGTCACAAGATGGCAGCAGCTTTTAGTCCACAGTGTTGTTTCCGAGGGTCTAAGTGCCATCCATAACCTTTCATATTGTTAGTGTTTTATATTTCCAATATTTCTTGCTCCGTCTTTTTACTTATTAATACTTATACTCTACTTTTACTTATAATAAATATTCTGGAGGAAACTGCGTCAGATATTTTGTGAAACCCGAAGTTTCGCAACCATTTTAGGGCTATTTTTAACAGCTCCATTGCTTAAAACTCTCTTCATGATCCTTCCCTTGAGAATGATCTTTATAATGGGTCCGAAACGTCAGGAGTCAATATGTCTATGACGTGGCCTTCTCCAAGACTTATAGTACTCTTCACTTACGATATTTATATTATACAAAGATGGATTTACAGTGTATTTTATATAAAATAATTATTAGCACATTTCTCTGGCTCATCTTATACACCCCACCCTGAAGGTATATGGGAGAGCCAAACAATTTAACTGATTTTTTGCTTGTATTAAAAATTGTTAATTATTTAGTCTATAAATCCTAAAAGTAAAATCAATAAATATTAATAATTTAGTTTCTACTAAAAGCTCCTTTAATATTAAAGTAAGATTGAATTAGATAGTAATTATTTGTAAAACAACTCAAGATAGAAACATAAATATTTTTCGAAGGAAGTACAAAGGAGGAATATTTTTAAAATATTCAAAATATAAGAAAAAAGATAAAGTAAATGCAATGGAATGGTGGAAGCGGAAGAGAATGGTAACGAGATGATAGCGCCATGGTTATGATAGTTGTTAAGGAGGGATAACCAAGGATATAAATTGTTCCAAAAGAAATTCCCTCGTTAGTGGGTACTAGAACTCAAGAGTTATTCTGACCATAATTTCGTAATGGTTCGCTTCCCTAGCGCCTTCCCCTTGACTCCGACCCCTCCTAACCCTACTATAACCCCGATTATTTTACCAAGAAAACCCTAACCTTTACCTCTTAACTTTCATCATTGAAATTTTCCGCTTAAACTGCGAATAAACAATTTTAAGGAAAAGATTATCATTTCTCAACTGAAATTTCAACTGTAAATAAGATCTACATAATATATTTAAAGAATTGAAAACTTAAGTAAAATATGAGATACACATTTTCCTTTAAATTTCAATATTACCAAGAAGATAAAGTTTCCTTTTTACAATTGTAAGACATGAAGGAAAGGAATTATGTTATATGTAGAAAAGTTTCTTGAATTCAAAACCATCTTATCAAAAATCGAAAAAACTCTAAAAAAGCGAACTTAAGATTAACTATCTACTATCTACTCTATTTTCCGAAAAAGATACTACCTATTTTAAAAGAATTTATTTCCTCTCTCAAAGTATAGTCAGACAAAATTTTACCTGGAAACCTTAAGAAGATTATCAAGTAATAGGAGCAGCCTTGCATTTATATAAATTCTTTTATGAAGTTTGTTATCTTTTGTGATGTAGAGAAAAATTATTTTGAAAGTAAATTTCTTTAGCGACAATAGACTTTCGGATCAAAAGAAAACTTCAATAAATTCAATGCAGATTACTTAAAAATTTATACTCAATTTCTCTTCATATTTTATAGCATAAATATATTTTATTACGTAATTTTTTACTTATAATGAAAGAGTGAATATTTATTGTTCTATGGAAATTCGGTATAATTTTGGCCTTGGAAGAAACATGCTCCGGGAAAGGTCACAATAAATTATGCATACATAGTTCCTCAATTCCTCCATCACTATGCATTGACATTAAACAATAATCCTGCGCAGCTCTAACATAATAGATAATACCATTTTCCCCAATCGCTCCATCTCTATGCATTAAACAATGATCCTTCCCAGCTGTATCATAATAGATGATACCATTTTCCCCAATCGCTCCATCTCTATGCATTAAACAATGATCCTTCCCAGCTGTATCATAATAGATGATACCATTTTCCCCAATCGCTCCATCACTATGCCTTAAACAATGATCCTTCCCAGCTGTATCATAATAGATGATACCATTTTCCCTAATCGCTCCATCACTATGCATTAAACAATGATCCTTCCCAGCTGTATCATAATAGATGATACCATTTTCCCCAATCGCTCCATCTCTATGCATTAAACAATGATCCTTCCCAGCTGTATCATAATAGATTATACCATTTTCCCCAATCGCTCCATCTCTATGCATTAAACAATGATCCTTCCCAGCTGTATCATAATAGATGATACCATTTTCCCCAATCGCTCCATCACTATGCATTAAACAATGATCCTTTACAGCTCTATTATAATAGGTGATATAATTTTCCTCAATCGCTCCATCACTGCGCATAAAACAATGATCCTTCACAGCTCTATCATAATAGATGATACCATTTTCCCCAATCGCTCCATCACTACGCATTAAACAATGATCCTTCACAGCTCTATTATAATAGGTGATATAATTTTCCTCAATCGCTCCATCACTACGCATTAAACAATGATCCTTCACAACTGTATCATAATGGATGACATATTTTCTCCAATTGCTCCTGGACAACTCAATCATAACTATTAATGATGCAATATGGCTTAATTTTTCCAATAACCCTATAGTAAACAATGCTCCTCCACAGCTCTATCACTATGTATCAAACAATGCTCCTTCTCCGCTTCATCGCCATAGATTAAAAAAAAACTCTATGTTGTCTTTTTTAAGTGTACAAAGGCGAAAAAATATATTCCTCCACTACAGTTTGGGTCTAGAGATTTATGCAGCTTTGTGAAATTCTTCAAATTTTAAAAACCTCAGTGGTAGTGCGGCATAAGCTTGAGTTCTAATTATGATCAGATGGGTTAGTAAAAAGTAACACAATATTATCATCAGAATATTACATTATAATAAACGCATTTCGACATTTATGTCATCTTCAGTGTTAAGTGTTAATATAGAAAGAGTAAAGACTAAGTTACTTTGATAAGACTAAGTTACTTTGATAAGACTAAGTTACTTTGATAAGACTAAGATACTTTGATGTAAATGTAAGACTAAGATACTTTCATGTAAATGTAAGATATTCAACTTTAAGTGGAGTCTTTACTCTTAACACTGAAGATAATATAGATATAAAAATGTCAAAACGTGTTTGTTTGTTTTGATATAAAATTGTGGTGACTTTCTATTAACCCATCCAGTCATAATTATAGTCCAGGAGATATTGTGCAAAAAAGTGTCTGACTAACATCAAGCTAGAATTTTGTATACAAGTCAATCTTTTAGCGCCTTTTAAGGATATGTGGTCGGCTAAGTTCGTCTGCGGGACATAGCTTGGCAATAGGCGTTTGAAAAAAAAAAACCGGTGGAGAGCGGCCATGTCTCGCCAATTATGGTGGACAATGTGATTTTCATGATCCTGAGTACAGAATTAGTTAGTACATTAAAAATCAAGTCAATGGTATTTTCACACTTGATATCCTAGTTATTCAAATATTCTGTACTCAGGATCATGAAAATCACATTGTCCACCATAATTTGTGAGACATGGCCGCTCTCCACCGGTTTGTTTTTTTCAAACGCCTATTGCCAAGCTATGTCCCGCAGACGAACTAAGCCGACCACATATTCTTAAAAGGCGCTATAAGATTGACTTGTATACAAAATTCTAGCTTGATGTTAGTCAGACACCTTTTTGCACGCTATCTCCTGGACTATTATGAAATGGTTCTACGAAATCTCAGAAAACAACCAATCATTAGCTGAAGTTCTTCTTTTTAATTTTCTAAAGACAAAGGATTTTTCTTTTCATTCGATCGAAAAATGAAGAAGGTCAGCCATTTTTTTAAAAAACCAGAATACTTGTAAGAAGAGCTAAGCGAAGCATAAAGAGATATCAGTGGAAGTGTTCAAACACATTTACGTGTGTAGATCTCAATAAAGAATGCTTACGTGCTCATTTTCCAGTTCTGTGTTTTTACTCTATTCAATGTTTGTTCTCATGTTTAAAGGAGAGTGTGGATCTCAAGAAATTCGTGAAACTAATTTCTCGTTCAGGTAAAAATCAAGTAGTTTTGTCTTGACCAAACTTTACCTAATGTAGTTTTATCAGTTTGAAGTGCATTCATTTTGATTAATCTATATGTAAATGTAGATCCCACCTGACCTTGTACAAGAAATAATTGTGTCTAAATAAACAAGACTAGCTTAGTCTTCTACAAACGAATTATTTTTTTATCATTCAAAAAAATATTTACATAAAACCAACATCAATCTAATTAAAATTATTAATGATATTAAACCTAAATCCATCCTGTTTCTAAACTATATAATTCACTTAAGTCATAAATAAACATAAGTAACTCTACCAAGTAGTAGTTCTTTAACTTCATGTCAAAATATGATGAAATAATATTCTATGAGGAAAAAAGAAACGACATATGGTCTCAGTTATTAAAAAAGCTGAAATTCCCCCCGCAGAAACAAGAATAAATAAAATGAGGTATAGTTTAACGTCGTCTGGATCACGCGATAGTTAAAACAAAAGCGAGATATAAGTTTAGGGAACCCCTCTGATATAGAACTGACAATTTTAACTAGACAAAAAAACCTCCACGAAAAACTTTTTATAATAGCATCCCGTCTAAAAAGAGGTTTTTTTTAAAAAAACGTGTCCTTTTTGAAAATAATAACAGTATGTATTTCCTTTTGAGATTGCCCCTACTCTGTGTTCACGGCCAAGCCTCAGAACCGTAGCTTCTCAGTAATATACACCTCGTACATTTATACATGTTTTTATTCAACGTGATATCCTTTTAAATCTATATAAAATACTGTGTTTAAGATATACTATTTCTAATGTTAAAAATGTCCTTGAAATTTTATGAAAATAGAAACTATAAAGTAGATACTATCAAATAATACAAAGATAGTAATAATATTTCTATTTTTTTTTCGGATGTAATAGTTTTATTTTAATTCTAATAAGTCAGATTAAATAAAATTTAATTTGAGATTTTATTTTTGTCAGACAATAATGTCATGAACTTTCTTCTTTAATTTGTTTTTTAACCGTTCCAAACTAATATTAATTTTGAAAGCATTTACATTGCTTTTACAAGTAATGTATATGTAATTTTATCTTCATTAGAAGTACAGTAATTATAAAAAGTAAATTGAACATATTGCCCCAGAACCTAATCCACCAAAGGGCAGAGTGGGTAATTGCCCAAGGTGCGGGTTTCAGGTGGGCGAACTCTCGAAAATCGTCGACCTTTTTTGGTTTTTCCCTAGGAAAAATGGTTGACCTTTGAACTTTGAACAATTACAATTCTTACGCTGTAGCTCTGGAGAAATCTGATCTTTCCTAAATGATATCCCGTGGCAGCTTTCTGTTCTGAAAATGGTTTTCCTAATTTGTTCATAGTTTATCGTATCTTTTTACAATAAACTAAAGATGGGGGGGGGGGCATTTTTAAATTCACGGCTAGGCCTAGCTAGGGTGGCAAAACACCTAGAAACGGCCCTGATTACAATCTTATTTTTTGTTGAAAACACATTTTATTTACTTATTAATAATAAAAAAGTCAGTTATTTATTTATTATATTATAGATCAGATTAAACATGGGATCTTTTCTCAGAAAGACTGGCTTATATCTTCTTCACGTCCCATGGTCACATGTGTATTAAGAAAAAACTAATGATATATATGTTAAAACATAGGATGTAAACTTAATAAGTGGGCAAAAAATCGATAAAACTAATGCCATCTTATTGGGTATTTAAAGAGTGGTTGTTTTGACCTCTTTCCAGTGGGATCTTTTTTATTCATTTGTGGACGAATGTTATATCAAACTGTCTGGTACAAATCAATATCAATAAAACTTGGCAAGAGTTTATGACATAGTTTTTCTTAAGAAATGTTGACGGACCCACAGAAAGTCAACATTTTAAAAGGTGTGAATATTAGCATTAATAATTACTTGCTGCAAAAAAAACAAAACTAAATACTAAATCATTTCCTTGTTGTTTCCTTGTTTTTTAACATTTTTTATTATTTTTCAAAAAAAAAAATAAACAAAAAATTAATGTTAACGTGTTTTTTATTCAATATTGTCAAAAATAACAGTAGTTTTTTCTTAGACATTTTACTTTTTCAAAAAATTGTGGCATCCTGTAGATGAAATCGGCACTTGACACCTCGGACAAACTCTCTTATATACGAGTTCATAATTACTCAGCCCAGTGTTTTCCATTTATTATTTTTCGAGTTTTCGTAGGTACATTTAATTATTATTGAACATTATTATCACAATATCATAATTATAACAATTTATCATAAAAATAACTTCTCTTCGGCGGGGAATTGAATCCGGCCGTCTTAGTCCCTAGCGTCCAAGCGTTTAAAGCTATTTTCTGAGGAACTAGATTTTTCCCGGGAAAACGGCCCATATCGTCAGATTTTTAATTAAATGGACTAAATTCAAATTTTTTAATCAAAATCGTCGAAACCGTTTTCGAGAAATAATTTTTTCCACGTTTTTGGGGGGAAATTTGGACCTAAAATTTACTTTACGATTTTTTCACCTTGGGGTATGATTTTCCAAAATATGTATGCCAAATTTCGTCAAAATCGGTCCTGTAGTTTAGGCTCCACGCGTCTGAACAGACGACAAACGACAGAGACAGGCGACAGACGAACGACAGAAATTTTTTAAGAACCACTTTATTGGACTTACTCGGGTTACCTCAAAACGTGGAAATCCATCGAATTTTCGCGCCATCACAATACTTTCTATTCTTATGAGTTATGAGAAAGCAAAAAATCAAGGAAACTATATCATTTTTTAGAGTTAAAAGAAAAAGCATCAGGATTTTTTTATAAAGAATTATCTTTTTCTCTAAAACCCACACAATTTGTTTTTTTAAAGTATTCTGTTGTGGGACTCACAGTAAATAATGAATTCCTTAAATACAGCGCATGGTTAATGTTTAACTTGCATATTACTTATGTCTAAAGAAGTACATTTACATTCCTTTTCAGCCTTAGACAGTACGGGCAATTTAAACAATGACAGTTTATATATGCTTTGTGTATTCAAGCTTTACAAGTTAAATTTAGAAAATTTTCAAAGGTATAATTATATTCTTTAAAATCATAAAGTATGATCAGTAATAATATTCTGTTGTGAAACGTTTAAATTAATAAATTCTTATCAGTAAAACCTGGTTTTTTAAGTTTAACCTAATATTAAGAATATTTTATCGACAAGTCCACTTAATATTAAAATCAAACCTAACCATCAGAGTAATTAGACCAAGAAGTTTACTATACATTGAAATCAAACCTAACTCAGAATAATTAGTTCGAAATTACCACCTCTAGTATTGTGCTAGTCTCTGACTTTGAATTACTCACCACGTTTCTATGAGCTCTTTTTTTGATGATAGCTGCTTGGAAATAAATAACATAATGTTACGTGGAAAGACTTTTCCACCTACCGTCAAAATATTAGATCAAAAAGTCCACTTAACATTAAAATCAAACCTAACTTTCAGAATAAGATAGATAGATAGAATAGAAGAATAGATCAAAAAGTCCACTTCTAGTCCTATGCCAGTCTCTGGCTTCGTCCCTATGAGCTCCTTCCCCGTATGAGCTCCTTCGTCCCTATGAGCTGTTTTGTTTGATGATAAGCCTTAGAGGCCAAAAGCTGCTTGGAAATAAACAGCACAATGTTTCGTCGAGAGACTTTTCCACCTAACTTCAGAATATCATATCAAAAAGTTCACTTAACATTAAAATCAAACCTAACTTTCTGAATCAAAAAGTCCACTCCTAGTCTTATGAGCTCTTTTGTTTAATGATAAGCCTTAGAGGCCGATATCTGCTTGGAAATAATAGTATATTATGTTACTAGGCTGTGAAGTGAGTTTTTTCTTTACCGTGGCAATTACATTTACTGTCGAGCTGAGCAAGACAGTAAATATTGCCAAGGATAACTAATAATAGTTTTGATTGCATCGTTATTTTTATGTATTTATATTGATATATTATGCCTTGAATGCAAATATCACAATATCAATATTATGTGTAGGGAAAAATTAAAAGCTCACTTTTGCAATATTCCTGCCCCTCTTTGGGTCACCTTCAAGCTAAGCAACCAAAGAAGATTACTGTTTCATCCTGTTCTTTCTAAAAAATAGTATATTATGTTACTAGGCTGTGAAGTGACCTTATAACCCCTACATTTTATTAATTGCCGCGGTAAAGAAAAAAAACACTTCACAGTCGTGTAGCATATGCTATTTTTTCCGTGGTAGCAGACAATGAAAAAACATTAAATATTAATCTATAATCAATATAATAATAATAACATACTTATGATTTAAAAAAAGAAACCTTAAAAAAAGGTTACACTATAACAATCACAATTTTACATCTAGCTAATTTTAAGCGTACTAACAAGCTTATCTACAAAGATTGCAGCCTAAAACGAAAGTTTTGATAACTACCAGCACGAAAGAATTTTTTTTTTTTTCTCTCGTGCTGGTAGTAATGAAAAGATTTTTTAAGTCCACGTAATGAAAAAATGGATTTTAGCTATGTTTTTTGGGCTCTAAAGTTACTATTTCACAGCCTACCACGGAAAAATAAAATTATGTTACGTGGAGAGACTTTTTCATCTATCGTCAGAATATCATATCAAAAAGTTCACTTAACATTAAAATCAAACCTAACTTTATGAATAATTAGGTCGAAAAGTTCACTCCTAGTCTTTTGAGCTCTTTTCTTTTGTTGGATGATACGCCTTAGAGGCTGAAAGCTGCTTGGAAATAAATAACATAATGTTACGTGAAGAAACTTTTCCTTCAACATATCGACACGTTCTCTTAACATTAAATCAAACCCAACCTCCAGAATATTAGATCAAGTCCATATAACATTAAAAACGAAAGATTAAATACTAAAAAAAAAAAAAAAAAAAAAAAAAATTAAAAAAAAAAACTCTTAACATATAAACCAATGTAATGTAATTCAGATCTGAAATCATTTGAATAAATCTGGACTGAAATTAAACTGGTCCTATTGTATTATAATCAATTTTACCGTTGTTAAAATGTTCCATTCGCTTCAAACAAACGTAAATTTAGTGCCGAAAGTACTAACAAACGATCTTATTATATGTTTACGAGTTACCCCCCTTTTATTTTAAATGAAGTCAGTTGGAAAAGATATTTAAACAATTATCTTCAGCTCTGACTCTTCCTCAATTACATTCCTTCCTCTGTAATTTTAACACTTTTATATTTATTAAGTAATGATTAAATAGAAGCAATAATAAGCGTAGAAGTCTTATAATTTATTCTGTACTTTCGCTGATAATACCAGGAAAATATTTTTAAAACATTTTTTAAGTGTTAGCAAACGATTAAATATTTATACTTCTTATTTTTTTTTATATTTACCTCCGTCTTGTTTTAATTTATGTTTCTAAAGCCGGATTCAGAGTAACTATCAGTCTTATTATAAATATAAGAGAAGCGGTTTTTTTTTTAGAGTTGATTTGCATATTTCATGCTACAAAGAGGACCCCCTAAGAGCATTCAATTAGGGATTTTTCTGAATTTTTTCAAGGGCATCTTCGGTATAATATTATATTTTATTCTCTCTTTGTTAAAAAAAAATATAAATAGAGAATAAATTTTTTTTTTAAAAAAATAACAAATATTTTACATGCATAGCTTTAAAAGCATCAAGGTTCTTTTTATGCTAATTATTTTTTTTAAAAAAAACACACGTTGTTCAAATTCATTTAAACTTTTATGCAAATTATTTTATTTATTAATATAATATAATATAATAAATAATAATAGTTAAGATATCTCCTCTATAACTACTACTATAAGATACTAAATAATTTGTATGAAGGCGCGGCATGCGATAATAGTTATAGGCATTTAGACTCTTTTAATTATTTTGAGTTTTTAGAAGAAATTTTTGATTTTATCTTATAATTTATAAAAATTGTTTTTATAACAAATTGTTTTTTGCTGTTAATGTTTAATTTTCAACATATAAAACTTCAATTATCTTAATACATTTTTAAATTCTCAAATACATAGTATGTAATAGTACATTACGCGTCTAGTGCGGAAAGTAGCATTTTGCATGCGAGTATGCGAGTGTGGAGTTTTGCACCAGAGTGACAGCGAGGGTAGTAAAATAAAACCACACGAGCAACGCAAAATGCAGGCACGAGTTGCATACCGTACTTTATCTACGATTGTTCGATTTTAATAATAAATACAGAAAAAAACATTTAATATACTTCCTGTATGTAAGTACGAATTTCTCTTTTGATAAAGATGACATTAATTCATTAGTTGAATTTTGTGCCGAATTAATTCTTTCGGGAGGCGTATTATTCTCCTCATTTTCGTCATAATCTTTTTAAATTTAAATCACTCATTGTTTTTCACTAAAAACTCGATATAAACAGTTACTTTAATTAAACAAATAGCAAATTTGTTTTGTTAAGTGTAAACGAACTCGCTAATCGTGCGTTAAGGGGAAGAATTATTTTAAATTTCGCATGCGCAATAAATACAACTACGAAAAGAATCACTTTCTACACATCTAAACAGAGATAAAATGTTTATATTTCGTATCAATCATAGATAAATTATGCAATTGATATATTTATAATAGTATTAATATAATAAGATTTGAATTAGCAACCGTGAAATTATGATTTAGGATTATAATTAGTGAGGTACGGTTTAATAAAAACTACATATATTAACCAAATAGTTATTCCATTTAGTTTATATTTAGTTTTAGTTAACCATTTAGTTTATTATTCGTGTAATTTATTCACATCATAAGGGTTGTACTACAGGTAATAGACAACTTATGTAGTTATTATTAAACCGTACCCCACTAATTAATTCACTAATTTTAATCCCAAGTATTAATATATTTACGGTAGTAAACAAAATTGATTTTATTTGTTGAATCTAAAATTATCTAGTAATTTGAATAAATTATTTGTTGTTTTGTTTATTAATTAGTTATTGATTGGTAACTTAGTTTCCTTGATATCCTAGGTTTTAGTTTTACATTGATCCATACAAACATACATGTTTACATACATGCATATATACACTGACACACACGCACCCATACTTATACACTAATTTCTCCTTACTGGAATGTGAAAATAGCAACAAAAAATCGATGAAGCCTATACAGTCATCCAACATCATTAGTATATATTTATAGACTGGACCACATTTTGGAATTGGCTTATTTCCTGTATGTGCTTTTTATATTCCATAGAAACCCGTAACTTAGAGGGGAAATCTTTTTTTAACTCATTTTTTATGCTTTTTAGTTTTAATTAATAAGTTTAAGTTTCAATACTGATTACGTCAAAAATACAATCTCGACTGAACCAAAATAAATTTGCATAAATTAAATAAGTTAGTTTTTTTAAAAACATTGATTCCAAACAATTTCCTTTGGTGAATTGTAAAACAGGGTTTTGTCAAGTATAATAAATCAGTGTTTATTTACTATTACTATTATTATATACTTTTTTTTTTAATTAAAAAGGTAAGTGTTTTTTTTATGTGAAATTATACTGAGGACTGAGGCGCGTGAGGTAAACATGGGATATTAAAGGACATAACTATGGGAGAAATGAAGATATCCAAGTGCAGATACTGTTGTTTTTTGAACAACGAAAACCTGGTGTAGTCAAAACTGACAATGGACACATGAATAGAGAATAAATGCCAGCTGGAAAGAATCTAATTCTATTCTATGTATATATGTACTTGATAATTTCTCTGAAACAGGTAAATATAAATTAAAATTGTCAATATGATATAATGACCGTAATTGTTTTATTGAAAGTCCGTAATTGTCATATTTAAAATACGAAGTCAGAGGTTTATGGTTTGGCTCTAGAGGATCCATACTTAGTTTAACATCTTCATTCTTTGGCGAGGTCTGTATCGACAGAAAATATTTGATAACCCTGTCAGAGTCGATTATTTTAGACTCACTGGGAATTATTAACTACCATATCTACTAAACATATTACTTACTTTAATTTTATCCTATTTTGCTTTAAATCGATTTGTTTTGACAGTGTGACCCTTTCTTTGTTTAATGGTAACTTTATTGCTAATATATTATAATTGTTTTGACCATGTCATTTAATTAATTGTACAGAATATTATTTTAATTATTTAAGTAATGTCTCACGATAGATCAGTACGCTGTGTGTTTAGCAACCCATTCTGTTTGGACAGCATCACTGTTATTTTTGTAAATAAAGTGTTTCTCTCTTAGCAAATATATTCATATTTTAATATAAATCGGATTCTTAATTTTTATTGGTCAGAAAACTCATTAATTAAACATTTTCCTTTTAAATCTTCTCATATACGTATAATACGAGTATATAAAGAAAAGAGTATATTGCTTAATTTATATTGGCCAGAAAATTCATTAATTAAACATTTTCCTTTTAAATCTTCTCATATACGTATAATACGAGTATATAAAGAAAAGAGTATATTGCTTGACTTTTATTGGTCAGAAAACTCATTAATTAAGCATTCTCCTTTTAAATCTTCTCATATATGTATAATGTATAAAGAAAATAGTATATTGCTTAATTTTTATTGATCAGAAAACACATTAATTTAAAATTTCCCTTTTAAATCTTCTCATATACGTATAATACGAGTATATAAAGAAAAGAGTATATTGCTTAATTTTTATTGGTCAGAAAACTCATTAATAAAAAATTTTCCCTTTTAATCTTCTTATATGTATATGTATTATATATTAAGAAAAGAGTATATTGTAATGGCGCAATATAACATATTAATGGATTTACACGTTTAAGGTCCCTTGAGCCCAAAAACAATATCTTGATGTCGTCTGTGCAGATTCGTTGATCATAAACTACTGGACAAATTTCAATTAAATTTTACAAATATGTTTGATGAAATTAAATTTAACCCTAATTTGGGGTCAGGGTTGTCTAAATCTGTTAAACTAGTCGTATTGCCGCAAATTAAGTTTAATTTTCTTCAAAGAAACAACTGATTCATTCTAAATAAAGAGTTAGAAATTTGAAAACATTTATATGAGATCTATCGGTATGAATATTAACTATTATACGATCTAAATTCTAAAAGCACATTTTTTTCATTTACCGTTACTTATATGTAAATAAAGTTTGAATAGTCATTGTAAAGATAATGCATGAAGGAGTTGTAAAATTATAATTCTTAAAATAGTTTTATAGTTTCATTGTTTTATATTTTTTTTAATGATAGAAGCCTTTCAAACAACCGTAAGCTATAAACAACCATTTTTATTATCGTTTCAAATAAAACTATTGAATGTAATGTCAAATAGATTAATATGTTCTATATAATAGTAAAACAGCGGTTTATGAAAAAATAAATATCAAGGTATAACTAATAATAGTTTTGATTGCATCGTTATTTTTATGTATGTATTTATATTGATATATTATGCCTTGAATGCAAATATCACATAACCCCTACATTTTACCCCACATTTACTGTCTCGCTCCGCTCGACAGTAAATGTAATTGCCGCGGTAAAGAAAAAAAACAATTCACAGTCGTGCAGCATATGCTATTTTTTCCGTGGTAGCAGACAATGAAAAAACATTAAATATTAATCAATAATCAATATAATAATAATAATAACATACTTAAAATTTAAAAAAAGAAACCTTAAAAAGAGGTTACTCTATAACAAAATATAAATAAAACGCATGATTTTAAGAGTACTAACAAGCATATCTACAAAGATTGCAGCGCTAAAACGGAAGTTTTGATAACTACCAGCACGAAAGAAAATTTTTTTTTACGTCCTAGGACGTAATCATTTCTTTCTTTCGTGCTGGTAGTAATGAAAAGATTTTTTAAGTCCACGTAATGAAAAAATGGATTTTAGCTATGTTTTTTAGGCTCTAACGTTACTGTTTCACAGCCTACCACGGAAAAAATATCTTTATTCTAACCAGGGTGGTTATTGTCAAGTGTTAAACAAGGGGGTTATTTTTTCTAAAATCCATAGTTATTCTATGTCTGTCACTATTGGTTTAAGCTTCATAATTATAAATTATATATATACTAAAAACAAGGTAACTTAACCAGCCTCAGAGAGTAACAACTTGTAGAGTGACAATTTTGATGTAGACAAAATTTATGAAACCCCATTTTATTGAATGACTCATATGACTGAGGATTAAAAAATAAGCCTGAAGAAGCCCAAGGTGCTAGGCGAATTATAGGATTTAAGAGTAAAACAAAATATAAATGTCTTAAATTATTTATCAACCAAACCAAATGAAACCCTGAAGAGACCCAGAAAACATTTTTATAATAGTGTTTTTATTTAATTAAAATTAAGTAAATCTTCGACACTTATTTCATTGTAAGGACAAAAATTCGATATATCCTTCTTTATAATAAACTAATAAACAAATTAAAGTAAATCTTCTTTACTAATTTATCCATTGTAATGATAAACATTGGAGTCAATCATTCTTCGTAATAAAAGAATTAAAGTAAATCTTCTTTACTAATTTATCCATTGTAACCACAAATATTGGACACAATCCGTCTTCATAATAAACAAATTAAAGTAAATCTTCATTACTAATTTATCCATTGTAAATAGTAATCACAAATATTAGATACAATCCGTCCCATAATTAACAAATTAAAGTAAATCTTCATCACTTATTTATCTATTGTAAAGTCAAATATTGGATACAAATAGTTTTCTTTTTTCTCACATAATTAGTCTACATAAAGAGAAAGTATTGTCATGTTGTGAAGATTATATTTTAAGGGAATTCCATGTGTTTGATACTATATGAATTCAAAAAAGTTTTTTTTTTTTAATGTCAATCCTTCAAATACTCAAATATGTGATTCTCAAAAACATTACGACAAATATCAAAAATGTAGTTCATTTTAATACGAATCTAACCATATAGGCTTTTACAAGAGAAAAAATCTAGTTTTCGGGATATCGATTTTTTATTAAAAACTTTAAAAACAAAAATGCCAAGATCACGAGGTTGGGTTGTATTCACCGCAAGGAAGGAATTATATATTTATAGTAAATTTTGATAAAATATTACATAATAAATAAATGTAAACGTGTAAATCCGAAGCAACTAACAAATGGAAAACACTGGATGAAGAAATTAAGTATATTAGAAAGTTTGTTATGAGTTGTATCGGAAAGATTTTTTTGAATAAACGAACTTAAGTAAATCTTCATCACTTATTTTATCCATTTTAAAGACAAACTTTGGATATAATTTGTCTTTATTATAAATGGGCTTAAATAATCTTCGTCACTTTTATAATGTATGTAAATTTAAATGAACTAACTATAGGGTAACAATATACATTGATCATAATGGAAAGAGTATATTCTAGTATAATTAATGTAGCAAATGTAGAAGCCTTGTAGTGTTATTAGCCTTGCGGTCTATTGCAACAGAAACCAAGTGAAATCGACTACACATAAAGGCTTCAAGCAATTATTTCCGGTTACATACATTCACAAGTTTCCGGATGTTTTTACACAGCTTTAGTGGGATAAATTTGTTTTTGTCGATAGGTTATAGAGTGTTAAGACTTTGAAGCGTTGTAAAACGTAATATTTGCATAATGTCAACTTTTAAAAGAGGAGTAAAAGTTACGTTAAACATTTCGTAATTGATATGACCTTTATTTTTCGCTTTGTAAAATCCGTTTGACCTAAACAAGTATTGTTAATTTTTTCGAAACGCTAAATAAAAATTCATTTTTGTCATACATTCGTCATTTTTCTTTAACTTAAGATGAAAAAATGATGCAAAAGTGAAAAGTTGTCCAATTTTCTTAATTTAAAAAAAAAAAAACTTGTAAATTATCTCTTTGTTAAGTTTATATACATTTAGTTGTGAAACTTAATGTAACGGGTCAGATAGAAAGCTTTCTCTAATGCATCCTAGAAGACTGTCAACATTAATTTGTTCCTCTATTTCCAGAAGGTTTCTTAACCTTAATTACGAGTCAATCATTTATGTGAGAATATTTCGTAAGAAAGGCTGAAAGTTCAAACACGAGACCTCTTCGGAGCTTGACACGTGAACAAAAGGAACTTTCAAAAAAAAAAAATTGACCGACAGATTGAAAACATCCCGCATGTAATGGGGTTGACAAAAACCTAAATAAACGAAAATTATAATTACAGTGTTTAGTTAAAATTACTATATGAGTTGAAGGGAAACGGAAGTGAAATGATAAAAGGAAGTGGTTACTGTTTTTGTTTTTTGTTTGTTTGATGCTAGAGCCAAGTTGCGTTTTACTGGGAAACAAGATATGTAGGACAGCAAACTATCCTATTCCTAAAATAAATATATACCATGAAAATACCAATCGTATTGTTATGTTTAAAAATAGCCAATTCTTTTATAGTTTACAGCAAGTTAGTTTTGTAAACCAATACTTACTTTCTTATAGACCTTCATTTTATATGAGATATAAAAGTATTAGAATCAGTTATACGATGTTTAAAGCTTAGTCCATACCGGGGCTCAATGACGCTAGGGTGAATCGCAGTAGCGCCGTAGCGCAGTAGCGCAGTATTCGCAGTAGCGCAGTATCGTAGTAGCGCCGTATCGCAGTAGCGTAGTATCGCAGTAGCGCCGATTAAGCCGAGCAACACTGAGCCCCAGTGTGGACCAAGCTTATGGCCCCGCGTACGATACTAGTGTTGGGTGGTAGGTGGCTTAGCAGTGCCGCTTACGTTTACGTTTACATTGATTACAATGGAAGTTGAGAACGACCGGTTATGATAAGCACGTGCTTCTGAGCATAACAGGTTGCCCCTTGCCACTGAGTCTTTTTAGAAACTCTCGTCAAGTAAACATGGCTGGGAACTGATGGAAATTGGAAATACCTCTGAGCCAATTATTTTCGCTCTTATCGTAGCCAGCGCCGCTCACCCCTTTACCGCTCTGACGCTCTTCCACCCACCGCTCATATCGTACCCAAGGCAAAGAGAAAATATTGTGATGGCGCTATAATTCGATTTTAAGATTTTGATGGATTTACACGTTTTAAGATACCCGGTAAAACTGCAGTTATCAAGCCACCTTAGGAGAAGAGGTTAGGAAATTGGGGAGGCCTCACTCGAATGTACTATTTAGACAAAGGGGTATCATCTCTAAAATTAATTAATTATATAGATATAAGCTTTCAAATGTATTTATCTTTATATAAACTGTTTTGACAAAGAGATATAATCTCTTCAGAGTATAAATCAAGCGAAATTGTGCTGGCAAGCCATTCTTGACTGTATTGATAACTGCAGATTAGCCAGATTCCCTAAGCCCAAAATGTCCTTTTTTTCAAAAAATGTAGGGCTGTTGTACGTGGTTTCAACTGCTTAATTTACCCAACTAAACAAGAACGTAGTTTACTGTTTACTGCATTATTACTTCAGTCCATTGTAGTCAGTGGCGTAACTAAAGGCCCGCGAGGGCCTGCATTGTGGGGGGCCCCCAGTGCCAGGGGGCCCCCAAATCAACGACGAGGGGGCCCCAGTTCTAAACGCAAGAGGTTTTTGTTTTTTTTTTTTGCTCATCAATTTTGTTTGGCGAGGGGCCTCCAAAAAGTTTTTGCGGGGGGGGGGGGGCCCAATGGCCTAGCTACGCCACTGATTGTAGTTTGTTATTTTATTATCTATACTACCTAGGATCTAGGAATTCGCCATGAAGTATGTTATGTTTAATGATTAGGTTTTGAACAACCAACAAGAAGCATTAAAATTGATAAACTAATCTAAATTTTCTAGGGGTTAATAGTTTCTTCTACAATTTCATTTTATACAATTATGCTTGATTATCACATTATTTATTATTTCTGCAAGTCCTCCTCTTATTATCAAATTTTGAATATTGTACTTAATTTAGTGATTAATTGCGACAAAAAGGAAAAGTCCTCTTAGAGTTTGCACTTTCATACGAGCAGGGGTTTTGTACTTTTCCCCATCTCATACCTCATCCTCTTCTTAGGGTTGAAATTGGAAATATTTCTTATTCGTAGATGCTTAAGCCCTTTAAAAAATATTACTATGCTATATTCTAGGAGGTGGGGTTTTATACTTTTCTATTCCGTATTCCGCTTCTCCTCTTCATCCTAGGTTGAAATTGGAAATATCTCTTATGAGTGTCTCTTAAGCCCTTAACAAAATATTAATAATCTAGCTTGAAGAATATGGGCTGGGCTCGTTTCCCCTTCTTTTTTCAACATTAGCTTTACCATTCGAAATCAAATTTTGAAAAATCCTTTCTTAGTAGACATCAACGATATTTGGTAGATATAATACCAAATACGATGAATTTATTTTTAATGGTTATCATTTTATTTATTTTATTGATATTTACTTGTACTTGGTTTGAAAACTACACATTTTCTCAATACAACCTTTTCATCAAAGATGCGTCCGTCATATAAAGAAAGCTGTCTCCCAAAGTCCAAATTTATTGCTATTAGTTCTGGAAATTTCGTCATAACTAAGTGTGCATAAAAATAGCCACCACATTGAATCAATATGGTGGATTGTAAAAATATTTTTTAGAGTTCGCCTAACTGGCGGCTAAAAAAGAATAAAAATATTTGCTTTGAACTTTTATTAATAATAATTATTTGCTTGGTTCTCTATTTCTTTATTCTTACTCAAATTTCTTATGTAATTTTTGTTAGTTCATATTTGTATTACTGGTTTTACTGTTATTTATCTATGGCGTTATAGTAAGTATTTCTATAATTTTATGTGCTCGCATTGCTTCCAAGCTTATCGAAGGTGACCGAAGCTATGTGATCGTTCTGAAGGACGAAAATATTTTATGTCTCCGATTTCAAAAATGCCAAGACAGAAATCCGTTTCAGACATCAGGGAACATTTTTGGTTCCGTGTCTGTCTGTCGGCCTGTTGGTCTGTCGGTCCATCGTTCAATTTTTGCCAACCAACATATCTTAAAAACTACACGTCCGATTTTAATGAAATTTGGATGGAAGGTCATAATTAGCCCATTGTTGGTTCCATAAAAGTTTCTACCTTCTGAGCTCATTTGTTTCTCTTCTACATGCGCACAAACATACATACATTTACACATATAGCTTCAAAAGTATACTTATATGATTTGTATGAAACTTTTATAGTTTATCGAAAGTAACCCGCATATAGCCCCAGATCAATTTGAACCGTCTGTGCTCTTCTACTATCAAATATAATTAATGACTGAGGATGACTCTACTATGAGTCGAAGCATTTCATCTGAATGAAATAAGGTTTTTCTTTAATTAATTAAACCTTACCAGCCATAAACACACACACCACCTCATTGGCTCACCATTTGGTCTTTTACATTGAAAAAAAAAAATCTTCGAATTATTGTATTCCTGGACAGAAATCTATTTCTGACATCAGAGAACATTTTTGGTTTCGTGTTTGACTGTACGTCGACATTATTGCGAACCCACCATACCTTAAAAACTTTTCTTCCGTTCTTAATAATATTTAGATGATAGGTCATGATTAGTCCATTGTTCATCTCATATTAATTTTATTTGTCTCCACACATTAAATATTGAATACAACTATTTGTGGCCCCACTGGGAAATATCGTATATAAACGAGAACTTAAAGGTTTAGATAGAAGGTAGCTTCCACATTTTAAAGTTAATATTCATTTCTCGATTTTGCCTTGAGGTATGATTTTTTCTAAATACGTAAGTAATAAAATTTATTCAAAACAGGTACAGTGATTTAGACTACGAAACAGCACAGATGACTGACAATATTTTAAAAACCGCCTTATTAGTTCATGCGGCCTTAAAACGTATAAATCCGTCAAAATCGAATTTCTAAATCTTAATTCTTTCTCTTTTTGTATTCTATGTGTATACAAGAGAGTAAAATTAGGTGAAAATACAATTATTTCTTTTATGTCTAGAAACCATAATACTACATTTTGTAATCTTTACAAACGTGTTTTTAGTTTACTGAACATTGAAAGCGGCCGAGACCTTTTTAAATTGACTATTAGGTATTGTAAGTTTAAATGTTTAATCAAAACTGATCAATTTAATTCTTTATGTATCGCTATGAGTATTTTCTAATCTTTCTATAGGTATAGCTAACTTAGTAATTGTTAATTGTTAATATTTCTTCTTAGAGTATGGATCTTACGATTGAAATTGATTCAAATTAAAAGTTGCACATACATTAGGTATGATGCAATGGAGCTACAACATTACAAGTTATAAGTTAAGATGTCAGTCAAAACTAGTCAGTTTTAGAGTATTTGACACTACATTAATAACTAAATGTAATAATAATTGATTATAATAATGATTAAATATAATAATGACTAAATATTAATAATAATTGGCTATAATAATAATGTAATATAATGATAATTTACTATAATAATGATTGACTATACTTAATACCTATTAGTAGATCATTTTAATTACATTTTTACATTTCATTACTAATAAATTTTACGAATCATCAGTCGGAACTAATTATAAAATTATATATAGCCTTATGTCACAAGATGATAAATATTATTATTATTTTGAATATATTAGAAGAAATAAAATCCAAGATAGATGTATAAATTATAAAAGATTCTTCCTGCATCTTACGTTCCTATGTGCATATTTGGGTAGTCACGGTTTTAAGGGATTTCCAAAAATAGCTAATATAAAATTCATAGAACATTAAACCTTATTGGTCTAAGTGAATTTCCTTTAAATCGAAATTCCCTTATTTAACTTCTACTAGGAACATTATAATTGAACAGGGTTCGCTTTTTAGAATTAACTCGGTAATTTTCTTTAGAAGGTTGAAATTAATTTAATTTTTCTTTTTGTTATTATGATTTACCTTTAAAACACGAATATTCATAAAACTAAACAGCTCTGTGGATTATATCGTTAAATTCCTTTTTCTATCGATGATATAATACATATAATATATCTGCGACCAAGGTAAATTTCCAAGAATTAGTTGTATTGATCAATATTTTGTGGTAGTCAAACTATAATTCATTCTCATAATTATGACTAGAGAGGATAAAAAGTAACAACAATATTGTCACCACAATTTTATATTGACGAAACAAATCCATTTCGACATTTTATGCCATATTGTGTAAGTGTTAGAGTAAGTGAAATACTAATATAAGTATTCTTCACACAGAGTAGTTTTCCATTTACTGTGCTAACACTTGCACTGAAGGTGATATAAAATGTCTATACGCATGTGTTTATAGTTTATAATCAATATAAAATTGTGATGACGACATTGTTGTGTTACTTTTATTAACCTCTCTTAATAAATAACCTCTCTAAATTTTGTGGTACCATAAAATTAAAGTGAAAACAGCCAATACTTTTATTAATTCTCACTTGCATAAAAGATCCAGGTTGATTAATAAAAAACAATGTATAATTTTCTAACCACAATATAAATACAAATAATAATCAGACGATTGTTTCAGTCTTTCGACTATTTTAAAAGTCAATTATACAAGTGTACTACTGAAACGATCGTCTGATTGTAATTTGTATTTATATCTGAGACAGTGCTTAAGGCTATAGTTCCAGCAAAAATGCTAGTTTATCTTTCATATCATATATAATAATTACATCATATATTATAAAAATATCATATGCTACTCCACTCCCGTTTTATTCTTTGTCGGTTTAGTGTATTTTAGGGAAAATACCGTCCGCGCAGGTCCTACTCAGCTGCGGACTCTGTAGGTGCTCTGTAGGTATTGCATCATCCTGGTTCAACAGAAGGCGACCTATCACGGTGGACTAATCTACTTCGTAGTTGACATAGGAGAAGTTGTATTTTTCACAAAGTTTGCGGTGGTCTAGAGTCTAGAGGAAGAAAAATGAACAGTAAAACAAAGAGACTGCCAATTGGTATGGTACATAGCTTCCTCGCATCCTAACACGTACATTATTAATTTTATATTTTATGGATTTACGAGCCATTATTGTTTAATTGTTTCCACCGTTTTTTTAATCTGTCAAAATTGTTTTGATTTTATACTTAAATTAAAGTATCAATTAAGCAAAAGTTAAAGAGCGCAGACGGTTCAAAGTAATCTGGGGCTATCTGCAGGCTACTTTCGATAAACTATAAAAGTTTCATACAAATCAGATTAGTACTTTTGAAGCTATAGGTGTAAATTAATGTATGTTTATGCGCATGTGGAAGTGAAACAAATGAGCTCAGAAGGTAGAAACTTTTATGGAACCAACAATGGGCTAATTATGACCTTCCATCCAAATTTCATTAAAATTGCTTATTTTCACAGCGCAGATGGTAAAACTCCCCAAAATCCTTCACTTTTTTCATATACTCGTGCTTGGTGCCTTGGTGCACTTGTTTACTTTATCGTGTTGCTTGTCTCAAAGCAAACAGAGAAACTTCTGGACGTGTTGATTAAAATAAAAAAGATAAAACGAGTTTAAGACAGCACAAATCATGCAGTAGGCACTTTACGTGACTTCTTCATACTGATTCGCGACGGACTAAGTTTGTTCCGTCCTCGTGGACAGTTGAACATGTGTGGCCGACCTTTTAAGCGTCCATTTTACCCACGCAGTCTTAAAACTTTGAGTCTTATATCTGTATAATTCACGTGAAACTTCACTTGATTATTAATGAATGAGGGACAGACTAAACTGAACCTAATTATTAAGGAAGTACTGCATCCACGTTTCTGAGGAGAAAATAAGGAAAGTATATAATAAATGTAATAAAACAATCCTGAAGGGTACTTCAAGACAACTCCCCTTATGAGATATCGTTTAAACTCTATATAATTTGTGTTAGGACGTTAGAAGCGTCATTTACAGTTTCTACATACGGATCGATGTGGGTATGAGTGTCTTTAGATAAGAATTTTATTATGTGAGGGGGTTGAGGGGCGGTAGTGGTAGTCCCTGCGGTGCTAAGTCTGACACCTGTTGCGGTCCTTCCTTGTAACTAGGGCAGTGTTACCAACCACCTGTAGCTTTCGCCAAACATTCCCTAGCACCTGGCCCTTTAAAAAGAAGGGGGAAAAATTATACACTGAAATAAGTCCAAAGCATCACGCAACTTAATGTTTAGACATGAAATGATGTTAAAGGACAACACCTGCATGGTAATTAGATGAAACAAAAATATAGGACATCAGACAAAAACAAGGCTTTTGTCCATCGAGTTTAATTACTAAACAGGATATGGCAAAACCAACAAAGAAAGTTGTAACTCATAATCTATTTATATAATTAAGTACATTGTTCAGAATTGAAAAATTGTTGGATACGTTTTCATACGAAAACGAAAACCGGTATTAACTTCTTTCCTGTAGTATGTATGTGTGTCAGGGCGCATCGCAGGTCCAACTTCTTAGACGCAAAACTGGCTGAACAAAATCCATTAATTTGCGCTAACATGTGGCGCATGTTGGAGACTTTGCTTTATTGAAAAGTATTAAGTAGGTCAAAACTAGTACGAGGTAGCCTTCCAATTTATGTGGCCCTTATCTTACTTGCGTCTTATCTTATGGCGCATACTTTTAATGCTACATTTCATGGTTTTTAGACCCATTATTGTCAAATTTATTTAATCCCCCCCTCTTAAGTCTGTCAAAATTGTATTGATTTTTTTACATTAATCAAATTATCTATTTAGCAATATTTAATTAATTTAGGAAACAACTTTTTCCTTCTCTATCAGCATTATAGAGATAATAAAAAAAAAAGTAGTCCGCCAATTAGTGTGGCACATAGTTTCTCGATCTAGGTTAAATAAATGTATATTTGTGAGCATGTGGTAGAGAAACAAAATTGACGCAGAAAGTTGAAACTTATATGGGACCAACAAAGATCTAATTATAACCTACCACCTTTATTTCACTAAAATCAAAATCGGACCCGTAGTTAAAATAATATTTTGGTTCTCAAAAATGTGACGACAGACAGACAGACTGACAACACAAAACCAAAAAACTTTTCTGATTCCTGTCTTGAAATTTTTGACTTTGGAGACATAAAAATGTTTCGTTCTTTAGACCGCTCACATAGATTCTGTTACCCTCGGTAAGTTCGGAAGCAAAAACACCAAAGTTTTTATTAGTTATAATTAACTTTTATTGTCATCGAAAATATATCATCACTGAAAGTTTTAGCTATCTAGGTTGTTTACAAAATTTGTTCCACGAACAAAGAAAGTTTAAGAAAAGCGTTTACTATTTTTAATAGAGCTATGTGCGACGTTGCCACATTGTAAGAAGCGGGTAATTGAATATTTACGTACACTGTTGCTCTGCTAAAAGGCATTGCTGCAACTACTTCCCAGTCTTTTCTAAGGTGTGTTAAACCTGCGGAAAATATTTTTTCTTTTTGTACTAAAAGAGAGGATTTTTCATATAATTAGTAGGCTATTAATCTGCGACCCGCAGGGTATTTCATTCTTAATGAATGATGTATGATATTATATTCCTGATTAGTTTTAATGAAGACTTTGGAAACGAAACTATTTAGGAATGATGTACATTTAATGGCTTTGCCTATATGATGATGCATTATATTAGTACTAATATACCACTGATTACAAACATGAGCCCCTCGGGGTAAAGGCTATTATATATATATATACCACTCAATGGTACACACCAGTCTATGTACCAGTGAATTATATATATACCAGATAACATTTAAATGGGTTGAAAGTTTCAATGTTTTACGCATTTTAAATATTTCCTTATTCCACTGAATTTATTGGTTACATTAAGAATTTAGAATTTAAATTCTACAATTAAAATACACGTTGGTTATCGGAAAGTGGGCATTATCGTATCTTTCTTCCGTATAAGTAAGTTGGAACTAAACGAACTTGATATAAACTTGTTACCTGTTAAACGTTACCAAGTTAAACTTTTCTAAAAGTGATAGTTAACAAGAGGGTTGCTTTAGACGTAGTGATAAGAAACGAATTAAATGTATTGGATTTGTAAGATGGCCAGGTATTTTTTATAAGAAAGTTGAACAGTTATCTTTACTAACGACATCTCAAGAGCAGATGGTATTGAAATAATCCTGATGGTCATTTATTAGATGGTTTATTCCTAAGAACTTGCTGCAACATTTTCTTTTATGTTACTGACTCTAGAAAATTACATAATTAATAGTTCCTTTTCCTTTTCATCACTTAAACTTAAACGATAAAACTTGAATTGAAATTTTATAAAATATTCAATTCAAAGTTGGTTTTGATATTATGTGCTGCGCATGTCGATATTAATGTGATGTAATTTCACACAATTTTTTAAAGAATAGAGAAAATAAATAAACAAATCAGTTAATTTTGTTAGTAATGAATTTTTAAAGTTATGAAATTCGTATCGTTTTATAACATTTTGTAGATATTATTATTTATTTATTTTCTATTTATTTTTTATAATTTATATATTAGATTGATGAATAAGGTATTATATATTTGTATATTGTATAAAATTAAGCTAACTCCACTCCTGCTGACGGCATAACTCCAAAGCAAAATATCTGTTTTTGTAATTTGATTTATACAATTTTTATTATGTTATTAAAGCAGTACTCTATATATCTATACGTGTGACCATTCTTCCAGTTGAAATTAATTGAAATCCATGCCTAAAGAAAAAGGGATGAAGAGATGAATGACGGACCCCTTTCAGACCCTGCCTACACAATTGTGTGGGTATGTAGTACATATTATCTGGGACTAGAACTAAGGCTTTACGCTTCAATGCTCAAACCAATGAATAACGAAAGAGAAATTATTTTCATCTTTTCTACTGGATATAAAAATTATAAGTTTAATAAAGATTTCTTTGGTACTTCTTATGTTTTTTTAGAATATGAATGACTAACTAAATAACTAGTAAGACAAAGGGATGTTTGGTCCAATGTACTTATGAACAAAGGAATATCACACTTCTGTTTTTATAGGGGGAGTAACAGTCTAAAGAAGAACATTCCGTAAAACATATTTAGACTGTTACTCCCCTCCGTTTTTTTAAAAAAAGGGGAGTAATAATCTAAAGGTGTACCACTTCTTTTTCCCAAAGTATGTGACACTATTGATCAGACAATAGAGCAGACCTTTATCTATGAATCTGTTCCTTTTCTAAATAATTACGATTAGAAGTTGAATTCATTTGATTAAAGATGAAATTTAATTATAGCAGCTGGTAGACATTTAAAAATAATTTGAATGAAACAATTCTTTATTTACTTCTCAACCCATCTTGAGAAGTAAATAAAGTTGCCATATTTTATAAGTTGTATATTAGTTGCCAATCATGGAGGTATGGAATTTTATTTTTAATTAATGAATAAAGATCGTATAAAATATGTAGAAGATTATGACGTGATATTTCAGGTCGAGTTAGTTTAATCTTTGGATACAGGTAGTGGATCTGTTTTTCTTACAGATCAATGAATATATAAGTCACTAGTGAATCAACACTTCATTCATGATTATTCTTATTTTCTCGTACAAATCCAGAAAACATTTTTTTTCTCTCTCTCTAACTCTTAGATTGCTTATGATTTTCCAACCTGCTCGAGTTACTGGTCTAAGGAAATCGAGGCTGTTGTCATAACTCTATAGTTGTCATAATCCCCCAGTGTTGCCACAAACCAGTCAGACCGCTGGACCCAAACTCTTATCTAATTACTCCACTGGACCGTGCCACTTCATTTTGCAACCACTTGACGCCTTGTTTCTTAGTTTCACCGTCAACTACTGCGCCGTATTCAAAGAAGAAAAAACTACGCCATCTAATCAATTAGTTCAGACCACTTCTCGTAACGTTTATTCAAGGTAGATTATTATCTAAAAATAAAAAAAAATACAGAAATATACTGGAGTAAACTCAAAAATTAAAATTGTCATGTTTATTCCCAGCATTGGCCAAGCGAGGCAAATAGCCTCTACCTAATTGCTACCACGTCCAATTTTTTTTTAGATGGAGCTATTTTTTCTACTGAGGCAAAAAGTATTTACCAGAGAGCACGCTGATTCGGAATCAGATTCCGAAAAAAGGTCATGAGAAATAAACAGTGTAGTTATAGCCAGGGGTGTCCACTGGGGGATTGATGGCGCAAGCTGTGCCATCAGCATTTTTGGGGGGAATCCAATTTTGGGGTATTTGTCAGAGGTTGGGGGGATTTTTTAAATATTCCAAGTGATTCAGGCAGTTTTGGGGGGTTTGCGCCATGGGCCTTGGGGGGGGGGATGGGCACCCCTGGTTATAGCGGTATGACCATAGAGGAGGCAAATGATTGTTCTGCGCAGGTAGGTTTTTTTCAAAATTGGATTAGTTCTTTTAAAGATGTATAGTTATCCACATGCGCAAAAACAAGTTTGCGTGCATGCACACGCGGAAGGAAATAATGGCTACAGAAGGAGGAATTTTTTATTGGGCCAGCAATGGGCTAATGATAACCTAACATTCAAATATCATCAAAATCAGTGGTGGGGAAAAAAATTAATTACAGGTAGATACGATACCAAAAATGTTTTCTGGGGATTTGAAACGGGTTTCTGCCCAGGAATTTTTGAATTTGGAGATTAAAAAAATGTTTCGTTCTTCAGAATGATCAAAATGCTTTCATTGCCTTTCGGAAAGCTCAGAAGAAAAATAAAGAAAAAATGTTTATTATAAGAAAACCAAAATTGATTACCAACTAAGCTTAGAAGACGGAAAATTAAAATCATAGATACGAGTATTCCATTAACATTATTTTGCAAAGAAGATAATAGACAGTGAAAATGAAACTAATCTGGATTTATTCCTTATAATTTATAGTTGGTAATTGTATTCACTTATATTATAATTTTGGTGTTTAAACATTGATATGAGAACTCAACAATCAATATATTCTCAACTAATTTATTTTTAGTTGAGAAATTCAATTGTTTCATTCATGTCTTTGAATTGATTTAAATTCATTTTTTTTATATTTACATTCAAGAGAAGGTCTTGCACTTTCCACCCTTGAACCCAGTGTCACACATGTATCTCTATCTGATCAATGGATTTTTTTCTGGATCCAACCAATAACACATTTTTGCAGTTTAGAAAAAGTATTTATTGGGTTATTTGGTCGCATTGGTCCAATCAAGTAAGTTCTCCTCGCTTGTCACCTATCACAAAAGCTTTTGATGGGTCCAATTCGCCTTCAGGATGATGTATTACGAAATACTATTATTATTATTATTATAGCATGAAATCTTGACTAGCCTATTAAAACAATTCTATCGTTTCTTATTTAGAAATTCCATTTGAATTTGTAATCAAAATTGTGTAAAGAGTTTATGAGATTTTTTTTCAAGTTTTCTTTAGAAGTTTTTAGGAGTAAGGAGTAACACCCCCAAATTTAGAGCTAAAATTGATTTAACGATTGCTCCTCCGAGTATATTTTTCTGAACTTGTACGCCAAATTTTAACAAAATCAGCCCAAAATTGTTGGCTTCCCGCGTCGAAACAGGTGACAAACTACAAACGACAGACTTATGTTTAAAATAAAAAATAAGTGAGAGACTCTCAAGTATTAGAATTGAAATTTAAGTTCTAGAAACTGTTGATTTTATGCATTTCTCCCTTAGCATTTGTAGGCGATTTTATTATTTCATGATTAAGAAATGGTTACGTGAAATTTAATTGAAAAATAAAATATTCTCATAACATTTTAGCGTATAATGAAGAAAAAACACGAATACCACATTTGTATATACATATATTATATTATTTTATTGTATATAATATTACGCTTATATATCAATTCTATGAATCGAAAATCATCTACCTCAGTGGTACAATGATTAGAACTTATGCCTGAAGAATCAGAAGTCGATGGATCGAGACTCGGCCAAGTGAAAGATGTTTTACAGGTAAATCAACTGACGATTTAGAAAATCGTTCACTTAAACGAGTTTTGAATCACAAACTTCGTTACACGCAATTTTGTTTCATCCAACCCAATCTAGGTACTCTACCACGCCTAAAGAAATTTTACTTAAAGGAAAATAAATAAATAAACAAAAAAAGTTTCACAAAATTGAATATTAGCGCTATCGTAATTAATTACTGTCTACATAATACTACGAATATGGGATATTTAAATTAACTCTAAATTCAAAGTCGGAACCATTTGGCATTTGAGATAATGACAAAATAGAGATACAGATAGCTAATTTATAACTCCTTCCGGAATCATATATTATTATCATATGAGACAACATGTGGCAAACCTGTGATGTGAGTAATACCTGCTCCGGAAACGTCATTACTTAGCATTAATTTAGACATTAGACAATTTTTAAATTAAATTATTTATAATTATAAACTTGTTTTGATAATTTTAACTAGTTTTAAAAATTGATTAAAATAAGTCCATTCCATTTGGTATGTATAACATTTCAGTGGGGAAAACTTATTAATTATTTATTTGATAAATCTTTATCTTCTTCAGAAGATCGAATCAATAATTGAATAAATCCAGCTTAAATAATTATCTCCTAAGGGTCCTTGTGATTTGAATTATTACCATGCAATAATTCACATGCTAATAAAAGTACTTAATTATGTAATCACAACTGTAAATTACAATAGCCCAAGCCCACCAAGTTGCTTCTATCGAGATTTTGTGAAGCTTATTTGTCTTAACTTAAGGTCGTGTAATAAGTTATTCGTCATAACTTATTTCTCGTAACTTATTCGTTGTAATACATTCGTCGTGAATAAAACTTAAAAGAATAAAAAAGAAAGCTTAATCAGTTTGTTATTGCAGACCGTATTTCATTTCTTTTTAATTATCTTATCACAAATAATGAACAGTAGAAGTAACCATAATTCTATATATTTTACTACGTTTTTATTAGCTTGCTTTCTTGTTTGTTTGTTTGTTTGTCCGGTACAAATGTGGCGCTCGATTTCTAACTAACTTCCCGAATAGCTAGACATTTGAAACTTTTAGCATAGCTCAGAAGTGTGTCATCTTTTAGCCATCTTTCAGCAGAATTAAATTCGTTTTCAGCAAATTTTGCTGTGTGGAAAGTTAATTCGGAAAAAATCCACAAGTTATTTTATTTGTTTTGCCATGTCCCATATTTACAATCTTCATTTTGACGGGTTTCAAATTTGTGATTTTTTATAAATAAGAGATAAACATTGTATGACATCAAAACAGGAAATATATCGATTATATTATTCATATTATTTCAAATATATCGATGGCACGGTTTAGATTTGGTGTTGGGGAGATTCGTTGTACAAAGATTTGTCCTTTTATAGGTTTAAGATCAGCTCTCTAGATGGTTGTCATTTATATAAAGTAAATTAATTTGGAACTTTTTTTTTTTTCACTAATATTATATATTATATAACAATAACAATTATTATATTATCAACATTACATACGATTCAACAGAAAATTTAAAAACGTAGTATATAAAAAGTTCTTTTTATCTTGAAATTATTTTAAGCTTAATAGACCTTCTAAAGAAGGAAATATTTTCATGTCTCAAAATTTAAAATGTCTCGTTACAGCTATAAGGAAGCATTTTTGGACTCACGTCTGTACGTCAGCATTTTTCCGAATGTCCATGTTTTGAAAACTGCTTGACCGATTTGGATGATCTTTCAAAGGTAACCCCAAATATGGTCCCATATTAATTCCAACCTTATATGCATACACTGGTTCCAGTTAATTTTTATGCTTGAGTGACCATTAGTCAGGGTAATAGTCGCGAGCAAGCTATGTATCACACTAATCAGCAGACTTTTTTATAACAATCAAATAATCGATTAGCACAATTAATATTTCTATGTATTGGATTATAAATATCGATTTATACGGACAAGATTAGCACTATTAATATATTCCAGTATTGGATTATAAGTATCGATTTATAGGTGCAAGATTAGCACAATTAATATATTCCAGTATTGGACTCTAAATATCGATTTATATGTACAAGATTAGCACAATTAATATATTCCAGTATTGAATTATAAATATCGATTTATATGTACAAGATTAGCACAATTAATGTATTCCAGTATTGGATTATAAATATCGATTTATATGTACAAGATTAGCACAATTAATATATTCCAGTATTGGATTATAAATATCGATTTATATGTACAAGATTAGCACAATTAATATATTCCAGTATTGGATTATAAATATCGATTTATACGTACAAGATTAGCACAATTAATATATTCCAGTATTGCATTATAAATATCGATTTATATGTACAAGATTAGCACAATTAATATATTCCAGTATTGGATTATAAATATCGATTTATACGTAAAGATTAGCACAATTAATATTTCTCAGTATTGGATTCTAAATATTATACGCACAAGATTAGCACAATTAATATTTCTAACATCGATTTATAAGCTATCTTGATTGAAGATTAATATTGATTTTAATACTCCGACAAAATCATACAAATTACTTAGTTACGTTATTTATACCTTTAAATTAAAAAAACTACATATGTCTTTAGTTTGTTATATAATAAAAATATTTCATTTGTAAGATAGTATGTGCATAGGGACTATAAATTGTCAGATAATATTAACAAATTACCTCATGGAAGAAATTATGGCAATTTTACATTCTTTCGTTTTGATATATTGTCATTTAACTTCTTTTTACGGAAATATTACAGTTGATATTACAATGTTAATCAAAATGTGAAATATGTGTTTTACAGAATTTGTTACTGATTATTAAACTAATATCTCGTCAATTTTTTTAAAATTAATAAATAATTTTCACACACTAATGGTAAACCATATATCTACTACTATATTGATTGTATGACATTTAGAATGAGCAAAAAACCGGGTTAAAAATTGGCAATTCTCTTTCACTTGAACAATTATTATAGCTATAATACTTTTCTACCAAATGCATTCTAAACTATAATCGTGTTCGACTAAATATATCCTAAACTGTGATCCTTTCCTATCA
Organism: Gerris lacustris; assembly: GCA_951217055.1. NCBI lineage: Eukaryota > Metazoa > Arthropoda > Insecta > Hemiptera > Gerridae > Gerris > Gerris lacustris. Next base: position 45,897,591 of record OX578276.1, read on the forward strand.
AATTTATTCTAAACTATATTCTTCTTAGTAAATATATTCCAAGCTATACTCCATTCTAAACTATTATCCTTTATTACTAAATTATTTTAAAATATAATCCTTTTCTACCAAATTCATTCGAAACTATAATCCTTTTCTACTAGGAAATGTATTCCAATCTATAATTCTATTTTATCAAACGCATTCTAAACACTTATCTTTTTCTACTAAACAAATTCCAAAACAATAATCCTTTTTTGCAAAATATAATCTTCTTCTGCTAAATACATTATTAATAAAATAAATCTCTTACTAAGTTAGCAGAAACATAAAGGTTTTAACAATGAAAACTGTAATTTATTTTATCTACTCACGGCAGCAAATTTACGCATTGTTGAACTGTTTTCAAACTGCAAAATGTCATTTTTCTGGATTCTTTTGTAACATGTCCAAAAAACACGCAGCAAAATAATAAAGTGTCAGCAAAATAACAAACAGGCTGTAACATTTTAAGAAAATTTTACTACAAAAAGGTTACTATTTCGCAGGATACAAACACCCCATACTGTTCATTTTTATATATTTAAGCGTAATATTATGCTTAATATTTATATTTTTTTTGAAAATGACTTAAATAATTATAGTATTAATTTTTTTTTTATTATTATTTTACAGTGATAATTTAAAAAAATCGCTAAAAATTGAGATAAAAAACAACTGTTAATAAAAAAGAGTGACAACACTGAATTTGTTGTGCCTTTGTTTTGTTTTCTTGATGACTCAAACTTTCGTTTTTTTACAACTTTAATTTCTTCAAATCTTTTATATATTAAAAACGGAATATAATAATAATTAGAGTAATTTTTCTGCCGTTAGTAGTAAAATATTGAATGTAACTATGCAGCAAAGGAAACATTCCTGACTCGTTTAAAGATTACCTGCTTCGGTTACACCTTAGCAGGTAATTAACATTTTCCTGACTAGGCTTCGCCTCGTCAGTAAACATGTAACTTTCCTGCCTCGGCTTTGCCTCCATAATTCCATTTTGCTGCCTAGTTACATAAATAACTATTACCTATACTCCTCCTGTCCTCGTTAAATGTATTGTGAACTAAATTTACCTGTCATTAAAAGTAAACAATGTAAATAGAATAATAAAAAATCAGGTACGGGGTACCTCGGAACTTTTCCTCACTTCTGAGGCCACTAAAACTAAACGTGGTCAGTACTTGGATGGGTGACCGTTCTTAACTAACTGATTTATTATCATTTTTACAAAAAAGCAACCTTATTTTTAATACCTATATTTTATTTTATTATTTGATGTTTGGCGGTATTTTGACAGATGTAAACAAACTTTGACGTCATCAAAACTATCGCATTAATAAATAATTATATTCACTTATAAATTTTAAACTAATTAATATAATATCATTGGGTTATTTATATTTGTTCGTTAATTTTTTCCGGTTCCAACGATATGCTATAAGTCAAAAACCTATATGTAATTTCAGTATTATTAACCGTCAAAGTTTAAAAATTCAAAAATTTATAACTTCAAAATGGCGGCCAAAATCAAAATAAAATTTAGTGGGCTTGTTTGTCATATAGAGAGGTACATCCGAGCCAAATTTCAAATCGATCAGGACCATTTTCGATTTATTACTATTTTTTTAATTTTTGCTGACTCAGCAAACTGGGTTCAAGATGGCGGAAAAAGTTGATTTTCCGGGCGGCACAACTACAGGTTAGGACTGATTTTTCTGCCAAGTTTCAACTCTCTAGGTTAAATACCTTGGGCGCTACGATGATAACACACATACACACACACACATACATACGTCATGCTGAAAACCACTCAGGAGGTCTTAAAAACACCTAAAACGGATAATTCCGTTGAAATCTCGAAAAAAAATTTTTTGGTGAAAACAATACTTTTCCTTCTATTAGTAGTGAGGAAAAGTAAAAAAACTATAAGCCTCACCACAAAATGAATGTTACATTTTTAAAACTACCTTTCAACCTTTTTAGGCCATCATGAGATGTGCCAGGTAACCCAATGTAAGGGTGCATGGCATGCACTTTTTATTTATATTGATCCAGATGACTCAAAAAGAAAACAAGATAAGACTTTTTTTTAACCAGATAAGTTAAAAGGAAAACTCAATAGCCTTTTTATTTGTAATGAAGTAGACTAATGAAAAAATAATGTCAATGAATGTTATATGTTTTCAAATGTTACAAGTTATTTAGTCAAAATAATAATTAAGTATATTACCATTTGTATTAACCATATTTAAAAAAAAAAAATAATAATAATAATAATAATTACTTTATTATTTAATTTAAAAAAAAAAAAAACTTAAATAATAAAAATGTGGGATTATAAAAAATTTAAAAGTTATTAGCATTATTTTTATTCTCCGTGAATAAATTTCTTATATTTTTTATATTATTTTTAATTTATACATAACAGTAAAGTGTTATAGAAACAATTAATATTAGTCCGGGTTTCTTTTAATAGTATGCAAATAATAAACTCAACTTTATGCTACAATAAAAAAAAAAAAAAAAAATTCCATGTAAATGTGATAAAGTTATTTTAATTTTGCATTAATTCAAATAACCTTGGTAAAAATACGCTCTTTTTACCTTTCAACTAATATATTTTATATTCAAGATTTTTTTAAAAAAAATAAAGAAAATACAACGACCTGTTTAGTAGCTTAACTGACTAAAGAAACCAAGAATTAAAAAAATAAATAAATAATAATTTCCGGCTTTTAAACTTAATGTTTAGAGCATAGATGCCATTTATTATTGTACTTGTTTTGGAAAAATACAATAATATTTATACATATACATACGTGTATATATATAACAACCTACCCTTCCCCCCCCCCCCCCCCCCTATAGAAGAGGGATCCGGGAAAAATTTGAAAAATAAACGTTCAAAAACAGCAAATTAAGCAGTTTTAGACATAAACCCACACTCTTAGTGCAAATCTGAGTGCCGATAATTTTTTTTTATTTATCAGAGAGAGAGGTCCCGGAACGCCGTTCCGCCTCAAATCGACCCTGCATATATATATTTAATATACATAACATATGTATACTGTTGCTTTAATGGGTAGTTTAGGAACGATGTTTCAGCACTTCCTGCGAGGTCTAAAATTCAATTTATTTATTTTTACTTTCTCATATAAAGAGAAGGTATTGTGATGACGCGAAAATTCGATTTTGATGGATTTACACGTTTTGAGATCCCCTGAGTCCAAAAAAGTGGTTTTTAAAAAATGTCTGTTTGTCGTGTCGTCTGTGCAGACGCCTGATTTTGCATACATGTTCAGAAAACTCAAACCCCGAGGCGAAATCGGGAAATTAATTTTTTTGTCTGAGTTGTCTCGGACCGATTTTTTTTTGTTTTGTTTTTTTCAGTATCAATCAACACATATTTAGGTTCTTACAGGGTTTGGGACAAAAAAAAATAACATTTTCTAAAATATATATGTTTTCTGAACACGAATCTGAAGTGAAATTGCTCCTTCAGGTAGTTTCCGCAGAAAATATGCTATCAAGTCTGAAAAATTGTGTTTTTCACCCAATTTTTCGCCGACCAAAAACAAATTTCGTGAAAAACGCAAATGTAATTTAAATAGCTTCAAAACTTGCAGACCACGAATCTAAACTCTAAAATTTTCTGTCAACCTCACTCTTTTGAATAATTAAGTTTTTCCACAAACCTATTGTATATATTTCTACTTATTGTTTCAGTTAAAAGATTGTTTTTCTCGAATTATTGTGATTTAAGCTGCGTTTAAACGGAGATAGTTTACGAGTCGCTAGTAACATTACTCACTTACCCGGCAAATGGTAACTACAGATGAAGACCTGGCTAGTTGCCGGTCACCAAACCCTCATGTGCCACTAGTTTTTCACGTGAGTTCCTCTCTCTCATTGTATCTTTTATTGAACTTCAAGTATATTTTTTCCCCAAAAGAAATGGTAGTCTCAAAGTAAAATGGTGAGGAAATCATTAATTTTTTGGAAATATACGAAGAACATAAAATTTTGTGGAATATAAGACTATAATTATAAAATTAAAAGGGATAATGCTCTATCAAAATTGATTCAAAAAGGAATTTCTTGTGGCAAGGTATCACAATTTTACTTCAAGCTTTAGTCTTGCAGGAATTTTCGATTTCGTAGTAGTATCTGTTTTATTTTGTATGATTTTCCATCACCAATAGCAGATGATCATCGGATTTTTCTACACTCATAATCATTTGTCTTCTCTAGTCTGTAGGATCTTCGGCAGACGATTCCTAAAGCAGACCCCTGAGGAATTCTCAACGAGTGCTCCAGTTTCTACACATGCAATAGCGTTACATTCTTTTTACCTCACTAAATCTATAATCTTATAATAACAAAGAATTATCTTATTAAAAATAACTTATATAAAAGAATAATAACTTTGTCAACACCATTTACCAACATTGCACTGCAGTGTCTACCACCTAACTGGTCCGGATAGGTCACTACCCCCTGGCAATGCAAACTTACCCGGTAACCTACTACCCAGCTCGCGCTCGAGGCTACATGATCACAGTTCAATTTAGGGAAGGTACAGGTACACACCAAGGAACACACTAAGGGAAGGTACAGGAACATTTCGATGGGGTTAAAACAAAAATGAGGTTTTGTACAGTTCTATTATCTTGAGTCTTGAGTATATGGCACATCTTTAGACTGTTACTCACCTTATAAAAATAGAAGTGTGATATTCCAAAAGTACATTACTAAACATCCCTTTTTGGGAGTAACAATCTAAAGAAGTACCGAGAATATTATACCCACTTTAACTCTGATCCTGTACAATTAAGGCTATCTAAATAATAAAAAAATCTTAAACTAAAAAAATACCTGGAAAAACATATACTCAATTGCATATTATAATGATTTTTTTGATTTTTTAAAAAAAAGTAAGGTTGCACTCTTTAGTTTGGTACTCCTCTCCCCCTACTAGATTATTCTTTTTCCTATAGAATGTTCCTGACTTCACAAATTCCTTGTCAGAAATCAGGAAAATTTGGATGGTAGGCCATTGTTATCTCATTGTTGGTTCAACCTTCTGTGTCAATTGCTTCCTTCCGCATGCCCACGTATACTTGTTTTTATTAACACCTGTATCTTCAAAAGTACTCGTCCGACTTTAAATAAATTTGGATGGCTCGTCGAAAGTAGCTTACGGATGGTCCCATATTAATTTCAAGTTGCTGCAGAGATGCTAAAAGAAAAAGAGGGGAATTAAATGAAGAAATAATGCCGCTCTTCAGAATGTTCTCAATGCTGCCGTTACCTTTGGTAAGTTCGAAAGCAAGACGGAGGTAAAATTTAATAAAATGATCAATTATGCTCATTAGATTTTTATTGAAAGGACGTTCTACAAAATCATTGTAGAAACAACCAATTTTAAATAATCTGTAACATTGGAAAACATTTTAAATCTTATAATGATCTAAATTTAAGCGATCATAATCGATCTTTAAAAAACATTTATAATTGTTATTTGAACCATCAACAGACACGTACAAAGTATACTCAAAAGTAACCACAAATATCACTAAAGTATTAAATAAAGAATCAATTAATGTGTGAAAGTACATACATCAGTAAAGTACCAAGTACTGTATGTAAAGAAGTAAATATTAAGTGATATACAACCATTATACATAGTTTTAAAGCTAATAAAATAAATAAATTTTAATATACAGGGTGGTCCAAAAGTCTCCCCCCCCCCCTCTTAACTTTTGAACGGTTTGAGATAAATTAATGAAACTTGGGGGATCTCTACCATGCAAAGGGAAGTTTGTTTTCATGCAATCACCCACTAGTGGCAACCACCCACTTTGCCCCCAGACCACCCAACTTCAAAATTTCAAATTAGAGCGTATATTTTTGATAGCATATTTGGATTCTACGGTGAAAAATAATAAAATTTTACTTGAAACTATTTTTTCTTTCTCCAATATTTTGCCCCCTACAGGGGGGCAAAGATAGCAAAATAACCCTTCCGAAATAGTAAAAAAAATAACACTTAGATCGTTATAAAATCTAAACGGTTTGAAATAAAGTAATGGAACTTGGGGGATCTGTACCATGTAAAGGGAAGTGTTTAATCATCCACTCGCGTATTAGGGGCAACCTTCATTTTGCCCCCAGGCGCTTAAATCTACGTTTTTTTATACCTTTGCCCCCCTATAGGGGGCAAAATATTAGAGGTAGAAAAAAAAGTTTGAAGTAAAATATTCTTATTTTTTGCCGTAGAATCTAAATCTGCTATCAAAAATATACATTCTAGGACAAAATGTTGAAGTTAGGTGGCCTGGGGGCAAAATGGGAGGTTGCCCCTACAGCACGGTTGCATGAAAACAAACTTCCCTTTACATGGTACGGATCACCTAAGTTTCATTAGTTTATCTCTAACCGTTTAGATTTTACAACCTATTATCGGTAGGGTAATTTTGCTATCTTTGCCCACCTATAGGGGGCAAAATATTGGGAATAGAAAAAAAAGTTTCAAGTAAAAGTTTATTATTTTTTACTGTAGAATCCAAATATGCTATCAAAAATATACGCTCCAATTTGAAATTTTGAAGTTGGGTGGCCTGGGGGCAAAGTGGGTGGTTGCCCCTAGTGGGTGATTGCATGAAAACAAACTTCTCTTTGCATGGTAGAGATCCCACAAGTTTCATTAATTTATCTCAAACCGTTCAAAAGTTAAGAGGGGGGGGGGAGACTTTTGGACCACCCTGTATAATTCTTAACAATTTTTTTTTAAATCTTATTTTTAAATTATTCATTGCAAATTGAATAGCTACAGAATTTTAAATGTAAACAGTATGTATGTGAACGTATGTATTGTCTAACAGAAGTGACAATGGATATGTAAACAAAGAATACTGAGAGAATTGAGCCACTGTGTAAACCTTGCGATACAACTAGAGGACACTCAAGAAATTGTCAACATTATAGTGTGCATTGTTACGACACATAGCGCATATATATATATATATATATATATATATATATATATATATATATATATATATATATATATATATATATATGGGTTGTCGTGAGGGTATATAAAAAATGTATCTTACTTTTATGACTAATCCATAGTCAGATTATTCTATAAAAAGATAAGCGGATTAATAAATGGGATATAAAAATACATTTAATACAGCAAAGTTAAAGAAGAATTATAGAAATTATAAAATTACGTCAAGTAAAGAAAATATAAGGATTTATAATATTAAGTTAACGACATAATAAATGTGTGTTCTTAAATTAGGCAATTACCTGAAATTTTTATTTTGCTGAGCTAAGTTTACTTTTAAGAAGGAACATGCTAATTAGTGTGGTAACTTCCTCTCGTCCTGGTCACATTAGTATTTATAAGATAAATTTAAAGGTAAATAACGTTGCACAATAGGAAGTAATGTGTTTAAAAGGTTGAAATTAATAAATCTGTTGGATAACCTTGTTGTATCGTCCAAATTTTATCAAATTAACAGACAAGTAGATTGACTTCAAGGAAGGGTACATATAGACATTTTTTAATGCTCATAATAACTGACAGACACGAGAAGAAAATGTTCCCTGATGTTTAAAAATCAGTTTTAATTAGAAAATTCTGAGATATAAATAATCCTTTATTCAGAATTATCATAATGCTTCCGTTAACTTCTGTAAGTTGAAAAACAATAATATAATAAGAACAAATGTGGTGAACTGGCGTTTCCATTAATTTGGAGTTATTTATTACATGATTATCAGTTAGTAAATTTATTGGACGCAATGGACAGGTAGGTAAATCTAGTTAGCTTTAAAGAGATTTATTCTAAAGATTTTGAATATGCAGCTGCTATAAGATATACTTTTCTCTTAAGAAATCTTTTAATGAATTGCAACTAGTCAATTCATTAAAAGGAGCAAATGATTATTTTGGCAGATATTATTTAATTATTTGGCAGATATAGTGTGGGCCGTGGGCTTAGGGTCATAGAGCCAACGTTATGCAGTTGCAATGCACATTGTAAGTAACCGCAGGAACGTAAGTTGCGGCTTGCCCCCAAACGACAAGCAACGCCACTGTTAAATTGGTGTATTCTTTAAAACTTTACTAAATATTCTTCTGTTAATCCCTTCATTTTCTAATTTTTCTTTTTCTTCTGGGGCTGCAAGGGATGATTATTAAAAAACTTAGCTATTTTTTAAATCATATTTAAATTTGATGCAAATGTTCGCCCTCACCTGGGCATCATCAGACCTTTATCTGCGTATTACTGGCAGTGAATTAAGCAACAAATGCAATCTCCATTAAACAATACAAGATATGCAAAAGGGAAGTAACCTTCTAATACAAGTATTTACCAGTTACTCTAACTGTAAATACAATAGCAATAACTGTAAAGTTATTGTAACTTGTATTAGAAGGTTACTCCCTTCTTGCATATCTTTTATTGTTTAATGGAGATTGAAATTTTTACTTGATTCACCACCATTAATACTCAGAAAAAGGCCTGATGATGTTCAGGTATGGGCAAAAATTGGCATCAAATATAAAATAATTTAAAAAATAGCTAAGTTTTTTTAATGATCATCCCTTGTTGTCTAAGAAGAAAAAGAAAAAAATAAAACTTTACATTTGTCAGATACGATAAACGAACTTTGTAATTATAAATTAACTTTAAAATATTGTGTAGAATAATAAAATGTAGTAAATATGACTTTTTGGTTGTTAATCATCAGGTTACCATCTTTATTTTGAGTTCTGCAGGGTCCCAAGCACTTAAGAAATCCAAACTACTTTACTGCTCTCGATATACTTTGCTGAACTAATATTGCTCTTGGATACTCGTGTTTATATATATATATATATATATATATATATATATATATATATATATATATATATATATATATATATATATATATATATGTGTGTGTGTGTGTGTGTGTGTGTGTGTGTACAAGCTACAAGCTTATCTTTAAGATTTATAGTTCTGTTCACATTCCTTGCCACAAAGTCACCTCCTATTTATAATTGATATATTTCCAACTTTTTGATATATTTCGCAACTTCCCTGTTGTAGATATCCGTCAGGTTGTGTTTATATCTTAAATCGAAGTTGAAATTTAATCAGAGGGACGCCATTATTAAAATAACATTATATTAGACTTAGAGTTTGTTAAGGATGATTAATTTCTTAGTACAGTTGTATTTCGAGAGTAATATTGTGTTTTATTTTAGAAAAAAAATATACATACTTTTATTAAAATAAGTTTTTAAAAATACTTTATCCACTACTTCAATTTTTATTTTATTAATACTAATACTAATCAAATACGTTATACGTTGTATAACATACACGATATAAGTTTTCTAAATTTTAAACGATATTTTATTTCTATTATGATGTTTATAATTAATATTTTGCTAATATAATATGTTTCAGCTTAAAACATGATTATATTATAAAAATTTAAAAAAAAGTATTTTATCACTCTTTTTTTTTTACTCAATATCTCTTTATCCCTAAGAACTCAAAACAAATTAATCGGATGATAACATGAAAGTCTAAACTGTAATAAAAGAAAACTTTATTAAATATCTTAAGTAAAGTAAAAAAGGAAAAAATCTAGTTGCTTTTTCATCCGAGTAAACATAACAAATGAAGAAACCCATTTTTTTAAAATGAGAATTTTACGCTCTAAAACTCGCGGACAAAAAAAAACTTTTTTGTTATAATACATCCCGGCACCCTTTATTTTCCTAAAAAAAAAATATAAATTAAAAAAACATTTTTTTTTTTTTTACTCCTACTATTGGGCGGAACAAGGGACCCTCAGTATGCTAATTAGGGGACCAAGTTGTCAAGCCTTGGAGATTTAGAGCTCTTAGGGTATCTTTCCAGGTGAAGAAGTTTTCTACTCTAATTTTTATCCTAAAACTTACAAGTTTTGTAGTTTGTAAGTAAAAAAAGAAGATTGAAGATAACTTTTTGGTTAGAGGTTGGCGCCGAATTAGTTAACTGACTTACGACATCATGTTGTTTGTCTGTCCTTCCATTTATTTGCAAACTTTTGAACGAAAAAACTGTTTTTTAATGTCAAAATCTTTACATCTTCTTTCAGTTGAAATTTTAGAATCCTTCATAACTTTGTTCTTCGATAAAGAACGTTTCTCGACATATATTAAGTCTGACATTTCGCTCTCACTTCAGGAGGCATTTTTTTGGGGATATTTCACGACTATTACGCGGTAAGATTTTGGCTTAATGTAGCATAAACCATTCTATAACGTAGGCTTACGTGGCAAGAGTCCTTCTCAACCTTTCTTCCACAAAACTCGAAAAGAAGGGTGCCAAAATACGTAATAAACCTGATACTAGTGGAAGTAACTTCTTTCAAAATGTAGTTTGATTTTAATAATTTTAGAAACTGAATAGCCTAGGAGGTACACAGCTTGGCAATAGGCATTCGTATTCAGGATCATGAAAATCACATTGCCCACCAAAAAGTGCAGGACATGGCCACTCTCCACCGGTTTGTTTTTTTCAAATGCCTATTGCTAAGCTATGTCACGCAGACGAACTTGTCCAACCACGTATTCTTAAAAGGCACCAAAAGATTTATTTATTCACAAATTTCTAGCTTGATTTTAGTCAGACACTTTTTTGCACGCTATCACCTGGACTTAGAATGGAACAATACAAAATATTGAAATTTATATCATCCAATCTAAACTACCTATTATGTTATATTATAATTTTCCCGACGGTAAATAAGATCAAAATTATACATTTTTATATTGCGTTGTAAGCGAACAGCAGCTATGTATCAATATTGCGATAAAATGGGAAATTACTTTGCCTGAGGAGCAGCAGTCCCCGTTAAATGTGTCATACAATTACGTGACATGTCACATTTATAAACTGCATTGTCTTGTTTGCAAGTCCATACAATTTGCATAGGCACATAAGAGATGATAATTTTAGCTTTTGTGAAAGTTACAATTAAACTTATATTCAATTATTAAAAGTATTATATATTCAATCCTAACAGGAAATGGAAATTCACTTTGCGCTTAACTTAGGTAAGCTCAGAAGAATTGAAATCATTCTGAAAAATGAAATTGTTCTTCATTGTATCCAAATTTACAATTTCCCTAATCAAAATGCGTTTTTAGACATCAGGAAAAATGTTTGGTATAGTGCCTCCTTATCTGTTGATCAACACTTAACTAAACGTCCATATTTTGACATGAAATTTGGATGAGATGACAAAATTAGCCTGCTGATGATCCCATATTAATTTCAACCTTCAGCACGCAATCTGATTTTTTAGAAAAAAGTATTACGCACTCATATTTTAAAACTAAATTCATTGCGCTTTATTTTACACCTGTCACCTTCGACCAGTGTTAGATCCATAGTCTATACTAATGGACATACTTTTTCTTCCTTGATAAAAAACACAGTTTTGTCTTTTCGACAAAATGACTTATTCTAAGTTAACCATTTTTCCCCATCTAAGTTCTTTTTCATTGTTGAATATGCAACAATCTCCGTTTATAAATGTTAAACTGTGCTCTTATCTCCTTTAGGGTACATTCAAACTACATGGTTCGATTTCGTTCGCGAAATCATTTTGAAAAAAGCTATATAATCATTTTTTTAAAGAGGAACATACTCGTGATTTCTTTTCTTTAAAAATCTGTCTAGCTTGTTCATGATTGCACTGTTAGTCGTGTTATTAACTTATTTCTAATGTAAATTTCATCTATATACGTCAACAATCGCGAACAGTTTAATATGATAGAATTATAAGGTTATCAAAAGTGTCTTGGCAAGTCTCGTTTTGACATTTTGCTATTTTACTTTCAAAAATTGTCTACGTTAACAAGGGTATATAAAAAGATCGTGGGACAAACTATTTTCTATATTGAGAAGCAAGTAAAAGAAGCATTTTGTTTTATCCAAAGTTAAATGGCTAGAAGGCATTAGCCATGCAAGTAAATGTTAAATTCTCTAAGAGGGCAGTTTACCCTACGGCCTGTAGAATTAGCATTTTGTTATTTAACGTGAAGAGAAGATGACGAAATAAACAAGCCGAGTATCTAATATTGGAAAAAGTTTCTTCTCAAATGTTTCTAAAGCCAAAACTGCATCTTCAGTTATAGCAGAATAATATTCAAGTACCATAAGTACTCCACTTATAAAAGTGACAAGTAAGTTGGCATTTACTTCGGACAATCTTCGAGCTATTAACTTTAAGTGTTCGAGTTAATGCTAGAAACTTCATCTAAAACTTTAAGAGACAAAGATGGGTACAATTACACCTTGCAATTTATAGAGGTAAATCGCTATATAATACATTTTAAACAAAATACTTTCGCCTTTAAGCCGTACCAGATAAGAGTATTTATAGTAATTTTTAAAAATATTAAAAATTCTGTTGAAAACTAAATACAGAAAGAAAATATAATCATTATCGATGATACAACATAAAATAGATTTCCTTCAAATTTAATTTAAACAAATCAAATAAACGTTTGATTTTTACAAACTAAACTAGATATTTCAGTTTCTAAGTTGAACAATCAAATTTAATTTATTAAATCAAATTTATAATTGGAATTAACTCTAGACTCAAGAGATGATATTTAAATATTAAAATAGCTGATAAATGCAGTTTCTATTTGACTTGGAATAATAGAAATCGTAAAGTCTATATCAATAAATAAAATATTAGATACAAGATATTTCCCTAGCCGCAACGTAATTTATTTTATTTTTTCCATTTTATAATAGAATTATTCAAATGTTTGCTCACCTATGATAACGTTATTAGAATGAATCATGGTGTAATTACATGCAGTCAACAGTGAAGATTGTTACTAATTACCTTTTTTTTTACAAGTTCGTTCGTAGAAAGAACTTTATCGCGCTATTTTAATTGTTATCAATCAGTCTTCACTTTTTATTTATTATTATAAAATATAAATGTATCAGCGTAATGCACTTTTTACAATAACCTTGGTTTACTCATTCACTCACTGACTAATTGGCTGACATGTAAATATTTTGATAACTTCACAGTAAGTTCAGGTATAAAAAAAGACTGCCAATTAGTGTGGCACATAGCTTCCTCGCATCCTATTCACGTACTTTATTGATTTTATGCTTTTACAAACCATTATTGTCTAAAAAAAAAAATGTACTATTACTATTAAACTAGAAATAACACAAAATAGAACGTAACAAAATTTAATCTACAATTCAAGAGCTTTTCAACAATATACATCATATTATAAAAGATTAACTTTGACATTTACCAAAATTATATTTGTACTTTGAGGTACCAAAATTATATTTTTAAAAAACAAACAATACAAAAGGGAATTAATTAAACTAATAAATAAATATGAATAAGAAACCTAATAACAAAAAAATATTTAAATCCTTTAACCTACAACAAAATTAAAAATCGGTACAAAAGTACGTGTACAATTTTTAAAAAAAATAAACCAATAAAATAGCTTTAATGTACATATCAAGGCCTTTCAAATGAAATACGACACAATATTAAAAACCAAAAAAAGTGGTCACGTGACACGGCACACGGGAAAAAGTTTACTCTCATATTCTCAGCAAATAGGATGAACTAATGAAATAAAATATTATAATCAATTTAAAGAGCATTAGTGTAAGATTCAAGCGCCTCAATCAGAAATACAATCGGTCAACTATTATACTACTATGGCCATTCTAAGACAAAAAGGAAAAAAATACCAAAATTATCACCATCTAAGGTACAACCGATGATGATACGACAAAAAGTCATAGGATCAAAGTTGTGGATCTCTTAAAATCAGTTACCGCTGGTGCTATCCGTTTTCCAACACGACTTACCGTTTAGCCGTAATAGGTCCCCAATACAGCTTAAAAATCAAGTCGGCCATTTTTATTTTTTTAAGGGGGGAAGGAGGGGGAAAAGTGAACTTTGTAAATTATTTTGGTTCACAATATGGACGTTGCGCGTCGAATGGCGCAAACCACAAGTCTCTAGCTCTTCTGGAAGTGGGTAAACATTCATATCAGTCAGTGAGTCAGTTAGCCATGCGGCTTTATAATACATAGACATATAAATTTTGCACGATTTTAAGTGCGCAGACGGTTGAAATTAGGCAGGTGCTATCTGCAGGCTACTTTCGACCAACCATAAAAATTAGATGATTACTTTTAAAGATATTGGTGTAAATAAATGTATGTTTGTGAGCGTGAGCATGTGGAAGATAAACAAATAAGCGCAGAAGGTTGAAATTTATATGGGACCAACTAAGCTGGGACCAACTAAATGGGACCAACCGGCTAAGTATTACCTACTAACTAAATTTCATTAAAATTGGACAATTAGTTTTTAAGATATGGTGGTTCGCAAAAATTGAGCAATTTAATTAGCGTAAGAAAGTCATTTCGGAGACGAGATTTTAAAAGTTTGTCTAACGATAACTGATTTGAAGGAAATTCGGCACACAGGTGCATCTCAGTATTCGTGACAACTGTATAGTTTTAGACTTTTCACAAGTAATGGTAGCCAATATGGTGGACTTTGGGGGAAAAAAATAGTCAGCATGACATGTTATACAAAGATTTTAGGTTCTTAAATATTTCAAAAAATCCAAGACAGAAATCTGTTCCAGACATAAGGGAACATTTTCCGTGTCTGACATAATGCACGGAACATGGTTCCGTGTCTGTCTGTCGATTTACCCTCCTGTCCATCTGTCTGTCACTCAATTTTGCGAACCAACATATCTTTGAAACTACTCATCCTATTGTAATGAAATTTAGGAGGGTAGGTTCATAATTAGCCCATTGTTGGTGCGTTTTCAATTTTAACCTAGAACTCTTCATTGTTACCTTTCATTTGTGCACAAACTTGTTTTGGCAGTCCATTTTTTTATTTTTTCTTCCGAGCTTACTGAAGGTAACGGAAGCGGAAGCTATGTGACCTTTTTTGTGTAAAATCCTATATCACAAATTCCTAGACAGAAATCCATTTCAGACATCAGGAAAAGTTTTTGGAACCGTGTCTCTCTGTCGGTCTATTTGTCGCTCAATGTTTTCCAATCTAACATATCTTAAACTCTACTTGTCCGATTGTAATGAAATTAGGAAGTTAGGTTCATAATTAGCCCATAGTTGGTCCGTTATCAATTTCAACCTTGAACCCACATTGCTTCCTTCCATTTGCGCACAAACTTGTTTTTATTAATGTAATGACTACATCTTTAAAAGTACCATTAAATCCATTTTTGAAGAAATTTGAATGGTTTTTACTGGTCTTATATTACTTTGCTTTGTAAGTTTCATCGCACATTTCCGTTTCCCCAATTTTGAACCACTTCCCGTGATTCAATCTTCCCCAAATTTTTCACATAGATATAACTGAGGTGAAGAATACAGAAACCAAAAAAAAAAAAAAAAAAAAATTGAAAATAAGACCAGTTTTGAAAAATGGCATTTTTATATTAATTATTTAAAGTAGACCTCATCAGTTGGGCCATATTAATTTTAATCGTTAGTAAATTTAATATTTCTTAAATTGTGACTCTACTGGGAATCGATACGGGTAAAAATATCATGTGATTATTTTTTCAATAATAGGACGCGAGAAAGCTCTATTTACGACACAAATTGGCTGACTTTTTAAGTTTTCAACCGTCTAAGAAAATATAGTAGAAAATAAATAAAAAGCATATATTATCGACACTTTTCGCTGACCTATAGAGTTTAAAATTTCTTTTTAAATTATATAACTTTGTTTTTATCACCCTGCACTTCCGAAGCCATAGTGCCCCCCCCCCCCCCCCCCCCCCCCGTGGGAGCCCTTAATGTGCATGTTTTATAAGACATTCTGATAAGTAAACGAATTGTACTTGCCCTAAAAAATATACTTATTAAAACAGATTTCAAACTATCTTAGTTAAATTGAAAGATTTAAAAGAATTGTCGTTTATCGTACAATGATAAATGACACTAGTTTCCTGTAACATGTGACCTATAACATGAATAAAACTAGATCACAAGAGAAACAACAAAACAACTGCAGCAGAATCATGGGAAATAGAAAAATAACATTATCAAAATTTAACTAACTAAATTCTATAAATAAAACATTATTTAATCCAGTAAACACTTCATA
The DNA here is from genome assembly GCA_951217055.1 of Gerris lacustris. Lineage (NCBI taxonomy): Eukaryota > Metazoa > Arthropoda > Insecta > Hemiptera > Gerridae > Gerris > Gerris lacustris. Next base: position 45,913,848 of record OX578276.1, read on the forward strand.
GTTAGAATTATCATTTAAAATTGTGTGGCACATACACTTCCTCACATCATATTATGCAATGGCGTACACAAGAGGGGGATCAATTAAAACCATTAAACACTAAATAGGCCCGATTGCCTGCTAGGCCTGAATTTTTGGCAGTTGTATTTATTACATTGAATTGAATTAGAATACGTTCACAATATCGGCACGATTACTGGATGGGCCCGGATTTTTGCTGATGGAATTAAATGCATTGAGTTGAATTACGACGCATAAATTAAATCGGCATTTATTGCCAACTGGGCCCGGAATACAAAGAATATTTTATAAATACTGATACCATTGTCTCTAAGAACCAAATGAAATAAACTGCAGAAGATTTTATGTTGTTTTTTTTGTTTTTTTAAATGTGGTTTGATGAACGAATACGGAAATAAACTCTCTCGATCGACGATATCAAGTGTCAAAAACCAAAATACTTATATAACGTTTTGAAATATAACAGAGAGATATTTTCATAATCATTTCGACTTAACAAATCAGAAATATTGAGAGAGAAAATTATAGGTTTTCTTGTTCTTGTATTGTAACAGAACTTAGACAACAAATAACAACATCGATAAACTTTAATATCATAGCGGTATAGATGTTTCGAATATTAGATTATGCTTTAAATAGATGAATTATACTCGTATAGATATTTTCTTTATAGGATGTTATAACAATTCATGGAAGTCATTTACTGTTTGGTTATACCTTACTATGTTTTTCTGGTATTTTTCATTCGAACTTTCGTCTTCATAGCTGGAAGGTAGAAACGTGTTCTTTTGGTACCAAACTTTAAAAGAAAAAAGTGAAGACGAATTATGTCGGTCACGTATGTCTTGTGAAGCAAGAGTTGTTTAAGATCCTCTATTACGAGAGTATTGGATTTTTTTTTTACACCCTTCCCAATACTGCCAACTCTTGTGCAATCGAAGAAAAAAAAATGAACACTTCCTGTTCGTAAGTCACCTCCTGACCTGAACCAACTTCATACAGGTTTAGGGATTATTTTTACTTTTTATTTTTTTACCCAACTTGAATGACCTGATAACTTTCATTACTGATATAACCTTACGCGTTAAACAACAAATATATAAATATGTTTGCAGGTTACAGGTCGATATTCAACTTAAGAAATTATGCCATCATAATAATAAGGTTACATATTTAAAAAACAGGTTGTTGTCGTTAGGAATTAACATTAAATATTATGAAATCGATTGTGGTAAAAAACAAAACTGGATTTACTGTGATATTAAAAGTGGTGAAGAATATGTAATGTAAGCGATTTGATTTTTCTGAACTGAAATTAATTACTTAATTAATATATTTACTATACCTAACCAGATTTGATAATGATCGTTTTTGTAAATTATTATATCATGACATCGAATATTTCATAATAAAATTAGTTTAATAACACTATTATATACGTGTGAGAATTATATTTAAATTTACAATCTTCGTACGTGCTTTAAATTTTTAATACGTAAATTGCACATTCACATTGCTGAATGTTAGTATTTTGAAATGTTTTTATTTGAAATAGTCTGAGAATTAGTGTGGCACACAGCTTCCTATTTCGTATACTCTAATAATTTAATGCTTTGACAACCTATTATTCTCAAATGTATCTGTTTTACCCCGTTTTTTAAATTTGTCAAAATTGTTTTGATTTTTTACATTAATTATAATGTCAATTAAGCAATATTTTTAAAGCGCGCAGGTGTTTGAAATTAATCTGGAGCTATCTGCTGGCAACTTTCGACAAACCATCCAAATTTCTTCATGAGGCTACTTTTGAAGATATAGATGTACATATGTATATTTGTGCGCATGTGGAAGAGAAAAAAATGGGCGCAAAAGGTTGCAACATATATTGGACCAACAATAAGCTAATTATTAATTATGACATACCATTCAAATCACATTAAAATTTGATAAGCAGTTTTTAATATAGGTTGGGTCGCAAAAATTAAGTGATAAACACATAAAAATATCCCAGATGTCTGAAACGGATTTCTGTCTTAGAATTTTTGAAATCGGAAACAAAATATATTCTCTTTTCAAAACGATCACATAGCTTCCGTTACCTTCGGTATTCTTGGAAGCAATAAAATGTCATATATTTGCATATCATATGAAATTTTCTCATATTATGCTTATCTTTTTAAATCTATACCTGATTTTTACCTGAGGCTGGTCCTTTCTAAAGCCAATTTTAATATGAATATTTATTGCGTCGATATCCACAGAGTTATTGTACATAATCATTTATCTTTCTATAGACTACATAGAAAGAGGTAAATCTATGATGACCTATGAATAGTTAAATCCAAGAATAATCCGTTTTAGTTTTCCCCAATAGTAGATCTTTTTAGACTTTCAAAATTTTTACTAGAATATAATTCCGATAATATGCAAAGCTAATTAACGGTGATTTAGCTTTGGGAAAGATCATTTTACATATTGTTTCCTTCATGAAGGATTTAAATTTATGTAGGCGTAGCTTAAGAAGCATTCCGGATTATTACGGTTGTATGGATTTGCTGGAGCTATGAAAAAATTTCAGAATCTCTAAAAAAAATTTTTTTGCCTTCTACGTATATTCTTAAAGGATTAGACTTTAGGGCTTATGGCAACGGTTAAAAAAAATGAAACTACCTGGTAGCGTTCAGGTAGTCTGGAGACAGCGGGTAATAACGTGTCAAGATTTAAACCTTAGCGTACCGTTATGATTTCAATCCCTTGAGCCCTTAAAAGCCCTTCAAGTAGCACTTCAATAAAAATCAATGAATTCGCATTCAGGCTTTTATTTTTGGGAGGTCTTTTATGGCCTGCAAGAAGGCCCTACTTCCTTTAACACCTTTTATATTCATGACAATGACCATGTCTAATGAGTCTTTTGCATTCAGAAGCGATGGCGCCATGAGAAAATGTCTTTGAGATTGCCGAAAATAATTTGGTGTATCTAGTAAATATTCGAAGGTGGTATTTTCAATTTTCTTGGTGGAATAAAGCAAAACTTTATAGCTCAGACTAAGATGGGTGCAAACTAAGAGAGCAAACTTCAAACAAAAATCTTTAAGTTTTGGAATTTATAAAAAAAAAGCTTCAAAACTGCTCTGAGTTTGAGTATGCAATAATTATTTCATGAATAATTATTTATGCTCCTTCTGTTAAACCACTTTTTAGAAGTCGGACCACATCGCTAGTACCCCATAAATGTCCTAATTTATTTTTGTTTTTTATAAATAATTTTTGCATTGCAACAATATTTATTAATACATTCACTTAATTTCATTGTTTTATTGTTATGTACAGTTTGGCGGATAGTCGCTTTGTGTTCCGACGTCAGAACAGAAGGAAATGATTATTTTATACTTTTCACAGCTGCTTTAAAGCCGTGATCTTAAATTTCTCTTGAATAGTTAGGTACATTAAAAAATAATCCTGTAAAAAGTATGAAATAATAATTTCCTTCCACTTGAGGAAAATTTCCTCTCCATACATAAACCTATAATAGACAACAAATTTTTTATCATGTGAATTATAATTTTGTTTGTCCATATAAAATGAAGTCCGGTATAATGATGGCCGTTATAGTGAAGTCCTTTATAGTGAGGTATTTAAAAAATGTAAACAAAGTTTCCAATATAAAAATCAAAAGTCGATATTTTCAAAATGGCGGCAAAATGTTAACTATTCTATTTACTTGTCTTTTAGGTCACTGCCACTTAAGGGGTCTTGGAGGATTGCCAGAGATGTGGTAGGAAGAGAGATTTAGGGCTAAACGATTTATTTGTAAATATGAATTTACATACATAGAACATAGAATACATCATCTGAACAAAATTAATGATTAATGATTTTTAATTAATTATTGATTTGTTACTTATTGCTTTAGTGTAACAGTATCAGTATCATAATATTTGGATTTACTTAATATTTTATATCATCTTTCTTACATATTTAAAACATATCTTTCTGAGGCAAAATGACCTGCAGAGTAAAATGCCACGAGATGTTAGAAAAATCCTTTTAAGACGAGGATGCTAGTATCCAGATGATTAAATATTTTTTTGTGATAATAATATTGACAACTACTAACTGACAACCTATAACTTTAGAACGAACCTGACTGCACAGTTATAGGTGTTAAAGACCTGTAGGCCTCTTATCGCCTTATTTGGATTCGAATTAAACTTACAAAGTTACAAAATAGTTAAAAGTAGATTAGCAAAGAATAATTGCACATTGGCACTGAATCTTAATCCACTTTTTCAATTTTACTAAACTATAAATTCTTGAGAGTAAAAACCTGTCCTTAGCCTATCAATATTAATTTTATTGAACATCTTTAGGTATAGGTTTTATTAATAGACCTTTTGGAAGAGGAAATGTGTTTATTCATTTTTATTGTCCAATAAAATTTATTAACAAAGAAATATTCTTGATTATTTAATTCTATTGTCTAAATAATTAGTTGTGTTTAATTCATCTAATTTTTGCTTTCGAGCTCACCGAAAGTAATGGAAGCATAGTGATCATTCTGAAGAATGAAAATTGTTTTTATGTCTTTGAATTCAACTATTCCTGAACAGAAATTCGGTTTCAGACATCAGGAAATATTTTTGGTCCTGTATAACTGTGAGTAGGTCTATTGTTCAATATTTTTGTGAACCCCCATATCTTAAAAACTACCTGTCCGAATTTAATGAGATTTGGATAGTTTGTCAAAAGCAGCCCGCTTATATTCCCATATTAATTATCGTCTGCTCACATTTAACTGAATGTACATACGTCCATTCCTAGTGGGGTATGAATCGAATCAGATGTAAACAACCAACTTTCACTTCACATTTGACCTATGTGCAGCTATTTGCCATGCTAGTGGGCCAATTTTGTTTACTTCCTGGCATAAGTTACAAAATTAAGGACTACTGAAGCCATTGAACCTATCGACTGTTAGTAATTTGTGCAAACTCTATAACAATTAAATGAGTGTTATATTACAGTATGGAAAGGTAGAAATTTGATTGAGATGGGTCCTATGTAGAGAAACTGTTGACTAACTAAACCTCACTATTGACTGTGTGGATGTTAATTGAGCATTCACTCTGGAGCAATTCAGATAGCAATTAGAACATCAATAGAAGTTGGAGGTTACAATGTTGTTTACCCATCGCTCCCCTTAGCAATGGCTATTTAATACAGCTTGAATTGACTGTCCGATCCTTTTATGTCCTACAAGCAAAATGCTAATACTCCATAACTTGTTTCGTCATTATTATTATTAATATTTTATTATCATCATTCAATTCTCACTACTATAACTCCCACGCCCACTTTTGGATGTTTGGCCATAAGGTCATAAGGTGCAATTATTATTCGTTACTTTCTTACTTATTTACTAGTCAACGCCAATTTATGGCTGTTAAGTCATAAGGTGCCGCTATTATTTGATTCTTACTTAATTATTTACTTACTAGCTAAAGCCCACTTATGGCTTTTAGACCACAAGATGTCGTTATTGCTTGATTCTTTAGAGGACATCATACAAAACTATGCTGTTTCACTAAATCTTGTGATTATGACTAGTAACTATTAATGTAAAAGAGAAAGAGTACTGATAAGAGTTGGTTCTGTTAATTTCCTTAAGAATGTGATCACTGATCACAAGATAACGGCTAGTACATAGTTGGAAGCCAGTATTGTACAATAATACAATAAAGTTAATACAATAAGTGAAGCCCCAGATTAATTTCAACTGTCTGCGCTCTTTAAATTTTGCTAAATTGATACTATAATTCATGTAAAAAATCAAAACAATTTTTTACAGATTTAAAAAACGGGGGGAAAATTACATTTATTTCCCAATAATAGGGTGTACAAGTATAAAATCATTAAGGAGAGGAAACTATGTGGCACACTAACTGGCTGACCACTTTTTTTAATTAATTCTATACAGCTATATACAGAAGGAAAAATATTTCTTTTCCTACATATCTTTACTTAATTTGCTTCCGAGCTCACCGAAGGTAACGGAAGCTATGTGATCGTTCTGGAGAATTAAAAATTGTTAGGTCTCCGATTTCAAAAACTACAAGACAGAAATCCGTTTCAGACATCAGGGATCATTTTTGGTTCTGTGTCTGTCTGTCGGTCTGTCGTTCAATTTTTGCGTATCTTAAAAACTACAAGTCCAATTTTAATGCCATTTGGGTGGTAGGTCATGAGTAGCCCATTGTTGGTCCCATATAAGTTTCAACTTTCTATGCTTATTTGTTTCTCTTCCACATGCGCACAAACATACATTAATTTACACCTATAGCTTACCTAAAGTACTTATCTGATTTGTATGAAACTTTTATAGTTTATCGAAAGTAGCCCGCAGATAGCCCCAGATTACTTTGAACCGTCTGCGCTCTTTAACTTTTGCTTAATTGATACTTTAATTCAAGTAAAAAATCAAAACAATTTTGACAGATTAAAAAAACAGGGGAAACAATTAAACAAATTAGACAATAATGGCTTGTAAAAGCATAAAATCAAAAAGTACTCGATAGCATGCGAGGAAGCTATGTGCCACACCAATTGGCAGTCTATTTTTATAAGCCAAAAAGTTATAAAATAACCTTTAAAACTCGAAACATATTATACTTAAAGCATAATTTACCACGTTCTAAATTTGCAGTCATCCTCGATTAACCCTTGAACCAAATTAGAAACATACGTGCCATCATTTAAACTTTTAATACGACACGGCTCAGCGTTTGTCTGCTATTTTACAAGGACACTAAAAACATCTTAAAGTTCTCAACAAGGTTTAAAAAAAAAAGTAATAAAAGAGAAGTTACTAATGTAGATCTGGACAACGTTTTTCACATGTGTCTGTCTGTCTGTTTTTGTCCACGGTACCGTGGGAGAGGATATTAGCGTTACTTCGCAATCGTCTGTTTTTAGCATACAGACCATTTTCCTTTAGCACAGGAAGTAACACATTGCCTTTGCAAGAAATCAAACAGTCATCAAACAAAAAGACAAGAGTGAGGAGAGAAAAAAAAAAGAAAAAAATTCACACTCTTACGAAAACATGGATATAAAAAAACAAACAATGTCAACAGCTATTAAAACCTCTTTCTGGTACAATGAACGTAACAAGGAACATAAAAAAATCAAGTTCTTCACCCTTCATTCATTTTACATCAACATCTGAATAGTTTCAATGTTGAAAATAGACTTTTAAACATGTCTTGCTTTCTTCTTTAAGTCTAACCCTATGGTAATAAATTTAAAAAGTAGGTTCATTAATATAAGCTATAACGCATTTAGCATATTGAACCAGCAACACCAGCGAGGTTGTCCTAAAAATCTCTTAAGAGTAAATAAAGGCCTTTAGCAATGCCTCCCCTGAGCAAAAGTTTTTCGGCTAAACATGATTGCAATCAACCGGACGTTGCAGCTAGTAATGAGATTTTGGTAGTACTGATAACAGATTTTTATTTCATTATTTATTTTTTCTCTTATAATTCTGTTGTTTATATATATATATATATATATATATATATATATATATATATATATATATATATATATATATATATATATATATATATATATATATATATATATATAAAGTATTGTAATAGCACAAATATTAGATTTAATATTTGGATGGATTTACAAGTATTATGGTGAATCCAAAAAGTGCCAGAGAATATTATATTATTCGTATTTAAGAAACTCATTTAGCTATCTATATAAGTTTCTAAGAACATAGCGTTAATTGCAAATGGAGAGAGGTTAGATTAGCTGTCTAAAGTTTAAATCTAAAAGTTTATTCCCGTCCAAGTCTAAAGTTTGTCTTCTGTGAAAACGGATGGAGCGTAAATTATTCGCCAATATCGATTAAATTAGACATAAATTATTAGAAAAATTATACCCCGAGGCAAAATCGTGAAATTGGTGCTGCCTCCCAAAAAACCTCGAACAAAATTATATTAAAATAAATTTTTAATAAAATAAATTATATTAATAATTATTATGAAATGGTGATATATAAATCAATTTAACTATATTTGTTCCCGCTGAAATTGAAACAATAATGTAAACAACCACTTGTACCTGATAGTTGAACACGTAATATGTATGTTTAATCACAGAAAACTATTCTTAATTGATATTTTAGGGAGCTAGCGTAGCTGTGTGGGTTAAACCACGTCTGCTCGGCCATCACTGAATCTCGAGTGGAACGAGACGGGGTTCGATTCCTCGCCGTGACACTCTGATTTATATGGCTCACTATTGATCACATCATACTCGCTTTGGCGGTACTATGTACAGAGGTATGATGTGTGAAGTGGCTGGAACTCTCTACCGCGGGGCGTAAAAAGGGCCTAAGTGATGGCCTAATTGCAAGGTTCAAACAAGTGGTTCGTCCTACCCGTCCTAGTAGAAAGTACTAGACTACTACTACTACTAATTGATATTTTCAGAGTTTAAATTTAGTGTCACTACTTATTCCAGAAAGTTTTGATCGAGATTGTCGGAACGACATTTTACGTAATAAATCAATTTTACTTTTCCTCACTACTAATAGTAGGAAAAGTATTGTTTTCACCAAACATTTTTTTTTTCGAGATTTCAACGGAATTATCCGTTTTAGGTGTTTTTAAGTATGTATGTGTGTATGTGTGTTATCATCGTAGCGCCCAACGTATTTAACCTAGAGAGTTGAAAAATCAGTCCTTACCTTTAGTTGTGCCGCCCGGAAAATCAACTTTTTCCGCCATCTTGAACCCAGTTTGCTGAGTCAGAAAAAAATTAAAAAATCGTGATAAATCGATTATGGTCCTGATCGAGTTGAAATTTAGCACGAATGTACCTCTCTGTATGAAAAACAAGCCCACCAAATTTCATTTTGATATTGGCCGCCATTTTAAAGTTATCAATTTTTAAATTTTTAAACTTTGACGGTTAATAATACCGAGAGTATAAATAGGTTTATGACATATAGCATATCTTTGGAACCGGAAAAAATTAAGGAACAAATATAAAAAAACGATAAAGTTTCAAGTTATAAGTTAGTTTAAAAGTTATAAGCGAATATAATTATTTTTATTATAAAATGCGATAATTTTGATGACGTCAAAGTTTGTTTACATCTGTCAAAATACCGCCAAACTTCAAATAATTAAATAAAATATAGCTATTAAAAATAAGGTTATTTTTGAAGAATGATAATAAATCAGTTAGTTCAGAACGGCCACCCATCCAAGTAATGACCACGTCCAATGCTGCTTCCTCCTGCTGCGTCGCAGCAGGAGTGGCCACTTTAGTGGCCTCTGAAGTGAGGAAAAGTTCCGAAGTACCCCGTAACTGATTTTTTATTTTTAAGTTCTCCGTACGAGGAAGTTATAAAAACATCGATTTCGATATGCTCACGCATTTTGAGAACTTGTCATCCAAAAAAAATTATTGTTTATCGCCTGGGGTCTCAAAAATGTCAGTAAAGTTTAATTATATCCCTGTGAATATGTATATAGCTAAACAAATGAGCCAGAACAGAACAAATGAGATATTACCTAGAGTAAATTTCGATTATTTACTATAGTTTTGCCTTATTATGATACTCACACATTATTTATTTAATTGTTTTTTAAGCTCAATGCAGTTTATTTTAAAGACTTACTATTTTTAACGGTTACTTACTTCTGTTACACTGAATTTTTACTGTATTGTGATGGCGCGAAAATTCGATTTTGAGATTTTTATGGATTTACACGTTTTGAGGTCGTCCCCTGAGTCCAAAAAATTGGTTTTTAAAGAAATCTGTCTGTCGTCTGCCTGGGTAGACGCCTGGAGCCTAAACTACTGGATCTATTTTGACGAAATTTGGCATACATGTTTAGAAAAATCATATCCTGAGGTGAAATCTATAAATAAATTTTAGCCCCAAATTAGGGGGCACTACCCCTCGAAAACTCTGAAAAACAGTGAAAAAAAATTGTTTCTCGAAAACGGTTCCGACAATTTTGATTAAAAAATTCTAAAATGTAGTCCATTTAAATATGAATCTAACGATATAAGGCGTTTTCCCTAAGAAAAATCTATTTTCAGGGAAAAAAGCTATAACGTGGATGGAGAGAGGCCGGGTTCAGTTCCCTGCCAAGGAGAAGTAATTTTTATGATCAATTTTGATGAAAAGTTCAATAATATTTAAATGTACAGCTATCAGTAGAAGTCGCTGCGTCTCAGGCTCAGTCAGGGAGACACTAGTAAAACTCTCAAACCGGTCAATTGAAGCTGTTATGCAGATTTACAAAGCTAGTGTACTCGGCACCTTGTTATATGCCGCTCCTGTTTGGTCGCTTCGGTATTTGACCCAGCTTGAGGCAGCTCAAAATTACTTTTTTAAAAATTATTTTTCTTTAAAAACCAATACTTCACATTATATAGTTAGAAGGGAGTTCAATTTGTCTCATGTAACAGTTCAAATAGTGAAACAGGTTCTTAACTTCATTAATTACATCCACAAACACCCAGATAATAGTTTAATCAAAAAATGCTTTCAACACCTTGTATACCTAGACTCAGTTCCTTCAAACCGGATAAATCTCAACTGGATATCCCAAATAAAACGTACCTTGATAAGCGTCGTTGATAACCAAGATATAAGATATACTCAATATATTCTCAGAACAGATAAACCAGAAAAGTATTCAAATAATATTAGAGAGTGTTGCATCAAACATGGATAAAGAAGACTTTAATAGCATACAGAAGTCAAGTTACAGCTGCTTATATCAAAGTCTGAATTGCTCGAATTATCTTTCGGGTGGTTACCTCGACCCTAAGTTCAAATTACCTTATGCACAACAAAGAGTGTTAGCACAGATTCGAACTTCGGGTTTGGACGGGATTAAGGTGACAATCAGAGGGGTGGTTCATATAGAGTCCAGACTTCAGAATTATGCACAGTCTGTAATCTGAAGGAAAGCGAGACATTGGCGCATATCTTTCTCAGATGTCCTATCTACAGAGCACAAGGAAGAGCACTTTTACCAACTTATATTAATGACAGTAATTGTTCAGAGACTACGAAATTGGCCTCTATGCTTTCGGTAGTTTCTAAGGACCAAGCAAATAAGATATTATTATTTTTGTATTTTTCATGTTGCACCTCTTTGTATAAAGCTTCTAAGCTTTAAACACAAATAAACATATTATTATTATTTATTATTATATTTAAATGTACATACGAAAACTAATAAATAATAAAAGTTATTATGAACTCGTATATATGAGAAAGTTTGTCTGAGTTGTCTCAGACCAATTTATTAATAAATGTGGAATCGTTTTTATTGTAATAAACAGCTTTATAGAGAGAAGAACGGCGTATTACGCCGCCACCGATACGCCGTTCTTCTCTACAGTCGTTAGTATATCCTGTATTTGCTTCGAGTCAACATCACGATGCACCACACCCCTGAAGATGCTTCCAGTAGTGGAAGCGAAACGTCGGACTTCAACCCCTTCGTGATGCGGATTTCACCGGAAAACCAAGCTGTTTATTACTATTACGAGTCTACCCACGGAAGCCTACGCCCCTCGTTTTTATTGGTTTAAAATGTATATCTTAATCACTTCTTAAATAAATTGAGTAGGGGTACCAAGCCGGAAACCGACAATTCGTGGAATTGGGAATATGTATGGGCAGGGATAAGTTAAAATCCATAACTTTATACGTGTGTGAAATATATCTCATATATGTACTTAATAATCAATTTTTATTTCAATCAAATAAATTCTTGTATTTTGGATTTGGCTAACAAGGTGCCACGAATTGACCAATTGGAAATAATAAGAACATGATTAAGTACGGACCATAACAAGGTATTTACACGATCTGTTTTAATTAGAAGCTTTCTATTAAAATGTAAAGAGATTGGATACCTCACCCTAAAATTAATTATGTTCCAGGATATTTTAAAATATTAATATATGAATTATAAAATATGAAATCATCAAAGAATAAATCGTGGGAATTGCATTCATTAATTATTGCATATATTTGTCTGGATCATATCTAAATTATTAGTATTGGTTCTGCGTGGGTCGTCTGATACCAGTGAATTGATTTCACTCGATATTATATGAAGAAGTCAAACAGCTTTTTTTCCGCCCGTCCTTCAAATAATATAACTCTCCTAGTTAATTAAACCTCCAACATCAAACGAAAACATTTCAAAGTGCAATTTTTCAAACAAAAATAAACTTCAGAGAGGATAATTTTGGCAGGAAAAAAATATACGTATATTTGCAACTTCTATACTAAATCCCTCTTGAACATTTCGGAGCAATTATAAAAAAAAGTAGATGGAAAGGGCGAGGTTGGAAAATGAGTGGATTTATGGTTTTAAGGGCCGCTAGTTGTTGGGTTCTGCTGCTCCCATCGGCACCACATGTTATAATTATTTTGTGCTTTTGTACCTCCCTGGTAGGCTCCCAGAGCTCCGGGGCTGTAAATAACGAGATACAAGGCTCCCGAGCTAAGAGAATCCCTCCGAGTCTGCTTCACAAAACTAACCACCCGGAGAAACTTACAAGATAACACCCACAAACCATTATGATTTATATTAACCAAATACAACCGTAACTAATATCTAACTACAACGTACCTACATACGCACTACAGATCTACTCTTACGCTCTTACTCCTACAGATGCTTCAAATGGAGTTTTTTTTTAAAAAAAAGTTAAGGATAAGAAAGTAAGGCTCACAAATAAGCATTGAATTTGTTTCATACTTTATAAGTATATAAAAAACTTTATGGGAGTAGAATCTCTTTAAATCTGCAGATACAATACGTAACCTCATGCGGAACTTTTTCTGAGTCTCGGAGAAAAAGCAAAATATCTTTTCTGTATTTAAAAATATATTTAGCTTTATTCCTCTTACTACCTACACCTACTTTATAAGTACATAATGATAAAGCTGTTATTATTTTCCCTATAAAATTAGATATATGTGGGTATTATAATAATTAAAATATAAAGATAATTTTAGAAAATAACGCAATAATATTAGTCCTTTTCAAAATACATTATTAAAATGAATTTGTTATTTCCCTAACTACTTTTAGCTTTCTGTACGAAGTACGAAAAGAAACCTTAGATGACGGCTCTGTCTGCTTGATGGCATGTTTCAATTAATTAACTACTACAGCTAGGAACATGTAATTCGGTACACATAATTCGGCATAAACTACTACAGCTAGGAACATGTAATTCGGTACACATAATTCGGCATAAACTACTACAGCTAGGAACATGTAATTCGGTACACATAATTCGGCATAAACTACTACAGCTAGGAACATGTAATTCGGCATAAACTACTACAGCTAGGAACATGTAATTCGGTACACATAATTCGGCATAAACTACTACAGCTAGGAACATGTAATTCGGTACACATAATTCGGCATAAACTACTACAGCTAGGAACATGTAATTCGGCATAAACTACTACAGCTAGGAACATGTAATTCGGTACACATAATTCGTAATTCGGCATAAACTACTACAGCTAGGAACATGTAATTCGGTACACATAATTCGGCATAAACTACTACAGCTAGGAACATGTAATTCGGTACACATAATTCGGCATAAACTACTACAGCTAGGAACATGTAATTCGGTACACATAATTCGGCATAAACTACTACAGCTAGGAACATGTAATTCGGTACACATAATTCGGCATAAACTACTACAGCTAGGAACATGTAATTCGGTACACATAATTCGGCATAAACTACTACAGCTAGGAACATGTGATTCGGTACACATAATTCGGCATAAACTACTACAGCTAGGAACATGTAATTCGGTACACATAATTCGGCATAAACTACTACAGCTAGGAACATGTAATTCGGCATAAACTGCTACAGCTAGGAATATGTAATTCGGTACACATAATTCGGCATAAACTACTACAGCTAGGAACATGTAATTCGGCATAAACTGCTACAGCTAGGAACATGTAATTCGGCATAAACTACTACAGCTAGGAACATGTAATTCGGTACACATAATTCGGCATAAACTACTACAGCTAGGAACATGTAATTCGGCATAAACTGCTACAGCTAGGAATATGTAATTCGGTACACATAATTCGGCATAAACTACTACAGCTAGGAACATGTAATTCGGCATAAACTGCTACAGCTAGGAACATGTAATTCGGTACACATAATTCGTAATTCGGCATAAACTACTACAGCTAGGAACATGTAATTCGGTACACATAATTCGGCATAAACTACTACAGCTAGGAACATGTAATTCGGTACACATAATTCGGCATAAACTACTACAGCTAGGAACATGTAATTCGGTACACATAATTCGGCATAAACTACTACAGCTAGGAACATGTAATTCGGTACACATAATTCGGCATAAACTACTACAGCTAGGAACATGTAATTCGGTACACATAATTCGGCATAAACTACTACAGCTAGGAACATGTAATTCGGTACACATAATTCGGCATAAACTACTACAGCTAGGAACATGTAATTCGGCATAAACTGCTACAGCTAGGAATATGTAATTCGGTACACATAATTCGGCATAAACTACTACAGCTAGGAACATGTAATTCGGCATAAACTGCTACAGCTAGGAACATGTAATTCGGCATAAACTACTACAGCTAGGAACATGTAATTCGGTACACATAATTCGGCATAAACTACTACAGCTAGGAACATGTAATTCGGCATAAACTGCTACAGCTAGGAATATGTAATTCGGTACACATAATTCGGCATAAACTACTACAGCTAGGAACATGTAATTCGGCATAAACTGCTACAGCTAGGAACATGTAATTCGGTACACATAATTCGTAATTCGGCATAAACTACTACAGCTAGGAACATGTAATTCGGTACACATAATTCGGCATAAACTACTACAGCTAGGAACATGTAATTCGGTACACATAATTCGGCATAAACTACTACAGCTAGGAACATGTAATTCGGTACACATAATTCGGCATAAACTACTACAGCTAGGAACATGTAATTCGGTACACATAATTCGGCATAAACTACTACAGCTAGGAACATGTAATTCGGTACACATAATTCGGCATAAACTACTACAGCTAGGAACATGTAATTCGGTACACATAATTCGGCATAAACTACTACAGCTAGGAACATGTAATTCGGCATAAACTGCTACAGCTAGGAATATGTAATTCGGTACACATAATTCGGCATAAACTACTACAGCTAGGAACATGTAATTCGGCATAAACTGCTACAGCTAGGAACATGTAATTCGGCATAAACTACTACAGCTAGGAACATGTAATTCGGTACACATAATTCGGCATAAACTACTACAGCTAGGAACATGTAATTCGGCATAAACTGCTACAGCTAGGAATATGTAATTCGGTACACATAATTCGGCATAAACTACTACAGCTAGGAACATGTAATTCGGCATAAACTGCTACAGCTAGGAACATGTAATGCGGCATAAACTACTACAGCTAGGAACATGTAATTCGGTACACATAATTCGGCATAAACTACTACAGCTAGGAACATGTAATTCGGCATAAACTACTACAGCTAGGAACATGTAATTCGGCATAAACTGCTACGGCTAGGAACATGTAATTCGGTACATCATGTATCTCAGCATTTGTAGAGTTTTCACACTTAATAATTCCAAGATTGCGGCCAATATGGCGGGCGCGGCGACTAAAAAAAGGTTTTAGTCACCAGACCATGTTATACACCAATTTAAAGGTCTTGAAGTGTAAATCGTACAGAAACCGGCGCGGCGATTATCGACTCACGTACTTTCGTGAAGCGCGCCTTACTTGTTTTGATATTATGCGGAATTTAAGCCCTTATTAAGGGAGTTTGTGCCTGGGCCCACTATAATATGTTCCTAGTTTTTCCAGCTTCCTCTTCAAGGTCATCACTCCATCTTCTTTTGGGTCATCATCGTTTTGTTTTATTGCTTTTCGGGTACCATCCAGTTAGACTTTTGGTTTTAAATAGGCATTGTATAACTTAATTCTTTATTAATATTAAAAGTATATTTTTACCACTATTTTGAACTAGTGATAATTTGATGATAAAGCAGCATTGATACACTAAAAGCAGAAAAAACATAACATTATTACATTTGTAATCAGTTTTTAATAAATAAATAAATAAAACGTATTACTTTTAGTTCTCAATTAAAAATACTTTTTAATATTATGCAAAAGTAATCTTACTGATGTTTTTAAAACAACGAAAAAGGATTAACATATTCTGTTTTGTTTTCAGATAACACAATTGGTTGTTGTTTAGAGGTAAAGATTTTCTAAATTCCCCAACAAGGAAGGAAGCAAAGCTCCTCTTGAATTCTCAAGGGTGCCTATAAATTCCAATTGTTTATCGCTCTAAGCATTCTGCCAGAGAATAGCCTAGCTACAAGCCATTTAGAGAGTTTGCTGAGTGTACTTAGTTAAACAATACTGTCAATGTTAGACTTGTTCAAATCCAATTCATTCAGCTGGTCTATAAACAGCTTTAATCCCCTAGAAATAGCAACATTGTACATAACCCTGTTAACCAATAAATGTATATATAACGAAATTCGTAGTTTCGACGGAGATTTTTAACACATATTAAATATAATAAATAAAACACTATTCAAGTATTAGTAGATACTTCTTTATTTGTCTATATCACAATTATTTTTTATACTTAACCATACCGGTTTCAAAATGCCACTTTTTCCACCTATACTTTTATATTTAGTTTGTACTTAACCACTGAAGATAGCAAACATGCTGAAACCGGTATGGTAAAGTGTAAAAAATAATTGTGATATAGATAAATAAAGAAGTTCCTAATACTTAAATAGTGTTTTATTTATTAAATTTAAAATGTATATTTGTAATCACCTCAATAAAAGCCCGTGTATAGAAACTAAAAAAATATATTTAAATTAAATTTAAAAAATTGTGTAATTGCTAATTATCAATAAATTTATAGTGGTGGGTTAATTATGTCAACTGTTGCTGTTCGAACTGTTTACTTATTAATTATACATAGCACAGACTGTTTTACTCTTTCTGATTATAGGTATAACAACCATGACGGCCCGTAGGCCGGGTCCGGCCTGTGAGAAGTTTTCATTCGGCCCGCCGAATGAAATTCTATGGATACATTTACTTATTTAACTGCATTTATTTATTTTAAATATGTATATTTATTACAAATGTATTTTACCTGGAGTAAAAATATTACTCTATTTTATTACATCAAACATATTATACGTTATAAATAAAACTGGATATAGAATCCTCATAAAGAGAAAAATTTAAGATTTCAATTAAGAAAATCACTTTTCCCATAAAGGTAATAAGATTGGCATCTGAAAATAAAATATCTCTTTTACTTGACTTTATATTGTAAAGCTTCGTGGTCTATTGAGCTTAAATTAACCGCTCCTATTTATAAATCTATGAATTGGATAATTTTCGCTATCTTTATGGCACCCAACGCCCAACGTGGCCTTTGAAAAGGGCTTTTCAATCTTAACAAGCTCGACTAATTTGCTAATTAGAAAGATACTTTTGTTTGTTCAAAAAGATTCCTTGAGAACTTAAAAGCAGCTTCATCAAAGACTGAAAAGGTCTTTTCAGATATAGTGCTGACAACCCACTATCTCTTTTTGATTAAACAGATGTCGAATTAGGTAGGTGTAAAAATGTTAGATTTTTACTAATATTAAAAGTTAGTAGAAATATATTTAGTTCCTCCGTTGCATCATATAGTATATATATATATATATATATATATATATATATATATATATATATATATATATATATATATATATATATATATATATATATATATATATATATTTATATATATATATTTATATATATATATTTATATATATATATATATATATATATATATATATATATATATATAATATATATATATATATATATATATATATATATATATATATATATATATATATATATATATATATATAAAGTTTATTCTTTCAATGTATAAATCGTGTTTAAGTCACCCTGAGTCTAATGGTTTGAATACACTACCTGTTCGAATCCCAAACATGTGAGAATTATTTTACACTATTGCATGCAAGCATAAAATAAATTTGTAAAACAGCCTCCGTCCTATAAGGATGAAATTATGCGTTTGTATAGAGGACATAACGAAAGTCCGACAAATAAATCAATACAAAAGAACAAACTTAAAAAAATATATCTTTTAATGTAATTATGAGCTAGTTAGAACTAAAATGTGTTGAATCAGCTAGTTTGCTCATAAGCGAATAAGTTAAAGACTTCCCAAGAAGTCTCATGGGTGAATTTGCTAATACACTTTTAACAGTAAGATTTATTAAATGAGTTAATTAGAACAGCTGTGATTTGCTAATGAGTGGCGAAGAGCAAGACCTAAGCTCATCTGGGCAACGATATTTTCCGTTATAAAACCCAGCTGTCTTTTTACTTTCTCATATATGTAGTATATATAAAGAGAAAGTGTTGTGATGATGCAAAAAATCAATTTAAGATTTTTATGGAATTACATGATTTAAGGTCCTCTGAGGCCAAAGTAGTGGTTTTTAAAAGATCTTTTGTCTTTCGTCTGCACAGAAGCAAGGAGCCTAAATTACTCGGCCGATTAAGATGAAATTTGAGAAATAGATATGTTCAGAAAAGTCATACACCAAGGTGAAATCGAGAAAGGAATTGCAACTCCGAATATGCCTCCCAAAAATCGTAAAATAACTATTTCTTCCAAACAGCTTCAATGATTTTGATTAAATAAATCACAATTTCTATCCGTTAAAAAAGTTCATCATATGCATCGTTTTTGTGAGGAAAATCTAGTTTCTGTGTTATTAAATACAAATATATTTGTGTTCGCTAAAATCAAAACCGATATATAAACAACCACCATATGTTTTAATTATAAGTTATGGAATTTGAATTCATTGGGACCTCTAAATTAGTTTTGCTTCCGAGCTTACCAAAGGTAACGGAAGCTTTGTGATCGCTTTGAAGAACGAAACATTTTTAAGTCTCCGATTAAAAAATTCTAAGACAGAAATCCGTTTCAGACATCCGGGATCATTTTTGGTTCCGTGTCTGTCTGTCGGTCGGTCTTTCGTTCAATGTGTGCGAACCAACGTATCTTAAAAACTACTCGTCCAATTTTAATGAAATTTGGGTGGTAGGTCATGAGCTCTTTAAATTTTGCTAAATTGATACTTTAATTCATGTAAAAAATCAAAACAATTTATTACATATTTAAAAAACGGGGGGAAAATTAAATTTATTTCCCAATAATAGAGTGTACATAAAGTATAAAATCATTAAGGAGAGGAAACTATGTGGCACACTAACTGGCTGACCACTTTTTTTTAATTATTTCTATACAGCTATATACAGTAGGAAAAATATTTCTTTTCCTACATATCTTTACATATTTTGCTTCCGAGCTTACCGAAGGTAACTGAAGCTATGTGATCGTTCTGGAGAACGAAACATTTTTAGGTTTCCGATTTCAAAAATTACAAGACAGATATCCGTTTCAGACATCAGGGATCATTTTTGGTTCCGTGTCTGTCTGTCGGTCTGTCGTTCAATTTTTGCGAGCCAACGTATCTTAAAAACTACACGTCCAATTTTAATGAAATTTGGGTGGAAGGTCATGAGTAGCCCATTGTTGGTCCCATATTAGTTTCAACTTTCTACGCTTATTTGTTTCTCTTCCACATGCGCACAAACCTACATTAATTTACACCTATAGCTTCAAAAGTGCTTATCTGATTTGTATGAAACTTTTATAGTTTATCGAAAGTAGCCCGCAGATAGCCCCCAGGTTACTTTAAACCGTCTGCGCTCTTTAACTTTTGCTTAATTGATACTTTAATTCAAGTAAAAAATCAAAACAATTTTGACAGAATAAAAAACGGGGGAAACAATTAAACAAATTAGACAATAATGACTTGTAAATGCATTAAATCAAAAAGTACGTGATAGCATGCGAGGAAGCTATGTGCCACACCAATTGGCAGTCTATTTTTAAAAGGGGTGAAGTACTGTAAAAGGATTCTACAAGTTTTGGACCATGAGTTACCGAATAAATAGACGCATGCATTTAATTTCATTGTGGCATTGATATCGATATCACATATATCTGGTTTAATTGATTTAGTATGAATTAGTACGTGACAGGTAGCAGTAATTTTCATACATATTTTTATGAGTAATACACATAGATAAGGATGCGTATTAAGTTTCTTTTTAGTTCCTAGTAATACATTAATACATAAAATAATATTTCCTATTTTACATTCAAGGCTTTCTAGTTACGAAGGAAATAGAAAAAACTAATATTAATGACGTCCAGTACAATATTTAAGGAAGCTGAAGAAAAAAGAGAAAAAATAATACTATTTTAAGATCACTGAATTATATATATGAACATATAAAAAATTACGTAGGAGGATATTGTAATGCGGGCGTTCTAATAGACAATAATGAACCTTACTGACCGTATTTCCTATGCGAATGACTCAGATATGAGTGGCCTGGGTATCGCGTGTTTAGACTCCAAGACGATGGTCTTGCGTCTTGCGTCCGAGAAGGCAAGTGATTACGCTGTTAGACGTGATTACGTGTATCTTGGTCTTATTACGTGTGTTATCGAACGTTTCGCACCTGTCTCTCGTAACATCTTCATGATAGAAATATGTAAAAAAAAAATAAATAAATAAATAACCAGTGTGACTAACACGTTTAGTAGAGCAGGTGCACCTGCATGGTTTATAACCAGTTGTTGCTTTGAGTCATAATCATTATTTACTATGTATTATTTCGTTAAAATAATAAAAGCATAAGAACTAATAAGTATGGTGAGTAATGGTGCCCATGGAATATGGATAATATCTTGAAGAAATAACATAAATTATTAATTAAACAAATTTCAAATTACGTAGTCAATTTATTATTACTCCTTTAATAAATTATAAATATGATGATGAATCTGAATATGGAAATAAAATGCTAATAACTTATAAAATAAGCATCCATATAATGAATAATAATCATTAATAAAATGTCAAGTTCAAGATAGAAATGTCGTTTCACTTACTTTCAAAATTAAGAGTTTGTTTGATGTAGTATTTGCGTTCCTTTAACATTTAATGTTATGAAAATTATAAATAAATAATTAATAAAAATAAATAAGGAAGAAAATGAAACTGATAAATGGCCCTGTATTGGGTTCGAAGCGATATATATATATATATATATATATATATATATATATATATATATATATATATATATATATATATATATATATATATATATATATATATATATATATATATAATGGAAGAAATACATGTCTAGGGATCCAAATAATTTCAAAAGGGATTAAATAATAATGTATTCAATAAAATAGCCTTCAAATTATTTTTTTTTTTTTCTCTTTTGAGATAGATTGAACCAATTAAAAAAAAAATATATTATTGTTAGATAAATTAAAGAATTGTAACAATGAAACCATTATGTAAGTTAATAATTATAACCATTTATTTGATTAATAAGATCTTGCAAGTATTATCTTAACTTTTCCTAATCTATATTGTTGGTAGTAAATAAAAACTCATGGAGAAACATTGATCCATTTTTTTTTTTTTTTAATTATTTTTTTTTTCTTCTTCTTCTTTGGCTCTAGGGATGATCAATGTATAAAAAAAAAAAAAAAAAAATATTTTTTAAACAGTAGATATATTTAGTGAAAATTTTCACCCATCATCAGGCCTTATATCTAAGTAATAAGAGTGGTATTCATTTAAAACTCCTATTTAGAAAAAAAAGGGGTGAGTAACAACATATACTACCACAAGCAAAGCAATCAACTGTTACTTCAGTAACAGTAGGCCTGATGATGCCCAGGTATGGGTAAAAACCTGCACAAAATATACTTTTTTTAAAAAAATTAAAAGTTTTTTTTTCTTTTTACATTGATCATCCCAAGAGCACAAGAAGAGAAAGAATAATTTGAAAATTAAGGGATTAACTGAAGAATATCTCTTTTTTTAGTTGCTAATAATCTTCAGTATAACTCTGATCATCTTTGATCCTTAATTCCTTCCATTTTTCCCAGCCGACTCCTCAGTTCTTTTTCGACTGGTCTTCTTATTATTCTCCGTCTGCTCCTTACGAGTTCCACTTTAATCCTTATCGTCATTTTTTCTCTTTTGCGCTTACCGAAAGTAACGGAAGGATTGTGATCATTCAGAATAATGAAATGTTTGTATGTACCCAAATAAACAAAATTCTTGACAGAAATCCTTTACAGAAATCAGAGTACATTATTGGTTTTGTGTATGTATTTCGGTCTGTCTTTCAACAATTATGCGATGCCGCATCTAACAAACATTGGCTGACAGTTACCCAGAAGATTTAAACAAAGAGGAGCTGGTCAATGAAGTAGAAAGCTTTAAATATCATGTACTTGAAATGGACAGTAGTCTAAAAAATTCCTCAGCACTAGCACAATCCATTTTTAAAGTTATTTATGAGCAACATCTGGAAGAGGGCTACCCAAATATCACAACAGCTCTACAAATATTCCTTACTCTTCCAGTCTCTGTTGCTTCGGGGGAGAGGAGCTTAACAAACTTAAATTAATCAAGAATTATTTAAGAAGCACTATGAAACAACAGAGATTCACCAATTTAAGTCTCATATCCATTGAATTAAACATGAAAGAGCGTCATCAATTTCATTTGACGAAATAATCAAAACATTTGCAGCCAAAAAATCAAGAAAAGTCAAATTTACATAAAACCATCTTTGCACAGATGATATCGAATAAAAATATAAATAAGTATGACGCCCTCTGAGAATCGAAACCGGTACTAACATCCGCACTTTCAAATTCCATTAGTAGTAGGGCTCCAGCAAGCTGATTGGCAGTCTATTTTGCTTACTCACAACTCAGCTGAACTAAAATCAAATGCCGAAGTATCTGATGATAGCTCAAATACCAGAAAAGTTAAGCATAGTTTTTCTTCGATGATAACGTTGATTGAATGCGTATAAAGTGATTAATGCCGTACCCGTCCTGTTTTATAATATTCTTGAGGTGATATAATGAAGAATATCTATCATTCAACGGATGCTCCTACGTGGCTTATGTCTTCGGTTTTAGAACCCAAACCTGCGGGTCTTCGAAATCAATCCCGGGAGTAGAAGAAAGGCCGTCCAGTCTATTAATCATATATAGTCGTATGTCCAATCCAGCCCTATTTCCGTTCTCCTAATTGTAGTTTGACTGCGGCTTTAGCTCAGTTCTATTCCGCTTGTCTTCAGTTTTGAACATGTCCAAACAAATTATTTTTACTTCTAATGACAGACGGACAAACAGCGATTGATAAAGACTGTTCGATTGGTACTGTTTTTGTCTCCCTTTCGTCACCCATGTTTAACAATAGTATAAGGAAATAAGATTGCACATTCGTATTCAAAATTCTCAAGCTTAACCTTTTTTGAGATGACGATCTTCCGTAGTAGACTTGATGCAACTAAATGAAAACACTATTTATTGTTCTATGGACTGCGGATATTTTTACGTCTTCTCTGTCCGGTCCTTGATTGAAACAGTGCTGTCTAAGTAAGTAAAACTTTATTATAAATTATATTTTATGGTTTTTACTAAAGAAGAATTTGCAATTGTTGGAAGTTACTAAAGTAATGGCAGAAATAACTAGGTAGAAATAACTAGCTCCATTAATTCATATCATATAGAAAATAGATCGATAGAATTTATTTACCTCCTGGTAAAACTGCCCAAGTAAAATTGGTTCGTTCCACGTTTATTAAAAAATAAAAAATAAAAAAATAAATTGGAGGAGCAGCATAAAATTAGAGGAGTTGAGCTGCCAAAAATTCCTGAGGGTAAAAAAGAAAATTGTCAATAACAGCTCCTACGAGTTTGATTAAAAATGTCTATTTTTAGTTGTTATCCCGGGATTTTATTTTTTTTTTATTAATAAAAATAAATAAAAGAAAATGAAAATGGAAATGGAAACAAACGTCAGTTGGTGGATTTAAAAAAAATATATATTCTTTGCATTATTAAAAATACTCTGCCAATTAGTGTGGCACATAGCTTCCTCGCGTCTTTATTCTGGACAAATGGTCTCATGAGAATTATAAAACATAACATTGTAATAAAGCATGATAAGATATGAGTGTCGTTACTTACAAATTTGATTGTGCGCAGTCACGATAATAATCTATATGCGGGATGATTAATTTAAAAATATAAGAAAAAAGTTAGCATACTCGTATGAGGAAGCAATGTGCACAGACGGTAATATGGAACCACCTGTGGTCTAACTTTGACATACCATTAAAAATGGACACGCAGTTTTCAAAAAATTGACGTTTGGAAACAGTCGGCCAGACAGACGGATGAACACGAGACCAAACAGACAGAAGTACGGATGTGAACACGAGACCTTTAAATTTCCCTTAAGAAACTTTATAATTGAGTTGATTAAATTTTAAATGTGAAGACTAAAAAAATCGTTCTTCACAATAACCACTATCCTTCCTATATCTTCGGTAAGCTTGCGAAAATATTAAATTAAAATTAGACTGCATTCGACTACTTTTTTAGCTCTTATATATATCGTTTGCTTAGGTAAAAATAATTTAGTGCATATTTTTTAAAGAAGATATACAGTAAGAAGTGTCTCAAGGGGATTAGGGAAACAGTCTTGAGTCTTGTTATCGAGGTGCTCTTTTTGTTGAGGGTCGTGTTAACAAGGTTATTTTGGCTATCAGTCGCGTTATCGAGGTTCGAGGGCGGGGACAAGTCTAGACTTGTTCAAGGTCGACACATTCCTGTATTTCTCAAAACGACTAGTTATAGAGGTTCTGAGTTACGTTCCGTGTTATAGAGGTTGTTTGGATAATATTAGTCGCGTTGTAGAGGTCAATTTAACATTATGTGTTATGGCAATCACAAGGGGATTTGAAAATTGCACCTGTAATTGGGGTTGTCGTGTTAGCGAGGTTCTACTGTAGTATTCTGCAGATGTTTGTATCATCAATTTAAAAGAATTTTAAAAGTAACTAAGTCATTGGTAGGAATCTCCTGCATGGTCACAGGATGCTTACGACTAAAAGTAATCAAAGTGATAACTTGGTTATTTAACATTGGTTTAAATTGATTATATAAACATCTGCATACTTGAAATTGAGAAATTTTTTGCTCCAAATTAGGTGGCGCTGCCACTAATAAATCTTAAAAAAATTATAATGTAGTCCATTTACGTAAATCCTACGATATAAAGCTGTTTTCTCGGGAAAAATATAGTTCCTGAGCAAATAGCTTTAAACGCGGACGGAGAAAGGCCGGGTTGACCGGGTTCGATTTCCCGCAAAGGAGTAAAAGTTATTTTTATGATAAATTTTTATATAATGTTAATAATTATTAAGTAACTGGGTCATTTTCAAATAAAATGTACCTTTAGGGAAATCAATTTGGCTACTTTATAGAAAATTAAAATAAGCCTTAGACATGATAATATTGATTATTCTGGCACATCAGGGACTTAGGATGACATTTTCGTTCAAGAACAGTCAGTTTTCAAATTTATTTACATACATATGACCATATAAACATAAAAAATAACATTTTTGTCGTAATGAGTGTTACTATCATAAAAACGGTATTTTTTTTTAGATTTTGTTTCTCTGTTTTTATGAAACGTTACTAAATTGTATATATGACGTAAATATTATCTTTCATCCCACCAGAAATATTTTTTAGACCTAAAATATTTGTAATTTTTAAAAAAAGTAATGAGTGTTACATTTATTATCTTTTAATGTTTCCTCAAAGCTTCAAAAATGTAAAGGATACGTTTTCAGTGCATTGTAATAAAAGTTTTTATTATAAAGAAGAAGAAAAAATAATTTTTATTTATTAAAAAAATAGTTGGACACGGCTACCCATAAGAATTTGTTGTTATTCAAGTAACACTCATTACATTATGGTAACACTCATTACACATTTATATATTGGACCTAGTAAAAAATTTTAAAATATACAGTATTGTAGAACTAACGGAATAGTAACACTCATTACATTTTTAACTTTAAAAAATCTTTCCTCGGAAACTATGTTTCTTAATTAAACCAATTTAATGTGTACTGATTATATTAATTAATAACTACAAAATCATATTAATAACATAAATAAATGTTGATTACAACTACAAAAAATGACGGTAACACTCATTACAATGAATAAAAATACTCACCATTTTCTTTCAGTGAAATATTAATTGTAGAGAAGAATAAAGTGCTATCAATCTAAAAAGTCGTTGATTACTGACTTAAATGTCTTCTTATCATAAACAAACCCTAATCCCTCCTTCTTTCTTTCATACTCACCCTCTAATTCTGCCAACTCTTATCGCTAACACTCATTACAAAACCCTTGGGACATACGTATAAATATATTTGTTTCGTTTGGTACTAAAGTTTTATTTTTTCCTATCCCATTTATATAAACTTGGATATTTTATTAGTTAAAAAAAAAAATATAATGAAAAAAATGAATAAAAATCACATTACGTGTTATCAAAACTACTGTGGGACGTAACGCTCATTACAATTTTTAACATTAAAATTTTTTGAAGCAAGAAATTTTCACCTTATAAGCCATAAAATGACCCTGAAAAACACAATGATAGACAGACATCTGATCAATAAACCTCTGGCGTTTTTTTTTTCATTAATATGAATTATTTTAGTTACAATAAAATTGTAAAATCTTGGGACAGAAAAGGTACATTTTATTTGAAAATGACCCACCTACGAAAACTAAGAAATGGAAAATACAGAGCCAAGTAATTTTTTACTTGTATATGAGTAAGTTTATCTGAGTTGCCTCGGACCGACTTTTTAGATTTTAAATAATTTTTGTTCAATAGTAAAAAAAAAAGTAAGACGAATACTCTACACATTTAAGTAAAACTTTTACACATCATTTTCAATAAAAAAACTTAAAATCAAATCATGTGAAAATTTTTTTTGAACACTTAAGTTCCTTAAGAGTCGAAGTCAGATGGAAACTAATAAAATTTTCTTTGAATTTCCAATAAAAATCAGAGTTTTAACTTAATTTCCATAATGTTAACTTTTTCTATGTTCATTCCATGGAAAACATTAATTTTTCCATTCAACATTTCCGATTGAATTAGTAAAAAAACCCCGAATAAAAAAAGTTTATTTTCTTTTAACTTATTATAATTTAGTTTATAAAACATTTCAACTTACAATTCATTTCTGTAGAAATGCAAAAGCTCAATTTATCAGTCATAGTATTTTGAAAACAGTAATAGACATTTCAGTGGAAGTCACGTAATTCGTGTCCCTTTAGCGTGCCTTGAAGTTAGCTCGTTTCTAGAATTGAACCGAGTGATTTGATAACATTTCTTTGAAATGCAATCTGTTCTAAATCAAAGATGCGGTCAAAGTAAAAGGAATGTTCTGAGAAAAGAACTCTTCTTTACCTTTCTCTAATCATCTTTTCTATGTATTTTATTTTACTATTTCTTTAAATCACTATTTTTTTGCGGAAATAAATGTTAATTTCTTGTTTCCTTCCTCATTAATAAAGAAAAAACAAAAATACATACTTTCTCATAGCATTTTACTGTGTAAATAATTTTGCTTCCGATCTTCCAAAAATAAGATAATAAGTAAACTGATAAACAAGTAAACAAATTTAGAATAAAACAAAGTAATAAGTTAACAAGCTAACAATAAAAGAAAGTAAGAATAAAGCAACATAACGAATCAACTATGTATGTATGCATATGCATTTATGTATGTGTCCAGACGATATCTCACCCTAGGATGCACATAAAAAGTCCAAACAAATGTTAAAATGTCAATAATATCAAAAGAAAGGATGAGTTCGTTAGCCATAATTTTTGGAGTTCATTAGGGGGAAAAATAGAGTTCAAAATAGAGTTCAAATAGAGGGGAAAATAGAGTTCAAAAAGGGTGTTTTTCCATTCCCCCCCCCCCCCTTTAATATAAAAATATGACAAAAGTGTGTATTAACAACAATTACTGTACTCTTAAAGAACTTTCAAATGACATGTATTTTGAAGGGTTTATACTATTTTGACTTTGTACGCCTGTGTACCAAATATTTTTTTCACCCATGGAAATTCTAAACCAAAATTTTCCTATATTAACATAAGACAATCAGGGCCGCCGAGAGGCCATGTCAGCCAAGTCTGAAACTAGGGGCCCGGGACCCAGGGGGGCCCGGACTCAAGGCAGGCCCGAACTGGTCTGACGGCCGTCGGGCCGGTGCGCCTTTTAGAAAATCATGATCAACGCCTTCGACAGTTAAATATAATAAAAATTATTTTTGGGAGATAAAAATAAATAAGAGAGATAAAACAAATAAGAGTTTAATTCGGAGTTAAGAATGCTATGAAACGGTATGGTTTAGAGCTCAGTTTGATTTCCAAGTTAGGTGTCAATACCTATATAATTATGTGCGTACGTGTATATCCGAATAAAGATAACTGATTCTCCCTTCTTTATTTTGGACTGGTAGCGAGATCGAGGTTTAGCTTAGATCTAACTCTTTTCTTATCTAACAAATTTTACCTCCCTTTGTAGTTGTTAACTTTTCTGCCCCTGCATTTCCCTTACTTTTTGAATTGTTATCTCCTAATCAAATAAAAATATCATTACCTACTTTATTAACTTCAAATATAGTTAGTTACTTTTAATTTTGTCTCTTTTCTAACTCCACCATGTATAAGTAGTTATTACTGTGATTTTATAATTTATATTTTAATGAAAAGCGTAAGAAACTTAGGTCCTACCGGGTGTCCCACGACACCACACGTATTTTTTTTTTAATGTTAATATGTGGAATGATAAAGAATGTATTTTCCTAAAAAAAAAACCCTAATAACAGTGTAGGCTGGGTATTAGCTGAAATAGCGTAAAAAGTGATTTTTAAGATGTAATTTTAAAAAAAAATTCGCGAAGGTTGCCCCACCATATCTTACCGCCCAGGGAACCACAAGACCTAGAACCGCCACTGAGTACAGTTTATTTCTGTATTTCATTTTTCAGTTTTGAAAAGATTTCTCAATAAGTCTGCTAAAGACTTAAATTTCACTACTTTTTACTTTCTCATATAAGTAAAGAGAAAGTATTGTGATGGCGCGAAAATTCGATTTTGATGGATTTACACGTTTTGAGGTCCCTTGAGTCCAAAAAAGTGGTTTTTAAAAAAATTTCTGTCCGTCGTCTGTCGTCTGTGCAGACGCCTGGAGCCTAAACTACTGGGCCGATTTTGACGAAATTGGGCATACATGTTCAGAAAAATCATACCCCGAGGCGAAATCGAGAAATGAATTTTAGCTCTAAATTTGGGGGCGCTACCCCCCAAAAACTATGAAAAAACGAGAAAATTTTTTTTTTCTCGAAAACGGGTCCGACGATTTTGATTAAAAAAAATCTAAAATGTAGTCCGGGACACGAACTCCTCCCCCCCCCCCCCCAACCATGGCGATGGGGGCCCGTAGATCTCTTGACTTGGGGCCCGGCCTAGCTCTTGGCGGCCCTGAAGACAATAATACGCAGATTTCTTTGAAAATTCGCTCATTAAGTCATAGTCCGTGACTGGTCTTTTTTTAATGTATGAATATTGGCTGTATATGTACCCTCAAATTCAAATACTTTATGTTATACCGTAATGACTCCTTCAGGGTATTGGAAAAAGAGAAGTGTTCCGCGATTTTTGCGAATACATCGAAAACGAAGCTGTTCCGTATCCATGTTTGTCGGAACTTTTTTGTTCAGCGTCATATTGCCTATGAAAACCCGAAGTGTTGTGATTTCGTTCGGGGAAAGCTTAAGAAAGGCAGAAATTTTTCCTGAATTCGCCCCACTTCAAACTTCCATCAATTAAGAGAAGAAAGCTCTTGAATTTCGTGATCTTTAAAAACCAAAATTTTTAAATGTAATAAGACTTAAAAGATGCTTAGAAGTTGATCATTTGAAAATCAATATTCTGAGTTATTTTGAAAGGTGTTTTTTAACTAAGAATTAATATTGTGATAAGACAATGTCTCCATAACTGTTATTATGTAGTGTAGCATGTGATGGTTATTATAGAATTTAATGTGAAGTAATTTAAGAACATAGAAAACCTGACTGCTTAATTGTCTGTGATTATGCTAAACCCACATTACATCCCCTTCCCTTTAATTTGTTTAGTCTGTGCCCCCTCCAAAAAAAATCCTGGGTGCGCCACTGCACATACATACGTTGCTTTCCCAATTAAAATGCGGTTTTCGTATTAATGGCTGATTGGGACCATGCGGCATTATTACGAAAAATTTTTCACCAGTCTTCATTTTGTGGTATATTTCCACACAATTTTTGTTTCTTATAAATAATTGAATGAGAATAGTGCAATTTATTAATTTCAATTTACCAATACAAGGTACAGTAATAAGTGGGAAAACACTGAATTTTATTATGATAATTCGAATGTACTTTTTTCTTACTGTAAATAAGTGAAGTTAAATCAAGTTTTATGCTCGTGGAAAAATACATTTTAATATATTAATAGTAAAACAAAGCAAATTTATATTTAGAAAAGCTTGTTTACTTCTCGTTCAATTTACCTTCAATTTACTGTAAGTGATCACATGATAAGGCGAAACTGCATTAAGGATTAGATATTTATCTACTACAACTACACGATGATCAGTAGAGCGTCACGTATGCACGTGTCCACTCAACGTGGAGCTTTAACTTGTTTCCGACTACCAGGATTAACTCAGACGCTCCCACTTTAATCCCCACCACGACATGAGGAAAACTTAAACCTTAAACCTATTCAAATAACAAATGATTTAAACGATTTAACATCAGATTGTTCAAGGAATAAAAAAAAAGTCAACTAGTCCCACAATTGAAGTTTAACAAAAACACAACCTTAATTATTTATTCAACTACCGCATAAAGGAAATAAATATTAATCACGCGGAATACAAAACTGGATACATTGACAGACTCGCTAGAATCGATTAGATTCGCATGTGACAAACGTTTTTACTTCCTGATCTCAATTAGTAATAGATTATTTTATTCTTGATCAAGGATATGAGAAACTATTCTTGGTTTCTCTATTTATTCCTGTCGTTTAATAAGTAGACAATTCTTGCATATATGATCTAATTGTCTCATTAAGGCCGTTGAATATTGAATATAAAATGCATTTTTTTTTTCTTTTTTTATGGGAATATGATGTACAAATAAAAAATCATTTATCATTTTCATGAAAATGCTCACGCTTTAAGGTCTTTTCTCCAGGATCTGAAATCTTTATGGTGGTAATCAATTAAATCATTTTTAATTCAAATTCAGTTACCTTCTCCACATTTTATGTGTGAAATGAAATGTGGTGAAGGTAACTGAATTTGATCAACAAATCACTTCAAAGTATCAAAGCGTCAACCTAAGGACTTATTATATTTTGCCTATTTAAAATAACAATAATATAAAGAGAAAGTATAGTGATGGCGCGAAAAAAAGGTACAATGAATAACGAATAATAAATATAGCTCTGATTTGGGGGCTCCCCCCCCCCCCCCTAAAAAACATACTTCAAGGCCTGAAAAAAAAATAGTCTTAGGTATTCATTGAAGAACAAATGAAACCAAATAATTAGCTTGCCGGGACAATCTAATTCGTAATAATATAAAATGGGGGCTATCATAACAAAAATTTGTTCATAGTGAAGGAAATGTCAAAGGGATGGCTACATTAAACATTTTTATTTGACCAATTTTTGTCTAAATATTGGGGCAAGGCTCCAAAAACTCTTGAAAATTCGTAAAAGTTATTAGAGTGTAGAAAGATGGGACCAATATTGAGCTAACTATGACCTATACTTGGGAAACGTCATTAAAAATAGACAAGGAATTTTTATGATATTGGTTGTTCGCGAAATTGTTACGGACTGACAAGAGACCAAAAATGTTCCCTAATATCTGAGCCCGATTTCTGTCCAGGAATTTATGAGTTCGAAGATATCTTCGAACTTTTGTTATATAACAAAATGTTGTTATTCAAAATTATAACAATGCTTCCGTACAAGCTTGGAAGGAAAAATTATCTCACAAAAACTGTTTATAACACAATTTAACCATTTAACTATGTAAGTACCTCATTTTTCAGGCCAAATATAGTTTCTGAGACAATTGCGATAATTGGTAAGGATGAGAGGTCGGATTCGATTCTTAGCTGAATTGGAAATATTTTATTGTAAAGTTTTGATAAAAGGTTTAATAATAATGATATGTTACCACGGAAATACGAAGTAACTAACAAATATCAAACCGTGGGGGGAGTAATTATTAATACGAGAAAGATTAGGACGAGCTGTTTCATACGTTCTTTGTCTAATAAAATTAAAATGCATGTATAAATTTCTAAAAATTGAAATAATCTTCATACTATTTTTTTTATTTTCAGATTTCAACCTCTATTTCAACTCCTACATTGATTCGCCTCCTCACCGGCACCACTGGTTATTGAAAGTTGAAAGCCAAAGCCAGCATTTAATAATCAAGTTACTATAGTGAGGAGATGCCTCTCTTTATTCTTTCTACAATTTCCTAATTAAGTCCATAAAGCCAAATTAAACGTTTTGATAAAAAAAAGAGTAATAATCTAAAACGTTATGAGCTTCGCATACATGCTTTGTTTAAGATTCACCACTTCGACTTAGTTTAAAGTTTAAAGACTTCAAGATGCGTTTTAAAAACTTCAACAGTTAGAGTTTTCACCTTATGCTTAGCCTGAATTTGCATGCTCCTTATTTATCTATAAGTTTACATTTTGATTATGACACCCAAGTTGTCAAGTGTATTCGATAATAATATACTTTCATAATATACGTAGTATTCGCAGGGAAAATGAGTTGAGCGATTTAGCCAAAATTCGGTTTTTATAGAGGTCTCCTGTCCCCTGAGTGTAAAAAAGTAGTTAAAAAATTCTCTACGAAGTCTGCCTCTTGTTTGTAGTCTATCTCGTCCACAAGGCTAAACTAATTGGGCCGATGGCAATGAAATTTGGAAAACATGTTATAAAAGGTAAAATCAATAAATGAATGTTTGCTCTGAATTTAGGGGTTTAAAAGAAAATTGACGAAATCGGTTTCGATGATTTTGATCTGTTAAAATCAAATCAATTATTTTTTTTTTTAAAAAATCTATAAATTAGTGTAACAAATTGCTTCCTCTCGTCATAGCTGGACAAATGGCCACAGGAGCATAAATAAAGAAAAATGGGCATTCTTTGGCAGATAAGAAATGTTTAGAATTCTTATGTTCGGGTCAAATCTTGCAACTGAATTTTAAAGCAGTTACCCTCAACTGATTAAATTGAAATTTTGCATACACGTTAAGTTTAGATGACAATGCATGGTTAGCTAAGTGGCGTCATTCTAAATCCAATATGGCGGACTAGTTATTTTTTAAGCACGCTTATGATATGGGTATCAAATACAAGGGTTTGCTGAGAAGAATACGAATAGAAGCTTGTTTTTAAAAATGTATTTTTTTACTCTAAACTTATTTTTACGATACATTTTGATGTAATGTTGTTCCGAAAACTCGAAACAATTTATAAATGGAAAACACCGAACCAATTATGGTAATCTTATATGAGAAAGTTTAATACAAAAGTTGTATCGGATAGATTTATATTTTTTAAATTTCATCTAATCTTTATCTAACCAATAAAATATTTTTATTTTTACTTTAGCTGTATGAAAGTTGGAAAAACATGACCTTAATTGTCATCACTATTTTTCTACTTAACTTAATAGTAATAAATAAAGAATCAAAATGAGATTTTTACCTTCATTTTTTTAAACCAACCCTAATAAAGTAAGAAGTTAAATAAGTTAATTGTAATAAAAAGAAAAAAATAAAAAAGCTTAAACGATTTATTACTTTCGAAAGTATATACATATATAGTTTGTTTTTTTTCTTAAATAAAAAGCTGTTTAAGATAATTACAGGGAAGAAGTACGTGAGTTTTTTTTCAAGTTTGAAAGAAGGGTCTTAAGAAGATTATAGTTGTTAGTTGTGAACTAGAAGGGGGAGGTCTACAAGCCTTGATAGTTGGAACGTCAGATGAAGGATTCTGTGGACCAGCCGGTCGACTCACAGCTAGTGAGGGGGTATCTTAGTAAACCACTCTCAATTGGTACAAATTGTTAAACCATGCCTTGGAACCGTCTTGACTAACAGGGGTCAATTGTAGTACATGCATTCAGCTTACACACTCACCACCCCCCTTCTTTTACTCTTTATTGTAAATTCCTTTAACTATAAATATTGATTTGACTGTAATAGATATAAAAGCTTGGGGCTATAAAACCTCAATATTCTTTTTCCTTTCTCATATAAAGAGAAAGTATTGTGATGACGCGAAAATTCGATTTTGAGATTTCGATGGATTTACACGTTTTGAGGTCCCCTGAGTTCAAAAAAGTGGTTTTTAAAAAATGTCTGTCTGTCTGTGCAGACGCCTGGAGCCTAAACTACTGGGCCGATTTCGACGAAATTTGGCATACATGTTCATATAAAGAGAAAGTATTGTGATGCCGCGAAAATTCGATTTTGAGATTTCGATGGATTTACACGTTTTGAGGTCCCCTGAGTTCAAAAAAGTGGTTTTTAAAAAATGTCTGTCTGTCTGTGCAGACGCCTGGAGCCTAAACTACTGGGCCGATTTCGACAAAATTTGGCATACATGTTCAGAAAAATCATACCTCGAGGCGAAATCGAGAAACTAATTTTAGCTCCAACGTGAAAAAAAATATTTCTCGAAAACGGTTCTGACGATTTTGATTAAATAATTCTAAAATGTAGCCCATTTAGATACAAATCTACCCATATAAAGCCGTTTTCCCGGGAAAAATCTAATTCCTGAGAGAAAAGGTTAAAACGCGGACGGAGAGAGCCCGGGTTTGATTCCCCGCCCA
Organism: Gerris lacustris; assembly: GCA_951217055.1. Lineage (NCBI taxonomy): Eukaryota > Metazoa > Arthropoda > Insecta > Hemiptera > Gerridae > Gerris > Gerris lacustris. The sequence goes on from OX578276.1 coordinate 45,949,115, forward strand.
GGAGATGTTATTTTTATGGTAAATTTTGATATCAATAATAATTAAACGTACTTACGAAAACTAATAAATGGAAAACATTGGTTAAGTAATTATGAACTCGTATATGAGAAAGTTTGTCTGAGTTGTCTCGGACCGATTTTAAATTCACCAACCGACGTTTTTTTTTATTTCGATATTCTTTAATTTATTTTTATCAATACATGTAATTTTTCTCTGGGAAGATGTCTAAAAATAGACATTTTTAATCAAACTCGTCGGAACTTTTAATGACAATTCTTTTTTACACTTAGGAATTTTGGGCAGTCCTCTAAATTTAGAACAAATATAAACTTCTCGATTTTACCAAAGGTATATAACTTTTCTAAACATATATTCCTAATTTTATCGAAAACTGTCCTTCAGTTATTAGGCGTCACGAGTCTGTACAAACTGAAGTCAGTATTTTGGACTTTGAGAATGAGTATATCTATCAAAATCGAATTTTAGTACTAATCCAATACTTCTCTTTTCATATTTATACAATAAGTAAACGAGGAAGTAAAATATCACGATTTATCTTACATGATAGTACATTAGACTACCTCTAAAATCTTAATTGAAAATCATAAATCATCAGAAACTTTATTGAGAATCTAATCACCTTGGCTTTTATTTATGGGTATGGGCATTATATGTGCTCGTTAAACATGAAATAGTGAAAATTAATTAATGAATATGTTCAAGATGGGTTTAATAGTTATTCAAATATTAATCCAAATTAAAGTGGCAACCTATCAAGTGACAGACTAACATCAACTTGATTTTTCGTTTACTAACAAATTGTGTACTTAGGATCATGAAAATCATGTTGTCTACCAAAATGGGCGGGGCATTGTTGCTCTACACCGGTTTGTTTTTTCAAATGTCTATTTCCAAGCTACATCCCGCAGACAAACTTAGCCACTTATTCTTAAAAGACGCCAAAAGATTAACTTATACATAAAATTCTAGCTTGAAGATAATCAACAATTTTTTTGCCTACGCTATCTCCTGGACTGTAAGGTTTTTTTTATCTACGATTGTTACGAAATATAAACATTGTAATTCTGTTTAGACGCGTAGAAAGTGATTCTTTACGTACTTGTATTCCTAGCGCATGCGCGTCTCATAATTCTGAAGAATTCCTCTTTTTTACCGCCTTAGGGTGGTAAAAAAGAAGAATTCTTCACCTTTACGCACGATTGGTGAGTTTGTTTACATTTAACAAAACTAATATGCTGTTTGTTTAGTAAAAGTAACTGTTTATACCGAGTTTATTGTGAAAATCAATGAGTGATTTAAATTATTATTAAGAATATGAGGAGAATAATACGGCTCCCAAAATAATTAATTCGGCACAAAATACAACAAATGAATTAATGACATCTTTATCCAAAGAGAAATACGAACTTGATTACAGGAAGTTTATTTTTTTCTGTATTTATTATTTAAATCTAACAATCGTAGATCAAGTACGGTACACAACTCGTGCGAAAACGGCATTTTGCATTGCTCGTGTGGTTTTACTACCCTCGCTGTCGCTCGGGTGCAAACTCCACACTAGCATGCAAAATGCTACTTTCCGCTCTCGACGCGTAATATATTATTATTGTGCCAGAGACCAACGTAAAACTTAATATGATAAATGATAAACAGTTTCTATGTATAAAAAAAAGTTTACGTAAATATAGTTGGTAGTTCCAGAGGATAATTTACCTAAAGTTCATGACAAATGAGTCTGTCGTGCGTTGAGAGCACAGGAAAAAAAAAAAAAAAATGTGGGAGCCAATGAGATCTAAGGATTTTAAAATCCTGAGATTTCATTTAGGGCCCCACTTCACGCCCTCAACGCACTACTCGTTTAGCACAGTAGTTAAAAATAAAGGTATGAATAAGGAAGAAAAAAACAAGGCATTATTGAATATACATATTTTTATTACTTGTTGTCTATTGAAAAGGACGGTGATTACGTTGTAACTTTTACTAAAGCGTCTGTCAATTGTCAATCAGTCATTTTTTTGGCTGCTGTTACTGTCAATTGCTGTAGTTGCGAAGATATACACGATGACAGCTCAGCTGGCTCAGTTTGGCACAAAGCTCCAAAACACCTGAAAAAAAAATGTGATCCCACTGGAAATTGAAAGTGTGGTTGTTTGGATCTGTTTAAATTTCCCGCGCGATGACATTTTTTTTTTTTTTTTAATATTAAATTAGCGCAGAAGGATGCTGCAAAAAATATGTGGTCATAATGGGCTCTTTTTTAATTTTTATGTACATTTATTAGCAGCTTTAAGGCTGTTTGTACAAACGTTCTCTGAAATCTGAAACGCATTATTTGTCAACGAAGTTTTGAATTCGAAGAAATAAACAATGCTTCCAAGCTCAACAAAGTTAACGGAAGCATGATCGTTCTAAAAAAAAAAAAAAAATATATAGAAAGTTTTATTCAATAAAAAATAATTGTGATTATACTACTAAACAATTGATGATAAAAAAGCTAGCCTTCACAATTCGCTTATCACGACCTCGAATATGCATTTAGTCGTTTCAATATTACTAGAATGATATCATATAACATAGGATGTGGTCACATGAAAGAATAAAAAATAACAAGAGCTATTCTCTAGTGACATGACAAAGTTAGAATCGATCTAAATCCGTGTTTAGTGTTTCTGTGGTCAGATGGTGAAAAACTTGTATCCATTTATTTTTTTCAAAATAAAGTTATTTAACCTGCCTCTCTCTTAGCTCTAAGTGAAATTTAGAAGCTGACAACATATATTTTCATATATTCTTTTCTTTTCTATAAATTTTCATTATCTGAAGTAGTCTAAATTACTAGTATCAGTAAGATTACTAGTATTGGTAGTAATCAATAGAAGGAGTTTGCAGTGGTTCAAAGCCTAAAAAAAAGTTTTTACAATATTATTTGAATTACATAGCGTTAGAGGGTAATACAAAACTGTACTACGAAAATATTATGTATAATAATGTCCCACTGGCTTTTCTGATATTATCTTTTAATTAAAGAAGTCCGTTTAAACTTTTTCATATTCTAAACAAGGCACTTCTTTAGATTGTTACTCCCTTTAGAATGAAAACAGAGGGGAGTAACCAGGCCCGTTTTAGATGTTCATTGCGCCCTGGGCACCCCGTCGCGATGCGCCCTTCTTAAATACTGGTTTTTCTTACAATCTTACGCTTATACAACTTTTGCTTTACTTTATTACGATATGTATTTCGAATTCCATGTTAAACTTTTCTAGGTCTAGGATAAGGGATATTTGGTTTACTTTAAACATATTACAATTTATATATTTTGCCATTGTAAATTTTACCGTCCCCCCCCCCCTCTTACCTTTTGGGTTGCGCCCCCAAACCTCTTGCGCCCCTGGGCACGTGCCCATCGTGCCCCTACAGTTAAATCGGCCCTGGGAGTAACAATCTAAAGAAGGTGTATGTGTACGGAATGTTCTTCTTTAGTCTGTTACTCCCCTTGGACTAAACATCACTGTCTTAATAGTTATTTAGTTAGTCATTTATATTCTTATAATCTAGAACACATAGGGGAGTAACAATCTAAAGAAGTTCCCTAAATAATATAATTATAGTAACTAAAACTAAGAAAGGATAAAAAGGTGAAGGAAAATTAAAAATCGAACAACCTTCCATTAAATTTTTTAAATCTGGTTTTCTATTTATTTAACTTAACTGCACAGGTTGTTCTATATTAATTTTTTTTTAACTCGTTTTTTTTGTGCTATTAATATAGTAAACCATTTTAAAAAAATGAAAAATTTTTAAATTAAATAGAAAAAAACAATATAATAATTATAATTATATAATAAATAATATAAATACAAATAAAAAAAAGAAAGCTTATTTAACACGAAAAGAAATATAGTAACATTATTGAAAAAATAATTACTTGGTTGAATTTTCTTTTTTATTTATCAAGTGTATAAAATATAATTAAAAAAAAAACAAAAAACAATCTTTTTAAGTACATTTCTAGAATGGAAATAAATGTCATATGATAAGATTTCACATTTTTCTTTTAAATATTGTGTCAATACGATAGTAAAATCGAACGAATTTTAAATCAGTAAAATGTATAAAAAAAAAAAAATAAATACATTAAAAAATTTAAGTTAATACATAAAATTTTGTTATGGATTTTTCTTTTTATTATTAGCCTTTTTTTCTCAATGCAATATTTTTTTTATTTTCTTCTTTAAATGATCAGAACTTTGATATACAATTTGGCAATGAAATAACACTCAGATTTAGAAGCGAAACATTTAAAAGAATGGTTAACTATCTATAGGAATTGCAAAATATAGTACACTCGATTTATTAAGAGATTACGTTGTTTTTTTTTTTAAAAAAGGCAAGAGGTTCAGAGAAATTTCTAAACTATACACTCAATGTTAGAGGATTTATAAAAAACATATACATAGAGATTTACCAGAATAGCTGTCAGTAATATACACGTATTTTGAAGAATCGTTAAATATTTAATTTCCTCTGATTTTTTTTTTTTTTTAAATAAAACAACTATACATTTATTAGATTTAGAAAATTCTTGAAAACTACACATTCATACTTGAGAATCGCTGAAGAATATCCGCTTAAATGTAAAAGAATAACACTTAGTTTTTTGGAGAATTTATGAATACAATTTCACTCAGGTAAAAATAAAAATATTTTCACTATTTTAAGTGGAAAAGAATTCTTTAAAAAAAATTATAAAATAGAAAAAAAGTGTACAGGGACTAATAAACTGAATAAGTATATTTTTCGTTTAAATGTTAACAGAAAAATCTGACAAATGCACAACACTATCAACTGCAATGTTTTTCTTCTTTTATTAATTTTATTCATTATAAAATAAATTATTTTTCTTTGTTAAATATTATTATAATTAAAAAATGGTATAAAAAGAAAGAAAAAGAAAAAAACGCGAACAAAAAAAAGATTAAACGTAAAATTCTGTGGAGAACAGAATTATTCTTAATAAATAAAATATAAATAAATAAATATACCTGCTTCTTGATCCCAACAAAATATTTTTTTTAAAAAATTATATAAAAAAAATTGAACCTTTAACATTAAACTTTATTATAATATAAAAAATATTAAAAGAAAAAAAAAAGATTTTTATCACAAATAAATAAATAAGATAATGAATTTCATAGAAAAAAATTATAATATCCATTCTGGAAGTGTACTATAAATAAACTAGAATACAAAATAAATTAATTTATCTTTTTTATATTTAAATAATTTATTTTTTTTAAAGCCAATGGTGCGTATTTATCATTTTCAGACAAAGAATGAACCGTAGGTTTAATTCCAATTTTAAAAAAAAATGTATTTAGGATTTATATTATTATTATTTATCGAAATGTATTTATTTGTTATACTCAAAACATATATAAAAAAAGAATTATTCTCGAGTATAAAAATGATCAAATAAGCACCCCTAGGCAAATAACATAGATGAAAAAAAATTATTTGATGAACGAATAACAGATGTTTAAATTTTTATATATTTATATATTATAAGAGACGAGAATTGATTAAAAAAAAGGGAACACATTTATATTCTATACATTTATAATCTATTTAATAAACAAAAAAAAAAATCTGATATTTTCTTCATTTTTTATCGAGAAAATAATGAAAAAAAAAAAAGTTAGTAACGGCACCCTTCATTCCAGTCCGAATAAATACATATTTATAATATTTATAATAATATTTATATATATACTTACTTAAAAGTGAGAATAAAAAATAATTAACAACTTATATAAAAATACAAATAAATAAGATTTTTTCCAGTGATATACAAATAAGCATAATTTTTAATTTTTTTTGAGGAGTTATCACGCATATAAATATTAAACGATATACACACAAGTATTATAAATTACAACTTATATAATCATTTATATATATATTTTTTTGTTTTTGCTTATATATTTCTAATTGTTTAGTCTCCTCTATTGCAGGGAATAGGCGAGGCTAAACAAAAAGATTTTTAAGACGCTCAGGGCGAAGTGTCGTTCATATAAATAATACAATATAGGGCGATATATCTAGATTTTTTAAAATCTAGTTAATTCTCGCCACCAAAAAAATCACACTTGATTATTTTGTATTAATCGATCGCCTCAACGCCCAGGGCGCCACCCACAGTTTAAATCGAATTGAGCCACTTACCAAAAAAAAAAAAGAATAAAAATCAAAATCAAAATTATAGAAAATTCCCCCGAAATAAATTGACTAAATTCGTGTTGGTAATCAAATACATATATACTTAATTCGTACATAAAAAAAAGAAAACCTTAATTATACTTTATAAAATCTCAAATAACAACGATTACAATTATGGACATATTCGAAGGTTTCCTTTTTTTTAATTTAATTTTTGTTTGTTTAAACATTTTTATTTTTTTTAATCTACAAAATCACATTAAGACTCAGTTGTCGTTTCTTGGCTTTTTGTGAAGATTTATAGAAAAACGAAACAAAATAAAAGGATCGAGAGAGGAAAAAGTAATATTGAAGAAATAATAGAAGTTAAATATTGTAAAAGTAAAAAAGTATGAACTTAAATATATTATTGTATATATAAAAAAAGTCAAATAATTGTTTTAAAGTAATGAATAAATGGTTGAAAATTAATAAATAAATAATATATTATTTGAAAAAAAAAAAAAATCAAATTTTAAACTTATTTTAAACAAAACATAATGTGTAAACGGAATTCGTAAGGCACTTAATTCCCTGTTACTTGCAACAAATCGAACTGAACGCTTTTCTTAAGTATCCAAAGTCCAAAATAAAAAAAAAGTTTTTTTTTAAATGAACATCATGATGTGGAATGTAAAGAAATAGAGCGGGATATATATATATATATATATATATATATATATATATATATATATATATATATATATATATATATATATATATATATATATATATATTTACGGAGCCAGGATAACAAAAACTGATTTATCAATAAATTAACTTAAACGCAAAAAAATATACAAAAAAATACAGTCTTGTTCCCTGGTTTAACGAAGTCTGGATGAAAAAATAATAATATAAGTAAATATAAATATTTAAGGCAAGTAACACAGGGCTGAGGTAATAATAATTATAGAACGTATAGTAAGTCAATAATATAATAAATTAATTAAGAAACAAAATTATTCAAGTCTTCTTTTATAAAATAAAGATTTAATTAAAAAAAAAATCTGATTGTGAAAAAAATAAAATAAAATAATTGTCTTGGAGAAAAGAGAGAAAGAGTTTGAGGAAAGAAAAAAAAAACCGAGAAACGTGGGTTGTATGTACAAGGGAGGAAGGAGGGAAGACAGACGAGGAGTTTATGCGAGGAGTTCGCCGAAGCGGATGGGAGCGTATATAGGTGTGGAAGGTGCCGAGATCCTGTTGAAGACGGGGAGCCTGGTATCTGGGCTGAGGGGCGGCTGTGGGGGAGGGGAATGAGGAGGTGTGAAAGGATTTGATGGTACGGGCGAGGTCTGGTGCTGCCTCTTGGGGGGTGGGCTCCTCCTGGCCTCGTCAGCATTGTGGATGAAGTGGCATCTTGGTCCGTAGGGACAGAATCCAACTGTGTGGAAGGTGCGGCATGGCTCCGTCTTGTACTTGGGATGTCTTGCTAGACCCCTCAGCTCGTGTTCACCGTGGGCGAACTGACACTTGTCTCCGTATTTGCAACTGCCCGATTCCTCAAATGGTCGGCAGAGTTCCGTCTTGTACCTGAGAACAGAAGAAAAAACCAAAAACAATTAATATTGAATACTATTAGGTCCACTGTTTGATGTGTATGAAATGGAGCAGTACCATCGGCGCAACTATGGTACACCCCCACCCCTACTAATTGGACATGGTCGTGATCAATTTATCTATAATATAAAGACCAAAACTATAAATTTATACATAGAAAGGTATAAATCAATACCAAAGTTCACAACTGTGATAAGGAAAATTTTTGAAAAAAGGTTGTGATAATCATGAACAATTGTAACGTATACTATTTTATCTCCAGAAGAGAGAAAAAGTGAACTTTTCTCTCTAGTTTATACAGGGAGGAAAGTTACTCATGGCACCCTGTCAGGTTGAACAGGAAGTGATGGAAAATAAAGCTATCACGAAATTTCATGATACCCTCCAGTGTTGTGCCCCAGATAAAGCACAAGTAAGTTAAGGTTGCAGCTAAATACACAATTGTTGTGGTGACAACAACGGTTGTCAAGTTGATTCATCAGTAAAACAAACAAACAAGTTAAAAGTGAAATCGTAATTTCTAAATGTAGATAAACTAATCCATATGGTATATACAACAGTTTTTGTCAATACTCGACTCAGCTACCAGCTGATTCTCCCATTTAATTTTAGACTTGAAATTCAAATAATCACTATCAATAATTCAATTTGTTAATTTCGTCGCTCAGGGTATAATCACTAACTTTACCACCCTGGGTGCGTAAATAACTATAATGCACAGCTTTAATAAGTGGAAGAGTTGCCCACTAGCCCAAAGTGGTTAGAGGTGGACACCAAAATAACCATTAAAAGTCATTTCTTCCCGAACTAATAACACTAATAGGATAAGAGCGAAGTAGTGTCAGAAAAATTATATTGTCACTAACACATTTATGCACTAGGATATAGATATTTTGACACAATGGACGCGAATAGCCTAAAAAATAGATCGGACTACAAAATATAACTAAGTCAATAACTAAAAATTTAAATAAACAAGAATATAAACTTAAAATATATCCTAACAAACACAGGGATAATTCGTACATTGTACATGCACTTGGGAGTAAGGACTGCATCAAGTGGCGGATGTATGACTACAAGTAATATAAATGCTTATAAACTTCCACTTGAACAGAAAAAAAACATTAGATCTGTTTTACATCGACAAGTTTTTACTCTTTTAAGATCTCTAATAGGATGTTAGGAGAAAAAAAAACTAGCTTTCATTACTAGACAGACAAGAAATAATTAAGTAGTCTAAAAAAAAAAATGCAATACACCTTAAAGAGTAAAAAAAAACAATAATAATCAAATCACATATCAAATTTCTTCCTCCATTTTACCAATTGAAATAATAAACGTGTTGGTTTGGAGTTATAACTCTACTAAGTTAAATAAGAAGATGACGCCCACCAGTGAAAGCAAAGAGTCGAGTACTACAAAACAAACCAATGAAATAAGAAAACCAAAAGAAACTCTAGAACTTTAAAATCAGTTGATTGAATTGGATGTTAAGTTCAATTTTGTAGGATTTATTTAAATAATTTCAAGATAAAAAGAACTTTTTATATACTACGTTTTTAAATTTTCTGTTGAATCGTATGTAATGTTGATAATAATATAATCGATATTTTCTGTTTTGCAGTCATTCAATGTTTATCTATCACAAAGTTGATACCCGTCAAAATGAAGATTGCTTAAATATTGGATATGGCAAAACAAATAAAATAACTTGCGGATTTTTTCCGAACTAACTTTCCGCACAGCAAAATTTGCTGAAAACTAATTTAATTCTGCTGAAAGATGGCTAAAAGTATTAAAATAATGCATTGTCATCGGGTTCTGAGCTATGCTAAAAGTTTCAAACGTCTAGCTATTCGGGAAGTTAGTTAGAAATCAATTGCCAGACTTGTACCGGACAAACAAACAAACAAGAATGCAAGCTAATAAAAACGTAGTAAAATAAATTAAATTCAATTTCAAAATAGCTAATCTTATTTTTATCACAATAGAATAAGTAAAATAAAATAAGAATTACAACTAAAAGGAATTACACAACACATTTTAACAACTTAAATTTTTTTTTGAGAGTTAGGTACGAATTAAAAAAGCACATTTAGATTCTTAAAAAAAGATAGCTTTTCTTAAAGAAAGAAACGAAAATAAGTAACAATTAATAAAAGCTTAACTATAATTTTTTTATCTCAAATCTACTACAATATTACAAAACAAAATTGTTGTTTGGTAAAATGAAAGAAAGAATGTATAATTTTTAGTGAGTGAATTGTTATATCAGGTTAAAAAAAGTATGCTTGAATGAAACATTTGCGTGATGTAGACTAAGGTCAAAAATCTTACACAGTTCAGGAATAAAAACCAACAGCCCGGCACAAAGAACAACAAAATTATTATAAAAAAAACACAGCAGTTCAGATTCTATGTTTTACAACAACGAACAAGAAATTCTTTAATAAATCTATAATGTTTTACAACAACGAACAAGAAATTCTTTAATAAATCTTAAATTGTTTAAACTTTATCGACAAAATATCATCTTGCTCTTTGTAATTTGTTATTTATTTACGTTTTTTCTATAATTAGAATATTGAAAGTTGATCGACATACAGCAATAAAATTTGTCCATAAATTACAATCAAGCAACAAAAAAGAAATAAATTTAGTATTCAGAATAAAATACATAAAGCTTTTCTAGAAAGTCAGTTGGTTGTGTCATAATGATTAATTATAATGTAATACTTTCGAACATTTATAGGACAGAATGAATTGTTTTAACAGACATTTTGTAAAACATACTCGGGGAATAAAAGAAAAAAAAATTGATTCAGTCAGCTGTCAAAAATAAACTGCAATAGCTAATAACAACTTTAAGCTAATAGCTAATAAAAAAAGAAAAAAAAATTGCTGAACTAATAGCTAATAAAAAAAATTCAATGAACAAAATTTATGTCTATTGTCAATAACATAAAGCACAATAGCTACTAAAAATTGAGGATAGCTAAGATCGGTTAATAAAAAGAAATAAAGAATTTTGGATCAACCCAAGTTTTGGAAAAATGTATTTCCTTCTTCAATTCAGGGCATAAACACACTCAGAAAATCCACTATTCTGATTTTTACAATTCCTCGCTGTCCTTAATTTGGAATTAAATTTATAGTCAATTATCCCTCATAGTTATCGCCATAGATAGTGTTTAATATTGAATATAATATCTGAATATATCACTTAAGTCGAAAATATCACTTAAATGATTACTTCAATAAAGCACAAATGATACACTTACTAATAGTTTTCTTCATTAATATATAGATAAAATTGGTTTCAACTATGTAATCAAAAACAGTTCATATTCCATAAGGTTTTACAAGAACAAACAAGAAATTCTTCAATAAATCAAAACTAAGTCTTTTCACATTTCACTTTTAATATTTTTACACTATTAAAAAATAGCATCTTGTTTTTTGTAATTAAAAAAAGAGTTCCCCCTTTTATTTAATTATTATTTGTTATTTAAATTTTTATATCATTTTTTTACTGAACAATTTTAACTTATTCAATTTAAAAGTTATATTTAGCACAAGTAAATGATTACGCAGAAGGATAGATGTGTAAAAACTATTATTTATATTCATTTCATAACATAATTACATTATTATAATATTATTTTTCATACTCTTCTACTAAATATTAAAATTATATATATATATATATATATATATATATATATATATATATATATATATATATATATATATATATATATATATGAAAATGGGAACAAATAAAAGCCACTATCCACAGGATCTATTTTAAATTACCGAACTGCATATAACAAAAGGAAAATAAAAAAAATATATTAAAGACTGAATAACTTGAGAACGAAAAAATAAAATAAAACTATAATATGTAACATTATAGACAAAAAAAAAAAGAAATACATGAGAAAGTCATGAATTGTTTTCCCAGGATATTAAACCAGTCAGAGCATGATACACTTTTATAAACTATTACATAACTTCTAACAAAACAGGAGGCCGCCTCGACAGACTCAAGGGGCCATAACAGACGGACAGACAATCAGGTTGAAAAATAATGGACCGAAAAACAAAGAATTCAGGTGAAATGACCATTAACCAACAGGAAACGTTCAGACTACGGTTCACTATCTTGACAATAACAATCAAAATGTCTAATTCGACTTTAAATAGGTTTTTTTGAACTAAATATTAAATTATAAATTACTGAATATTAAATTATATTAAGAATTTTTCTATTCATAAATACGTAAAAAGTAATGTGTCATAACCAGTACTTGAACCAATGAACTTTTGTCTGTCTGTACATTGCGCTGATTAGCCTAATATTTTGAATTTTTCCCGTTTTATGACGCTTAAGCTAAATAAAACAACTTCTGTCTGTCTGTCTGTTTGACATAGAATCATTTGAGCACGGCAATACCGAATTCAATATTAGTTAATAAGCTTTAAGAATTGGTTAATTCATTTTTTAAACAATCAAATTAAAATCTTAAATTTAAGAGTAAAACTTTAAAATTAAATGAAAATAATGGAACATTAAAAGAAAAATTAATTAATAAATAAAATGTATAAAAACTATCATTATATTATTGAAATTGTTCAAACATCAATTACAGTTTATTAAAAAAATATACTTGTTTTTTTTTTAAATACGCCATAAATTAAAATGCAATGAATACTTAAGCTATAAATATAAAGCTTAAAGTATTAAATTAAGCTTAAGTAAGTCTATTAATTTTTGATTTATATAAAAGCCATTATGTTTGCTTCTAAGTTAGCGTAGGCCGAATCGCAGATTCTTTCTCTAACTAACCTTGAATTAGAAATGAGAGAAGTGACAGGGAATTAATTATAATCTTAGAAATCTCAATAGGAGTTTTAAAAGTGAAAATGAAACCTTGATATTTAAAAAATAAAAAAAAATAAATACGTGTGAATATTGATGAATCCGATCTTAATTTAGTTTTATAATCCTTTAAATGATTACTTATTATTTTTTATTAGGGCTTTAAATAATTTACTATATTTCATTCGTTTAACTTTTGCTAACATTTTTTCCCTCTCAAAAAAAAAGTAATTAATATAATCGAGTGTCCCGACGACGGCTATGACGACATACCTTGAAATGATTTGTTATTGCTAAGCTAAGGCAACCACATTTATTCCAATAAAAATAAATGTTTAATTTGATTTGTTGGTCTTTAAATAGATATAATAACTTATCTAAATAGAAATCACAATTAATTAATTCAATTTTACTTAGTTTTCTATATATAAAATTAAACCTTTTGTCACGGGCTTAACGGCTTGTAAATAAATATTTTAAGGTAAATATGTTGTGTCAGCCTTAATTACATAGTAGCGTTATTTTAAATAATACAATCGGTTTTTTTGCGTTTTACATTTAGTTTTTTTTTTTTTTTTTTTTTTTTAAACAATCTCATAAGATTTCTCATGACCTCTCATAATAAACGAAAATGAAGGGGTAAAACACCTCTGATTACTGATAACAATCACTCACTATTATTAGTTAGTGCTATTACTTTCAAATAAAAAAATACCTAGCGTTTTTAAGAAACAATAAATAATTTTTGACAAGTTACCAAACTTCTGACCATTTCGAATGTTAAACAATTTTTTTTTATTAGAAGGTGTAAGACAAATTCTAATTTGATTTTGACTAACTCAGCGGAGACATTTTATACTATTTTCTTTTTTCCTTCTTATATTTGTTATGTATTGATAGAAAAGAGTCATGGGAAACGTGACCAAAATAAATCACGTTCGTTTTTATTCACGTCCAAGAGAGAGAAATATTCTAGCTCAAGTGCTTCTTTTCTACACTTCTAGGGCAAGTCACGTGTTTTATTTTTACAAACTAGTTTACAACTTTTAAAAGATAAAATAGTATATACTCAAAGAAAAAATAAAATAAATTTAATAATGCAATACTTTATAAATTTGATAATATGTACTAAAGTTTTTAAGTGTTTAGGTAAAGATGTAAACTTGAAAAAAAAGGGTACCAAGAGTTAACAAATGTATGTTTCCAAAGTAATTTTTAACAAAAAAAAAAAAAAAAAAAAAAAAATTGTATTTTTAAACTAATTTAATATTTTTGAGTCGAGAAATCTCTCTTTTACAATCCTTACAGAAGATCTCTAATCATAGTTGAATTATAAAGGTCAAAAATCTATTTTTGACTTTCCGTTAATAATAAAAATAAAGAATCTAGGTTAAAAACGAGAAAGATAAATAGATTAATATAAACTATGTTGGTTTCAAAGCTCTTAGATATACTGATAAGAAAATTGCCTCTTCTTTTATGGGATGCACGTAGGCTATAGAAGTTCTATGTAATTCGAGTGCTACAGTTAACTTTACTATATAAGGAGAAAATCTGTACGGAGATCCAGTTTTCTTAAAATCGATCATTAATAATTTATATGTGAATTTAAAGATTGCTAAGCACGTAGACTAAATATTTTGTGTTCACTCTTAAAAGTTAACGCATACAAGGGCTTCGTAAGTTAGTTAGGAAATGTAGTTGAGTTTTTATCAAGTAAGAAAGTTCAGTTTTAACTTAGACAAAATTGTGTAACAGTAACTTTTTACCTAATTTCAACACAGAAACCTTTTTAATTTATCAATAGATTTTAAGAATATTAACAAGAAAAAGAGTAAAAACATGTACAACCAAAAAAGTTAAAAGATTTTGAAGTCTGAAGAAAATCTAATTCAAAATAGTCTGACAAGTATATTAACTGTAAAATAATTTGCCTGTAATGGAAATTAAAAATGTATTTGTTCACGTTTAAGTTTACTCAATATTGAAAATTGAAGGTTAAACTTAATATGTGATCTTCAGTAAGCTACTTTTGATGAACTATCTAAATATCTTTTAAATAGTATGAGTACTTTGAAAGATATAGGTGTTAGTAAGAAAAAGTTTGTGTTTATGAATGAGGGAAAGAAAACAATGAGAAGTTTTGAATGAATATGGAACCAACTGAGGACTAATTATGACCTACCATCCAAATTTATATAAAAATATAAGAGTAGTTTTTATAGGTGTTAATAAGAAAAAGTGAGTGTTTATGAATGAAGGTGAGAAAACAATGAGAAGTTTTAAAAGAATATGGAACCAATTGTGGACTAATTATGACCTCCCATCCAAATTTTAATAAAAATAGAAGAGTAGGTGCGCAAAAGTATACACTGACAGACCCTTTCTAAAATGTATTTCTGTCTAAAGGGGCCCACACACTTACAGTTTAACTGCAGGCCGTTATCGTATACGATTATCGTAAGGCCAAAATCTCAGACCACCACACATTACCCGTCCACCGCCTGTAGGCAATCGTAAAGAACTACAGATATGTGCCTGTATGCGCCATACACTGTGCGATGAATGCCTGCAGGCCGATATCTGTCGATTTTTAACTGCAGTCCGACGTAGGAAAATAAACAAAATAAAGACGAATCACTGTACACGCCTGTAAGCCGACTGATAGTGTAGGGCGGCATTGATCTTGAGGCACAGGCCTGACAGTCCACGGACTGTCATCTCTCCTTCCATCCGATCCTTGCCTCTACCCTCCACACACCTACAGTCCACCTCCGACTGCAGTCCGTCATCTTAAGGAAAACTGACGAGTGTATGGCCAAGCTCCGTGGACGGACAGATCGTTATCTTCAGTTAAACTGCTAGTGTGTGGGCCGCTTAAGAAATTTTGAATTTGGAGACCCAACCAAATTACGGTGTTTAGAATCATCACAATGCTTTCAAGTACTCTCAGTCAGTAAAATACCTTTTTTCACTTCGATATTTAATGAATCGTATTTTTAATGCACTAACTTTAAAATTTAAAAAAAAAATCTAAATTAGTAATTAGAAATAAAAACATCAGGAATTAAAAATAAGAACGTGTATAATTCATCGGAAGGGGTTCAAAAGAAATCTTTTAATGGAAAATAAATAAATTATGTATATATAAATGGTGGACAGGAGCCGCTGAGACGGGTTTATACTTAAAAGAAGCTGAGGGCAGGGACTCGTTCTAAAGTTGGCAGACCAAGTCGTATCGCGCAGGCGCACTTTAAAAAAAAAGAAGAACCAGTTTTTATCGTTTCTGCGAAGCTACTTTTCCTTTCTGACATGACGCGGGTGTTTGGAGCAGAGGAACAGAAAAAAAATTATATATAGAGAGAGGCTTGGTATTAATTTACAAAGAAACCAAATCCAACAGAGAAACAGGCAACCGAGAAAGTCATATTGAATTACACATTATAACCGGGAGAGAGAACTAGATGAAATTATTTTCTTAACACTTGCGAGAAAAAATATAAGTAACGCCGGAGAGATGATATTTATCATAGTGGTATGCTTTAAAGAACATAAAATCAACTTCTATATAAAATATTATATCCTAAAACCCATATTTGAAGTCATCAAACGTGATCACAATTCTTAAGAGTAGAGCTTAGAGAATGATCTATTATATATCTATATTCTGATCTGA
Organism: Gerris lacustris; assembly: GCA_951217055.1. NCBI lineage: Eukaryota > Metazoa > Arthropoda > Insecta > Hemiptera > Gerridae > Gerris > Gerris lacustris. Next base: position 45,965,515 of record OX578276.1, read on the forward strand.
CTTAACTTCTTATATAATGATCTAATATTCTGCAATTATAATATTCTATAAGAATAATAATTTTAGCCGTTCTTTTAAGCTATATACACATACAAATTATGTTGGAGATTTTTTAGTTCACTTGTTGAATAATTTTAAAATAAGAGTAATAATGGAAGTAGCCTACTAAAGGTAACTTACAATTATTTTATAGCTAGGAATATATTATACAAAAAGAGATTAATAATTATTAAATTGTAGATTTCATTAGATTTGCCTATTTTAATGCATTTATTGGTTGAAAATTAATTAATTGAAAAAGTTATAATAATAAATTATCTAGATGAGCAGTAGAGTTACTTTTTAAGAAGTAAAGAAATACGTCACTGCACTAAAGTAAGTTCATGGTATGGTACAAAGGCAGCATTCAATCATTATCTTTAGCGTCGGTGAGACAAGTCAAAATGCGTAAGAGAAATTGTATGACTGGGTCAACTTTTGCGACTCCTACACTGATTCTTTCGCTTAAGACTTTCGACCTCTACCTACTACTAAAGATGACCACTAGTTGAAAAGTTATGCTATAACAAAGCTGTTACTTTTAGTGGAGAGACGTATTTCTTTATTCCTAAATGGAAAGATTTAATAGATATCAAACTTCTCTTATCATTGCCACAATTTTTATTTATTTATGAGGCTTGAAAACTCTTCGAATGATATCGACTGAAGTATGAAATATGATAAAAGTTATGTAAAAAAAAGTAGTTAAGGGGTCAACTTTTATAAGGAACTCTTTACTTATAACTAACTCTAAGGAGCCTAGCCCATAGAGGCATAGGCCTGCCTGCATATTAGCTTTATAAACCTTAAAATTAACACATACAACCGTAAGTCACTTTTTTTGGCTCATGAATTTTCTTTGGCGAGGGGCCCCCAACAAAAACTTCTTTGGGGGGGGGGCAATATCCTAGCTACGCCACTGTATGCAACTACCTATTTATATATAGCAATACTGGAGTAACACTGAGCTAGGTCCCAGGGATTGAACCCATCTGTGGTCATGGCCACCCATCAAAGATGTGACCATGTGACCACGCTCGAGAACCAACTTCTCGCCTATACGGACTACCAAGGCTTTATACATACTTCTCACTTATACATAATCATACAAAAATCGAGAAAGAATGTTTTTCTGTACCTGGATGCATTGACGTGTGAGTGTTTGTGTGAGGAGGAAGAGGAGTTGGCCGGTTCTGACTGGGTTCTTTCGAGTTTCCTGTGAGATGTGGGTATAAGATCGTCTAGGCCGAGGCTCTGTCTGTCCGGCGGACTTCCGGGCTCCCAGTCTTTGGATAGATCGCCAGAACTGCACGAGGACCTTGACCAAGACGAACAACCAGACGAGCTGGGAGGCGACGAACTCAACATCGGTTGCAACGACAACTGCTGATGTTGATGTTGCTGCTGAAACAAAACGGACAAACGTCCAATATAACAATTAGTAATCGTTATCAAAAGTTCTTTTTTTAAATCAAAGCAAAAAAAATTAAAACAGGATATAACGGGTATTGACCTTCGAAATATAGCCTTCTGTCAGCAAAATATAAGGCGACCTTAAAACTAAAACAAACCGCCTACACAGCTACTTGACTTACTCACTTTACAATAGTGTCATTCAGCTCTAGTGTAGTTTTGATCGCTAATAGTAACGAATACATTACATCAAAAGTGTAGAAGTGGACTGGTCACATCTGTTGTGTCTTACTGCGTGGGCTACAGAGGTCACAATCAGATAAGCTTAGATTCTCTCATCTAAGATAGTCAAATCTAGTACTTTCAAATGCATTTGAAAATAACAAATGCTCCGATCCAATAAGACAATCGTTCTCATGAAATAACTGATAACATATAATAGAGAATCATCTGTCTAACTTAATCGTTATATTACGAACAGGTCATCTTTAAAAATTATCTCAGTAGGGGATCGAATACATTAAAAGGACCACATCTAAGAATAGTTACTTATGACATCATTCATTAAATCAAAACCATCTTCTTAAACAGTGTCTGCACGACATTTAACCCACTGAAGAGGTTCATAGAATATGAAGCGAGTTACAACCATGATATAAATTAATTTTAACTGATCTTTTTAACCAAAGAGACCCTCATCTGAGCTGCTCTTATAAAGAGTTAACCTAAAGTTAACAGAATATAAACATTACAACCCACAAATATTGCTAACAAACCAGCAAATGCTTGGATCTTAAGATTGGATTGCAAATCAATTGTGAGGGTTATCAACTTTAACTGTACAAGCTGACAAAACTTATTTATTTCAGTATAATTTAGCCAAATCATAAGGCAGATAAGCTGATTGCATCTAAACTCTCGCAGATATTCGATAGGAGAGATTCCCATACCTTGTACCCTTGCCTCCAGCAAAATTTCAGAGAGAGAGGGCACATTATTTCTGTTATAATAATTTTCAGAGCGAAACCTGGCAACAATATTAGTAACCTTGACGCTCTCACCTGCTATGATATAAGCTTTATCAGCTTGATTTTTGCTGGTCCAAGGTAAGGGAACATCCATTAAGCTACAAAATACAAGCTAAGAGCTAGAATTACAAATATATAAATGTTCTTAACATCTTCAACATAATCTTTTAAACGAGCTGATTGCGACTGAACAAGCACAAATTCCTCGCAATTCAATCACAATAATTACAAACTGAGAGGAAAAGAACCAAGGTTATCTAATAGAAGAAAAAAGAAGGATGAAACTGTTTTTATGTTTCTTTTTATATATAACCTTGAGGTATAGAACACAATCTTATAACTTTAAATAGTCTAAGAACTACATAGTTATAAATTGGTAATTATACTAATAAAATCCCACCGTAAATAACCATTTTGAAATAGCAGTTAATTACATTATTTCTTTTTCTACTAAAAAAACATATTTAATATCGTCTAATTTAAACATCCTTCTCGTATTTGCCTTCAAATATGTACGAATAAAACAGAAAAAAGAGTCAAATTAAAATTAAAATTCTAGATAGATAAACATTCCGCAAACAAATATAAACAAATTAAAACTTAATTGTTTAAACAGTCTATCAATATTATAATTACCAAATGACCATAGCTATCATTAAAGAATTTAAAAAATATCAGCTAAATAAGTACCTACGAATTATTTAATTTAATATATACTACACATTTTTTCACGATGTATTTTTCTGTATAAAGTAAAAAAATATTGGAACACTGCTAAGTTGCATTATATATAATATATATTCCTACTACACAACAGCTCTCTTAAGGAAGCCATTACACACCTTAATGAGATTCATAAATGTAAATCCTAAAAAATAATTTACGTAGATACTTAAGAAAAAAATATATAATCTTGTTTTTAATTTTAAATCTTAAGATATTTTTGTAAACTGAAAAATTGAACTTTCTTAAAATTATCCTACTAAAAAAAGTTACGACACAAGCTTATTTATAAGCTATGAAGATTTTTTTTTTTTTTTTGAAAAATGTCTATCTATATAATATTTCTTTAGAGAGAGATATATATAATATATATATATATATATATATATATATATATATATATATATATATATATATATATATATATATATACATATATATATATATATATATATATATATATATATATATATATATATACAGAAGGATATATATATATATACAGAAGGATATATATATATATATATATTATATATATAAAAACCTACTAGATATGAAGTTCTGTAAATAAAAAAGGCTTCTGAACTAGTTTTTTTTTTTGTTTATCAGTCTCGACTTTTTTTGCCTACGTATGAAGTGGCAGGAAGTGATAACAGATAACAAGCTGTGTGTGCAAATATAATAGCGAGGGAAAAGCAGTAAAAAAAACAAACAGTGTGAATAGGTGAAGTAAGCATAGTTCTACTTTATCTAATTTTTTTTCCACTTTAGACTGATAAAAAGATCTAACATAATAAATGATTACGTCTTGTTGCGAGGTTGAGGTATTTAAAAAAATCATTGGGACACTATATATATTTTTTTTTTTTTAAAGTATTACTTTTTTGTAAAATGATGGACAAACATAAGATCAATTAACATAACAACAAAGAAAAGGTATTTGAATGCTCAATATATTGAAATCATTATTTTTTAAATATGTAGCTTAATTGCCGCGAAATTATGATTACAGTTTTTTTTATAAGTTAATTGGAACTTAATTAGGAGATAAATAAGTTAAAATTAGGTGCTAATTAGGTAATTGGATTATTTGTTTTATTATTTCCTTAAATACACTAACTATTATGCGTTTATGTATGTTTAAGAGTGAAAACTGCATTATATAATTGGTTCGCCGAGATTACTGAAGGTAACGAAAATATTTTTTATGTTTCCAACGAAGAAATCAGTTTCAGACGCCAGAAAACATTTTAGGTCTTGTATGAGTCGTCTGTCGTTAATAAAAGGCACTTCTTTAGATTATTACTCTCCTCATAACAAAAACAGAGGGGAGTAACAATCTAAAGAAGGTGTATAGAATGTTTTTCTTTAGACTGTTACTCCTATTATATAAACAGAAGTGTGATATTCCTTTGTCCTAAAGTACATTGGACTAAACGTCCCTTTGTTTAAATACATAGTTATATAGTCAAATTAATTTATATCCTCAAAAAACATAGGGGAGTAACAATCTAAAGAAGTAACATTAAAAAAATATTCTTTCTCATGGATTTGCATATCTCGGAAACGAAGCTGTTCCGGGCCGGACCATGATCAAAGGGAACTTTTTTGTTCCCTGTAAAGTCTGGCCATTTCGTTGACACCCGTAGTACAAGAATGGTGATAGAATTGTCGTTGAATATATTCATTGGACACAAAAAAATAAAAATTTCTTATACATTTAATTAATTTAAAGTATACTAACTATAAAATTTACCAAATTATTCACATTTTGGGGGGAAAACATAAAAAATTAGGACCATGTTTAATAAAATGTTATTAAAAAGAAAAGCCAAGACAAAAAAAACTATTTTAAGTGGACGGGAGAGCTTTTGTTATTTATTCCGGGACTAAAAAGAGAAGAGACTTCGAAATGAAATACCAGCGTCGTATTTTCATTAAAATTCCACGGGCTCCCACTTAAAAATAACACAAAATCCCCCGCCCTCAACGAAAAAAAAATCCTTAAAAAGACGAAGAGGGAAAAAACCCCGGAATACCTTAAATTAAAAAAATAATATAGAGGTATTATCAAAGACCGAATCACAGTATTAAGGAATAACCAATTTACTTAGATATTAAAAAAGTAACTAATTAGAATTTAAAAAACAAAATTGATAAGTTGTAAGAACGAATAAGTTATCACTAGATCAGTATTCACTGTAGTTCAAACAATATTATACATTCTAGTAAATACCCCATAATGTAGCATAACTAAATTTTACTTGCATGATGATTTACTTATGAATGAAATAGTTCTACAAGTCAAAACACTCACTTTATCAATGAAACACAAGGTTTAACTAGAGGTGGTTGCTTGTTTTGGTGGTCAACCACTTTATCAAAGAACAAGTCATTATCGATGTCAAATGCCAACTTGATTGATAGATTAAAATTAATAAGGGGTTTTTCAACCACTTTGTTAAAAATCTTTAATTTTCTAATATTAACAAATTTATTATTTCAATTGAGGTTTATTGGTAAAATGGTTAACAATATAATATATCAGTTTATAATATATCAGAGGTTTATTATATATTTATATAATAAATGACGAGGATTACCTCATTCATTAAAAATGATGGATTTTAACATAATATAATTTTTAAAGAATATTGAGTCTTATGCTTAGCTGGTAAACGTTAGAATTATTACTCACAGATAAATAAATGATTACTACAAAAAGAATCAGATCGGTTTACTCTTTTAAAAATACATACATATATGTAAATTCTACATAGATCTTTCTATAAATGTAACATAAAAACTTTAATAAATAAAAGGAGACATAATATTTCGACACTAAAAAACCAAATGATAATTCTTACGTAAGAATTATATATTTTTTTAAAAAAAATAATGAGGCTATAAGATTCATTCATTTGCTTAAAACTTGTTGATATTTAAGAGTTAAGTATAAATGTTATACAATATTATAAAAATATCCAGCAAAAAAACAAAGAACAACTTTTATACAAATATACACTTGCTTCTTAAACAGAATAAAAATAAATAAACAGGTTGAACAAGACAACTTCTTACCACAAAATTGAAAATGTCAACGTATCATTCTAGTATAGAAATGTGTCTTATGTAATTTACGTATTTAAAAAAAGGCAGTTTGTTATATATAATTCACTTAATAAGATAAATAAAATTGATTAACTTACATAACTACTTGTTAAGTAAAACGGTTAATACTTCAAGATTATCAAGTAATCTCAATTTAATAAGATCGTGGTAATATTATAATTTGTTAAACAAATGTATTTCTATACGAAGTAATTTTAACATCAGAGTATTCTATTGATACAAAAATAGTAATTGTGTAATATATTTCATCTTAAAAAAATAATTTGTTATCTTATTCAAGTTAATTGATATTTTTATTAGCTGTTACAATAAATTATGTATAAAAATTTATTTTTATGGCGTTTCATTCTTGCAATTAGAAATATTATTACTTTTAAAAAAATACTATTTAATAGTCACGTTTAAATAAAAACAAAGTTTGTATTCATATTTTTTATTTAAACGAGAGGTGATTTGTTTCTTTTGAGAGTTGGAACTAGGATGCAATTTGGTTTAATGACGGACGTAAGACAAACTCTAGAAGAGTTTTAAATCAACTGTTATAAGGTGACATTGAAAAACAGAGGTCAAATGTTTTTAAAATGTGTAGGGGAAGATGAAGTAAAATATTGTTTAATGACAATAATAAATTATTTTTAATAATTCCAAGATAAATTCTAAAAGACAATTTAAATTGAATTCTTTATTTTATTTATTTAATATTATTGTTAGAACAACTAGGTGCAAGGAAAGAATACAAAAAAATAAAAATGAATAATAAATAGATAGACAATATGAATCCTACTTAACTTCAAAAGTGTACCTTCAACGAGCCTGAAACTTTACAGTAGGTAGATAAGGTGGAGGAAGGGAACATTAGGTCCCCGAACATCGGACTCTCGATACCGTAAGGTAATAAAGGGTTCGACAAAGTAATTAAGTCTATTCTTGAATTTTACCCTGAAGAAGGAATTTAATTCCAAAGACCCGGTAAATTTAAAACTGTGATTATTACCTTACGTCTAATCTTGTAAGTTTTATAAGAAAAAATAATAAATATATATTTTAACCAATTATAAACTTAAAATGTAAAGGATTCTAATAGCCATAGCTATTTTGTTTTGTAATCAGTTTTACTTATTTCCAAAACTGCTATTTATTTTTTTTTTAGCTTACTATTATCCTCATAATAGTATTTCTATATATACAAAGATAAAATTAAATAAAAACAAAAATCAAGGACTTCTTTAAAAATAACGAAATGTCCACGGATTAATCTTGTTGTAAGTTATTATCACGATGTGATTAAACTGTAGCTATAATACAAACTCCTGTCTCTCATAGATAAGAAAAAATCTAATAATAACATCAGACATTTTAAAAACGAAAGCTATGAGAAAAACCACACGTTCATTCGTACGTATATAAGAAAAAAACAAAACAAAATTTACTAAACGTGTTCAAAGGTATCTTATCTATCAGCTTAAAATAAACTCGATTTTTATCTTATATCATAATATATTTGCAAATAACGATAAAAATTGTAAAAACAAAATATACAATTTGTAAATAAAATTAATTATTCCATGCTAAAAAAAACAAGAACAACGTGTTAAATATAAAAACTTGTTTTTAGTTTTTAATTATAATATTTATTTTATCTCCTTGCTTAATTTGATTTTAATAAAACCTTTAAAATCTCAAATGAATTTTAAACATTTTCACCTCTTTAATTTTGTAAAGTGTCAGCTTATCATTTTATAAAATGACTTTAGACTAAGTAAAACTCATATAATCTTTATACGAATTTTAATAAAATGTTTTAAATAAAATATTTTAATATTTAATATTATTAAAACCACATAACCACAAAAAACTGTTGTACAGTAGGTATAGCAGGTATATAAACAATTAACAAAACATAACATGACGACATTTCCATCAGTGAATTAACCATAAGGCAAATTTTAAATATAAAATTCATTTAAAAATTCCAATAAATCAAATCGAATTTAAGGGTATACAACAACAACAAAAAATTACAATATTGCCAACGTAGAGACAAACGAGAAAATAATTGGATTTGAAATTAACCGCAATGCATACATATTGGTTGAAAAGTTAATAAAAAATTATTAATATAAAATTTATAAATATTTAATTATTTTTATTAATATACGAATAAATAAAATCTCATGTTTAATTGTAATTCACTCGAATGATCTCTTTGACTCTTAACAATACGTTCTATTCCTCACACTGAAACGATCTCTAGACATTACACATTTTAACACTTATTCCCTTATTATCTCTTACTTAATTTCTCTATAACAAGCACTCTTTCTTCAACCCATCTTCTCCATCTTAGAAACACGTTCTCTCCCTTTCACTCTTATTTCCTAATAACATTAATTCTTTAAACATTCTCTGTCACTATTTTTTTTTTTTTTTTTTGTTTTTAGATTCACGTTCTCTTTTGGATTTATCATTTAAATTATCTCTCTTTCACTCTTCTTCCTCTTTCTGTAAGTTCAATTCCTCACACGATCTCTAGAACTCCCTTATTCTCTTTAACACTTATTCCTTTAAAATCTTTCTTACTGTTTTTCTTTGCTTCTTCGACAAGCACTCTTTCTTTTATCAATATTCTTTTACTTAAAAATGTTCCCTTTCACTCTTATTCCTTTTTTTATAAATAAAATATACATATTCCTACTGCTGTAAACTTCCCACTCTTCTTTCCATATAAATTAAAGAATAATTTATAAGTCATAAGGCATTTTTTTTCTTATACGGATTCTTTATCATTAAACAAAATATGTTTACTTTTATCTTAACATTACCCTTCTCTTTGTGTCAATCATATGTTAACTTCAATTTATCATTTTTTTAGCATTAATGAAAAAATTCTAGCACTTCATGCTATACAATTGACTAATTATAATAAAAATTATAATTATATATGCGTGTGTGTTGTGTGTTCTAAATTCATTATAAAACGTACAATTAACTGCAACAATTAAATATTTTAAGGCAAATTTAAATGCATTAATAAATCAGTAAGAAAAGGCAAATTACTTTAATAGAATAAAATCTTTTTTAAATAACCTTGTTAGTCAATCAGGTTTAAAATCTACGAGTACTTTAATTACTACGTTTTTCAACTAATGCATTTTGAAGCCTCATCAGAGGTAACGAGCTGAGCATTGGTCTCTGAGCTTGCCCAGTCTGTGATGCGCAGGCGTACTTTAAACAGGGCATGCGCACTTTAAACAGGGCATGCGCAGCGCAAAGACCAATGCTTGGCTCGACCAATGCATGTAAAGCTTTTAGTAAGTGGTATATAATAACTTTAAATACATTTAAACCTAATAAAGTTATGGTTTATCAAACAATATGAGTTGTTTTTTCCTTTTGTTTAACACATATTCATTCATATTAACTTATAATTCGAACTAGAATGTATTTGAAATCTGTTTTAATTGTTGTTTAAGTGAGTATATGTGGCAAAGATTTAAATAAATGAATGAAACTGTTTTAATAAAAATAATTAGGGTTAGATTTTTGCAAATTAAAGCTTATCATATGATTGCTAGGCTTTAAGTGCAATTTTTCTTTGTAATTATGGATGTATTAATTGGAAATACAATCAATCAGTTATAATTCATAACCAATATCTACTTTAATTATTACTAAAACAGTAGCAATAGGTAATTAAATCAGTACTTATACTCGAACATAATAGAAACATTTGCTACTACAGTTAAAAAACTAAAAGAGCAAGATTCAACTAAAAATACAATGCTGCTTTAAAGATTCAACTAACTTAGTTAGTCCATAACTGAAAAAAGTTAGAGTGAAATTTAATTCATATGTACATGTTAATAATGATCCTTAAATGTTTAGTTATGCATATGTCTGAATATAAATTCTTTATCAATTAATAATAGAGTATACATTATAGGTTATAAATTATAGATAGTTTGCTGTTAAGGGTTTCTATTGTAGACTTAGACTGTTTGAATAGAGCCAGCTGTTTAATAATGTTATTTGCATCCTTTGTAAAAGCTGTACTGTACATAGAGAAGAGAAGTGTATTAATATACACATATTATAATAGCCGCATGCTATACAGATAGTTATTTCTTGTCAAGGTCAAAGCCTTATTATTCTTCACTATATGAATAGTTCTCTACTGTATGCTGGTATCTGTCAGAGTCAGAGTGGAATAAAGAGATAGGACTGATTGAGAGAATGAAAAGAGAATGTTAATGAGCAAGTGAATGAGAAAAGTGTGGTAAGTGAATGAGATAGAAAGAGAAAAAGTATTATAAAGTTATGATAGAGAACTTTGAATAATTCTAAAAATACAGATAAGGATATTGTGTGAAAAAAAAGATAATAGTGTATGTAAAGGAAATATTTTTAATAAGTGACAAAAAAAAGGATTTTGGCGTTACAACATAAAAGAGATAGAGTGCGTATTTGGAATAAGACCTTAGAAAATAAATAGAGAAAGGCTTATTGATATTTGTGAGTTGGTAAATCAACTGTGGCAGAAGGCTGAGTATTAGTATCTAAAACCTAAATTTTGTAATAAAAGAATTAAGATAAATACCTATAAAAGAAAGTAAAAAAATAGGTGTAAAACATAAACAAATCTAAGGATAAATTACACGTGTAAAGTTAACCGAAAGCAGTACAGTAAACCAAGAATTATTGCCTTTTTATCGAGACTAGTTAGTCATCCTACAAAGTTTACTTAAGTCATTAATTGCTTACTAAACTGAGCATCAAGTAAGCATCAAGTTATAGTTGGTCAACATTATACACGAGTTTATTGGCATATTTTATTACTTACAAAGGTGATAATCAATGAGTTATAGTAGGTCATCATTGTACACGATTTTACTAACGTATTTTATTACTAACTAGTGATAATTAACAAGTTATAGTTATCCATCATTGAGTATTCTAATGTCATTTATTGCTTACTAAAGTGATTATCAATAAGTTATAGTTGGTCAAAATAACGAGTTTATTGGCGTATTTTATTACTTATCGAGATGATCATCAATAAGTTATAGTAGGTCATCATTATACAGAGTTTACTCAAGTATTTTATTACTTACCGAAGGTGATCGAAGTTATAGTTAATAATCACTGAACATGAATTTATATTATTAACGTATTTTATTATATACTTAAGTGATATGTTATACTTGGTCATCATCAGGTCAAAAGATTACTAACGTCTAATTATTTATATATTTTATAAAGCTGCGATATCACATTGAGAATAAACTAGACAATTGTTATTTGAAATAATTGACTAATTAAGACTAAATTAAAGAAACTGTAACCAATCGCATTCCAACCTGAATGTGGAATAGCAGGATTTTGAATATTAAAGCAGGCTCAATTACAAGCACCTGTTGGTCACGAGCCTTAGTAAAAAAAACTTTTATCAAACTAGTTTCACTTCAATTGGTTTGCAATTCGGTAGCATCGAATTGAAAGAGTAAAAAAAATTGCAGATTTGAGCCGAATATACAATTCAAACGATAATTATATATGAAGAAATAAATAAATAAAAAAAGGAGGAACTCAGACAAACAGATGATCGTTAAGAGTGAAAATGATTTATTACAGAAAAAAGTTTTCATTTTCGTTGTGTTCTAAAAAAAAAAAAGTTTATTTTTATAATTCGTTCTCACGGGAGTTGTTGCGTAACGGCCTTTTATTATTATAAGGGGAAGTCTGTGAAGATTCAAGAAAGAATCGGGTGTGGAGTGGGTAATTGCCAGGCTCGGGAATAAAACCCAGTTGACTCGAAGAAAGCAAAAGTACGACGCTGGCTTCGCCTTCTCTAAGCTTCGTAGATAGAATATATTGTATACGTAAAAGATATCAATGAACAATAGGGAGAAAAAACGAGAGGTGTAAGTATAGAATATGAATAATAAGACAAAATGTAAATACTCAATAATGAGATAACAAAAAAAAAAAGAGTAATAATACATTAACGATTAAAAGATTGTAAATAAAGAAAATATAAAACGTAAACATATGTAAAATAAACAGAAGAAAATATATATAATTAAACCATGAATAATACTTAAAGTATGTGGAACATGAGTAAATAAAAACGATTCAATTTTAGCGGAGAATAAAATACATAAGGGGAGGCAATAATAAGTAATAAAGAAAATAGCACCATGGGTTTTGTTTTTAAATATCACATGCAAAAGTTGTTACTAACAAAGAAATATTACATTTTAAAAGAACAGCTGACGCAACAGTGATGACACGGGGTTAGTATGTCACTCCATCAGTGGTGTCACAAAACATCAATTCTTGCAATGGAATTGCACTTGTGCAAGTTTCTAAGATAAGTGAACCTCCCCTACCCTATAGTTTTAAAATGATAGATTATTAGTACCACTATTTATAAGTTATAAGGCAATGATTTGAATTTGAAATAATGGTAAGAAAATCATCTAGGCAAATTATTAAAAGAAAAAAAGGTTAGCTCAACTGTAATAGTGAAATTGCAGAAATCAGTATACTGATAGTAAATTCATTAGCGGAAAATGAAACAAAAACGTAGAAGAATACATTTTAAAAACGTGGGAAAGGAAAGAAAGACATTATATGTAGATATAAAAGCTAAAGCAGAAAAAAATAGTATTTTAAAAAGCAATCTAACTCTACAAGAAAACTAGTTAAAAAAATTATGTAAACAGAAAACAGCAGTTTTTTATCTAAAAAAAGCTTGTAAAAATTTAATAATATAATCATAATAAAATTGAAATAATGTCTATTAGCCGATAAAAATCATGGTTCAATTCGAATTATAAAAAATCCTAGAAGAAAGTCTAATGAAATATTTTTATGTAACTGTTGAATGAAAAATGATAGTAAATATTTATGGACTTTTAGTTTAATAGAAAGTTTAAAAGGCAACACTGATTTTTGTACTGTTGCATAATTTAAAAAAATCGGTCCGAGACAACTCAGACAAACTTTCTCATATATGAGTTCATTATTACTTAGCCCAGTGTTTCCATTTATTAGTTTTCAAATGTACATTTAAATATTATTGAACATTTCATCAAAATGTATCATAAAAATAACTTCTCCTGGGCGGGGAATCGAACCCGGGCTCTCTCCATCCGCGTTTTAAGCTAATTTATCAGGAACTAGATTTTTCCCGAGGAAACGGCTTATGTCGTTGGATTCGTATTCAAATGGACTACATTTTAGAATTTTTTAATCAAAATCGTCGGAACCGTTTTCGAGATATAATTTTATTTCAGGTTTTTTCAGAGTTTTTGGGGGGTAGCGCCCCCAAAATTAGAGCTAAAATTCATTTCTCGATTTCGCCTCGGGGTATGATTTTTCTGAACATGTATGCCAAATTTCGTCAAAATCGGTCGAGTAGTTTAGGCTCCAGGCGTCTGCACAGACGACAGACGACAGACGACAGACGACAGACAGACAGACATTTTTTAAAACCCACTTTTTTGGACTCAGGGGACCTCAAAACGTGTAAATCCATCAAAATCTCAAAATCGAATTTTTGCGCCATCACAATACTTTCTCTTTATATGAGAAAGTAAAAATAAAATATCAAGGAAAATCAAAATTAAAACTAATTTAACATTTTCATTAACTACTAGCTAAGTTATAAGCGTAAATTTAAATACTACTTCAACTTTTTCTCAAAAGTATTAATTAAATTCATACTAATGTTAAAAATAATTTATTTAATAACAAAAAAAAAAAGAAAATAAAATATAATGTTAGGAAAACAAGCCTGATAAATTGTTGGTTTATTTACGTTGTTAAGAAGTCTTCTTATACTCTTTTCAAAATAACAGTTCGACATTATATTTAAACAATATTAAGCATTGAATTGTACGAGTAAAAATGATCTTTTATTAAATTTATTTTACGTCTAACGAATATACATAACAACAAATAACTACGATTAAGTTTTTAACACAAATACATTCCAATAACAGCGTTAAATCGTAAATAAATAGTTAATTTTATAATAATATGAAAACAAAATTAATAAAACAGTGCACACAAATCTAGTTTAATAATAGTAACCTAAACATAACCTTTATTACAAAAAAATAAACAAACAATCTTTAGTATAATTTTAAAGAATAAAAACGAAATAACAACAGCAGTTTGTGTAGACCCTTAAAAATAACTTTTCAAGATTAAAATTTGTTTTTAAAAATATTAAGGGCAACACACATCAGTGTGCTGTTTAATATAAAGTGATTTAAACTAAACGTAGAATTAATTTGATTAATCATAGATCAATAATTTTAAATAATTTATACTAATTATAGAACTTAAATTTTGAAATTTAGCATAAAAATATACTGTAATAAACGCACTTAAGCTATTAATCTACTATTTTGTAGCATTTAACTATCCACTAGGGATGTGTAATAATAATAAGAATATAATTATTTTAAAAGAAATGTAGAGAAAAATTGACACTAAAGATTATTTTTGAAAATGTATTAAGTATTTTATAAATACCCTAATGTTTTAAATATTTAAAAAAATTAAAACATTTACGTACTTGCGTACTTCATAAAAAACAATTAGATGAGGTAACAGAAAAAACCCAAAAACGCAATTTAAAATAAATTAATATTATTAACATGAAGTGCATTTAAATTTTATCAATTCGTGTTAACTGATAACATTTATATAAGAGGCTGCGTATTATTAAAAATGAAGGCATATATTGTAATATAATATATTTAATATTATAAATAAAAAGAAAAGATTCTGAATGATTATAATTTAATAAAATATTATAAAATAAATTCAGTTAACTACATAAAATAAATATGACAAGGTAAATTTACTTATTCAATAATTAATAACTTTTTTATATTTAAAAAAAAAAAGATATTATAATTATCTATGTTTTTTAATAAACCATCAGCATAGTTTTTAGAAAATAGTAGAAAATGCATTGAAGAACTTTAAAAAAAATTAATAATAATAACTGTAACAGCAAATACACGCATTTCCATAATAATAGCGGTCATTAATAATGATAAGAACTGATAATTTATTTTTCTATAAAGAGGCAATTAAAATTGATTGGGAATTATGTTTTTAATAGGCAGTAAGTAATAAAATGAATAATTTATTAAATAAAAAAAAATATATATATATATTTTTTTTTGTTAAGAAAATCAATAATACAATGACAATGCATACATAAAATCTATATATTTATATAATATAAATTGTTACTTATATTAAAGTTTATTTTGTCAAAGAATGTACATTTTCTTTAAAGAAAATCATGATATGTAATATAAAAAATTAAACTTCCTTTTAAAAATTACATAACTTCAAATGGTAGAAAAAAATTCTGTTTATTTTTTTATTAGAATATTTATCAAACAAGAGAACAGTGTTATCTCATAGATCAAACATATGCAAGGAGTTAGCAAAGTACTAAAGACATTCGGAGCAACCTCAGATTAGCTCCAATTCAGATTATAAAAGAGCCTTTACTATCTTTACAAGATGCTTGTTGAGTTCTTATAAAGCTTGTATATGAAAAGAAAACAGTAAAAATATTATACAGCCAAGTTATCTTACAGTTTAATGCTGCATCATAAACATTTACATAAGAACGTTTTATCTGATATTTCACAAATTGTATATTGCCTGTAATCTTAACTAGACTACATTTCTCATATAACTAGAGTAAGCTCGTTTAATGCATTGATGATTTCATGAAAAGAACGAAAAAACATAGAAGGATTTTTAAATTTTATTTAGGATCAAAACAAAAATATTGTTTGTAATCTAAAATCTAAACACTCAAAGGGTGTAGGGTAAAATATAAGTATTACACTTTTTACTTATTATTTAATAGCTTAGATTATTTATTAGTTTTTGGATGGAGAGTAAGAATTATTGCAGATGTATCACTGCTGTTAGTTAGGAGATCAGAAGAATTTTTAGTTACATCCTAGAATATCTATGGAAGACTTAATAATAAGAATTGCAGATGTATTACTGCTGTTAGTTAGGAGATAAGAAGAATTTTTAGTTATATCCTAGTATATCTATGGAAGACTTAAAAATAAGAATTGCAGATGTATCACTGTTGTTAGTTAGGAGATCAGAAGAATTTTTAGTTATATCCTAGAATATCTATGGAAGACTTAATAATAAGAATTGTAGATGGATCATTGTATCATTCCTGTTAGTTAGCAGATTAGAATAATTTTTATTTTTATCCCAGTTTATCTATGGAAGACTTTATTGCTTGAAAGTAACACTGGCAGATCTATCCTTCTATAACTTCAGAAAGACTTAAACTTAGATAGCTGTAAGTTTCTTGGCACTACAGGTTTATCCAACTTTAGGAAGACTTAATTGCATAAGAGTAACACTAGCAGATCTATCCTTCAATAACTTCAGAAAGACGTAAACTTAGATAGCTGTTAGTTTCTTGGCATTACAGGTTTATCCAACTTTAGAAAGACTTAATTGCTTGAGAGTAACACAAGCATATCTATCCTTCTATAACTTCAGAAAGACATAAACTTAGATAGCTGTAAGTTTCTTGGCACTAAAGGTTTATCCAACTTTAGGAAGACTTAATTGCTTAAGAGTAACACTAGCAGATCTATCCTTCAATAACTTCAGAAAGACGTAAACTTAGATAGCTGTTAGTTTCTTGGCATTACAGGTTTATCCAATTTTAGGAAGACTTAAGATGCGTAAGTTGAATAATAAATATTATAGCTTAAAGCGAACTAACGTCATACTAAATCAAAGAAAAACAGCTTCTATAACAACTTTAATATATAAAAATGACAACAAGCATGTACAAAAAAAGTTAATTTACAAAGAACAGAATACTAAGGTAAGGTGGACGTTAAGTGGTAAAAAAAAAAAAATAGCATACAGCTATTTCTAATCTCAAAACTATTAAAACATTTTTATTTCGATTGCACACATAATATATTTCTTAACTGTAATCTATATACAATTGCAGTTAAAATTGTTCATTTTTACAACGTATTGGAGTTAACGATAATAATCTATAGAGTTTTTTCTTTAATAAAAAAAAAAAGCTTTTTTTTTACACTGTACATTAACAAGTGACTGTAAAAGGTGTCATTGACATCAAATAGCTTATCTAAATTTATCTATTTATTCATAGTTTGAAAATTTATTAAAAAAAAAAAAAAAAAAAAAACACTCATAGCTATGAACAAGTGTTCATCGTTAATTTACTTTTTATAATAAGTTTTTTTTTTAGTCAAGTGTTATGTACATAATTATAATAATGTTACCTATTAACAAGTGAATAAAGTTTGACTATTTATACCTACTAGGTATATGCTATTTGAATGATGGTTTCGTGACTGTGTAAATACAAGATCATTTATTATAAAAAAAAAAGAGAATTTTTAGTTTGTTCTGTCAAGGGGACGTTGAACTCTTCTTGAAAAAAAAAAAGATTGAAGTGTGTTAAAAGAACAATTAGTCTTAATTTTTTTCCCTCCTATGTAATTTCTGATACATTTGTCTTCTTTTTTTTTTACCTACTCCAATTTAAATATGGTATATTGTTAAATGTTAAAGGCTTATCATTTTAGAGTCACGTAGGCATTTCTAAGTAAAATTAACTATAAGTAAATTCATACATGTAATTACATTTCACACTTAGCGATATCGATATTTTATATGAAACTTTTATATGAACACTATTCTGATTTCAAAGAACGTAACACTCATCTTTAAAAAAAAGTGTAGATCAAAGAGTAGTGTTAGAGAGATGTTTAATATGCAATTATCAATCATTTGTAGAAATAATTTAAAGAATTTATTATATATCACATGATTGTCTTTAAATTAATAAGAGATTGAGTTAATTATTTTGTCTCTAACTCTAAAAATGTTGCTGTTAACTAAGGCAGCAAGATTGTAACTTGTTTTTATTTTTAAAAGTTAAGTGTCATTTTGACAATGCACTGTTGCAGTTAGCAAAAAACTTCTGAAACTTCTTCCAAATGATGGTCTTATTCTTAACACAAATTACGCTGTCAATATCAATAAATGTCCTTAAAGACGCGATAGTAAATAGAAAGCTACGAATTGCAATAGATACACGTATTCTAAACTTAAATTAAGCTATTAATCACTTTTAATGTCCTAAAATTCATGTTTAAACAGTAAGAAAGCTGTAATTTAGGGAGCTAAGAATTCCAATAGATATACGCCTTACAAACATATTCAAACTAAGCTAAGAATTCCAACTGATAAACTAATTTAGTTTTTTAGGAATTAGTGTCCTAAAAAATAAGTTTATGCGCTAAGTAAGCTAAGACTTCTAATAGATATTATAATCTTTCGGAACTTGTATAGCATGAATTGTTCTTTAGAGGTTTTATGCATATGATTTTAGTAGTTTTTTAGGAATTAGTGTCCTAAAAAATAAGTTTATGCGCTAAGTAAGCTAAGACTTCTAATAGATATTATAATCTTTCGGAACTTGTATAGCATGAATTGTTCTTTAGAGGTTTTATGCATATGATTTTAGTGCTCTTAAAATATTACATATTTCAAAATCATCAAAAATGAGTAAAAAATAAATTTAAAATTACACTATCCCCAAACAAGAACATTCTTTTTTTAAACATAATTTAATGAGAATATATTATATCTATACACAAACACGTTTTTTCTCATGACATTTCCTTTACAATACAGAATAAAATAGCGATGACAAGATGATACCACAGAATACATTTTAAATGCAAATATTTTAAACAAACCCGTATTCCCTTTAGTTAGGAATATACAAATGCATATAAAATTCATATTATATATTCGAACTGAAAAGTATTACTGTGGACATATAGATGATGCGATTACATTAAGAGGCCAAGTAAGACTGTAATAGAATATATATATATATATATATATATATATATATATATATATATATATATATATATATATATATATATATATATATATGTTTGTATGATTGTTTAATGTTGTAAGAGAAGCGATAGAAACTTGATAAACTCGTTAGTCTGGCTTGATTTCAAGGCCGATACCATCTTAAGAGAGACCGGATTTTTATCTTAGGGCTTGTCTTGATTTTTTTTTTTTTTTTTTTTTTTTTTTTTTTTTTAAGAAGTATTAATAAACTGTTGCGACAAAAATATCATTAAATCAGGGTTTCTTTAATATTTATTTAAAATTAAATATATGGTAATACCCATTACGTTTATAATAAGCTAAAATATCTATATATATATATCATGAAATATTTAATTTTATTTATAAATTGTTAAGTGTAAAATTCAATAATTCATTGTTATTTAATTTAAATAATATGTATGAGAAATTTTTTAATTAAATTGGGGAAAAAATCGTGGAATTCTAAAAAGGATACATTAATAATTTTTAGATTTATTCCTGGTTTTAATCATTTTTCAAACTATAACTATATACGTATCCAAGAGCATTAATTCTTAAAAATACTGACACTGAATAATCAAAAGAATAAATAAATTATAAGCGATTAATGAAAAATTAAAAAGACTTTTAATTAATACTTAAAATAGACACGTTAATAACGTAATATAAAAATAAAAAGTTATAAAATTAAAAAAGCAGAACCGCTTATAACCCAAGTGCAATTGATGCGGTATATTATAAAAAAAAAATAGCATGAATTCCTTTAAAATATGTTAACAGCCTTAAGGTTCTTCTTGACATGTTAAAATAAGCATGAATTCCTTTAAATTATGTAGCCTTAAGGTTTTTGTTAACACGAAAATAAGCATGAATTCCTTTAAAATATGTAAACAGCCTTAAGGTTTTTGTTAAAACGAGGAGTTTTATGTGGAAAGTCATTTTATACATATTTTTTTAATTAAGTAAATATATATTTTACAAATATCAAACATTGAACAATGTAATGACATAGATTTAAACAAGAATGAATTTAACCAAATACATAAATAATTTCAAAGAAAGAAGCGTGAGGAAGAAAAAAAAGGTGTTTAAAATAAAATTTCTAGAATTCTGTGCCCACTGCATAATTAAACAAGATTGGAGAGGGGATGAAAAAAAAAAAGAATTTGCTTAGGAAGAAGAACATCCTAAAAATACAACCTCTGGTTTGTTGCCAGAAAACAAAAATAATGGCTTCGACTATTAACAGCAACATATCTCAATGGGCCCTTTGTTTACTAACAACGCTTATTTTAAATTGAAATTAGGATTAAAAGAGGAGAAAAAAAATTAATTCAAAAGATAGTTTTTTGTTCTAGGAAGAGAAAAAAAAGTTATATTTTATGGTAATTTAATTTTCAATTCAATAAAGTTCAATTTTAAAAATAAATAGTTCAAAAAGTGTGCCTATTTCATTTATAAAAAATATTATTGAGACAAAATAAGACTCTTAACGCATAATATTATACATTTATATGAAAAAGTAAAACTTTTTAATTTTCCTTTTAACAAAGTGGTGACAACTGTATTTAATTGGTCACAGTATATTATATTTTAAAATAATATTTTCTCATTATTTTCTAAAAGAAATTGTTGGAAAAACTAATTTGCAATTTGCTACCTTAAAACTCTATACATAATTAATTATATTAATATCTTCCTAATTTTGCAAAATACAATCAGCTGATAAATGTTTTACCTATTGAAAATCACCTTCTAAATAATACCTCTAATAAATAAAATTATTACAATGTATAAAACATATAATGAATAGTATGCTTGTACAGAAATATAAATCACGATTTAATAACAAACTAAAATCATATATATTTTCCAATCAACAAGAAAGGTAAATGAACTCGAATGATAGTTTATTTAAAAAGTAAGACTTTCAGTTTAAGCAAGAAATGTTGAAATCAAGGTGATATTGTAAAATAACAAATGAAACGACAAAGGGTGTAATTATTTCTGTCTCTTTAGTTTAAAAAAAAGTCCTTGAAAGGTGGTAAGTGGTGTAAATTCAATAAGCTTAAAATACTCTTAGCTCGTTCTCAAGAAAGAAATACTTTCTTGCAAATAAAATAGTATCCCAAATCTAGATCTAATACCTACGTTAAACAAAACCTATTTTAACAAAAAAAAAAAAAAAAAATCTAATTTAGTTTTTATCTAATATGCTTTTATAAACATTATTATTGATTAAAAATGATTTTAGAAAAAGTTCTGTTCTTTCTTAAATACTTATAGGTGGAAAAAAACGAAAGTGGTTAAGTGGTTTTTGACACAATCTATAAATTAGTTTAGACTGGTTTCAAACCTTTTTAAAAATTAGTTCTTAAAAAAAGTTTAAATTTAATTTTTTTAACCCATTTAGATTTTAAAAGAAATAATCAAGAACTCTCACTTTTATATTAACAATAATAAAAATCGATTTATAATAAAATTATGTGATTTGAAATGTAATTGTATAATAGAACATATTTTCATTTTTAAAAATATATATTTTTTAACATTTAACAAATTACTATAATGTTGGTTAAACAGGAAATGTTATCAACAATACAATTACATACTCTAATATGATTCATAGAACCTTGGATATAACGTCGCAAAAATGAGGAAGACAACTTGGCCGCAACAGAACAACAGAATTCAAGAACATAAAAACTAATTTACATGGTTCTTTTTTTTTACTTTCTCATAAAAAGAGAACGTATTGTGATGGCGCATAAAATCGATTTTGATGGATTTACACGTTTTAGGTCGCCTGAGTCCAAAAAAGAATTTTTAAAAAATGTCGTCTATCAACTGTTGTCTGTGTAGACGCGTGGAGCCTTCAACAACTGGGCCGATTTTGACAAAACTTGGCATACATGTTCAGAAAATTATACCCCGAGACGAAATCTACTAATTAATTTTAGCTCCAAATTTGGGGGCACTGCACTACCCCGCCAAAAACTCCGACCATTTTGATTAAAAAATTCTACAATGTAGTCAGTTTAAATACGAGTCTAACGATACAAGCTGTTTTCTCGGGAAAAATCTAATACCTGAGAAAATAGCTTTAAACGCGGATAGAGAGAGGCTGGGGTTCGATGCCCCGCCGATGATTATTTTACGATAAATTTTGATGAAATGTTCAATAATAATTAAATGTACCTAGGAAAACTAATAAATGGAAAACACTGGGCTAAGTAAGTAATTATGAAACTTGTACATGAGAAAATTTGTCAAGTTGTCTTGGACTGATTTTTTTTAAAGCTTGTTGATATATTATTTTGACACGTTTATTGTCATACATAATGCCTGGTACAATAATATTGCAAAAATATTTAATGAACAAGAAGACATCAGACAGAAGACCAATTTGTAGTTAATAGTAATTGGTAGATAATGTAATGTGATCCTAGTGGGCTTCACATTATTTTATACTCGTGTGAACATACCTTAATTAAATAGGGTGCGAGGAAGATATAGGCAAATAATTGGCAGAGTATTTAATTCATTAATAAAAAAAAAACTTGCCAGTAAAAAATATATATATATAAAATTTAAAACAAGTTATTCATTCATAAATAGAAGATAGTAATGGTGAACCCTTCTACCATTGATAATCTGCAGGATGTTGCTCAAGTTCGTACGTAGAAGACATCTTGTTTTTAATTTTAGAATGAGTTAGAGAAGGGAGGTTGAATCAAAATGAACCGGTTATAAAGATATCTCCTCATTGTTCATTTAACCGATTTAAATGTACAACGGTTCGTGTACTTGTTACCCTCTTCTTAACCTGCTGCAGAAAGCCCTAGTTTGAAGAAAACCCTCTCAACACAGGTTTAGAAAAAAAACGCAGAATATGCAAAGTTCCATTTAAATCATAAGTACTGAAAAAAAGAGATGTTTAAAGATGATGAAAAAAAGTTCGTTTTAAATATTATAAAATATACGAGATGGAAGTAATTATTAAGTAGGTTGAAAATGAAGGTTGTGAGAAAGGTTAAGAAATAAAGTATTCCCTTTGTATTCTAGATGCAGAGAGCTTGAAAGCTTATAATCTGTCATTTAAAAAAATATATTTAAAAACTTATAATTAGAATCAATTTAAAAAGCTTTGAATTAAAATTTAACAAAAGCAAGCAAAAATATTTTAAGAGTTAATAATTAATAGTAGATGAAAAATGTTTTATAAAAATAATAGATCTGTTTTATATGCTTTTTTAAAATTCATTTTGTTGAGTTTTAATTGAAATTTGCAGCTCTAGAGAACTAAAGAATGTTGTGTAACAATGCTATAAAACTGTACTCAAGTAAGCAGAAGGTTGTCATCAGAGGGTCAGTAGGAATCTTGTAAGCGTTTACAGTTGTCAGAAGATTATCCCTAATAAGCAAGAGATAGTATAAGTTGTAAATGTAATTATGCTTGAAAATATCTAAAGAATCAGGCAAGATGTTTATTAGTAGAAGTTCCTTCCTTTAATATTAGGTACTTTAAAATATGAAGATAAGTGGACAGTTGTTTCAGAAGAATGGTAATTGTTGTCTTTATTTTTTTTTAAATTATCAGCAAGTTTGAAGCGGTAGTAGAGGAGATACAAGGTAAAGAATAAATTAGCGTCCTCATTGTTAGTTTTGCAAGTAATCGTTTGCAGAACTAGTTTGTTGTGATAAATTGAAATTATTAAAGTAACAAGACGATTAAACACATAAGTGTAATTGCTCAGCAAGCAATGACAGAGGTCAAAAAGTTAAAGCAACTAACAAAAAAGGTTTCGATTAAAGAACGTGATTTTGGTTCGTCCAGCTGCAACAGCTATAATTACCAGGGTTAATTCGAAATTTAAAACTTTAAAGGACCTAGGACAACACGTAACCCAAAAGAGGACGCATCTGGAGGATCACGTGAAACAAATAAAAAATACTTCAATTAATTTGGGTCACGAAAACAAAACCAATCTAGTTTTTAGAGCTAAAAAGCTTGGAAGGGGGAAAGTACAATGAATCTTTGATCATAAAAACCAATAGGAAAGAGAACAAACACGTTTCCCCCCTTAAATCGTAAATGGGAGATACTTTAAAGAGAATGAGGGTCGACTCTTTTCGTAAAGTAACCCGTGCATTAAACGATAATGGACTTTGAAATAGAATCGAAGAGAGCAAGGGGGGGGGGAGGAAGTGGGATTAATTTATAGCTTGTAGTTTCTAACTTGACAAGTCGAAGAAGGAGGGGAGGGGAGTTTGGTAGCCCCCATATCGAAAATCTCCCATAGGGGCATCCAACCACCCTATAACTCGAAAACAATACAACTTAAAATACCCGAAACTTCTCCCTTCGGTTTGGATAGGTAGACTCAATAAAGGGTCAGACGAGAAGGATAACTAATTAAACTTTTCAACCGAAACATCGAGCTCATCGACGGAAAGAGCCAAGTTTGTCCTACAAGGAGTTCCTCATCAGGGGACCTTCACTAAATTGTAAAAGAGAGATAAGAAACTTTGTTAATTACACTAAAACAATCAAAGTCCAGATCTCAACAAAACCATTACAATTGAATCTTAGAAAATAGCTGTATTGACAAGAATCCTGCAAAAGAGTAAAGAAGTTAATAATGAAGTAGAAAGACATTTTGCCCAGAAAATCAGCAGAAGATAATAACCAAAGATTGTAACATTTTCTCTTAAGACTAGGACCATTTACTTTTTAAAGTGGTTACAGGAGGCTCTTTTTAAGACAACGACCATTTTGATTGAAAGGAAAATAAGTTTATATCTTAAAATTTGAACTTTACAGATAAGTTATTCCATTTGATGAAAGGATTTTTAATATTTGGTAGGTAAATTGTATTAGATAAATCATATTTTATTTTTTTTTAAAATACATAACTCCTTCCTTCGGGTTACTTGTTGTAGGGTAACAATTTATCGATACTTAAATACAAATAATGCTTTTATTTAAAAAAAAAAAAAAGAAGTTCATTTAGAAGAAGGTGGAAAAGTATATTACAGAAAAGTTAAGTTTTTTTAAAATGTTAAAAATAAATTATTACAAACGAGTTTCTTCTGTTGTAGTTAATTCTCGCCAGTTCTATTTTATTGTCGAGTTTTTGAGAGGAGATAAATTATTATAAATAGGTCACGGAAAACCTTTCCTCTCCCCTATAAGCTATAAAAAGCGTAGGTGCAACTGACAGACAATAAAAACACCCCTAGGAAGAAAAAAAGTAAAGAAATAAGAAGATAGAACATAAAGAAATGATCTTCCAAGCAGAATTGTAGAGAAGAAGAAGAAAAAACCGAAGCTATAGAAACCTTCAAAAGGTCTAAAGGGAGGTAACAAAAAAGAAAGATAGGGCCTTAAGGGATAACAATATAGAACCTTGCTGAATATATTTCAAACAGCTGACAGCTTATGGGGGTGGAGTTTTGTTGAGCAGGTATAGAGAGAAGAACAGGTATAACCGGAGAGGGATACGAACATACAGGTTCAGATGAGGGTACAAAACAAAATAAGACTCAGGTACTAAAGTACAGGTTAGTTCTTCATACCCTTAAGACCTGCATTACCCTCAGGGGTAACTGAACTTAACAAAAAAACATATAATAATGTGCTCTAAGTATAGAAAATAGAAGATCTTATGGGGGTCATTTAAGCCATAAAACTACAAAAAAAAGAAAGTTTTAAAATTCTACTACTACAATTATATTTCTTACCTAGATTTTTTTAAAAAAGGTTTAAGAAGATAACGATAAAAATCCTTTTTTTCATCCTTACAACAAGCAATAAGGTTTTTCACGAAAAATGGATTAAAAATAGCTAACAAAGAGAGTTTTAAAAAAAAGCACAGTAGTATAAGAGGATTTTGTAATTTTAGAGCCAAACGTGCACTTATTTTAATGCCGTTTTAACAAATTTTATTTTATAAATGGGTTATTGAATGCCCTTATTTCATTACCTACTAAAAAAAACCTATTAAAACTAATTAGTTGAACATATAATATAATCTTCTAATGTTCGTAGTGTACTGTATAACAATATACAATAAAAAAGGTAATCAATATAAATACTAATTTCGTTTGTTTAAAGAATTAACGCACCATTTAGGAATTAATTAGCTAAGTGTAAAAGATATAAGAAAGGACATAAAATATTTTTTTGTAAATTGTATCATTGGAAATAAGTGACTAGAGAGAGGAGATAAAATTCATAAATATAGATCTCTAAATTGGACGAATATAAGAAACAAAAAATGTCTAAAACACATTTTTATCGATGAAAATATGTATAGACATAAAATTCATAAAACCTAGAGATAGTTAAAGCAAAAATATATTGGTATTCTTAAGTTGTTGAAAAAGTGGCAAACTTTATAAAAAAAAAAAGGGCAAATTTAAGCCAACAGGAAGCATAAAAAAACAATCTGTGGTTGCAATGAACAAAAAACTCATTTTTACTTTCTCATTTTATTTTGAATTAAAGTTTAAAGATGTACATAATAAAAAATAAAAATACTCAACAAACCTTAAAAAAATACATAGTGCCACGATTGTGTTTGAACAACAACCTTTAATAGTGAATAACAAAAAAAAATAAATTCATGAAAATATGATTCGCCTAATTATAACCTCAATTTAAATAAATAATAAAAACTATTAAAGACTCAATAACAACTTTTATAACAATATTGAATTCTTTCAACAAAAAAAATTATATATATATATATATATATATATATATATATATAAAGAAAAAAATAATACAATGGATAAAACCAGTAGAATGATATTATGAGATCTTTGAACTTGTTAAGATAAAAAGATAAAGCACCAACTCAAACTGATAACAGATAAGAACACCCTACATCTAATCATTTATCAATTGACATACTGGAATAAAAAATTGTATGATATCGCAGTACTAACTAAATTTATAACACTTATCTAATAACACATAAATACATATATATTATATTAATAACACGGACTGGAACAACAAAAAAATATAGATTCATATAAATCAATGAATGCATAATTAGTAACGACGTTCATTATCTTATGACTTTACTAATAGTTAAAAAAATACATTGTTCAATAATTTTAGAGGGAAAAATCTCATTAAAATGTTTTTGATATATATTTCAGTCCGATTCATATATTTAATCCGACCAATTACAAAGAAAAAAATAAAATAATTGTCAATTTCAAAAAACTATTAACAACAAAATATTTCGTCATTTTGTTTTATTATCAAGCATAATAAAAAAAAATACATTAATCACTTTAATTAACAGAGAAATAAAACTAAAATTAGCAATAAAAAGATAATAATTAAAATTTTAAAAAGAAGACCTAAGCACACAAAACTAGTGTTATCACATTTAATTACCCAAACTGAGGATAATCCGAAGTAATGAATGAAATAAACTGCATAACAATGTCGCTTCTGTTTTTGTTTTTCTTCGTTGAAACAGTAAAAGGACAACTAAAATATTAATAATGCTTAATTTTGTTTAAAAAAAAAAGAAAAAAAAAAGTGACGTCACGTGAAAATAGGAAATGTTTCTTATCAGATAGTAGTAAGTCACTTTTTTTTTTTTAAATCGCTTCTCTGGTAAGCATTATTTCCACCTATTGAACCATAACAATGGAAAAAAAACCAACAAAATAAAAGTTGGCAATTAAAAATCATTTTCCAATTATAGATTACAGCGAAGCGAAAGATTAAATATGCATGAAAAGTCAAATTTTATTTACGCTCGTTAAACTTTTTTTTTAGAATTTTTAATGATATCCAGACAGTGTTAAAGATAATTCGAAATTTTACTTAAACAGAAATAGAACATAAGGAAATACAGCGTTTCGCTAATTATATAACCTGTAAATAGTAACCTTCCTTTGTTTTTAACAAACATAATATATAATAAATCTTTAATGACATAACAAACAAAATTAATTTACTTTTAACCAACCATTACTGTGCGAATTTTTGACGAAAGCTTTGAAAAACAGTAGAGACATGAAATAAAGAACAATTTAAGGTTAGCTGTTAGTTAGGGACGGATTTACTAAACCAATGTAAGTCAGTTACTTTATAATCAGTTATATGTGACATAAAAGTAATTGGTAAACATCTCATATTGGAATTCAATGTAAACTTTCTTTTATTTATATTGTTATTGTGTCGATACAATTAACAAAATAAGCATGCCCTTAGCATTTAATTTAGTAACGCGTTAAAAGTAAATAAAAATTTCAGAATGCATATGAAAATGCATTACAAGAGATGTTTCTAGCTAGTAAATTGTTATATAAGTTAAGATTCGATGTAAATTAATAGAATATCAAAACCCGTATCAATTCGTTTATTACATAAATTAAAAGTGTTACATAAATAAAAAGATAATTTATAAATGAATGTTTTATAAATTAAATTCATAAAACAAAATATCTAACCTGAAATGTGAATTTGCTGTACGAAGCCGTAACCATTTCGATATAAGCCATATCAAGGAATGTAGCACAATAGTTAGTTAACTCCATCATAACCAGTTTAGTTCATTCACAGATTGTGAAAGTAAAGTTGATTTTTAAATGTAATAATAAATAAAAACTAAATAAAGAACTTAAGTTGGATAAATTAAATAAAACACGTGACTAGATTTATACAGGTAAAAAAAATAATCAGTAATGTTTCTTTGAATAAGAGCATTAGAGTAAGGTCCCCGTTGATCCTCACAGTTCGACGGTTTGACGATGACTGATTAGCTGCTATAGGCTGTATAAAAGAAAACGTGGGGAATTTAGTGGTGGGGGATGTTACAATTGGTGTTTTGGTTCAAAGGTTTAAAACTTTAAATGAGTAGATAATATAGAAAAAACCAAGATTAAAAATAGACGTTAGTTTTTAACTGAAATGTTTTATCTAAGGTGTCAAACGTAAGATCGGACTGTAATAGAGAAGGGATCAAGAGGGTGGTTTCAACAACCATATGATAAGATTGAAAATAAAAACAACAAAACCTACAACGGTTTTAACCCATAGACTAACACTGATAACAATACAATACAAAACTAATGGAGTTCACACATAATGAAAACCTTTATAAAAAAAAGCAAGCTTTACAATAACAACTCATGGCAGACAGTAACTCTAAATAATGTAGTCATTCATTATGATTACTTACTTGTAACTATCAACAGGCAACTGTCGAATGCAATGAAGGACAGAAATTGTTTTGTCATAGGTAAATAAAACAGAGTAGGGTTACTTGACTTGATAAACTATAAGCATTTCCTGCTAGTTAAAATGAGAAGTCCAGTAACAAGTCATAAAATCTTAATGTAAATACTAAAAATAAGAATCCAATTCATAATTTATAAATTCTTATTTACATCCTCTTGGAATGTAGATAAAGTAAAAACTAAAGTTGTTTAGTTCTTTTTGTGGACGTATTTCATTCCAAAATCTAAATGGTTAACTAAAGAAAGTTAAATTTAATGTTCACCTATGCAATTAGAAAACTGAATAATTAGATAATATAATTATAAGAATAAGAGAGAAAACCAAATAAAAATGAGATAACTAAGAGAACTAGGGAATAATTGCAAGAATCAAACCTCAGCTATTTGTGAGAATAGAATTATCTATCATAGCGAGAAATAGAACAAGGAATTATTATGAGAATCGAGCCACAGATGCATAGGCAAGTAGAATTATGTATTATTACAAGAATAGAACTAAAGAGCATTGCGAGAAACCAATCACAGATCCAAGTGACATTATACTCTTTTCAAAATTAGTATTAACTTTTGACACTCAGATTGGCCAACTTATATGAGGAAAAAAAGAAAGCCACTAGTCTGTTGGAGGAGTGAGGCTAGAAACATTTTTTATTTCCGCGATACCAAAAATTAATACTAATAGTAAAAAGAGTATAGAGATTGATGTATCAATGCCAGAATAGAACTAAAGAGCATTGATGGATTTCCGACCACAGAACATTGTGAAAGTAGAATGTATGTGTACCATTGCAAGAATAGAACTAGGGATCATTGCTGTATAAACTAGCATTAAATAAAAAAATTGATTTTTTTTTTTAAATTTCATTTTATCGATATTGGTTATCGTTTCTTAAAAAGTACTAATAATTGTTTAGTGAAAAAAGTGCTAATAATAAATGGAACTTTGAGTTTTTATGAAATAGGGGTTTTTAAATATAATTCTAACATAATTCTTTGTAAGCGAGGTCAGTTAATAGTTTGCTACATGGAAATATACATAAGGGCCGGATAAAGGGCGAGGCAGGGCTAGGTCCCCTCATGTTTAACAGAGCGTAACCTTAATTTTAGACTTTAAAACCCTAAAGACTTACAGCTCACCCTCCCCCTAACAGGATACACCCTTAAAAACCTTTCATCCTTATCCAATCAACAGGTCATTTGCTTCTATACTAGGAGTAAGAGTAAACAAGACGCTATACCTCCTACCCTCTAACATTAACTAGTAAACAACAAGTTCTAATATTGGATTAACATATGTAGCCTTTAAACATAAACCAAAACATGTTATATAAGTCTCAAAGCAAGTGCTTTAATATACGAAACTATAAATGTATTAAATACTACCATCTTTTAACTAAAGGCAGGGATAAGTAGCCGGAAGAATTATTATCAAAGAATTTTTTTTCAAGTTTGAATCATAAATGCACAACTTAAAAAAAACCTTGGTGAAGAATTGGAAGGTTTAAGTTAATCCAAAAAATCATAAAAAAAAGATGTCTGGTTAAGTCTAGTTAGAAGTAACGCTACAGGGATACCCAGTAATCTTATGTTCCTACTGACTTCCATTACTATTGGTTACACTGCGTAACCAATAGTAATAGAACACAGTTGGAACATAAAGTTACTGGGTATTTAACTTTATGTTCCAACTGTGTTCCATTACTATTGGTTACACTGCGTAACCAATAGTAATAGAACACAGTTGGAACATAAAGTTACTGGGTATTTCTGTACAGCGTAACTTACGCTAGCTGTTTTAAACTAAAAGTGATTAAAAACGTTCACATTCGGGATACACCAGAAATATTCTGTTTCCATTTGAGATTTTAGTTGTTATTGAATTATAAATAGATAAAAATGTTCATATATTCAATACCAATAATGAAATAAATCCCGTATGGGCATTGTAGTAAAATATAAAGTGAGTACTTTATTTATAGTAACACACAGTACTACATAACGAAGGAAAATAACCTTAACTTTTTTTATCAGACAGAATGAAAAAGTTTAAATAAAAAATATTGGTTATTTATCTATACAAAAAAAAAAATAGTATCCGATATATAATACGAACTGTATTTTTTTATATTTTTAGTTTGGATTTAGATAACTGAATAGTTGGAGGAAAACATTTTGCATGACGATGCTCCAGATATTTCCTAGAGGATTAAAAAAAAACCCCTGTAGGGAATTCGAATGTTTGCAATTCTTTCCCCTAACATTTTCTTCTTAAATCGGAATCGAAAAACCCAAGGTTAAATGATGATTTTGGGGAAAAGGAATAAAAATACAAGTTTATTTTCCTATTACTTAAGTTGTTGTTTTTCTCAGCATAGTTAAAAAGGATATGTACATAATAAGGGAATAGGACCAACAATTTTCAATATGTTTTGGTCAACTAAGTTTAAATTCGTACAACATACTTTGTATAAACAACCAGGCTTACCAACAACAGAAAATATGACAAAAAAAAGGAGAATTCACCTCTAAAATATTTTCTTAACAAATCGTGATAATACTGCAAACAGGGGCAAATAGAAACACCTAATGTTGTGTTTACCTGAGATTCGTGACTTCTAAATCCAACATAATATCTAGTAAAAGAGAAAAAACAGCTTTACCCTTCCATTCTAAAAGGAAAAACAACTTTAGACACAAAGAAAAGCCTATAGCTTTCAGTTCAAAAAAACCCTTTTTTTCTTAAGTAATAAAAAGGTGAAGACAAAAAAAAAAAAAAAAAACGTGACAGTTGCCATTTCCCTAGGTAAAATGTTCTATAAAAACAAGTTTAGGGAATACTTGTCTTTATTTTCCAAGAGGATTCTTAAAAAAAACGAGATCAGACTTTTTCGTTAAACCTATTGTATGTGTTATTCTTTTTCTTCTTTACCTCTCAACTAAAACAGGCTAAAAGATAACAGCTATACAACTCTGATAAGAGGCCTTCCAATTCTTCTTCTTTTTATCAAACAATAAATGATAAGACCATTCCACTTTCACTAAAAATAAAGTGAAGAAAAATGTAAAGAAAAAATTCTTCCATTAGTTTCAAAAACAAAAAAAGTAATATTGGATATTTTTAATTTTTTTTTTAAATTTATTTAAAAAATATATTTAAATTCAAGGCTGCCAATTATTGTAGTGTGTAGAAAATAATTTTATTATATTTTATTTATATTATTATTCTTATAAAGTAAATAAATTTATAAACTTTTGTTTAGCAAGTTACAATATATTTAAAAAAAAGTTTTAGACATCCCACCCAGTGTTGAAATTCTGTTATCAATAAAAACAAGTTGGTAGCAAATTTCAAAAATTGTATGATAACAATAAAACACCGTTATAATTAATTATAAAGGAACTATATTAGATAAAATAATAATTAAAAAATAAATTGAACGTAGTAAAAAATAATAAAATGTTTTAAAAGTAGTAAGAATTGGTTATTTAAATATAATTAAAAAATATATATATATTCAACGTTAAACATTAATTGATTCTAAAAATAAATTAATATATTATTTTTTTAATTTATTCTAATATAACATTATAAAACTTCACTGAAAATGTTCGGTGAATTCTTCTCTCTAAATGGTTTGGAGTAAAAAATACGATGGAAGTAACTGGAAAACTCTAAATATCTGTAGTGTTAGTCATGAAATTTCAACGAATCCTGAAGAGTTCCGCAGAAAACTTTTTAATCAAGAAAAAATTAAGCTAAGGTCAAACTTTAATGTAGCTTATAACAGAAATAATATTCTTTTCGCCGTCTAGAAATCATACTAAGAATATTATAAATAAAGATAGAATATTCGTATACTTAGATCTTAGATCATTTCTCAATAAAATCTTTCCTTAAACAAGTATTTTCGAGTTCATATTCCAGCTTACTTAAATTAGAAAATACATCATTCTTGTAATAAAACCATTTGTAAATTATACAAAAAATAAAAATAAAAACTTATTATTATAGCAACTATTTTTTTTTTTAAGAAACACAAAACTTCTTTAAACAATTTTGTATAACGATTTATAAAAAGTACGACACATATTTAAAATTTATTTAAGAACTTAAAAAAATTTCGAAATCATAATATAAAAACAAAATTTGTAATGCAGATTGGAATTCACAAAATCTACGTCGTAGGGCTCTCTCTCTCTCTTCCAGAAGTTTTAGACTTATTAAACAATTGTATTGTTTAATTAAATCACCTTCAGAATTTTTTTATTTTTAAAAATTTATTATTAAGAGTTTTTTCTTCACCATTTTGATTGCAATGCTTAATAAATAAATAAACGTACTTTATGTAATCAAAGTATCTAATTTTAAGTATTCAAGCGAATAATAAAAATAATTAATTGCTGATTATTTATAATTTTAAATATTCCTATAACATAGGAATAATTATAAACATTTATAAGCTGGTTATTTTTATAAATAATAATTCATTTTTTAAATAATTATTTTTATAGAATAAAAATATACGTCGTATGAAAAAAAATATGTACATATAGATTATAATGTAATCTATTATACATATAATATGTACAACTTTTAATATTATGATACTAAATTAAGTTTCGGACTAATAAATATATTAGTCTATACTACCTACTACATAAATATATTAGTTAATTTGAAAAAAAAAAAACAAAAAAAAAAAAACAATATTTAATAATGCATACATAAAATGATTGTATGTAACGCATTACATAAATTTAATAACCCACAAATAATAATTGTATCTTAATTAGTATATTAATTGTATTATAATTAGTTACATTTATTTTAAAAAATAAATAAAGATGAATCCTTACTAAATTATACAATTATCATAAACTCTTAAAAAAAAAAAAATCCTAATTCTCTTGCATAATTCTGTTCAAATATCTTAAATGTTTGAAGTTTAAAAATAAGTTAAATATTGCTTCTTTAAATTCTAATTTAAGTCCTTTTGTCTTTCTTTAAAGTCTTATCTTTTTCCAATAATCGGATTTTTTTCTTCTCTTTTAAGAACCGGTATGTTTTTTTTTAGAAAAAAAATATATATCAGTAAAAGGGATGTGGTCAAACAGGTTTGACCAGGAGCTTAACCAAAAGTGGCTTTGAAATCCGGTTTCGTATTTTATAAAAGGTGGCTTCAGCAACAAGATGCAACTCTTAAGAATTCTAAATCACACTCTAATTTCAATAATACAAAAAAAAAAAAAATTACAAATGCAGACAAAAAATTGGTTATTCTAAAAAGTATCATAAAATCTACAAACACCTATCCTAATATTTTAAAATTATATCTAAAGATTGAATATTGACTGTAGTTTCTATTTTTTTTAAAAGAGCATAGTAATCCCACCAATTGCAAGTGTAGTATTTCAGAATTATTTAATATAAAAATATAATTGTAATAGTACGAATAGTAAACTTATGTACTTATAGAGATGCATAAATATAAAGAATTCTCTAAGACACTCATAGTCATAGTATACTATATAAATAGCAGCAAACCAAATGGTTTAGAAAAAGAAGGAATACCATTGTTTATTATTAATAATGTAAAATTATAAATCTCAATGCATTTAAATAGATAGAATAGTTTTTTAATAAAATAATATTGAGTATAATATAGAAAAATACGTGTACGGTATTATTAAAAAAGATAAAATATTTTTCTCCTATATATGAAAATTTAAAAGAGCTATAAATCAAGGCTAAAAAATAACATTAATGCAGATTTTTTTATACATAAAAAAACTACGAACTTAGGGTACAAAATTCCTCCTGATTTTGTTTTATTTTTTTAAAAATATTTTATTATGTATATCTTCAAAATTAATATGCAATCTGTTTTAGTATATATTATATTACATTCATATGAACTTACAACGGTAGTTATATATTTATTTATTATTTAAAAAACTGTCAAAATTATTTTATATACCTATATGTCTAAAAGTTATTATGTAATTAAACATTTAAGAAATAAACTCGTATATATTTATATTACATATAGTATTTGGTTAGAAGGCAAGAAGAGTTTGGTTTACATAATAGACTGGTGTAAAATCAACCATAGAGAGCAATTCCTTGCTTTAATCTTGACTTTCTTTCTTCTCTTTAAAAAAAATCAAGCTTATATAACCTGACTACAGGTATGCATCAAGTTACACACTGGTCTATGTAACAAAATTACCTGTTACGTACTCTAAGTATACCCATGGAAATCATTTAGAGATCAGACAAAAAAGATATGCATTAGTACACTCAAAATAAAATATATTTTATTATACCACTAGAAAATATACTTATCAGGTATTAATAATCTTTAAGTAATAATAAAAAAATAAATATTATTATTTATAAATTAATATCACATTTTATCTATCTTAATTTTTTTTTATTTAACATAATTTTTTTATACCCTAAAAAATATAAATTAAATCTATAATATAACATAACATCTTGCAACAATGCCATTTTTGTTTTACACAACAAATTAATATAATAAGCAGTTATGGAAAATTTGTTTAATAAAATAAAGTTCATTGATTATTATTATTTTTATTACTTAGTACATACAACAAAAAATTATACGCTGATTAAGTCCTTAATAGGTTCCTGAAAAAAGACGTGAGATTACTTCCGCGATTTAAAACTAGAATGCGCCACAGTACAAGGCGAAGTTGCAGAATCATAATTATTAAATAATACATAATATTATATCATTTCTTTTTTTTTTTAAATAATTTTAATGTCTTCCTCTTGCTTTTAAACATTAATTACTCTCCAAGATCAATATTATATAGTTAAATAATATTGAGGTTCTATAATAATAATGAAAAAATTATAAAATATATATATTAAATCAATAGATGTTTTTAACGATATTTATGTGAGATTACACATTTATAATTTAATTATAATTCATTTTTGGTTGGTATATATAATAATTAGTTGGTTTCCAGTATATTCCTTAACTAGATACTTATATATAATTGACTAACTAGTAAACAAATATAACAGATAATTATATGTTATCCTACTGATTATATTCATAGGGAAATTCGAGTATAAAGCAATTATATAATTATTTCCTAATTTAATTGAGCATTATATTATTTATATTATTTCATATGAAGAACTATCTACGAAAAAAATTAAAGTTACCAATAAATGCGATGTCGACCCCTACAAAGTAAAATTTAATTTTTGAGTGAAGCTTTAAATATTTTTGATAATAATGACCTTTTTTATCCATTCATGCATATATTTCTCATTAGAGTAGCTCTTGGCAATTAATTTTTTTTTCATAAAAATAATAATTAATTGTTAAAAAAAAGGCAATTATTAATTATTATTACAAATACCGTTCTAGAAAGATAAGAGAGGAATTTTCATTATATTCAGTACTTAGCTTTATTTTAATTTTAATAAGTGTAACTCAAACATACTAGCTCAAGTATGAATGCAAATAAATGAAACCCCCAGAATAAACATATTTTAATTAATGTACGCGTAAAAGAAGAAATTATAAATCAAGGTATATAATATATTATATATGTATATATTAATAATAATTTTTAATTACGCGTCTGATAATTGCAATGATATAAATAGAACTAACAAGAGAAAAGTGTAGGTGGAATACATTTTAATTTAATACAAGCAAGTAATAAGCCTGAAAATCTACTTTAAAAAAAGATATATAAAATTAAAGATATCTCCATCACAATTAATTTTTATTTAAAGTATTAGTAACTTACATTTTTTTTTAACTGAGACATGATGAAAATCATCAATCTTAATTTAAAAAAACAAATAATGAAAACTATATATGAATATGAAACGATTTTTTTAAATTTTACCTTAAATATTATTTTTAATGTTCATAAAACCCCTAATCAGTATTAACAGTTTATTCACGATAAATAAATATTCCTTAAAAATATTATTATTATTCCTTGACATTGATGTGAGGAATCCCTAATTATTTATAACGTGTATAAATTACTACGTAGAAATTTAGTACAAAATATTATTCTTAAAAAAGAAAATAGTATTATATATTACTAGCCTTAAGATAATTTTTTAAAATACATTTGTAAATAAATCGAACATCGAATGTAGCTAGTGAACCACTTACTCTCTCATTCTAGTTAAAAATTTCTCCATAATATATTGACCCTAAATATAATAGATAATATTCGTCTAGCTTATCTCCTAATAGATTCATTACCAACTAATACCACTCGATTTATGCTTCATTATTAATTCAACTGAGTTTACTTATGATATATTTAAGTACTTATCATTTATTAGTTGTTTTGTTTACGTTATTACTCTTTTTGTTTTGTTTACCGATTTATACCTTAAACAATTCTTAAATTATAGCCTAGTATTGTTATACATAAATAAATGGGTACTTCTTTAGATTGTTACTCCTTTTTTTGTTAGAATACAAATGATTGAATAAATAACTATTAGGCAAAGGGATGTTTAATCCAATGTACTTTGGGACAAAGGAATATCACACTTCTGTTTTTATTAGGGGAGTAACAATCTAAAGAAGAACATTCCGTACACCTTCTTCAGATTGTTACCCCCTCAGTTTTCTTTATTAGGGGAGTAACAATCTAAAGAAGTGCCAATAAATGTTTATTCAAAATAATACAAATTTTTATTTTAATATTACCCTATTTTTTTTATAAATTATAAATCTTAAAATTAAAGTCCAATTTTGCTTTTCATTAAACTTTGTTATTTTTTATGCACCATTACGCAGGCAGATAATAAAAGAATTGTTATCTTATTTATTATTAAATGCGTAAAAATATTGTAAAATTAACGTCTATAAAATTGTAAACACCTCTGTAAAAGAGCTAAATTTTTTTTCCTATTTAGTATATTTGTTTTAATAATTATTTTGGTTTTGTTTCTTTATTGAATTGTGCGTATGATGATTTTTTTATGACAAAGAATAGTTTGTTTACAATATTAATCATAACAATAACAACATAAATAATACAAATACGAACCTTTCGTGAGAAATCGCCGAATTCAAATAGCGTTGCCGAAGGCATGACAGCAGTAGACATAATGCTTTATTTTTTAAATTCTTATATCTTTTTAAAAAATATTAAAACACAGTACACTTAAAAAATTAATTTTTAAAAAAAAATTCAAATTAATTATCGCACACGCGGAGTGATTAAAAAATTAATATATAATTTTTTTTTTTTTGCTTTGCTAAATCCAAAAATTATTAACCGGCACCTTATATTTTTCTTTGGGAGGACTGTATTTCAACGCATGAAATTTACACTTCCCCCAGCCTGTGGGTATTTGGCTGAAAGATGAAAAAAAAAACACGCTCGGCTAATAATGGACCGTCACAAGCGAGACCCAGACACTACTGAGCTGAACTAAAAGCTTAGACTGGAACCCTGGAATGGTTCACAGACAGGGGTGGGGGGATTCTACCTCAAGGCCGCCCCCACCACACTCCCTCCATCCTATACGTATACCAACATAAAAAAAATAAAACGCGGTAGACAAAACCACTTTTAATACTTCTGGGCTACCTTCTTTTTTTTAAAAAAAAATATATACATATATATATAAATTATTTTTAATTCCGTTTTCACTCTCTTTTTTCGTACAATTCTATTTTGAACTTCCTTGTAAAAGAATTTTCAAAGAAATAAACTAAAATAAATATAATATTTAACTAACAAACACATCAAGGGGTCTATAGATCTTTCATAATAATTTTATTAAAAATTATTTAAGTAAGTATTAACAAATAAAACAGATTTCTTGTTTAAACGACCTTTTAAAATCTAAATCCATTTCCTATCTCAACTTAGACCTTCTCTTCCTTACGAAAATATGAAGGAGGTTTATTTTTATTAATTATTTTAAAAGAAACCATTTAACCCTAATATTTTTATTTTTTAAATGTCTTATTAATAATTTGTTGGTTCCTTTTCCGTGTAGCGGTTCTTTTTTAAAAGTTATAAATGATTTTAAGAAAATATGAGGAATAATAAGTCTTCCTATTTTATTTATATTTTTTTTTTTTAATTTAATAAACAATATATATTTTTATATGAATATATATATTTTTTATACGTAAATTTTGTATTATAATATTTTTTGAAGACATGATTACTAAAAATCAAAATGCGGAAGAAATAGAATATTATGAAGGAACAAGTTGTGTTTTGATATGTGACGGCTAGAGCGCAGCACTATCCAAGGAGTTCCTTGTATCTTTCACGCAAACTCTCTTTGGAAATGATAAACCACTTGCGTCAACGTCCACCTTCCACTTTATATTATAGATTTATTTATTAAAATAAATCTATGACTGCAATGATATTGAGAATAGATATATTATTAATAAAAGATGTATAAGAATAGTGATAAATGCAAATGAATGAAAGAAATAGAAATATAAGCAATTCAATTTTAAGTTTTTGGTAGTTTTCATACTACGGAAAGTTTAAATTTTAATTTAAATCAAATTATAATTATTATTTACTACGGGAAACAGAGAGTGAAAAATACACTGCCGCGCCGGGATTTAAACCACGGGTCTCCTGTATTTCCAGTACAGATGCTCTGGCCAACTAAGCTACGCAGGAGAATGATTTTTAACTGCCGTAATCGATAACTAGTCCCGCATCTAAGCTTTAAATATTCATATACATTTAGACAGTCAATATTTATGACATTAGAACTAAACCAAGAATTAACGTAACGCTTATAATTATAAAGTACTCAATTAGTATTCATAGTGGTTCAAATCCCGGCGCGGGAGTGTATTTTTCACTGTCTGTTTCCCGTAGTAAATAATAATTATAATTTGATTTAAAATATAGAAATATAAGGTTAAACTTAAAAAAATATATAATTACCTAAATGATGACAAAATTTTCCTTGAATTATTGATTCTTAAAGAAATGAAAATTTTAAAACACTAACTTTTTAGAAATTTTTGTGACAATTATGTAAAAATACAACTAATAATTAAGAATTAGAATTGGATAAAACACTTTTTTGTTTTCGAGCTTCATTCTGTAGAACGAGCATTTTTTTATGTTTTCAAAAGTCAAAAATTCCTTGACAGAGATGTGTTTCAGGAATGAGGGAACAATCTTGGTTTGTGTCTTTTTGTCGGACCGTCAACATTTTTGCGAACTACTATCTTAAAAATCGGTCCGAGACAAGTCAAACAAACTTTCTTATATATGAGTTCATAATTACTTTGCCCAGTTTTCTCCATTTATTAGTTTTCTTGGATACATTTAATTATTACTAAGCATTTCATCGAAATTTATCATAAAAATGACTTCTCCTCGGCGGGGAATCGAACCCGGCCTCTCTCTGTCCGCGTTTAAAGCTATTTTCTCAGGAACTAGATTTTTCCCGGGAAAGCGGCTTATATATTTAGATTCGTATTTAAATGGAATATATATATTTTTTTTAAATTTTTTTTTAAATTTTCTTTTTTTTTTTTTTAATTAAAATCGTCGGAACTGTTTCCGAGAAATAAGTTTTTGGGGGGTAGTGCCCACAAATTTGGAGCTATAATTCATTTCTCGATTTCACCTCGGGGTATGATTTTTCTAAAATGTATGCAAAATTTCGTCGAAATCGGCCAAGTAGTTTAGGCTTCAGGCGTCTGCACAGACAAAACACGTATAAATCCATCGTGATCTCAAAATCTTATTTTCGGGCCATCACAATACTTTCTCTTTATATGAGAAAGTAAAAAGAACTGCTTGTCCGATTTAGAATAATTTGGATGGTTTGACAAAAGTAAAAAGTAACCCTCATACAGTCCCATATTAATTTCACCCTTTTACTTACATTAGACAAGGCATCAGGGAACAATTTTGGTCTCGTGTCTCCATTGATTATTTTTTATTTATTTTTTTCTATTTTGCAAACAACCATTTCTTCAAAAACTATTTTTCTCTATGTCTTTCGTAGTTATTGATAATTATAATTTGATTTAAATTAAAAAAAAAAAAAAAAAAAAAAAAAAAAAAAATCCGTAAATTAGTGTAACAAATTGCTTCCTCTCGTCATAGCTGGACAAATGGTCACAGGAGCATAAATAAAGAAAAATGGGCATTCGTTGGCAGATAAGAAATGTTTAGGTAGAAATATTTGTTCGGGTCAAATCTTGCTTCTTAATTTCAAATCAGTTATCAAGTTATCTTAATCCGATTGAATTGAAATTTTACCTACACATTTAGTTTGGATACCAATGCATGGTTAGCTAGGTGAC
The DNA here is from genome assembly GCA_951217055.1 of Gerris lacustris. NCBI lineage: Eukaryota > Metazoa > Arthropoda > Insecta > Hemiptera > Gerridae > Gerris > Gerris lacustris. Next base: position 46,007,438 of record OX578276.1, read on the forward strand.
GTCATTTTAAATCCAATATGGCGGACTAGTTATTTTTTAAGCACACCCATGATATGGGTATCAAATGAAAGGGTTCGCTGAGAAGAATACGAATAAAAGCTTGTTTTTAAATTTTTTTGTTACTATTAATTTATTTAAGTTAGACTTCATGCAAAACCTTTGTATTAAAATGTAACGTAGTAAAACTTATAATGTTAATGATAACCTATAATAATTTTAGTTGGCATATCTTAATCGGGTAAAAACCCCACAACGTATTGCATGACAAGACAAAACAACTTTTTAGAATAGCAATTTGTTTTAATCAGGGAGCCTTTGCACGTGAAACTCATTTAAATGTTCGGAAAAAAGTTGTTTAACTATATCATTATATATATATATATATATATATATATATATATATATATATATATATATATATATATATATATATATATATATTACGGTCAGATGATTATTAAAATACGTGTACTTAATAAGATAAAATTTTCAAAATATAGATGCTAAACTTCCATAAAAATAATATAATCCTTCTGGACAATGAAACTGGACCTGCAGATGACCCTAGATTAATTTCAACCATCTGTGCTCCTTAAATTGTGCTAAATTACTTAATTAATACTTTATACTTAACAATTTTGACAGTTTAAAAAAAATGAGGGAAAATTAATAAATTTTACAATAATAAAAATCATTAAAGTATACAAAATCGGACGCGAGGAAGCTATGTGCCACACTAATTGGCAGATTATTTTTAAATTGATTAGTTTAAATATTAAATCCCGGTTTTTCAAAATTGTATAGACACTGAACTCGGATCGGAGCGATTTCATATAATTTATAGATTTATAGGATACTTCTTAGTTCTTCATTCCTTTAACTACGTCTTTGTAAAGATTTTTTTTTTTTTTTTTTTTTGAAAGTAATGATTTTCTTTTAGACATTTGCACGGTGAGTAAATTAAGTTGTAAAAAGTTATAAGAGCTTTTCAAACGTCATAGTCATAACAAATACTAATCTGAGACTGAGACTAAGAAATTTCTCTAAACTGTGCAAAGATGATTCCGATTTTACTTACGAGCAAATAAATGGTGGTAGAATATGCAAAATTATTAGCGTGCTAGAGCAAGAAACTCCTCAAAATGGTTCTTAAAAAATAAAGGAATACACAGAAAGTTGAATTCGTTGTGAAGAAATTATTTCCGTTCAATAGAAACACTTTTATGCGAAGAATTCGTGGGGGACATAAAATGTTTTCGTTATATGGAGATTTTTGTTGTACAGAAGTTCTTTATAAGGTGGTCCGACTTTAGCGGTACATTATAATATTAGGTAAACCTCCTGTATTTTGTATTTGCTGATGCAATGGTGATGTCTTCTTCGTTGAGAGTGTTCATGTTAAAAATCTTCACTTCTGAGGATGGCTCGAACTTTTGCAATTGTTGAGTGGTGCTTCCAAGCGGTAACATACTGAACTATAATATACGAGCCGTTAATCCCGGGGCAACGGGATTAATTTTTATGTTTAGAAAAAAAAGTAAAATTAAGTAAATTACTTTAGATAAGTAATTGTATCTATTTGAAGACCAACAAATCAAAACAAACATTTATAATTTTTATTACCCTTCTTTTACCTTAAATTAAAGTCGAGCATATCACTTCAACTTCAGACAAGGAACAATTTTTCCGCAGGAGTGTAAAATCTGTTTTTCTGTATGGATGCTTAAGTTGAATAATGTATGGGAAACAGAGTAAAGAAAAATTTAAAACCGTTCATATACCGGTGATATTGAGAATAATTTGGCCAAAAGCGATCTCAAAACCAAGCTTTGTTGAAAGAAATAGAGGAAAAGGAAATTAAGTTCAACATTCGCAAAAGAAAGTGTAGACGGTTTGGCCTGGCCACACACTCAGAAAACATAATCATGGTAAACAGGTAAAGGATTTATTAATAAATGCAAAAACAACACTATAATTAGTTCAATTAGTCAGTAGATTTTACTAAACCACAAAAATGACTAATATACTGACTAATTGAACTAGTAATATGTTGGTCTTTGTAAGGATTTTTAGGTCATCCTAGAAACCCGTAAGCTTTTGGTAGTTCTCCCGTCCGTCCGGATCTTGGACTTGGAGTATATATCCTAACCCATTATTGTAGCTAGAAATTTAAAATTTGGTAAACAAGTTAAATTTTTTTACCAAAAAACAGGAAAATGTTGCCAACTTCACAACTCAAAACTAATTTTTAAGTGGGGTATAATTTTAAAGGTTTTGAAATGTAGATCACAAATATATATCGTGTTTCCAAAAAAGCGGCTATTTTACCCCGAAAATATTAAAACAAAACCCCCCAAAAATGCCCCCCGCTACCCCATAAGGACAGGTCCTAAAAATAAGGAAAACATCTCTGTGGGCCAATGATATTTCCGGGAGATAATATAAAAAAGTCAACTTTTAGGTGGCCCACTATGGTGACCCAAAATTTTATTTTTTATAATTTTTGTGGGGTATCATTTTAAAGGTATTGAAATTTAGATCACAAATATATATCACGTTTCCAGAAGGGCAGCCATTACCCCTAAAAGAACCAAATAAATGCATACCTAAAATGCTAAAGGATAATGTAAGTTCCCTTGCTTCTCCTTTCCATATTTAAAAAATCCTACCGCGGGTTTCCGCAAGCCAAGCGAATTTCCATTGGAAATTTGTAGTTCAATGTTGTGCAGTTTAAACTTCCTTCATAACTACTACAATTTAAAAGAAATATTTTAGTTAAATTAGGGTTTTTATAATAATGGTTATGGTTATCTAAACATAATAGTAGTAGTTTCAAAGAGGTTTAAACTGCACAACATTGAACTACAAATTTCCAATGGAAATTTGCTTGGCTTGCGGAAACCCGCGGTAGGATTATTTTAATCTTTGCTGACTCATCAGGAGGGGTTAATGACGTCATAAAGATCCCATTTTTCGTGGGGATCCTCATCTCAACGAGCTTGATTTTTCGGTGCAAGTTTTATTTCGATACGTCAATTCGTTCGAGAGCTATCGTGCTCACAAGAAATCCGCTAGATATATACATATATATATAAAGTTTTGTAAAACCTATTTTTTCGTGATCAGGGGCCCATGAAACGTATTTTGGCCACAATCCCGGCTCAAACTCCCGCCATGCCAGTGGCTCTATTAGCGAATTTTTTCCAATGGAAATTCGCTAAAATAAATAAATCAATTAAAATAATGTAGGATACATGCATTTTATGACCGGAAAAACCGTTTTAGAAGCTTGCAGACAAGTACTAGACAGGATTTTTTTTTTATCTACCTTAACCTGTTTACCTTTATTATGAATAAAGACCATAAAATCTCAATCAAAATACTGTATTAACATTAACTGCTCTCAGAAAACATGCTGTAGCATTGGAGTAACATGCCTTTGGGATAGGGACCTGCACCTGCAGGGCCATCGAGGAAGAGCTCGGCCCAGGAAGAATTGTAGAAGGTCAGTAGGAGAGGAGGCCACAGCGGAAGGGAAATTCTAGGGTGAACAGGTCCTGTCCTAGGATTGCGTCAGTCTATTTATTATTATTATAATTATTACCTAATTCAAATAATTATATTTTCCTGTTGTCTCATCTGATCTTAGTAAAAAAATGGTTTCGAACGATGATAAGCTCTCTAAAGGAAAGCTCTGATGTAATAAATTTTCGTGTTCAAAATTCGGACTATGTGTCCAATTTAACCTTCATACTATTTGACAGACAAGTCATAGTTTTTCACTTGTTGTATAAATACTTTCACTTTTGACTGTTTATAATGTACATAATTTATTGGTTGAAATGTTTATTACCCCTACTGTATATTATCAGAGATTTGACACCCTTAAGTTCGGTAAGGGTAAATTAATCCCTGGATATATGATGTATATGTTATATGTTTTTACTTTACCAAGAAACCAAAAAGAAACTCCCCTGAGGACTGTGAAGTGAAGTAAACCTCAGGTAGGTAAGAAAGGAGTTGTAGTCCCAGGTAGAAATTGGGTATTTCCAAAAGATCTTAAAAACAACTTTTTGTTGATAAAAATTAATTCATCATTGTTCAGTATAAAGTAATCATTCATCTGTGTGCAACAAAACCATCTATATACTATAAAGCCGCATGGCTAACTCACTCACTCACTGACATTAATGTTTACCCACTTCCAGAAGAGCTAGAGACTTGAGGTTTGCGCCATTCGACGCGCAATGTCCATATTGTGAACCAAAATAATTATAAAAAGTTTACTTTTCCTACTCCTTCCCCCCCTAAAAAAATAAAAATGGCCGACTTGATTTTCAAGCTGTTTTGGGGCTTGTTGCGGCTAAACGGTAAGTCGTATTGAAAAACAGATAGCACCAGCGGTAACTGATTTTAAAAGATCTACAACTTTGGTTCTATGACTTTTTTTCTATATACTATAAAGCCGCATGGCTAACTCACTCACTCACTGACATTAATGTTTACCCACTTCCTGAAGAGCTAGAGACTTGAGGTTTGCGCCATTCGACGCGCAATGTCCATATTGTGAACCAAAATAATTATAAAAAGTTTACTTTTCCTACTCCTTCCCCCCCTAAAAAAATAAAAATGGCCGACTTGATTTTCAAGCTGTTTTGGGGCTTGTTGCGGCTAAACGGTAAGTCGTATTGAAAAACAGATAGCACCAGCGGTAACTGATTTTAAAAGATCTACAACTTTGGTTCTATGACTTTTTTTCTATATACTATAAAGCCGCATGGCTAACTCACTCACTCACTGACATTAATGTTTACCCACTTCCAGAAGAGCTAGAGACTTGAGGTTTGCGCCATTCGACGCGCAATGTCCATATTGTGAACCAAAATAATTATAAAAAGTTTACTTTTCCTACTCCTTCCCCCCCTAAAAAAATAAAAATGGCCGACTTGATTTTCAAGCTGTTTTGGGGCTTGTTGCGGCTAAACGGTAAGTCGTATTGAAAAACAGATAGCACCAGCGGTAACTGATTTTAAAAGATCTACAACTTAGGTTCTATGACTTTTTTTCGTACCTCTATCGGTTGTACCCTAAATAGTGATTATTTTGGTATTTTATTGTTTTATTTTTTTTCTATTTTTGACTTTGAATGGCCGTAGTTTCTAAAATAATTGACCGATTTTATTTCTGATTGAGGCGCTTGAATCTCACACTAATGCTCTTTAAATTGAGTATATTTTATTTCATTAGTTCATCCTATTTGCTGAGAACATGAGAGTACACTTTTTCTTGTGTGCCGTGTCACGTGACCACTTTTTTGGTTTTTAATATGGTGTCGTATATCATTTGAAAGGCCTTGATTTGTACATTAAAGCTATTATATTTATTTATTTTTTAAAAATGTTGTACACGTACTTTTGTACCGATTTATAATTTTGTTGTAGGTTAAAGGGTTTAAATAATTTTTTGTTATTAGATTATTTTATTTTTATTTATTTATTAGTAAAATTAATGCCGTTTTGTATTGTTTTTTTTTTTTTTTAAATATAATTTTGGTGCCTTAGGCCTTAGAGTACAGAGGTAGAAATGTCTAAGTTAATCTTTTATAATTATGATGTATATCGTTGAAAAGCTCTTGAACAGTGGATTAATTTTTGTTACGTTCAATTTTGGGGTATTTTTAGTTTTTTGGGGGGTAAAATTAAAAAACTGTTTTATAGAGGTTTTTACGATTTTTTTTTTTTTTTTTTTTTTTTTTAATTTAAATTTATTATATGTGCTCTTATATTTCATTAGTTCATCCAATTTGCTGAGAACTTGAGACTAAACGTTTTTCTGTGTACCGTGTCACGTGACCACTTTTTTGGTTTTTAATATTGTATTGTATATCATTTGAAAGGCCTTGATTTGTACATTAAAGCTATTATATTTGTTTATTTTTTAAAAATGTTGTACTCGTACTTTTGTAACGATTTATAATTTTCTTGCAGGTTGAAGGGTTTAAATAATTTTTATAATTAGGTTTTTTTTATTTATATTTATTTATTAGTTAAATTAATGCCCCTTCATTTTTTTTTTTTTTTGTACCTTAGAGTACAGGGATACAAATGTTAAAGTTAATATTTTATAATATTATTTATATCGTTAAAAAGCTCTTAAATATCAGATTAATTTTTGTTATGTTCTATTTTGTGTTATTTTTAGTTTTGAGGGGGATAAAATTGAAAAAAAAAACTGTTTTTATAGCAGTTTTTACGATTTGGTTGCTGGGTGTTTTGTTTATTAAATTAATTATATGTGCACCACATTTGGCGCATGTTAGATGCATTGTTTCTCCGAAAAATGTTTGTTAGTACCAAAGTTAATTAATACATATTTACTTTAATAGTGCCGCGCCATAAAAAGAGACAGAGACGGGAATATGTCCGATCTTCCCATCCTCTCCTGTCGCTCCCGTCACCCCACCTTACTCAATCCGCTCTACAACTTCACAGATACTAGCTCAGCTCCTCTAGACGTCAATAGCTTTCAACTTTGTTTCTTTGTTTGCTTTATCGTTTGTTTATTTTGTCATTTATAGACTGGGAATTATAACAGTATAATTAACCCGCCTGATGGCTACAATATCCCACAACCTCCTACAACATTACCAGATCTTACAAGTACCAACTACTATATACAAGTACCTGGCATATATCTACCTGGCCACTCGACGGGCAAAAGCTGGCCGTAGGCCAGCTGACGCCGGCGAGTCTCTGTATAAAAACAAATGGCACTTAAAGACATTTAAGTAAATTTAGTCCAGTCATTTTAGGTTTTCTGTTCCGAAATATCGGTGCTTCAATTTTTTTTTATTTTTTTTTTTTGATCGCTTCATTTTGACGTTCAGAAAAACATTGAAAATCGGCAACGACATCGTGGTCGAGTTAATAGATATTCAAGGTCAAAGGTCAACAAAATTCGGGGTTTTGCAAAATATTTCGCTTCCTCTGGCTCAGACACTAATCAGGTAGTTATCAAAATGATAGATAACAAAATTTCCCACAAAAAAAGTCATTCATTTTTTTACGTACAGTGGACGGTTTACGGATATAGGGCGAAGAATATCGATACATATACATATCTAGTATCCGTTGCACACCACTTTTTAGGTATTTTTACGAATATTTCGCTGACTATGGCTCTGAGACAAATTAATGTGACTATCAAAAAAAAAGATTAGCTTACTATAATTTGCGTAGTATCTGTTTTGCACGACTTTTTACGTATTTTTGCGAATATCTCGCTTCCTCTGGCTCGGAGACCAATTGAGGATCAGATCAAAATTGAAGATTATTAAATGTCACACACGAAACACTGTGTATTTTTTATGTACAACGAACCGTTTGGACAATAAAGTGCTCCAAAGTTTCCACAGAAGGCGTAACAATGACCAATAACTTTTCAAGGCTTTTCCCCGAGGCAGCTCCACGGTGCGGAAACCGTTATTCTATACCTGCGAGAGAAAAAATGTCAAGTTTGAAAATATTCATGCTCCTGGTACGGTAATTGTAACGGTGACAATTGCAATAGCGAAACATTGACATCTGACCCCTGACCCTCAATTGGTCTCCGAGGCAGAGGATATTCGCAAAAATACGTAAAAAGTCGCGCAAAAATACGTAAAAAGTCGTGCAAAAACAGACACTACTCAAGTTATAGTAAGCTAGGATTTTGCTAAACCAAAATAATGAATAGGACCTTTTTTTGTGGGAAATTTAATAATCTTTCTTTTTGATAATCAGATTAATTTGAATCAGAAATATTCCTAAAAATACCTAAAACGTGGTGTGGCAATTGATACTAGATATTCTTCGCCCTATATACCGTAAATCGAACGTTGTACGAAAAAAAAGAATGAGACTTTTCTGAGGGAAATTTTGATAACCATTTTGATTAGTGCCTGAACTATAGGAAGCGAGATATTCGCAAAAAACCCGAATTTGTTGGCCTTTCATGATGATTTGTGAATATCATGTCCAACTTTACAGCTGACCGCTGTTTTATTTTTATTTATTTTTTTAATGCAGCAACTCTCAGCCTTCATCAGTGCCGATTTTTCAAGAAATAAAGACTTACGTTGATCTCTGACATGAGCCAGACTCATATTTTACTAATTCATATTATTTTACTAATTCATTTAGAAAAACCTATTACTTTATTACTTCTGCAATCGGCCCTGATGGTGGCCATATGAAGTATGAAAGGAGCCTTGCAAAATAAAAAAAATATCAATTTTGCTGAGACAAATTGCAGAGACAATTGAGCAGAGACAATTTATGTTATTCCTTTAAAAATACCTTTATAGACGTATCTGTATACGTTTGGGGGTAGTTTAGTACTGTGGTTCCCTCTGGTGGGTCCGTGAAATATTTTTGCCGGTCCGCAGAAAATCTACCCTTAAATATACCCCATATTTCCTACATTTATTTCTTGGTAAGTGTGTGATTTAAGGCCCGACAATGTTTCAATCAAAATCTCTTCAAATTAAATAACATGGATTAAAAATAAAGAAATGAACCGACAAACTTTACTTTGAATTAATTTAGTGGTGTTTTTTGGTGTATATTTTTTTCAGAACTTACTAACTTACTGATCACCTAAGCATCATAAGTAGTTCTGCGTTTGGTATTCTAAATATTCAACACTCTGCACTGTACCAGTGTTATTTTTCGTCGGTTTAATGTATAGATATGTCGGTTAGCCTGGTAATAAACAAAGACGATGATGAGGCCAGCAAAAGGAATGGTAACCTCAAGAGAAAGGGCCAAATTTCAAACCCCTCCGGAAAAAGTCAGGCTATAACGTAGTAGTGATATGTCTACAATGTGGCCAAGTCTGCTATTTCTTTAGTCTATAGCCTTATTTTACTCCTGCTTTCATGCTCATCAGGACTGCTCTTTTATTTTTATTGCTTAGCCCTTGGCCACTTTCTGAATGAGGTATAAAACATAAAACCATTTACATAGGAGTTACGTGGGTAATGGGAAAGAGAGAACTCAGAAGAAAAGAAAAAAGTAACTGCAATGTAGATTTGCGGCCAAGTCTGTTTTATGTTCCACTTAACTAACCAAGTGCTAAGCAATAAAAGTAAAAGAGCAGTCTTGCTTATGAAGTAGAAGTAAAGTGAGGTTTTAGGCTAAAAAAAAGAGCAGACTTTGCCACCATGCATAGATAGTAGATATGTATCATTACTTTAAAAGACTGACTTTTTGGCAAGAGAGTCTGGAATTTGGTTCATTTTACACGGTTAGGTGTTTGCTGAGGATTGAGGATATTATATGCTTATTTAAAAATAAAATAGACCACTGTCATAATGGAAGTGACGAGAAGGAATTAAAAGGAGCTTATACATTTCCAAGAATATCAGGAAAACAATGAAAAATCCCTCGGGAATCCCTTTCCTACCTGGGACTTAACCCTTACAGTTTAGGACAAATGACCAGAGCATTCTTGATGAAAGAACCGTAAATTCGCGGATGTATATACCCTAAAACTCAACATGTCAAGTCTCAGATAATATACAATCTGGGTAATAAACAATTCAACAACAATGGTAATTGTAGACAATCAAAAGTGAAAGCATGATAAATAAAAGTGAAAATATTAATATTTGAACATTACCTTGTAAATTCCCTCTCATATGAGTCTTCTTTTGTAAAAAGTTTTCTTTTAATATTTCAGATGCAAAGAATAAATCCGATAAAACTGCCCTAGCACAACACGTAAAAAATTTAAATCATAAAATTAATTTTGATAAAGCAAAAATAATAGGAAAGTCAAATAATACACCCAGCAGATTTATTTTAGAGGCAATACACTTAGGAATGGAAGAAAATAGGATGAATAACATTTCAGATGCAAAAGAAAAAAATACATTTTATAGTCCCGTTTTAAAAAATACAAAATTTAAAAATTAGTTAATGAAAATACAGCTGGTATGTTGTGAAAGTTATGTATATTTTCAAAATTCTATATGTATGTGTGTGTATGTAAGATGTGTGTATGTTAGTATAAATGGAAATTTGGAAGTATATATTTATACAAAACTGTAATTATAAGGGAGAAAATAAAATTAACAATGAATAAATCAAAATTATTGATATAAATATATTCAATGTGTGTATGTATGTGTGTGTGTGTGTGTGTGTGTGTGTGTGTTGTGTATGTGTATATGTATGTATGTGTATATGTATGTATGTGTGTGTATATATATGTATATGGATATGTGTATATATATATATATATATATATATATATATATATATATATATATATATATATATATATATATATATATATATATATATATATATATATATATATATATGAAATAAAAATAATCCATGTATTATTTTTATTTCATATATATATATATATATATATATATATATATATATATATATATATATATATATATATATATATATATATATATATATATATATGAAATAAAAATAATCCATGTAATCTCAAAGTGTATAATATGTTTGTTTTTAAAAATAGTTAGATCGAATAATAAGAATTGAACCTTGTAACAATGAAATGTTATCTATCAAACACACACATATATATATATATATATATATATATATATATATATATATATATATATATATATATATATATATATATATAAAAACATACATTTTTTTTTTTTTTTTTAATCTTTTTATATAGTGAATTCTTTAGAATCAATTTATATTTAGTCTCTCCCTGGAATTTAAACAGGGATTCAGGACGATTTTTATTTTATTTTAAATACGTATTAGTGCTATGTGATACTTGTATATATATGGTTTTATTAAGTGTGTTCCCAGTTTTCATATGTACAGTGACAATGTGTAATGTTACATTTATAATTATTAAAAGAAAACGTTTTACAAAAGAAGACTCATATGAGAGGGAATTTACAAGGTAATGTTCAAATATTAATGTTTGTAGATTTTTAAAGGAAAAACATTTTATATTTTATAAAAAAAAAATTTTAAACTTAATGTAATGACATTATTAATAATTTATTTTCAATTTCTTATTGTTTTAGCCTGAAGAAGCCATAATGTGATGGCGAAATATAGCAATTTTTAAAGAAGAGTGGAAGTTTTTATTATATTTAATATATAATAAAAGTTTAAAAAATTAAAACCCTATAAAAGGCCAAATTTCTCAAGAAATTTCTATAATAAGTATAAAGAAGGGTACAAAAGAAATTTTGTTTTTTATAAGTAAAAAAAAAAAAAAAAAAAAGTGAAAACTTTAAAAGATACTTATTTCCTCCATCTTAGTTATCTCATTGGATAAATTACCACTTGTTAATACAAACTTTTAACCAATGGTAGAAATTAACTTGGAAAGAGGAAAAATCCGATTGTCAATAAAAATTAAAGGTATCGCATTTCTTGATGTTGTTACAGTGGATAAGAAAGTTGAAGTTTTCGAAATATTTCAGCACCGAATACTTTATATTAAAACATAAGCATTAGCGGGGGTGCCCACAGGGGGGTTTGAATTTTTTTGGGGGTGGGGAATCCAGGCAGTTTTTGGGGGTTTGCACCATGGAACTTGGGGGAAATGGGCATCCCTGAGTGTTAGCGTTAGTTAGCAGGGACGCATCAAGGGATTAGAGGATTGGCAATTTTTTTTTTTATTCAATCACCCCATTGGAGTAATAAACCTTTGAAGAGTTAGTTTTATTTACCCCAAAATATAACAAGAACAAAATTAAAAAGATGAATTAGTAATAAATAGACAATTACAGAGAAATTGTAATTGTAAGGACTATTACTACTATTAACTTTCATGTTCTATGTAATAATGTAATGCCTAAGGCGGAGCGAGATAGATTTAAGCGGAGTTACAGGTAGTTTCAAATAGATTGAGATAGTTTCTAAATAGTTTGAATGTTATCGGGTAGACTCGGACTTATATCTTCAACTTTTTACTTCAAGGAAATTAGATTGATCAGTCCCCTAAACAACACAAGAATATTAATGTCATATACTACGTTTCCATGAGTTCTCAAAATCGTTTTGAAAACTGTTTTGGTTTCAAACCAAAAGTGCAACCATTAGCAGTTTTCAAAATTGTTCAGCAGTTTCCAAAACAGCTTCCACAACAATTTTGAAAACTATAAACTTCCATACTAGTTATAGTTAAATTAAGTTATACTATCTCTGCTCATCTCTGCTCTTCTAGTGGTGACCGTGCCATAGTAGATGAGTGTTTTGAGGTTTATTGCATTTAACATTTAATAATAATTTATTATGTAGCAAATGTCAAATGATAAACATTCCTTGTTAGCATCGTTTAGCATTGTTTGATCTTTTAATTTGTGGTGTTCTAGTAAATCCATTAATAGTATTTTTCTTTCTTTGTATAATTTGATAATTATGTCATAGTTTAATTGTATGTTCCGGCGTTTCACCTCGTATGCTGGAGGAAGGAGCAGGCGGTGTTCATTAGGGGTGAACTTTTACACTGTGAAGATCACCACCAAAAGACCTATTATTATTATTGAATCTTGGAAGCTTATATTCGTACCCCTTATGAACCATGAATGTGCAATTCCACATTGTTGGGAAATGGCATTTTAAAGTTTATATGATCTTACCATAGAGCCTTCACCATTAATTGATGTATATATAATTTTTTTGTATTACTGATATGATATTGTATTTTTTTGTAATTTAAGTGAATTTTATTTTAATGGTGGAAATAAATATATATATTATTGTTATTATTATTACTACAATTTTAAGTTTTTGGTAGTTTTCATACTACGGAAAGTTTAAATTTTAATTTAAATCAAATTATAATTATTATTTACTACGGGATTTACCCGTTATATTATTATTACTATAATACAGCTCTTTCTATTAAGATGCCACAGCCAATAACAGATGCTACAAGCCAGGCACAAATTCTGGGTTTTGGCACAACTTAGATTATAAAACAAGTCCAAATAGCTAAGCTAATAAACCCAAAATATGAAAATTTGCACATTCATTGTTCTGGCATAAGGGCATAAGGGGGACGATAGGACCTACCTATATAGTCGATCAAAAAATCCTCCTGACTCATAACAACCCTTTAACTATTTTTTATGTTAATGATGTTCTTATTATAGGTACAACTATTCGCCTAAAAGTACATCTCTGTTAATCTAATTATGCATTTCTTCTATGTTGTCTAAGTATATTTACGGAGAAGAGGTATATAAAAGTAATTTAGAGAAGGATTAACTTATAATATAATACTGCTCTGTTATTTCTTATGACTGGATTTCTGACCGGTCATTGCCAGTCGAACAAGCATCAGCATGTATTATTTTTAAGTGTAACTTGTCCCGTAAGTTCCAACATGTAGCGTGTAAAGCAGCGAACTAATTTCCATCTCATTTACTGCTTTGGCACACCTTAAATGGTAAACTTTCGTACTAATAATTATTATTTTACAAGATAGCATCTGTATCTTTCTGCGACTGCATTTGTCTACTTAGTTTATTTATGGATTTAAAGCCTGTTTTTTTGGATTATATAAGTATGTAGTATGTACTTGCATGCATTGCATTTGGATATAAGCCAATAATTATGTACCACTTTAAAAAAATTACACTCTATTACTATGTAACCTACCTTTCTTATTTTAAATTTAAATGAATTTGGTAGGTAATATTGTGACTTATGACTTATACTCAAAATATATCAAAAATGAAAGATGAAAAGTGTGATATCACTTTGTCACAAAGCACATTAGACTAAATCTCCCTTTCTCATAATAGTTATATTACTTTATTTCCGTCTTTAGGGTGGGTAACAAAGTAAAAGATAATCTGCCAATTAGTGGTAGATAGCTTCCGCGGGTCCTATTTCCTATATTTTAATGATTTTATGCGTTTACAACTATTGCTATCAAATGTATTTAATTTTTCCCCCTACTTTTATTTTAAATCTGTCAAAATTTGTTTGAGTTTTTACATGAATTTAAGCATCAATTTAGCCAAATTTAAAGAGCGTACGCGGTTGTTCAATTTCAAAATTAATCTGGGCCATCTGCAGGCTACTTTCGACACACTATCCAAATTTAATAAAACTACTTTTGAGGATATAGTTATGATAGAGTACTTTTGAGGATGTAGTTATGGTAGAATACTTTAGATTATATAGATATGATAGAGTAATTTTGAGGATATAGTTATGATAGAGTACTTTTAAGGATGTTCCCTGATGTCTGAAACGTCTTGTCATTTTTGAAATCAGAAAAAATATTTAAAAAATTTGAATTAAATATTCCTAATAAAGAGCAATTTTGTCGGCCGTTTCCCCCTACGATTCAAAACATTTTTAATGCATTCTAAAATAATCAAGTTATTGCTTTTACCTTGCCGATGGAAACAGGAGAAATTCATCATCCTGAAGAATTAAATTGTTTTGTTTTCGAAGTTAAAAATTCCTAGACAAATGTCCGTTTCAGACTTTAGGGAACATTTTTGGTCTCGTGCCTGTCCGTCGAATATTTTGCGAACCAAAATTGCTTAATAACTACTTGTCTGATTTTAATGAAATGTAGGTGGTTTGTCGGAAGTATAAAGAAATCAAAAAAGGAATTATTATAATAGATAAAAAAGATTTCTCATTTGATTCAGCTTGATAAAATACATATACACGGACACTGTACATGCATTTATTTTATTAATTACCCGTTCTCCTAAAATAATTGTTTAACTCCTTAATATTTTGGGGACTCTCAATTTAATTCTGCTGCCAAATTAAAGTCTTAAACCAAGCAATTTTCATAAATGGACGAATTTTGCCGTTTTTAGTCTATTTTCCCAACCGTTTCTTAAATATCTTAGACTTCTATTTACTCTTAACAAACAAGTAACTTTTATGGAACAACTCTAGTTTTTGAGATAAAGATACAAGACAAATAGGGACTGCAGATAAAATATCAATAAATTAATATATGTATATTAATAATTGTACATATTATTTATAACTACAAGAGAAAGTAAAAGTAGTTAAGTAAGAAGCTATTTGATGGTATGAATATTCTAGAAACTAATATTAGACAAATATATAATATATATTACTCGTAAGGTTTTTTGAATGCGTGTATATGTAAAATTGTACTAGCCAGGAGACCTTTTTAATAATATGTCTGAAAGCGAGACCTTGGACGGTGAATAGTTATCTTTCAATCTCACGATCACGATCAACATTTTAATTAATTAAATTGAAAGTGACCAGGTTACAATATTTCCAGTTAATAATATTGTACAAAACCCTAATTTTCCTGAAATATTAGTTTAAATTTATAATCAAACAAGACATAACCGTCTGAAGTATATATGTTAAAGTAATAATACGATTAGGTAATCTTAAAATTTAAAACTTAGAAATATTATAACTATGTGAATATCGACTTCATTTAAATAGAAATTGAGGATATCGTTGATCAGTCAATAGTAAGAATAAAAGTTGTGGTGTTACCAACGTTTTAGAAAATTTCATTATTGTTCTATACCTTGAAGCAAGGATGCCCATCCTCCCCCCCCCCCCCCCCCCCCCCCAAAAAAAAAAAAATCTATGGCGCAAATCCCTCTAAATACTGCCTGAATCACTTGTATTTAAAAAATCCCCTCTATCTCTGAAAAGTCCCCCAAAATTGATCAACCCATTAATGATTCATTACATGTATATTAATGAATTATATTTAATAATTTTAATAATAATAATATATATATGTATTTATAAAACAATTCACAAATTATCTTTGTAAAATGTTATTTGCCTTGAGGACTATGCAGAATATAATTTTAGATCAGAATGAGATTTTAGATTTTTATAGAGAGTGGAGAATTATACCATTTTAATACTTAGCCCTGGTTAAAATATATCTTAGGAATGCTAGAATAGAATCTCCGGTGTGAGAACGGAACCGATTGTGAATGAGGTAGAAGTAGGAAAGGAGGATCCGATTCTAAGGTGGAATCGAAAGGATTCGATTCCCAGTTGGAATCAAATGGAACCGATTCCCAGTTGGAATCGAATAGAACTATAGAACCGATTCTCAGGAAGAATCGCAAGGAAAAGATTCCAATCCGAGATCCGATTCCACATGTTATATTATATTTGTCCTTTTCACTACCACCTATTTTTTTTTTGGCTATGCACTAATATTGAGAAATTATATTCAATAATTAAGTGACAGGTCACATAAAAAAATTCTAAAAACACAAATTATCTTAAAATTTTAATCTATAATAAGAAGATAATTTGTGTTTTATTTTTAATTTTGTTTATCATTGTTAGCAGTTATTAAAAAACAATATAATTTTCAATACTTATGCTGCAGTATTCTGAAAAAAGAAATGTGGACGATTGTGGAAAGTAGATAGGAATATAATACATATATATATATTGGATAGGGAACCGATTCTGAGGTGGAATCGAATCCTTTCAATTCCTCCTTAGAATCGGTTTCTACTTTCTACCGCATTCACAATTGGATCCTGTTCACACCAGAGATTCTATTCTAGCACTCTTAAAATTTAGTTTAACTAGAACTTGGTATTAAAGCGGTATAATTCTCTACTCTTCATAAAAATCTAAAATCTTAATATTTATCATATTATATTTTGCAAAGAGCTCAAGGCATATAACATCTTACGAGGATAATTTGTGTATTATTATTATTACTGGTCTTATTTTATAAATATAATTCAATATATATGTTGCAATAGCCTAAAAAACAATAGGTGGAAAAGACACGTTCAAAACATGTGGAATGGATCTCGGATTGGAATCGTATCCTTGCCATCATTCTTCCTGACAATTAGTCCCTTTCGATTCTACCTGGGAATCGAAAGGGAAAGGACCCGATTCCAACTCAGAATCGGTTCCTTTCGATTCCGCAACGAAATCGATTCCTACCTGAAATTCGATTCTAGGTCAAGGGAATCGAAGGGCTAAGAACCGGGTACCCCATTCTCAGAGACTTGATTCCCCAGCCCCAGCACTAGTTTCCTTTGTTCGGGTCGGCAGTCTGGACGAGGCTTTATAGGACAATCAAGCCAGTATGGAAACCTTGCGACGACTACAATTCAAGTCTAAACACACTCAATGTAGAATACATTCAACTCAAATGGTAAAAAAGTAGCATTCCTTTTTTCATTGCTTCATCCATTTGGACGGTATCCGTTTAGAGCGATGGTGCAAGGCTGGCTTTAGTTAGGTTCGCAAAACACTATGATAATGATATATCTATATCGGATGCCAACATCCATCTATCTTTATCCATTCAACGCACCATTGATTATTTAAGGACGCAGGAACGGGGGATCCAGCCAAATTACTTATCTACTTGATGTTATCATTGGCGTTTATCATGTCTCACCATTTTAGGATTTTAACTTACAAGATATGTCGGTAGTGACCTCAGTTTCAGGTGGATTTGCGGTTGCGCTTATCCCTGGACTACTCCGGTCCCCAAGGTCTAGTTAACTGTAGCCGTACCTGAAAAATTACCTTCTTCTAAGTGCGTTAACTTCATTAACCTTAATCTGTATTAAAGATCCAGATACTTATTATAAGCACCCTCAGGATACAGTTATTTTCCACGCTAAGAAACCCATAGGTTAGTAAATCCGGGATTGACCCAAAGATGATTTTCTTGCGTTTGGGAGACAGTAACGGATTTAAAGTAAAGTTCCGTTAAGAAATTGGCTTTTTTAACGGGGAATGCTCCTGGGAAATTATCCAACCAAAAAAATATTAAAATTAAGGGTAGAGGACTAAGAACTTTTAACATGTTTAAGGGGATTTAATAAAGATTTTGTAGATCTTCTCATCAGTAATTTGTTCACGTATTTTTCAATTATTGAGTAGTTAGGTTTATTTTGACCCTTTCTTGGGGTCATTATCAAGCAAACTGACTAAAAGATTAAATTAGGATGGTTTTAAATATTATTATATGTATTTGAATCTTTCTAATTCTCGTCATGCCACCTAGAGATGGGGAAAGACGGTTATTTCGGCGAACAAGTCGCGACCGACTCAGTCACTAGTTACTAAGATGGCTGGGTTGTTTTTAACCCGTTTGCCATTCGTTCTTTTTGGCAATGCAACTTCAAACGCTAGTATCTATATCTTAATTTTTTTTTAAGCTATCGTATACTCATAACATTAACCTAACCACTACCTTGTTTTAAAAATGAATGAATTTAATTACACAAGCTTTTCAAATATTATAAGAAGGTTTCAAGGTATTTACTGGAAGAAACGCTACTAGAACATGAACTCATCAATGTTTCAGCATACATGTGACATGTAATTTGCTGATGTTCACAACAGCAATGCAAGTAAGATGCTAAGATGCATGCTTCAGGAGTCTTCTTGGGTTGCAATTGAACTTCTTAATAGACAATATCGGCATTTCAATGGAAATGAATGTCAACGTTACTGTAAAATGTTATATACGAGAAAGGAATTATGAGAATGAGATTCTTTTTTGTTAGTTGGACAGTTTTTACTTAGTTTTACTATAGCCTCAATTCTTATGATGCTAATCTATTTTATAGCCTTTGTACCTAATTAAGTATATTAACTAACTAACTCCATCCAACAGGCCGGAGAGGGTGTTGGCCTGCCAAAGGACTTATACAACTGTATATTTAATGGATGATACAGGATTAGTTGGTTGCTCAATCAGCTGTATATCTAATGAATAAAATAATACAGGATTAGTTGGTTGCTCCAAAAATCTGTATATCTAAGGAATAATACAGGATTAGTTGGTTACTCCAAAAGCTGTATATCTAAGGAATAATACAGGATTAGTTGGTTACTCCAAAAGCTGTATATCTAAGGAATAATACAGGATTAGTTGGTTGCTCCAAAAGCTGTATATCTAAGGAATGATACAGGATTAGTTGGTTGCTCCAAAAGCTGTATATCTAAGGAATGATACAGGATTAGTTGGTTGCCCAATCAACTGTATATCTAAGGAATGATACAGGATTAGTTGGTTGCTCCAAAAGCTGTATATCTAAGGAATGATACAGGATTAGTTGGTTGCCCAATCAACTGTATATCTAAGGAATGATACAGGATTAGTTGGTTGCTCCAAAAGCTGTATATCTAAGGAATGATACAGGATTAGTTGGTGGCCCAATCAACTGC
This sequence comes from Gerris lacustris, assembly GCA_951217055.1. Lineage (NCBI taxonomy): Eukaryota > Metazoa > Arthropoda > Insecta > Hemiptera > Gerridae > Gerris > Gerris lacustris. Next base: position 46,026,655 of record OX578276.1, read on the forward strand.
ATATCTAAGGAATGATACAGGATTAGTTGGTTGCCCAATCAACTGTATATCTAAGGAATGATACAGGATTAGTTGGTTACTCCAAAAGCTGTATATCTAAGGAATAATACAGGATTAGTTGGTTACTCCAAAAGCTGTATATCTAAGGAATAATACAGGATTAGTTGGTTGCTCCAAAAGCTGTATATCTAAGGAATAATACAGGATTAGTTGGTTACTCCAAAAGCTGTATATCTAAGGAATGATACAGGATTATTTGGTAGCTCCAAAAGCTGTATATCTAAGGAATGATATAGGATTAGTTGGTTGCTCCATCAGCTTTATATCTAATGAATGATACAGGAATAGTTGGTTGCTCCATTAGCTGTACAAACCTTCCAATTGACATACGCAGCCAAAAGTAATCAATCTATCTCAAAAGATCTTTATTTACCATTCCTTAACATGTGGCAATAAATCTGTCTAAAGTCTAAACCAACCTACAATTTCTTATTAGAGTTTTGTAGATACTTCTCAATACCCTTATACCGAGGGTGATGTGTCCGTCCGTCCGTCGCTCTTTGGTTTATAGGGCCCGAACCGTTTAAGCGAAAGTGATGAAATTTAAAACACTGGTGCAACTATTTGACCCAACCACAGGAAAAATATATAGAAGTTCAAAATTTAATATGCGCATGCGCAATTCGCAAAAATGTGGTAAACTCAAAAAAATTTTTTTTTTTTAATTTTCAAGTGGGGTATGAAATGAAAGCTGCTGTATAGTAGGACGCATATATATACCCTTTTTTAAATTTTGCATTCCTTGTTGGGTAAAAAAATCAAAATATACCCAAAAAAAAATCCCCCCCCCCCAACCACTATACAACGGCTGGTCCTAAAATTTCGAAATAATTCGTGCTAATGCCTTATTGTGGGGCAATGAAAATTCCTGAAGTGCATACCAAATTTTTAAAAATTGCCTATTTTTGCCGCGAAAAATTGAAGTGCGCCCAAAATTTTATTTTTTTTAAATTTTGAGTTTGGTATCAAATGAAAGCTGCTGAAGAGTAGGGCACAAATATATATAAGCTTATTTAAATTTTGCGTTCCTTATTAGGTAAAAAAAACAAAATATACCAAAAAAAATTCCCCCCCCCCCAACCACTATATAACGGGTGGTCCTAAAATTTCGAAATAATTCATGCTAATTCCTTATTGTGGGGCGATGATATTTCTGAGAGTTCTTTTCTTGTTTTTAAAAATTACCAATTTTGTGCATAAAATTTTATTTTTTTTAAATTTTGAGTGGGGTATCAAATTAAAGCTGCTGAAGAGTAGGATACAAATATATAATTTGCTTTTTTAAATTTTTCATTCTTTATTGGTTTTATAAGTCAAAATATACCCCCAAAAAAATCCCCCCCCCCCCAACACTATATAACGGCTGGTCCTAAAATTTCAAAATAATTCATGGCCATTCCTTATGGTGGAGCGATGAAAATTTTCTGAAAAAATGTAATTTATGTAGTCGTTATTACTGATGAAAAACATTGTTACCCCCCGGGGGATCGAATCCGGAACCTTTGAGATAGAAGAAAGAAAATCATCATTTCATAACAGGTATGCTTTATCATCTACAAAACCCTAAAAAGTACTTGGACGCAAGTACTTTCCAGTGATTTTTTATAATATTTTTAGTTTAACTTAGCATGATCAAAAAAGTATAACTACTTTTTATTTAATTGGATGACCATATTTTTAATTTAACGAGAATCAACTCTTTATTTAATTTTTTTCATAAAATAGCTTCTTCTCTCTAAAGTATGTTTAAAATAAATAATGTTAGCTTTCTGCAATTTATAGAAAGTAATAAAGAAGTGAAAATAATAAAGTAATACTCATTTATTTTAAATGTACTTTTTCTCTGTAATGGAATAAACGAAACATCTGCTGGTGGTATTATGTTTTTAATAATAGGATATTTCAGGTTTTCTTGATATTTTTTTTATTTATATATAAAATACTCTGCCAATTAGTGTGACACATAGCTTCCTCGCTTCTATTTTGTATACTTTAATGATTTTATACTGTTAAAACCGGCACTTCTTTAGATTGTTACTCCCCTTATAATAAAAACAGAGGGGAGTAACAATCTAGCTCGGAAGCAAAAATAATTGTATAAAAATAAATTATACAGGTACATAAACACAGACATATAATACTAGCCTTCACCCCACTTTTTTCCCTTTTTTTTAATCCGGGACTTACGCCTGAAGACTTAGACCACGAAGTGGGTCCTTTATACAAAGCCCGGGGAGCCTCTTATCAATCCAATACTGGATTGATACCAGACAACCAAACCCTTCACACAGGAGTGAAGTGTTGGTTAGTAAACCATGTTATCACAACTCTTTGTAGTAGTATAGAGAGAAAAATATTGTGAAAAATATTCGATTTTGGTAGATTTACACGTTTTAGAGTACCCTAAGTTGAAATAATGTGTATTTAAAAATTGTCTGTCTGTCGTCAGAGTGGACGTGTGTAAGCCTAAACTACTGGGCTGATTTTGATGAAATCTGTCATACAGGTTAAGAAAAATCATACCCCAAGGTCAACTCGAAATGAAAGGAATTTTAGCACTAAATTTAGAGGTGCATACCCCCAAACACTCTGCATTCTTTTTTTCCCCTGAAAACAGTTCCAACGATTTTGATTGAAACATTCTAAAGTTTGGTCCATTAATATCTACGAATCTAACCATATTAGTCGTTTTTCCGGGACAAATCTAGTTCCTGAGAAAATAGTTAAAAACGTGGACGGTGAGTTCGGAGACCGTAAATTTTGCTAATAGTAAACAAATCAGTAATACCGTATTTTTACTTTCTCATATAAAGAGAAAGTATTGTGATGGCGCAAATATTCGATTTTGATGGATTTACACGTTTTGAGGTCCCCTGAGTCCAAAAAAGTGGTTTTTAAAAAATGTCTGTCCGTCGTCTGTCGTCTGTCGTCTGTGCAGACCCCTGGAGCCTAAACTACTGGGCCGATTTTGACGAAATTTGGCATGTTCAGAAAAATCATACCCCGAGGCGAAATCGAGAAATGAATTTTAGCTCTAAATTTGGGGGCGCTACCCCCCAAAAACTCTGAAAAAACATGAAAAAAAATGTTTTCTTGAAAACGGTCCCGACGATTTTGATGAAAAAATTCTAAAATGTAGTCCATTTGAATACGAATCCAACGATATAAGCCGTTTTCCCGGGAAAAATCTAGTTCCTGAGATATTAGCTTAAAACGCAGACGGAGAGAGCCCGGGTTCGATTCCCCGCCCAGGAGAAGTTATTTTTATGATACATTTTGATGAAATGTTCAATAATATTTAAATGTATATTTGAAAACTAATAAATGAAAACACTGGGCTAAGTAACTATAAACTCGTATATGAGAAAGTTTGTCTGAGTTGTCTCGGACCGATTTTTTCATTTAGGTATCCAATGTGCGGAGTTAATGTTAATATCTGTAATCTCCTGACGGCACCCCCTTAAGCTTGAGTATTACGATTCACTTCAGTGAATCGTAAAACCATCATCTCCAACCGACCATCTTCAATCAAACTCTTTATCTTTGTAGGTTTTGCAAATTTGCAACACCTCAGAAAAGGGCATATCACTACTTTAGGTATGTTAAAAAAATAAAATAACTCCATCATTTCAGATGATATTTTTTTCTTTCTTGCAGCTTCCATATTTAACTTAAAGTTAATTTTGTTCTAGTTTTTACTTTTTAGGTGATACACTTTATTATAACTATTTTAATTTATTTAACCTATTTTAATTTATTATTAAACATATTTATAAAGTATGTTGAACAATAAGTGATTGTTCTCATCATTATCTCGTAAATTAGATTTTTCCAGGAAAAACTACTTATATGGATAAATTTGTCTGAATGGACTACTTCTTAGTATACTTGTAATTAATATCGTTGGAACTGTTATAGAGAAATAATTTTTGTACAATTTTGGGGGTTAGCGGCCCTAAAACTTTTTTCTTGATTTCGCATAAAACTATGTCAATTTTCCAGAATATGTATGCCAAATTTCATCGAAATCGACCTTGTAGTTTCCACGCGTCTGGACAGACTAGATGTTGTTGAGACAAACATTTTTAAAAACGTCTTTTTGGATTCAGGGGACCTCATCAAAACCATAAAGTACATCCAGTGTTAATCCATTAAAGCCGAATTTTTGAGCCAACACAACACAATAATTTCTGTCTCTATATACTACGACGTACATGAGAAAATAAAATGGGAATATCGAGAAGAGAAGTCAGTTTTTACCTTTAAATGATAAAATGAGGTATTGTTTTTAAAAAAAAGAAAAAAAACTCATAAAAATGTGAAAACTGTCTTGTATCATTAGGTGTATTGTTTTTAGGGTTTCGTTGGTAAAACCAAAAAAAGAAACCCTTATAGTTTCGTTCCTGTGTCTGTCTGTCTGTCCGTCCGTCTGTCACTCTGTACGGTTCCAATAACTTTTGAATCAAAAGAGATACAAACATGAAACTTTCCAGTATTAAAGAACATTTTGACGCGCACACAGGAAAAATATAGCGAACTCAAAATTATCACCTGTTCAAATTCAAAATGGCGGATAATTCATGTCACGCGAAAAAAATATTTTTTTAAAATTTTGAAAGGGATATTGAATGAAACGCAAATGAAACAATTGAACACAATACAAATGAAAGGTATTGAAGAGTAGATTTCATATATAACACTTGTGACAAGCGTTTAATTTTCCACTCCATTTTAACAAAAAACATCAAAATTTTGCGTCCCCCCCCCCCCCCCTAAAACTATATTTCCACTTTTTCTAAAAATATGCAAAATTTGCGGTCTGCTGGGCCAAAGAAAAAATAAGAATACCAATTTGATCTGATTAACTGGAAATCCAAAATGGCTATAAATATACAATATATAACACTTGTGGATAGTGTTTAATTTTCCGCGCCATTTTGTCAAAAAACATCCAAATCTTGCCCCCCCCCCCCCCCTTACTAATTTCATGTTTACAACACCAACAAAACCCTTTTTACGTGAGACTTCACGCACTACCAATTTATTTATTAATGAATAAATTTGAATTTCATATCATACCTTTAATTATTGTAACTTGGATATAACATGCAATAAATGTAATTTTAGGCAGTCAAATATGAAATAGAGATGGTTTTTAATAGAGCTGTTAAATATTTTAAATGAAAGAGAGAGGAGAAGAATGGCCGCCCCGGCCTTGATTATACAATATGGTATTTATATTAGATGAGATGATATTGAAAATATTAATTATATTATAATTAATTTAATAATATTAATTAATTAAATCCTTTTAATTTGTAATTTAAAGTTATTTACTAGGCATCACGTGGCTCTATCATTGAAGCGAGCGTATAGTAATAAATATGTATTGAATATTGAAAAAAAATAGATGATAAAATGTTTGTCTCATTGAATAGATAGTTAGAATTTTTTCCCGTCCTAAAATTCCAATTCTAATTTTGAAACGCAGGTTTACGCAAGCGTTGAGCGTGAACGCTTGGGCAGACAACATTGTCCAACGAACTCGTCCTGAGGTATTGGTAAAATGAGCATGTGTGCCAAATTTAATCAAAATCGGTCAACTTTTACTCAAGACAGACAGACACGGAGCATATTTTGTTGAATGTAGGAAGCTCGCTACACTCGCTTCAATTAATAATATGATACTCCTCGATTAGCTGGCAGGTACTCAAGCCTGATACCCCCCCCCCCCCCATTCCTACACCACTGTATACAGGAGTTTCTAGGTCATTAGTCATTAGTATATTGATAAATACCTACTTTAGTTTAGAAAATTATCGTAATGATAGGTGTGAAAACTCAGAAATGGAGCCAACTAGATTTATTTTCTTTGGATCATAGTTGATGTGTTGTTCTCTGTTCTCTTCTTGCAATAGAAAAAACCATACACATACAGCTTTATTATTATGAAATAGAATATTATAAAGATTAAGTTGGAAATAAAAATGTTAGAGATAAAAATTATTTATTAGCTCATCACTGCGGTGCGCTTATCCTTATAATGAATGTTATTAGGTATGCTAATTATACTTGTAAGTTTACTTATTGGCCAGACTGCCCGGCCTGGTCTAGTGTATTGTGATACACTAGACTACTAGACCAGGGGTCTCCAATCTTTTTGGTTAAAGAGCCGGATCAGGATAGAACTGTCTTTAGTCTGGTTCGGACTTCACAATAACAAGCAATATCTGGATATGCACATCCATTTCGGCCACAACAAACTTCAATAACAGTCGTGCTGATATATTGATGTTTGAAATATCATTTGAGAATGGAGAACTTATAACCTTGCATTCTTTAGGTTCATTTGTTAACTTCTTTTGCGGGGCGGATGATATTCTTCTCACAGGCCGGATCAAGCCCGGGGCCGTAGTTTGTAGAACCCTGCACTAGACCACCCAGAATTTTTACCGATATGGGTAGACCAACCCTAGTCGGTCCAGATTTCTACCGTTGGAAGTGAATACAGAGGAACCCCCCTTCTTAAAGGATACCCCTTGATAATTGACACCCCTGTTCTGTTTGCGGTTATTATTTTTAAGAACTGGCGAAAGGATATATTAAATCAAAGTAAGAGTACTCCTTTATAACGGACCCCCTTTAGACTGGAAATGGACATTTACCTTTGGCCCCAACATGAGACCAAAATTAGGATCACAGTTTTTAGGATCCATGGGTCCTAAAAACCTTTTATAATGAACTCTAAATAGTTAAGTTAAATTAAACTTGAGTAACAATAACAATAGTTATTTTTTATTTGAAATAAGCAGGGTATCCTAGCTAATATGGAAAAGCGAAATATCTCCGGAACCATGACAGATAGAAATATACCATTTTCAGAGTTTGATAATGGCTATAAATGCGCTTCCAGAAAAAATGCTGAACATTTTCTGGGTTCAGCAAAAGTGTATGCAGTTTACATAATAGAAAAAATAAAAAAGAATAGGAAACCATTTTTTTAGACTAGATTGGGATTCTATGGCTAAAAATAAGAATTTATTATTATTTAACCGTATAATTTTACTTACGATGGAACCATTGAAAAGAGGTTGAAAGGAATTGGTGCAATTTACATAGTTTGACCTACTTCGTCCTGGAAGGCAGTGGTGCAATTTACACTATTTTCCTTACCTCGTTTTGAGAAGTAGTGGTGCAATTTACACTGTTTTTATTACTTCGTAAAACATTCTTTTTTTATTTCTGCTAAAAAAAAAATTCTGACTCGAGCCCGGTGAGTACTAACATGAAGACGCCTAGTGCGTGTATAGAAGCAAGATAAAAAAATGGGACAAACTCAGGCACAACTTTTTCATACATACAGTAATACTGAAATAAAATATAAATAAAAGGCTTTAGAAAACCCTTTCATGGGGAAATTTAAAATTTATCATTTAATTACATAATAAATTATGTATTCTCTCATGAAATTACTTAGTGTTTAAGTTAAGAGTGAAAGTGAGGCTCTTTATGATAAAAATTTTAAAATCAAATGCTTATTACCTAACATTTTTTTTAGTATTTACTTTTTTGATCTTGGTTTGTACTGAGCACTACAAGTAAATTAAAACCCAATATATGTACATGGATCAGAAAGCTTAATATTTGTTCAAGATTATATACAGTTTGACACTCCCTAAATAATTTTTAAAAGCGTAGCATTTATCAAAAATTGTCCTTTTACTTTTAAGCTGTAAAAACAGAATTTTCATTGGGTAATAGAATAATACATTGAATTTATATATATTCCAATATAGATATTGTAGCACTTTGTTTGGTCTAAGACGCAGTTTTACCCAAAAGAAAAATTGTCACACTATGAGCATTACACCTAGTATAATTATTTAACTGGAAAATAGATAATTATAGTATAGAAAAAAGTAACGTCTTAATAATCTGGTTTAGCATAAGAATTTTAATGCCAGGTAATTTAAATAAATCAAATTTTAATTTTCACAAATGCTATACTAAAGCTAGGGAATCAATTATACTAAACCCGCAAATATTTCAAAGCTATGCTGGCTCCCTTCGAAAAGATTTTTCTGTTCTTACTGTGAACAGCCTATGGAAAGCTAAGCTAATATAATAGCAATAAGCTTTTTTGAAAATGTGAGGAGAAAGCAAATAAAGATTATAGGTGTGGGTTCTTAGTGGAACTATCTACTGTTTAACCTATTTTTGCTTGATGTACGCAATAATAATAATCATAATAATATTGAAAAAGTTTAACACTTTACTCACTTTTTTTAAAATTCCTGTCTTACAAAACAATTTGAGGAAGAGTATACTTGGGGTCAAGTCTTCAACCATTTCTCTGGACCTGAAGATACTCCAGGTCAGAAGTTGGAGAATCTTGGCCAATTGTGGGGTTGGTCAAAGCACTCACCTAGCTGAAGAGCTATGCTAATGACAGGGCTGGTTCTAGACATATTATTTTAAGTGTAAGCAAACAATATTTCAATCTTGAAATATTGTTGGAATCTTTCTTTCAGTGATGTGATCGCTTTATCAAGCACAACATTAACAAAGTTGACTTCATCCCAATGGGTTCCAAAAGAGAAATACCTTTTCTTGTTATTTGGACAGACTTGAGTTTACTTTTTAAACTCAGCACTTTGTCTGCAAGCTCTGTTGTTATTAAGGAATTAGGTACCTTAAGAGATCTTGTCTTAACCAGATAATATATACACACTGAAAACATAAACATTTCAATTATTCAATAAGTCAAATCTTTTATACCCGCCATATTACTTTTGTAGAGTGTTCATTGTTATTAACGAATCGGATTAGTCGTCTATTTTACTGGACAGGGGGTTGTTCGTTAAGTGTTCGCTCAGTTATCGCCAATCTAGTAAAGATTCAACCTTATTGATATATTGTCTCGGTACATTTTCTATCCCTTATCCATTTCTCCCTAATAATAAGTTAATCGCTTGAGGTAGCATATATGGGGCATCATGAATAGAAAAGAAAATAACTGGCACATATAATTAGTCTTTTCTGTAGATTGATCAAAAAAGCCCCAAGTATGGATACTTCTTTATCTCATAAGTTTTCTCTTAATACATTTTCCATCTTCAGTCCTCTATTTTGAGTCACAGCTGTGTACAGATTGATTTTGCGAATCTTGGGCGTATGTATCTGTCGCAGATTAACTGGGCTTCGATGTAGCATATCTGGTTTTTTGAGAAAGTATGAAATGAATAAGAATCCATAAATAATACAATTATTTTTATTAATATACAGGAACACTTTAATTATATGTGCCTTATATTTGAGTTTTTCCATTTCTGTACATGATGCCCCATATACGCTACCTCAACCAGTTAATCTGAACCCCTTATGATAAGAAATAAGTCAATTAATCACACATTTTAATTTCTTGTTTGTTTCACAAAGAACCATGGTAAATATTAAAGAAGTGATTAATTCACTTGCTGACTGTATACGAGCTAATACTTACATCACCTCTGAAGATGAGATCCTCAACAATGGTAAATTTCAGCCCCTAACAACATTTATTTTTGATAAATATTATTGATAAATAATTCTGTTATCAGGTAAGGGGATGAAACAAGGCCTTCTAGTTATGTTTATATTTAAATAACATCACAGCATTTGAAAAAAGTTATTCGAAAATCATTCTATCAAACAAAAGAACAAAATCCATTTCTTTCTAAGTAAAAACAAAAAAAAGATAATCTAATTTCTTAGAAAGTCAATTCCAACACTAAAAAATATCGTGTAACAAAATTAAATTCCTCTAAACCTGTTTTTCTTTTATTTTAATCTGAATTACTCTAATTTAAAGCTAATACAAAAATATACAAAACTTATAAAGCTCTCCCCCTCAATCACAGGTGTTACAAAAAAACTCAAGCGAATCAAAAATTGAAAATATAACTATTTACACTATATACATAATATGTTTGATCTTCATAAAGAGATTAATTTAAAGTAAACAATTTCTTTGTTAAATCAGATAATTTAGACAAAAATAAAAAAGTTTTTGTCGAAAATGCGCGGTTTATATTAAAAATAACAAATGGTATATCAGAAAATTTGAATGAGAAAAAGGAAAAGATTCAAATAAATAAAATCAGTCTTGGGAGTTATTCAAGATTTTTGGGTAGTAGGAGAGGCGATTGAGATCCTGAGTCAGTGCCTGAAGGGTAGCTGTCGTTGGCTGCTGATTCTGTACAGCGATCCAGCAGATCGGAATAAAGAGCTTCTCTTACACGATCCTGGAGTTTTGAATCAGACGAGTTATCACAACGGTTCCCGTCGTCAAAAAGTTTTGATTCTTCTGTTTCACTGTTGGCTCTGTCCGTATAGTCAAAACGTATCTTGGGTTGTTCAACAGGAGCCTTTTTAACCAGATCTATAACGATCGGTTCACTCTCTTTATCGTCGATTTTGATGTTGACAGAAGTGTCTTTAGACGAAGTGTTCTTATCTGAAGTCTCCTCTGAAGACACCTCACCCTGACCGAACTTAATGACTATTTCGGCCTTGTTGATCTGAAGTTTGAGGACAGGGTCGCAGCCATCCCGGTCAGATCTACTTGACATAACTTGATGATTGTCATCCTTCACTTCACTACCACTTCTCATTTCTCCCTGGTTCTCTGCTTCATTGCACCTATTAACACACATGTTAATATAATGTCTAAGATAAATAATAAAATAAAAAAACATACATATTATTCTTTACACTTAATAGAATAAGCAACAAATTAGACGCAGAACTAACCAAACACCAAGCAGGCTTTAGGAAAAACTTCTCCACTATTGATCACATTTTTGTAATAAGCGAACTTATAAAAAAAGCTGTAGATTACCAATTTCAGGTTGTCCTCCTCTTTTTAGATTATGAAAAAGCATTTGACAAAATCAAAATTGGTACTATAATAGAGATGTTACAGAGCAAAGGTGTAAGTAATAGTATTATCACCATTTTTAAATCCTTATGCACCGGAGCAACCGCTACATTTTTTCTCGACCAAGACTATGCTGAAATCGCAATAAACAGGGGAGTTAGGCAAGGGGACGTGCCCTCACCAAAATTTTTTACAACTACCTACCAAGACCTTATGTTATCATTGGATTGGGAAGGAAAAGGAATAAAGGTAAATGGGGAGTGGCTGAACCGTATAGAGTTTGCGGATGACCAGGTCCTTATTGCTAAATCAGTTGTAGAAGCCGAGTTAATGCTAAAAGAAATTCAGCAAAAAAGCAAACAAATAGGCCTAAATATAAACTTAGAAAAATGTAAAATGATGATTATAAATGAAGAAAGTGATCGCCGCACCCAAGACCTGCCCCTAGAAAAAGTTAATAACTTCTTATATTTGGGTCACCTCCTTAGTATTGATGGGCAATACGCAGAAATTCAAAGAAGAGTAAACCTTGGTTGGAAAGCCCTATTGAGTAACAGAAGCTTCTTCAAGAGCAGAGCACCCACAGACCTCAAGAAAAGGCTTTGGGAAACAACAGTGCTACCCGTCCTAACATACGGCTGTGAGACCTGGAGGTTAAGTAACAAGGTAGTAGCGAGGTTGCGAGTTGTGGAAAGAAACATGGAACGCTACATGGAACGCTAACATGGAAACGTGATGGGCTACACCAGGAAGGACAGGAAGAGCAAAAAATGGCTCAGAACCAACTCAGGACTGATTGACATTATTGAGAATGTGCACAACAGGAAGTGGAACTGGGCCGGCCATGTCATCAGGAGGAAACAAAGCAGCTGGAGTAAAGAGATAATGGAATGGAGACCCTGGGACAACAAAAGGAAGCGAGGAAGACCGGAAAAGAATTGGAACGAAGAAATGTGGAAAACCTGCGGAGGGGCAACCTGGGCCCGAGTAGCTGCTCATAGGCAAGAGTGGAAGAGATTGGGAAGAGCTCATTATGAGGTTTACCACCTAGAAAACCTATAAAAATAGCTCAAACAGAACATCAACAAAAAATAAATAAATAAATAAATAAAATAAAAACATAAACAAAAATAAAATTATGTAACAAGAAGGGAAGAGAAATGTTAACCCAGTTTCAATCCTCAGCATGGCTGATTTTGTAAATAGGGGAAAAAGGAAAAAAGAAAAAAAAGAAAAAAAAAGTGACTTGTACTTATAGATCTTTGCATCCCAAATTTACAAATAAAGGATTACATTACATTACATTACATTACATTACATATTATTCTTTATACTAGGCATTGTCATGGCTCAAACATTAAAGCGAATACACTTATTACTGTAATAAATATTGGATGTTTAGACAATATTTCAAGATGAGAATGAAATATATATAAGGAGATGGTAGGTAAGGTAGTGGAGGGGGGATGTCTAGAAAACTTCCCTACATTCTACGACTTAAGAATACTCCCTGCAGCTCCTTTACAACTATTATAAACTACTTCACTGTACAAAAATGTCTGCTTGTATCAAGTTAAAATTTTATACGGCTGTTTCAATAGTACTCTAGAGCAGTGGTTCTTAACCGGGGGGCCTCGAAAGGTAGTTAGGTACAAGGTATATTATATTTGGAGATTTCAAGGGGCTGTGGTTACCAAAAGGTTAAGAACCACTGCTCTAGAGACCAGTGCTTCTTAAAAATTTTTCATCACAAGATTTATGCAACCCTAGGTATTAAATAAATACAAAAACCATTTATTTATTAATGATTCTTTTTTAAGTTGATGGATGGTTAAGGTGTAGTAATGATACCCAAGAAAAACACTAGTGTAAAAAAATAAGCCAAGTCTCGCGTAAAAAGTTGTGAGATCATAGGTTTAGCCATGTCTCCCACTGTCCAAGTAAGTTCTACTAGGTCTAATTTATCCAGTGCAAGTACATGTTGTTTGTCCCTCTCTCTATTCTCTTTCCAAAATCACTCTACACGTTTAAATTTAAAAACATTTTCTGACTTGGCAAATACGCACCACAAACTTAAATCAAATAATAAATATTATTTTTTCATTTGAGCGTCGCAGCACAAGGATACAAATTTGTATACGAATCTGCATTTAATTTTAGCCTCTTTGTGGTGTGTATTTGCCAAGTCAGAATATGTTTTTAAATTTAAACGTGTAGAGTGATTTGGGAAAGAGAATAGAGAAGGCATAGGTAAAAGAAGCAAATAATGTCGTACACCACATTTTAACTAAAAAAGAAACTTTTACTCAAATTATTATATGCATAATCTTTACTGACACACAGGCGGAGAGACAGACATGGTTCTTATTCTTAAGAATTTTATAAGTTTTATAAGCTCGTTCGTTACGCTCACTACAGAACTTGCTCAAGCATATGAATCTAGATTCAGAAACATCCAATGAATAGTATCTAAAAAATTTGAAAACTTTAACTATCCATCTTCACTACAAAAACATTTTATTTTTATCCTACAATTTAGTAAAAGCCAAACCTATAATATAATATATTATATTTATAACACCTATCATCATATTTTTTATTTCTATTTTACTAACCTTGTCCAAGCCAATTGCTAATTGTGGAGACTCTTTAAATCTAACTATTAACCATTGATTACTTCTGTGAATATAACTCAGAGCTAAATTGATAGCTTAATAATAATTAAGAAAAAAAATTAATAATAAAATAAAACTTAATAATACATATATTAAGAAAAAAAAAATGTTGCTCGTTGAGTTTAATTAAAATTTTTATCTACTATTGATACAAAATATAAACATTATATCTCTGTTTAGATGCGTAAAAAGTGATTATTTACGTACTTGTATTCATTGCGCATGCGCGTCTCATAGTTCTGAACAATTCCTCTTCTTTACCACGCTAGCGCGGTAAAGAAGAGGAATTCTTCAGCTTTACGCACGATTAGCGAGTTTGTTTAAATTTAACAAAACTAATTTGCTATTCTTTTATTAAAGTAACTGTTTATATGGAGTTTTTAGTGAAAAACAATGAATGAATCAAGTGGCTTTGACGAAAATGTAGAGAGTAATACTCCTCCAGAAATAATTAATTCGGCAAAAAATACAACTCAAGATTAATGCCATCTTTATCAAGAAAAGAGATACGAACTTACATACAGCAAGTTTATTTTTTTCTGTATTTATTATTTAAATCTAACAATCGTAGATAAAGTACGGTACGCAACTCGTGGGAAAACGGCATTTTGCATTGCTCGTGTGGTTTTACTACCCTCGCTGTCGCTCGGGTGCAAACTCCACACTCGCATGCAAAATGCTACTTTCCTTTTTTAATGTACTATTACTATGAGTAAGTTACACAAACTCTCATTTGAAACAACTAACTCAGTCATTGTTTGCTAAATACAAAAATGATTTTTTTTAAATTAAATTGGTTTTTATCCAGGTCTTGTAGATATGAACAACCACACACAAATTACGTAAATAATTATACTAAAATAAATTCAACAACTAGACCTTGTGGAGTCAAAACAAAGGCTAAACATTTTTATTATTTTATTTCTGTCACATCAACTTGTCAAAGGAAAATATTGATAATAGAAGGGGATCGCGAAGTTCAGTAAGCACTAAGAATGGTAAAATTTAAGAAATGCTACAAAGAATTATCAAAAATATTAGAAGTAGATGGAAAGTCGGGCTAAGAAGAGTAGATTTAGTGGATGAGAATGAACTTCTAAAAGGGTTGCAACAAGAATACAGAAATATACTGAGGGACAATAAACCTAGGGGGCCGGGGCCTTCTAGTCAGAATCTTTTAGTATCACTACCGAGGAATGTGTACGAATAAAAGTTTAAGTGGAAACAAATAAATTATGCACGAAAACTTTAGAAGTTAATTTGAACAGATTTTTTATCATCAGGGCAGGCAATATTCCCCTTTATGTAAACTTAGACCTCCAAATAGTGCCTATAAGTTACAAGCTGCATCTGATACAGTTTTACCATCCAGGGGAGGCAATGATGGACTTATAAATTGGTAGTTAATATTTTTGTCATGAGATTTTAGAAGCAGGAATCACAGATGATTTCATACTAAGTTTGGACTTCATGAGAGAGCATGAAATGGTTGTATACCATAAAGACCAAATATCAAGATGAAATTGGTCGAGATGAAGTACCGCTGTATATTCCAGGAAGTAAACAAAAATTATTCAAGGTCTCCACCCTCAAGCATTCAGGGTTGAAGGATACCATGGTGGGATAGTGGACCCGACAGAACACAGCTATGGAAAGAAAGGTTTTTTAGAGCTGGCACTAATGTTAAATCAAAGACTGGCCAATCCAAAGAAACATGCAAGAATTCAGAAACTTCCTAAGTATGTGTGCCCTACTATAGGCACATTGCTAGGCTGTTGGTCCAACTTATGGAATTGTCTTTTTAGTTCCACTGGGTTGATAAGACACAGGAAGTGTCTTGAAGACACATCACGTCATATCCCTGGGCAGAGGAAGAGTTTATTGTAACTAAGTGGTAATAGGAGTGCTTTCTCAGATGCAGGATGGGCAAGAAAGGGTTAAGGTTACTTTGGTAAATGCCTTTTTGAACCTGACTGGAGTTAAGGTCAGTTAGATAGTCAGTTCAGATAGTCTACCACTTTCAAAGGTATCAATATGGGAAAAACTTCAAGTATAGGACAGACTAGTGATGTAAAATACCCGGGTATTTAAAACCGCAGGTAAATACTCTGGGTATTTACCCGGGTAAATACCCATTTTGGGTAAATACCGAGGTATTTATGATAATTTTTAAAGTTACAACTGCTACAAGTTTAATTTCAAACTTATTTATTGTAAATAAATATATTATGAAAGTTCAAGTAGTTATTAAGTGATATTATGTCTCAATAATATTATGGAATGGATATTAATAAGTTAATAAGAAAAATAGTCCAGGAGATAGCGTGCAAAAAAGTGTCTGACTAACATCAAGCTAGAATTTTGTGTATAAGTAAATGTTTTGGTGCCTTATAAGAATATGTGGTCGGCTAAGTTCGTCAGCGGGTCATTGCTTGGCAATAGGCATTTGAAAAAAAAACAAGAAAAAAAAAAAAAAAACGGTCGAGCGCGGCCATGCAGTGGTGTAACTATGCATTGCAGGTGGGTCCCCGTACCATGGGGGCCCCCCAAATCCAATGTACCACTATCGATGGGGCCCTATTTAGGGCATGATAAAATCTAACTCCCTTGGAATCATACTTCTTCACCATTGTCAGGGGGCCCATTCAATTCTAAACGCAAATCCTTTTTTTTTGCTCATCAATTTTCTTTTGCGAGAGGCCCCCCTAAAAGTTCTTGCAAAGGGGGGGACAATGCCCTAGATACGTCACTGCGGCCATGTCCCACCCTTTATGATGGACAATGTGATTTTCATGATCCTGGAGTACGAAATTAGTTAGTAGACTTAAAATCAAGTTAGTGCTAGTCATGTAATAGTCTGGTTAGTCAAATATTACTCCAAATCAAAGTGGCCACCTATTAAGTGACAGAATACCATCAACTTGATTTTTGGTCGACTATCTAAGTTAGTAATCAGGATCATGAAAATCGTATTGACAACCAAAAAGGGTGTGACATGGCCCCTCTCCACCCGTTTGTTTTTTCAAATGCCTATTGCCAAACTATGTCCCGCAGACGATCTTAGCCGACCACATATTCTTAAAAGGCACCAAAACATTTACTTATACACAAAATTCTAGCTTGATGTTAGTCAGACACTTTTTTGCACGCTACCTTCCTGGACTAAATGCCTGCATAAAATATGAATGCATAACCTAATTTTCAAAATAATAATCCTGTCCTTTTCCTTCAAAATAAGCATTCTGTTTGAAATAATTGAATCTGTACAACTAATATTAATATATGCACCTACTTAGAAATAATAAATACCCGCACACTGGGTATTTTTGAAGGCTATTTTTTTAGGAATTAAGTGAGCTTAACACATCCTATACTCCCTAAATGACATTTATTAAAGCCATTAGAGTATGGAAAATGCTCAGAACCTCTTGAAACACTATTTAAATCATTATTTGTCATAAATACCCTCATTTTGGGTATTTACCCTGGCCTCAGGTAAATACCCGGGTAAATACCCATTTTTATTTACCCTACCCGCTGGGTATATACCCGGCCCACATCACTAGGACAGACTATTATTCTCCATTCAGATGATTGCTCTAATTTATAAACCCTGAGAGCCAACTTAAAAGCGGACAGATAATTTACAAGGATATCCATTCGAGGTTGAATACTGTCAAAACACCAGGATGCAAAAAGTGGTGAATGCTTACTAATGGAATAATTCAGTATGTGGCCCAACTTTTATCCCAGAACCAAACCAGGAAGCCTGTGAGGTATTGGATGAAAATTGGAGAGCTTTTAGAAATTCATTCATACCGAGGCAGGAATTTTGAAGCAGGCATATTTAAAGGCTTTGTGGAAAGAATGGGAATATCAAAAACGAGGATCACACCACTCCACTCACACGATTGGGTGAAGGAGAGGTTTTATCGAAACCTTCATAGAACAAATAGACAAAGTAGTGGATGGGAGCCAGAAAGATTGGGACTAGCATATAATATTGAGTATCTGACATCATGCTTCAATTTTAGGGGTAACAAATTTGGCTTGCTGATTTCTGGACATTTTAATAAAATATTAGTGGAACAGAGAAGATCAACTTCAGACTTCCTTTTCATTGTTAATGTTACGCCTATGATTGATTCTTACAGCAGTAAACAGAAATTTACAGCAAGTCCTATGTCTACTGTAAGAACCTTCATACAGTACAATATATTTTAATTATTGTTTGCAGCATGCAGTTTAATGTTACCTTCTGTTCAACCCAATTTTGACGGGAACAAGATTGATGCATCGGCTCCGTTATCTACTGACAACAACAAACCAGTTTTTTGTCAATCACATATAATCTAG
This sequence comes from Gerris lacustris, assembly GCA_951217055.1. Classification (NCBI taxonomy): domain Eukaryota; kingdom Metazoa; phylum Arthropoda; class Insecta; order Hemiptera; family Gerridae; genus Gerris; species Gerris lacustris. The sequence goes on from OX578276.1 coordinate 46,044,664, forward strand.
TCCTAGCCAAAGGAATCAGTCGCTAATCCTGGAGATTCTTTGTTTCCCTGCTTTGACCACTCACAAGGTTGTTTACATTTCTGTGGTTTGCAGCCATTACTGAATCTAAATTGATAAAAGCAGTACTTGCCTTTGTGATCATATCTGCTGCGCCGACGGTTAGTCTTCGCCTTTGACTTTGATCGCTTATTTATCCGAGTGAGTCTTTTATCTAGGGCCTCAAATTTTGAAAGAATTTGCAAAACAACTTCATCACTGCATTCTGTACTGGGCCCTGCAGCTTGTCTGAAATTACACAGCTCCGTATTCGAGTTCATTGTGTCAATAGTAGAAACACGGGGTCACTAATTCGTAGGCTGACCACGTATATATGAACTACTACATCAGCTATACAAATTACTATACTAAAATAAATCTAACAACCAGATCTTGTGAAGTCAAAACAAAGATAACATTTTTGTAATTTTTCCTATCACATCAACTTGATCAAAACAAATTAAATACAGTTTATAAAAAAAGAGGTTTAAAAAAAAAAAAAAAAAAAAAAAAAAAAAAAAATCATAAATCTTCCCTCTTTTTATAAATATAAATAATACAATGCAGTATTTATTTCTCATTTAAGTAAAATATGGGAAAATACTAACTGATAGGACTAGGAAACAAACTGGAGTTAATTTAGGGTAAATTAACAAGAAAAGTAAGATTACCTGTAAAATATAAAGGATTTAGGAAATGGAAAGAGGATAATCTAGTGACACAGCTCTCAATAACTAGATACAAACAACAAAGAACAAAATTAATCAGAATATCTTATTTTAACACTTAAACAGATAATGAAGGAGAATTCTTAATTTGGAAAAAGGATAGTAATAGATATGAACACACTAAATATAAGTGCAGACAACCTTAAGAAAATTTGGACAAAATAATTTTTTCCTATAATGAAGAAAAATAAATAAATTGTTTAATACGTTTTTTTTTTTTGTTTTTTTTTTTTATGAATGATGACTACATACTCCTATTCATTAATTTAAATAATTCCTTTTGCTGATCACAATAAATTACGCCTTTTTTTTAGTTTTTATTTTAGCCTAACACCAAAGTGAATGGGAAGAAAAAAAGGGGAGGGATCCGACACGAGAAATTCAACTAACCAATAAGTTGCATCGACTAGTAGTAGTAGTAGTAGTCTAGTACTTTCTACTAGAACGGGTAGGACGAACCACTTGTTTGAACCTTGCAATTAGGCCCTTTTTACGCCCCGCGGTAGAGAGTTCCAGCCACTTCACACATCATACCACTGTACATAGTACCGCCAAAGCGAGTATGATGTGATCAATAGTGAGCCATATAAATCAAAGCGTCACGGCGAGGAATCGGACCCCGTCTCGTTCCACTCAAGATTCAGTGATGGCCGAGCAGACGTTGTTTAACCCACATGGCCACGCTGGCTCTCCAGTTGCATCGACTATCTAAAGTCATAAGTTGAGGATTTGTCATTAATTATCAATAAGCTACTTAAAATCACCTTATTTCACAAAGTTTTGTGCATAAACTGAATTGTTACACATTAAAGATTGGTAAATATTTATAGATGCAACTTATGAAAATGCTTTAAAAATAATAATGTTAATTAAAGGGATTTGTCGGGCTCTAGGGGTTAGACTAGTGTTACCAGAAGGGCCCGAATTAAATTGCGTGTTCAGACTGGGTTACGGGATTTGAGGCAGGAATGCTGTAGACACCGTGGGGTATTGCTAGGCCTCAGAGAGTACAGGGAAAGGTAAGGAATGCTGTAGGCACCACAGGGTATTGCTAGCTCTCGGAGAGTACAGCGGAGGTAAGGAAGGAAGGTGAGAGGTGAGTAAGAAGCAAAGAGTAAGGTGGGATAGAAGGACAAAAAAAGAAAAGAAAATAATGAACTCTCAAGCCTTATAAGATTTATAGGCCCCGGAAGAGAAGACGGTTGCCACAGGATTCTTGTGCATAGCAAGCATGAGACACTATCCGTAAAACCTAGTTGCTGGAAACAGAACAGAGAGAACGAACCACTTGTTTGTACCTGGCAATCAGGCCACATATTTGGGCCCTGTTTACTAAACCCGTATGGAGTTAGGTCTCTTCACACACTAATGCACTGTTGAAGCAAATAAACTGTGATTAATAGTGAACCATGTAAATCAAAGTGGCTAGGCCCAACATTGAACCTGTGACATCGACCTTGAATCATAGATGGCCAAGCAGAAGTGACCAATGCCTTTCCTACAACAGCTAACCTACCCCCCCCCCCCCCCACCATGGAATCTAAGTCTAAAATGCCGATGAGAATTTGATTTGGATTCCATCGAATGACAAATATGCCACCTGGGAACCAAATTGTATATCTTGTTTACAGACCAACGCTCTCAGGCCTAGGAGTCATGAGGACTAGGTAATAAAGAGCCCTAGGATTAAAAATACTACCCCAAAGGAACTCTTTTAAGTTACATGCTGTAAATATATAAGAGGAAATAGTTTATTATGAATTGCAAATACCTGAGGGAGGAGGAAGAGTCATTAGAGACACCCTTGCCTATCTTGATATGCCACATGGCAGGGGTTTGATCAGGATCTAGCCTAGCAGCACCACGCTGTACACACGATGAACCTTCCTGGGCACCACAAGCACCACCCTCTTCATTACCATCTGCTCCGTTTTGAACAGTCACTTGATTCTCGTCCTTGAAAATTATGTGGACGTTTCTCACACCCTTCAGATCTAAAGTGGTCTCGTCTTTGCCACTCGACCCTCCACTGTCAGTGTAGGGCTTGGGCTGGTCAGATCGACACCCTTCACTAGCATGATAATCACTAGAAGATTGCTTAGAAGCTTGAGCAGTGCTCACTCGAGATATAGACAAAGGCTGTTTCTCTGGAGCATTTTGAACATATATAACCCTACAACAGAAATAATAAAATTTTAATAAAAAAAAAAAAAAAACGAAAATGATTAAATCTTAATAAAAACATCACTTTCTTCTCAATTTACACAGTTGAACAACTAGTAAGAATTAAATCAGGGTATTTTGAAAGCTAAGATAAATTATATGATCTTTAAAGTATTTATTTAGTATGAATGCAAACAAAATTTAAATACCTACAATAACAAATAGGAATTATAGCCCCTGAGCTATAATGATATCAAAAATAACAGCTTTGGTTGTGATTAGAACAAAAACAATAACACAGTGGTAACTTACACAGTTAAAAATAGAGTAACTAAAAAAAGAAACACTAATCAATATAAACCGTCAATAAAAATAAACGTAGGTGTATCAAAACATCTCCTTCTACCATATGGTAAAGTTTACAATAGGTGAGCAAACTTTTCTTATGTAATAACAATGACATTGAACAGTGTTCATCAATATCTCGAAAACTAGATTGTTCCTGGATAAATTACTTATATTATATAGTTAAATAGTATTTAAGCAGACTATATTTTAGATTTTTTTCAAAATCAAAATCGTAAAAAGTTTTTTTTCGCTCTTAATTTTTCAGAGTTTTTGGGGGCACCTCAAATTAGAGCTAAAATTAATTTCTCAATTTCACTTCAGGATATGATATTTCTGAACATGTAAGCCAAAAATTTGATCAAAATCGGCTCAATAATTTAGGTTCCAGGCATCTGCACAGACTGTAGCCACAAATGTTTTAAAAACCACTTTTTTGGCACAAGGTTCTTTCAAAAGTGTAAATCTGTCAAAATATTAAAATAGAATTCTTGAGTCACCACAATACTTGTTTATATACTATTTATTTAAGGAAGTAAAAAGATCTGTTAACTATTATATTTTTCTAAAGCTTTTGGTTAAATAAATTTCTATACAATTAATTTAATCAAGTAAAGTTAAAACAAGTCATTACCTATTATATGCTTTCCATCGTTGGCATATCTGCATATATGCCTTACATTGTATATACATAAACACAACTCCTCCCGTGAATCCTATAGCCACCACAATGAGCTTTGTCCAAAATGGCCACTCTAGCAGTCCTTGTTTGATCTCTTCAGCAGTACGATCTATTAGCACGTAGAGTGACCACACTACGCATGTCAGTGCAATAGCGTGAAACATCACAGCACATACAAGCTTTCTCCGCTCGAACCCATTCATTTCCAAGGGCTCCCACTATAATTAAAATAACTATGATGAAAATGTTAGTAGAGAAATAAAGGTAATATATATTAAACAAATGAAGATCACACAGAAAAAAGTGGAATGCCACAATTAGGTCTAACTCGGCAAAATGCATTTTAATCTTTGGAGCACCATTAAAAATTGAGAGAACCTCACATAAGAATAATAGGTTAGTCATGGCATCAGAGAACATTTTTAATTATTTTGGACCATCGAATCCTACTTATTTGCTGAACAATTTGATATATTTATCTTATTTTTGATAAAAAAAAGTCTACTTTTTTCCCTTGGAGTCTTCAAATGTTTTATTCTAAAATATAATGGATAAATTATAAAGGAAGGAAAATAAAGTAGAGGAGAATTCAAGTTGATTTTATTAAATTAGGCATTGCTGTCCCCACAATTTCAATATAATTAGATAAGTCTCTGTGGGAGATATTATATTAAAATTGCATATAAGGCAGCTATCCCTGGGCATTGTTCAGGAATTTACTTCCAGTCCATTACCAGGATTTTAATAAGGTGGAGGGGATATAAGAGGATTTTAAAAATCCCCCCCCCCCTTTAAACTGGGTAAGTGGGCAGTGACTGGCTATTAACTAGTGTAAAAATATTGAGATAATTTTTATTCATTATCCAAACGTTTATTTTTAAGGCTCTGGATACAAATTGACAATATTTTTTATTTTTATAAATCTAGCAGTGCCAGTGAGCTGATGAGCATGATGTTTAATTTATCATTAGTAAATTACTTTCAAAGTCTGGTACGTTACCTAAACCGGAGTATTAGTTTCTTTGATGGTAACATATTGGAAAAAAAATAAATAAAAAAAATCGGGAATCGCATAACTCTGCTTGGAACATAATAATTACTAGGCATTTTTTTCTAACTCGAAAGATTTAGGACTTTTTTTTGTTAAAAATTGGCCTATTTGCCAATGTTATCTTATCACCCCTCTCTCCCCCATTTTATCCCCAGAGCTGGAAGTATCTTAAATAGTATAAGGCTCCTAGTTCACTGAGTTACTATACTCCAGCACTGGAGGCAATACTAGGTCAACACTTTAGGATACCTAATGATTTATTATAAGAACAAAAATATGTTGATGAAATTAAAATAAGTAATGAAGAAGATATTTAGTATATTTTCATAATTTCAGATACTTGTTTTGAATAGATTGAGAGCTAATACCTCAGTGAATGGTTTAGTCTTGGTATGCATGATGAATTGGAAACGGCAGAGCTCGCAGCACCTTGTATTTGAGGATTTGATCCATTGCTGGAGGCAGATCTGGTGTACATAGCGCAGGGAGCCAGCACAATAGCACGGGGCTATGAGACCTGCCTCCGCATCACCCTCACAGTGGCATATCCGGCAGATCTCCACACTTGTACTCCCGCTACTCTCACTCGACATCTGTGAATCACTTCGTCCCGTAAAATCTGGCTGGCATACCTGCGTCAAAAATACAATTATTTGTTTAAAATATGTCTTAAAACCAAGCATTCGTTTTAATTAAATAAATAAATAAAATATACATATGTGTGTCTGTGTGTGTGTTCAGTAATCCCTTGATTTCAGTGGGAGTTACGTTCTACTGATATGGGAATCACAGATAACTTATGGTGAAGTATTTTTGCCTTTTTTCAGATGATTTGAGAGCTCAAAGGATCCTTTCTCTTTGGCTGATCCTCAACCTACAAGTTCAAGGCTTTTACCATTCTCTCCAATCTAATATCCTGTATTTTAGCAGTGATAGAGGCACTTTCGATGACACTTTGTCTTATATTTTACAGTGGATAATCAAAACCGCAGATGTCAGGAGATTACTGCACACAGATAAGTAGGAAAATATATGCACAGTTAGAATAGTAATGAGTGAAGAAAATATATACATAATAACACAAATATAAAAGAGGATTACAGCTACTCTCAATCCTGAACTCAAAATGATTATGCAAAAACTTATTTTTTCCATATCTTTCTCGACATGTGTATTGCTTTTACAGGGTGGCACGGCAGACGTATGAATTTGAAAATGTAATAAAACACAGAATGTTACAAAATAATTTTTTTTTAAATTTTTTCCTGATTTAATAACATGGGAAATTTAAATTTACCTAGATTTAAACAAAGTATCAGATAAGTGGTTCCCCTCACACTCCAAACACTGATTAAGCCTTTTTTCGAAGTTTTTGAGCACTCTTTCAAGCATTTCCACAGGAATTTTGGCAGTTTTGGCTCGAATGTTGTTCTTGAGGGCTTCCAGGGTTCTGGGACAATCTCTGTACACCAAGAATTTAAGGTATCCCCACAGAAAAAAATCACAAGGAGCCAAATCAGGCGATCTTTCTGGCCAGTTTAAATCGCCTCTTAAAGAAATGAGACGCCCGGGAAATCTGTCTTGCAAAACGTTTACGCAAACCCTTGCTGTGTGGGCTGTGGCCCTGTCCTGCTGAAACGTGGAACATAAACTTCCCGTCCCCCTCTTTCAAACGAATCTACTCTCAACCGTCTGGGACCAATAGGAAGGGAGCAATCCCCTCTTCAAATTCATACGTCTGCCGCGCTCCACCCTGTATATTCCAAACTAAATGAGTAAATGTAAGTGATTTTCAAATGCTTTATATTAGGTTTGATTTTGTTTGTTTGAGTATGGCTGGCTGTTGTCAAAATCTTTGGAGGACTAATTATTAATCCTCTTCAAGTCATACCATTAAGCTGAAACTTGGCACCTAGACTCTGCACCAATTTAAAAATATTCTATCAAATTTTAGGGTTATTATGATTATGATTCTTAAAATATGATATAAGAATATTATATAGGATTTATAATAAAACTTGGTTTTTATGGGCTATTATTTTGTATGCTATTTAAATTAGAGATAGAGGTAGGAAATCTTAAGAAAAATCCCCTCTCCCCCCAAAAAACACTATAATTAGAAAAAATAAAATTAAAAAAATGGACTTACTATGCAATTGATCAAAACAAGCTAGTGCTTTAGAATTATAATTAAATTAATATATTAAAATATATTTAAGAACTAAAATATTAAAACATAAGAGGTAGTTGGTTTAAGAACAAAATTTATTTAATAAAATACATCTAATAAGGAAGTTGCAACGATAAGAAAGCTACACAATTGATAACATTTTTACAACTAACCAACTGCTATGTTCAAGGGAATGTAAAAAAAATATGCTTTAAACACAGATAATTAAGTTTTTCAAACCGCTAATGACCCTCGCGTTGACGAAACAGTAAAAAAAAAAAAAAAAAAAAAAAAAAAACGATTATGTTATTTTAATTAAATATTTATGAACTGGGTTATTATAAAGCTCTGTTTGCTCTTACAATTTAACTAACACTACTCTAACAGTTGTATATTCAGAGATTTTATGAAAAAAAAAAATTGACAAGATATGGAAATTGACAATTTATAGAAAAGACCACAATTGACCACTTTATTGTTGAAATAGGGGATATTTAGTGTGTCACATAAGTGGCATGCAGCACTGACCTTCCAAATGCAGCTCATGGACAAGTGAGATATACTCTTAAGTGAGGTAGCCTCTCAAGCTGTCCCTACCTCCGGTGTTTTTGCCGTCTATCCATGTATGACCCTTTCCACTAATCACTGTATTGTCATGCGTCTGTCATCGCTGGACACCACTCATGTGACATTGGTCCAATACAATTTGCTTGATATTAGCTCACTGGTGATGACCAACTAAGATGGTCAAAATAGAGTGTATAAAATATTACCAACTGGTTTGTTTTTTTGACATCATACGGGGTCAGTTTTGCTCTTTGGGTTTTACACAATATCAACTAAATTTATTTTGGCATAGATAAAATACTTCCGACGTCAATCTATCTGACACCAATCGTGATCATAAACTTTATTTCACTTCATTACTTCATCTATTGTTTTCCATTGTTTATGGTTTTCATAGTTAATTTTAATTATCATTCAAATCTAATGTAAAAATAATCCTACCTGGTGGGAAAACCGAACCCTGATCTTTTGTCATTAATAATTTTTCAGAAAAAAATACAATTAAATTAAACAAGAATGAAATTGTGCAAACCTAAATTGTCAGAACTATTTTTAAATTATTTTTTTCCTTCCACGATATTTCAGTTTCCTTCTCGAATTATTTTTATTTTTGGGCATGGTTTTTCTGAACATGTATAGCAAATTTTATGGAAATCGAATCAGTAGTTTAGACTCTATGTCAGTATAGATGACATATTTTTTAATATTCCTTATTCGGAGTCAGGCGACTTTAAACTATTTAAACCTGTAGTGTCATGAGTCATGATCAACACTGGTTATGTCACTCAGAAATAGTTATTTTTTTATTTCTTGTAAAATTTTTAATGGAGATTGTGAATAAAATAGACTTGACATACATTCATATGCACATATGTACATATGCTATAGCTATACATAAACATACAGTAAAACCTGTGTTATATTACCACAGCAGAGGTACATGCAGTACATGCTGCATACATGAGAAAGTAAATATGAGTGTTAGAAGGATATAAATTAAAATTGTATTAATTGCATAATTCACAACATAAAAGAACAAAAATATATTGAGAAAAAACATTCCTATAAGAATTAAAAAAACATAAATATTTTGTTATCTCACCTATAAATGCAATAAGATCTCAGTTGCTGGTTTTTGAACAGATCTATCTTAACTTCAAATGTTTTAATGAGGCTATGATATAGTACGTCAAAATTAACGAGTTGTTTTCTCCCTACGAAATTAGCATTTCAAGCAAGTTAATAACTTTATCAATAATTTAATAAATTTAGGCAATAATAATTCTTGGAAGAAATTTGTTGACTTTAACATTTTTTTAAATAAATCTTGAACGATACTGTTTTAGTTTACTACCTCCCTAAAAGGTTGCACCAAATTAAAATAGGAGACATGAGGCAAAACTTTAGTTGAGTATCTCAGGTAAGTACAATGGAATATCACACTTCTGTACAGAAAATCGATAATTATACTAAGGGGTCTAAATTTATACCCCTCCTTAATCTAATTTTCATACCCACCCTCATGTCAAATTTGTAATGAAATAGTTGGGGGGGGGGGGGGGACAAACTAAAAGAGTGCCTCTTTTACTTTTTAGAAGGTATGTTTGAATAAAAAAAATAATTTTAGAGATTAAAAATATATTTATGAGATCTTTTGCTTAAAGAGTGAAAACGGAGGAATTTAAGCAGATAAGAGATGTAATAAAACACTTACAACCCTCATCCAGTCACAAACATTATGTGCTTTACAAAGGTTAACAATGTCTCTATGCATTACATATACAAGCTTTTCAAATATGCTAAATTCAAGAAACTTTGCATGTTATAATCAATATAAATCATCTATAAATTCAAGATTACTGATGATGCGAAACCTTTGAATAATAAATCTTCATCTCAAACTTATACTTAATTGTGAATTTATTACTTTTTAATGGTCAATAGTTGTTTTTTTTAAGTTTTTTAAACTAATATTATTTTAATTACTACATGACAACATTTAAAAAAAAATTTAGAGGAAGCTTGGAGTTGCTTTGACAAGGTTCAAGCTTAAATCAAATAACTGTTGGATGAAAATATGTTAATAACTACTGGATTATAAGATAGAAATTAACAACAATTATTATGATAATAAAGTAATTATTAACGGAACAAACTAGGAAAAAGTTCTACTGGATAACAAAACCTATAGTCTCTTTCAGTGCTAATTTATCAATAACATTAGTAACAAGAAAAGCCCCATTGCTTGGGTCTGCTGCAAAAAAAAGCACTCCTAAAAACAGAAAACAGTAAAGGAAGCGAATAGAAAGTAGACCAAGTAGAAGAACACAGAAGTGCCAAACATTGGAATGGACGGGTAGAATTGATGGAAAATATATTTTAATGGAATTGGATACAGGAGTGTCACTAAGTTGTATCTCAGCCAAAGATTTTATAAAACTCAAAATTAAAATATAAGAAAAATAATAAGGACACTAAGTTCCTGTCATAAGTTGAAATACAATAAAAATTTATAACAGAACAAACTAGGAACAAGTTCTGCTGTATAAACAAAACCTATAGTTTCTTTAGAGCCAATTGATCAATAACAAAATGGGCCCCACAGCGTGGGTCTACTGAAAAAAAAACCACTCCTAAGACCATAAGAACAGTAAAGGAAATTAATAGAAAGTAGATCAAGAAGAAGAAACAATGGAAAACCAACCCCATGACACAAATTTAGTGCCAAACATTGGAATTTATTGAAAAGAAATTTTAATGGGATTGGATACATGAGTGTCACTAAGTTCTATCTCAGCCAAAGATTTAAAAAAAAACTAAATTAAAATATAATATAAGTAAAATAATACAATAAAATAAGTTTAAATACAAAATATATTTATAACAATGATGAATTGGCAATACCTTGTCATTGACATATCAATTCTTTTGTCCAGTAAACTAATATTGTAAGGGACATTATAAATGAGAAATTATCATTATATTAAAAAAAGAGATAATGCATATTTTTCTTAAAAGTATTTACTAATGGCATATTATTATTATTACCTATAATCAATCACCTTCAAGTAAATATTACCTCAGTTTTAGTATTCAAGAATCAAAGAAAACGCTTAATAGCTTATGGTTGTTTGAACAAAAAAAAACTAACACATTTGCTTTTGAAATAATGTCTTTTGTTCAAGAGGTTATTTATTTTTACCATAGTTAGTTGATTTTTAAATGGGATATTAATTATACAATGTATAAATAGAAAGTGGATAAATAGCCTTGGCACCCAACGACAGCATTGTCTTACATTAGACACCATAAATAAGTTAGTTCTACTTAAATGTCAATTACACTACTATATGTATTTAAGACAACAAAAATATGCATGAACAACACGGAATGTCCCAATAATGGAATTAATTAAAAGGATATTTGGTAATACCAATCACTAATAGCTGAGAGTTAACAAACTCACAGTAATTGTATTCAAAAATTCTATTTGATTAATAGTGGGTTTTGTCCAAAAATAATTCTTAGTTATCTTATGGACGGTAACAATAGTTTAACCTTCCTCTATACTCTATATCAAAACAATAACAAATCCAATAAGTACTAGGATATTGATTGGAGCTGATTATGTAAGTAATGCAGGAAATAAATAGAGTGTTTGTAAATAACATTAGCTATCAATTTAGTTGAGCAATAACTGAATAAACTGTGATTTGAGAAAAAACTCACAAGTTTTTTTACATAATTAAGATTAAATTAATCTTTTAACTTTTTTCTGAAGTAAATTTAAGATTTAAAATCATAAAAGTAAATGGTCTGAGTTTATAATTCATTTTGGTAAATGCTTGAGTGTATTCTAATAAATTAAACTTTGTTTCCTTCAAAGGAGTTTATAAAACCATATAAATTAATAGAGCAGTAAGAGGAAAATACAATAAGAATTACTAATAGCCCATATTCATTAGGTTTGTTTACGTCAGAATGTTAATCTGCATACATTTGTGGTATTTTGAAATGAATCAGAATTGTAAGTCGTAAAGAATGGCAGGGATATGTACGTTTTACCAGTTTTGCAACTTTAAAGCAAGGTTACAAACAATTATTTAGTCAGAAAATAGCATACCTGTTGTTCAGATAATGGTGCATTTTTGCTTGATTCGGCGGGCGAAACATTAATTTGTTGTAATGGCATACTTATTACAAACAGACGATCGCACCCTTCATGCTCGTAGAGAATCTAAACAGTAAAAAAATAAATACAAAATAGAATTTTTCCCCTGAGCGAAGGCCGAAGAAAGAACAGCTGCACGTATTTGAGAGATAGAATAGAGGTTCACCTTATATATCTACTTAAATTTATAAACATTTTATATCGCTAAAAATATAGGGCAAATTGCATTAAAACTAATCGCCACTCAGTAAAAATAGAACCAGGATTGGGAGTTTGACCTGGTCATTGGAACGTACCAAATCGCATTCATTGGAGTTAAACTAAACTTTAAGAATATATTATTACTGAAATTCCGAATTGAGCGAAAAACTTATTACAACCTTTGAATCACATAACGAAAATTATAAACTTAAGAAGCAAAGTAATTCCGACAAGTTTTCAGCTGGGGCCATTTGTAGTTTGACTTTTGACAAAACTCAGCTGTCGTTTTATTTTTATTTTTCGTCTGTTGGCCAGACTGAAAAATAAATATAAAAGAGTATTTTTGAAAAATATCTTAATCTAATTAAATATTCCGGATCCGTAAATTAGAATTCACGAGTTGATTTTACGTTAAGAAAATTTAATTATTTGTTCAAGACTCAAAAGCCAGGGTGTTAAATATTCCAAGCCATTAGCGCAGTTTCAAATTCAAGTCGGTGTTGTGGCTGCCATGTTAATGAAACATCGATTTTGATCAAATGCAATTACATATTTGATTTGTTTGTTGTGTTCACCGACGTTTTTCCATATATTTAATTATTTTGGTCGTTTGCTATGGATGTATTACGATTAGCCCGACGTATCAACTGTTAATTTACTACCCGGTTCGGTTTTAAGTGCTTTGTTTATATAAATCCGGTAAAAATGGCTGAAATCAGACAGAGAAAAGTCGAAAATGAAAACATCGAAAAACCCGTTGATCTTGATAGCGACAACGTAAGAATGTCTTTTATTTATTTATTTCTGTTAATAATAAGTTTGAAATTTTAATCTTCGTTCTTTTGAAAACCATCATCTTGTATTACTTTCATAGTTCGGTGTTGATTCACCGACCATATTCAGAGACGTAATTTGACTGCGAGACTAGCACAGGATTCGAAGTCTTGTCAGTGCAGTGATAACAATTTTATGTGATAATAAATGTCGAGCATGGTCGATAACCAATATAGATTGTACAAAGGATGGTAAATACCATCCCTTTTACATAGCTCATTTTTTAAAATACTTTATTCTCAAGGCCTACAATTATAAAAAGAGTTTTACCTTGAACGAACCAAGATAAATTTGATTTTAGATTCTATCGTAGATAATTAATACTTAAAATTTATTGATTACTATAAAATCTATTAAAGAACCACTGCACAGAGTTAAAAATGGTATTAAACAGATGTTCATGTTATGATATAATATAATATTTATGATATATATATAACATTAATGATTGCTATTATCACTTAAATTATCAATATTTCACTAGTTGTTTAATTATAAATGATCTACAATACAATTGGCTTTCAGAGGAGCTAGGAGGACTAGTTTTGTCCTGCAAGATTTACATCTCCAAGCAGACAATTATGACCATTTCTACTATTATTGATTTTATTCCCCATCTCCCCACATTGTCTCTGAATTATCTGAATCATTCTCTTTTGAAAATGCCGGTTTAATATTTATTAGTAGATATGACACAACATCCTTTTCTTATCCTGATTGATCTAATAAACTACTAGCTTTCTTCAAAAGCTGAGGTACCAAGGTCAGAATTTTCAAAAGATTTTCACCTTGAACGAATCAAGATGCATTTTATTTTATTATTGAAACATGCAACTCATAGTCGTATAGCTGAAAGAGTTAAAATCAAATGATACTATATTAAAAACTGTTTGAATCCACCCAGGTTTCATATTTTTAAACAGTTTTAATTATTTTATTACGTCTCAGTTTATTTGAAATAAAAACAGTTTATATTAGAAACATGGCTAAATCTGTTGTAGTCTGATTTTGATAAGCTTTTTTAATTGTCCCTTTTTAGAAGGAAATGGTCTTTTGTTCAAAAATTATTTAGACAAGGTAATATTATCTGTTCAATGTACAGGAGTGACCAATTCCCTTAGTCTAATTAATGTTAAGACAAAGGGATAATCAAAAGTCAATTCTAAAAGTTATTTATAAAAGTACCTACAAAACAAAACCTGTCCAAATCAGACAAAAAAATTAGTCAGGCATGGCAGATTTACTGAAACAAGGACTACTGTGGTTTTGGCGATGAACTTACTTTTATTCAGTTTTTGCTGCCGAATTTACCAAAGTTAAATGAAGCATTGTGACCATTCTGAAGATAATAATTTTTGATAAAGTCTCTAAATTCGAACATTTCTAAACATAAATCTCTTTCAGGCAACATTTAACATTTTTGGTCTATCGTTTAAAAATTTTTCAAACCACCATATTTTTAAAAACTACTCGATCAAATTTACTGATATTTGGATATAGTAGAACCCCCTCATATCCTTCACCTACACAGGACCAGAGCCAAAAAAGGGCAGATAATCCAAGGAACAAAGAAATGCGAAAATTTCAGTGTGAAAAAGGAAATCTTTATTGGTTTAAAACAAATGTAAATGCATACACCAGTATGTAGGTATGTCAATAAAAGAATTACTTAAAATAATGTGTTTTTTGTCTCAAATTGGTATTCTTGATTTTTCAGATGAATATCATTATAATGGGCATGTTCGGTGAGGGGTCCTGGTCGAATATGAGGGGTTCTACTGTAGTTTGTTGATAGTAGCCTACACACTGTTCCATATAAATTTGAACTGTCTGCACACATTTAATTAAGTTCAAAAATATGTTTTTGACTTTTTTTACTTATAGACTTTTTTTACTTATCTTAGTATATAGAATAATACCTTAAAGTTTGGGAAATCATTTTAAAATCACTCTGTATAGAAGTAAAAATTGGTAATTTTTTTTACGTATAAACTATTCGCCAACCAAAAAATTAAAAATGTATAGATTTTAGTTGAGTAAAACAGCTGTTTATACACATGGATAAGGTATGAGATTTTTATCGTAAGCTGACATGCAGACTCCAACCACCCATTGGCCCACAAGTTAGCAGCCTTTAATAGTATGACACATCCTCTCCTAACCATGCTGTTGGACCACCATAATAGCCACTTATAATGGCATATTAGTGGTTAGGATGATTTTTAGAAAGAATCGGAAATTATTGTTAGAAATGTAACAGGAACAGCAGTGGATCATCAACTGAGAAAAGGAATATGGTGGCCCATTCCTTATTTAGGCTCTATTTTAGACCAGCTTGCTCTAATTTTAACCAAATACAATTTTAAAGAAGGATTCAGCACGAGGAAGGCTTTTAAAGCTGAGCAACTGAGTTACATAAAAGACCTGGTTTGCAGTGAGAATAAGAGCGAAGGAACACTTGCAACGTACTAACAGTAGGTTTAATCAGTACCTTCTTGAATATAGTCACTTGCACACTCAACACAAGATGGGCTTCCTCTTTTTCGCATTGAAAAGACTAACTAGATTTGCTGGAAAATTTAGAAATCTTAAGGAGTATATGGAGATCAGGGAAATATTAATGAGCGGGGAGATGGATCCTTGGTGATAAGCACAGTGGCTTTGATTCCTGCCCGTATCTGTGTCACATTGATCTCTGACAAGAAGTAGACTCACTCATGAACTTTTCGTTTGTTAAATGTGTCTCTATTTCTTCCTCTTTCCTGTTGGCTATTTTATAAACTTATAATCACATATATATTTTTATATTTGCGGGTCTATTTTATTTATTGCTTCCGAGTCTACCAAGGTAGCAAATATATTGTGTTCACTTTTGGGAGTTGAACATTTTTTCCCTCCAAAATTAAAATTTCTACTCACATTTTTCGTTTTAGACCTTCCTGAATTTTGTTTCATGTCTGTTTTAAATTTTAATTTAAGTTTAAATTAATAACTATAAATAAGTTTTAAATTTTTAGAGAGAACACGGGTTAGGCCCTAGATGGTCCCCTATGTATTTCATCACTCATGGATCAATGGTAGCCTCTGCTCAGGTGCATACGTAAAATCCTCCAAACGTCAATTTCTCTCAACCTAATCAACCGATTTTGCTCCAATTCAAAGAATAGTTGAGGATTGAAGGTATAATAATGCCATATGAATTTCATCATGATCGGATCAGTCGTAGCCAATGTGCATGGGCAAACCTGAGATCCGTGTGACACACATAAATTAAATTAAATTTGATTAATTTTAATTTAAAATTAAATAATTAATTCAATGAAATTAATTAGAATTAAATAATTAAATTAATTAGGAGAATGGTCCCATAGAGAAAGTGTTTAGAACATGGTGCATTTTTTTATACCCGGGGTTTAAGGGTTTTAACAATCATAACTCATGGAATAATCTCAACAAAATATCTGAACTTTTTTAAATAGGTGATAAAGTACAATGACAATTTAAAGTTTAATTTGTTACAGAAAGATGATTCTGAGGATGATAAGCCTGAAGTTTCCAAAGATGCTCCTCAAGGAACTGAGAAAACCCCTGAAATTTTTAACTTTTTCGCATTGGATGCCCTTCCAGCAAGGTACTTAATCATATAAATAATTTTTTAAATCATCTTTTATTTTATTACTTTTTTATCAAGACTTTCTTTTTCAAACAGACTTATGCTTTTTTTGTCTTACTCCTTGAGATTTTACTTCACCAATGTTCTTAATTCATAAGTAAGAACATTGGATAAATAAATAATACGTAATTTGTAATCCCCCTCCCCCCTTTTCTCTTTCAATTTTTTAGTCTAGGCTGAAAATAAAAATGGGTGATTTTATTTTAACTTAGGTAAATGTTTATTGTAAATAACAAAATAAATGTATTTATTTAACAAAATATGAGTGTATTTATGTAATATTATTAAAAGGTATATAAAAGAAATATAGGTATTATACGTAAAAAAAAAATAAAATAAAATAAAATGAATATGTCGGTTCATTCTTGAAGGCTGAAGTTACACTGTCATTTAATTTGATGGATCTGTGTTGTGCAATAAGAACATGTTATGCAATGTTCTTATAAACACTTAGTATCATGAGATTTCATTCCTTTAAGTTCCTTCTTAAAAATCAATCTGATAACTTTAAGTACATTATTATATACTTTTTTAACTAACAATGTATTAAAAATCCATACCTCATCATCCTAGAAACCCTTATGCTTTTGGGAGTTCGTCTGTCCGTCACATCTTGGAGTATATCTCCCAACCTACTGTAGCTAGAGATTTGGTATACAAGTTAAACTTTTTTGCCCAAAAACAGAAATAATTTGAATGCTTTCGTACTATTTTTAACACTTTAATTTATACTGTTCTAAGCAAGCCTAAAATAGATTATTTAGGTGCATTCCTAGTTTGACTGCAGTACAGCCAACTGCTATTCTGATGTGTTCTTTGCATACTAATGGCCCACTTAATCTACAGTTCAGTGTTCACTTCATGTTTACATACAATAGGTGAAATACACAATCTATAGCACCCACCCAGGGAGTTATGGTGTTAACGTTTACCCAACTCTTATTCTTGTTTCAACGATTTGCCTAATTCTTCAAATTTACGTTAAACATTACATTCGCTGATATTCAATTGAAATGTATATATTTATTTTTGTATAATTTAAAGCTACTTATTATAGGTTGCTATTAAAACTATTAAATAAAAAAATCCTAGCAGTTTTTAATTCTTGACAGGGATTCAAAAAGAATTTGAAGGTGCACTTTTTTTAAAATGTTTCTACAAGTTCCCGACCTTTAAATAGACCTTCTAAAACTATATTATAAAATCTACTTCACTTTAACATACAGGGTGTTTATAAAAAAAACTCCTTGATTTCATAATAATAATAATACTTGAAAGCAAGGACTTGTTTTATAATAAATACCCTGTATAAGTTGCATGATGCATTTACTTTGCTTTCCTAGGAATTTACTTTAGGAGAAAGTTTGTCTGAGTTGTCTTGGACCGATTTATTTACATAAAGATTGACTGCAATGATAGAACCCTGCTCTATCTCTACCACTTCATTCCTCTGTCCATGATATCATAAGGGTGAAATGAGCCACTCATCTCTCAGAACTTAAGTCCATATAAATGTTATTGTGTGTGCATATAAAGTGCAGTATTAGGTTCTCAAGAGCAAGAAAGAGCTTCTTAAGCTTCTCATACTTAGATCCCCCCATAGTAATCTATTTAGTTGTTATCTTAAGCTTTTTTATACATATATATATTCCTTGATTAATGCTTGTTAAAATTGGTTTCAGATGGAGGAATTGGGTGATTCGAGGTGTATTTACTATACTTATGATTGGGTTGTTTGGATTGGTAATTTATTGGGGACCTCTTGCCCTTATGATAACTGTAAGTATTTCACCAAACTTTTTTTCATTCATATAATATTGCCACCAGTTATGATATGAATAGTTAAAACTAATTATTCAAGCAATGACAATTAATCATTGTTTGAATCATACATTGCTCAAACATCTATTTATATCTTGGAGGATATACATGTTTAATTAAATTGAGATTAAATCTACGTTTAAACTAAAAAAGATATTTTCCAAACATATCTAATTTGTAAACATAAAAAAAGTATTTCACAAATAGAAGTTAACTTAATTATATTTATTTATTGTAAGGGATTAAATAGAACTCACTTCATTTTTTCCTTTTGCTTTATAATAATATTGAATGAAAGAGAATGAATGCTTATTGGCATTATTATTTTTGTAGTATAATATACTACGCCATTGAAGCCATATAAAGTTTTAATTGGCTTTTATTTTATATGGCTTCTCTCCCTACACTTCTTTTCAGACATTGTTTTCCCTACCTCATGTTCTATTTATAAACTCTGCTTTAAATAAAAAAGATGGATAAACCTGGAAATATTTAGTTCAATGCAATTATATGCGCAAATAAATCTTTTAAATAATTTTAAAGCCACATGGCCATGCTCCCACTTAATTGAGATAGCTAGGAATTCTGTTTAAAGACCTGGACAGCTTGTCACTTTTACTTCTAACGTTACTAGCTTAAATAATAAAAAGATCTTTGTTTAAGAGTTGCAGTAATGATAAGGAAATTAGCAGGCCTAGGCCCTTCATGGGCGTTCTCACCATGAAGTTAGTTATTGATATGGAAATTATGATTAATAAAATAAAATTGATTTTTTCAAAACCTACCATAGCCATAAATTTTTATTCTTATTCTACTACACATATTCTATTTTCTCTTTTTTTTAAATATTATTTTTAACAAATTAGTGTTAAATTGTATTTTTCATATTACTTGCTAGACGTATGGTCTGATGTATTTAACTGATGTTATCAGTCACTTTAATTACTCTCATTATAATTTTTGTTCACACTAATAATTGCGAGAGATAAGATAACAATTAATTTAGACCTAATAAATTAAAGTGTTTAGTTATGATTCCCGACAAACTTTTAATTGTAATAAAAAAATAAAAAAATGAAATACTTTTTTTATACTAAAAATGGTTTTATGAAGAAATAAAATTTATGGTGTCTATATAATTATATGTTATTTTTATATTATTTATATGTATATATAAAATAATTTCTTAAGAAGTATGCTGTTTTGTCTAATTAATGTTTTTTTAATTTAATTTTATTATTATAGATTTATTTGATTAATACTTATAGAATAAGACCTAAATAAATGGATCAGGAAATTTTATTGGATTTTTTGGTTTTTTTTTTAATTCTTGAGTAGTTTAATCTATTAGAAATTAAAAAGTCTCACTATTACAATATTTCTACCCTCTCCTTGGGTCATTCTCAAGCTCAATGATTAAATTATTACATAATAAATTAATAATAATAATAATAATAATAAAGCCTTTTATTTGTTTTGTGAATTTTTTTTTTTTACAAAATATATAATATATAAATGGTTCTTAGTAAAAAAGAAAAAAAAGAACATAAATTATAATATTACCTTGACTTTATAAACAGATCTATAAAAGATTTTTATTTATTTTATTTAACAATTAATAATCCATTAATATATAAATATATATAAACTATTTATATATAATAGATACCTACATAAACATACGTACATACATACACATACACCCATACAATTCACAAAATCAATAATATATACGGAAAAACTAAACATAATAAATTACATAGTCATTATTACAAAAAGCACACAGACTTGGTTTTCTCTATCCTAAAAGTTTCGGTTTCCTAGGTAAAATGGGTTGAAAATTGATTTCAAAATTTGTACCTCACAAAAAAGTGAATTTTAATAAACGAGAGACCTTATTCAATTTTTTGTGGTAATGTCTGCCTGCATCTTCTTATCATATCTATGGAACAGATTATAATGCAAATATTCGTTGTGGCGTTTTATTCAGTTTAAGACGTAGTTTCACACTAAAATTTGATATATAATTGAATTTAAGCTCTAAATTTATAGAAGACCCTTTCCCTAAAAACTTTTTAAAAAAATGTCTACTCTTTTATTTAAAATTAAAAGTAAGTCTAGTCTATTTATATACAAATAAAACTATTTTCCCGAGAAAATTTTAATTTCTGATATAATGGTGCATAATGGGCGGTCACAATAAAAATTTATCCATTGGAAAGAATACTGCAGAGAGTGAACTACCACAATAAATACGTTTATATGTGGAAAAATGTGTGTTGTTCAGAAAAATGTTTTTTTAGGATCAATAATTTTTCCTTGTACTAATATCCTAGTGAATTATTTTGTTTACTCTACAAATCAACAATGTGCAATTAGTTAGTAAAAATAAATAAATTGATTACTTTTTATTTAAGTTAGATTCTATTTTACATGGAGTTAGTGGAATTCTCCGTTGTAAAATATTTGCTTAGGAACTTGTTTACTAATTTGTTCTAAAGTTAAAACCCATTTTCATTTCAACATCACTATTCTTTTGGAATTTATGGATTTAAAATCTATTTATAGATTCTGCATTTCAGCTTCTTCCCTATTTTTGCTTTTTTATTGTTGGTTTATTTATTGGTTTCTATTTTTTAACTTCTCTTTCCCTTGTGTATTACTATGAGACTTGAGATATTTTTGTTTAAAATTATTTATGTTCGAGTTAAAAAACGCACTAAATCATTAATCTTTTGAATTTCCAATATTTCCCATTTTTCTTGTGTTTTGCTCTTGCAAAATTTTTAGACATTCTTGTATTTTATTCTATGAACAATCTGTTAAAACTTGCTAAAAAAAAACAACAACGAACAAATGCATTATTTGTATGTGAAAACATGAATTAATTGTACCTACAGCATGTAGACGTTTTATTGTTAAAAGACTTCATTAAAGCACTGGTTTTAGGGGACACTGAAACCCTTTTTACAATTTAAAAATAAAATTTACTATTTATTTACTCTACCAAATAGTTAGTTGAGTAATCCTAGGGCTCAAATAATCCTTTATTCTTTCGACAGCCATTCTTACACACTTTAAACTGAATCAACATCTGCATCTGTTTGGTCTAGCTGAAAGCCCAATGTGCAGGATAAGTGAGGAAGAGGATGAAACCCCATCTCACCTTATTAGCAGCTGTCCTGCATTAACTCGCTGAATGTGGAAAGTCTGGTTTTTCCATTCTGTCTACTGAAGAACTAAGATTACTTTCCCCTAAGTTAGGTACTCACTTTCTGTGGGTCTGTCAGCCTGCTTCATGTGTAGAGTACTCCTAGAAGGTTCAATAAACTTGGTTTTCAGCACGGATCTGCATGAGAGGTCTTGCTGCTTCTGCCTTTATTTTTATAGTTACTCTAGAATAATAAAAAAAATATTAGGACTCTAATTGTTAAATTGGACAGCAAATGCCCAATTTAAATGAAATTGACCCATTTATATAATTTTATGAAAAAGTTATTCAGAGTTGTCATGGACCAATTTTTTAAATGTTATAGTCGTCCTCTAGGTAAAAAATTAATTTATTTGTAAACTAACTTTATAATTCTATTTCTTATTATCATTCCATTAATTATTTACTTGAATATGTGTTGGATTTGTTTTAGACACTGATAGTTCAAGTGAAGTGCTTTGAAGAAATAATTAACATAGGTTATGCAGTCTATAGGATTCATGGTCTGCCCTGGTTCCGCTCATTATCTTGGTATTTCCTCATTTGCTCTAATTATTTCTTCTACGGAGAAAGTCTTGTTGATTACTTTGGAGTTCTTATCAACCGTACTGTAAGTTAGCATTTGAAATATAATATATTTTAGACGTTGATATACTAATCTAACCTATCGTAAAAAATATAGTTTTGTTATATATTTATTTTTTTGTCCTACTACAGCTTAATAGTATGATATTTTAATGAAAATTATAAATGTTTCTGTATGCTTGCAGGATTTCTTCCGAGGTCTGGTAACTTATCACAGGTTTATATCATTCTGCCTGTACATTATTGGTTTTGTTTGGTTTGTCCTTTCGCTTGTGCACAAATACTACATGAAACAGTTTTCGCTCTTTGCATGGACACACGTCGCTCTACTTATTGTTGTCACTCAGAGCTACCTCATAATACAGAACATATTCCAGGGACTTATCTGGTTTGTCACATTTTTTTTAAAAATATCTCTTAATAACATTATTTACTATTTTATTGGTTTATTTTTCATATTTAATTAACTAGTTTAGTAGTTAGTTGTTGTTAGTTTAATTGATTATGATTATTATTAATTATTAATTACTTCAAAAAAGCTAACTTGAAAACCAACAGCCTTTGTACAACCTGCACTTCACATAAGCAGCTACCCATTTATTGGTGATGCTGTGTAAACGTGGTGAAGGGGAGGGTCTGAAAATTGATCTCAGATCGGTGTCACCCATCTAAGTTGAGACAATACCTGATGCTGTTACACTTAAGTGGTTGGAGGGTACCTTGGCCTCTAGTTAATTTAAACAATACTACAATAAAACACTTGTGCCATACTAAAACAATAATTTTTATTTTTTTATAATTAAATTTCACAAATATTTCAAGTTTGAAGCTTTTACAACTACAGTGGAACCTCGATAATTCGGACTAATTGGGACCAGACACTGTCCGAATTACCGATTTGTCCGAATTTTCGAATATGCTGTAAAACAATGCAGCAATACTATTATGGCTTCTTCAGGCCACAGCTATCTCCATTCGTTTTCTAAATTTACTTTCGTAAGGCTTTCCCAGGCACTTGCTATCATACGAACGCAGTCCTTAAGATTTATTTTCTTAGTAAAAGCAACAACTTTCCTCGCCAGAATATCTGCGTCAGTTATTAAATTTTTCCGTAGGCAGTCTGGATTTTCGACGCTCCAGATTTTAGAGGTCCGAATTATCGAGGTTCTACAGTATTTGCAAGATAATTTATACATAGGTTTTGTTTGTATAGCAATTTGAACCTAACTAAATCTTTGCTGTTGTTTTTCTTACTGTCTACATTTTGTTGTCACACTTATACCATCTTTTATTTAAAGTTTTTATTTTGTTATTTGAATTTTTCCACATCAACCAACAAAATCATTTATAATAACCTGTGTTTTTTTCAGGGTTATAGTGCCAGTTTCAATGATAGTAATTAATGATGTCTGGGCGTACCTGTTTGGTTTCTTCTTCGGTAAGACACCTCTCATCAAGCTGAGTCCTAAGAAAACCTGGGAAGGTTTTATCGGTGGTGGGGTTGCCACAGTTTTCTTTGGCCTTCTTGTAAGTTATTATTTGTTTACCCGTGGGTTGTTGAAATGTATATTTTATTGTTGCTAGCTGAAACTCACCGGAAGCATTTGTAGGAGGTGTTTAGCCACATACTTACTAATAGGTAACTTATATATTGTTCTGTTTCAGTTATCCTACATACTGTGTCAGTATCAGTTCTTTGTGTGCCCTATTGAATACAATGAGAGTCTAGGTAGGATGACCATGGAATGTGATCCCTCTCCTCTCTTCCGTCCTCAGCAGTATATGTTACCTAAATCACTTACCTCCGTTGCAGCTGTGGTAAGAATAAATCCTTTGCACGTGTAAATCTATTACATTTTTAACCCATTCAATGCGTAATCCAATTCATGAACCTACCTTAGTGACTGTATATATCTAAACGATTATAAAAGTTAATTTAAAAATAAATAAAAAATAAATAAAAAGTTTGGACCCACTGTGGATACAAACGTGATCGGGCCTGACGGAGCCTTGCAAGATGCTTCTACTCGAGGCACGGAGAATAGAGCTACAGAGGGCTGAAAGGGAGGGCTTGGATCCACCCCCCAGGCACGTTAGCACGGCATGGATCCGCAGTGGATCCACCCGCATTGAATGGGTTAATCCAATATTTTTTATTTTGTCAACAGGAATCGTGGAAAGATACCAATATGTGAAGTGTCTCAGATTAGACTTAAATTTCAGTCTTGTGTTTTATTTAATAATTTTACAGTAACGAATTACTCTTTAGAGAAATTAATTTTTAAGGTTTAAGAATAATGAAAAAAGTTTTTTTTTTAAATTTTTATTAAAAAAGACAAAAACATTAAGGTTTGAACATGTTCCAAATGGAGAAACAAAATATAACCATTTAAAAAAAAATAGAAATGGATTGATAAATTAATGGGGACAACCAAATAAAAATTAAAAATATATTTTTTTCCGTGGTAGGCTGTGAAATAGTAACTTTAGAACCTAAAAAACATAGCTAAAATCCATTTTTTCATTACGTGGACTTAAAAAATCTTTTCATTACTCCTAGCCAGTGGCGTACACAGGGGGGGGCCCAAGGGGCCCTGGCCCCCCCCGAAATGATTACATACCTAAGACCCGCCATACACTTAAAACCAAAAAAACACAGTAATGACAGATGCATTCGAATTGGCTGTAAATATTTACCATTAAAAGGAATTAATTAAGTATTATCTTATGGTGTGTATACACTTAATCACCCCAAATAAGCTCGGCCCGGTTTTGCCGATAGAATTAAATTCATTCAACACTATACCGGCCCGATTGTCGGCTGGGCCCGGATTTTGCCGATGGAATTGAATTTATTAAACACTATACCGCCCGACTGTCGGCTGGGCCCGGATTTTGCCGATGGAATTAAATTTATTAAACACTATACCGGCCATACTGTCGGCTGGGCCCGGATTTTGGCCGATGGAATTGAATTTATTAAACACTATACCGGCCCGACTGTCGGCTGGGCCCGGATTTTGCCAATGGAATTAAATTTATTAAACACTATACCGGCCCGACTATCTGCTGGGCCCGGATTTTGGCCGATGGAATTGAATTTATTAAACACTATACCGGCCCGACTGTCGGCTGGGCCCGGATTTTGCCAATGGAATTAAATTTATTAAACACTATACCGGCCCGACTGTCTGCTGGGCCCGGATTTTGCCGATGGAATTGAATTTATTAAACACTATACCGCCCGACTGTCGGCTGGGCCCGGATTTTGCCGATGGAATTAAATTTATTAAACACTATACCGGCCATACTGTCGGCTGGGCCCGGATTTTGGCCGATGGAATTGAATTTATTAAACACTATACCGGCCCGACTGTCGGCTGGGCCCGGATTTTGCCAATGGAATTAAATTTATTAAACACTATACCGGCCCGACTGTCTGCTGGGCCCGGATTTTGGCCGATGGAATTGAATTTATTAAACACTATACCGGCCCGACTGTCTGCTGGGCCCGGATTTTGGGTGATGGAATTGAATTTATTAAACACTATACCGGCCCGACTGTCGGCTGGGCCCGGATTTTGCCAATGGAATTAAATTTATTAAACACTATACCGGCCCGACTGTCGGCTGGGCCCGGATTTTGCCGATGGAATTGAATTTATTAAACACTATACCGGCCCGACTGTCGGCTGGGCCCGGATTTTTGTCGATGAAACTAAAACCATAAAACACTATAGCGGCCCGATTTTGGCTGGGCCCGGATTTTGCCGATGGAATTAGATTCATTGAATTAAATTAGGATGCATAAAATAAATCGGCTCATTTGCCGACTAGGCCTTGATTTTTGCCAGTGAAACTAAAAACATTAAACTTGATCGACCCGATTTCGGCTGGGCCCGATTTTTCGCTAATTGTATTCAATGATTTTTTTGTGGTTTTAGTCCAGTTCAATAGCATAGGTTGCATTATAGGACAGCTTCAATTCATTACGAATCCTAATGCAATGAATTGAATTTGGATTCGTAAAAATAGACTCCTCCGATTGACAGCTAGGCCCGGATTTTTTGCTATAGAATTAAGTGCAATGAATTGATTAGGATGAGTAAATTGAATCGGCCTGATTGCTAGTAGGCCCGATTTTGTCGATGGAAATTATGCATCAAAATAAATTGGGATGCGTTCAATAATAGACCCGATTGCCGGCTCGGCCTAGGTGTTAAGCACATTAAATTAAATGAGGCCCGAGTCAACTCGAACTATTGCCGATGGAATTAAATTAATTGAATTAAAATATGCACACTAGACTGGCTTAAACGGGAAAATGATGGTTGTGGATTTCAGTAGCAAATTTTTGTTTTGGACCAGGATTGTGTGTAGAACGCTACGTGGGTCCTCTTGTCTATGCGGCATTCTACTCTTGCTGACTCAGGTCGGACTAGTGTTCGTCGACATGTAGTAGGAAAACAGAGGCAATATAAATAAATCGGTTTATGATTTTGTGAAAAAACTGATTCATATTACATTGTAATAGTAAATTTAAATCTAAAAACTCAAAAAGCGTTCAGAAAACATTTGATGTTAAATGTCCCATGTAATTACCCAGCGAATGAGCGAATGATTCTTTTGTTTTGCAATAGGTATTTAATTTTCTTAGAGAAGAATTCTCTTCTAGAAAAACATTTTAAATTCGTATGTGCTCCAAATCCACGTTTGCTTTTGCAGTATGGATCACGTTTTGCTTCCGAGCTTACCAAAGGAAACGGAAGATATGTGACAGTTCTGAAGAACGAACAATTTTTGTCTCCGATTTCAAAAATTCCAAGACAGAAATCTGTTCAACATCAGGGTATAGTTTGGGTCCCGTGTCCGCCTGTCCTTCAATTTTTGCGAACCAACGTATCTTAAAAGCTTACCGTCCAATTTTATTGAAATTTAATGGTAGGTCATAATTAGCCAGGTTATAACATTGCTGATCCCGTATAAGTTTCAATCTTCTGCACCTATTTATTTCTCTTCCACATTCGCACAGACATACATTTATTTACACCTATATCTTCAAAAGCACTCATATGATTTTTATGAAATTTTAATGGTTTGTTTAAAGTAGCCCGCAGATAACCCAAGAATAATTTCAATCTGCGCTCTTAAAATATTGCTATATTGATACTTTATTCATGTTAAATTTACTCAATTTTCCCTCCTTCTTTTAAATTAGTCAAAATTGGTTTGATTTTTACATGATTTAAAGCATCAATTTACCAAAATTTAAACAGCGCAGACAGTTAAAATTAATCTGTGAGCTTCTATCAGATAAGTTTTATAAAATCTGATGAATATTTTTGAAGATAAGGTGTAAATAAATGTATGTGTGTGCACATGTGGAAGAGAAATGGTGGCAGGTGGAGAAATGTGGTGGAGGGAAATGGGACCAGAAGATTAGACCTTATATAGGACCAACAATGGACTTTTTATATGCAAATTAACTGCCATCCGAATTTCATTAAAATCGAAAGAGCAGTTTTTAAGAATTGTTCGCAATGATTGAGCGAGAGACAGACTAACAGCCAGAAACGGGATAAAAAATGTCTGATAACTGGAACAGATTTCTGTCTTGGAATTATTGGAATCGGAGACATAATCGTTCTTTAGAACGATCACATCACATAGTGAGGTGTTACCTCATAGGATTTTAATTTAATTAAATATGAGGTTAGAAATTGAAATTAGAGTGTTGGAAAGGGGGAGAAATTACAATTATAATAAATTATGGGGTATGCTAAACCCGCATATAAGTTAAATTAGGTTGGGCCCCCCCCGAAAAAATTTTCTGTGTACGCTACTGCTCCTAGCTGTAAAGAAAAAATCTTTTACGTCCTAGGCACTAAAAGATTTTTTCTTTACGGTGGGTAGTTGTCAAAACTTCCGTCAGTAGTGCTGCAGTCTTTGTAGAAATGCTTCTAGTACGATAAAAATCCGCTAGATGTCAATGCGTTTTATTTATCTTTTCTTATAGTGTAACCTCATTTTAAGGTTTCTTTTTTTAAGTCTTAAGTATGTACTAATATTTGTTATTATTATATATTGATTAGTGATTAATATTTAATGTTTTTTCATTGTCTGCTACCTCGGAAAAAATAGCATATGCTACGCGACTTTGAAGTGTTTTTTCTTTACCTTGGCAATATTTACTGTCTCGCTTCGCTCGACAGTAAATGTAATTGCCGCGGTAAAGAAAAAACTCACTTCACAGCCTAGTAACATAATATACTATTTATTTTAGCTACACAAAAAACCAAATTAACAATATACAAAATTGGAACATGTTGCGAATGAACTTTTTTGCGATTATAAGAAGTAGTCTATTAGTTATTCAGTAATTTTTTATGAACATTTTAGTTCTTATAATTAAAATATATAATATAATATAATTATTTATTGAAATGTTACAGTTTGGGTTCAACGGTTCTATTACTATGCATCCATTCCTGCTTCACTCTCTGTCCATGTCAATGTTCAGCTCTTTTATTGGACCGTTTGGAGGATTCTTTGCTAGTGGCTTCAAGAGAGCTTTCAAAATCAAGGTAAAATACTTCATTTTGTATAAAATATAATATAATTCAAAAATTCAAGAAAAAAAAAAAAAAAGTCTTTAAACAACAAACTTATGCATGTATTGATACTAAATTCCAATCACAAAATATCTCATTTAATTAGTTTATAATTAAATATTTTATCAACTTTTTTCTCACATTGTCAAAAGTTAAAACTCATCTTGTACAGACTGTAGTTCAGATTTCTTCATTATTTGTTTGTACACAGCTCTTTAACTTCATTATATTTAGAATTCATAATAATCAAGGGAATCTCTGTCCTGAGAAGCTGTTTTCAACCTAGCAATTTTATGTAAATGTATTGTTTACATAATTATCGGTTTGTTTTAGGACTTTGGGGATGTGATTCCTGGACATGGCGGAATAATGGATAGATTCGACTGTCAATATCTTATGGCTACTTTTGTCAATGTTTATATATCAAGCTTTATCAGGACTGCTTCACCTCAGAAGATTCTACAACAGGTAATTTAATAATACTAGTAGTTTTTATAGTTAATTTATCAGTTAAAAATATTTTATATTTTTTAGCACTATAATCACTTTAACCCTTAGTGACACAGGCTGGCGCATTGAGTACACCACAAGTAAAAAAGTTTCTGTAAATCACAGATGCACGATGAGAGAATAATAAACCCTCACTCTACCCTACCACTAGAGACCCCTAAAACGGTCGAAACAGTCTACTTTGATTATTGCTTTATTCCTCATTGTTTTGCCATGTTTATTTAACTTGGCCACTATGGTGGCATACCGCCCGTGCCACCATGTCCAGTAGGGAAATTGTGCCACCCGATCAATATTTGTTGGTTTTGCGTTAGTTGTAGTATTAGGATAATGGATGTGAGGTGTTATCTTAAAACTTTCACGACTAATAATTAATTAAGGTTGTAAGCCCGACTCTAAGTTAGAAGCTCATTAGAAATTTTTATTTTTACAATTAAACACATCATTGAGAAATAAATATGTTAATTGACTTTTTAGTTCAACATTTCCAAAACACAATCTAGATAATCTTGCTTTGACGTATTTATGGTTTGAAAAATGCATTGGCGCAGAACGTACGCCTCCCGTACCTCATTGTTTATCCACTATTACCATACCTTTAAGGGTTAAATTCCAGTACAACTCAAAAAAATAACACATAAGTGATGACACTTTAGAAAATAAAATAATTTCAATTGGAATGTATATAATTTTATGTAAAATGATTAGTACTATGGGGATGGACTTAATTTTATAAGTTTTTTTTCTTTATGACCAATAAGAAATCAATCTTTATTGACAAAACTAATGCAAGCATTATCACCATCAATATGTGCATGATCACTGATCACGACATTTCAAAGGGCTCATCCCTTGTTTAAAAATTAAAAAAATCATCTTCGAAGTTATGTAAATTTGTTGATGAAAGAATACGATTCATTGAAATACTAAAACACACTGAGATCTGACTACTCTCCTTTGTAGTAATGGGGGAAGTTAGTACTGTTAGCTCTAGTGGTTTCCCCAAAAATCCTACGATCTTGACTTTAATCACAATAAACAGAACATTTTTAATGCATTGGTTTTGAGTGGGCCCGTTCCAAGCTATTTTGATCATCCTAAGCGGTTGATAACAACATTAACCTTAATTACACTAAGGGACGCCCACTTGCGAAAAATTGAAAAATGGGATCTAGCTTCAGGAATATTTATATATTAATTTTCAAGCGCCAACAAACAACTATGCTAAATCTCAAAACTTTTTCACTTATTTCCACAATTTTTCATTTGACTTGACTATGCATTAAATTTACTTTATTAAGTTTTAAACTGATCTTATCGTTTATGTTGCTAGGTGATGACACTGAAGCCAGAACAGCAATTATCACTGTACTACATGTTAAAAGAAGCTCTACAGAATCAAGGTATTCTATCGCAGCATTAAGTCTTCCCCCTTTATCTATATTTATATATTATATGAGTGTGTGGTCTCTTACCCGTGTCCGTGTTATAAGTACACAACTTTATACCATGTTTTAGACCAAAATATTCCTTTGACTTACATGTCGTTAACATAATTATTATCTTATCCTTCGTACATAAATAAATAAAAAATAAATTTTTACAGAGTTAAAAATAATATGTCAAGATGTTGTATTTGAAACGAATTTAAAAAAAAAAAAAAAAAAAAATACGTTTAAGTTTTTGAAACCTTTTTAAAAAATATATAATTTTAAAGGATCATAACTAAATTGTTGTGTACGTATAAATATTTATGTACGTGTCATAAAATTAAATTTATTATTAATTGTGTGTTACATCATTGGTAGTATATCTAAGATAATGAATTACCCTTAGTTACCATCCAGTGTCTGTATCTAATATGGTTGTTATATCTGTACTAAAAAAGCATTAAAAATTAATTCCCTTTTTATTTAGAACGACTGAATTTATATAACATTTATTTATTGTTTTTTTTTTTTTTTTTTGTTTTTTTTTCACTTTTTTTAAAATAATAATTTTGATAATAATTTGTTGGCAAAAAAATATGCTTATGAAATTCTCCAATTTATTATTTTTAATCTTATAGTAATAAATAAAACTTTGAATTCTAATAAAGTTTAACATATTTCAATAGTTAACAAATATTATTGTGTTAAATATATATATATGTTTTAAAAAATTATTTTTACTGTCGTGCCCGTTCAGCATTAATATCTGTTTAACTTTAATACATGCTGCATTTAATTTACCTCTGATGGTGTTTTCAAGAAACTATTTAATCTTGAATTCAGGATGTATACTTTTTACTGAATTATTTCTTATGCTTTTTTTTATTTGAATAGATGTTTATATATTAATTTTCATACTGATCATTGATAAGAGATAAACCTTGAATATTTGTAAGTTGGTAATTAGCACTGATGTTTGGTTTTGATTCTCAGATTTGATAAATATTTATATTTAATGATTGTAAGATTCTGATCTCTTGGGTACTATATGCAACAATGGACTTCCTCTTGATGAAGTACCTTTTCTCTCAGTTCTTTTCTCTGTAGATCCATTCTAGGGTCGTTTTTTTTTTTTTTTTAATCTGTAGCAGTAAGGCTTTTTTGCCAATGAGTTGCCTTCTTATATTACTCCAATCACTAAGTAGGCCGTCAGACACCAGAAAGTAAGGTTCTTATTTAGGGAAGCAACCTTAGTTGTTCAGTAGGCAGAATGGCTAAGACTTTCATATTCTCTATTGTACATCTTTGTCCTACACACCAGCTTTGGAAATCCCACTACCCAAACAAGACTTGTTCTCTGACTCTGCCGTTGATCACCCTGTTGCAGTTTATCCTCTCTTCTTTTATTTTTTCCTCATTGATCATTCATTTGAATAGTTTAGACAAAAAAAGAGGATCTTTCCTCAAATAAAACTTTTATTAAAGCTGGCTTCACAGCTATTTTTTTAGTGTTAGCCATGTGAGAGACAAAAATTCTGATAATTAGATCCAGTGTCAGTGCTAAATAATATTATTGATAATTAAACTGGGTTATCTCTTATTTGTACAATTTTAAGAACAAGAATAATTATTTTTTATTATATTTTCTTCTATTAAATATTTATATTTATTCCTATTATTTTTAAATGAATGCAATAAATAAATAAAAAGTCATGTTAGTCTAATTTTTAATAGCTTTTAGTTTGAATTTAAGATCTGATATTCAGAAATATTTGCTGAATTATATTTCTTGATATAACATTTTTCTGAACAATTAATTTATATTATAAAATTTAGCTAATTGATAAAATATTGGTTTACTACTTGTTTAATCTTATATAATGTTTATGGTGAGTGTTAGACCCTCTATTCCCTTATTCCCCTGTTTGTTACCCTTTGTTTTCTATATTTTCTATGATTAAAAAATTTTTTTTTTGTTTATTGTTTTTTTTGTTAGTTATTATGTAGAAAAAAATACTACTTATATGAATATTATTTTATAATAAACTATTTGCAATGTAAGTTTAGCTGCTTATTGTGTTGTGTTATAGAAGAGGAAAAAGCAGGATTAATATCAAAGGATTAATATTAATGTAAGAAGATATAATTTAAATACCACTAAAATGGTTTAAAAAGAATTAAGTTCGTTTAAATAGAATTGTCAGAAAGATCTGTGCTTATCTTTTTCCTCTTTGTCAAAATTGCACATCAGTCATTTTAATTTCAACTTATTCCAGTAGTGAAAGATTGTTGTTAAAGTTGGTTTAAAATTTATTTTATTGAACGAACAAAAAAAAAACTATTTGTTTTTAAAAATTTAGTTATAAACTACATTGTTAAAGTTGGTTTTATCCTAAAATAGTTTAAAGATGATATGGTTTATCTATAAATTTAATTTTTACTTTAATGTGATTAAGAACTTTATTCATTGATTTGTGATTTATAGATTAAGCATGATTAAAAATAAATAAAAAAAAGTGTAATCATTTTTACTATTCTTGGAGTAAAATTAATGTGACGTAAAGAAGATAACACTATTTTATTTAAATTAAATAATTCTATATTTTGACTATCAGTGTTGTAAACAATAGAGGCACCAATGTTTATAAGTTCTTTATTGACTTTTGTCCACAAGGTAGGATGAACACCCAAAAAGGACTGACATAAGTCCTGTGAGGGGAGGGTGATAACTGAAAACGGCGCAGTCTGATTTGAAAGTCAAATTTGGTATAAGTGGTACAGTAGTGATTTGTAAGTGAAAGTCCAGGAGGAAATTAATTTCTTTGAAAATATACTATAGCTGTGGGCTAATGGTGGGACTTCTGGTGGCCATAATTGTATGGCCATCCTTTATTGTTCTTTGTACCTAACCATCGACGTTCAAGTTTATTTTTGGAGGTACCCTTGATTTATGTGGATATTTTATTTAAAGGTAAATTTTAAAGAGATAAACGCAAGATGAATGAATGGATCTTCAAAATTGTGAAAATAAGCCAAATTATAGTTTGTATTGTTGACTAATAAGACGCATAAATAAATTTATAAAAATCTGTATAAAGTTTTGGACAATTATGTCTTTCAAACAATTACCTCTACTTAAATTTAATCTCAGCCTTTTTTTTATTTATACATACAATTTTTAGTAAAGAGTTTGTGGATTTTTTAAAGCTAATTAAGTTTTTTAAACGCCACTTAGAATATAATTCATCACATTATTTTATGATAAAACCAATTAAAAAAAAAATAAAAAATAATATCTAGTTTGAAAATATGATTTTTTTTATGAATGTTATTTATTAAAAATTAATTTATATTTGTTAAAATGCATCCATATATTTAAAATATTATTTTTATTTTATTTTTTTTAGATTTAATTTGTAGTTTTTTATTGTTTAGTTAAATTAAGTAAATGAGAGGAAAAAAATAAATATTAAATATTAGTTAGTTAAAAATATTGGGTGGATGAACCAAAGAAAAATGATGTAAATATGAAATGGGTACTAAATATTATAACCTCTATGGACATTTTATTATTTATTTTTTTAATTATATGTGGTTTTTGTTTATTAATATGTATTTAAAATGTGTCTTACTTAAAGGCAGTTGTTTGGCTCATGATTTATTTTTTTTTTTTAACAAATTTAAAAATTTAGAATATTATTTTTTAAAAAATATATAATTATATAATATATCATTATTGGTAAAACCTGTGGTTGAAGTAATTGTACGAGGAATACCTTATCATGGAATCAGCAGTATCATTTTTATCCATACTTCAAATTGGTGTTTGAAGGAGGTTTGAGGCGATGAGGTAAAATGAAGTTCTAGGTCTTCCGGTGGCAACCCTTATCTCAAAGGTTGTGCATCCCCGAAGGCCTAGAATTTCAATATAATTCCAATTACAGAACATGCAATTTGATATGGTTAGAGGTACTTAAAGGAAATTATAGGTAAAAAGATTGGGTATAAAAGCCCCAAATTAATTGGTTAAATACTGAATTTTTTCCTTGCAATCATCACTGAAATATTGATAGTTGAATCAGCCCCAGATTTTGTTGAATTAAAAAACTCGATTCCTTTAATCACATTTGCACCCAGATGTTGTGTATACACAAGCTATGCATTCTAAAATTATGTTCCAAACATGTTTGAAGTTAGAATATTTTGGTCCCTCGATAAAAAACTTTACTGTGGTGATAAATATAAAACAGGTTTTACTACATTTATTGTTGCTCATACTGCAATAGGTCAAATGTTAAAAAAATATTTTTATACAATTAGTATTCTTTGGCACTTGCTTGACTACCCACCTTTACCAAAAGTAGGAGATAATACATATGAGGAATCTAGTTCCAAAACTAGACAAACAACTAAAAATTCTATTTTAACTTTTTTGTATTTACTCTTTTTATGTTTTAATTAGAGGTTTCTTCTGAACTTTTCATTAGGTTCAAACAGTTATATACAGTAGAACCCCCTATATCCGTCACCTACGGGACAACCATGGTCGGAACACAAAAAAGGTTGGATAATCCGAGGAACAAAGAAAAGGGAATTTTTCAGAGTAAAAATTAAATCTTAATTATTAAAAATGAACTTACGCGCTCTGAATATATTATAAGAATATTCATACTAATCCAGTTGAGGAATGCGCTTCAAAGTCAGAATATTAAAATAAATAAGTAATATTATAAACAAATTTAGCCCCATTTAAATACCAATTTAACCATGTGTAGTTATTTTGGGAAACATTTAATGTCCGAGATATTGAATAAAAATTAATGTGGCCCTGCTGGGCATTGAAATCAATCCATGTCAACAACCACCATGTTACAATTAAACATTTTTATTAAATATTTAATAATAAATTAATTAAATGAGATATTTTGGAATATTTAAATTCAGTGTCACTATGAATATGAAAAAGTTTAGTCCTCACATATGACCTATTGCTGTATCAGCCACGTTTTTTTTTTTTTTATAATATATTACTATTATTTTTTATGTGCAACACAATTATAATTTATCTCTCTGTGTCCTTTTATTATTAGCAATTAATAAAATTAACAGTTATTTTTTTTTTTAGTTGATTTCCATTATATTTTAAACTTATCACTAATTTGGTTGTAAATTTCAGTATTTTTGTATTGTACTATTTTTATTTTACCTTTTATCCGTGTACACAGTGTGATAAAAATGAATAATTTTCAGAGTATAGTATGGATATTTCATTTTAAACATATGCATCTCTTCTGGTTTGTTTCTATGTTAATCTAAAAAGGTCTATATTTTTAAGGGATTTTTGGAATATGTCTTAAAATACATAAATGAATATCCATCACAAGTGGGTAATAAATAGTGTGTTTTAAGAGAGATATTTGTCCTTAAAATAAAATAATCAATTATTGACTCAAACGTGTGTATTTTACATTAATTATAACCACACTGTGTACTTCTAACTAGTCACATATAGATTTAAGTTAAAAACAATCTTATTTCATGATTCAATCATTATGAAGAAAAAAAAAATACAAATTATATTAAATACCCATGTCAAATTTTCTCCCTTCTCTGTGCTTTTAAATGTTATACATATAATAATTTTGCATTTAATATAAAGTTGTTTATTTATATTTTATACCAATTGTTCAAGTAAAGAAAATTTTAATTTATCTCGAGCATTTTTATTTATTTAAACATTAACACAAAATTTTTAATTTATGATTTTTATTTAACTTATGACATTAAGTTTGTTTTTTTTAAATATTAGTAAAATCTAGATATTCTTGGAATGTCTACATTTAAAATTGAGGAAATTCCAACATTTTAATCCGATTATAAGATTTGTTCTCATGCTTTTGATGTGAGAAATTAGCAGATTTAGAGATTATGAATATAGCTGTCTTGAGAATGATTCCTCTAAAGAATTTAAACGTCAAGATATAGACGCAGTCTTTTTCATTAGATCTTAATGTATAGGCGTTAATGAATCTACACTGTAAAAAACCTAGTAACTGTTATCAGTTTAAGTGACCACTTTAAAAGATTATTATATCTAGTGATCACCAGAAGAATATATTAAGTTAATGTGTATTCATAAAATATTATATAGAACAAAACAGTTTTATTATTTAACATTGACCAGTAACATCCAAACAGAAATATGTAATTCAAATTTTTAACTTTAGTGAAGCTGATTTCAGGTTTCAGTGAAGCTGAGAGGTTAGGGATCCAACAAACGGAGGTCAAATACAGATATATCTAGAGATGGTTCAAATGCGGAAGAGGCAAGAATTATTAAATGGGAATTAATGGAAAATTATGTTTATCAAGTGGATATGTGAAGTGGCCAAACTCCTCCTGTTCTTTATTAGGGGTGCATTTTTGACAATAGAAATCAAGAACACAGTTTATAAAAATAATCAAATTTCACACCCCCATTTTTTTGGGGGAGGGGGAGTACAATTTTCGGTGTAGTTGCTCATTATCTCGAAAAGTAAGCCTTTGTTGTTTGTAATTATTTGTTCAAAATATAATTACAAATGAGTTCAGATTTGTAGAACCTACAAAAATACATGGAATTTTTGTTTTGTTTTCTTCCAAAATGGTTAAAAATTTACCTCATTAGCTCTTCGAAATAAAGGGGGGGGGGGGGGGGGGGGGGAGGAACACAAATTTTAGAAAAAATGCGGGGCTTTTAAAGTTTAACCAAAGAAGAAGGGAAAGGGGAGATTTGTCGAAAAGGGAAAGACATCATTTTCCTGGCGAACTTATTTTTTATAAAATTTAACCTAGTTTCAACCTTGAAAATAGTCAAAATAGCTAAAAAAAAAAAAAATTGATTAAAATTATATTTATTTTATAAACTATTTGCTTACTAAAATTTCAAATTGGTCAAGTTAATCTAATAATTTGTTTTCCATACAAAACAGTTTGCCTTTAATAATTATCTTTTTTAGCTATTTTGACCATTTAAAAGATCCGTAACTCGGTCAAATTCAATAAAAAATAAATCTTAAGGACCAAACTCAATTTGTATTTCCTTCGACTACAAATTATTTACTTTCCTCACATACAGGTCTAAAATAGGTTTTTAGCTAAAAATTGTGATTTTTTTTTGCAAATTTGGGCCAAATTTTAATCTTTTTGGACCTTTGATTTATAATGCTAATGGAATCCTTTTAAAATGTTATTAAATTAAATGAAAATTTAATCTAAGATTGTGCTGAATTAAATGTTAAAGATATAATTGAAAATGCTGTAATTAACGTTGAGTGTTAAATGTTTTGTATAAATTTATATTGTACACCCTTATTTCTTTCTCTTTAAATATTTATTCTTGTTACAATTGTTCTTTTTTTAAGATTATAATTTCAATATTTATTATATTTTCAATCCCTAACTTTTTTTTATTATTAAAATAGGTTTTGTACTCTTATAATAGTTTGCTTTATTTCTTTTTAATATCAATTATAATTTACTTCTCTAAATTGATTTGATGACATCTTAAATTACGTAGGAGAGTTTCCCTTACCTTAGGACTTAACAAATATCAACTATTGCTGATAAAAATGTAATATGATTGCTGGTATAGGGGGAAAATAGTGGCAGTAGTATCACAGAAAAATTTACCTCTCTCTGGTGGCAAGTTCCCAAGGTACATAACTAAAAGGAGAACAATGCTACTTCTTGTCACTAGGATTCTTGTAAACCACGAGGAATCCCAAAAAGATATTATTATGCCAAAGATATATAATTAAATTAAGCAGGATGTTTAAACAATCTAGAGATGTT
This sequence comes from Gerris lacustris, assembly GCA_951217055.1. NCBI lineage: Eukaryota > Metazoa > Arthropoda > Insecta > Hemiptera > Gerridae > Gerris > Gerris lacustris. The sequence continues at coordinate 46,083,286 of OX578276.1, forward strand.
CCGATACTGTTTTTTTTCTCAAAATTCCATCAATTTTAGCAACTGCTAATAGAAGCTTATTTATTGTTATTAAGATAACAATACAAACTTAAGGAGGCAACAGAATGTACTACCTGCTGATTTAAGTCACGAGAAAACACCAGCAGATACCTCCTATAAAAAAGAAGTGTTTTCTATCATGTTCTTTAGAATTTGTCTATCATCTCAATAGAAGTTCATACTGTATGTAAGTGTTATACCATCTTAGTGTACAAAAGCCCTAATGTGTTGTTCCTCATTTAATCCTCTTAAAATTGGCTTGAACTAAAGAAACAAAAACAAAATATTCATAAAAACATTTTATCTCCTTTATTTTAAATGTCTATTCTTTTCATGTTTTGAATCATTTACTATTGAAATATATTATTTTTATAAAGTCTAATATTTTTTCCTTCTTTTATTCCAATGACATTCCAGTATTTTATATTTTAAAACAAATTTATTCCTATATATTTTTTGTTTACCTCCATTGAATTAATTTTTCCCCCTCCATAAAATATTAAAACAAACATATTTAAATGATTTTTTTTTTCCTGGATATTTTGCATTTAGGTTTGTGGTTTTTTTAGTTTAATATTTTTAAATAATTTGTCTAAATACAGTGCTAAAAGAAAATAGAATAAAATAAATGCATTAAAATCAGTGTGAAGTGCTAACCGAATTCCCTTTTGAAATAAGTAGTTGTTACTGGGTGGTCTTCATAATTTAATGGTTCTATCTGCCAGGTAAATGTGTGGTCATAATGGCTATGTAGACAACTTGCACTTGGTTTAGCTATTTTCTTATTTGGTCTATTTTATTTGTCCCTTTTGTATGTAATTCATGGTATTTGTGTGGGTCGTTAAAGGGCTACTGTTTGTGACGAAAGTGTTAACAAGGTGATTTTTTGCAGCCCTTTAACGACCCTACACAAATACCACATATTTTCTTATTATTATTTTATGTTGAGGGAAAATACATTTTTTTTTTTTTTTTTTAAATTGAATTATTTCTTATTTTTATTATTATTAATATATAATTTTATTTTTTTATATTAGAAGCTTAATAAATCAATTTTGGTGTACTATAAAAAAAAAAAAAAAAAAAAAAATTAAATAAATTAACATGACATCTGATTTTTTTTAAAATTAATTACTAAATAATTGAAATAAAGTGAAAAAGTTTTTTTGTTTTTTTAAAAAAGTTTATATATTATTATCTTGTGTACAAGTATAAATATAAATACTAATGTGTGTGAAATTTCCTTATTAGAAAGAATTGTTTTATAATTAAAATTCTAAAAATTCAAGATTGTTCATTAATGTAATATTTTTTTTAACTTGTCAGCTATAAATAGCTTGATAATCTGCAAGGCTTGTCTAAACAAGCTTACTTTAATATTGTGGAAGTCATCACCTTTATAATTAAATTTTTAATTATGGTAGATGGATCTTTAGGTTTGATAATTAAAACATTAATCCCTACCAATGAAGAGACTTTATTTCTAAAATGATAAATATAATCAGTTACATTGATCTCTTAAGTAACTGTAAGGTAATACTAATAAAATTTAACAATACCAATTATGATTGATGGTAATACTTACAACAGTTGTTGTATAGAAGTCATTATCTATCTCTGTAAGATAGCATCATTATATAAATCAATGTAACTGATTATATTTGTCACTTTAGAAATAAAGACTGATGATGGCCCTTATAAGGGTAGAAATGTCTCTTAATTGATAAGGATTAATGTTTTAATTATCACACGTAAAGATCCATCTACCATATTAACAATTTAATATTGTGGAAAATGTTCTTATTTTGTGTTAAGTTGTGAAAATGTTGGCTTTATTCACCGTGGCATAATAACAATAAATATTTTTTTAAATGAAGTTTTGAGTTTCAACAAGATATGAAGATTGATAATGTGCTTCAAACTTCAAATAAGAAGCTTTGGAGATTCCATAATAGCAAAATATTTGAAACTTTGTTTTTACAATTTAATAAGTTATTATTGCGATGTCCAATATCCTTTTTTCAAAAAAGGTGTCTAGTATTGAAAGCAACATTTTGGACTTGATAATTTTTTGAACACCGTCTTCACAAAAAAAAAAAAAAAATTGTGATGTCCACCAAAGCCATGCATTTTTGCAGAATTGATTGGATTGTAATATAAAGTGTTTATAAAATTGAATTAAAACCTGGATTGAATGATTACAAAAATATATTATTTGATACAATAGCTCAATAGTATATTCATTAGTACTTTTTTTTAACCAATTTAATTGGTTTTTTAATCTAACACGTACTATTTACTTATTCAATAATAATTAACTAGTGATTTACTGTGTGGTGGTAATATAAAAAATTTATAGCAAATAATATTTTAGATTGAGATGGATGTTTTAACATGATTAAATATGTATTTATACAATTTATTGCAAAAGGATCAAACTATGTTATTGTGAATAAATTATTTAAATGGTTTCATATTCAATTGTTTTTTTTTTTACCTCAAACTCTTTCATCTACCACTGCTAATTAGCTTTATTGGAGACTAACATTGAATGTTAATCAGGATTTTAAAAAATCGGGCTGACAAACCTAGGACAAAAGTTTCTCATATAGGCGAGGTTCCCTTACCTAGGAAATTCGCCTCCAGGCATAATTTTATTTTTAGGGTTTTGTAGATCATCCACGAAACCCTTATGCCGAGGGTGATGTGTCTGTGTGTCCGTCGTACTTTACTTCATATCCGCTAGAGATGTGAAATTATAAATACTGGCGTAACTTTTTGACCCACACAGGAAAATATTGTGAAGGTAAACAAATAATATGCGCATGCGTCAAATTTGTTAGCTCAAAAAATTAGCATAATGCTCAAAATTTGCAAAGCTCAACATTTTATTTTTATGATGACATTTTATGGGTTATGATTTTTCTGCACATGTAAGTGAAATGTCATTGAAATCGGTTCATTGGTTTAGGCTCCAAGTGGCTGCACAGATGACAGATATTATTTAAAAAAATATATATATTTGGACGAGGTGGTCATGCAAATTCCAGAACTTATGGGGAACTTTAATCTAAGTGTAGTGTCAGCGCTGAAAAATTCCTTTGCTCTCCCATAACCGCATTTGACCCTTGGGAGTGTTTCTCAATAATTACCTGCTTCGTGGGACCACGATTACAGCTCTGTATTGTGATAAAGCGATTAACAAAAAAATGTGAGGGAAGTTGAGCAAAACCGTTTTTTCTTTTTTTTTTTTTTTTTTTTTTTTTTTCTCGACAATTCTTGCCCACAAGCTGCTCACAAGACTCCAGCCCTCCCTGCTTGAGCAGTTTCGATGGGATGTTTTTGATCACCCACCCTATTCCCCTGACATTGTTGCATCAAGTGAATTATATTGTCACAATAGACCACTTTTGGTTGCAGTGATAAGAGTTATTTATAAGTCTTGTAGTGTTATGAAACTAATAGTGTAATTAACAGTACCTGGTTTCAGTAAGTACAAACCTAATCATTGGTCTTAAGTTTATCATTTGAATAATCTACATAACATGTATCAATTATTAATTAATTTTCAATATTTCAGGGGGAATTTACGAGAATCAGTATTAAAATGTGTACAAGAATGTTTTATGTATTAGCAATAAGGTGCAAAAAGAACTCGCATAGAATTGTCCTCTTATATCGGCCATACTATGTTTTTCAATTTGGATACCAGATAATTTTTTGGCAAAAAACCTGACATATCCTTAATCAACCTGAAAGCTTTAAAATTATTTGATGTAATATGCCATATAAGTATGAACTTACTTAACAACCTCATTTTTGTCACATTTGTTGCATAATAATAGTGGCATATTCTTTTCCTACTCTTCAAAACTTTAAAAACTTGCTGCCGCTCGCCTGCTTATACATCATTTGTCAATAATATTTACATAATAAAGTTATTGCAGGCTCACCTGTCTAGACAGCTGGGCCTACAGTTATCACAAATTATGAGATGCCCCTGTGTGCCAAATTTTGTTCAAATCGATAAATTCTTAAGCCGGTTATCGTTCGACATACAAACGAACTCTAAAATTAAGAACTCACTAAACTCGTTAACACAAATAAACATGACAATGTAATAATCTAATCAGTCAGGTTAGTAAGGGTGCAAGTTTCTAATGTTAATACCAATGAAAAGTCATTTCTTTAATGTTTTGTACAGCAAATATATTTTTATGAAATTTTAATATTAAAATAAATTATGATTTTAGCTTAAGAATGATCTAAGGAGGGATCAAAATATCGCACAAATGAGGCTTTAAGTTTCCTTAATAGACCCAACTATTTAAGAATTGAAAACTACAAGGAACAATCTTCTAATTTATCATAAAGTTATATAAACTGCAACTAACTTTGATTCGTTAAGAAACTACTTAATTTCTTAACAGACACCTTTTATTTTTAGTAAGGAATAGATTTTTTTTGGTTTCTTTATACTCTAATCTTTTTATGTTTTATAATAAGGTTGTAGAACTATAGTAACGTCATATTCTCTTAGGTTTATTTTGGCAGTCATTTATGTGAACATGTCAGCAAACAATTATGTAGAAATAATACTAACCATATTATCAGGTAACTACAGACCGTCATGTCTTGATGGCCATAAATAGTTTACCTCTGTTGTATAAGCATAATTTTTTTCATTTACCTTCATAAAGTGGCCAACGAAAATCGTAATTAATATAAAAATTGTTGTGAGGTTTAAAAGTTAAAATTAAATTATCGACACGACATGTTTTGGAATCATTTATAATAGAAATACATTTAACTAATTGATTTTAATATCAACATAGAATAACATATATAATAATATACATGAAATTTACAATATAAAATTATTTATTTACTCGCACTCTGTTGCTTTTTAATAATTCAGTTTTTTAATTTTTTTTTTATACAATATTTGAGCAGCATAGTCGAGCTCCAGTAATAAATTTTATAAATATACATTTGCATTTATTTAAATATTAACTTTTTGTAAAAAAAAAAAATTATAATTTTATTTATTTACCCAGTTCCAAAAAACAATTGCGTTTTATAATTTTTTAAAAAATTTAATTTACTTAATGAACTTTTTGTTTTAAATTTATTATTTAAATATGAAATAATATATAAATTTATTTATTTATATATTAAAATTTATGTATATTAATAGACTAAAATAAAAAAAGTAACTAAAAAATATAGGTAATTTAAATTTGTATTACATATAAATAAAATATGTAAAATTTATATAACTCAGAGAGCATTGTTACAAAGAAGATATATTATTTAGTATCAGAAATTATTCCAGAGATGATGAAGAATTTTAAGTCATGGATAATATCATAAGCTGAACTTTCTTCAACAATAATATAGTCTAACACAATCAATTGACAATTCATCAATAAATTGGGGAAGCAAAAATTCATTTAATTTTATGAGGGAGAGGATTTAAGCCTTTTACACTGGTACCAGAGTAATAATCAATAAAGGAAAATAATACTTTTTTAATAATCAAAGAAGATATCAGCCTTTGAAAGAACATTATTAGTACTGATTATGAAAGAACTAGACTTACATAAGTTGTCGAGAGTGTCACAATGAAAACACCTTCATTCAATAATGTAACTATAATGATGAAGACCAATGTCAGAGCCAATTTAGAAGTTATATTAAGTTGTCAGAGTCTCGCATTAGTCTCTGACGTAATGTAAACTTCTCTTTATCATATTCATTTATTAATTTAATTCCAAAATCAGCACTTATGATGGCTTTATAAAGGCCAAAAGCTATTTTGATAAATAAACAAGAATTATTTTACATAGAAAGTTTCTTTGAATGGTTCAAGATGACCTTTGGCACACTAATTCCTGACAGAACAATGAATAAGTGTAATACCATTTAGAAATGGATTCTAAAATGGAAAGACATAGTCATTCTCTTCTAATGTTATACACTGTTCACAGAGTGATATAAAAAGTGGTTGATACTTCCTTAAATTATTTTTTTTTAAAAAACATTATAGGTTTTAGGTCTTACATACAAATTAAAACAATAAAATTAATGCTCTTGGAAATATTTAGTATATATAAGTGGGGAAAACTTGATATAACATTTTCATGTTAAGAAAAATGTTACGTTGAACAGAATGTGGCATGAAACATTATTTTTGCTTTTGTTCCACCAGGACTCTTTAAAATGTTATATCTAGAAAAACAGTGTATCAATAGTTACTTAGTACTTTGGTTTTGGTACTTCAAAAGGCTGAATACATTCTACTTAGGACCGAAAGTCCAAAATACTGCCAGGAATATATTAGTTCAATTTTCAGACATTAAAGATGATCCATTATCACTATATTATTCATTGTTAAATTACTGAAATGTATATTTCACAAAGGCCAAACATTTTAAATTAAATCATCTCATAATACATTATTTATTATTAATATATTTCAATAATCTCATGTCAAATTTCTGAAACTAAACACTACATTTCTAAGTAAAACTATAGCTCAGCCCTAATAATTATAGACATAAACATGAAATAAATATGACAACTAGTCTGTTATTTTTATTAAAGATATAAATAAACAATATTTACTTATCTGGTAAATTTAAATTTCTGTCTTCAATTTACACTTCAAATGAATTAATTCCCACTTAACAAAAAATAATATTACATCCCAGTAAATATTACTGAATGTCAAATCATAATCTAGTCTAACATCATTTCATATATTTAATATATTAAAAATTGTGTAATTTACATGAGTAAATTTAAGGTTTTTTCACACCCTGAAAAGCAAAATTGGGTTTAGTGTACATTTGCCCCAGAATGATTGAAATTGAATATTTTTTATAAATTGTTTTAAGTTAAATTATGGGAAAATATTCACTTGAAGAATAAATTTTAAAAAATCTATATTTTTTTTCTTTTAATTTACAATAAAATTTGTTCTTCGATAGTTCGAATTAGTTTTTTTATTTATCCTCTTCCACACCATCTTTTTCATTTATTAATTTTTTGTTACCCAAAATCAATTTAAGCGAAACATTCTTGAATCGGTTAAAATGCAATAACAACAAGATGACTTATTTGAAAAAAAAAATAAATAATAATAAAAACATATTTTACCAAAAGATTTATTAAGCAAAAGCTTCATCGAAGAAAATTATTATTTTTTATAAAAGGCGGATTAAATCAATAAATTTTTAAATACTAGATATAAAAAAATAAATAATATCTAAACACATAAATAAGTTCCAAAAATGTTTATAGTTGTAACAACAAAATAAAAGCTTTGTTAAGAATATAAAATGGAGTCTTATATCATTATAAAATCTCATGTTATTAATCAATGCTAGAATGTCACTTTGTATATTCTTATATTCACTATTTAAAAAATAAAATAAAAATATAAATATATATATACAGAAATAAGATGGAGACACACACATAATCATGTGCCTTGTCAGCCATTTTTAAAGTTGTCAAAGATGATCCACAATCCACATTTAATTTCAGTAGATTACTGTATACTATAAAATTACTTCTAGTAGGAGAATGGGGAAGACTAACCACTTGTTAGAACTATGCAATTAGGCCACTAATTTAGGCCTCTTAGACTAACCTCTAACGCCATAAGGAGTTCTGCCAAAGCAAATATAGTGTGATAAATAGTGAGCCATGTAAATCAAAGTGCCTAGACGGGGAATCGAACCCGTGACCTCAACATTGATTATTCATAGATTGCCGAGCAGAAGTGACCAGTGCCTTTAAGACCACAACTACTCTAAGCTCACTATAAAATTATTAAAATTTAATTTAATTTTAAATTGAAGTATGCACTGTATAAAATATTACATGTTAATGTCAGCAAATTCTATAAGAATAGTGGACAATGAATGAACTGATGCATTAAAATCACAAGGATCATTCAATACGGATTAAACACGGGCTTTGTGATAAATGGGTAAAAATAGCATATTGTCCCCACTACAAAAAAAGTGCACAATGGGAGTAGATTGCAAGCATTATAGATGACATAGTTCAGGAAGATGTTTAGAAAGACCAGAGATAAAATTAGAACTATGTTAGTAAGGCAGAATTTAGAGTTTTTATTTTTTAAAGTGACGGTGTATAGTAAATAGATGAAATAGTTTGAACTTCTTTAGAGGATGTAAAAGACAGTTGACTTCCTAGAGGATGAAAAATACTGTAAGAGGCAATAACACCCAGGAGACAGCATGCTGAGAGCAAGGCATTCCTTGATAATGGGTACGAATTCTCTACTGGGATAAAAATATGGGGAGAAGACGTCTTGTCAACCCTCTTGAGTGCTAACCTGGCAGGTGGTGTTTTTGCAGAATAGTTCCCCTCCACAAAAAGTAGTGTGGCCGGTTGAAAGCATCCCGCCAGTTTTCGAAAATGTCCCATTTTTCAGAAGGTCTGGGTAGAATAAAAACCTTGTCCAATATGTAATTAGTTGGAAACGTTTCTAATCTTAGTAAATATGTTTGAATTCCAATTTTGAGAGAGATTACTTATGCAAGGTAATTTATAAAGTATTATATACGAGATGCTATTTATACTCTCAAAATGGCCTATTCACACTATAAATATATCAATTGATCTGTCTAATTGTACTTCAATTATTTGATATGCCTTTATACACTAAAGCATGCATTAGAGAAAAAAAATAATAATAATAAGAAAAAACAGATTTTAAGGAGCTTAGAATGAATGAGAAATGAAATATCATTAGGCCTTCTGATGCTTTCATAGACCCTTTTTTGACTCTAGATATTAGCTGTGTAAAAACATATTTTAATAAGAACTACTGCATCATAGATCAAATAAATATTCTGATAAATAGCATCGTTATACTGAAATTAAATCTAATAACAGTTCGTTACAATGTGTATTTGATATAAAATAGTTTAGTTTAGCATATCTCATAACTCCTACATTGAATGGCAAAAGTATCACATATACAATGTTATTCTTGACTTAATCTCTATTTTATACGAACAATTCTTGTTTTTATTATTCATAAAAAGTCTTAAAATCTTATCTACTCTTTAAACAATGTCCAAAAGTCCACTTATCTAGCCACAAAGCAACTATATTCCAGAACATCATATTAGATAAAATACTAACGCTATTTAAAATGTCACAAAATAACATTTCTAACATTGACTTGGTTTAAAAATAAAAATAATAAAACTCCACATATTGTAAAATGTAAATTTCAAAAAAAAATTTAGCTAAAAAAAAATTTCCAACGCCCCTAATATTTATAAGTTTCAAAAAAAAGCAAAGCTATTGTAAATTTTTTAAGGAAAAAAAAAAAAACATTAATATATTTAATTTGTTTTATCTAATAAAATAATTATTTAATAAAGGTATATTTGGCCTAAAGAGTAAACACTGACCGAAAAAAAACTATGGAAATTTACAATAACAATCCATTAAACAATAATAAAGAATCACAGTGAGATAAAACCCTTTCTATACAATCATTAGTGAAAAACAGGCAACATTTTAAAATCTCCTTAATGCAGTTATTTATATTTATTTTAAATTATTATTATCTTACTTTTATACATTATTAACAATAATAAATTAAATAAATACTAATTACACTCTTTTTCATTGAATACAAACCAATCCTAGAAAAAGTTCATTTTAAAAAATATACTCTAAGGGATCAATGAATTAAAATGGTAGTTATTATGATATTTAAAACTTTAGATAAGAGGAAATAAATATGCTTGTGTTCGATAAAAATTCATGAAAAGCAAAAAAATTCCAAGCCATATATTCAGTGAGCCCCTATTTGTCAGATGTATTCTGTAGTATTTTTTACTGAAGTTATCAGGACAATTTTAGTAGGAACCAGCTAAAGGATATAAAGATAGGTGAATGGATTATAGCAATTATTCTAAATGATACATTTATGGTGTTTCAAATGATAAATGATATATGTAGACCCTTAAGCCAAATCCGTGAATACGTACATTTTTATATTCTGGGTTTATAAGGTATTTCGACTTCTCGTTTAAAACCCAATAATAAAAAAAAAAAATGTAAATAATAAGCCATCATAAAAACATTTAACACTAGAACAGCTGAATTATATATTATATGTGGTATCATTAACTTTAAAACACTGTTTCCCATAACTGTGGAATTTCCACAATCATGGCTCTACAATTAAAGGGAAAGAAAATATTATTTACTTGATTGGCATAATGTGCACTAAACTGTGCCATACAGATCCCTCCATCACCTTGATGTGATGGTTAAAAACTCAAGGTTAAGGTAGGTTGGCCACCTAGAATGAATGGATGAGGGTTTATAATAAAGATATTCTTCTGACAAAGACTCAAAGGAAAGCGCCTTGAGGGACAACACAGAAAAAGTAGAAAATTGATATAAAGGACCTACTAAACCTGGGTGTACCGAATTAGTGTCAAAAAGCTTTGGATCAGGATGCATGGAGAAGAATTTTGGGGGTGGACAGAAGTATTATTGAAAGAATGGCCACATGAGAATAATGTGACACAGGGAATTAAAAGTGTGGTTGTTTGGACTGGTTTCGATTCCCAGTAGACTCATTTATTTTTAATTAATATTAAATATGCACAGACCGTTGAAATTAATGCACAATTATCTGTGGGCTACTTTCAACAAACCATATTTCACTAAAATTGGATGAGTAGTTTAAAAGATATAGGTGTATTCTGAAAAGAAAGCAGTGACTACAGGTTCATTAAAATTGAATAAGTAATTATTAAGACTTTGGCAAGCCTAGGTACGCCCTCCATGGGCAGTTGCGCCACAGACTTAGTTAGTTAAAAATGTATATATACGGACAGACACAAGTCCAAAAATGTTCCCTGATATCTGAAACGGTTTTGTGTATAAGATTTTTTTTTTTTTTTTTTTTTAATTTTATGGTATTGAGATAAGAACGGTATTTTAAACTTTTTCACCCTGAGGTTTTAGAGATCTACCTCTCCATAACTTTTATTTAAATGTACTAAATGAACTTAGCCAATTATGGATATCTCACAAGTGTGTTGAGAAAGTGTCACACGCTTCTTTTCATTAAGAAAAGAATCTCTTTACATAAGTATATATTTATGCTAGATTATACAATGTAATTATTCAACAGAAATTACAATCAAAATATATTTCAAAGGAACCTTAACATCCACCTAAGGTCAATTTTTTGAACCCCCCTTGTAATTTTCATTAAAATTAAAACTAGAAAAAATATTATTGGCTTTTTAATAAACTAAAAACACAAACATTTTTATCTCTTTAAATACAATAATTAACAAAGGCATGAATAACTTTATCTACCATATTAACTTATGATCAAATGGAGCTCTAAAAACAAAAATAATTTTAAAAATAAGATAATTTAATTACTTTCAACCAGTCATAATATTTAAAAAAAAAAGTCATGTATTTATTATAACTGGATGATAATAGAAATAAAATAACAATAATTTAATAATTTATGCATTAATATATTTTTTGCTTAAAGATTTACATAATAATTTTTTTTATCTTAAAGGCCTGTATCTGCACCATTAAGGCACGTATTTTGTTATTTAGTGTTCTTTTTTATTAAAAAAAAAGTTATAATTTCAATAATAAAAAAAAGATCACAAATATGAAATAAATAATAATAATACTCTTAACAACCATGTTTTAAAATAAATTTTAATATATAAAGAGGAAACACTGGCAAATATGAAAGCTTTTTAATTAATGAATTTAAATCAGTATCATATTTTTATTTTCTAAAAAATAAGTAATTATTATTATTGTTTTAGATGTGGTATAAAGTAAGAAGAAATTATTTATTTTATTTCTTTGAGAGCAAAATAACATTATGGGAACTTAAATATTTCTAAAGTACATACTCATAGCAAAAAAAAACTCGTGATAGCTAATTTTTTAATAATTTTGGTGTCAATAACTTTATTTGGTCATCATTTAGTGATATATAAATTCCCTGGTGATGATCAATTCAAGTAGCCTAAACTGGTCTGAATTAATCAGCTAACGTATACCTTTACTCAATCATATGTCTTTTCAAGTGTTAATTATTATTAAATATGAAGTTTTTCATTTTTTGCCACAATTGAGAGAGAATGGATTTAACCATATAGAATTACGGTGTTTTATTGAATACAATCTTCAGCAAGAGTGGTGAAATATTGAAAATTTATTCTAATCCAATGCCATACCTTTATATAATCATTTATCATAGTGAAAAAAATCTTACCTCCCTGGGACTCTAACCATATCTAGATATATTGGTAATTAATCCTGGTTGCAGGTGAGAGTTTCTGAGTATGCTAATAACTTAGCTGAACCCATTCCCTTGTATTTACTTAGCCAGTCCTAACATTTTACTTAGTGGCATTGTCAAAGTTTGTTGGTTTGCTCTGATGATAAGTACACTATACAAAATAAGCAGAAGTTTCATATAATAGTGTAGTCAGACCACTTAATTCCACAACTAATTCTGACACTCTCCCTGATAGTTAGTAAAATGGGGAGTTCAAACCGCTCGTTTGAACTTACCAATTACACAACTTATTTAGGCCTTATTTATTAACCCAGTATGGAGTTCAGTCACTTCACACACCAATGTACCACCCAAGCAAATACGGTGCATTCAAGAGTGAGCTATGAAAATCAAAGTACCTAGATACCAAGATGACCATTCTGAAACTCCCCCCCCCCCCTCCCTGATAAGTGAGTGGACAGTAGTAGCAGAATGGGTAAATTATCAATTATGTTCTGTATGAAAGAAAACATACCCTGTGAAATATGTAAATAACATCTGTTAGTGGATCGTTCATACAATTTAAGGAACTATCAAACAAAATAAAAATAGCTCTATTTTCATTTCAATCAGAGTTAGGATAAAATTATTTCACTCCAGCTTATATTCTCATCTTTATTATAGTTTTTTCTTAGTCTTGTATCTGACTTAGATCCTTCAAGAAAAAGACCCTCTCATTATTTAAATAAAAATTTACAATAAAAGTATAAATAAAAAAAATAAAATAAAAAACCAGCTGATTCAAATTTTAATCTGAAGTACTAAGTACACATATATTATAATATGATGAACATATACTGTTTATTTCATACATAGTATCAATTGATTAGTGTTTCCACTTTATAAATAATGATCTCACTAAATATTTAATTTTTTTCTCTATAATATAACATTTTTTTTTTATTTCAAGTCCTATATACAAATAAAAAGATGAAACATGATCAATGGTGACTAAATTTCAAATTTTTTAACAATCCTAATATACATAAATAAAAAAATATATATTATACGCAATACACTGACACAAGCAGCGGAATTTTGAGAGGAACTAGTGGAGGAATTAATAACACTACCAAATATATATATTTATATTACATTTGAAAAAAGTATTATGTTATTTTATTCTCCATAGTTCAAATCATGTGTCAGAATATATAATAATTCTAAACAATTATATAAATAAAACAATACAAAAAAATCCAGAATCGTGAGGGGAAAAAAAATTTCAGGGTGTTTAGAAAAAAAAAAGGTTTTTTTTTAAACTTGGTAAGAGTTTTAAAATCTTTGGTAAGACTGAAAAAAAGAAATGATAAGGTTGACAAAAAAACAACAACAATTTGTCAATTTTGCTTTTTGTTTCTGTGTTATTTCGATGGGTTTTTTATATAAATGCAGACAGTCAGGGAAGAGTTTAGTAATTTCACTTAACAAAGACCTTAACATTTTGCAAGAATTCGTAATAGGAATGACCAGATTCATTTTTATCTTCTACTAATCTCTCCAAGAACTTTACCCTCTGTGGACTGTCATTTCTGAAACAGAATAATAATTATAAATAAGTAGGAAGTTAAGTAAGTACATAATAATTGTCTTAAATAAACAGGAAAAGAGGCTCTCTTTCAATATTTTTTTATCTTAATTTTTAAATTTACTGTAGTATTACAAATAAGTCTACAGTGGGGATGTTATTAATGAGAGGAACCATTCAAAGATCTTAGGAGTAGGAGAAATCTGGTAAGAGGAGCTAGAATTATTGATTTAAAGATCTCTTCTTTGTACCAATCCTAGGAGGTTTGAAGATATAATGGTGGAAGCTAAGTAGGTGTGTGATTCTTGGTTAGGCAAAAAGGCCAATCTTAATATAACATGATTTTATAAAAGATCAGAGAAGCTTTCCTTAAGCCTAATTAAGTTATTGCAAAGAGAGTGTTTGAAATTTCTACATGATTATTATAAATATTATCATTGTAATAAACACATTCTCACTTTAAAGCTGTCAAATGTATCACACTAGCACTAGAAAAAAAAACAAAATAAAATAAATAAATAAACAACACTTACCTAATAATCTGAACCACAGGTGAGATAGACTTTTCATTTTGCAGAAAATTTATGAACCCTCTGAGCATTTCAGATTCTGGACTATTCACTTTAGGCAAGTCTCCCTGAAAAACAAAAAATAAATAAATAAAATAATGTTATTAAATTTTTTATCATCAATACGTTTAATTTTAGAGAAAGAAAAAATATAGAAAACTTATAATGAATGGGAAATTATTAAAATACATGACGTGTGCCAGGAATCCAACTATCAAAAGTTAAATCTTCCATAATACATAAATGGTTGTATTTAGTTCCCACATAAATTTAGAATAGTTTGTTCTTTTATAGATGAAATAAAATGATTGCCCTAAACCATTTAAAATAACAATAAAATATGTGTCTTACCATATTTGGGTCAATGGCAGCAAATGATGGCACATCAAAGACGGCTTTAATGAAGTGTGGAGGAAGATTGTGTCCAACATAGAGCATAAGGGTGTCTCCATCATCCATCAGGTATAACCCTGTGCAGTCTATCCTTTCCGCTGAAAGGTGAATTCTTGGTGGCTGAACCACATCTTCATCACCAACTCTGAGCATGGGCTAAAAAAATAAATTCAAATAATTATGGTAGGGTTCGTACATGGCTTTCTGGGTAAATCAGATTGGATTATTCTTAATTGAGGTATAACTTATTCATACCATTATCTCAATAGTGACAATTTTTAAGTTGTGTCACCTTCATAATGTGTTGATGTGGGAGACAATTGAGGAAAATAAATTAATAATCAGGTCCTTTGTTGACAGATGATAAGGTATACTGAACAAGACAATGTGGCAATTTTAACTACAAATATTAAAGTCAACATTTAGTTGACTTTACATAGAGCCTCAGAAGAACTTACATTGGTCCATAAAAGAGTAAAAAAAAGTAAAAGACTGTTCTGAGAATTTTAAATGGATATGTAAATTTAATTTGAGTGGTGTTTGGCAATATTACTCCTCACTCAAGAATCATGGTTTGATTCTGTATTGTCTGCTTTATTTATGTACTTCTGCCTTGATTCAATCGAGATTTCTTTCACTTCTTTGAGTGAGGTTCAATGTGAGAAATGTCATATGCTTCACTATATTTTTTACCCTTAAGATTGCAAATAGACAAATAAATTAACCAAAAACTTACATATTCATGAAGATTATGAACAGGATAGAGGTCTGGGTAAATGGCCTGTATTAGTTGTGATAAAGATAACGTTTTCATTTGGCACATGGCAAACACCCGGTCGTCCAATCGTGTGCTTGGTCCTATCCTGAACGCAGTCTAAAATAAAATAAAAAAATATACAATTTAGGAAAGTTATTTCATTACAAGTTTATATTGAATATACAGCTACAATGAAGTTACTTTTTCTGATGATAGAACATGTTAAATCTAGATTTTTCGAAGAAGAAAAGTTCTGAGGCAAATTTCAAGATTTCTAAATCAATGAGTGCCTGGATGATTTCCCTAAAAATACTTTATCCATCCCGTAGCTCTTTTATTGTTGTTAAAAAAATTATATCAATTTACTACACAAAAACTTCAACTTTCACAAAGTTAAAATATTGCATGCCTATTTCAATAATACTTTAAGCAATTTATATGAAGTTAAATTAAAATTGATAAGTTAAAACATAAGAGATCGGATTCAATAATATTTATCACTATATAGTTCCGCTGTTGGTTTTACTATAAAAAAAAAAAAAAAAAAAAATTGCACAATGAATAAGCCTTTGATAAAGGTAAATCTTTTCCCAT
The DNA here is from genome assembly GCA_951217055.1 of Gerris lacustris. Classification (NCBI taxonomy): domain Eukaryota; kingdom Metazoa; phylum Arthropoda; class Insecta; order Hemiptera; family Gerridae; genus Gerris; species Gerris lacustris. The sequence continues at coordinate 46,099,563 of OX578276.1, forward strand.
CCTAAAATTCCACTTTTAAATTTAAAGCTCAAATTCGCACAAGTAAAAGTAAAAAAAAAAAAACTTACATATTTAAGAAGAGCTAATATGTACAGAGGTAGAAGACTAAGATTTTCTGGGGCCATAAGGCTTGACGGTGAGTTATTAGACTGAGTTAATCTATAAACACCTAGGACATCTGATACAACGTTTACAAATGCTTCCCTTGCATCTGAGAGAGAAGACTGATGACACCTGTCAACAGCTGCAACAAAACCAAAAAAAAAAATTAATATCATAATGACAAAAATGCATGTATGATGATAAAAATTATAACATAAAAGTGTAACTGAAGTGTCATTGCACCAGCAATGATTATTAGACGAAACACTCCGGTCATAAAATGTCATGGCTCCCAACACTGTTAAATTAGTCTGCTACTTGCAGTCTTATAATGAGCATGCATTCAGTCTGTACATATGATTGAATAACCTCGTTTTAGTACTAGTCTAAGATGGATGATCAATTCAAACAATGTGCTTACTTTAAATTTTATGTTCCACTTAGTAAATCAGTTAACAAGACTTTTGATTTGCTTTGAAAGGTTTTTAAAGGATACTATTTAAGTTGAACCCAGGTTTATAAATAGCACACAAATTTATAAAAGCTAATACATTTTTTATAAACCAGTTCAAAACAAAAAGTTTGAAAAGTAAGTCATACAGAACGAAAAATCAAACAATAGAATTAAGAGAAAAGAGTTGTAAAAATCTTTTCAAATGCAGTTTGTATTAATGAGAAGCCATGAAGTTGAATTAAATCAATCAAGACGTTCTAAATGTAAGTTATAAGTTATTTACATACCCATTTTTGAAAGGAGACCCACAATACATTGCTGGTCAGCCCCATGAAGGACATCCGAAAGATTTGAAGCTATGGGAAGGCACAGAGTGTGAACCCTTATCCTTCTCTCTCCTGTAATAAAATAACATAGATATTAATTCAGCTAAAATATCGCTTATTTTATAATAAGGTTAGCTAAAATGCCCGTCTTTGCAAATAAAATAAATTCATCAAGAAATAATTCAAAAGAAAAATTAGACAACAGTCAAAAAGGCCACCCTATAAATTGCCATGTTGCATTTTCTCCAAAATTAAATAAATTTATTCTCACATTATATTTAACATTTCTACAATGTTTCATCTCTATTAAATATTCTACTGATTTTTAAATATTTTTTTAAAAATTTAAAAATATAAATACTATCCCCCAAAGAAAAAAATAAAATCCACCTCCATTAAGTCCTAAACTATAAGTGTGGATAACTCAAAAATACTAACACACGTTGTTTTATATGCATAGATTAATAAAGAAAATAAGTCACAATATCATCTAAAGAAATGATAAAATATTATGTTTTAGTCTTGACTAATTATATTGATGTGAAAGCTTTCATCGCTCTAAAATAAGGTAATTACATGAATTATTTAAAAATTTTAGGACTAGCCTTTATAGGGTGGTTGGGGGGGGGGATTTTTGGGGTATAACTCACTGAACCAATAAAGAATGCAAATTTAAAAAAGCATATATATCATTTATAAGCTACTCATCAGCAGCTTCCATTTGATAACCCACTTGAAAATTTAAAAAAAAATAAAAATATTTGAACTTATTATATTTTTATCTTCTTATATTATTATATTATATATATTATCTTTTATTATATTTTCCTTATGTGTGGGGTAAAAAGTTACGCCAGTATTTCAAATTTCAACTTTTTACCTTAAATGGATCGGGAGAACGGTTTCGAGAAGGGTCTATGAAACACTAAAAAAAGACAGGTGAAATTCACTCAAAATAAAGGGATTGTAGGATTTTTTAATTATTTATTTATAATTTTTGGGAATATTTTAAAGGCATCTGACTGCTATGTTCATTTACACCTGGTATAATTAATTAATTTATTATTATTTATTTTAAATTCCAAGAAAAATAATAGACTAAAAAGTTCAGAGCTATTCTTTATTATGCAGAGAGAGACCATTGTCTAAAGAAACAAAATAAAAATATATATTATTATACATGTAGGTGAAATTACCTTTACTGGATGTGTAGAGAAGGGCTGCTTGGAAACAGACATTCTGTTGATCGGTTAGATTATCATCTATAGATACTTGCATGCCAAATCCAGCATCCGGGTTTATATTTGGTAACGACAAAAGATCCGTAGATCTTACAAAGAAATTGCCATGGAATGTATGAATAGAAAGGCCCCTAAAACAAAATAAAACAAATAATTAATTTAATTTGTCTGAATAAAATTAAAAAAAGTAACTTGAAAATCTTGATAAAATCTAAATTAATAAAATCATGAAATAATAATGAATAAAAAATATCCAGAATTGAAAACAATAAAGTAAAGCGGGTCAAACCCAGAATTAACTAACAGTAAATTAATGCGGGTGATTCATAACAAGTCGTTGGTAAACCCTGACCCTATTGGGCTATTGCTCGGAAGAGGAAGAGGAAATATTAACCCATATCCCAATAGTAGTAAAGAGCCATCTGGTAAACCCTGACTCCTCTAGGCTAGTATTAACATTAGGAGAAGGAAGTAAATTAAATTGTTAAATTAATTTCTAAGAAGCTTACCTAGTGCAACGTAATCTCATAACAGATTCAAAGCCAATTTTCCGACAGAGGTAGCGGTGAAGCGTCCTATGAAACATTTCAACCATATGTGGATTCTTAATGTTAAACAGGGGGAAGTGATGCATGCATCCGCCGGAAAATCGTGATATACCACCTAAAACAAACAAATATACAATTTATAATAGTTAAAATCTAACTTTAATTTATTTTTAATTAAAAATGGAGTATTTTTCTTAAATTTTGACTAAGAATGATTATTTTAAAATCCTTTAGTTTTTTTTTTACTAAATGGAGTTTTTAAAAACATTATTGTAATAAAAAAATTAACTTGGTAGATGTTTGAAGCTATAAAATATTATTTATGCTACTACTTTAACACTATCAATATTTTTGACACTTATTTGGAAGTTAAGTGAATAAACTTTATTTTATACATAATTATTATATTATACATATCCCTAAACCTAAAAAAAAAAAAAAATAAAAAATCATGAATGGATTAACTTACTGATCGTGGCCAGATCGACAAACATGCTATTGAGAATGAAGAGGTCTACAGCAATCTGCTGACCTGAACAGTCTAACGCCTGTTTCTTGTAAAAGTCTGTGACAGGATTGAGAAGCTGTTGAGTTACATTATCACCAGATCTCTCAGCTGGATCCTCCCGAGAGGTAAGGCTTCCAGGGCCATTTTTCACAAGACTGGCACACATTACAGTGATTCTACCACCGGTAGGAGCCTATAAATAATTATAAAAGAAAACAATATAAATAATTAATATCATTACATCTGCATTCTCAGGCTTACACCAAGAAAAGCTTAACGTGATGGAAGTAGCACTATGGCGATTTCAATTTTAAGGTGTTTTCTTTACGAGAAATCTAATGTTCCATCTTAAATCGTCTATTAGATCAGTGTGTTTGTAAAATATTAAAGTAATATAATTATTACCAGAAGTTTGTATGCAGCCTGAAGAGAAGCTCCTAGAGCAGAGCCTGTATCGAAAGACTCCCTGAATTTAGTAGGAAGTTTCTTCAAAAGATCCTTTACTAGGAATAGGCACTCACTTAAATTAACTAATAAATTGTCCGGGCTAGGCACAAACATATCTGCAACACAATAACATATTTATAAATCAACTAAAGTAAAGATTGTTGTGGTAAAAATTGTTTCTAGAATAATAAATTTTATCTGTACTATAAAATAGTTTTAATAAAGAAGATCACCTACAAAATTCATTTTGCTGCAGCAAAGAATCAGTTAAGGATATTTTTAAAGAAAATCCCCCCACAGCTTTGTTGTTAAGGAAATTATAGATCTGATTTTTAAAGTTCAACTACTGATCTACAGGACTTAGTGTATAAAACAAATATTAGTTCATACAACATACCATCAACATCGACTACCACCATTTGATGAGGCTGAGACTGATTCTCAGGTAGACTATAGAAGTGGACTGAAGAGTCATATGTGATGAAAGCAATGGCCGTCCTGGCATCACCAGGTAATGCTTCTAGTTGATCTAGTATTGTTTCACAAGCTACCTGAAGATAACCACTTTCACATGCTGCTCTACTCACATCTAGTACAAAAACATATGCAGCTGGTTGTGGTGGCCGTACCTGGTAACAATAAAAAATAATAATAATAACAATTAAAAATGTTTAAACTCAATAAAAATACAGGTAATAATCTTTGGAGTCTGGTTGGGCTTTACTCCAACCACAAATATGAGGTTTGGTCCTCAAGCTTAGCCCTGAGATGGTAACAGCTGAAAAGCTATAAATTTAAATTACTTTAATATAAAAGTTGTAAATATAAAATATTTCTCACCATATATTCTGAAGGAGCAATAAATTCTATAGTAGCTGATTTAATTTCAGGTCTTCGAGAGGGATCTCCATACGTTTTACTTAATGGGTCATATTGGAATTCTTCCGGCACTGGAAAAATAAATAAATATTATTAATATAAGACAATTACATTTCTGGAAAGTATAAAGCAATTAGGAATAATAGCTACACTTTCTTAACTCAGAGGTATATTATTATTATTAATTTTAGTAATTTTATAAGAGAGCTATTTTCTACTCAAAAATTAAGCAGTCTTTCATTGAAATATACTTTTTTTTTTATTTTTACATTGAATATATCTTAATTTACTAACAAAGGAGTTACAATACTTTACTTCAAATTTCTGTCAGTGTAATGCAATACACACCACAAAAAAAAATCAATTATGTTAAACAAATTGGACTTTGAGGTCTAGATAACAGATTTTTTTACAAAAATCGAAAAATTTAATGTTGCTTGCTGAAAATAAAAAAATTACAAAAATAGTACTGAACTCTTTTAATTGAACATTAGTTAATTTAAATATACTCACATTCATTAACCCTATAACATAGATTACACTTCCAATGTTTGGCGTCAACAAAGTAAACAAAGGGATTTATGTAAGTCCTACAAGATTTACATCGAACAATCACACTGCACTGTATCACTGATAACTGCTGCAAACAAATACGAAAATAATATAAAACAATTTTGAACTGTTTATAGATAAAATATTAATAAAAGTTTTTCAATTTAAATTGGCCATGTATGTGTTATCATCACACACAAAGTGTCCATAGGTAATCTAAAAATAGGAAGGGTACGTAAAATTGGCATAACCTGCCCAACCATATCAAGATAGAGGCCGTAAAAGTTTGTTTTAGCAATTACTTTAAAACCATTTATGGTAATGATGTGAATATAAATTGGTATGTGTGCTATGGATGTCCTCCTTTTTCATTTTACACCCCCACATGACGCTTTTCTGTTAAAAAAATATCAGCCCCTAGTTTTTGAGGGATAATTTTTTGGAGCTGCCCTATAATTTTTCTGTGTCTGGGTTATTACAAATAACATAACTGCAAAGTTTCAAATTTGTATGTCGGATACTTTCAGAGATCAAGTGCGTTACAGACAGACAAGCACAGGAAGATATAAGAGTCCTCGTTTGTTACCTATGGACGACTCTAAAAATCACTAACACCGTTTTCAAAAACATTAAATGATATGGCTTGGTCTGTTATACTAATAACAATTATTACTAATATTTTTAATACTTAGATTATCTGATACATAAAATAAAAAATGCTTACAACCCAAAAAATACTGACAGTTTAAACTTAAACACAAGCTAAGAAAATATTGTTTTTACATTATTTTATGAGGATTAAATTCTGTAATACATTTTTAACCCACTTTCCAGCTAAAACTTTTACTTGTAAGGATTGATTTGTTTTCCCAGTTAATCATATTTGGAGATTTCTATAAAAGATCCTTGTTATTGATTATCAGGTGATTCTTTATCTTAATAAATTTGGCTTAATGTCAAACAATTAAATAGAACTTCTTATTTATCACTTACGTTTAAATCTTTGAAGGGATGTATAAGAACTCCAAGAGGTAATCTAGATTTGTCTAAGAGAGATTTAGTTTCCGGGATTTTAGTCAGAGTACATCTAAACAATCTGTAACAAAACAAGAATAGAAAATTAAATTATATTACATCATAAGCATAAAATAAAATTAATTAAAGTCCAACTGGAGGAAGCCTATGGTCCAGAATCACCTAGTGTGAAGGGTAAAACCCAGAGGATTAGGCTGGTTTATGACTAGTATATGATTTGGTTTTGACTATTATATGATGAAAGCAATGGTCGTCCTGGCATCACCAGATAGTACTTCTAGTTGATCTAGTATTGTCTGGCACGCCAACTGAAGATAACCACCCTCACATATTAGGTCAATTGGCATAAGATCACTTGAAGGTCTTGAAGTAGGTGAAACAATGTAAGATTGATCTTCAGAGAGTCCGGAAATGAGGGTTGATATGAATGAAGGTAAAAGTTCTATTTTTGCATCTAAAAGATTATTACATACATATTAGGTATTGAGGCTATTACCTTACCTAGGGTTGTAAAAAAAAGCCAGGCTAAGAAAATAATCAATTCCTTTTAAGAAGATTACTCTATTAAAGAAAATTACTTATAAAATAATGTGTCCTTCTTAGAAAAGAGCGTAGGAGGAAAGGGAGCACAGAGACCTTGCTTCAAAAATTGCTCAAATTTTGTAGACAGCAGGGGGGACTACTAAACTATTGCATAGTTATCAATTATCTGTGGTCACATGATATCTTATTACTGTGATTACCATTATAAATTTTTTTTTTTGTAGGAATTGTCCCTTTTTAGGATGTCAATAAGAGGGTAGCAACCTTTATAATTTCCTGTGTTTGTCTATAATGAATGGTTCATAAGTTATAGCTAAAACAACCTTTTAAATATCCGCTATCTTAAAATGGCTGGGATGATTATGATAGTTAATGAGCAAGCTGGATTTGTTAAATTGCCTGTGGACCCTTAGTATGTACAGAAAGCACATACTTAGAAACTGTATTCATTGTGCTTCATCTACCATTTCGAAGCTCTCTCTGCTAAAGAGTAATAAAGCGTAGCATCCTTATCACAAAACAACTTTTACAAGAGTTAAGGATAAAAACCCTTTTAATATCAAATTCTAAACTTCATATTTGTTAATGAAGAAATTGTTTCAAAGTTGGCCTAAAAAGTTTATTACAAATGAAAAAAAAAATTGATTCACTACTCACTCTGGACTGCAGTTATTAGCCTCAAGGAAATCTTGCTGCAATCTAATCGAAGGTGGTTCAACTTTAGTAGTGGGCAAAACATCTTTAGTTTTTAACAAGTCGACAGTACCTTGACCCTAAATAAAAAAAAAAAAAAAAAATAATAATAATAATGAAAATAAAGGCAAATACATATATGTATAGCTATACAGAATACCTTACTTATAAAAAAATCATAAAATACAAATAAGTTAGATAAAGGGTGTTGTTCTTGATGTTCTTTAATAAGCAATACTTAGGCTCAAACCCTGTTATTTTTAGACCAAAAGCCAAATTCAAACAAAATTTCTAAATTAAATTTGCGTTCCCTCAATATGTATATATGTATTCAGTCTTAGAATAAAGTGGACAGGCCTACTTGGTCCACCCTTCCAACACTTGTGGAGCTAGTGCTCCTAGTGCCCTTTGTTCCATTTACTACTAAATTCAGTCCTCTTTGCACTGAAACCATCCACCATCCACTAACAGTTTTGTATTTAAATAACCATCATTATAAGAGTTCATACTCCATTCCAGTTGTTTGATTTTTATTCATAATATTATAAAAAGTTAATTTTTACGGTATCACAAAAAAATAGTTGAAAGTAAAAAGAAAATTTAAATTTAAAAAAAAAAAAAAAAAAAAAAAAAAAAAAAAAAAAAAAAAAAATACCCATAAATGGTTGTATCCAACTTGTGCAATATTCATATTTGCCATTTGATGAGACAGGTCGTCATTCCGGTAATGACCTTGTACCTGGGAGTAATTCTGGAAATAATAAATTAAATATATTTCAATAAAATGAAATAAGATTATTTTAAACTTAGCATTAGTATAACAACTATTCCATTGTTATATTTATAGTTCTTTAGAGTACTGCAAGCTAAGTATTTAGTAGAAGTATAATAGAGAACAAATAAATGAACTACTTGTATCCAGTATTCCTCCTACAACGAAAGTAATTTTATATCAAAATCAAAAAAGAAAATGTTTTATGTCAATAATAAATTCCATGCCTGAAGTATTATACATGGTGTTCTCGAACAAACAGCCAGTCTTCAGCATTAAGATATTTGAAAGAAACACTATCATTTGTGCAAAAAAATCCTGGTTTTGTTGAATATAGTTAAGATTGGTCTCATTCTAAGCAGAATGCGATGCTCTAAAAGGCGTTTTATAGTAAGAAGCGTAGTTTTTGAAAATCCTAAGGATGAATTTCAAAAAACAATTTTTTTTAAAAATGGAGCTGTTCTGGATCCATGTTCATAAGGAACTGAAGTTCAGCATCAAATTTTCTAAAAGATCTCTGGCCATTTTGTTCAGCACACCCTAAATACTTGTACCTGTTGCTGTTAACAGAGGATAGACTAAAAGATCGAAAAAATTGTCACTTTTAGTCCTTTTGTTGCATTCATTTTATCATCTCTAATAGCAATAAAAAGCTGAATATCTTATACTTTACTCTTATACTCTTAATATAATAATCTTCTTATACTCTTACTACTTTAACTCAAAGCAACAAGATAATTGTCATTAGAACTGACAAATTTTTAAATCCAAACGAAATAGAAACGAAAATAAAATGCTGAGGGATTCTTACAATTGGATATTTGGAAACAGTGAAATAAAGAATCACAAGCTTTCCGCAAATACTAAAACTAGCAGAAGGTAACATTTTTTTCTTTTCTTTCTAATTTTAATGCTTACATTTAACTTAACCCTTCTGCACTCACGCGCTGTGACCACACCACCGCAATTTTTAGAAATAAAATATAAACAACACCTAGAAAGATATTTTTCAACTTTCTACCTCCTAAGAAGGTCTTTTCCCCTAAATTTATTGAGAATAAAGTTTTTCACCTTAATTTTTCTTAATTCTCTGGGAGCACTTTAAATGTTATAAACAATTATATCAATTTAATACTCCCACGAATTTAAGATGCACCCCATTTTTGAGAGCTCAAAATAATGGATAGAAGAGCATCTTAAATGCAATACAATATGGTACATTACAATTAAAACTTATTGTTGATGATAATTTCCTTGAGCGAAGGTTTCAAATATGTCACGTCTTTTTTTTAAAGAGCATTAATTTACACAATTTTGAGCATAATCACATACCCCCACTATTTATTTGTAACAGGGAAACTTCTGTAAAATATAATTATGATTTCAACAGCTTTTTCCAGTAAAGGGAGTAAGCTTCTATCTGATGAGATTTAAGAGTTTCGTTTCAGCACCTACATTTTAACTACATTGATATTTAAGATATGCATATTTCAAAATTACCTGTTGGTAGTTGGTTCGTAGAGGTTGTACAGACGCTGTGGAGACTCTAGGAAACTGTTGTGATGTGTTATAGCCTGCGGTGGCTTGAGGAGGGTAACCTGTATAGTTAGTCTGGGGGGATTGGTAGCCACTAGCAGATGTAGGGGAATTAGAGTAAGCATTCTGCTGGTAGTAACCAGCAGGCTGAGCTAGGTAAGGCTGCTGAGCATAAGATGCAGGGTACTGTTGTTGTTGATAGGACGTGGGAACTTGCTGTGCGTAAGGCTGCTGGGTTTGCTGTGCGTAAGCCTGCTGGGGGGGCTGCTGTACATAAGGTTGTGAATTGTAACTCTGTTGGGAATACGTCTGTTGGGTTTGCTGTGAGTAAGCCTGCTGGGTTTGCTGAGAGTAAGCCTGCTGGGTTTGCTGTGAGTAAGCTTGCTGGGTTTGCTGAGGGTTATAACTCTGCTGACTATATTGTTGTTGGGTCTGTTGAGGGTAAGGCTGCTGAGAAGCATAAGTTTGAGGCTGAGCTGGAGTGGTAGTTTGTTGGCTATTGTAAGTCGATATGTTAGTAGCAGGGAAGGTTGCCGCAGGACTAGCATTGCTGTAGGTTGCTGCTGGGCTAGCATTACTGTAGGTTACTGCAGGGCTGGCATTGCTATAGGATACTGCAGGGGTAGCATTGCTGAAGATTCCCGTAGCATTTACTTGGGATGTACTAACACCAGTCGCAGCTGCACCCTTTGCAACACTTGTCACACCCTCCTAAAAACAAAGGACAAAATTTAACAATAATGTCTAACTAGAGTACACCAAAAAGAAGAAGAAAAAAAAAAACTTGTTCTTTGTGTTTCAATTAAAAAAATATTACTAAAATATGCAACTATTTAAAACTAAAAAAAACAACTATTCATTATAATATCTGTAAATGATTCGTTATTTTGACTAAGATTTTTTGGTAACACTTCATAATTATGACTAGAGTGGTTAATAAAAAGTAACACAACAATATTGTCACTACAATTTTATATTAATAATTAACATACACATTTCAACATTTAATATCATCTTCGCCCCCCCCCCCCCCCCCCCCTTTAAAAGTGTAATGCAGTTTACACACAACACCCTGAACAACAATTCCACCAATCACTTATTGCCATTGTTTTATTTCAAATATGAAAATAATTCATTCATCAAAATTAAAAAAGTAAATTTTCAGAATAAAGTTGGTACTTACAGTAGAGTAAGGAATGATGCCTAGAGCATTGGTCCTGGGAGGACCTGAAGAGATAGGCTGGTCTCTTAGTTTTGGCACAGCCTGCTGTGCCTGAGGCTGTTGCTGTTGATTGGCATAATTCTGAGCAGGGTAATTTGGAGGGTAGGCACTTGATGTGGGTGTCTTGGGGGCCTCGCCGGTGTAACCTTCTTGAGACCCACTATCACTCTTTTGGTCTGTATAGTTAAATGATGGGGTCGGTGGTTTCTTCTGATAACTTGAGATAAGTCCTGGCCCAATGTTACTGTAGACAGGATCTTCATGCTCTGTTTTCTGGTAAGAGGGATTGGTAGCATTTAGTGGTGGATTAGTGAGAGGTACACCAGGCCTGGAAGACGGGTAGTTAGTCTGAGGAGAAATGACTTTGGCTTGGTTCTTGGCTAGCTGGCCGACACTGTTGGGCGGATACATTCCCGCTCTGTAACCATCTCCTGACTGCGTGTAGTCAATATGGGAGTTGGTATTTTGCTCTGCCGAATACTTGTACTGGTTTTGTCCGATAATATGGTTGGTTCCAGTAGAATTTATGTAGTTGTTGCTTGCAACGAGCCTGGATGGTGAGCCGTCTCTAGATGACTGACTTGAAGAGATGCTAGCTGCAAAATAAAATTACAACAAAAATTCACTCTACATTATTATTATTCTGACCTATTCAACCCTAATTTTCTTCACAATCAAAGAGTTCTATTTGGTTTCAAAGGCTAGGGTTCGATTAGGGTTAACTAGGGTTCAGGATTTAAAAATAAGTTCGGTGCTTTAACTTAACTCATTTTACAACAAGTTAATAAACTCCATGTTGTAAATTGGTTTTAATAAATAACAGTACTAATAATACGCCTATTAAGGTAACTACTTGTCCTGATTTTACCAGAGCTGTCTTGGTGAAAAAAAAAAAAATAATAAACCATGACAAATGGGGGGGAGGGGGAGGGGGGAGAGAGAGAAATGTCTTTAAAATCGTTGACCGGGGGAGAGATACCATACTTAAAAAAGTTTGGTAAAATTATTTTACTACACATTTTCACCCACACTTTAAGAAATTAATTTGAAGAGATTTTTTTTTTCCTCCTCACTTATTTTTAGTGTCCTGGTTTTCAGTTTAAAAAATAATGGTCACTATTATCTATTATTACTAGAGTTCGGGTTTTGCATATCTTTTTTTATTGTCCTAAGTGATTTTTCTTTACGCATTATGATGTTTGGAAGACACTAGGCCACTTTAAATTCAAATTTAAAAATGCATATTTTGCATATTTCAGGCATTATTGCTTATAATTGCATATTTCCGGCATAAGTGCATATCATTGCATAAATATTCTACTTTTTGAGAGAAATTTCCACTATGGTGCATATTTTATATGATTTTTCTATTCAAACATATATTATCTAGGTACCTGAACCTTTTAAGGATTAGAAGTCATTCACTGTCTAACGGTGCACGTAAAACCCCCTGTCCTAAGCTTCTGCTAGGACAGGGGGTTTACCAGTCCCTACTGGTTGGTACCCTAAGCAGGCTTGTTTTCTTGTTATTCGACTAAATCCCGGACAAAGCTACCGCTGACGATTCATAGACTACTGCCCTTATTATCGGATAAAAATGGCTTCGTTACCAAAATGAATGCACAACACGTGCATTAGAGTATTACGTTAAGGTCATAGAGGGCTTCGAAGATTCAGCAAATTTGGCCATCCCAAAAGCAGAGAGTGCCCTTAACAACCGCCATGTCACTCAGAGATTGACATTTATTAAACCTCTTTTCGGGGACCTTCCAAATATAATTGAAAAACTGGATTCGCGGTTTAGAGCTGACGAAGGCTGTAGCTCTCCTCGAGGAACTTAAGGAGAGGAGTAAGGGTTAGCCGGGTCCGATTGGGGAAAGACTTTGACAAAAAATGGACGCAGTTCTCCACCGTAATCCGGGCTGGACCACTGTGGAGAATGCCACCCGAATCGTGGAAGGGGCGGAGTGTAGAGACGAAATAGAAAATCTGACCTCAGATGACGTCGGTGCCCTAAAATATGTTCCAGTACTGTTGTGCGACGTCGAGAGAACGTTTTCACATTTAAAAATGGTTCTTTCCTACTGCAGACGAAATTTTAAGATTACAATTTAGAGAAAGTCTTAGTAGTTCAGACAAATTTTCATTCTGTTTCGTAAATTTAAATAATTTATTAAATTGAATTGTAAATTTTAATTGTTTTTAAAATATAGTCAATAACTCTATTTTTGATGGTTATTCTTGTGTATTCCCCTGCCTAATCTTTAAATGCCAGGTTTTTGGGTATTTTAAACCCTCGTAATGCACTTTACATAGCACTATTCAATATATATAGCTGCCTATTGGACTTTATATATTAGGAATAAGTGCATATTAGAGTGCATATATTTGGTATAAGTGCATATTTGAGTGCATATATTTGGGATAAGTTGCATATTTTAAGTGCATATTTCGCAATTTTCAAATGCATATATTGAGGTTATTAAATGCATATTGATCCGAACTCTAATTTATTACATACAAAATTGTTATTATTCTATTATTATTTACATTTTAATTGTGAATTTCATATGCCAAATCACATCAAGAACACTTGTCCTTAGTAAAAATAGTCAAATTATAAGAATAACTACTCTTTCTCTAAGCAAATGCTTTATTTGAATCAGGTTTATTTCTGTTTATTCAATTTTATATTCTAGACTCTAAGCAACAAACATAGTTATAGCAAATTATCCCCAATTTTTATTACGATTTAGTTTTATTCTACCTTAATTTAGATTAAATTCTTATCAGATCTGCTAAAATATAGGACTGCTAATATGTTAGAAATTGATACAGAAAACGTTATCAATGTATTTTTTTTTTTAACTGAAACTGTTGGTAAGAGATTAAGTAAGCTCAGCTATGTAGGGTCCATATGATTACTAATATAGTTTGAATCTTAGTTTGACAGACTGTTTCCTTACTGTTTTTAAACTTAAGAGGTATAAAATATTTCAAGGACACTAGTCTAATTATCTATTTATTAGACACAATTATCTATATGTCTAGGCACTACTTGGAATGAATGTATCCATATGGGTGTATTCAATTCATCCAGTGTTTTCCATTTGTGTTTTTAATAAGTAAACTTAATTATTATTGCTATTTTTTTTTTTTGTAATAAATATACTAGATATATAAGAAATATGATTAATCTAAACAAAAAAGTGTCACACTTATAATATTTAATTAATATGTCATAAAATATAGATCTTTGATGGAAGAGCACATTTCAGATTAGATAATCCTGGGTCTTACATACCCAAACTTAAGATTATTATTTGTATGGAAACGTTTTATAGTGCCACTATGACAGTCTAAATTGGATTCAAAGAAATTATCTCTCCACATAAAAGTCTCTCCAAGTTTTACGGAGAGGGTTTCTGAAGTCAAAAGTATTGCTTACTACAGCTCCTTGAAAATGAACCTATTACATTAAAAACTCAGGTTTTATTTAATTACAAAAATGGTCTACTCTAAAAGATCTTAATTTACAAGATAAGCTTAGTAATTAAAAGTTGCCCTTGCCCTGAAAATATTACAAGGAAGCTAACCAACATTCTTATAAATTAATGTGATAAATAATTATATTATTATAGGTTAAAATACACATATGTTTAGTAAGGTAGCGGTGCTTAATACAGTCATTTGTACATTATATTGGGTAAGTAAATATAGAAGTCATGCAAGTTTTGTCCATTTCTATAAATATGTTAGTACAGTATAGTATGTTTCTACAGCCAGAGTAACGTCAAGATCTTTGGGAGGAGATAGCATCTGGGATTTGGGAATCCTGACGTTTCAACTCCTTGAGAATAATCCCTGTAATGAGTTAAAAACATTGGGATTCATAAAATCTCTGATGGGGTCTTCTCAAGAAGATCTAGACTTGTTAAATATGTTAATACACTTATATTAATGTTTTGATGCAAACAAATAATGTAATAGCATCTGTGGTTTTCTGTGGTGTTTTGTGGTTAGTAACTTTAAATTTACACATTTAAAATGTGGCAAGTAGGAGGCTCTGCCCCCTACTCGCTTTGCTCATCAAAAAGTGGCCGCTGCCTTGAACCTTCGCACAATTTGACAATTTGACACACTTGTTTATTTACAAAAATTTTTTAATGATATAAATAGATGTTTTTTAAATTAATCTAATGTTTAATTTTTTCTTGGTAACAAGGGTTGAAACATGCAAAATTTCCCATTGGAATATTGTTGAAACAATAATACATGCTTCCAATGTAACTTCAGAATTTTACAATAATAATTAGAGGGAAAGTAAGGAATCAATTTTCAGAATTGAATTTAAATCTACTGCCAAGAAATCGTATCAAAAGGAACAAGTGTCAATAACGTTTTGAGGCAAACAACGCACAGATTCTGCCACCACCCATTAGCAACTCAAAAATGTACCTGCGATAGTACTAGGCAACAGATGCATCACTAAAGGTTCCATTGCTTTCAAAAAATGACAATAAATTGTCCTGGGATCCACACATAAAGTATGTCAACTTATAAGTCCTTCTTTACTTATAACACTTTAGGTTAGCCAAAGTGAATAGAATGGATGAGGCGATTTCAGTCAGTCATCAAGTCAAAATTATTAAAATATATTGTGTTTTTTTTCTTCCAGTCAAGTCTGAAGTAAGTCAGGCATCTTCAAAATCAATCAGATAATAATGTGTTTAAAATATGAAAATAGTTTAAGGGATAAATATAGTATAGTTTTCATTTACAACTATTTAATTTACAAACGAGTTTTAAGGGCATTGCTTTATTCATATTCAATAATAGATCTAATACCTCAAAAATTCAAGAAAATTTCCTACATTTAGAAGTCCAATCTTTAAATTTAAAAAAAAAAATCATAATGAATGTTTACTTATTATAACTAGAAACCATAAATAATAATAAAAAATAAAAAATTAACTGATCATTAATTTGATTTAATAAATTATAATGTCCTTGTAAATGTAAAGAAATGCTTCAAAGTCATTTGATAACAACAAAATAGAGTAATGTGATTCTAATCAATGTGATACTGCACACAGGCTAGAACTAAAGAATGCAATAAACTAAGGTCACACATATTAATTCAAAAAATTATTTTCACACTATAACAAATTAAAAATAAAAATATTTTAACAAGTAGAAACTCTTATTAAGACACATTATTATTTTATTTCTTAATAGTTTGTTCAAAAAAAGTTAATTTTTAATAAAAACAAATTAAAATATGGCAAAGCCAGAACTAGAATGTAGTGAAGTACCATGTTCGTAACCTATGGGGCCCAAATATGATTATATTATGCACTTGCATTATGAAACAACTGTTAGTTACCTGGATAGCTGTTGGATGAAGGTGTAGGAGTGGTGCCATTCATTGATTTAGGCACAACTGCGTCATAAGACTGCCCGTTCATAATAAACTAGTAAACAAAAAAAGAAGAAGGTATTTTAAGAACAACCAATCTAAAAAAGCACTAAGATAACAAGAAGTTTGATAAGGGGGAAGACAATTGACACTATGGAACTTATTACCAGGTTAAATTCAGTTTCACAAATAGGATCAGTTTAGAAATAAGAAACTAGTTTGACAAATAACTAAAACAAAAACACATGGAAACGATGATATTGAATACTTAGCAGTTAAAAACTATTTGTACAAACAAATAATGCGGTAGAGTTCTTTATAGAAATGAAGAGAGCAAAAGAAATATAACAACAATCAAAAAGGTAACCTGCTTAAAGCTCAAAATTAGCTAATTAAAATTGAAGCCTTATATTACAAAATTCTCATTAAAATACATTTTCAAGCCAAAATAGTTGTATTCAAAACCTTATTATTTTTTAATTATTAATTTTCATTATTTTGACTTTCCCGTACCTAAAAAATTTGAAATCGAGATTTCAATTGAATTATCCATTTTGGGAGTTTTTAAGATTTAAATGTTTTTTTAGCTGGATGTCTGTCTGTGTGTGTGTGTGTTTATCTGTCTCTCACCTAACTCCCACAGCTTCTAAGCTAGAGAGTTGAAACGTAGCACAAAAATCAGTCCTTACATGCAGTTGTCCTGGCCGGAAAATCATAAATTTGTGACGTCGTTAACCCACTTTGCAAGTGGGTCAGCAACGATTTCAAAAATGTGAAAGATTGCACTGAAATTTACACCAATTATATCTCTTTGTAAAACAAAAATTTCAACTGAAATTAGTTTTGATATAATAAATTTGTAGTGATACGTTTATTTAGAATAATATGTATTTTGCCGATTCAGTCAAATTTCCCACCATTTACACCTCTCTAAATTTTTACTTTCTCATATACAAAGAGGGAAAGGTATTGTAACACAAACAATTTTTTTTATGGGTTTTCATGTTTTAAAGTCTCCTTATTCCAAAAAATTGTTTTATTTTTAAATGACTGTTAGTATTCTGAGCAGACACATAGACCCTTAACTATTGGGCAGATTCCAATAAAATACATGTTTAGAAAAAGAGAAATTAATTTCAGCTCTATCCCCAAAAACTCTGTAACTTCAAATGAAAAAACAGAACGGTTCTAACAATTTTGTTTAAAAAATTCTAAAATTTAGTTTACATATGAATTTCACCATATAAATTGTTTCTCTGGGAATAATCTAGTTTTAGGGATATGATATTGATGTAAATAAATCCATCTTGAATTTGTAACCGAAATTTCAACAACCACCTGTTAAATAGGTTTAACAAGAAACTAATTAAATTAAATATTATGGGATTGCAATTCAGTACCACTGTGTGTGTATATGAAAAAGTTTTGTCTAGTCGTCGCACCAAAATATATTTATATATTTTGGTGCGACGACTAGACAATAGACATAAGCAGTAGTGTGATCACGGTAAATGTTATCAAACGCTTAGTGTGATCAATATAGCTCGGTACGACGCACCCAATACCAATGTATTAAATATTTTCCGTTTATTGTTATTAATATTTCTTTATTGTAATCAAAGTCGAGATTGTTGGATATTTTTTATTTTATCATTTTCAGGGAAACAACTGTGACACTGGTGTTTTGATGAACATCCTTTTATCTTAGAAAGTAAACCTCTTCTCCTCTCCCCCCATTACCGAGGGACCGTAGTCAGATCTCGGAACTCAATGTGTTTTAGTGTTTTAATGATTTGTATTCTTTCATCAACAAATTTGCATAAGTTCAAAGATAATTTGTTTTGTTTTTAAGTTTAATTGTTAAACAGAAAATGAGCCCTTAGACAAGTTGAGATCATTTACATTTATTTAGATACATATATGTAAGTGGGCAACAACATATGACTGCTCATAAACCAATATTGTAAATGACCATATATAATCGAGTAGTGTCCCAACGACACATCTCGAAATGATTTGTTATTGCTAAGCTAAGGCAACCACAAAATAAAAAATTAACAATCATTACTTTTTGTTTGTTTAGACTCACATTTTTGTATGATTTTATATTCTGGAACATGTTGAATCATTCTCATAATACACTCACAAAAATTATTTACAGTGGTTCCTCGATAACTTGAACCACGATATCTTGAAATTCTTGGTAAGTCAAAGTGATTTCCGTCTCCCTTGCTAATTCAAGATTGCTAACAATAAAAAAGTACATAACTCAAAGTAAAAACATGTTCCTTTAATTTCGAGTTATAAGGTTCCGCTGCAATTGATTTACCATTGATAAGAATTCCACTACTTCCCTGATTTATTCAAATTACAAAAACAATATTATTTTTATTTTAAAAAAAGCGTATAATTAAATGTGCTTGAAATTAAAAATTTAAAAGAATATAAAAATGCTATAATATTATCACAGAACACGACCAATATTTTTTTCTTACTTTTTAAAATCAAATAAATATTATTGAATAAAATTCTAGAAAGCAATTGAAATACATGACTACATAGTTCTAGATTATGGCATGGGTTTACTAGGCCAGTTGAGAAAGGTTCAAGGTGTCACATGCACTCAACGACTATTAATAATTATCTTATAGATGAAGGATCACATTAAAAAAAATCATTTGTTTTTATATTGCTGGCTGTTATCTCATTATTGTTATTATCAGTCCACTCAATATGAATAAATGTCAATATAAAAAAAAATATATACAAACACAATAGCCCCATATTGACCCATATATTGTTCAATTTCCAAAAGGAATTTGCCCATCAAATAGGAGCATTAAAATTAATAAACAGCACATACTTATTAAAATATAAAACAGCACATAGCATTAATAAAATCATTAAGCATAAATTAATCTCTAAATTACATATTGATATTCTAAAAAAAATAGGTAATGACAAACTTGCTTATACATAGTAATATTAACACATTTTAAAGTGTTCAACAGGTGATTGTTTCATTTAGTTTTAGATTTTCGATATCAGATCAATATCCCAGAAACTTTATTTTTCCTGATAAAACAACTTATAAGCTTAATTTTGTACTTAAATGTGCTACAAAATAATTTATTTTTTAAAATCAAAATTTTCAGAATTGTTTTAGATAAATTATTTTATTCCCAGAGTTTTTGCTGGACAGCATGCCACATTTGGAGCTGAATCAAATTTCTCTATTTCACCTCAGGTAATGACTTTTCTAAACATGTAAGCAATTTTTTTTTAAATTGGCCCAACAGTGTAAAGGTAAACTCTACTCGTCTGCTCAGACAACAAACAGACTTACTTTGACTTAAGGGAGTTCGAAACGTGTTAAATCATCAAAATCTCAAAATTGAATTTTTGCGCCATCACAATACTTTACATTTACTGTGTAAATAAAAAAGTAAAAAGGATCAGTGTTTATATTGATAGAATTGATGAATTATATCCATGCCTTGAAATTTAAATAATCAAACTACTATTATATTAGAATAACAGGTAAAACTTTCCTGGTTTAGATTAAGGGTTAGAGCCATAGAGTTGGCTTGTTAGATCCCTACAATTATAGATCCATAGCACAAACCTAACCACTGAGCTTTAATTAAATTTTTAAAAAATAATAGAATTTAATATGCAACATACCTCTTTTTTCATTTCGAAAGTTACTATAACAATATAAATAAATATATTATTTGCTGACCACCTCTAAAAATTACCTATTATGGCTTTTTGAAAATATACTGCTCAATTTTCAAAGAAAATATGGCTTTCAATCAATTCTGAATAAGTAATTTTATAAAAAGCAATTTACAGATTACAATTAAAATGACCCATGATTAGGAATAAAAAGTAATAATACCTTACACAGTGGTGACATGCCTAATATCAGTATTCTCCAGAAGAAGGGATTGTTGGATAAACTATTAAGATAAAGGGATATTAACACTTACATTCAGTAAATTTTATATCCTTTTGTCTAGCAGTTGTTTAATAAAAAAAACTATCATCTCTCATGCTTATAGAAGTGATAATAATCATAAGTATACATACAGCTGTTTGATATTTCAATACAATTATTAGCAATAAGGTTGCAGCACGGTCACAGTTATTTTAACTGTTATTGTTTAATAACTTGTTGGGTTAACTTTTATTTTTTATAGTGATTATTTCAATAATGCATTATGAAAATACAAAATATATAAATCTTTAACATTCAAACTTTACAAGGAATAATTATTAAAAACAGTTATTAATATTGGAGTGCTGACATTCATCTAGCATGAGAAAAATAAAAATAAATTGTCCAACATAAAAAAGTTATCAAAAAAACATAATGTAAAAATATCTAATGAAAATGATATTCGTATATTGTTCCTAGGTAGTATACAATTCTTGAGTAGTTAGGCCTATAAAGGAATTAAAAGGCTCACTTTTGCAATATTTTGATCCCTCATTTGGTCATTCTCAAGAATTAGTCATAGTGGTTTGGTACAAATGCTATGAATACAATAATAGACGCTAGCTTTATAAGAATTGAGGATAGAGGAACTAGTAAACGAATAGAACTTAGTAATTCAATTGTCTCTTGTACTTGCTTTGATCTTTAGAACAGAACATCATCAGACAACATTTATGCTGAAATATTAAATTTAATTCTAGTTTTGAGTTATGTTCTACATGTGTTTTTTCTTTTTCTAGTAAAAAATTGTAATATCTTAAAACCCTCTGACAACCTTTGAAAAGTTTGTTTTATATTTATCCATTTTTAAAATAATGATTAGATAGTGTATTGTGAATTAGATGTGTATGTGGTTAGCTGCTAGGGCGAAATGGCGTCAATCTTGTTTAAAGGTAAATTTCCTAGACACTACCTCCAGCAATAGACGCTGAGCGTTATTCGCTGGCACAAAATTATAAGAGTTTGCATGTTAAGAGTCGCTCAGCTAGGAAAACAGTAACATGCAAACTCAGAAGAGGAGTCCTTAGCGATAGTTGCTGAGCGAATAGTTCCGTGAGAATCTATTGGTGGAGTCACGTCTAGGAAAATAAATATTTAAATGCCAATAACACAGTATGCAGTAATCAAATGCTGAACAATGTAAAATGTCAAATAAATTCCAAAGCCATTAAAGTTTTACAGCTCTCTATATTAAGAGACAACACTACAGCGTTATTTAAAATAGAAACAAAATGTTATTATTGCTAACAGTCAAGCCAAGATCATAATATAAAGTTATTAATAATATTGAGATAAATTAATTAGAATGAAATTAGTGAGGTACATACAGTTTAATAAAAACAACATAGTGTAACCAACTAGTTTTGCAAAATTTATTTACATCATCAGGGTTTGTACTATAGTGAAGGTAGATAAGAAAAGAAAACACTTTTACTTGATCAATAATTTTATTGTCAAACCATAAATACATACCGGTTTTGACTTATTCAGTCAGCGTCAGTGTAAAGATAATTTTACAAGTTAGGAATAGTATATAAAGGCTAAAGGACGAGGGGTTTGAGATCAAGTAAAAGTGGGTTCATCAAGTAAAAGATTAAGTAAAAGGGGGTTGAGATCAAGTAAAAGTGTTTTCTTTTCTTATCTACCATCACTATGAGTAAATACCATAAAATTACAATCAATACTACTAACTTCATATGTACTATAGGTTATAGACTACTACTATAAAATTACACTCTTTACATAGGGAAGTTTGAAATAGATATGATGTGAACTTCATTAAGTAAAGATTGTAATTTTAGTGTAGTAGTCTATAACCTATAGCATATACCCTGATGTAAATACATTTTTTCGAAACTAGTTGGTTAAACTATGTTGTTTTTATAAAACTATACCTTACTAATTTCATTCAAATTCTTTATTTTAACAGTTGCTAATTTATATCTTAAAATATTGAGATATATACATTTTAGTAAGTATAACCTGTAACTATAAAACCTCCTTATATTATACAAAAAACTATCTCATAAGAAATGTTATGCTTCTAGAATCCATTTTACTATTGAGGACATTAAAATAGACTAGACTCGAATTCTCAACAAAGTAAATTCGACATCATAAAAATTATGCGAGACAAAACCATGAAAATAAAAGTATCATGGACATTTTCAAATAAGATTACATCTTACAATATTTTATGTTTAAATTTTAATCTTGGACTAAAAATGAATGAATTTAAATCTTAGAGTTATTATAAATGGTCAATTAACAAATACTATCAAGATATACAAGAGACAAATTGATTGGGTCAGGGTCAATGATAAATAAAATAGACCTAGATAAAATATTTGTAACTATTCATAACAGGCTATTCTTATATAATATAATTTGTTTAAATATTATTAATACGTTACTTCTAAACGAGAAAGAATCATTGGACGTGTTTTTTTGTATGAACAGTGGTTATAGTGCATATGTAACATACAACCTACTTTAAAAGACTAGAAAATAATCAACATATTAAGTTTTTAAAATAAAAAAGAGTAAGTTCCAACAGTTTATAGATTATAGAACTAGATAGGAGTCTAAAAAGCAGGTTTAAGTTTGTCACCTTATTGAACCATAAAAGCAAAGTATAATAAAACGAATACTATTAAAGAAACCTGAAAAAATGTAACGTAGCAAGTAAGCACCACACAAATATACACACCTAATTGTAAATAATTGGAAATTCCTTTTCCTTAGGGATTTACTGCTACCACCGACATCCAATAACTGGCACATAAAACTCAAGGTGAAACATTTTATTTTCTTTTCCAAAACTATTCAATTATTATCTATTTGATACGACAAAGGAGAAAACACTGGCAGTATAATCAGCTAGGAATTTTCACCGAAATAAAGTACCGTTTCTTCTTTAATTCGACGGTAAAAAATAACTTGTTTTCTTTAAAAACTTCAAACTTAAACAGTTCGTTAAAAATAAGCCGAGAAAAAAAAGGAGACACGATAACAGAACAAAAATTAAAGGCGTATTTAAAACTCGAGAGAAAAAAAGGGGTCTTCTACAATCCGAAACAGAACATAACCTCACAAAAGGATCTGTCAACTGAGCAGGAAAGATACGTGGCCAAGGTAATCCAAAAATTCAAAACGCCATGCACTGTCGACTGACGTACACATTACGTCACGTACCTTTTTCTTTTTCAGTCATTCGTTACTCATTTCTTATCAACAAAAAAAAATACGTTGAACAAAGTACTCCAAAATTATTTTACGTTTCACTTGAATTTATTCAATATTCGTCGTTTGCTTTTTTTCCCCCTAACACAAATGAGGTTAAGGGGTCACAAACAGCAGTGCCCCACAAATATTTTATGACAAAAAAATCTAATAGAGTAAAAAACGGATAAACAAATAAATAAATAAACTTATATAACAAAATTTAATATAAGTATATTACATGCGGATATAAATATTTCTATTAATAAATAATTTTAAACAATTTCATTCCCTCCCCCCTCTCATCATTTTGTAAAAAGCTAAATAAAAATAATAATTATCTCATAAAATAAAATTATAAGGTATTTTGTTTTTTGTTATTTAATTGTTACAGTTTAAAAACTAAACTTCTTATAATAAATTGACAACATAAGAGTAAAAGAAATATTTTAAAGGAAAAATATAATTAAATCTAGATCGGTTAAATTCAAGCCCCCAAAGATCTCGTAACAATATTGAAAAAAGAAATGTTTCAATTACTAACACATTAGTTTAAAAATCAAACTCTAGTTTTTCTTTTAATTTTATTATTTTCTCATTTATTTTAAATGTTATATAAAGTAAAAGGAAATTTTATAAATCAGATCATCAAATATTTTATATCTAAACGTAGATTTAGTCTCTCTGCTCTATAAATATTATAATCAAAAAATAATACATGAGTCATTTTCTTTTACTGATATATTTTACATATTACAATTATTTTACAATTTTTTTATTTTTCTTCAATTGCGTATGAGATAAATATTGTTGTTATTTGTTACATCAAAACAACTTAATTAACAAATATGCTTATCACAATGACAATTTAGAGTTGGTATTTACTCTCTTTTTACTTTCTTATAATACGTAGTATATGAGAAAGTATAAAAATGCTTGGATTAAGAGAAAGCATTGTGATGGCTTGAATGTTAGATTTTGAGAAAACAATTGATTTACACACGTTTTTAGGTTTCCAGAGTCCAATAACGTATTTTTTTTAAAAAAAAAATGTTTGTCTGTAGTCAGTCGCCTGTAGAGTGTAGAGACCAAAGACCCCCCCCCCCCCAAAAAAAAAAAATCGAAAAACATTTAAATTGTAAGCCATTTAAATTCTAGTTGTTTTCTCTGGAAAAATAAAATTTGCAAGATATTGATAAAATAAATCTAATTTTGTTAAAAATCAAAAAGTAAACAACTACCTGTTGAACACTTTTTAAATATGTTTAAAAATAAATAAATGAAATTGAAATTAGATATTATGAGATTTAAGAATGGGACTCTCTATCAACACTCCTTCATAATATTGCCTTGGAGGGGAGACCCACTAATGAGGCTACCCACTAACATGGGAGGCTCTCTGTTCAACCGAACAAGCCAAAACCTGGCTTTTGCAGATGACATAGATCTATTTATTGCTTGAAAACCCAGTGAACTCATAATATACAAACCCTTGTTTAGATTATTTATTTAGTTAAAATATTTTTATTGTAATAATTTTAAAATAAAAATCTCTGATATTTGGTTCATATTTGGAAGGAAAACTAGATGGCTTCTTATGACCATTTGCTGACGATTCGTATTTATTTCAACCCTTAATTTTCTTATGATTAAAATCAAATTTCACCTTAAACATTCATTCATAGAAGAATATCTATTAATGCTAAGGAAAACAATATTTAGTTCGCAGTGGCCCTGAACACTTTGATAGAGTTCATCAAAACAGTGAGGGCTAAAGTAAAAAATATTTAATTATTAGATAAAAATAAACTAATTAGATTAATACAAAGTATAGACAATAATGAAAGAAGGAAGAAAGTAGAGGGGGGGGGGGGGGGGGGGAGGTCGAAAAGCTTTTATCAATTCTTAAATTAAAAGATATTCTAAATTTTTTTGGTTCTATTCATTGATTATAAAGATCAAAATTTTTAGGGATTGAAAGGAAAAGTTTGATATTTTGGTGGCTGAATTCTTAATCAGGCCCTACACAATCAATCCGCTTGATCAAAACAGCAGGTAAAGCGTGACTGATAGTCTAGGAACCCGTTTGATGCTTGAATCAAGCCTTGACGGTGATTGATGAAAAGTTCGAATGACTCAAGCGGCTTGACAGAGCACTATTGATAGTCTAGAGCAATTTTTATCAACATTCCGTCAGTCACCTGGTCGACACCAGCGATGGAGGGACCTTCTGAAAGTTTGGACATCGTGGATAATAATGCTGATCGAGAATTTATTAGCCTCGTCATTGATTTATATCGTTATTGGCCCGAGTTATGGAAAGTTCCACTCCTTCGACCAACGTTGTTTCCACTGGATCTTTTATTTCCACTTGAGAGCAACAACTGTCAAGATGGGAAACCCCAAACCCTGATTTGAAACCATGGTATTTACACAATACTGATTCACTACTGTCCAGGAGGATCAGTTCACTTGTCGAAGACTCCGCTACCAATGAGTTTTGATGAAAAGATTGATGGTATGCTTGATACGCCCCAAGGCTGCTGAAACACGTGTCAATCAGCTTGACGTGCTGTTTTGATCAAGCGGATTGATAGTGTAAGGCCTGCTTTAGAGGTGATGTTTAATATATTATATGTGTCTAACTGACCAGAGCAGGAAGTGACATAATTATGTGGAAGTAGTGAGTCTGTAGTGTTAAGTAGAAAGGGAATTAGGAGAGTAAGTGTTTTGTGCACAGGAGGGAGTATTTAGATTGCGCCAATTATTACTAAACACACTAAAATGCAACAGAGGCATGCTGTTTCACCAATGAGTAGAGATATGAAAAATGTACAGCATAATAATATAAAAATAAAACATATAGCACATAAATGAACATTAATTTTAATAGCATAAAGTTTACTATAAGGAAATGTTACAAAACACTTTAAAATTTGGGGATCCAATTTATATAAAAGAGAGTTGAAACTTTATATAGTAAGTTAATTATACAAAACAAAAAAAAGGTTGAAAGAGCTCATAAAATTATAAATTAGATAAAAACTATAAATAAAAAAAAATAAATGCTTTAAAAAACAAAAAAAAATGTACTTATCCCTCGGGAACGCGGTCCTGTGAGGCCTAGATTTGAGATGTAACTGTGAAATTGAGGTAAGTAGATGTGGGTGCGATTGAAAGATAGGGATTTTCCTAGCTACATTTCTTGCTTTTATCAAGAGAATCAGTCACTGTTTGACATCTTTTACGTGATT
Source organism: Gerris lacustris (assembly GCA_951217055.1). NCBI lineage: Eukaryota > Metazoa > Arthropoda > Insecta > Hemiptera > Gerridae > Gerris > Gerris lacustris. Next base: position 46,126,316 of record OX578276.1, read on the forward strand.
AGTGATTATACTTCAATTTTGTTCCCATATATTGTCCTGACAGGGGACCAGCACCACTTTTACTCAAATTTTAGTGAAATTTATACATATAATACAAAATAAATTAATATGGTACCTGAATTTTAAAATAAAATAATAAAAATATGCAGAAAAAATTAAAAATTTGAAAATTATAACTGAGACTGACTAATTTTGTGCTTATAAACTATGAGACTAAACAACAGTATTTTATAAATTAAAAAAATAATAAAACAATAAAACCATTTAAATAGGTTTTATAATATTTTGCTAAAATGATTTCAAGTTTATATTTATTTTACCTATTGTGTAGACATATAAAACAGATTAAGGCCTCTTTCACACGAGGCAACTTAGTTGATTCAACTAGTTGACTGGCGGTTGAAAAGGAGTGTAGCCGGGTAGCAAATGTTAAGGAATCGCCCGAACCCCTTCACACAAGTCAACTCGTCCGCCCAGGCAACTAGGAGGCCAGGCACATGTGCCGCATCCTAACTAGTTGATTCAACTAAAAAGACACTACAAGGCATTAGGCCTTTCACACGAGTCAACTTAGTTGATTCAACTGGACTTGTTTGATATGGATTCTACTTTCTCTTCCAATTAAATTGAAGAATTTATCCTCGTGGCTTAGTAGTTTCGGATATAATTAGTGTGGGAAAGCGCCTGTTTCCCGATTCTAGCAAGGGATGAACCCACATTCTTCGATTAGAATTTCTTCTTTTTAGGGTTTCAGTGATAAAACCAAAAAAAGAAACCCTATTATAGTTTCGTCTGTCACTCTGAACGGTTGCAATTACTTTTGAATTAAAAGAGATAAATATTTGAAACTTTCCAGTCATATAGATCCTTTTGAGGCGCACACAGGAAAAATATAGCGAACTCAAAATTATCAGCTGTTCAAATTTACGATTTTTTTGTTTACATTTTGGGTGGGGTATAAAATGAAAGGTATTGAAGAGTTGATTACAAATATATATACCACTTGTGGAAATTAGTTCATTTTTCATGCCATTTTGTAAAAAACATCAACCTTTTGCATGCTCCACCTCTCTTATATTAACTTTTCTATTATTAATTTTTCTATTCATAAAACCAACGAAACCCTTTTTACGTGAGACTTCACGCACAAACAATTTGTTTGCTCTTCTTGCAGAAGAGCAAGCACAAGAAGTTCACGTACTCCTGCTTTCTCGGGTCCAAAAATCGTACTGAATCTCCGTTGGGAAGAGAAGTTGAATCAACAAAGTTGCCTCGTGTAAAAGAGGCCTGAAAAAGTCTTCACACGGGCAGTCAACTAGTTGAGAGTCAACCAGTCAACTAGTTGAATCAACTAAGTTGCCTCGTGTGAAAGAGGTCTAAGTCCTATCAGGAGTCTGCGCCTCCTCGTGTCTGTATTAGACCCCCCCCCCCCCACCGAGGGTTAAGATTACAAAGCAGCGTTGGCAATGTGTCGAATGTGGATCTTAATGTAGTAATATTCTTAATGGTTTGTGATACCAAGCACTGGGTGTAAATGTATATATAAAAAACCTCTAGGATGCAAAAGCTTGACTAACAGCTTATCAGGCCAGACTGACTGGGCTCTTTCTATGCCTAGGGTTAAGCAATTTTAAAAAGTTAAGTTAGAGCTCTATCAATAAAAATCAAATAGTAAAAGATAAAAACAATAATCTAATTATAAAGGAATAAGAAATAAGGTCTGCTGGATTTTATATATAACTTAATTAGCCTCGCTAATACATAATTACTTTGACTGAAAGAAAAAGACTTGTGACAAAATAAAACTAATCTCTGCTCGACCATGCCTCTCACCATAATTATGCCAAGAATTTTAAGAAGAGTTTTTTTTTTTAAGTTGGCTGCAAAAGAATGGCAACACTTTCCTTAGCTTTATAGAATTTTGGCCTTGGCAACAATTGACTCTACTGCGAATTAATGTTCCAACAAATATGATCCAGTGATCCTGACAAAGCATGCAGCTACTTGATTAAGAATATGCTGAATGTGGCTAATTTGGATTTTTCTGAAGCTACTCAGAGTATTAAAATAAGTTATTAAACAAAAATAAAGCAGAATATTAAACGCTTATAATTATGATGCTGTCACTACGAATTTTGTGAATGTTTATTAGGTTTTTTTGTGATTTCAATTCTGAATTAGGTTGCTGTTCTGTTGGCTCTTGCGAATATATAAAGCATTGGATGAAGTAGGGCTGAGGAGAATCCTGACCCATGAATATTGTGGTATAATGTGTTATAGTTTGTGTTTAACCCTAGAATACTACCGTTAAATATTAGTATGTTTTTACTACCGATACGTCACTGTGACTATCATTGGATCTGTTTTAAATTAAACCATTTTTTAGTCTCAAAATACAGTAAGTTACTTAAATATTCATTATTAGTTTGATTTATAATAAATAAATAGGCGATTCATGAACATTTATTTAAAAAACATAGGTACATATTTCTGAATGAATAAGAAGAGGAACACAATTTTCTATCAGGTAACATCTATTCACAGTAATGTTTTCGTCTGTTTCAGTCAAAGTTCTTACAACTAAGTGTTAAAAAAATTATTATTATAAAAAATATTAAACAGGGTAGGAATACAGGGATGTTGGGAACCATTAGACGTAGTGGGAGCGACTGACAGCCATTTTTATCAATTTAATACGTCACTTTGACACATAGGTGTAGTGTTCTAGGGTTAAAGCCCTATGGATGTTATTCTGCAGCATATTCTGTTAACTAGTTTGAAGGAAGTGTGGTTAGGCTATAGTAGTTGTGAGGTGATCACAGTGGTAATTTTGAAGTCATCTGAATGTTGGTCGTTGATTTGTGAAACCCAGTTGTATTTTTATATATTATTTGGTGACTTCTCCAATTTAATTGATCAATCTCCAATTTAATTTAATTGAGAGTAAAGGTTATCTGGTTCCCCCACTAATAGCTTCATTTGTTGCTTCTCTGAAGACACTGGTTTGACTAAAGGGTATTCCTAGCCATGTGAAAATATTTCACATTTTCTATTTTGGTGTCATGGATAAAATGCATTTTCAATCATTTTGGGTGTTCTGATGATAAATTTCATTATTTTAGTTTGATCGATATATATACTTGGAGAGAGTTGTCTACATGTTTGAAAAATGTTAAGTGTTTTATTTCTGCTGACTACAGAGTAAACGAATTTGATCACATATACAAGGTGGCGCAGCGGGGATGACCACATTTTAAATGGTTACCATGTGCTTAATACTAGAGCTAGGAGATTGAAATAAAGCAAATTTTCAACAATGTGGAAGTTCATTGGACATAAGTCAAATTTTCAAGTGTGGAAGATAATGTCCGATAAATGACGTCCTTGTCGCTTTACACATTCTTAGAGGCGCTCAGCGAAGTTGCGCATCACATTCTACAACTTGACAGGAATCCGAGCGATTTCATGGCAGATAGCGTCCTTCATTTGGCAAGGGTTGTCGACATAAACTTTGGCTTTTAGATATCCCCATAACATAAAATTCACATGGACTGGGGTTGGGCGAGTGTAGTGGCCATGGAGCAATACCATCCCGGGAAATCACACAGCAGAGAAAAATATCACGGACACGATTTATGGTGCAGTGGCTCCATCTTGTTGGAACCATATGTGGTCAGTATCCATTTCGATATGCTTTGAATAGGGGATGAAAAAATCGGATTCCCTGATGAGATGTTAGATAATGTGAAGCACAACTTCGCTGAGCGCCTCTAAGAATGTGTAAATCGACAAGGACGTCATTTATCGGACATTATCTTCCACACTTGAAAATTTGACTTATGTCCAATAAACTTCCACATTTTTGTTACAAAATTTGCTTTATTTCAATCTCCTAGCTCTAGTATTAAGCTCGTGGTAACCATTTAAAATGTGGTCATCCTCGCTGCGCCACCCGTTATTTGTTTTTTCATTGATAGATGCACTCCATGAACCTTGAAGTTCGAAGTAACTTTCCAGATCTGACTTCTATAAATTAAAAGGGGTAGAACTGAGGGATTCCCCTGCAATTTAGAAATGTGCAAAGAGAGCAGGAGGCTATGGTTCCAGATGTTAGGGGTGCAGGAGAACTTCGAGAATAAAAGATGAAATCGTGAACGCTAAGGTGGACATTAGTCTAAGAGGTATGGCTCACTTTTATGTATAATATCACTCTTCACAAGCAAGATTCTTCAGCAACCACATGTCTTCCAAGGCATTTATATTAGTCTTCAAAGGGCGCATGTGTGCACTCTACTAATTCTAAGCAAATAAAAAACATTTTCTTTACATTCTTGATGAGACTATGAAAATGATGGCTGGACAGAAGACTTTATGCTCATAAAGGTCAAACTATATCACTACATTCATAAGAAACTGAATGATTCTGTAATCAGGGCACTTCAAATATCGGAAACATAGTGGACAATAAATAAAAATACTCACTAGGTTTCTGGATGAGTTGAGAGCTAGTTACAATATACCCGCTGACTGTTGGAGAGCAGCGAAACTCACAGGCGCCATAAATGAGGTGGGATCTCATCTTGGTCCTTAACACTTTTCTAAAACCCCAGTAACTTACTGGATTTAACACATTGGACAAAACCTAGTAACAGTAACAGCTACCTTTTATGCAATTTTTCAAGATTTTAAGCAAGGAATCCTGAATTAATATACATTTTATAACCAGAAAACCCTCCTGTTTTTCCCTAAATAGCTGGGAGGGGGGGGGGGAGAGGGGTTAGTAGCGTATCCTCCCAGTGCTAGTATTCATAAAAGTGAGTAATTCAAAGGTAGGAAGGAAAAACAACTCACTGGTTTCCCTTTAGTTATTTCTCCCTTTGTTCATTTTTTTTAAAAAATCACAATCTAATATTCTTAGACTCTCCTAATGAACCCCTTTGTCCATGTGCATATTATTACTAATATAGCTTGCTCTACTGCCGATCAACTTCAAGCCCTCAGTTGCTAAAGCATTGACCCTTATATAGCTTAAAGTTGAGGGAATGAATATAAATAAAGCTTGAACTCTGTTCTTATGAATAGCAATTAATTAAATAATCTCATGCATTGCTTATTATTTTTTTTTTAATTCCATCTATAAAAGAGTACCCTCATGTACAAAAATAGTACTATCATCTTTATCAGGATTTTTAAATTTTATTTAATGACATTTTTTCACTAAAGGACATACATAATTTTGATTATGAACCTTCAATTTTTTATTCATTGTTATATTGTTTAGAAGACCCTTATTATTTTTCATGACTACAGAATAATAACTTCTTTCCTATTAAACTCCGAAAGAAATTGATTTGGTATCCGATGGAAAGATGGATTACCATTATTTACCCAGGTTAAGAAATTAAAAAAAAAAAAAAAAAAAAAATACCTCATAAAATAATAAGTCTATTTGAAGTTGAAAATAAATAAATATACAAATAAACACATGACACAATTTCATATTTACATTATATAAATATATTTATAATTTTTTTTGTTTTGTTTTTCTCTCTTTTTTATAAAATCTATTCCAGCTTCACTTCTTTTTTCAATTTTATACTTCTTTTTATAATAAAAATAAGACGGGTTAACACATATCAAGTGCAGCTAAAAAGAAATATGATGCCAGGTACATGGTGGTTTTATTTTATTATTTTTGTTTTTTTTTTATCAAAGTTTAGATTTTCAAGATCATTACAGAAAGAGAAACAACTACTGAGAATTTTACTTCTTTTCCAAAAAAATAAAATAAAAATAGTAAAACTCTTTTTTTACATTTTTACTTTTATTTATTTATAACTTTTTTTTCCCAAATATAATTTCATAAAATATTTATATATATATATATTTTTACTTATAAAATTTAATTTAGTGTGTTTTGACGATATTTCCAAATTACAATAATTTGGGTTTAATTCTTGTCACATTGTTACTTTTTTTTTTTTTTTTTTTAAAAAATGATAGTTTAATAATAATAAATAGATAAGTATGACATTTGAATTAACAATCCATTTATTTCACACAGTCCGATAGGTATATAACAATAAAAGAAAATTACATTACAATAATATTAAAAATAAATAGATCATAAATGAAAATTCAAGCTCCAAATAATAATAATAATAATAATAACAGAAAAATAAAACTGAACACAGGTTATCACAATTATCAACAACATTCAATAACAAAATAATGTGAATTGTATGAAAAAGAGCAAGAGACTGCTGCAAAAATTCCCAGAAAAGTTTAATCTTTACTAAGTCATGGTTCTTCTAGATAAGATTACTGTCAAATGTCCCTCTTAAATAATAGAAAAAAAATCAGTTTAAGTTCATTGTTAATTCATGTGTTATGTCCAAGATAACATGATCCCTGACAATGCTCAACATGATTAAATAACAGAGTAACAAAAATGGTTATCCAATCCTAAACTCATTTAAAGGATAACAGTATGATCAATTTAACCAGCTACTAAGCTGGGGGTGATTCCTCATATGAAACCCGTATCACCGAACTCTCTGACCTGGTATATAAAAGATAAAAGAACTGTTTACCACTGTTTTGTGAAGATATCACGTGTAGTTGGTTACAGCTCTGAGGTATAGTGTAAAATGTTAAATATTATGTTTCTGTTTTTATTTGCTTATTACAAGAAAAATTTGGTTCAACCGGCCATTCTTATTTACATGGGAATGGGTTTGGTCCCAAAGTGACCGATTAGATGATAAATCAAGAGTAGAGGGTTTGAAATTTTAATTTTTGGGATGTTTAAGATGAGTTGTTATACCATTTCATTGATGAGACTCTAAATTTGCCAAAAGTCTACTAAATTATCTTTCATTCATAAGATATGTATAACTTACTGGGAATATTTTAACAAATCCATGAATTTATTATTTTCACAATATTTATATTTTTTAAAAAAATAATATTTCAGTAAATGGCAGAATTACTGACTTATTATTAGAGTACAATTTTAATTTTTTTAATATCTTAAAAGTGAGTTTAATCAAAATTGAAATGTTTTCAAGTGTGTACATGATATTTGGACCCGACATTCTACAAGAAAACGAAATAATTAGGAAAACAAAATTAATACAATTAGTGAATATTGATTTTCGTAATAATCTACATTACAAAATAATAAGTAATAACCAACTACTTCAAATAATCAAAACAAACTCTAGACAAAATAAAATATTGAGTAGAGAACAAGGTCTCATTTTGAAACAACTGGTACAATGCCAAATTAAAATTGAAGTAGTATTATTTTGGCCAAGAGAATATTAAACCTCTATGAATGAATATCAGTTATTAAAAACACATAATATTTGCTTCTTGTTTAGACTTTAATAATACACAGATACACAAATATCTAACAAAGTGCTCTTAAAGGTAGGTCACTTTGTTGACCACAGAAAAAAAAGTGGTTACAAAATACAAATAGATTTAGACGAAAGTGGTCCATTTATTATATGTACACACACACATATATATTGGTATGAGTTTAGTAAACCTTCTTCCTACACTCATCGAAACTATTTAGTGAAAGAATCTTTCTCTTCTCTCTTTTCAGGAGCAACTGGGGCAGGCTTAGGCCTCTTTCACACGGGGCGGGCCAGTGCCCGCATCTAATACACGGGCGCGGGCCGCAGTGCCTTTTAACATGGTTTGGCCCCACACCCGCACCTAACACGCGGGCATGGGTCCTATAGAGATCAATGTCCAATAGGTAACAAGTGCGGATGTGGGTTCTGCTACGTGTGAAAACCTACATAGAGATCAATATCCAGTAATGACTAGTGCGGACGCGGGCCCGCAGATAGCTATGGGGAGCTGGATGAGCATTTCGACTGGACCCGGGTCCGCATACGCCCAGTGTGAAAGGATCTGTGTTTTTACTATGGTCATACTTAAAGCGGGCCCTAGTCCGCACCTAGCTGCGGGCAGGACCCGCACCGTGTGAAAGAGGCCTTAAACAACCTTCCTCTATTAATTTCTATCAAAGGCTCGTGCTCTCCATTTACGAATTCAGAGAGAAATTTTCTAGTTGTTTTAATTGAGATTAAAGAAAACTCAAAATCAGTGTATTATCATAACATAAAACCATATTTGTTTTTAATGGTTGGATTTATCTTTTTTGTCTATCCTGGTGGACATTAATATTGTCATAGGTGCAGTCAATTTACATATTTAATGTTCAATGACTCTTTTCTGGTAGTTAGTGCTATATTAGAATGGAGAGGACGAACCACTTGCTCGATCTTAGCAATTATTCCACTTATTTGGGCCCTGTTTACTAACCTCATCATATGGAGTTCAGGCACTTCACACACTAATGTTCTGCGGAAGTAAAATACAGTGGAATCAATAGTGAGCCGGGTAAATCAAAGTGCCAAGGCATAGCATCGAACACGTGACCTACACCTTAATTCATAGATGGCCCAAGCAGAAGTAACTAATGCCTTTAGGTCCATGGTTACTCTGAATCCTTTCTTTCTGGTAGTTAAAAACAAATCTTAGTCTCCATAAATACTTAGGTTTTTTCTTATTTTACAATAAGCAGATTGATCAATTTTGCTCTTTGAGTTTTTTCTGGAATGAGTAAGTTTCCAGACATATTTTATTTCCTCTTTGAATTTTATTTAGAAAACTGGAATTATTAATTTTCAACTTATAATAATCATCAATGTTCTTCTTTCTTATAATAATACGTAGCTCAACAACACGTGGAAGGTTTAAAAACCGGTCATACACGTTGCGATATACCTGACAGGTAAACCGGAGAGTGTGTGCTATTGAACTATGAAATAACACAGTTATGATAGCACACACGCCCCGGTTCACCTGCGCAGGTTACCTGTACAGGTATATCACAACGTGTAGGGCCGGCTTTAGGCTTGCCACAGGGCTTATACAAATATACATGTAATGGATGACAATGAGATTGTTTGTCATTCTATCAGCTATATAAACAACCCATAACCAGTTCAGATCTACCCATTCTTATCACGATGCTTGTTTTTTTTTATTACTTAGTCTCCCATTTAATTAAAATTGTATTATATTTTTTTTATTCAGATCACTATATTTAAATAAGAGTGATGTAAATATTCAATAATTTATCAAAATCTGAGTGAATGTTATCTCCTTTTTTTTAAATTTATTTAAAGAACATAAAATAATTATAATATTAATAAACTAATTAAGATAAATAAAATTGTCCCTAAAACATTCAATTTGCACACTAACACACAAATTGCTATCTAGATAAGGATTTACACAATTACTTCTTTTTAACACACAGGCAAGTTTTACTGGTTGATATATATTTATTTTTTTTCATTGTTTGCTCTAATTGACATGGATTTCACAAGTAAGCTAAGATCACAATATAAATTTTACAGGAAAACTTTTAAAGAAGAGAAAACAGAAAAAAAAAACATACTTATAATATTATAATAAACAAAAAAATAACAATTTCTATATTAAGTCTAATAACTGCATTTCTTTAGTAACAATAAATTATCCATTTCTCATTCATCTGATATTAATTAAAAGAATGTAGATGATATTCAATAAGAAACAAAGAATATCAAAGCTTACTTGAATTTTTTATTTTGTAAAAATGCCACTATTATATTATTAGGAATTACCAACAATGGATGAATAAGGATAATTGTTTACAATTTAAAAATCCTAAGGAAAAAAAATAATAAATAAAACTTACAAAAGCTTTTTTAAAATCAAAACAAAATAAATGGTCCTAAGTTAGAATAACGTAAAAATACCAAAATATTTTAAGTAACAACCCTAAAAGGTAACTTTGGTGCAAATCTTGAAAGAAATGCTTCAAATTTCTTCTAAGTTCAACACATTCTAATTCACACACATTTAAAATTAAACAGTAACTATTGTTTAATACGTCACCAAAAATGTAGGTTTTGTCATTCTAAATATACATTTATGCTTAGGACTTTAGGAGCCAGTACAATTTAGAGATACCACAATAATAAAATTCTATTTTTTATTCGCTGTATCTTTTACATCCTGATAAACAACATAATATTGGTTTATAACAGGACAGGGGATAACGGCCACTTGTACACCTCTTCTCTATGTGATAATCAGTGTGAACATGTATCCTCTTTAGGATTCACACTGTATAATTTTATTGGACTTTGACTTCAGACAAGTTACACTCAGCATGCTGATTCCCATAATGAATATTAAAATATGTTTAACAATTTAGTCGATTTTGAAGGTAGGCAAAATGAAAATAATCCATGGGGCAACAGGCCCTAGAGGGTTTAGGCCAAAGGGCTAATACAATTATATATTTAATGAATGACACAGTTAAGTATGTTGAATTATCAGCTCTATAAACCGCAGTATTGGCAATCACAACTTATTTTTCTATTTTTATTTGCTTCTTGCAAGAAATAAGCCACTTCACTCAATCAGCTTTAAGGTACAATTGTCAAATTATTAATTTTTTTTTTTTAATCATCAACAATATTCTGACTATACAAAGATGTTGCGACAAAAAAAAATTATTTGCCAAAATTGTCAAACAATTTTTTATATTTAGAAAGTATCTCTTATCACCAGCTCTGGCATTAAATACATATATATATATTAAACCATAGAAGATTCGATGACATGATAAAAAAAAAATAATAACTACATGGCAGTGAATACAATTACTAAGTGATTACAACAAGTGCACCAATATGGTTGAAATATTTACTACCTAGGTTATTTTGTTTTTTAAAATTTACTATGTTTATATATATATATCTATAATTTTTTAGTTTACATTTTTCAAAAATATAATTTACAAAAATAAAATAAAATAATTGTCTTATTTAGAGTAAGAAATATTGATTTTTTTTTTTTTTTTTTATAAAGATACACGGATATTTAAATATTAAAATGAAGCATATAAAAGGTCATTAAATGGCTCAACGACCAAGAGTGGGCGTTGGCTAGTAAGTAAGTATGAAAGTATTTTTTAAAAAATACATATTTTTAAATAAATTGTTTTAAAGATTAAGGCTCCGCAGGTTCAGAGGTTGAAAATGAAGACATTCGAATGCCTTAAATATTAAAGATAAAGAAATCAAAATAGTTGTAGTTCATGAAATGGTAAAAATAATAAAATGCGGAGCAACAGCCCAAGTAGGGCTTAAGTCAGCCAAAGGGCTAATACAACTATAGATGTAATGGTTTACATGGTGTTACTGTGTAAAACCCAAAGTTCTAGACAAAAAATTAAACATAAACTGACTAGATTTTTAAATAGCATTAAGTACACATACTTTATTTAATTTTTTTATTTTTTATCAAAAATATTAATTAATAATTTTATAAAATTATTAAATATTATACTCATAATAATAATAAAAAATAAAATGTGTTATTTCCTTCACTAAAGTGCAATAAGAATGCAAATCTGTAACATTAAAACACGTTGTAGAAATAAATGCTTTCAGATCAAGTTTGATTAAGAATCAAGATGATATTACCACAGGCTGTTACCAATGTTAATCAAATATACTAAATAACATAAATAATGCAGACAAGACATTACTAAACTTACAAAACAGATTTTGTACAAAACATATCATACATGGATAATGTTGGAAATTATGTCTATGATTAGTATTTATACGTATGTATGTATATAGTTGGCTGATAGTATGTTGGTATGACTGATAGTAGAATGGAATCAGGGAGTCATATTTGAGTATTTGTGACAAGTAGTTCAATAGTTATTGAGAAGTAAAATAATAATGTGCAGAATTAAAATATAAGACATCAGTCAAGATGAATTTGAGTTTTCTTTAGTGGGTAAACCTATATACATACAGGTAGCACATTACTATAACTATACTTACTATAATTTGCACTATTTTTTACTTACACCATTCATTTTTCAACTACCCAGAGTCCACTCTTAAATTAAATAATATTGAACGTTCACTATCACAAAACCATATATATGTGATTTAAACAAAGAAAAGTTTCATAGACATAAATCTTAACTATAGTTGGCTAGCCAACAACACAAATAAATTAAGACTTTTATAAAAGAAAGAAAGCAAGTGCAGTAAAGATTAGGAGAAAAATACTTTGCAAGGTGACTTGTATGCTGCAAAAAGTTAAAATATTTTAAAAATACTTTTACCGGTAGTAAATACTTTTGCACTTTGCCTTAAACTATACACTGATTAAATCCCTGCAATAATAATATTTATTAAGTCTTGTAAAGTGCTAAATTGTTGGTGAGAAATGTGGATGCTATCAATACATAAAATATTAATTAATTTACAATCTATACCTGAATCAGAATTATATAAATTAATGAACCTTACAACAATTGAATTTTAAATAATATACTATAAACAATTAAAAACAAAAAAAAAAAAAAAAAAAAATCAATCAGCATTATAAAAAGATTGAACAGATAAAATTTATAAGTTCACTTTCCTTGCAGCAGAAAAAAAATATCAATAAAAAAAAAAAAAATTAAATAATAAATAAAATTCAGAAAATATTAAAAATGGTATCAAGGAAAGATTAAGAAATGCCTACCCAAAAGTGTATAAGTAAAAATAATAATAATAATTTATACTAAAACTAGATAACAATAGATAAATCATTCAAATTAAGTAATAATTATACATAAGAGAATTAAATTTGTTTTTTTAGAGTCTATCTGAGTTTTTTTTTTACAGATAAAGACTTTCATGCCATTTTGTTGTGCAACGAATATTTATAATTTTGTTTTGTTTTGTGCTCTTCAGGCAACAGGGAGAAAAGCATTTTGAAATTATGCAATCTTAGTTTTTCGCTTCACCTATGTTTCCTATAGGTTATTTATTCCTTTTTCCTAGTTCCCCTGGATTGCCATGCCTTAACGAGATTGTTGGCGAAAAATAGTGAGAATAAGTGAACCTGAATAGCCAGGATGATGAAGACATACCAGAGTAGGCCATATGGATAATCCTGAAACAACAATGAAATATAATATATTATGAGAATAACAAGTAGATTTACATAATTAATAAACAAAGTTGAACAAAATTGTTTTAGAGGTACATTTTCCGTAGCTAACTATTAACAAACTGCACTGCTGCGCAAAATTAATGCACCACTCCAAGGAAAATAAAATTTAACCTTACATTTTGGCTTATACTGTCACCACAGGGCTGTGACCAGAACAGAGTCCACTGCCCTAGGTAGAAGACATCTCTTATCTCTAATTTAGTGACGAGTTTGTTATCTAATCAAGAATTTGGATAAAATTAAGATTTTTATTTTATAGCTTGCTTCATCGCATTTGGTAGTGTACAATACAGTTTCCATAATTATTTTTAGCATCTCAAATTCCAGTCAATTAGGTAATATGGGGTCTCTTAAGTGGTTATAATGCTGCAGTAGCAGTTGCTTTACTTCAAGAAGGGTACAGTCAACAGGAAGTGCCACAAAGGTTAAATTTTCACCTCACAACAAACTATTGGCAGAGCTAGCAGATGTTATCAAGAGACAGGACAGCACAAAAGGGGACCAGAACAAGGTCGTCCTCTGTCCACCAATAAGAGACAACTGTATTTAAGGCAACAAGCCCTGCGCTCCAGGCTAGTGACAAGCCCTGAGCTGGAAAACATAATCAGACAGGTAAGGGATGTGGCTATATCTGCTTCTACAGTAAGAAGAAGGCTTGACGAAGCAAGTGTGGCTAATAGAAGACCTGCCCACAGTCCACAGAGTACCGGGTAACTAGACTTTACTTTGCCAGAGAACACATGGATTGGGCAAGACTACTGCTTTCTGATGAGGTGAGACTTGCTTGCTGGCTCTAGATGGACTCATAAAAGTGTGGAGACGTCCAATGAAAAGGAGTGCTCAGTGTAACATTGTTCCGTGGGTCGCATTTAATGGTGGGTCGGCCATGTTTTGGGAAGAGAATCTCTTGGGGTGTTCAAACAGAGTTGGTACCTCAGAGAACAGGCACTGTGACTGCTCAGTCATATGCCAATGACATCTTGGAACATCATGTGGTGCCTTTTGCCAGTGCAATGGGGGATTACTTCGTTCCAATGGAAGATAATGCAAGGCCTCACCGTGCAGACCGTGGTAGACGAGTACTTGATGACATTGGAATAATTTTAATGGAATGACCGACACGCAGCCCTGATCTCAATCCAATAGAAAATGTTTGAAAAAAATTAAAGAGGTCAATTTGGTAACGAGTCACTGCTCTACAGACCCTTGGAGAGCTTCAAAAAGCACCTATTGAGGAATGGAACAATATTCCTAAGGAATTCATAAATAACCTAATTAATGGGATTGAACGACTTATGCAAGCTACTATTACTGTCAGAGGGGACAATACTTGCTATTAAATTACGTTAAACAAACTGACGTTTCGGTCAGTTACAAAATTTTAATTTTTTATTTTTTTATTTTTTATTTTTTTTTTTTTATCGAACTCCAGAGTTATAAGAATTTCAAACAACGTTTTATTATTATGTAAGAAGTTTTGTTAAGTAAATTCTCAATGGTGAACCAAAATATAATATCGAAACTGAAAAACAAGCTCCAATTATATTTTTTTGAAGTGATGCTTTAATTTTGCGCAGCAGTGCATATATTTTATATTACTACAAGTAAACACTGATTAACCCTTTGAGGACGGAGCGCTGTAATGTTATAAGTACCCTGGGGACGAAGTGTATTTTTCAGTAATACTAATGAACCCCCGGGCCGGACTGATTTTCAACCATGCATTAAAACTATCCCGCTTTTGACTCACTTCACTATTTACTTTATATTTTCTACAATTTTCCTTATAAGAACAAAAATCTTTTTTTATTTCATTCTACAAAGTTGTGCCTATATATTAATATATTTTAATAAACGAAATTTTATTTCTATAAATAGATAGAATGATATATACATAACATTTTTTATATCTTACGTGTTATTTTTATTATTTTTATTTCTTAACTCCATATTCTATGTTAAAAAAACATAAAAATGAAAAAATTACAACTATATAATAATAAAACTAAAAGATTCAGGCTTCGGGTAGACAATAAAAAGTACGAAAGTGTACAAAAAAGAGTATAATGTACCGGCCGTCGGCAATTGTGAAATTATCCCGCTTTTGACTCACTTCACTATTTACTTCATATTTTCTACAATTTTCCATATATGAACAAAAATCTTTTTGTATTTCGTTCTACATAGATCGAACTATATTTTAGTATATTTTAATAAACGAAATTTTATTTCAATAAAAAGATAAAATGATATATACATAACTCTTACTATAAATTACATTTTATGTTTATTTCTAATTTCCACATTTTATGTTGTAAACCATAAAAATTAATCATATTGTAAATGAAACACAATAATTTTCAAAAATCAGTTTATTGTCTACCACAAGAATTTAAAAAATACAAATATATAGACCGGTTTCGACTGGTTTAGATAATATAAAAATTAAAACAAAAAGTTATAAATTCTAAAACACTGTCATCTTCAGTTGACTGATTTATAAAGACTGTGTTGATTTTCTAATTTAAACTAGGAACTTAGGGTAATGTGTGGGTGGGGAAAAAACTAGAAAAAAACTAGAAAGCGCTAAATGTCATTTATTAAAAAGTTCCAGGCCTAAAAAAAAGAAAAAGAAAAGAAAATAGATCGCCGAGATCTCAGTTTACAGGCCCTGAGCCCCGGTCTTGGCTTGCCGAGATCTCAGTTTACAGGCCCTGAGCTCCGGTCTTGGCTTGCCGAGATCTCAGCTTACAGGCCCTGAGCCCCGGTCTTGGTTCGCCGAGATCTCAGCTTACAGGCCTCAAAGGGTTAAATCAAAATAACTAATGATATCATAACATCTTCTTTCCTCTCTCCTCTCCCAGCCTCTCCAATGTGTTAATCTTGATTTTTATCATTAGGTTTTTGTAAACATGCCATCAGACTGACAAAATCACTTAGGCTGGAGCCTAATTCATCATTTACATCCTGTCTTCACAAATACGTTATCATACTTATTACTTGGGAATTGCATTTGTTTTCAGAGGACATATATCTGTCATAATCTGTCAAAAGTGTTTTGATTTTTTACATGTATTAAAGTATCAATTTAGCAAAATTTAAAGAGAGCACACGGTTGAAATTAATCTGAGGCTATCTGCAGGCTACTTCCGACAAACTATCAAAATTTAATAAAAATCAGATGAGTACTTTTGAAGATATAGGTGTAAATAAATGTTAGTTTGTGCGCATGTCTAAGAAACAAATAGACGCATAAGGTTGAAACTTATATGGAACTAACAATGAGCTAATTACGACCTACCATCCAAATTTCAATAAAATCGGACAAGTAGTTTTTAAGATATGTTGGTTCACAAAAATTGAGCGACAGACCGACACAGAACCAAAAATGATCCCTAACGTCTGCAATTTCTGTCTTGGAATTTTTGAAATTGGAGACCTAAAAATGTTTAGGTTACCTTCGGTAAGATCGGAAGCAAAATGTATAAGCATATAAATAGATTAAAATTACACGTGTAAAACATTAAATTAAGAACTTAATGAATTTCACTGTTTAACTACCCACATCCTACAAATTTGTGGGTTTCAACCTCCGGCTCTTACGCCAATCATGGCCTCAGAAAATAACAAATATATAGATAAACAGAAAAGTATGTTGGTTTATAAACCTGGTTTTATCTCCTCAGAAGTAATAATAACAAAGAAATGCTCACCTACAGAATAAGAAGAGTAATGATTTTATTTTTTGGAACCAATAAATTGAAAAGATTCATTGTTACTCTTGGTACTAGATCATGTAGATGGTGTAGATAATGTAGTATGGCTCTAAATTAAAATTTATTAGTGTGATATGTATGTAATTTTTAAATAGTCTTCAGAATGAATTTCTTTATTTCACATTCTCACTGCCTTCACTGGTATAGCTACTTTAATTCCGGTAATATTTGCACAGAACAAAATTGTAAAAATAACTTGTTTAACATTATTAGAAAGCTAATGAACAGTCTACTGGCCACATACAATGGTTTGAACTCCAGTGATAAACTCACTATTTTCATTAAATTTTTCCTTATCTTGGAGTATAATACTTTAAAAAAACATATTTACCTGCCACATCATAATATCTGTAGTGTCTCCTTCTGACACATATTGATACACATCAGGGAAATAATAGATACTAGCGTACAATATGGGTGCCAAACCAAATGCACCAATTCCCATCATGTATTTCTTCATTGTGCTCACTCGATTCTTACTGACAGCAGCCAAACCAAGGAAAGATAGCACCAAGCTGATGCACCAAATGTACTCCCACCAAAGTGGCTAAAAAAAAAGAAGGCAAAATATGAGATTTTTAAAGACACTGAAATCAAATAATTCAAAGTTATATGTAAACAAGAAAGAAAAAAGTAGTAATTACAAAAGATTTCCTATTTTACAAAAATTAGGGATTGCTGCCAGAAAAGCTTGCTTCCAATATAAATCTAATAAGCTACAGAGCTTAACAAAAAGCTCTGATCAAGAAACAACTGTGGTTATAATTATTATAAAAATGTTAGTTTTAAAAATTTTACTCAAGAGGGTTGGAGCGAGTGAGTGGATTCTAGAGATACTCACATCTGCATAAAGGGCCGATTAGATGAGCCGATCTGGTCTCCCTAAGGCCCAATTCACACACGAGTGGCATATGGCACTGAAGTGCCAATGGCGTGGCTCTGGCGTGGAGCTGGTTTGTGCCACCTCTATGTTAACCTATGGCCTAATGTACTTGGTATGGCATGGCACTGGCGTGGCAGAGGGGGTCGCCACGCCAGTGCCATACACCACTCGTGTGTGGATTGGGCTTAAGTCGGGGCCACACCCCCTCGGCCCGAAAACCCAGTCGTGTAATTCGAGTTCCTGGTCACATTTTGGGGGTGAAACCAGACAGGGCGGTCGGATGGATATTCCATCCAACTTAGGGTAGAAAAAAAGGGGGGGGGGACTATAGGCCCCCACTACTTTACCCTGCAAACTGACAGTTACTTCCCTATCTCCTTAAGAAAATGTGAGTAGATGGAACTGGGTCAGGCCGTGTAAATGCAATGCTCTGTCAAGGGGTGGGGAGACCGGAGATAGGAAACTCCGAAAGGGACCAGGACCAGGGAACGGGTCGTCTAATCGCCCCTTAATACAGAAATTAAAATATATATTTTCAGAAAGGGCATGGATAATTTGTTAACTAGTTCTTCATTGTTTGATATAAATAAATCATACCACTTTACATTATTAAAAAAACAAAAACATTAATAGTCGGTGGTTTAAAAGACAATAGATGGCTTGGAGCCCGATTCAGGGATTGAACCCAGATCTGTGGTCATCATCCAAGTTCTGACCATGCCTGGATGCTGTTTATCTTTATTGAAAGGTGAGCCAACCCCTCTTCTTTACAAGCTACAGGAGGCCTATGTTAAAAAATTAAATAATTGAAAGCTTTAAGTGCTGGAGTTTATCAAGCCTATTATTTTCCAGAGAAAACAAAACATGATCAGGGACTACTTTTTATTTTGGACAAACTGACATGCAACCAAAAATGTAAGCATGGTGGCCATCAGAATTGGAGAAGTGCCACTACTTCATGCTAGGGGTCAGATCCGTATAGAATTTTAGGTCATGGACACCCATCTGGGGCCCGCTCTTAGACGTCCGTTTTAGGGGCTGTTTCGGGGGCGTGTATCTTTTTTCCTATTCACTTTAAAAAAAAACCCGGTATGATTTCCCGGAAAAAAACGTTTTTTCCGCATAACTCGAATACGGTCGACCGCAGCGGTCCGACGCAAAGGACCTTTTTTGTAGGTCTCGCAAAAAGGGGAATTTTTTTTTTTTTTTTTTTTTTTTAAAGTGAATAGGAAAAAAGATACACGCCCCCGAAAAAGCCCCTCAAACGGACGTCTAAGAGCGGGCCCCAGGAAGGTGTCCATAACCAAAAAAAATATTGAAATTAGAAGGGAAAAGAAAATGAATACAGGGTGCTTTCTCTCACAGTGTGGCAGTCAAATGGTACAATTTTGGAGGGGGCTGATGGGCGTGGCTTTGGGGGGAGAAGAGTGGGGACTGCATCTACTGCTTCTAGATAACAGGAAATATATGAATAAAAAATAAATGTTTTAAATTATTTATTTTTCATTCAGGAAATATAAAGTAGATAAGTAGAAATTAATTAAATTAAAAACTTCTAGACACCCGGAAATTGACATTATAAACATGGAGTGTTGGTCTAGTAATCTCCGATAGTGAGATTCTAGCCACTTTTTACCCCCAGACTTGAAGAATACAACACACTTTTCCAACAAGGTGGTGCAACTTGTCATACTGCACGAATTTCAATGGATTTGTTGAGGCTTGCAATTCCTGGACGTCTCATCAGTCATCAAAGTGATTTTCCCTGGCCTGCCCGTTCTTAACATTTGATCACCTGATTTTTTCCTTTGGGGTTTTATAAAATCCAAGGTGTTTGAAAACAGCCTACCATACGAATTTGCCAATAAATTAATAACATACCCTTAGAAACCCTTAGTAACATCATGGGAAGTTTTGCTATCAGACTTAGAGACAATGTCTCAATAACCAAGGACGCCATTTGACAGACACTATCTTTAAAAAATATAATGTTTTTTCATTCATTAAATTAATTTCCATTTTCATATATTTCCGGGTGTCTAGAAGTGGTAGGTGCAGTCCCCCATCCTTCTCTCACCGCCAAAATCGTACTGTTTGACAGCAGAAACCTTTATATAAAATAATACTTATAGTAATTTCTTAAGAAAGGGATAAATGAACATGATTAAAATGTAGATACATTTTTTAAAGCTACCATCTCACAGTAGGCAAAGCCTAAGGTGTGAAAAGGAGACTCGTAGGAGGTGTTTTTCAGAGGAATTGAGAAAAATATTTTTAAAAAAGTGATAATAGAGTAAGTTTTTTTGCTCATAACAAGTAGAAATGAAAAGTAAGAAAAAATAAATTAAAATTAAGTAATTTTTAAAATTAAATGGTATAAACTTAAGACATAGATCTACAATATATGTAATGGATGTCACTGTCATTCCATCAGCTGTAGAAACCGAATAGTGGGTATTTGCAAATGGATGGACACCTCTTCACTTAAGACCTCAAGTGAATCTTAAAATGGCTCTCTCACGAGACTAATTTGTACAGAGATGGTGGGTGAACACCGAGTGAGGGGCCTTTGCCAGTCAGGAATCAAACCTGGATTTCCTGCTTCCAAAATGTGAATGATGGCAATGATCTCCAGGACCCCTAAATTTTCTTAATGGATTACCCAAATTTGACATCGGGGGCTAAGAACAGTGTCTTTTTTCTACAAACAGGCTTTTCTTGGTCAAACTAGTCTTTAACTATGGCTTTTAGTAGTTCTTTTGTATTTATTATTATTAAATAAGAAGCAAAGCAAAGACATATTGTAAACAGGTATATGATTAGTCAGAGGGAAGTGACATTCTTAGTAGTTAGTAAGACAAAAGCCAACGTCTCTCACAAATAATTTAGGCCTCTCAACCTTCATCAGTGCCTACAATGAAAAGATTATCCTACATTTGTAATAGGTATACATAGCTTTATAAAGACAAATATCAAAGCTAAATATTAAAATCAAAATATTATCTTACTTTTGGTACTTGTAGTTCTTCAATTTCAAGAATAAATATATCTAATTTATCCAAGATGTCGGCTGATAATTTCGCAAGCATTGCAAAAAACAAAAGGTAATGGAAAAATATACAATACTTCAAGCGTGATTTGTTTTGAGCACTGAAAAAGAAAGGGAAAAGAATAATCAATCAAAGCAAATCAATAAATAATTGTACAATTATAGCTAATAAAAATACACTGAAAATTTAACTTATCACTAATAAATATATGCTCATTTTAAATTTAATGTAACAAGAAATTGCTACACTTAAAACCATAATAGTCCAAAAAAGTAAAAATGCATAAACTATGAATGTGTTTTTAAATCTCTTTTTAAGTTGTCCAATAATGTATAAATACTGAGTACACAATATGAAGTTTTAGGACTTCCGGCTATATCATGTATCCGTCCTCCCTCCAGTTAAGGTTGTTACTTCACCAGGACAACATGTACTCCCCTGAAGATGCTCCCAACACTGGGTGCGAAACGTGTGGACTTAAACATAATGCGGTCACCTCCATGAGACCTAAAACTTCATTTAGAGGCCAACCCCGGAAGCCTGCATAAAAGTAAACTGAGGTCACATGTTATGTTAGAATCAAAAGATTTAAAATAAAACTATAACTACTAAAGAGGAAGGATAAATATACACCCCTCCCCTCTTTGAATTGAACCTAGGATCTCTGTGTTTCGTGTGAAAGCTGTAATATTATGATTTGTCTTTTTTTAATTTGAAAAGTTAATAAAAGTAGTCTTTACCTAAACTTTCATATTTGTAAAAGCATATTAATAATCTAACTTTAGGCTCACATTGCATAAGGTATAGGGAAGAAAATGAAGTATTTACTTTCAGCACAACAACAAAAAAATAAATAAAAGCTGAGTTTTCAGACATTTAGTGTATAGCAAGGTAAAAATCAATATCTTTGTCAACATTTGAAGTACACATTTTTGGTTAAAAGTAGAAATTTGAATAAGAATAATTTTAGAATAGCGTTGAAGGAAGAGGTGAAGCCCAGGTATTAATAATAATGTAAATAAAAAATGTGAAGCATATTTCACAAACATACTAAATCCTGTTAAAATTAGTAAAGTAGGACCCCGGTTATCTACACAACGCGGTAATCCGGATGGTCCATGGAAAATGCAAGCACTAGAGCGGGAGTCAACTGCTCTGCTAGTCACACTCAGTGATAAGCACTGTAACAGCATAAGATGATCATGATGATGAGACGTTACTCCTCTTAACTCTTTTAAAATTTCTCACTCTCAGGCTGTGGCGGGACTTTAGTGAGCTGAAAAGAGGTATTTTGAAGCATAAGAAATCATGCTCTTCAGAGGAGGGAGTGTGCATTGGAGTTAAAATCAAAATGTCCGCACAAAAAAAATTACTGACTTTTTTGAAGGAGGTTACATGTGTGTGATACACGTTTTCAGCTGAACATTTAATTTGACCATACACATGTCAATACAAACACAATATCTATACATACATTACAGTTTTACGTTATTTTTTAAAAACCTCGCTAAACCATCCTGCCAATACAGACCACCCTGTACCAGAATTCATCTGGATTACCGGGGTCCACTTTGAGCTTTAATTATTAAAGGTTAAATAAATGTCTGAAGTGTTGTGGAAAGTGCTTCAATCGCCACAACGATGTCTTCAAAAACCAGGGATGTTAGTAGAGATGTGAAAGAAAAGAAAAAGCCTTGAACATTTGAGTCGAGGCTCAGACAAGAAAAAAGGTTCCTTTGAGCTCGCAAATCATCCGAGAATAGGCAAAAACACCACCATCAGTTATTTGTGAAACACTGTAGAACGTAACTCCCACATATATCAAGGGATAACAGGATTCGTCCTACTAGTTTTAAATTATTGAGTAGTTGTTCTATAAGGAATTACTAGGCGTGTTTATTCAATATTCCAACCTCTCCTCAACTTTTAAAAATATTAAAATGTGATTGATTTTTTTAAAAATGCTTACATTTTAATCATACTGATTCTCGTAGTTTCATTAATTCAGGTAATTTTTACTTCACTATTTTAAAGCTAAGCATTTTAACTTAGTGTCTCGATATTTGTTTCTTATGAAGCTGTCTAGTATTCATAGAGTTTACCTAACCACTATAATAAAAAATAATTGGAAACAAATAATAAATAACAGATCTTTAAGCATTTGGACCAGCCAAAGGGCTCTAACAACAGCTGAAGAAGCCCTCTTATCCAGTTTTGGTTTAACTGTGATTCCTTTTAAGGCATTCCTATCACCGACATTTCTAAACTAGCATGCAAAAAATAATAGATCTGTAAACCACCGTTATTGTGGATTTCTTCGACAATGCTTTATATACATGTTTGTTTTTTTTTGAAGAAAAATTTGGTTTAACTGTATAGGTCGTCCCAAGGGAGCCATTTAATAGGGCTTTCGCTGTATATATGTAATGTATGTGACGGGATTAGCTCATCGCTCTATTAGCTATATTAACCATATAATTGGCATTCGTAACCAGATAGACGCCACTTCACTTAAGCAGTTAACCACAACCTAATTCTTATTTTCAAAATAGATAAATATGAAACAAGCTTTTCAAATGTTATCAGGGGGTTTCAGGGTATCAACATTATTTACTAGAAAAAACGCTACAAGAGAACTAAAAAATAGAAATTGTATATTCAAATAATTAAAATAAATGTTATCAGCTGATGCTCAGAACAACAAAGCAAGTGAGATGATTAATTAAGGATTCTTATTGGGTTGCAATTGTCCCTCTAAATAGGGAAAATTGATTATCAATGATTTTGACATTTCAGCGGAAATAAATTTCAATGTTACGGTAAAATTGTATTTTCGAAAGGAAAAATGAGAAGCAAGACTTTGTGTTATAGGAAATCGTAACCTACCATATGATACAATTTTTTGCGTTCTTATCTGGATTCTCGTCAAATAAATACAGGGTCTTTCATAAAGATTTTAATAAAATTTGGATTCTTATCTCCTTAGCCTTCCTCTTGTTCCCTTCCCCTTACTGGTCATACCTTATGTTAAGGTACCTATATTTTATAAGCATAATTGTTTAAAGAACTCTGAGGCACACATATCAGGAAACCCAGAAACAAAACGTAAATAGTGAAAAAAATCAATTAGCTCTGACAGAGATAATACTTCAGTGAAAGGGCATTTGGTCACAGCATATAAATACCATTTTATTAGACTTAACACACGAACTATTCTATATGTCACCTCTAATATTGAATTCACTAGTTAAGGAGATAATACTAGTGTAATAAGAGCCTTTAATGGCAAAACTGCGCCCAGTACAGAGAACTTACCAAACCTCTTCTCAACCTGACTACTCAAATTTCAAGCACCCAAAACAACAGAAGAAATAATTAAATAGGCTCAGAGATTGCGGTGCATAATAACTACTGCCATTTTAGCATGAATAAGAAGATAGGTACATGATCAAGGTAACGGCTAAGAAAAATATTCAAAATTTTTACCTAATCTGATATTGGGCTGCTACTCGTTGTCTATGACTAAAATCAGTTCCGTCTGTACCCATAACCATAGGGCCGCCTCTTGAAGCCATTTTATCGAATTAGTATGTACAGAATGAAATAAAGAACTAAAAAGACTAACTATTCTGAGGCAATATCATCTGTAATGAAACGTGTAAAAATAAAGTAAGGTTTGAAACCTCCACGAGTTAAATTTCAATCTCCAAAAGTCGAAACTCTCTGGAAAGTGCTGCGCTCTACGAATGTAATTCATATTAAAAATGTTAAACTTTTATAATTTTAGTAAAATTAAATACTTTTGTTTATAAAAACCGATAAAACAATTAATAATAAGAATTTTAGTGTAAATTTATTTTTTTTCAATTGAAGATTCGATTTTTAAAGAGGATTTTAGTAAGTTAGATTCGGAGTCGACTAGAGCGGTGCTACCCCGCAAATATCCAGGACCCACCACCGTAATGGCCGACGGAGAAAGTAGTCTCTCACTTCTCACAGTTTTTGGACGTTTCTATTGATTTAGTTTTATATTTCTTTATTCCAAGTGCTTTCCAGAGCATTTTATTAGTTTAAGTGACAGTCAAGAAGTGGACCGCGTCTCGGAGTGCCGTATAAGTTTTTGTTATTGTCGCGTACGGAGATAATAACCTTCTGCCCTAACCTCCTTTCGCGCTATCCAGCTATCGATGTAGAAATGCGAAATAATGTTTAGTGTCGGTATAAAATGTGTCGGTACGGAAGTGGTGCTGTTATAACCGGCGGAGTAAGTCTTTAAAACTATGTGTGTGGATAAGTGATGGGAATAAAATGGTTTTTAGTGCAGTGGCGTTCGAACATTTTCGGTATAACGTAAAAAGCTAGATGTGTTTGCAGTGGCGGGGTGTTGGCAGCGACAGAGGCTCTGCCTAACATGGCTGCAACGCAAGCCGAACCACAGCAAAATGACGTGAATCGGGATATCGTACCGCAGGAACAGTCTCCTTCGTCCGCAAATAACAGTTTACAGAATGGAACAGATAAAAGCTCAGGCCGCGGCGTCCTAGGAGGTGACGCAGGCGGTGCAAAAGGTATGAAGCCAGCCCAGAATATCTCGGTGGACATGAGTCAATACCGTCAGGATCCGGGCCCTCCCGTCAACAACAGTGAACAGAATACTAATAGTTCGGACGATACCGGCTCTAAGGTCAATAATTCGGACAAACCCTATTCTCATAATGCCGAACCGACCCAGAGCGACATGAATTACCCCAAGATGCCGCCCGAGAGTGGAGCCAACATGCAGGGCTACGGCATGCCCTTCCCCCCGCAGCGAGGAAATTTTATGCCCTCGGACGGCGGAACCGGCATGCACATGGGCCCCGGCGAGCCCATGCACCCTCAGCACAATTCTTACGGACATTTCGGCCCCGGAATGAGGCACCCGTTCGGCGGCGGTACCGGCTCCAAGCCGCTGGTCCGATCCGGGTTCTCTCCACAGAGGTTTATGCCCTCCCAGGGTATGTCTTCGCCTCCGGCCGGCACACCCACTCTTAACCAGTTACTTCAGTCCAATTCCGTACACAACCGCTATCCGAATAGCTACGGTGAGTACGGAATGCCTAAAAGCTCCGGGGACCAGCCGCCCCCGACCGCCATGCCTTACTCTCAGAATTGGCCGCCCCCGAGGCCTATGCCGCCCTACTCGCAGCAGAATCCTCCCTACAGGAACCAGCCTCCACCCGTAAGTCCATTTGACATATTATTCTGTTTATCTGTTGTTTATCTTAACTGTACCGTTATACCCTGTCATATCAAGACCCCTGAGAATCACAAATATTCTAATCATTATGTCATTTTACAAAGTTAATTTTCATCAATTGCGTAATTGATATGTTACATTCTGTAACCGAATTTGGTGGGAATGTAGCTTTAATTAGTACACAATTGATAGTTTATTGATGTGGGGCTATAAGATTAGATTTGGCTTGTAGTTGTAGGAATGTAATTCTCTTTCCTCCCACAACTGCTTGTTTATATCGTGTCTCTATTCTCTGTGGAAGTTTATATGTATGGAATTTATTTTAAACACAGAAATTTAATTTTAACAATAGAGAACGTCGTTGTAAACGATTACTAGTTATAGCCACACTAGGTGGTGGTATTAATTGCCACAAAACTCGGTGTAAGTTGTTTTTCTCGGCCAATATTGATCATTCCCACCTTTAAATTCTAGGAGATTATAAAACTGTTAAGGTGCTTACTTAGTCGAACCTATTGACTTCTGGCAGTATTCTATTTGGGTGTTAGATAGACAAATAAGTACAAGAGTGCTCTTGTACTTATTTGATAATGATTTTTAAATGAACTATCAATTTCTTTCTTTTTGATAATTAATATTAGGTAACTTCCTATCGCTTTGATGTACTTTATATCTACCAGTAGTATTATATTTAAACACATTACTTAATTTATTATGTTCTGGGTTCTAGTTGTTGATGCCTTTAAACATATTTATTTTCCTTAATAAATTCTTATTGCGTTCTACCCTGTTCTTTTGTTTTCCCTCTTGTAATTTATAACAGTCGTAGTGAATATTAAAACAATATAATTTCTAATAAATTAAATACTGTGGATATAATCATCTATGCCCTAAAACCCTTATATTTTCCCTTACTAATTCAATATATATCACACATTTAGCAGTTTAAAATATCTAGGCAACTTAACTTCTAGCTTTTCAATAGTATATTCCGAACTAAGTTAATTAAAATTAAATTAGTTAATTCAAATATTAAGTTTTATTATTATGTGAACATGATTTATGCTTACATTACCCTTGCTCACATACCCCTAAAAAATGTTAATGAATTTGGGTGGCTTGAAATTGATTTAATGTTAGTTTACTTCTCTGTTATGTGATCAAATTTTACTCTTAGTATCACAGCCTATTGTGAGGTCTTTACTAATTAAAAATAAAATGACCATGTTATTACTGCTGCCTGTCTGGAGCACTTAGTTATTTGTTTATTAGCATGTTATTTTTACTGCTACACCAGTGTTTGGTATTTGTACCAAGAATATCTAGTTTCTATTGGTGTAAAATCCTGCTTCTGTTCAATTTCTGTCCTTACGTTTGTACATATTTTTTAGCTTGGCTTAATCTTGAATTACTAAAACCTTATTAATATATAAGAACACATTTTTTGTATTATCACGATCTCATTTTTATTTTATTTTTTTATTTACCTTTATCTTCTTAAATTTGATTAAATAATCCAGCTTTGCAGAACTAGCTATCTATAGTTGTATAGTTGTAAGTAATCAGTGTTCCTACTTTAAGATCAATATTTCTTTTTTTTTATATATATAATTTATTGTACTCCATTAAATTGAGTATATATAGGCTCTAAATGTAGATTGCATTTTGTTATTTTGTTGTAGTTTTTTTGCCATAAATATTCACGATTTTCATATCGAAAATCGAAAGTCTCATTATAATGAGACTTTCGATAAATAATATATATATTATTTATATTATATTAATTGAACAATCCTTAACTTAAAGTATTAAGATAGTTATTTTTTCGTAGTTGCCTATGAAAATAAGCAAACAAATCGTTATTAAGTTAACTTAGTATTTGTTTAATGTGCTTAAATATGTGCACATCTCTATACATGTTGGTTAAATTGGTAAATTTTACTCGCACAAAATTTTCGTAATATGTGCTTTTTAATTATGGCTCACAAATGATCCACTAATATTTATTATTTGGTGGGTTTCTTGTTATTAACACTACTGTTGCATCAAATATCATGTATATTTGAGTAATTAATGTGCTTATTTGTATGTGCGTCTTTCTTCACACGTTGATTTTAGACTATTTTGGTAAATTTTCTAGAATCACTCAAATTAATAATTAGCTTTTCTTCATTTCTCTCAAATATAATAATATATAAGTAAGTAATAAAAATATCAGACAAGCGTGGACTCAACTATTGAGATTTCATTTTTATCTTAATGTCTTTTAATATCTTTTTTTAATAGTATAACTTTAGAAACCTAATTGTTTGTACTATTACCCTACTAATAGTTGCAATTTAGAACTACCTATTTTTAGGTTCATTATATTGATAGCCTTTTAGATTGATTTTATGTAGGGAATCGAATTACTTTGAGTTTGGAGAAGCTTAATTAGAAAGTTTCAAACTTAATTTAAAACTGAATAAATTTATCCCCCTGATTTAACTAGGAGTTGAAAGCACAGTCTAGTGATTGAACTTGAACTTGGCATGATATGTAGTAACACGTGTATTGCTTTTCATTTGAATCTCAAACGGTTCAATCAAACCAAATGGATTTAATGATATAGGATGCATCTGATATGCATGTATTTGAATAACTTCTACTTACTTATAGGTATGAATTACACCTAGTCGCACTCAAGCAAATTTCCACTGGGGGTATCTTGCTTGGTGGGTCTGGTCTTAATTACATGAGTGGTACATTGCTTGTTGGATTGTTATGAATTTATTTATAATTATTATCTCATTAGTCAAGTGTAAGAGATCATAGAAGAGGTGTAGTTCAATAACAAAAACAATGTCTTCACACAAAATAATTGTATTTTTAACAATTGACCGGTTCAGAAGTGTAAGAGTTTTTTAACAGTTTCTTTGCCTTATAAAAAAAAAAATCAAATCTGAGACACCTAGCGGGTTATTAGTCTAACCCACAAATTGTTTTACCAAGATAAATATGGTTAAAACATGGTGTTGAGACCAATGTAAACAAATTCAGAATTATTTTAATAAAAACTAGGGGGCTCTGCGCTCTGCACCTAAAGCGGCCACTGCATGGCCGCTGCCTTGAACCGTCGCACAATTTGAAAATTTTACACATTTTTTTGTTTACAAAACTTTTTAAATAATATAGATAAACTATTTATGTAATGAGGAACAGGCTATTCTTTCTAGCAAATGAGGGGAAATTATCAAAAATTATTATTTTTATTTTTAATTTGGTGGGTTAGGCTATTTTTCCGCCAGAGGCCTTATTTATAAAGAGTATTATGGATATTTTATGTCACACTAAGTCTAAAGAGTAAGATAATTTTTTTTTTTTTTGTAAATTGCAGTAGGTAATATTTTTTACAGAATGGTTTTGACCACTATAATTGGTCATAATCAGTAAAATAATACTGCTTAAGTCTGTTTATATATTATATTAAACATTTGAAGGGTAAATAATTTACTATTTAAGATTATTTTAGTTTTATTTTCTTACTAGTAATGTTATTACAATAATACTGCTTATTACATTATGAACTTCAACAAAAAACTTATTATTAATTAATTTGAAATTAATCTGGAATACCATATTTTATATTATTTTGATTTTTAGAGTTCTAATGTTTACCGCAGTAATGTTTTTGATGAAACAAATATTAACAATATTTTTACAAAATGAACAAGTTTTAATTATTTCATGGACTCTATTGAAGAAAGCTATTATGAACATCCACTAAGTGATTAGAATGAGAATTAAAATAATATTTTTTCACATAATATAATTAGCTTGGAATTATACGCTTTGTTGATAACCGCACTAAGTGTTAGTGAACCATAGGAATTCATATTTCTAATTATTTATCTTCATTTGAATTAATTTAGAGTATTATTTCTTGATAACAATAAAATCATACTATTATAATTAACTGCAACATCTTTTATAAGATTGGGTTTTGGTCCATTACTAGAGGAAATGTTTAGGAAAGGAATATTTAGTATTATCATAATCTTTGCTAAAGCTAGTGTTTCTATGGAAGTGCAGTAGTGTTTGGCAAAGGATAACCCTAGTTCCAGACCCTTGGGCCCTAGATTAAGTTCTATCAGACTTCCTTTTGTCTCAGAAGCATTAAGCCAAACAATTAACCACTATCTAGTTTATTTAAATCCTTTTTCCTTTAACTTCCTCTTTTGGCCTTTGATTTCATATTATGTTTTAATTATTAACTTCAGTCTTTAAACCGGATATAATTTTAGAAATTTAAATTGCTTTATAAAACAAGGTTTAATATCCTCTAATTATGGATTAAACCTTATTATATTTTAATAAGTTACCGTTTATGGCTAATACCTTTTACCTTTTTAAGTCATGATATTTTATAGCTTATAAAGCTTTTATATTGCCATTTTATCGATTTAACTTAATGGATTTGCTCCTATATTCGAGAGTGTTTGATTAATTAACTAAAGCCAAAACAACTACAGTAGAACATGCATATATGTTGACTTGTAAAAGGAGACCACCTTGTCAAATTGACCACTTTTCTATTATCCCTGTCGAAAAATTTCTTGTTAAATAATATCGGTAAAGTGACCTTTGGTTGGTCCCTTCAGTGGTCACTTATTGTTGGGTACTTATGTTTTACTGAAATAACATAAACTGCCTCCTACGTAAACTCCTATGTAAACTGAAATTGGTATATTTAAGATGACCTCCATAGATACTCCCATAGAAATTATAGACATAGACTATTAAGTAAGTTAGGTACTGAACTGATTATGCTTTATTCTTTGAATTTTAGATAGCATGTGTAAATTAAATTCTTCTTAAGCACTAAATAGCCAAAACAACTAAGTTGGTACGTTTCTCACTGAAGTGAAACAGTTTTCATAAATAAGTGAAATAGTTTCATCAATTTTAATGAGAGCAGATTGAATTTATTATTTAAAAAAAAAAAAAATCTATTTGATCTGTATTTGTATTCTCTTTGTTTTCACTATTATATTTGTACCCTTTATTCTATTTCTTACTCTATTTGATTATAGTTTTGCTTCCGAGCTTACCGAAGGTAACGGAAGCATTGTGTTCACTTTTGAGAACGAAAAAGTTTTATGACTCCGATTTTAAAAATTCCAAGACAGAAATCCGTTTCAGACATCAGGGAACATTTTTGGTCTCGTGTCTGTCTGTCTGTCTGTCTGTCGGTCTGTGTGTCCGCGAACCATGAAACGTGCGACGATAACTTGAGTAAATGTCGACCGATTTTGATGAAATTTGGTAGACATGTTCATTTTACCAATGCCCAGGTTGAGTTCGTTGGACAAAGTTATCCGTCCAAGCGCTCACGCGCAACGCTCACGTAAACGTGAACTTCAAATTTAAAATTGGAATTTTAGGTCGGGAAAAAAATCAAACTTTATCTATTTGATGAGACAAACCTTTTTTTCAAATAGAATTTTTTAAAACCAACAGCGACACCGCTCAAGTGTATCGCTAAAAACTATTAATAGTTTTTACATAATAAACAATAAAGTAATATAAAGTTAATGTTAATACACAATAAAGTACATGATAGGATGCGAGGAAGCTATGTGCCACACTAATTGGCAGTGTATTTTTTTTTTCAATCGTTCAATGGGAGTAGTGATTGAAAATAGTCTGTAAGCAACATTTACTGTTATGTTTTGTTTGTTACCAATAAATTGATCTTTTATTGATTACAATTGACTAATGAAGTTAACCATGAGTAAATTTTATTAAGTCACGGTAGAGACTAATGTTAAAATAATTGAGTTACCTAAAACTATCTATTTTCTTAATAAATAATTTATTACACTACTTACTTAATTTTAGCATTTATTGACAATACGCATCTTCATCAAGGCACACGATCAACGATCGAGTTTTCGATCGTTTCAATTCCTCTCATCGCTTTCTTGAAAATTATATTAGTTGTTTTAGATGTTACGTATTTTTTTTTTTTTTTTTTAGATAATACATTTTATTGCAAAATTGTACACAAGTTATTATGTCGAACAGTAAAGAGGTGAAAGTATAGTACTTTATCCTCCACTTATAATTACTGTTTACATGAATTTATTTACAATGTTTATAATTAGTAGGAAAAATAATAATAAAAAACCAACTACGTGTTGCATAATGTTTATCATCGTGTTGGGGAGGTTTTGGTTTTAAAGAAATATAAGTTAAAGTAGGTTTTTAAGATGGATACAGTATATCTTCTTTATTTCCTACAACAAATTCTATACCATTTGATCGACTAGAGCTCTACCCTTCAGGAATATATTGAATGTACTTGAGTTAAGGTAGGAAAAAGAAGACTGTTTTTTTTAAAAATAATAATAATTTATTTTGAGCATCATCGTTTTCTAGAATATTACAAGAATGGTATGAACGGAAATATATATTTGTACCTCTACCTCAGAGGCAATTTTGATAAATCTATCATTAATTTAGTACG
The DNA here is from genome assembly GCA_951217055.1 of Gerris lacustris. Classification (NCBI taxonomy): domain Eukaryota; kingdom Metazoa; phylum Arthropoda; class Insecta; order Hemiptera; family Gerridae; genus Gerris; species Gerris lacustris. Next base: position 46,158,882 of record OX578276.1, read on the forward strand.
TTTGTTTATTGTTGTGCTTTTTATAATTTTAAACGAAGAAAACAAGGATTGGAATTATTTGTTTGCGTGTTTAAAAACTGTTTGGAAGGTTGTTTTTCTTGTTTTGAGGCTGAATGTTAGAATAAAAGCTTTGTCGTTTTAAAGAAACTAATTGAAAAGCTTTTTTTGTTCATTTTCTAAAATTGTTTTTCTGTTCTTATTTTTTTTTATTGTAGTTTTGTTTTTTCTATTATTCAACATTATCATTTTATTTTTTTTAATGTATCTTTTTCAATTTGGTTTGTTAAGCCTACCTTTACCTTAGATCATACTATTCAGTGGCGTAGCTGGTCGTTTAAGGGTCACCCGCAACTCTTTGAATTGTGTTATTGCACGAACGGGGGCCCGCCCCAATCGTTAGCCCGTCAGCACTGCGCGCCCGCCCGCATTCTACATCTCTATTCATATTCTTTAGAAGCATTCATTTAATTTTCTATAAGAAAATTCATTACTTATTATTATTAGACTCAAAAGCAGTCTAAGTAAAACAAACAACAAATGGCTTTGATGACTTTTGGTGGTGCTAGCCCTTCCAAAAAGATACTAATTTGATTGTGTTGTGTCTCTAATTTTAAATAATTTTTTCTTGAAAGCTTACCAACCATTGACTATAACTTGTGATTATTCTGAAGAACGAATTTTTTTAATGTCTCCTTATTCAAAAATTCATAGACAGAAACCGGTTTCAAAACATTTTTGGTCTCGTGTTTGTTTATCTGTCGATATTTTTGTCGAACTGCTATATTTTTTGTTTGAACCTCTCACCGGATTTTGTGCTAATAATTATTTTTTCGTATGTATTGCTAATTTTAGTGTTTAATTACTACGTTTTTATTAGCTTGCATTCTTGTTTGTTTGTTTGTTTGTCCGGTACAAATCTGGCAATCGATTTCTAACTAACTTCCCGAATAGCTAGACATTTGAAACTTTTAGCATAGCTCAGAACACGATGACAATGCATTATTTTAATACTTTTAGCCATCTTTCAGCAGAATTTAATTAGTTTTCAGCAAATTTTGCTGTCCGGAAAAAATCCGCAAGTAATTTTATTTGTTTTGCCATATCCAATATTTACGCAATCTTCATTTTGACGGGTCTCAAATTTGTGATAGATAAGCATTGAGTGATAGCAAAACAGGAAATATCGATTATATTATTTATGGATTATATTATTTCAAATATATCGATGGCATGCTTTAGATTTGGTGTTGGGGAGATCCGTTGTACAAAGATTTATCCTTTTATAGGTTTAAGATCAGCTCTCTGGATGGTTGTCATTTATGTGAAGTAAATAAATTCGGAACTATTTTTTTTTTTCACTAACATTATATATTATATGACAATAACAATTATATTATCAACATTACATACGATTCAACAGAAAATTTAAAAACGTAGTATATAAAAAGTTCTTTTTATCTTGAAATTTTTTCAAGTTAACTTGATTATTGTAAAAATAATAACAATTAAAATTAAATTGTTTGTTATAAAATTTCCCAGTAATAGATGTTTGAACCGTATGAACCGTAAATTTTAGTCCCTGTTTATATATATTTTTTGTCATTATCAACATTGTTAGAGTGTTCTATTTTTAACTATTGTATTAATTTTTATTTAAATATCAGAATATTAGATCCCATTTTATTTATTGCTCTGCTATTTTAGAATATTATTTAAATTCGTTTTATCTCTTTTTAATCTCATGAGGGTGATACTATTTTAAAATACTAAGGAATTTCCTGATTGAAGTCAAGTGCTCTCGGTTAAAAAGCAAGAAAAATATATATAATTATAAAGTATGAATGGGGAAAGAATGTTTACTATATGGTTTGTTTTTTTCTTGTACGCTTCCTTTGTTTACATTAGCAGCTGTATTTGTTTATTTAATGTGGAATTTGTTTCCCTGGTTTGTTTTGACCTGGGTCCGATAGTTTCTCTTTGTTTAGTCACTGACCTATCAGCTTCGGCGAGACTAACAGGCCTCATTTAGTCATTGAGTAAACAAACACACTACTCTTTTTAAAAATTAATCCCCTAGAAATTCTATTGATAAGTCAATGTTAGTTAGAAGTGTTTCAGTATCTTGTCCTCGGAGTTGTTAATAATTATGCTTGTACCACTGTTTCCGCTACTGCTACAGTTTCTCCTGATCAATTCTATTTCTATAACTACATTTTTTTAATGCAATAGTTTATTAATTGTATTTAGGGGTCCTATTTTAACAATCTCTAAGGTAATTGGAACTCCTGGAATGTACGCTTGAAAAAGCTTATACTATGTATGTAGCAGTCTCAAAAACCCAGAATTCAATTCATATAACAAGTGATGTATTAGCGAGTATATAAACTCGATATATTTTAACAATCGATTTAACAAACCTTGATTAAATTGCATTTATCAACCCACCCAACGTTATTGATCATTTACGTTTTCTTGTTAAAATTAATTTTTATCAGAAATGTTCCTCTTTTCCTAAAAAATTAAAACCATCATATAACTGCACATTCGATATATCGATAGTTGTCCAAAATCAAGGGTGTTTTTTTTTGTACGTGCCTTGAACTTTAAGGCCTATATTTAGCCTAGCCTACAGTACTATATAGTTTTAAAGACATGTGCATCAAATTTAAATTTTCTTAACAAAATCACTAACTCTTAAATTCTACGTATTAAAATAAATCTATCTCACTTAACTATCGATATAGGTAGTGTAGTTAAGTTTACTTAATTTACAAAAAGAATAATTAATAATTTGTCCTTTTTAGTAAACTTGAATTTAACTTTTTATTAAATATGTAATAACATTTTATTGCAATATTAATAATAATAATAATTTTTCTATACATAATGTATATTATGTCTAGAATTTTAGCTATTTAGCTATAACCCAAAATCATCTCTCAGCTTAACATTGTTTTTATTTAGGTGAAGAATATTTTTTCTTGTTGTTATACCATGTCTTTATCACTTAAGTCTGCTGATGATGTTTCATCATGGGCAAACATTCTATTGAGAGATTAGGTTGGACGACTACTTCTGTTTGTGTATCTTCAGTCGGTAAAAGAAAATGTAAATTCGTTTCTGAAGTTTTTTAGCAGGTGATTATTATGTGTTAGTTATTACTAAGGAAAGAATTGTTTGTAATAATAAACTTACCAAATATAGTATGTATTAGCATCGGCTGATTTTTAGGATTATATTTTTCCCCGTTAATTTTTAATTCTATATATAGTTGTTGCTTCATTGCTATATTGGTTTTTTAATGATCACAGTCTAGTTTGCTGCTATCTCAGTCTTTTTTTTTATGTGATAAACTTTGCTAATTGCACCCATTTCTGTATAATTTGCAACGATCCCCATAATGTAAATCAAAGAGCCCTTGGTGTAGGTCACGGTCACAGTGAGAAACTCCCACTTTATCTCGCTTTAACCCCAGGGATAACGTGGCTAAGATCCTTATACCCCTATGTCACTTAGACTTTTGATAGAGGTCGTGTCACGTTTTGCTTGGTTGTGCACGGGACGACGTACCTTGTCTATCTTGGTCGTACTGATGTGTCCTCGGGAGCCCATCTGTCATTTCCTTGCCTTCAGTCTAAAGGGAAGTAGAGGATCGCATCCTCTTCATCCCTTACTCTCCCGTCCTTTTGTCCCGTCTCCCTTCTCTTGAGGTCCTTCCCTTTCCCTATCTCCCCCAAGGCTTTAAGAACTTCAGTTCCTCTTTATTTCCACTTGAGACTATGCGAGGGGAGAGAGGGGCCGCCCCGTTGAAGAATGCTTATGATTCCTTCTCGGTGCCCTCGGCTCCCTGCCTCTGATATATCTCTTGAAACATCCTTCTAAAGAATCCTAGATCTTTTCCCTCTTCCACCCAAGTTATTGTTTATCTTTTTTCTTCCTTAAAAAACTCCATCATGACTTTTCTATCGAAGAAAAGAATCCTTATTTCCTTTTTTTCCGTTTTTATTCTTTAGTTCATTTTTATTTTAACTAAATCTCTCGTTCCTGTATTGAATCATATTGACATTTTTGCTAGGCTTGTAAACAATTTTTTCCCTTGTTCTCTTAATATTACTCCTGGGTAAAAGGCCGTTTGGGAAATATAATTTAAAACATTTCTTTTTCGGAACATATATATCTCTTTGGCTTAATATTTACCTCTTTTATTCGCCCCATTAAGTAATCCTTTATTCAAAAGAGGCATTACCTTTACAGTAACAGATAAAAATATCTTGAATTATTTTCTGCTCCTGGTCTTTAAATTACATTATAGCTATATATTTATGATGTATTGTGCTTCATTTTTTTTAATCTTCTTTTCAGTCTTTGTGTTGTAAAAAAGAATATAGGAGTTTTGAAAACAAATTTTTCAATCCATTCGAAAACAGATTTTATGCCTCGAAAACAAAATTAATTAAAACTGATCCTTCTTCCAATCTCATTTATACCTCGATTTTAACTGATTTTTTTTAATTTGGTCGTTTAATTAATTGGTTGTTCCTGTTAGACTTACCAAACACTGTTAACAACCTTAACGGCTATTAAACGTCATAAAAGTAAGAATAAAACAGCTGCCGTGTGTAATAGGCCAATTAGATAAACCCATAAATTATGTTTCTTGATAATACAGAGAAATTCTGTTTTCTTGCGTTTTTATCTCCTTAGCTTAAAACTAGTTGTTACTAATTCTATATAATTTTTTAAATTAAATATATATTACTGAATGTTCCCAATATGTTTATAGTATTTAGAGGTTATATTGTGATCTCGTTAGCTTAATTTAAATAATGTATGCGTCCGTTGTAAAGTATTCAAGTTCCCGGGATAGCGTTTAAAAATACACTAGGAGAGGGCAATTAGAACAAAAATGTTAATACAAATTTAGTCTGATTGGTTTCGAACCCTGTTTTATTAGGGTCCGTGGGCAAAACCAAGGACCCTTATATTATCCTGCATTTGTCTGTCTGTCCGTCCTGTCGCGTGCTCTCACGGCTACTCCTTTCGTCCGTTCACTTTGAAATTTGGCATGTATGTGTCTTGTACCTACCCAAATATTTTAAAAATATAGCGACTTAATTTTTTTTTTTTTTTTTTTTTAAATTAGGGTAAAAAAAACTTAGGGTTAAATTTGTTTTCGACACCGTGAGGGGTATCATATGAAAGTGTACAGATTACAAAAATATATAATTCTTTGGATATAACTTTGATAGGGCGAGTGTAGGCAAGTTTGAAGTGGGTGTGAAACGTGTCCCCCCCCCCCCTCTATCTCGCATATGTGAAGTGCCAAAAATCTGAAGAAATTCCTGAACATTCTTCGACCAAAAGTAAAGATACCGCTTTTTGGAAATTTCGAAAAAAATATTATTTTCTTTTTTATTGACAAATACGTTTTTTTATAATTATGGTCTTTTCGATGTACATGTACATATTTATATGGTTGGAGTCCAGTTCAGTGGCAAAAAAATACTTTATCAGAGTTTGTTTTGAGAATATCAGACCCTTAGAATAGTTCAAAGTAAGCTTTTAGCATTTTAAAAAACACTGTTTATACACTTTACAGTTAAACATTATATAGTGTGGCCTACGGACCCTCTAGCTCACACTTGACCTGTTTATTATTTTTATTTTGTGATGCAAATATTATGTAGCATGATTTTACCTTTATTTTCAATGTTTTTTTAATTTTAGGGACCTCTGTTTCACAATATTACCTCAGTAACAAATCATATGACCTCTATTTATAACATCTGACTTCTCTAAGTAAAATTTAAACCTTATTACATTTTCATCTGGTGCGTAGGCTTTCGCGGCTTAAGTCGTATTAAATAGCTTGGTTTGGCGGAGTTTTTCGGATTTATCTTGTTATTGGATGTGGTGCATCGTGGTGTTAACAATGCACCACATCCCTGAAGATGCTTCCAGTAGTAGAAGCTAAGCGTCGGAATTCAACCCCTTCGTGACGTGGATTTTACCGGAAAACCAAGCTACTTATTACATTTACAAAACGTAAAACTTTAAATATCTAGAAAACTGGTGTTAAGAAGGAAAACTATCCAAGAATCCTTTGGTTAAAACTCGGTCTCGCTCCAATTATTTGCTGTGAATAATTAACTTGATTATTAGCTACTGTAAATGGAAGAAAGAGTTTGGTTGTTTCTTTGCCAAACTTTTAAACTTGCACTCCTAATCACTCACAGCCAGACTGTCTCATTTCAACAAGTATTTAAAGAGATGTATATCTAGGACAGCAGATAATTACGGAGTGGTTTAGCTTCGTCCCGGCAACTGACATTTTAACTGAATCTAAACCTACCTCAACCCTTCATATCTCATCACATAATCTACAAGTATTTTTTTTAAGGAGGCATTGAACCCATTGTTTATCTTTAAAGATCTCCCTTATCTTAAAGATAGTTGGAATAGTGTATTTGATTACTTCGTGTTTTTTTTTTTTTTTTTGTTTTTTTTTTATTCTACTCTTTGGGTTTAGCTTAGTCCAAGGAGCTATATACGATCATCTTTTTTTATAGTCTGTCAGTTTGATTTATATATTATTACATTTCATAATATAATATAAGTATATTTTCTTTTTGTTGTTACGACAATCTGTAAAAGCTAGGTAAAGAGGGTGGAATATCCTCTCCATAGTAAAAAAGAAAGGAAATAATAATAATACGTATTTTCTTATAGTAAATGAGTGCATTGTAATGTAGGGTTTTTAACGATACCGAGTGTTTTCTTCTTAGTTATTTTTTCAAATTTTCCGCATTTGAAATTTATTCAAGTAAAACTTAATAAAATATTAAATAGATAATTTTAAATAATAGGGAAATTAAAAACGTTATTTTTATGTAATAGCTTATGTTGTTTAACTATATGACTAGAAACAACACGACATAAATCTTAACTTTATATTAATTAGTTGAATTGGTAAATAATCACGTTGCACAGTAGAATCAAAATCTACTAAAGTGTATGTAGATTAAGCGTTTTCTCGCCAAAATGACTAAGCTTTTACCACCTTGTTTGCTACGAGGTGAGGGATATCAGTGCTGGGTTTGTAGCCCTGCCCGAGATCCGATGAATAGTGGCAGAATGTGGTAAAGCAGTGTAATTAATTTTGCAGCGGGAGTCTACTTGTCGTGAAAGGGTTTGAGACTTGACTCTCTTCTCGAGGGATTTAGTTGTGAAGGGCCTTGGTTCATTGGAAGGTTGTGAAGGGGTGGAATCCTCGTGACGTCACAAGCTTATCTCCTTTCACCAGGCGCCCCCTCTCCTTGGAGGCGGCACACAGGCGGCGGGGAGTTCTCTGCTAAAACTTGGCTCTGTTCTTTTGTGTTGTTGCCTCCAGACTTGCACGTCCAAATTACAGCCCCTCTCGCTCTATCTATATATGTGTGTGTGTGTAGATGAAGGGCTGCTATCTCTGTTGTGCTTTTTTTTGTACTTCTATAACCTTCCTAACGTTAGCCTCCTCCCCCTGATCCTTTTTAACACAAGGGACGACTACCTTTTCTCGTTCTTCTGCTATGACAGAAATCTTCCCTTTTTTTTACTCTGAAAAGAAGTCTAAAAAAGCTCTATACTCTTTTTGCTTCTCTTCCCTTTGCTTCGAACTGAAATGAAACTTCGCTTCAAAAAACTCTTCTCTTATACCCTTTTGCCATCTCTGGGATTCTAGGGCCCTTTCTGCTTCATTCCTTCCAGCTCTTTTTTTGTGAACGACTTAACTACCGGAGCCCTTTTTTTCAAAAGAACTTTTCCTCTCTTGGTTTTTTTTTTATTTTTCAAACTCAAGGGGGGGGACGTAAAAACGTGCGGGTAGCTCTTTTTTTTAATTCTTATCGTTCACTGGGCGCGCCTCCGTTAACCTTGCGCCGTATTTTCGGCCCCACCCCGCCTTTTATTTCCTCTTTCCCAATTTTTTATTTCAAAACAACCCTTTTTTAACATCCTTCTCTAGAAAATTTTCTCCTAAAATGTCTGTTTTCTGTTTTAAAGGAAGAGAAAAAAATTAATGTTAATTTTCTTTTTTCCTTAAAAAAAAGAACGGAGAAAACTTTTCATTTTCAAAGGGTTTAAAAAAATATAATATAAAAAGAAACAAAATATTATTACTTATCCTTTGTAAGTTGTAAGTGCTTTGATGTGTAAAGAACCATTGTCATTTTACTTAGTACTTTTTATATATATTAAAAAGGTTTTATTTTTTATATTACTTTAGTTCCTTGGTATCTTGAAATGAGAAGAAATTTATTTTTTAAATAACGAAGAAAAGAAAGAATTATTACAAATTATCTAAATATTAAACTCTTTATATTTTTGGTTTCATTATATTTTCCTTTCTTTTTACTTATTTGCTTTGCTAGTTTAAATAAATGTATTATAAAGTAAATGCTATTACCCAATAACTAAAAGCTTTTTATCTTTATCTACTAAATCGAGTTATTTGATTACAAATTTTGGTGAAAAATATTGCCTTTTATTAGCTATCCTTATTCTATTAATTTTATAAACTGTTGCTGTTTCCTTGGTGCCAGATTGTAATCTCTAGGTTGGTTAATAATCAAACGGAATTTGAGTTAGAGGTTCTTGTTAGGTATTTTCTATTTGAATGCCTTTCTACTTCTTTATTTGACAAGACTTAGCCCCGGAGGAACGATCGGTGACACCGGTAGGGAATGAATAAGCCGACCCCTCAGTTACTTGAAACTTGACGCTCTTGGATCCCCCTTTCCTTTGGTTTGATTTGAATAAGAATTGAGTTTTACCATTGGGTTTATTTCTTAGTGGCCCCCAGGTGCGCTACTGTTTTGTCCCTATGCTCCCCTCATCCTTAGTATGCTTTTGCATGCATGTGAATATGTTTATTCTATCCATTTGAACAGCTTTAAAACAACTTTTTGTGTACCTTATTCTCAAGAGTATTAATCTTTCATTAAAGTTCAACCCTGAAGTATACATTTTCTTTCATTAATTTTGTTGAGCTTACCCTTATTTTTATCTTAGTTGGAAGATAGTTCATTGCTCTTTAACTACTAACGGTTTTGCTTTGCCGATGTTAAAGGAAACGGAAGCATAGGGAGCAAGTCTAAAAATCAATTTTTTTCTTGTCTCCAAATTCCTTATACGAAATGCGTTTTAGTCAACTGGGAACATTTTTAGTCTTGTGTCTGTCCTTCAACATTGTTACGAACTTCCATATCTTACAAACTACTTTTCAGATTTTAATGAAAATTAGGTAGTAACAATTGGCAGATAGTGCTGCGCACATTTAACATATAGGATACCTATTAATGTGCCCCCGCTGGAATTCAAAACAGGTCCAAATGACTACCATTCAATTTCTAGAGGGGTCACTTGATTCATAGACTATTCGTTTAGTAATATTGTAATAGGGCGCGAGGAAGTTCTATGCACTAGTGAGACGTTTTTAATGTAGAAACCTATGAATAACCTAGGTTGCCTTATGAAATTTATCTTGTTAAATTTAAACTTCGCTCGACATGAAAATAATTTAGTAGACCTTATTTTGATTCCAGATATTTCCTCTATCTCTCTTATTCTTCTAGAGTGAAGTCCAAATTAAGGCTTAAATAATTAGACTCCAATTTAAAAGCTACAAGGGATTATTCTTGCTTTTTTTTCTTGGCTGGCATTACTATATATGCGTCATAAGAATGAAGATTCGTTAAAAAGTAAGGTTATCTCAATTGTTTAATAAAGGTTTTTTTATTGCAATTAATTAAAATTCTTATTACTCAAACAAATGTAACGTTGGCTGGATTGGTGATATCCTACTCTTACTGTGCTTGTTGTCCTTAAGTAATTTTTGAAGTGAAGGGGACTTAGATCTGACCTTCCCTTTTATGATCCTGAAACTTGTTGCTTGGCTTGCATTCTGTAATCAGCATGACTAAGTGTACTATTAAAAATTCTGTACCACTCATGTATTTAGTGTTAAAGAATTTTTTTTGTGCTTGTGTATTTTAATATATTGTGAGGCAATGATTGAACTTATGCTAAATTTATTAGTTATTATTTCTGTGGTTGCTTATTTTGGAATTTGATATCTCTTCACTTTAAAGGGTGGGTTTTGCAGTTTAAAGAGACTGAGTTTTGCATAAAAATGAGATTAATATATTATTAGTATTTATTGAGTTTGGCAGGAACTCGCTGGCAACAACCAGGCAATTTTATTAAATTAATAATTCATGCTCCACTTTTCCTCCCTTTTTTTCTATTAAGAAATGTTTTCATCGTGACGTATCTGAATGGAAGGGCTACCAATTGAATATGTATGAAGGCTTCTCGGAAAAGCTCAGAATAGAACAAGTCGACGTAACAGAGAACCGTGAACAAGATGGGGGAAGACAAAGAAAAAAGGAACGGCTTGGAGATTAGGGAGAAAAAATTACCATCTGAGAGAAGAGAGACTATCAAAAAAATTGTTATAAGCTTAACTCGTATGAACTATCTTGCGAGGAGCGGACTGGTTGCATATCAGGCAGGCAACGATGCGAGAGCATAACAGGGAAAATTTGGAATGCAAATGTATGCATAGAGGTGTCTACTAGAGAAGAGGGTGAAAAATTGAGAAAAAACTCATAAACGTGTTATAACCATGGCAACATTTTATTTACTTTAACTCTTTGTATATTGCCTAGCCTTATAATGTGTTCGTGAAATGATGCAATGACCAGATAAAGGCAATTAGAAATGGCAAAGAGATTTTCTTATGGAGATGTAGGAATCATAGATTCGGTCGATTACGGTATCCAAATACGGCATCATAGAGCCCCACTATTACCTAATTAAAAATCGAATACGCTCACTCATTAAGCTTTTTTTACATTTAGTTTGTAAAATTACTACGAAATAACAATCTGTCACATAAATTAAAATTTAACCTGTTTAATCAGTTTATTTCTCCAATAAAAGTAAGTAGTAAGTAAGTATAGTTAATTGTATTCTTAAATTGCTTGAAAATTGATAATTTAAGGTTTACCTTTTCCATTTAGTTTTGGTTAAGATGTTTTTCTAAATTTGGCTCGACTTTTATGCATGAATAGCTCGTGCAAGGTCTGTAGAAGAAGTAGGATTTGCTAGCTTGAGCATATAGAAGGCTTACTCCGTGACTAGTTATGCTTAAACACGAGTAAACTCATTTTACTGACATGAAAAATCATTTATTATGAAAATAATCTTTGGGAATCCAAGAGGAAAATAACTTTTTATATTTCTCTTCTTTTATGAAAAAGATTATAAAATGTTAACTTAACTCCTTATTGCCTCTCTATCCCCCCTCCCCCCTTGAATAAGAAGGAAAATACATTGTAATGATGTTGAATAAAAAACAAAGAATAACATAAAAACAATATACAGTAAAGGATAATAAAAATAAAAATGTATTATGTATATCCATATAGAAAAAAAGAATACTCGCTGAAACGTGTTGCCTCGAGGGGAAGAGAGGAAGTTAGATAAAAATCAGTTGGAAAAGGAGAAGAAAAATTATAAAATTATATTCTTTTAAGAACTTCGAAACACTCATGTGTAAATGAGGCAAAAAGAGAAAACACAAAAGAAGGTATGTTATACGAAACGTATGATATAATACCTGGAAAAATTTAATTAGACACACTAAGAAAACACGTATATATATAAAATAAAAATGCTAAAGAAAACAGACGCGAGACAATATAGCCGGAATAATTAAAAAACGTGAGGTCAAACGAGGTGAAAAAAATTAACGAGCAAAAAATCAAGCCCCTCTCCCCCACAATTAAACCTAAGGGGAAAGGATCACGCACGTCATAAGAAACAACGAGCATCGCAGATGAAAAGTGTTTTCATTAAACATATTTTTCATTTTATACATTTTACTGTAAGCGTCTGTGTCACCGATATTGGAGAGTGGAGCAATTACCCCATGAAATTATTGACTTCTTCAGAAGGCGTCTTGTATATTAAGTATGACCTCTATTTTGTGTTTAAAGGTTTCGTGGTGCCCTAGGGAAATTAAAAATACACATTTATTTCTCGAATGATCTCAGCTTCTATAACATTGGTTCTTAACCGGGGGGCCGCGGCCCCCCAGGGGGCCTCAAAAGGTATTTAGGTACTATATATATTATATTTGGAGATTTTAAGGGGGCCGTGGTTACCAAAAGGTTAAGAACCACTGTTCTATAATATGACAATCCTTATATAATTTTAATGAATTCCTCAAAATAAAATTTAATTTAGTTTACGAGTGAGACAAGAAGTATTATTTTTGCACACTATTCTAATTGCTAATCAAATTGACATTTAGATAGAAAAAAAATTGACTATAATCTGCTACACGCTACACCCTTTTAACTCTTATGAGTAAAAATTATTACTCTTTAACAATATTATTCTTCATTAAGAAAAATATTTCTTCATAGCGTATGAATCATTCTAATAATATGTTCTTAGTTCTTTCTAAAATCTTGATTGTAACCTATCGCATTTTGTTTTCTTTATTGAAGTATCAAGACAGAGGAGATATAAGAATGTAATCTGAAAAAGCTGCCCGTTAAAAACAAAGAAAAACAAGAATTGTGCTAGGAAGGCTTTTTCAGTGTACCTCTGGGAGAACAGCCCTCGTCTCTAGGGCTAAAACCCAAGTAAAAGTCATTTTGTTCCATTCAAACTACCACACTTGAGCAAATATGACGGGATAGAAATATAAAAAAAGAGAGATATTTTTTGCCTTTAAAGCTAAAAGGCAAAAGCCATTTCAAAAAATCAAATGGCGGAATTTCTATCTAGAGTTTTGGAAATGAGGGAAGAGGGAAAAACGTTTTCAAAGTTGAAATGCAAACGGCACGGAGTAAGGGGGGGGGGGGGGAGACTATAACAATATCATCCGATTTTAGATTTGCAAATTCAATGGAGTTTAACGACTCTGTGATTCCAGCTGACTCCCTCACTTGTTATTACCGTTCCAGTGCCAAATCGCCGTAAGCCCCTCCCTCCCCCCCTTCCCGGTCCGAACGAGAACGCTTTTATGTTTAACAAATCCTTTACAGCGATTTCCCCCTCCTACGAAAAATGAATCTTTTTGTGCATTTAAAGTCGTGGAACAATTTCAACCGCAGATATTCCTGTTCTATATAGCTTGGAGAAAATTTACATCAGGATATTTCTTATTTCCTATTAAAATTTTGATCTCATGCAGAAAATGATCCTCAAAAGTCATTTTAGTCGAGGTTCATCCCTGTTTTGAATCCAACCTACATAGTTAATTAATTTTGATGCTCTGCGAGACGCGAGTTTACTTGTTTATGTTTTATTGTTATTTATATTGTTACTTGTTTACATAGAATAAAAGTACCTAAGACTAAGTAAAGTTATTATATCTATTTAGCCATTTTTTTCTTAGATCCTTTGCTTAAATATTGTTAAAACGCACATATCCGTACGTATCGCCTCCACAGGCAAGATAGTTTATTCTCCCGGGGGGGGGGGGGGGGTACTTTCTTTATTATCGGCCATGTCGATTCGTTTAGACCTTCAAAGAAACAAAAAAAAACCGTTCCTACTTCACTGGGCCACCTAATTGAAAATATTTCATTGTTAAATATTAAAAAGTAGACTCCTTACTTATAGATCCAATACTCGAGTAGAATCTCGAATTAACGAGGATAAAAATGTGCTTGGTCATCGTAGTTGGTCATGATTAAAAACAAATGAGTATTATATTATGCACTATCACTATATACTGGTAGCGTGACGTGATGAGCTAAATAGGTGTTTTTTTATAATTGGCACTATACCTGTACACCCAAGAAGCAGCCCGAAATATCATAAGCTCTTTAGCTTACCTGCGACAATAACCCCCGTTATAACTAGGATTCCATGTTAAAGCGTTTGTTTAAAGATAACTGACTACTGCTGTACTCAGTACGCCGCGAGACCATCGAAGGATCAACTTACTTTTCACTTTCTCTACAACGGCAGCGTTTTTATTTTTAATCTTGCCTGAGGACATATTATCAAGGGATATCGCAGTCTAACCACAATATAGTTTTATTTATTAGACAAATCTTATTTATTCCTATTGAGTATTTGTTTAAATTGTTTGTCCTTAGATTGTTTATTTCTAAATTAATTTTATTACACATTATTATCGTTTTGCATCTAAGGATTTTTTTTTGTTTTTTTTTCAAAATATTCTGTGAGCGGCGCGGCGTCGCGTCGGTCTTGGCTGCTACTTAAACTATGGGTTCGATTTGCCAAGTATTGCTCTCCCATCTTTATTATAGTCATCTAGCTTCGTTAACAACTTACAGAGTTAATTTTAAATCTCACTTTTTCTTATGTATTCAATGTCTTAATGAATTTTCCATAATGAGTTGGGTTCTCTAGGCACCATGATGATACAGTTGTATTAAAAACACTTAAGTTAGAATAGAAGGCTCTAGTTTATTTGCTTCTCGGAATAATTAAGGCAAAGTTAAGGTGCTTGAGTTAAAGATGGTAGATTTGCTCAGGTGGACTCAACATAACAATGGCTGAGTTAAAGGACGAAGTGAAGACTACATCGTCTGTTCATTGTTTCCTTCTCTCATTGTTCTCTTTGTCTATTTAGAGGGCAGTAGGCTTTCGGGTAAATCTTTGGTATGCATTCCCTTTTTGTTGTCGTGTTAGCAGCTCATTTTATTTCTCTATCCTTTGCATTCTTTCGATTAAAATAGCCTTCAAATCAGTTTATGTTACAAAAAAATCTTTAAACTGTGCTTACTGAAAGTGATTAACATATTTGTTTTCTAGTTAGTGCAATAATAATATTACATTGATAATGTGCAAATAGTGACATTGACATTGAAAACGTATTGCATTTGTATGCATATCAATGGTTTTTATGCTATAGTTAATCCTCTTACTCTATTACGAATGTTGTGTGCGTACTGTAATGTTGTTATATAACACCCCCTCTATCTCTCTCTAATGCTGGCAATCAGGTTAGTATATTCAAGTTAGTTTAATTCTAACCTTAGTTGTTTATTTTTAAACATCTATTTACTATCTATGAATAACCAACACTCTCTTGGGATCTGTAATGATTAGTTGTAAGTTCTCTTTCCAGTGAAAAACATATTTAATTTTACATAAGTAATATTGTTGCAATTTGCCGGTTCAATATTTAGATAATGCACTGCTAATTCACCATACAGAAAAGTCCTTCTTTTTATTTACTTTATATACGACTTTATAACCTTTAATTAAACGATATTAAATTATTTTAAATAATTTTCTAGCAATTTCAGATTACTCTCCTTTCTAACCTGAAACTTTATTTACATAGTTACATGTTACATAGAACATAATATTAGATAATATAAATATATATTATTATCTATATATTTGATTTATTTTTTGATTACGGAAAGAAAGCACTGTGAATTTTTTTGATGCTTAAATTACAAAATTCCTTGACAGAAATCCGTTTCATACATCGTCGTCTCTATTACAACACACTTGACAGTCGACTGATGGTAAGCTAAGCTGTTGAAGATGGATAAGTGGCGCTGAATTTGAACGGTGTTAAGCCGTCTGCGCACATTTAATATTTAATATAAATATGTGACTTTAATATAAATATGTGAGGTCTAAGTGCAGGTAGTTGAAGGTCGTATTGTGGAGCATGCCGATGGTTCGTAGTTCTAGTATTCATGGAGTGTATCTAGAACGAAGAGTCATGTCCCCAGCGTCTCATCTTCTACTTGTACCCTAGTCTGAGTTTCGTCTGTTTTTGGCTCCTGTTGTAGTAAGTCCTTACTCAACATCCTTGGAATACTAAGTAACAGGTAAGGAGAGATGGTTGGTACTACCAACTAAGCCGTGAACTCCTAGTAATCGCTCCCGAACAGACACTCTAGCCCAAGTTGCTTCATAATATATTGAAACTTACTTATAAACATAAAATTTTCTTGCTAAGCTTGATTTTATGAAATAATACAGTTTTATGGGTTCTATGTCTGTTGAAAGTCTAAATAATCAATATCAGGTCGTTAACACTTCATTAACCATAGGAACCGATAAACAAATGTGTCCTCGGTATGTAATATTGTAGTTTAATCTTTTTTAGATTGTCCTTCCCAATAGGTCGTAAGTTCTGATAACCCTTACGTTTTACGTTCATCAATATTATTTAATATTTCTATTTTTTCGCTCCTTCATGGTATGTAGCCTCTCAATTCGTATCCTGTTTGTTAGGACGGATATACGAGTATACAGAAAATATTTTAGAATAAATATTTTTTACTTTATTTTGCTAAGATTTCTTAAATTCATACGTGATCGTTCTGACGAAAAATTTTTTTAAAGAAAATACACATAAATCTTAGAGGAATTGTTGATTTACTAATTTCAGCATACTGCAGTGAAAAACTTGCTAATTATGTTGAATTGAAGTATTGGTTCTTTACTTCATAAAAAGAACCAGGATGATACTGTCTTGCAATATTACATACCTCTTGCTATTACTTTCCTTCCAAAATCTTATTTTGTGGTTGCTCTCTCCACAGTTATATATCGCACAGCTATTGTCTTTCGGTCCTGAATATCTATTCTTCAATCGGTCCTCAATGACCTTTCCTATCCCAACCGTAGTAAAACTACCTACTGAGGATATGAAATCTTGTAAAAAAATTATTCCTGTTCTCTAATTTTTGTTTGTTTTAGCAAATGTCATGGGAAAAACTAAACAATAGTATTTATTTTTTTAAAATATTGTTAATCACTCCGCTATTATTTTATTTTAATTGACTTAGTAGCGTCGCAATATGTCAAAAGATGAATATATCTTGAAATAATTTGTTAAAAAAAAAATATTTATTTTTATTTCTTTCATATTGTAAAATTTAGTTTTCGTTCCTTCTACTGATTCCTAATTACAAACACTAGTTAAAGCAAAATAAAATTATATATGTTTTTTGCACAAGACCTTAAATTTAGTGTTAATAAATAAAATGGGAGCAAGTTGTTTAAAGATAAATAACTATTTATAAACATTTAAAGTTTATTTACCTCAGTTGTTTTTTGTTTTTTTTTTGGCAGCCTATAAATTATCTTTGATTATTACATATGATAATTCTTTTTTTTTTATCTGATTTATAGTGTCTACATAGATTAAAGATTTTTTCACATTAATTCGAAAAAAGAAAAGGCCTTGACCTGCCATTGAAATTATCCTTATTAATATATTTAAGAATACATTTTATATATATATATATATATATATATATATATAATATATATATATATATATATATATATATATATATATATATATATATATATATATATATATAATATATATATATATATAATATATATATATATATATATATATATATATATATATATATATATATATATATATATTACACCAACGACCTGTTACTTATATATTAAATATTGCGTCACTTTTTTAAAGCGGAAGAGACGAAAACATAACAAATTGTATCTGGACCTATTCCAAAAAATTAAAAAGAAAAGTGTTTTTGTTGTGTAAAGAGTCGGTTGATTGAAGTGGGCCAAATAATCAAATATTCATAATATATCCATTCATAATATGACTTGGGCAAACATATCTTTACGAACAATACAATAGTATGTATCAAATAAAAGTTTAATACAGATAGATTATTAGTCAAACATATATATATATATTTTTTTTTTATAGATTCTTTTTTAAAATATTATTCTCAATCTCTTTTCCTTAATTTATCTTCATTTTGCATTGAATAATAAATTGGTTAAAGAAGGGTTTAAAAAAAAAAACTGTTGTAGTAGTCCATGGTAATTTGAATACCGTGGTGCGTGTCATGAAGATTGAATTGTATAATTAATGTATATTTCACTGTTTTGTTTTCTGATTGCAATGCACTGAATGTTTTTAAGTGAATTGTGCTAAGAGTGGGATTTGCTTTATGTTTTTTTAATGACAGTAATTATTTTCTCGTGTTATTTATTTTTATTTCTTTCCCTCCCTCGACAAGTCATTGACTCAGAAACACCGAAAACCCACCCACATCATTTTAACGAGGGGGAATAAAATCATTATTTAATCTTGACCTTTCCTTATTTTGTTTTACCTTCATTTCTTATTTATCTTATTTTCTGGTCGAAAAGAACATCTGTTTTACGTTCTTAAAGTATAAATAGAAAGAGTTAATCTTTATTTTGGAAATCTCATCAAAAATTTTATAAAAAAATTTTTATATTGATGATTATTATTTTACTACTATATGATTTATTTAATTATGATCATGATTAATTAATTAAATTAAAGCTGAAATGATTGCATAAATTATATATTGTATTGAATATTATGTTTATTGTAAGTATACTTCCAAATTAACCTAAATGAAGATGTATTATTATTTCTCCAGTAAGTATTAATTTTTAAGTATTTAAGTTATTAATTACTCTTTGTGTATTATCAAAATACAAGAAGTATTATATTTTGTAATATCAAAAAGTATTACTAAATGAAATACGCTTTTAGAAAAATCATATAATTTTTTATTACCTTCTTATTGCTCAATTTTGCGTTATATAAAATATATCAAATAATTATTTTAGAGTATTAGGTTATCTACTGTGTGTTTGTTATTGTTTGAGAGTTACAAAATATTTAAAAAAAAATTTTTTTTTTTTTTGGTTCTTTACTATTTTTTGCTCAAAATCTTTATTGAATTATATATATATTTTTTTAACATCTATGTAAACCACCCTATCTTAAAACTACTCGTCGGAAATTAATAAAATTTGGAAGGTAGGTCATAATTAGCCCTCTGTTGATTCCATATTAATTTCAAATATGTATTGCTTTCACTTCCACTTGCGCTCAATTTTAATTATTAACATCATATCTTTAAAATTACTCATCTGGTTTCGATTAAATACAGATGGTTTGTCGATAGTGTTCAACAGATAGTCCCATATTAATTGCAACCATCTGTGCATATTTATTATAGTAAAAAATAAGTGACCCCAATGGGAATCGAAACAGGTCTTAACGATTCTTACAGGTCTAAAAGAATTATTATTGTGTAATATAGTGGTTCTGCTGCTACTGGTAATGCTGAAATCATAGGTCAATAAAAGAATGAGTTCGTAATGTGTTTTACTTTTGGATGCTTCTTTACTGATAATCCTGATGTCATAGGTATAAAATTATTCTTTTGAAATTTAACATTGGCTTATTTCTTTGTACAAAATCAGTGTTTTTTTCTAAAATTTTGTAGAACTAACATAATTAAATTTACTCGTTACTTCAACTTGTAGACTGGCTGATTTATTTTATTTTATTATGTATTGCTGAGATTGAAGTCCTAAATGAATTCTAAATTTATATATCTAAAATGTTTGATTTTAGTATTAACTTCTATTTTTTTCTATATTCTATTTCATTTACATTCATATCCTCATGAATGTATTTCATATCTACTTTAAAATTTAATTATGTGATGGTAACGTTTAAATTTAATGATTCCTTAACGCTTATTTGTCTAGTTTGTTAACTTGTGGATAGTGTTTATAAAAATATTAATGTATTTAAGGTCTTAAAAAACTCTTTTAATTTATTTAGTAGAATATAGAGTCGCTTGTTATGTTAGCATGAGACTGAATCATTGTTTTCTTGGATTTTGGACTTTTCGAGGATTGTCCTTATCCGGGATTGGGTGTTGACACAGGATTGGGGCATTGACCTCAACCCCTCACAGGATACCTTCTCTTATTCCCTTTATTTATTTTACTTTAAATCTTACCTTGAGTATTATTTCTACTTCTGGTTGTTCGTTACTTATTAATCTACTTATTTAAATATACGTACTTTTTTATTTTTTATGTTAATCCAATAAGAAGTTTGCCCTTATATAATTAAAATAATAATAAAATACTAATCAGAAGTTATTATAGGATATCAGTATACACTTGTGAATAGAGCAAGAACACTGAATCTAAACTTTCGAACACTATAAATGATTTCGACACTTTATTGATTACATACACGTATGTTGTCGAAACCGGTTAGTATTGGACATTAACTACTTTGGCTGATAATAAGTTGTATTCATCATACTGCATTCTCACATAATCGATAGATTCAATCTACTTTTATTGTTGTTTTTTTTTTTAAATTTATTTTATTAATCTCACTAATTAGTCAAAATAAGCCTATTTTTAAATTCGATAATTGGTATTTACCTTAAAAAATGATAACTTTAATTTACTTGGGAAACGTTTGCATGTCTTGTTAGTTAAATTGCATTTTACTTTAAAAGGCACAACCTGTTTCAGGTTCAGTCCTCGATATTATTATTTTTAATTACCTTTCCTTCACGTCTTGCAAGAATGTTCTTTTTTTTATGTTCTCTTAACACTCTCTCTACATTTTTTCTGTCTTGGAGACAATTATATCTTTCTCATTAGCTCATGGTTCATAAATCGTCAGTAATTTATATAGTTGCTATTAACTGGATTGTCATTCATACTTGTTCTTGTGTAACTGGTATAATTATTTTTTAATATCTTTATTATACAACGAAGTATTTGATCCTAAAAATATATTTTACGTTCTAATAATACCAATAAGTGTTTTGAGAGTTCTATTGTCTTGGTTTTTTTTATGTATTTTAATTATTTTTAATAATTTTATAGAAATCTATTTATGCCTTACATTTTTATTATTAATGCCAACAATGTTCTGTCACTTATTTTTCACTGAAGTTGTATAATTTCATTAAATAAAATGCCTGAATATTTTTTTTTCGAAAGCCTTTTTAGAATAGAATTAGGACTACGCATTACGATATTAACCGAGCAAACATAAACAAATCAAGTGATAGAAAATATTAGTTTTAAAATCTAGTTGGTTTTGATATAAAAATCAATAACCGATATGGTTGTGAAAAGTCTTTTATTAAATAAAATTGTTACTAAATTTAGTTCTCCTTAATATTTTTCGATTAAACCAAGCGCATGTTGTAGCGCAACATGTTTGCGCTCACGTCTGAAAAAAAAAAATAAATGATTTCGTTTAGCCAGTTTTGCGATAAAGTTGGACTAGTGGCGACATACATGCATACACAAAAATAGTTAAGGCCGGATTCGGTTTTCGGAATGTATGAAATGAAAAATAACCCAAACATTTTTCAATTCTGACAATGTAGAGGCAACATTTTAATTTTATATATATTGATAGAGAGTCATTAGATATGAAGTCACTTGAGTGCAAACAAACTGAAACTCATCCACATATCACTTGCTATTATTGAAATTCAGAGTGTGATACAAAATGTTTTTATCACATGCTTCCGGTAATCTTCGTTATTGCTAACGTAAAACAACAACAAACAAAGAAACTTTCATTGAACAAAAGATCTCTTTGTAGTATTTACTATTACTCACTCATGGTCTCTGAACTTTCATCACGCGAATAAGTGATATCATTTTATTTCTGTTATCGACACAATGAGAAAAAAAAGAATGAGAGCTAGGAAAGAGAATCTTTTTCCTCGTCTTTGAGTTTGTATTAGGAAAGGTCGTTTATAACAACAATACAAGAGGGGGAAAGAAAGACGAGTAGGAATTGTTATCATATTAGATTATAGTAAGATCTTTTAGAGATAAGGAAAACCGATAGTGAGTGTTTTTTTTAGACCCAGTTGAGTAATTCCTTCTTAACACGACCCTGTTAGGAGATAAGGTCGACAAAAATTATGTCAATGTGTATAATTTACTTTTTCTCTTTTTTTTCTGATAATACTTATCAATAAAGTACGTTGAATATATTAGTGTAAATATTGTTTGGGAATTCTATGTGTAACTTTGTTTCTTTTTAGCCTAAGTGATAACAGAATTTACAAGAAATGTCTAGATGTGTTAATTTTTTAAAGAAATATTTTAAGTATATACTATTAAATTATAAGATTAATCTAAATATGTATAAGCATACTTTTGAAATAATTTAAGTGGGAAAACATAACCAAGAACAGTTTTTAAAAGCTTTTATTTAACTTGCAATGTATGTATGTTCGGGTCAAATCTTGCAACTGAATTTTAAAGCAGTTATCCTCAACCGTATGACAATGCATGGTTAGCTAAGTGACGTCATTCTAAATCCAATATGGCGGGCAGCCCAAGATGGTGGACTAGTTATTTTTTGAGCACGCCCATAATATGGGTATCAAATGAAAGGGTTTGCTGAGAAGAATACGAATAAAAGCTTGTTTTTAAAAATATTTTTATGTAATCAACCTATTCATGTTACCTTCGTTGAGTAAAAGATTCATTAAATAGTGAAATGGTTTTTTTTTTTTATCTAAATCAAATAGTGGTTTAGCAAAATTAGTGATCCTACTTTTAGAGTAAGCTACTAGTTAGGTCTGTCTGTACCTATAACTTTCAAGAGAACGGGTAGGAAAGTTTTTTCTCCTTCCGAAGAATGTTGGATAGGAAAGTGAATAAATTATCAGGATATTTACTTAATAACTACTAACCTACTTTTCCATCGTCCTCACAACTAATGCTATTTCCAGCTCAAAGTAGATGCATTTCATCAATATTTGGAAGTTATCCATAGATGGTCCAAAGTAAATTTTAACTATCTAACATTTAATATAGAATAAAAATAAATGTAATCCCACTGGGAATCGAAACAGGTTTTATACTTCCGTGCTAAAGGCCACGGAAGTATTAGTTCAATATTAGGATGTAAGAGGGCTATGTTTATTACTAATAATTGTCAGAATTTAAACATGGTCATATTCATAGACCAAACTGTTCTCTGATAAATCAAATTTTAAAAATAAAATCGTTTTTAAAAACGACCCCAATGCTTAAGTTACCCGTGGTAAGCTTGGAGTAATATAGAGTAATACTAATATTCAATAAATGTATTATCGATAGAGGTGTTTCTTAAGATGTATGCAGTTTGATCTATAGCCTACATAAGGAGAGTATAATCAATTTTTTTTTATATAGCTGTGCCGTTATAGTTATTTTCCCAAGAATTTAGGTGTATTTTATTAGTGTAGTCTACCATTCCCGATTCGTTTTTATCCTACTGGCTTATTTTTTACTATAGTATAGTATGTGTGTGCACATATATGTTATGTTTGTCAAATCGGAAAAATAAAAGGTATTTTTATAATATCCTGTTAAAACTGTTAAGATGATTTGTTGGTGGTCATCAGAGTGCAATTCGAGAGGAAGAGGATATAGGATTCCTCCCTTAAAAATGGAGAAAAAATTAAATAAATGTTAGCTCATAAACTTAGACGTTATGTTTTGATTTATAGCCCACTTCCTCCTCCTCAAAAAAATCTTTAAAAAAAAATACTATACTATCATAATTATGTACTTTTTTTCGAATGAATGATTAAAAAATGTGCAGTGTTTTGATTGTATGTAAAGAATTAGGAAGGAAATTGAGAACAAAATGTAATTGAGACAATCACTTTTATATTTTCCCGACTTTGAGTGGAACAGAGTGAGAAAGAAGAATGTTTAAAGAATGACAAAGACATCGTAAAATGAATTAATTTGTTTTGATTGATGACAAAGAGACTGTGCTAAGGGTTTTGCAGTGAGATAGAGTGATATAACCGCTTGTATTTCTCATGATTTTAGTCGTTAGACTGAGTGAAAGAGATTATTGTTGTACAAGAGAGTGAGTAGGGTGAAATATATTAAATTGTTTTGATTGCCGAGAGAGAAAGAGAGTAAATATATATTGTAATGAGAGGGAACGAGATGGATCGAGAGGGTGGAGGTGCCTGTGGCATGTCGGTCGTCTCTTTAGGGGTCAAGGCCCTCTTTGTAATGTAGGTGAATGGAATACATGTATGTGTGTGTTGTCGTACATTGTGTCTTGCTTTCTTTTTATATATACATCATGTGTACTTGTAAATGTGTTAAGTAAAAACTTGTCTTTGTGTGAATAGCCTAAGTGTTATGTCAGCTTTATTGATGTTGGGCTTTTTTTCTTACGATAGGCCTGGTGCGGAATTTTCCCATGCTACCTGGGTTTTTTCATTCCATTATTGACTTGATCTTGACTCCTAAAAGATTTAAAAAAAGATTATCACACGTTATGTAATTTGTAGACTACGCAGACAAGAGATCAATATATTATTAAGTAGGTATATTATGGTTGTAAAACTTTTTTTTTCGTTGATCATACTACATACATATTATTATGTTGAATTAACTGAAATTTCTCTCTAAGAAAAACAAAAAATAGGTTCATAAATCATTTTATTTTTTAACTAAACAGGACACAAAAGGATTAAAGGAACATGTCATGCACACAAAAAAAGGTAACCAACCATAGTAATATATATAAATATACTCAGCCAATGTTACCATTAAAAGAAAAAAAAATATATTAATTAATATAGTATGTAGAATCAGTTATCCAACATATTAAGTATGCTGTATTTGGTTACTTTCAATATCATTCCAAATATGTATACAACAATTGCTATAAAATATCTTTTACCTCACAACAGAACGACTAAACTCATTTCTTCGTAGTTTGTACATTTTTTCCTTTTATTAGTTGTTTCTGGTAAATTTAATTACAAAATGTTAAATGTTATTATTTAACATTTATTATCAAAATTTACTTTAAATACAAATTCTTCCTCCGTCAAGGAGAAATTATTCAGGGAATCTAGCCGCGAGCTCTCGCCATTTTAACAAAAACTTAATGTTTTTGGGGTTAGTGGCTTCCATGATAAAATTGGTATCAATTTAAACTATTGAATTAGTGTGCAATCACAATGTTTTCTCATATATATACTACATACTTTGTATAATATGAGAACGTAAAAGGCAGCAATATAGCAATACTAAATACAAACTTAAAGACTAAAAATTCGCTAGTTGATTGTTTCTACCATAACTAAGCTATTATTTCTGGATGCGTTTAAGTTCATCTTGTTGCTAACATTAAAGATGTACTTCTTATTTGAGATGTTAAGAGTTAACCTTTTTTTAAGCAAACATTTTTTTATTGGTTCCTATGTAGTAGTATCTGGAATATTGGGCTGAATAAAGAATGAGGGCGACAAGAACCAAGAACCTGGCTGAAGGGGAGTTTCATCCTAGGAGTTTCCTCCTTACCCCTTCTCTCTCCTTTAACTCAAAAGGACAGAAGGAGGGGCAAGGAAGTTGTTTCAGTAATAAATCATTTTATTCAATTAAATTAAAGATTTCCCGTTTTTAATTCCTTAGTATCAAACTTTATTTACTCTAAGCGTCGATGTTTCCTTGTCAAAAAAGATCCGCTGGGATTTCATAGAAAGGTGGAATATTCGGTATACTAGTAAGATTAATGTTCCATTAGTCTTAGTTGAAGCGATAGCGAGCTTCCTACATTCAACGAAATATGCTCAGTGTCTCTCTGAAACGTACGACGATAACTTGAGTAAAAGTTGACCGATTTTGATGAAATTTGGTACACATGTTCATTTTACCAATGCTCATGACGAGTTCGTTGGACGTTGTCTGCCTACGCGCGCAACGCACGCGTAAACGTGCGCTTCAAAAAATTGGAATTTTAGGACGGGAAAAAATTCTAACTTTATCTATTCGATGAGACAAATATTTGTTTAAAATAACATTTTGTAGTAGAACCAACAGGCTATAAATTAATAAAGATCGTTAAAACTATTAAAGCGGACCTAAACGTTTAATGGAGAAAAAAACAACGTTTTTACTGATATCTTACGCCGCTGTACTACTATCATATCCATGATCTATCAACTCATCATGATTCATATTATCTATTTTTTTTCAATATTCAATACATATTTATAAAATAGACGCTCGCTTCAATGATAGAGCCACGCGATGCCTAGTTTAATTTAATTTTACTTATTCCGATCTTATGATAACAATAATATAAATTCCACTTTTAATAAGTAACTAATTTACATTTTTTAGTTAAAAATAAAATGAAAATGTCACTAATTTGAGGTGAGAATATTAATGTGTTATGTTAATTTTTAATTGATATTCTTTTATTAAATTTAAAAAGAAACCGCAAGAGATTCACGTTACTTATATAAATATCTCGGTTTGAGGAATTACTAATGTATATGGCAGGTTTGCATATCTGGAACGTAACAAGTTAATAGTTGACCTACTCAAGCCTCTAATTAGCCCGCTTCGCTTTCGATTAATTTCCCCTTACTATTCCGCACTGTGGAATCAGCTGATCCAATTAATTTCCACAGAAACATCTGTGCCTTTTGTTCTTTTGCACAGTCATAGTGTAATTAGCTCTTTGTTCTTTTTTGAAACAAGTTATTTCGTCTATTGTTTATCTACGATATTAAATCTTCTGTGCTTTATTGTTCTTTTGTTTAATATTTTTCTAATAATGATAAATGCTCGAATAATTAACTTTACAATTTTTGACTCGATAAAACTGGATTGTTAAATTTAATCGGTTAATTGTCAAAACAGTTTAATTAAAAATTTTAATAAAACAGTTCAATAGTCTTTAATTATTATTTGAAACTTAATTTTGACAGCTTCGAGAATAATTTATTTATGATCGTTTTGATTGATTGCTTTGGGCTCGTTTTGATTTCAATTATTTAATTTTGCTTAATATTTACCTATTAATATATATAATTTTCCTATTAAACCTTTTTATCGAACCCCTTATGTTATGCTGTGGGTGATGTGTTTGTCCGTCCGTCACTCTACTCAAGCTCTTTTCCGTAAAAGAAGTCTTTTCCGGCATTCCGGTTTAAGCTAAAAAATTGAAATTTGAAATACTGGCGTAACTTTTTCCCCCACACATAGGAAAATATAGAGAATATGAAAATATAATATGCACATGCATAATTCGCAATTATGTGGTAATCACAATATTCTTTTTTTATTAATTTTCGAGTGGGTATCAAATTAAAAGGCTGTCTCGCGTAATATTGGATAGATTGGTAATAAGTAAAAAGTAATGTGATCCCAATGGGTATTAAAAGTTTAGTTGTTAGGACCTGATTTGATTCCCAGTGGGGCCACATTTATAAATACCAACGTTGCGTATGGAACCATTTGAGGGCTACTTTCGACCAACCAAATTTCTTCAAAATCCGTAGTTTTTAAGATTCAGTGATTTAAAAATGATAAATAACAAATCGATAGAAAGACGAGACCGAACATCTCTCTCCACAACATCCATTTTTCTCTGTATGTCTCCCGTAGTTAATGATAATTATAATTTGATTTAGAGACAGAACATGTTCCCTGATCTATCCCTTGGTCTGAAACGGATTTGTGCCTAGAAAATTTTGAATTTGGATGTACAAAATAAATGTCTCCAGAAAGAACAATGCTCAATCATACAATGCTTATTGCCGTTAATTGTACCTATTTTATTTCCATTATTTTATGTCTTAAAACTGAAATAATTGAGTCCACGTTTTTAATTATCTCAATTTATTATCGATATTGCGTAACTATCCTTTTTTATATCTAGTTTACATTACACTTATATTCCGTGCGCAGGTACTTCGCATGGTGCGCACGCCGCGCCGTAATTAAAACTTCTATCTGCGTTGTTACCTCTATTGATCACGCGATTTCTTTGAATCCAGTTAGTCTATATGTTTGCTATGCAATTAGATACTTTTTTCTGTTGTTATCCTTTGAGAAATTAGAAAAGTGAACAAATAAGAAGTTCATTCAAGAATTATAATTTACCGTCCACATTCAAGTTGAATATACATATATATTTTTTTATCGAGTATCACCTGTCATATACATCTCCAGGCACTCTATACCCAAATAAGCCCTCTGGCTGTTATATATATATACTAGTATTTACACGTTTCCAGTTTTTAATAATATTTTAGATGTATGGAGAATTTAAAGATTTTTAAACAAACCCACTAACTAGTGTTTGTGTGTATAAAATTTGCTTTTTGTCATTGAGCTTTTTTTACTTGAATAATTTGAATAGATAATAAACAAATTCATTTTCAAAGAGGAATTATCTTTCTGTATTTATTTAAAATATAGTATAAAAGAGGGAAAAGTAGAGATATTGCGATGCCATTGCTTTTTAGAGAAAACGATACTTACCAAGATCGGACAGAACTAAATAAAAGAGAAGCCGAAAGGGTGGAAACACTGTATTTATTAGAGTATTTAGCATGTTTTGTCGAGTGAATACGGTTTATTTTTACCCGGTGAGATAAACATGTTTATTTTTAGATAATGCCCGATGCTATTAATAGAAGGTACGGAGGCAGAGCCCCTGGTCCCGGTACATTGTTTGCTCTCGGAGGTGATTGCACGCTGCCTTCCTGAATAAATAATCAACCCAAACCATCTCCGCGCCATCCTCTCTCTCCGGTTATCTGACTCATTCTGATCCCACGTTATTATCGTTTTCTTGTTAAAAACCGCCTTGCTTCTCATTAGATTTTTGTTTAATTATCTTAAATTTGTTAAATTTTTGGGTCGTTTTGTTATTGAGAAGTTTGTATGCAGTTGGTAACTTGGACGATTGATAAAATGGTATTTTATATTCATTCAAACATCTTCCAATGTCATTTGTTAGATTCGACACTAACTTAATACGAAAATCATGTTAATGACATACAACATTCAGAAACGCAAAAAACACTTGACAGTTCGTTCTAATGAAGACAAAATTAAGTGAAGGGATTGCATTTGCTTAATAATTATTTAGTTTTCAATGACAAAAATAAGAACTAAAGAATGATCCTATCTTTAGGGCAAAACGAGGACTTGTACATTCCTTCGCTAGTCTGTCTGTAACGCCCTGATCTCTGAAAGTACCCAACACAAAAATTTGAAACTATGTTATGAGTAATAATCCAAACACAGGAATTCAAAGCTCCAAAACATCATCCCTCAAGAAGTAGAGGTTTATGTTTAAGGGTTGATGAAAGAGGAGGGGCGCCCTGAGTACGAATGTATTTTAATTTTGTACTAAATCATCTTTGCGCCATGTGTCCTTAAAATTGCATTTTTCGTCCCCCCCCCCCCCTTCTAACAAATTTTAGTGTAAAATGTACGGATTGAGACACATCAGAGGATTTTCATAGCGTTTAGACAAAAATGCTATAAAAGGCGTTTGTTTCACGTTATGATACAACAAAATTTTTCAAAAGTTATATCTAAAACAAACTTTCAAATGGCCGCCATCTTATGTACCTCTGGCCGATTATGCTGGTGCTGGTTAACGAACTCGTCCTATTTGTTTAATTGACGTGATAGCGGATACTTGGCCAATTTATTTTTAATTTAAGATAAGATAGCCGTTTACTTATAATTTTTGAAAACAATTAGTTAATGAATGTTGTTTTATTGTGCTTTTTAGCTCAGATAGTTCCTTGTTAAATTAAATGCATTAAATTTCTTTTTTTCTCATTTAAACTATGCAATTTTGTAAATAGCGAAATTACAGATTAATTAAGTTAGATGTTATAGAATTTCAATTTAGTATTACTATATTTATATTAGGGAGGTTTGTTCAAGGTGGTCGGACTGATTTTGAAGTTAGTGCGCAGGTGTTGTTTTTATAATTTAAGATATTAGTATATTTCGTAAATATTGTTTAAGCTAAAATATATTTGGCTTAAATGGCACTTGTTTTTCAAGTTTCTATATACTCGCCGTAGTATGTTTGAATAGACAAGTTATTTTATTTAAGTCTGTATGTTTTAAAGCGACGTTAAAAGAAATGTTTTTTTGTGTAGGCGTGTGTATAAAATGTCGGTGTGTTCTAGGCGAGTTGAATTGTTGCAAGACCAGCTGTATGTATCAAAGCATTAAAGGATAGGTTGTAAAAGAGTCTGGGTCTGTGTATGTGAGAGAGGCTGCAAGCGATATAAAATAGCATTAGAAGGTTCGTAGGTTGAGAAGACTTAGCAGGCTGGCTCCTCCTGCAAAGGGCAACACAGCTGAACTGGTCCTCGACTCGTATAAAGTGGAATTACCAGTTAGAGAGTTTATATATATTTAACAGAGCTCGCCAAGGGGAGAGGGTTACTCTCCTAGCGTCTCTATCTAGTTCTTGCTTCACCTTCTATTTTCACTGTTAGTTTTCTGTTGGTAGAGTCTACCCAGAGAGCTAGCAGTTAATTCCTTTAGGGAGGCTACATCTCCCTCGCTATCTATATAGTACTGGTGTCTGCAGATAACTTTCTTGCCCTACTAGTCTAACTCGAGTTTTACTGTTTCTGACTTTTATCGTTTATAAAGTGCATGTTATACGCACTCTTCTCTAATAGGTATAAGTTACATGTTTTCCTTTTAAAGTTTATCCTGGTAATAATGTGAAGATTTACTTTTTAATGCCCTTTGAGTGTAGGATTTTAAATTGTTTGATCTAATTCTTTTTTTTGTGCAACCTAGTGCCTTTTGTCAATATTAAATTATTGGGAAGTAACTTTTCAATTTATAAAATATTTATAATTTACTACTCTACTCTTATTTTCTACATTAACCGTAGTGGGTGATGGGGAGCTTAACTCCTTATTAAATAATTGCCCCTACTTAAAAAAATCGGTTATGGCAGGAGAGAGCGGATCCTTCTATCATCCTATGTCAATGACCTTTTTCCATAAAAATTAAGGATTTGGCTTTGGTGAATGTAATCTTGTCCCTTAATTTTTTGACGCCTTTTTATTGCATGAATAAAAATATAGATAGAACTATCTATTTCTAACGGTAATTTAATCATATCCCATTCGCAAACATCTCCTATTCTCTCCAGTCGCCAGCTTTCTTGTTTTTGTTATACAAGTAAACATAACGATACTCAACAACCCTGAAGATACTTGCAATAGCGGTAGTAAAACTGCGGATTTCAAATCCTTCGTGACGTAGAATTCACTAGATTTTTTTTTCTTTTCCTTCTTTATCAAAATTTTGCTTAATCACTTCCTCCTATGAAATTTTATCTTTAGAATTTTTTCTAGAATCTGACATAAAAAGTACAACAAATAAATTAAATCTTGTGTATTAAGTAATTATTTATTTGTTGTGTCTTATAGAAGGGCTTTTACAGTTGAAAATTCTCAATGTTTATTAAAGTTTATTTAAACAAGGTACTTTGCTACGGCCAACCAAAATTATATAAACGGGATCAGATTAAATAAATTAGTATATTTATTACAATTACAATAAAATACTTTTATTTACAATTACAATAATTTTGTGTGAAGTTAAGACGTTGTTTAGTTATTGTACTACACCTCTTTCATGAAAAGTCCCTATCACATATTGGAGAAAAGCACAGTCGAGGGTGTTCTATTTTTTTTTTTTTTTTTTTTATCGCAATTTATTGTTACCCATGTCATGTATACTGTTGATTGGCTACTCAATAAACATCAACAGCAGATGACTTATCCACTCAAATTATCAAATTGACAATAATTTCTTTACACATTTATATCCTTAGATTTGACACTTTAAGCTCTAAAGTCTAGTTTTTTTTATTTCTTACTAAATTCTGCTAAGCTAAAATTTACTCTTGTTACTAAAATAGATCTTAAAAAAATCTTTTTTTTGGGGGGGGGGATACATTTTTGGAGTTTTTTTTTGGGAGGTGGCAAGGAAAGGGAAGGTTTACAATGTGCCAGGTGATTTCAGACAGTTTTTGGGGGATTTGCGCCATGGGCCTTGACCGGGATGGACATTCCTGTCTATAGTTGTGGTAAACATTCGTTACGACAAGCTCAAAATGCTAAGAGGCCTTAGAACTGAAAGCCGTTGGTTCGTTGATGTATTGTCACCTAGTCGCTGTAAGCTAGTGTTACCGTGCGAACAGCTGAGTAAAGCAAACCCGATTAACTCGACACGTCTTCTAGAACCGTCTATATACGGACTCACTCCGGACGTTCACACGCCAGCCTTCTTTTAAATAACTTGCGCAAAGTTCTCTTTGCTATCCAGACACAATGACGTCAACACTTCGTTGACATAAAACAGGTTTACTTTGACCGTAGTATTTACATAAAATTATAATAGCAGACATGCACTGATTGACTTTTTTTTTTTTTTTAAACTCTGACTTTCATCTATTAAATTTTTTAATTACTCATATTTATAAAGCTTTTAAAAAAAACTCACGCAACATTAATTAGATTTATTTCATCTTTATCCACTGAAAGTGACGATATCGTGAAAAATATTGATAAACCAATGTAACAAGATGGTTTAAAGGCAAACCCACATGACATGCATCCAAAGTACAATAAGTAATTTATATTTTTCTATCCGCATGCCTCGCTCAGACATGTTGTTTTTTGTATACGTTGATGTAGATATACGTGAAGAACCCTTTTCTTACCTATTGGAATACAACACAGCTATACATATTTTTATGTATAGCCCGCATCGATTCTTGAATCTTTATCTCATCCCCCTTCACTTTTTAATGTTATTTTTGCAAAAATGGTACAGTTTAATGCGTACCTTATTAATTCTTGAACTTCTAATAGAAACGATTTTAAACGATATAAAAGACTTTTTTATTATTATATTCTAATTTTTTATTTATAATCTTAAAAACTACTCATCCGAATTTGATAAAATATGGATATGGATCATAACTAGCCCATTGTTGATCTCATATAAGTTAACCTTCTGAGCCCATTTGTTTCTCTTCCACGTGTGCACAAACATACATTTTTGTACACTTATACCTTCAAAAGTACTCATCTGATTTTAAAAATAAATGTGGGAAATTAAATAAATTTGACAATAATAGGTTGAAAAATCATATAATCATTAAAGTATGCGAAATTAGACGCGAGGAAGCTATGTGTCACACTAATTAGCAGATTATATAAATTATATTATGAAAGAACAATGTATCCACTTACTTACATCTTTAATATTTCAATGTTGTTTTTTTTCTGTTATAGGTAAGTTTCCTGAACTCTTCTTCTTTAAATAATAAGATTTTATCTGATGGAACTAAGTCTAAAACCTCTTCTAAAACTGTAAGTTCTCTTTTGTTGTATGAGCGGGTTATTTTTATTTATTTTTAAAAAAAAAATCTACAGTCTACTAAACTGTATGCTATTATAATTATTATTTTCTCTTGTACATAAGTGAGAGTTAAAGTAATGTGATGGCACGAATATACTTCTGTGATTTTGATGGATTTAATAGTTTTCAGGTTCTCTTAATCAAAAGATTAGTTTTTGAGATTATGCTGAACTTTGTTATCTGTTCTGACGAATATGCCTAAACGAGTTAACCGATTTCAAGAAAAGTGCGGGGTGTATGTATTCAAAATAATTATACCTCACGAGAGAAATTAATTTTAATTTTAAATTTGGGTGTTCCTCCCTTCTATAAAACATAAATAGTTTAAAAAGGTATTCTTATAGAAATAATATATATCCGTAATAACTTATAATTTATAATAAATCATCCTGGTTAAATTAATTTGTGGGGTTGGTTTTGTTGATTAAAATCTTATTGTAACTCGGCATTATGCCATAACATGAACTAAAGCTTAATGAGAACTTAATTTTTTAGTTTAATTATAGTTCAATAGTCTTGATAAAGAAATCCTCTTAGAAATTGCAATGACCCTAATGCTTGGCACGTTTTTCCTCATTCACTAATTTTAAAGATTGTACTGCATCCCTGGCGCATTCCTTTTTTACCCCGCATCCAACAAATCGAATTCATAATACCCTAATACCCTACAGTTTATTTTTTTACCTCCGACTTTTATACTTTTTGCCAAGCGATATTACAGTTTCCTCGACCGATCTTTGCCTTGTGTTGTTCTTTTCTTCACGTTTACAATATCCTTTTATCTCTTTTTCTCTCTTAATAAAAGGCAAGCAGGCTGTTATGGTTAATTAGCCAATCGTAGCGTGGCAAAGAATCTCCTAATTACTTCTACCTTCCTAGTTTACCTTTACCAATTAAACTCTTTCCCTTATTTAATTTAGCTTTTTTTTCTCCATGTTTTTTTTATCACTCATTCTGCATTTTTTTTTCTACTAAGCTTAATTTCTACCTCTCTCGCTCTCTCTCTCTTACATCATTGTATTTTTTCCTTCCTTTTTAAAAAAAAAAAAAAATAATAAAAGAATCCTGTGAAAAAGGGGGAGTGTAAAAAATTAATTTAATTCGCTTATGAATTTTTATGAGCATTAGATTTAATTTTTTATTTTAAATGGTGGTATTAGATATTTGTCTGCGAGATTACCAAATAGAATTTTAATTCTTTAATTTGTTTTATATGATAAAAAATCTGCATCGGGGATACAAGAGATTTGTTATTTTATTTATTTATTAATTTATATGAACATGCTTTTACTAGTAATTTATTGTAATCAAATGTGAAAATTTCAAGACAGTACATGTATGTATATGTGTGTATATAATATATATATATATATATATATATATATATATATATATATATATATATATATATATATATATATATATATATATATATTACAGATAGTTATCTTAATTACAGTAAAAAAAGTAGTTATTTTAATCGTGTTTTTACTAATTAAATTAAATACATTAATATTTAATTTACCCCTTTATCTTTTATTGATGTAATTTTTAAAACTATTTGAGACTCTGGGATACAGTGTAACTTCTGCAAGTAATCGAAATTAATGTAAATACTAAGTACTGCATATATTTCGTGCAATTCAAATAAACCTGTGAAAACCTACATCTTATGTAGTATATATTATATACATACATCTACATATTAAGAATTAGTTAAGGGTTCGTTTGCTTTGAGGGCTATGGCTATAAAGAAATAATAAAGGATGTGTTTGTAAATTTCTGCCCAGTATAGCTATCCCATTGAATTAAAACAATATTATCTATTTTCGAACCAAAAGTCGGTTTTCATGTCTGTTGTTGTATGGTGTCTAATTAAGACGGCCACGAATACCGCCATAAAAACTGCTTAAGGAGAATCCTCAGAATATTTTGTTTCTAAAGAATTGCAAACCTGTGGGGCAGACATAAGGGAAAAGGAAACCGGGAAGATCTAAAATCATTTGGAAATGGACAATTGAAAAAGAAGAGGGAAATAAAAGGATATAGCTAAAGGCCATGCATGACCCAGAATAGGGTCATTTGGAGATCCTTTGCTTCGGCCCTATTTGGGATTGAATGACATAAAATAAGATAATTGGGGCTATTACAAAGATTGCGCTGGCACTGTTACATCCATTGCGCCGGATATTCTAAATTTGCTACTTTGGAATTAGTTTAGAAAAATTTCAAGATAAAAAGAACTTTTTATATACTACGTTTTTAAATTTTCTGTTAAAATCGTATGTAGTGTTGATGATATAATTGTTATTGTTATATAATATAAAATGTTAGTGAAAAAAAAAAAAATAGTTCCGAATTTATTTACTTCACATAAATGACAACCATCTAGAGAGCTGATCTTAAACCTATAAAAGGACAAATCTTATTACAACGGATCTCCCCAACACCAAATCAAAAGCGTGCCATCGATGTATTTGAAATAATATAAATAATATAATCAATAAATAATATAATCGATATTTCCTGTTTTGCTGTCATTCAATGTTTATCTGTCACAAATTTGAGACCCGTCAAAATGAAGATTGCGTAAATATGGGATATGGCAAAATAAAAAAATAACTTGCGGATTTTTTCCGAACTAACTTTCCGTAAAGCAAAATTTGCTGAAAACCAATTAAATTCTGCTGAAAGATGGCTAAAAGTATTAAAATAATGCATTGTCATCGTGTTCTGAGCTATGCTAAAATTTTTAAATGTCTAGCTATTCGGGAAGTTAGTTAGAAATCGATTGCCAGATTTGTACCGGACAAACAAACAAACAAACAAGAATGCAAGCTAATAGAAACGTAGTAAAATGTCTGAAGTTTTGTTTATAAATTTGAACCTGGTGTATAGTATCTGACTTAACTTCCCTTATTATGGCATCTTTGTTAAAAAAAATATTCTAAAATATGAAGAGAGACGCCCTGTTTGGTTTGGATTATAGGGATTGGGATTTTCCCGTTACCTATCTGTATGTACTATAGGTACCTTATGTTGATGTTATTGCTTGTACTGTTACTAGTATGTTTCTAGTATATAGAGATGATGTAACCTAATGTTAAACTAACAGGCTAATGGACTAGTCGTGTTAGTTCTGACAATAGACTCATCCCCCGCTCTCCCGCTCCCTACGCTTTTAACTGAATTGGTACTGCCATGACACAATACTTTCTCCCTTATCTAAAAAAAACTGCTATTCTCATTCTATCTTCTACACTATTCGTTTTATTTAAAACATTAACATAGAATGGAATATATTAATTTCGTAAGGGAGAAGGAAAAATCGAGTTTATTAGGTTTTATAAATTATATATATTTATAGCTTTTATTTTTAGCCCATTTATTAAAAATGTTTTAATAAAAATACCTGTTAATTATCGAATACATATAGCGCTTATAATTGAAGGGTCACTTTTTAGCCAAGCCAGAATATCTTTATTTCATTAATTATTTGTAAAATATTTCCAACGACGAAACTCAAACATTATCCATAGATAGAAGAGAAAGAATCAATGTCATCCTTGGAATGTCGACAAGCTTTTTGAAAGCTTTCTATCGTCGTATTAATCATTTCGATGTTGGTATGTAAAAACCAATTTGCATGAATTAGGTGTTTTTTGTCATGGATAATATTATTATTCTCATGTATTGAATTAAATCTTTATTATTTAATTATTTACTTGTATAGCAAAAGTATATTCGCACTGATGAAATGTGAATAAAGTCTAATTTAGTGTATCATTTTATTTATGTGCATTGATTGATTGATTGAATCGTTTATATATAGATGTTTCTCTTGTACTTATTTGATCTGGTTTCCTCCTGGAACCTTGATGTCGTTTTAACATCATAATCTACTTGAGTGAAAGGCAACTCTTGAATCAA
This sequence comes from Gerris lacustris, assembly GCA_951217055.1. Classification (NCBI taxonomy): domain Eukaryota; kingdom Metazoa; phylum Arthropoda; class Insecta; order Hemiptera; family Gerridae; genus Gerris; species Gerris lacustris. Next base: position 46,195,944 of record OX578276.1, read on the forward strand.
ATGAACTAACCATTTCAAACGTAGCTACTTGGATTGGAAATGTGCTATTTGTTTAATATGTCGATTTAATCTTCTAGTTTCTCGAGGAAAGGGTATCAAGATCAAAGTAAAAGATACTCTAATTATGTTGAAATATACGTATGGCAATTACTGTGAAAGTAAATTATAGTATTACTGAATAAATACTATATCAATCAAAGGAATTATTAGAATTTATTATATTAGTTTGTCACTTTTTATCTGATGCTGTAAAATCCCTTATTGAGGTAAAATTATTTACCCTACTTCCTTCAAAAATTATAAATTTGCAATATTAATCTAGAATGATTAGTAAATTAAAAGAACGTGTGCCTGAGAAATAAACCACAATAAGTGGGATTTTTACATTTTATAGGTTAACCAAAAATAAACTTACATGTTATTCCGAATGCATAAAATACACCTAATAACTTGGCATTGTTGAAACGTTTGTTCATTTTGCAAACATCATATTTTAACACTTTAAAAGCAATGATAAGATCAAACAGTTCTAGATGTAACTTCAAATTAGTTTATTTTTGTTACGATAATTTACCTCTATTGTTCTCATATAAATGTGGGAGAATGTATTTTATTGTGTTTAAAGTGTAAAATGTTTTGTCATTTTTATGCCGGTGAAAATGAGGAGTACCAATGTGGCAAATGGCTTTTTTGATTTCTAGTACATAATTGGACAGTGATTTACTCCTAATCCAGTTAGGTTAACATTTTTCCCCCTATTCTTGGGAGGGTAAAAGGTTTGAATGGAGGTCGTATCCCTTGGAGGTGAAGACCCTGTAGCCTTCCTTAAACATTATACATATTTCATTAAACCCCAAATCAACCTTCGACTATACAGGGTAGCCTGTAGCCTCTCCTCTCAAGATAAACTATCCCAAAATATTATTTTTTTATCTCACTGTTACAAGTGATTTTATGTAAATAATTAAATAAAAATTAGACACCCAAAAATGTTAAAATCCCTCATAATTATTTATAATTTTTCGAATCTATTCTCGGGGATAAATCTGAAAGATGTTTTTAACCCAGTAAAAATCAACTTTTTTAATGATCCCAACTCCAACATTAGCTCGAATTGTCGAAATTTATCCGGCTAATTTATCAGACTAAAGCCAACGTTGTAATATTAGATGTTACCTTTCTGCCTGGGGGAATGAGGATTAGTTAACCAAAATGTTAAGGATCGAGACCTGAACCTGGCGGTAACATTATTACCTAAGTTAACTACATCCCTTTATATTTTGGGTTTTGCTAATGAGAGCCCCTGTCAAATACCTCTTGGATTGAATCGTGCGCAAATATTAAGCTTCTATAGCCTCTCTTTGTATGTAGAGAAGCTTTTAAACTTTGTCGTTTAATTGATCAAGGCTAGTATAAACTGGAATTAGAAACTGCAATGTAAGAATAATTGTCCCATAAGGTTTTCTACAATCAGGTGAATAATGTTAACTGTAAATTCTAGATAATCTTCGTCTGAAAGGAATTGGACTTCATTTTAAAATTTGTTTTTGTTTTACTTGTTATATTGCATCATAAAATGTTGAAAATTTTTACAAACTGTTTGATAACACCTATTGACTGGGTTTCTGCAGCACTATAAGTGAAGTTATATTGTGTTTAGTAAGTGGTAGGCTTGGGTCGTGAGAGTCGAGTTAGTAGCTGAGGTAAAAATGCTTTGGCTTAGAGCTGTCGGCAGGGCCTGCCATTGGTTGGCTGCTCCACGTGGCCGTGGCCAAGGCGTTCTAACCTCTCACTGCTTCCCCTACCACAGCCCCTGCCGACGCAACCTACCTCGCCGGGAATTTCCAGCCATTGCAGGCCTTCGTGGAACCAGTCCGTTCTGACTCAGTCCACTTCAGCACTTTTCTCTACGTAACTCGTCTTAGCAACTACACTAACATTCTCCGTCCTGTTTACTTCGATTCTCTGCGTCTCATAAAAAGTCCTCTGGTAGAGCCGACCACCATTCCCATCTACAATCCGTTCTTTTATTCCCTCCACCTTGGAAAGGTTTGTCGGTTGTTTTTACCTCCGAAAATCTTGACCATTATTTCTTCTGTTTGTTAACTTCTATTGCATTATATTATACCAAGTACCGCGTTCCATTTCAAGTTTTTTACTTTTTTTATTATACAAAAAAAATTGAATTTATAGTACATATATGTGTACCTTTACGTATAAATTAAGCCGATACCTGAAGTCTATGTTAAAGATTACTAGGTTTTTTGAGATGTAAATAAAGAATATTCTCTATGTTGTTGTCCTTTTTTCATTTCTTGAGTCTAAAAGCATCCCAATAATAGGAGCAGCTGCATTAAAATGGCATATTCATTCTTGTTAATCATCTCCGAAACAGCTTTTGTGATTAGGAAACTATATCAGTCTGTTTAGCTTGGTTTTTTCTAAAGTGACGAAAATATTCTCTAATGTATGATTACTTCAATACGAAATTATAATACTTACCTTATTTAGAAATGCGGGCAAAACTTACGTTTAAGGAATTTTGTGAGACCCCTTGCTAACGTTTTATAAAAGTTTTATTATGAACGTCTTGTTTATTTTCATATTTTTAATGTATGCATAAGCCATGATACTTACCTTTTTATCCAAATCTCGATTAATCATAGTGATAAAATCTTGATTATTTTTATATTATGATATGTATTTTAGATTATTGTAAAATTGGAAGTATTAACTTTTTCCTTCGTTCAAAATATTTTTTTCCCGATTGTATAAAATTTAAATTTAATTATATTCTTTACATAATAAAAGTTAAGAATATTATAAAAGTTGAAAAATGTAAAAAAATAAGTAAATAAAATAATAAAAAATATAATATTTCCGATATTATGTAAAATTCTTTACGAATTTCTTCGAATCCGTTTTAACCAACTATAAAATACGATCATGTCCAGAGAAGAGATATTCTTTTAAAAGTATCTTTTTTTTACTCGTTCGAATACTATTATATTTATCTCTTTCATGATCATTTTGGTCGTGCAGTGGATCATATATCTTGTTGGTTTTTTAGAAAAGGGAGGCCCTCCTAAGTCGTCTAAACCCATGTTTCGCGTGGAATACTTGACATCTGTTGCCTGTGCTATATCACTACATCTCGACGGAAAGATCAGCTGTGTTTTTAGCCAAGGGGCCAAGGTCGTAAAAACCGTATTTGATGTAAGTCGAGAAACAGTCGTAAATCTCCTTTCCACACCCTCCCTTAATATTTAGTTTTAAGCTTGGCCAACAACCGAGTTTTAGAAGCCGTCCGAAAAAATACCACCCTTGTCTGCTTCGACCTTGGCATTTCATCCATTACCTTCTTCTTCTTCTTTTTACCCCACTTCTCTTTATACTATTATTTTTTATTCATTTTTGCATTCTCTCTTATATTAAAAGTCTTTTACGGTAGCGCTTTACAATTTGACAAAGAAGATTTTTTTTTAATCTTCGTCTTTTATTCGATTTTCTTGTAGAAGTTCCGTAAATAAATTAGTTCGGGGTTAAGTGATGTAATGAATTTTATGTATTGGTGAAATTTTCCATACATAATATTATATTACATTAAGTTTAGGTGTCTGATCATCCCCCCCCCCCCCAAGACCTTGGGTATCCCTTTATTGTTCACGAGTGTTGTGCTACACCTCGCAATCCTTTGATAAAGCAACCTCTGTTATGCCATTTATCGCATTCTTGTCTTATTTTAACGTTTAAATAAAAATGTTTCTACTAAACAGAAACTTGTGAATACTTATTAATGCTGTATGAAATCGGTGTATTGATTATGTAGCATTGTTTTGTATGTATTGATGCCCTGATTATAAAGATAAAAAATATGCTAAGGCAGCTTTATTGCAAAATGATGATTTAAAATAAACTTCTGTATGGCCAAATAAATACCAATAAACTCGAATTAAATTCCCAGGTAGGTGGTACCTCTTCCTCGCCAACGACTCAACTAAGAGGTGCTAATTTTCTTACGTTAAAACGTCATCTTTAAAGGAGAGAAAATTAATAATGTTGAACCTGGTAAATTTTTACTAGTCAAATAAATTAACTAGTAATGGTCCTAAAAAAAATCGGACTTTACTTCTCTTGGATTTTTTTTAATATTCAGAAATATGCTGAATTAAATGTTTAACAGACAACTGTTTAAATTTCCAGCAGGGTCGCATTTATTTCCATTTATATCTCGAAAACTAGAGTTAGCCAGGAAAACGACTTTAAATGGACTATTTTATTTGCTATTATTAATATTAAACCTATGCTTCATAATTTTATAATTATAAGAAAGTAAAAAAAAGCTAAAGGCATGGTACAGAAGTTGGACGTAGTAAATCATCAAATAACTGATACATTTTTTGATCTTTAACATAATATCGCAGAAATCCTTTTCTTTTAATCAAAAATCACACCATCAAGACCTCTTGAATCCCTAAACTCGTTTCTGTTATACGAAGCAAAAAAAGGGTTGCTTATTCTAGATATGAAATTTCCCCATTTTTTTGTTAGCACACAAAAATCATCACACATTTGGTTCCAAGTATACTGATTTTTTTTTCTTTCTAGTCTCGCTCAACCTATATTTTCCCTTTTTTCGAAGAAACGTTTTTTGTTGATCTTTCCAGTCGATTTTCTTTCTCTTCTTAGTGCCTTCAATAATTCAGAAGATTTTTTTCCTTCATTCGCCCAGGGTGTTTTGGGACTCGATTTATAGTTGAGTATAAAATCTCTCATTCTCTCACTTTTTCTCTCTTGCGTAACCTCAAAACGTTACATTGAAGGTAAAGAATCCGTTATTCCTCTTACAACTTTTTTAACTTTCTTGAAAACGGTTCGTCTCTTTTATATTTTATCGATACCTTAAATTCTTAATGAAGGAATCGGTTGGTTTTTTTAGCTCTCCCTTACCGTGATCCACACATACTTTCAATCTACCAAGAAGTCATTTGATTCGACGGTTTTATTACAACCATTACATTATATGTGGTGCTCACGGGGCCTAAATATTCTAAAGGAAGCCAGGGTTGAGATCTGCTCTCCTTTTTTTGTTGATTTATTTCTTAAAGATAAATCTACATTCCCTTAATTGTATATTAATCGTAAAATCCTTCCTCCCAAAAAATTAAAATGAACTTCCTCCGGTTCTTAATGGAATATTGGTGTTACCTGATACTGCAATTACACCCCTGATACGGACCTTTTCTCTGACGTGATGGAAAAGTCCGTTTAGTCTATATCCCCTGGTTTACCAGGTTAAGTCTGCTGCTTTATTTATATTCAAATTATATTTTTAAAGCCAATACATTTGCACCGATAATTACCTTATAAAAGGATAAATCTAAACTTTTATTTAAGGAATTGCTGTATTTCTTTGCGTGTTGCGTTGTATGTATCCTATTCCAATACAGAAATTTGTTTCAGTCATCAGGGAACATTTTTGGTCCCGTGTCTGTCTGTCGTTCAATTTTAACCAGCATATCGTAAAAAACCCCACGTTGTTTTTCCGTTTAAAAAATTCAACCCCTAGTTTTTGAGGTATGATTTTTTGGGGCTTCCCTATAGTTTTCCTGTGATAGGGTTATTACCCAAAACACAACCGCAAATTTTCAAATTTTTTGTGTTGAGTACTTTCAGCGCAAGGATATATAAGGGTCCTCAATTTTGCCTACGGTCCTTAATAATAAATGGGTTTTAAAAGATATCTATCTTCTGCGCAGATGTGTGGATCCTAAACTACTGATCCGATTTGTCTTATCCTAAGGCGAAATCAAGAAATTAATTGTAACTCTCTGAGAGAGCTACCGCCCGTTTATGAGAAAGTTCAGTTCGAGTGGGTTGGACCGATTTTTTTCTTAAAGTTCTACTTGGAATGATGATACATTCACAGACCTGTTCTGAATATTAAAATCTGATGAAAATTTATATTCTGAATGAGTAGAAATGGGCATGTGTGAAAATTAAAACATGAAGTCATAAAAAACTTATAATTTATGCAAGTATAATTTGTTTATTGTCCTCTTAAATTGTTAAAAGCTTAGCGTTGACCCATAGCCTCAAATTATGGACTCCTCTCTTTTTAACATTAAACGAAAAGATTTTAGACTTCATTCAAATGGTAGTAAGTAGCAATTTTGCCCATACGTAAAAATGCAAAAACAAAAATTAATATGATTTACTGCCTTATATAAGGAGAGATTGAAAATTAATTACACAATAATATCTACAGTAGACAATTGTAATATGCAGATGTTTACAGAAGAATAATTAATCTTCGTAAATTAAAATTAATTATCTACCTGTAAACGTTTTTGACAAAAGCACCAAGTTAAGAACATCTGACAAAATTTTTAGAAACGTAAATGCGCTATTACGTTTTATATCAATAAGAAAACAGCAAATTATAAACTTACATTCCTATAACCTATTAAAAAAACTTGGTGACCATGAGAACTCATCCCCTGCTTTAGTATTTTGTGTAATTACTATGCATTGTAAAATAAATTTGCTTATAACGGCGCCTTACATCTTTTTTTTTAATTTTACATCTTCTAAATCCGTAATATAATGTAACCGGTAACCTATTGCTTTTAAAAGCATTTATTATATAATTCACTAAAAATCGTTAGAGATATAATTTAGTTGTAAACGCTTGTAATATAAGAAAAAAAAAAGAAAAGGCCTTTATGAAAGTGAATGTTAAGCGGCGCTAACATCACTCTGTTTTTATAGACACTTGGCTCTTGTAATTATATCTGGCCCAGTGATTTTCAACCATGATTGCGTCCCTGGTTCTATTAATAAAACGTGCTGACTGGTTTCGGGGCAGGCGGAAACCCATTATATAACTGTTAACAAAATAATTTATTAACCCGAGCAATTTGCCCACGAAACTGGACGGTACTCTCTAATCATTAATACCTTCGCACCGATTAACCTTAGTAATTCATAATTGAAAGCAACTAATTTGAAAGTAATTTACGTATTAATGCCTCTCGAATTAATATTTTAGTGAGAATTTGTCAACCCCTTCTCTTGCTTAATACCGACTTTTTTTATTTAGTTAGAATCGAAAATACGTATTATTAATTAACGGTGTTGTGTCATTACTACGGAATTTTACTCTGTTATTACGGTCTAGTAAATTTGTGACCTTGATTTTTTTTTATCTCGAGTTAATTTCTTTATTTTGTTCGTTTTGGCTATTATCTCTCATGTGACTTAAAAGTGATTCATTTATAAACATTTTCTTTTTATTCGTTATCATTCTCTTTTTTTTATTGGTAATTTCGTTGTGGTTTTGGATGGCGCTTGAAATGGAGTTTGGTCGAGCGAGGGCATGCATTAAGGCAAGATTTATCACCTTGATTTGGAGTTAAACTCGCTCTCAGGCTTTAGAGTTCCATTGAATGTCCTCCATCTAATTTACAATGATAAATACTAAGTATATTATCATGATGTTTTATTTCTTTTCTCTATTTAACCTCACTGTTATTAAAAAAAAAACTGTAGAAATCACTTCACCCACCATTCTTTTGTATTGGGTGAAAATATTTTATTCATTATTATTGATGCAATCTGTGATGTAGTGTGAATGCAAATTAATTTTATTTTATTTCATCTAATTTGAATTTGTCCTTTATCAATTTGATACTGCCATTGAGTTCCTGATTCTGATTGCATTACCTTTATCTCAAATCTCAATTATGCTTAGTCAGTACTTAAATAATTTGAACACGGCATTCCACAGAAATACAAATTATATTTATTTGATTCAGAGTAAATGTCATTTATTTATGCAACAATAATGTTTAAAATTATTAGACCTTTTAGCATAATCATTTATATTTTAAATTACTACATGGCCAACTAACTATTGTAAAATACTGGTGTATGAGAAATAATTCTTATTAATTATTAATTAATAGTGAGAGAAATTTTTCTTTCTTCTTCTTTAAATATATATTAAAGACACAGTATAACGGGCATTTTTATTTGTTTGGGAAGAAATAGTATCCTTCGATTTGAATGGAATAAATGGTTGATAATGGAATTATGGAATAGCTTTTAATAACTTGCATACTATAATAATATGTCAGGATATAATAGTGTGAATTAACATAACAAGTGTGTAAAATAGATTTGTTTAAGCGAGTATAATCTATTGGAAGTGCTGTTTATGTACGATTCCTGTTACGTACAGTACTTTGTCTATATATATATATATATATATATATATATATATATATATATATATATATATATATATATATATATATATATATATATATATATATATATATATATATATATATATACACCATAAGTTTAAGTTAAATCACTCATTTATGTTTTTGTTTGCAACTGTAAGAATACATCTATATTTACGTAATTTTAAGCCTAATGGCTGGCTTACTCCACACTTACTATAGTTGATAAACTTGAAATTTGGCAAACATAGCTTTTATCCGTAACCCCGAAAAAATCAAAATAGATATATTGTGGCTATAAATGGTAAGTAGTGTCAAAAACGGGTTAACCAACAGTAATTGATTTTGAGGAATCTACAAGTTTAGTCCTTTTGACGTATCTCCATCGGTTATACCTCAAAGAGAGCCATATTTCGCAATTTTAGGTAAATTTCGTACATTTTCTTTTTTGACACACTTATAGGACAGCTAGAGTCATCAAGTTGGCCAGGCATATTGGCACATCCAACTGTCATAAGCTTGCCAAATTTAATTACTTTAATTGACATATACCTAACCTAACTATGGAAAATCTAAAAGAATATAATAAATGTTAAAAACACTATACTAAATCTAAGTTTCTCGCTCAATCTTGCCCCAAACTTGGCCTGCCATTTTCGAAGGCACAATTACATTGAATGGACAGGTGCATTAGTATAACATTTGTCCTAAGAGTTAAAATTCTAGCTCTATCTAAGGTATAACCGATGGAGAACTTGTAGATCTCTCGAAATCCGATACCCATTGTGCAATCTGTTTTTTGACACGACTTCGTTTAGCCACTATAACTATAAACCTAAAAATAAGGGTTTGGCTTAGTTTTAAAGTTGCGTTAGCCATTGTGAATATTAATATATGACACGATAAAACAATTTTTTTTTTTACTCAATGTGTATAATTGTTTATAATATGCAACAGATAATGTTAAACGTAAGCATGTAATTACAACCTTTGTAAATAATTACCAGTTTATATAAAAGTACCAGCTTCTTTAGCAGATACCACTAAGTTACCAGGTTTTGTACAATATTACCTTGCATATATGTATTTACCTATATGACAGCCGACATCGGTGTTACATATATATACATTAAAAAAAGGCTAAGAATGAGCGAAGATATCACACCAACTAAAATAATAATAATTAAATTATAATAAAATTAAATTGAAATTCGCCAGAATAAATTAATAAAATTATAGTAAAACTAGCAACCAACCTTTATGTGAGGTTGTCTGAACTGGAGCTATGCTGTTGTTACTTTACCGGACTGTCGCAGTCTGTGGTGGTGATGTTTACTGTCGTTTTCTGTGACAGTCTGTTTTTGTTATGGATGTATATAATAATTTGTTAATTATACAGATTGCAAATTACTTTAAGGTGGAATGACATCTTTGCTATAGATAAGTTTATTTATTTTTATTTACAGTAAGTTCTGCGAAATCTATGTGAATACCATAACCTTGCGAAAAGTTTTTATTTGGATCGTCATTGTATTTTTTCCTGCCTATTCACTTGCTGTCTACTTTGATCAATTAAATAATGAAATGCCATGTATTTTTATTGTTACTGAAGGAGATAACAATAACTTAAATATTCTTATTTTATATTTTGAAATAATTTTAATTCGTCATTAAAATAAATGATTGCATTACGCCTAATATTTTAGTAAATGAAGCTAATTGCTTACCTATTATTTTGTTCCATTATAATAGTTGAGGTAGGTTATGTACAGATTGTTAGGGTTAGTATTAAGTATGAAATTTATTAGGATGGTTTCAACTTCAACCATCTTAGTTACAGTTAATTCGGTGTCTGAATTCCTAGGGAGTGAATTGTCAGGCTGTAAACCTTTTTTGCCGTGCCGGTCCGTTGCTTAAGTTTTCAAAGAGCTCATACTTCCTTGAGGTTTTTACGACAGAGGCTGTCTATCGTAACTGCATCCGTGTCCGGTACCGCTATGGTTGTCTTTCGGTTTTTATGACGCTTTCATACCCCTTCTACTACCTGTGTTAATACTTCTTATTTTAAGTGCCCTCTTAGGTTGTATAAAGGAAAGTTGTATGAAGAAAAGTCCGCGAATAATAATAAGCTTTGCCAATGACCTCTCTCGACGTTTTATCCTTCAACATTTACCATCTTAATTTTTCGAGTTATACGTTATACTTGCGTTACAAATGCTTTGTGAAATTATATGAGATATTAACATGGAGTTCTAAGTTTCTTACCTACCTAAATTTATAACATCTTCAAACATGTTGACTAAACTTATTATAAAATTCTTCGAAAATATCTATATTTTTTTTACTATTCTATAATGTAATTTCCTACCTTTTCCTCTTGTAATTTTGTGGTTGCTAACAGAGTGTAATTTAGCAGTCATTTTGTGCTTTTGTGGACGCTAACAGTTTCTAACTTAGTGCTTTGAAATTCAATAGTTTGTGTGACTTATGCTTTAGTTTGCAGTTTTTAGTAAAAAAAGAAAATAATGCAATTTCTCGTGTACATTACTTCTGTTCTGGCGAAAACTTTGCAATTAAATTGGCTACTTACTATCTTAAAATACTAATTTAGATTTATGAATTGGATGTTTATAATCATCATTCCTTGGATCCGAGTGTTTGCTCTCCAGATTACATTTTAAGTTACTTTGTTTGCATAATTGGTTTCTTAATCTGATATAAAAATTCTAATTTGAAACGAGTGTAGAAGGTTTTAGCTGGTTACAGTTACATTGTTGGTTATGGTGTCATTTCGAGGTTGTGTCCCTGCTATGTGACGTCCTTGTGCATTAAAAAAACCTTTTAGCCTGTCTAGTGAAAGTGGTGTCGGATTGACATCTTTTTATTTGGTGGCCTCCTTGTCTTTCCTTGATTATTAGACTGTTTTTGACTTTTACGGCCCATCCTCAGATTCTATGAAATAGTTTTTAGCTTTGTTTTTGTTTTATTATCTAAATCCAGTGCACCTTTCCTTCTTCTTATTTAAGAGTAAAGGGGAAAGGTTGCACGCAGTTACTTCTGTTTTTTATGATGCCACCGTTATTGAATATATATTTTTAAATGCCCATAAAATCTTTATTATTCGTTAACGTTACTACATCATTATCTTGTTAACTTTATATTTCACACTTTGAAGTGACCACCGAAGTTGTAGCTTTATCACTGTGTAAACAGGATTATTTTTCTATCGAAAACGATAAAGGAATTATTTCATCAACATCGCTTCGATTAGATCTATTTATATAAATAAAATATATTTGTCACCGAATAATATTCTTGCATCCTTAGGTTGGTATGTTGTCCAGACGAAATTATAAATATAAACAACTCCAATATCCTTTGTAGTATAAATATTTATTTTTACCTTCACATTATATGTTGTCAGTTGTCAGCTAACAAATTCTCGGTGTTAAGCCTGGTTTACACCAGAGTTACTAACATTTGTTGGCAACATTTTGGAAAATGTTTTTGAATTTGTTACTAAAGAAATTTAATTTGTTATTAAAAAAAAAATTAATAACAAGAATTTTGATGTCAACAATAAGTCAGTAAAGAGAAATGAATGTTGGTAACAAATGCCTTACTAACAAAATGTTTCAAACAAACTACTAGTTTGAGTTTTTATTTGTTATTAACATTTTGCCACATCCCTATCCCCATGCCCGCTTGGTCAAATGGTTGAGAAATGTCGAGTATTGAGGAATAACGGCATGGTGGAAGGGGAATGTTATAATCATCTGAGAAAAGTAGTAAAAAGAGTTACTAAAGGCCCCAACACTTGACAGAGCCAAATCCACGAGGCCAAATCCAAGCAAGCCATTTTGGAATCGCCCTTAAACCCACGTTAAGGTCAGACCAGGCCGCGGCCACGGTCCGAGGCGTGCGCGGTGGATTTTGGACTTGCTGGAAATTCAGCCTGGCTCGCCTCGCCTCGCCGGTTTATCTGAGTTTCCCACTCATGGTGAGTTTTGAAGTGGTGCGAGGCCGTTTGGCCTGGTGGATTTGGATTTGGGTAACAAACATCTTGTTGATAACATGTATTTTTTACTAAATTTTTATTAGCTTGCTTTCTTGTTTGTTTGTTTGTCCGGTACAAATCTTGCAATCGATTTCTAACTAACTTCCCGAATAGCTAGACATTTGAAACTTTTAGCATAGCTCAGAACACGACGATAATACATTATTTTAATACTTTTAGCCATCTTCCAGCAGAATTTAATTGGTTTTCAGCAAATTTTGCTCTATGGAAAGTTAGTTCGGAAAAAATACGCAAGTTATTTTATTTGTTTTGCCATGTACCATATTTACAATCTTCATTTTGACGGGTTTCAAATTTGTGATTTTTATAAATAAGAGATAAACAATGAATGACAGCAAAACAGGAAATATATCGATATATTATTTATCGATTATATTATTTATCGATTATATTATTTCAAATATTTCGATGGCACGGTTTAGATTTGGTGTTGGGGAGATCCGTTGTACAAAGATTTGTCCTTTTATAGGTTTAAGATCAGCTCGCTAGATAGTTGTCATTTATGTGAAGTAAATAAATTCGGAACTATTTTTTTTCACATTATATATTATAAACAATAACAATTATATTATCAACATTACATACGATTCAACAGAAAATTTAAAAACGTAGTATATAAAAAGTTCTTTTTATCTTGAAATTTTGTTGCTAACAAAAGTTGTTAGTTACAAATTCAGAATAATTTTCCAAAATGTTACTAACAATAGTTATCAAAACATGTCAATAACTCTGTGTAAACCCAGGTTTATCATTTTGTTATTAACATTTGTTATCAACATGGTTACTAACAAAATTGTTGGTAACATTTGTTACTAACTCTGGTGTGAACCCACCCGGCTTTCTCGACCTCTTCTACTATCAGATTCTTCATCAGCGTGGTTTGCCTAATCTTCCTTCTCTTTTTGTGATCTGGGATAGGTGGCTAACGTTTCCTGGTCTGACCGTGACCTCATGACCCTGTGATCTCTCCCTCTTTTGTTTGGTTCGAACTAATACCTTAAAACTCGCTCGGCACACGATTATCAGGCTGGTCTCGTCACGCAGGTTGGTTGCGGCTCCATGTAACATCGGGACTCCATTCATCACCTCCCTCCCGTTTGCTTTTTCTATATCACTCATTCTTTTCTTCTTACGGATTTACCAGCCTGGGACCCTATGTAGACGAACAATCTGATCGGCTGTTGTCTAGGGGAGGTAAGTGTGAAACAAGGAAAGTCGATTCATTCATAAATCAAAAGGGGAGCTTCTGTTTCACATCTTACTACTACGCAAACCTCAAATAACAGATTAAACAATGAAATTCATTAAGTTCTTGATTTAATTTATATGCTTATACATTTTTAATACTGCGCCTGCGTCCAATGTTTATTTACAATAATTTTTTTATTGCTGCAGCATGAAGGAATGAGCTTTCAAAGTAGGCTGGATTAAGGGCTGAATATTATATATGTTTCTGCTAATCCACACTCTTGTATCTGAGTTACTTAATTATAATATTTTTTTTTTTACATACTTACAGTGACTTTTATTGACCCTGATGATATACTTGATAGAGTCTTTGTATATTATTGATTATGGTCTCCATTATAACTGGTAACCCCTTCTTATTCTAGTGTATGTTAATGCGTGCACATGTAATTCTATTTTTAACGACGTCATTGTCAGATAGTCTGTTATTGTCGGTTAAGAGATACCTTTACCTCATATAACCCTTTGTTACAGCATGAAAGGAAGTCTATTAATGGTATTTTGTGGTAGCAGTAAGGGGTTTAAAATGAATTTATTTGTTTTCGATGTCGACAGTATCGAGTTTCAGGTGGAAGGTATATCGGTCTGTTCTGATGTTCAGTCTGAAGGGGTTATTGTCCTTGGCATGGTTAATACCGGGACGTATTCGATACCATTTGCAATGCAAACATTTCCACCTCAGTCAGTACACGGACCCTCCTCCAATTGTCAATTCAAATACCTTATTATTTATCGGATTAATTTGAATTCTCACCTGTTCTCTCGTATAAACATGCACTCCTGCCTTTTTTTTTAACACTTTTACTTTGTCTGCAGCCTTTATAAATTTCTCACGTTGGTTACCAATCCTAAAAGTATAAATTAAACTTGGCTATACTAAAGTTGTTCTTTTTTAAGCCTGCTCTCTATCTACATAAGTAATTTACGTATCCGCTATTCCTTGTTAGCACTGTAAATTGTTTTATGATTTGTTTTTTATTGATTTCGATATTTTGTAATTTCTGTAACAGCAATTTCAGAGAGCTAAGGCTCTTGAAATATTGAAGACTGCAAAGTTATGAAGTATGAAATTATGCTGTATCTACATCCCAATGGCATCAAGATAGGGTATTGCGTGACCCCGAATTTGATTTATTTAAATGATTTAAGTATACATTTAATTTATAACAGTGTATTTTATGTTGGAATTTATAAACAGTTTATTCACCTCTTACGCAGGCAAAGCATGTAAAACAGTTTAATTTGGGTTTTCTCGTAAAAATTAATGATTTTTTAATAATTATGACTAGAGAATAAAAAGTAACAACAATATTGTCACCACAGTTTTGTAAAATTATTGTGTCAATATTGTCGTGTTACTTTTTATCAACCTCTCTAGAAATAATTATCATTGTACCACCAAATCTCAATCAAAGCAACCAATTATTCTTTAATAATGTTGTAATATGTAAGTAAACATTATTCGATTATTTTTAACTCGCATTTCCATCTGTCTGTATAATAACTGATAATTCATTGCTATTGCTTGGGAACCATTTTAAGTCTCTATAGAATGATCCAATAATAACAATCGTCACTACACAGCAGATTGTATATTTAGTTAGCGTTAAAACACTATTTTTCTTTTTTTATCAATTTAGACTTTACGGTAAAGACAAGATTTCGCTTATTACTTATATGGATAAGCAATAAACAGTTAATTCGTTCAGAAATAAACCATGATTTGCAAGTTCATTTGCAAATTATCAAGTGTCAGAAACTAAATAAGTTTTAAAAAAATACCCATTTATATTGGATTATTCCATATCAGGTGAACACGTCTAACAAAAGTAAGAAGAAATCACAATTCTACAGCAATAAAATCAGATTTATTGAACCGGTTTGTACACTTTTAAAACTATTATTGTTCTGGGAAACATTACGAGTTGAATTGTAAAATGACCCTCAGAGTCAGTTGGACATATGGTACATTTCAACACTTTTAAGTATTCGTTAAATCATTCAGTTTTATTACTGTTCTCACAATTATATTATTTACTCGGTTTCCCTTTATAACATGGATGTGTGTATTGGAGGTAATGCAGGTCAAAACCTGTTTTAACAAATTAACATTTTTATTGAGCAAAGCCTAACTACGAGTAGATATAAATGCTCTGCACGCAGTGTTCATTCATTTTTATTATAGATTTATCCCACGCAATCTCCTTATTATAAAATATTGTATTTGGAGTGAAAAACTCGTGTTCACTTATATTTATTATACATCAATAAAGGGACAGTAGGGACACTATAATTATATACTACGAATATTAAAGGGACACTATTCTTTGTGATACTCCGATACACCTGTAGGCAATTAGACTTATTTAACCACATGAAATGTTTAACGCTAATTTCTCCTCAAGTTTAATTCTAAAGAGAAAAAAAAACTCTGAATACATGACCCTAAACTAGATAGTGGATCACTTTATTATCACCTAACACACTAGACACTAGACTATACGTGCTCTAGCTTATTTTTAGGCGTAAATAGAGAAACAAAACTGGTTGCCTTCTAGTTCTCAAAGAGCTAAAAAGGTGGAATCAACTAATGATTGCTCTGAATACATGACACTCACTCGCACTAGACAGTGGCTCGCTTTACTAGCGCCGTCTAAACTATGATGTGCTTTTACTTACTTCTTGGCGAAAATATGGTCACAGTTCAGAGTCCCTTCTACTTCTAAAACATTCTAAATAGGTAGAATCATCAACTAATGATTGCAAAAATTTAATTTCTGTGGTAATAAAGATGAAGGGGAGTGGTGGATAAAAGAAATATACGCTTTAAAAGGTCGTCTCAGTTGTCGAATCTTTTATTGTTTACTATCTTATATAGGTACTTACTATAAATATATAGAAAGTTTTTGATGGCTCAAAAATTTGATTTTGAGATTTTCACGTTTTTACCAAAAATAGTGGATTTTTTTTTAATGTTGTCACTAGCCAGTAGCCGATAGGCAACTGTGCAGACATGAGGATCCTAAATACTGGACCGATTTAAATGAAATTTGGCATGATCAGAAAAATACCTTGAGACGAAGAATTTAAGATATCAACCATAGTTATTTATGTAACTAGGCAGCAAAATGGAATTTTACAGACCAGTGATTAAGTTAGCTTCCGTGCCGGAGGCGAGGAGAAGCTATGAACGTTAGCTGCCGAGGCAGGTTATTTACCTAATTGACTGCCGAGGTATCCATCGAATACACGAGGCAGAAATGTTTCCTTTTCTGCCCTGATGCATATAACTTTTTATCTTCTCACGCTATTTAAATAGAAAATGGAAGCTTAGGTAAACATATTAATAATAAAACATTGCTTTGTAATAAAACAAATTTAAAATTAAATCAAAATCAAAATTAAATTATAACTAAACACAAACAAAAAGATGTTATGAGTATGACGCGAACTGGTAAACCCAGTTATTTTCCTGCCTAGGAAGGGAAATATTTCCCTGGCTGTTTCAATTACTTTCCTGCCAGTTTTTACTACGTTTTTATTAGCTTGCTTTCTTGTTTGTTTGTTTGTTTGTCCGGTACAAATCTGGCAATCGATTTTTAACTAACTAAATAAATTTAAGTTGGTATTCCGCGCTCAGGGGCGGTGCCCCCAAAAACTCAAACATTATTTCTCTTAAATGATTCTGACGATTTTGATTTAAACATTGTATCTTCAAAAAGTTCTTTTCTCCAAAAAACGAATTATTTGATGAAAATAAATTTGAATTTGCTGAGAAAAATTAATCAAAATGCAAAACTTGAACTCCTTTGTAATGTATTACATATTAATATGTACATATATGAAAAAGTATTGTTATATTTTTTGGTTTAATAAATAAATAGGAAATGGTCATCCCTTCGTCTATTTTAAAATGGCAAAGGAAAGTAAGAAAACTTTTTTTTACTCTTTTTTCTTGCTCTTACACTGATAAATTTGTTTATTTTATAAAATAATGAGACCTAACACAACTAAAATTATCACCCCTTTTTTCTGCTTGATAATAGATTTTTAACGTTTAGGATAGAGGCTCGAAAATGGCTTGTGTTAGCCGAAACGTTCCCACCTAGCATGTAAGAGTACTAGTCTTCTTCTTCTTCTTCTTCCCCTTCTAGGATCCACACTTCTGATTATATTATTTTCGCGTTTAAAATGCTGGTACATAGTTAATTATCAAACAAAAATAAAAGTACCTATACGGATTAAAAATATATTATTTATATATCAGCCTTAAACCTTTTCCTATTCTTAGCCTCATTTTAATTAAATGTATTTTTGAAAGTGTTAAACTAAATGTGTAATTTAGCCTTAAGATTAATGAGTGTCGAAGTGACACGCTAAATAGATTCCCTTTATAACCAAGCAGCTTTAAATCCTCATGCGACCAAACGAACATGTTTAATTATTTAAATGTGCCTTTATTGTAATTTAATTGCATAATATGTATAAATTAAATTGATGTCTAAAGTTTTTATACTCTTAGTACCAAATTTATGAGGTTTTACTATCTTTTGACAAACCTTTTGTTCCTATAAAATAGATTTTATAAAAATAAAATAGATTTTTGACAAAATTAGTTTCTAATCTCGTTTTTGTTGAATTTGAAGAAATGCCACAAGTGGTGTTCATATAATATGAACTTATACATGAAATTCATCATCTGCAAGAACCTAACGTCAAAAAGGAACAAGTTCCAGACCCCCTCCCAAAATAGTCAGCCTATCTAAAGCTGCTCATACAATCCACGTGCATTGCATGGCGTGCAAGCACTTCATGCAGTAGCGTAGCTTGGACATTGGGGGCCCCCGCAAGAACTTTTTGGGGGCCCCTCGTCAAAGAAAGTTGATTAGAGGTGGTTAGAACTTGGCCTTTCGCACTGCCGAGCGCTTAGATTAATATAGTAATTATCTGTTTATAAATTTCTTATTTGATACAAAATACTTACAAACTGTTGAGGAAAATGATAAATATTATTTCGTGGTGTATTTTAAGGGTTTCTTTGGTAAAAAAAAAAAAAAAGAAACCCTTATAGTTTCGTTCCTGTGTCTGTCACTTTGTACGGTTCCAATAACTTTTGAATCTAAAGAGATAAAAACATGAAACTTTCCAGTATTAAAGATCGTTTTGACGCGCACACAGGAAAAATATAGCCAACCCAAAATTATCAGCTGTTCAAATTCATAATGGCGGATAATTCACGTCACACGTGAATTATTATATTTTGAGTGGGGTATCAAATGAAAGGTATTAAAGAGTAGATTACAAATATATATATATATATACTACTTAGGAAAAGTGTTTAATAGGAAAAGTGTTTAATTTTCGGCGCCATTTTGTCAAAAAACATCGAAATTTAGCGTGTCCCCCCCCCCCCTCCCTCCCTAAATCGTATTTCCGCTGTTACTAAAAATATAGAAAAATATGCAAAATGTGCGGTCAAATGGGCCAAAGAAAAAATTAGATTAGCTATTTGATCTGATTTACTGGGAATCCAAGATGGCGGATAATTCATGTCACTCGAAAAAAAATATTTTTTTTAAATTTTGTGTGGGGTATCAAATGAAAGGTATTGAAGATTAGATTACAAATATATATAACACTTGTGGGTAATGTTTAATGTTCCGCGCCATTTTGTCAGAAAAAATTGCGTATTTTCTCCAAAAAAAAAAAAAAATATTGGAGACCCCTGTTTCACTGTTTCTACTTACTCTTCTACTTGTTTCTACTTGTTCTACCTGTTTCTACTTACTTATTTGTAATGTATTGATATTTTCTCGACTCCTAAATTAATATTTTGCTAATGATTTGTTTTTATTTTCTGTTTTAGGTAAGTTCCCAGTATACTTCTTCTATAATTTGCAAGTCGTTTGTAAATACGAGTATTATTTTAAGTGACAGATCTACCTCTAAATACACTGTAAGTTTTTTTTTTTTTTCTGATGAGTTTTCATGGTCAAGCTGGAAGAACAGGATGCCATTTGGTGGAAATGTTATTCGTGTAGAGTTAAGGTTTAGTTTTCTGTAGATTGTTGTTTAGTGTGGTATAAGGTGCAGCTGGTGGTAGTTACATATCTAGAAGGTATAAGATAGCACCTGTCTCCCCCACTCGAAGTATTCTCCCTTCCTATGTTACCACCTGACGTCTCCTACGAGAGCACCTTGTGTTTCCATCCTATCTTGTATTGTTGTATTGTTAGAGAAGCTTCTTCCCTTGCCACCAAACTCATTTCCTTTTCACTACATTTTCCTCTCTTTTATTCCTCCCTCTGTAAAGTTTTTTCTTTATCAGTCTTATCCCTTTTTTTGTCAAAGTTGTAGTGTTTTCCCATTGTAGCTCTTTCTCTATTCTTATAAAGTATATAACATTTTGATATACATATTCTATTCCTAATTCATTAAAATATCCCATATTAATATGCCAGTTATAAAATGAGCTAGACAAAGCTCATAATTTTAATGTCGGAAATTATTGTAAGAACATGCTCATGTTATGATAGTTGATCCATTATATTTTAAGCCAACTGTTGACTACAAACTTTGAGCATAGATATAAAATGCACACCAGTTGATTTAAAAGAATTATGCTGAGCACAATGCTGTGATATTATTGTTAACTTTTAAAGGCATGTCTCATTGACAAGTCCTATTTATGTTAAAAAAAACGAGACAACTCAAACAAACTTTTTCTTATACGAGTTCATTATTACTTAGCCCATTGTTTTCCATTTATTATTTTACTGCGTTATTATTAGCTTGTTTTCTTGTTTGTTTGTTTGTTTGTTTGTCCGGTACAAATCTGGCAATCGATTTCTAACTAACTCCCCGAATAGCTACACATTTGAAACTTTTAGCATAGCTCAGAACACGATGACAATGCATTATTTTAATACTTTTAGCCATCTTTCAGCAGAATTTAATTAGTTTTCAGCAAATTTTGCTGTATGAAAAGTTAGTTCGGAAAAAATCCGCAAATTATTTTATTTATTTTGGCATATCCAATATTTACGCAATCTTCATTTTGACGGGTTTCAAATTTGTGATTTTTTATTAAGAGGTAAACATTGAATGACAGCGAAAAGTAAACAAAGAAATAAATTAATTGACGTGTAACACCCAGGTTAGTTTACACTTGTATCCTAGGTATAGGTTTAATTTTTTAGCATCTGTACTTCTTTACTTGTACACATTTTTCTTATCTTACTGTCCCTACACAGGGGCATATCAATGGCACGGTTTAGATTCGGTGTTGGTGAGATCCGTTGTACAGAGATCTGTCCTTTTATAGGTTTAACATCAGCTCCCTAGATGGTTGTCATTATTATGTGAAGTAAATAAATTCGGAACTATGTATTTTTTTTTCCACTAACATTATTTATAACAATGACAATTATATTATCAACATCACATATGATTCAACAGAAAATTTAAAAAAGTAGTATATAAAAAGTTCTTTTTATCTTGTAATTATTTCGTAGTTAAATTTAATTTATTATTAATCATGATATCAAAATTTATCATACAAATAACTTCTCCTCGGTGGGGCATTGAATCCGGACTCTCTCCGTCCGCGTTTACAGCTATTCTCAGAAATTATAACCCAGGAAAACGGCTTATATTGTTAGATTCTTATTTACATTATTTCACATTTAATCCGTATTATTCTTTAATCTATTATAGTAAAAATCGGTCCGAGAGAACTCAGACTAACTTTTTCATATTGTTGAAACTGAACTTAAATTCCATACACAATATTTGTACATCAATATCGCAAAAACCATATTTTTCCCGGGAAAACGGCTTCCTCTTTATATGAGAAAGTAACAATTTTATAAGTGATTTTTCGGTCATTAAGAATTACAGGTTTGTTGGTTTTTTGATCAGGTAAAGTTTTTTCATTAGTTAATCGGAGTATTAGAAGCTAAGTTATGATTATTTAATTCCTATATTTTTTTTATAATATAGTATTAAATTTATCCACTGTTAAACACTGCGTCGTGAAGCACGTACCTAGTTAGTCCTGTAAAAAAGATCAAAGTATCAGTGATTTTGCTGACTATTTTAGTTTTAAGGGTTTTTTACAAAAATTAATTTCTTCACACAGCCTAACTTGGCTCTGACATTTGATCTTTTTATGTAAGCTGTCAATGAAGCATAACCTTTCTAGTCACTCATTTAATACAAATATAAGGTTATTAACCCGTTGTCGAAATAGTTTGTTTATCGTTAGATTTTTTTCCTGTTTGAATTTATTTTCATTATGGTTATTGTGTTTGAATAAATGCAGGATTTATTCATAATTTACGATAAGAACAGTCCTTGAATTAATGAATGAAAAACGTCACCATCTTTTTTTTCTTCACAAATCACTATCTTATTTTTTTAGTCCTAGACTATTCATAATCTTACCGTAAAGCTTTATTTTTTTAAGTAATACATTGTGAGGAGTGAAATGTCAATCACGTTCTTATTGGCATCAAAAATTGTTGCTACTTCTGTTAAAACAACTATCTTTCTTTAATTGTGAAGTGTATAACTCTTTGATCTTGTCTGTTTGGGGTTACAACAAAGAAGTTCGTTAAGGTCGCAGGAACTTTACACTTGAAAGTTTTTTTTCTCTCTCTTGCGTGCTTTCTTTATCTTGTTCGTTTACTTTTTTAAGCCCTCCTCGTTCACCCTTCTTCCAACTAATTAATTTGAATTTAAATTACCCCTTTTCGTGTTGTCTCTTTTTTTCGTGGAAGGGAAGTTTCTTCAGAACCCATCAAGTTTTCCTGCTCCCCTCGTGGAAACGCTCATCCCGAGTTCTTTCTACTCATTGCTTATTTACATAATCCTTTAGGGAAATGTATGCCTCAGTCTCCCTCCTCTCGTTTTTGCCCTCTCGGTGTCCTTGAGTCCTCGAATCGCCGAAAAACCTTCTCGGACCCTATTTTACCAAGTTGCCTCTTTATACCTAACCTTTTCATTCGTGAAATGTTTAAAAGGCCTTGGCCCTTTTAAGAGAGAAGCAGGAAAAGAGCCCTTTTGCCTCAAGATTTTTTACACGCTTCGTTTGTTGTTTTTTTCTGTTTTTCCTAGCTTTACCAGACAAATTACAGTCTACTCTTTTTCCCTTTGTGTAGCATACCTCATTTTCATTTTAAAATAGAAATTTTCTTCTCTCCTCCCTACTATTACGCTTTCCAAAAAAAGGCCATTTGCTGTAGTAAAAGTAATGCTCCAAGTCTCTTATAAATTTGTACTTTTACTTTTATTCTAGACTTTTTTTTAAAAAAAAAAAGATAAGAAAACGTTAATATTTATTTAATGAGCTTTGCTCTGACAGTACACGTTTTTCCCCCTCTTTTATTCGCATGTTTAGGCATTTTCTTTAGTAGTAATTCACTTAAATTAAGGTTTAGATAATTGTATTTAAATTAAACTATCATTATACTCTTTCAACTTTTAACGTTGTGGAGTATAGTTACAATTTACAACCATTAAAATATAGTGTCCACTAATATCCTTGTTTAAAAAACAAGATTGATTCTGTGAATTTACCTTGGTGGCGGTACTGGACACCTTCGCGTAAGGTAATCAATAAATTGCGTCAGACAGTGTATATTAAGATTCGACTTATTACATTATTTAAACATTTCTTAAAACATTTATTATTAATTAAACTTCTTTTAAGCCTCCTACAAAACAAGTAAATACCTAAAACTCCTACAATGATTTCGATGAGATAATTTTCATATTAAATTTTAAATGTTTAATGTAGACCATCAGTAGACCGGTACCTCGTAAATACAAGAACACTAATCAATGATAAAATCGCAGGATCAGTAAAATTATTAATGACCAATAAAGTGGTTTAGTTATAACTGATCTTAGCATTTCCAATGTTTATTATATATTATGTTTTTTCTCTCAGTTGAATATTATTATCACACCATTTAATTGATTTTAATCATGATTGAAATTTAAATAAATAATTTGTTATTAGGGTTCTTTTATTATTTGTACTTTGATAAAATATTTACATAGAATCCATTCTATAATTAATGTTAATTTCTTCAAGCAATTTTTTTTTAGAGAAGATATTATATTGGCGTAACAATTCCATTGGGAGATTTTTATGGATTTATAACAATTAAAATCCCGTGCCACCGAACTTAAAAACGGCTTCTCCGCAGTCCTACCTTTTTTAAAAAAGTTTATTTTTTTTCTTTGTCTTTTATCAATGTCAATTTTAGTTTCATTATTAATTAATAAAATACATTTCTTTTAATAGTTGATAGGTATTTTTAAAGTAGAAAGTTCGTTTTTAGGATTTAGGATTTTTTTGTATGACGGCATGCATTATAAATGAAACATTATAGTAATTCTAGCGCGACACGATATTCTGTTTATAGTAGGAACTTTTTAAGCATTAGAGTTTTATTAGTGTTGCTATCTAACTTAAACTATCTACTTTGACAATCTTGTACCGTTTTCTAATTTAATAATTTCAACTGGTATTTCCTTGAATATTGTTTTGCTTGGAAATTTTTATGTTCTTATTTTTTTGCTGTCATATCTTACAGTTATTGTTTTCTGTTTACACTTTTTATGTTCAAAGTCTAAAAATTAGACTATTAGGGCATGTCAAAATCACACACACCACACGATACACCACACGATACCCCACACGATACACCACACTTCTGAAGATGCTTCCAGTAGTGTAAGCGAAACGTTCTACTTCCAATCCTCCATACCTACATGATATCCACGAGTCTTACTAAGAATTGTCCTGAATCGTTTTTCATGTCAATGAATTTGCATAAATGGTAACAACAATAGAGTTAATTATGTAATTACTGATATGAACATGACGTTGTTATGGTACATGGCATGTTGTGATACATGTCGATGTTGTCAGTCATGTCCGTAATCCTATAAGTAGCATACTATGTGCAACTGATTAACTACACAAGCTATTTATTACACGACTACACTGCTCAACACAATATGCCTTTCTCAAAGTGAAATTATTCCTGTATATTAAGTTAATATAGGTTTAACAAATAAAATAAAGATAATAAACAAAAAAAAACTCGTTTTCATTAAAAAAGAAAAAAAAATGAAAATAGGAAACTTTAAGAAATCAAATTAAGATATTAAGCTGGTAGGTGCGCATCTCCTTAGCCGTCATTTCGATTTAAAAACAAAATACAAATTATTTGCAGCTAATAAAAGCACCAAATAAAAAATTAAATTAAAACTAGGATAGGTTTTAAGGAGAATCTAGAAAGGGAAATCAAGCTGAGGTGAATCGGCGATGTGTCGAGGGTTTGATTTTTAAACATTAACATTGATTTAAAACCATGGAAATTATTTACATAAAATAGTTGTGAGGTAAAGTAGGTGCGCTTTTATCCTACAGCAACCATAATTCATAATATTAGTTGATAACTTTATAAATCAAACAAATTGTATATTAATTTGAAAAGGGTATGCGTTAATTGCGTTGAGTTAAGCAGTAAATATTTGGAATTCTATAAATCCCATTTTTTTTTTTTTTATTATTATTTTTTTTTTTTGTAGTTATTATATTATATTAGTTAATTTTGTCCTGTCGTTTAAGGACATCCTCTTCTTTTAAAGATCAACTTAAGAGAAAAAAAAAATCGGTACGACAAATTCGAACGGAACTTACTTATATACATAGCAAGTGATCAACTAAATGATGCTGAATTTAAATTCCACTATATCTTATTTGATTAATTTACTATTTAACATATTTAAAAAGTATTCAACAGGTGATAGGTTTTCATTTCGTTGTTTAAGATTTCTAGTAAAATCTGATTTAACCAGCTAAGCCAACTCTTATTTAAGAGCTTTATTTCTACTTTAAATGATTAGCAAACATGCGTTAGAGAATAGAACCGTTGCACTTTTCTGCATTTGAATTAATTAAAATTAAATGTTAATGTTCGTTAACATCCATTATTGCTTTTGTTTCCCAGATTTATTATATATTTTTAATGTAAAGTTCAATTGATTTAATTCTCGTGTATGGTTTATTTTATCTAACTTCATTATAAAAAACAAACAGTAAAATATATGTTTAAGAATTTAGTTGCTTTCTATTTGCTTTAATATTATACCGCCTTAACTATTTTTTATTGTATTATGTATGTATATGTGAAAGTAAAAATTACTTGCATCTATTTACAATTATAATAGCTCGGTTATTTTACAAAAAATAATATGAATTAATTATAAAGACTCATCTCAACGCTCACATTGTTTATACATTATACTGTTAATTTTTCTCGGTTGTATTCAACTTAATCAGTAGTGCATGGATGCGTATCCCATTCTAGGATTTTGCATATTTTATAAATTTAAAGAATTATTTTCTTTATTAAAAGAAAATTAAATTTTATTTTTATTTTACATTTAAATTAACTCTGATGATATTAATAAACTATCAAAGGTTCTTATTATATAAAATGATATCATTAATAACCCTATCATATGGAAAATCAAAAGGATTATTTTAATTTGTTAGAAAAAATGGATCAATAGATAATTTTAAGTTAAATTCATATAAAGAAGGATTTGTATAATGTATGTAACCTATGTTTTTTAAAAAATATAAATATTGTTTCTAGGCTTAAGAATGACCGGCAAGGTCAAAACGTTGCCAACACCCAAACTAATGTAAAAATGTGTTTTTCCCAAACAAGGATCCACCTACAGATACAGATATTAATAAACATTATACAGGGTGTTCTGCATCCAGATGTCAATACTTTAGGGGGTGATAAGCTTACTTTAAGGGGTAAAGCCGCTCGAAAATGAAAAATTATTATATTTTAAAAATTTTGAGATTATATTTTAAAAATTCCCCCTCTATTAATATTTAACATTTCGTCTCCTGAAAATTAATGATATTGTTTAAAATATAATAATACTAATGAATTCCTTTTTTTTGGAATAATAATTGCTTATTGGTATCCCTAAAAATTGAGGGTGCTAACAAAAGAAAAATCAGCTGCTGACTTATTTTATTATCTATGATTTTATTTTAAAAATAATGCTCAAGGGACCTTATATTATGAAATTATATAAAATCATAGGATTACCAACATATTTATAAATTCTTTTGTTTGGGGGATGGGAGGGGAGGGGGTGAAGAGGGAGAAGGATTAGCAGTGTGCAGGGGTGTCCAGAAAGGGGTAACATGGCGCTCATAGTGTCATTGAAACATTTTTTTTTTTTTTTTTTTTTTTTTTTTTTTTTTTTTTTTTTTTTTTTATAACTGTAAATAAATACGATGTTTAAATGTTTGTATTAACTATCATTAAATGATGTAGGTGTAATGATAAATTTAAATTAAACTTTTATAGTAGTACTTCCAAAGGCAAAGCCCTACCGATAATTTAAAGTTTTCAAATTTAAATGCAAAAATTGTAATTTAGAATATTTTACGTAAATAGAGAATGCTAGGTTATTACATTCTCTGCTGCGAGAACCGGTAAAGGTAAATTTAATTAGCTTTGGGGGGGAGGGTATAAGCAGATCAGAAATAAAGCCAATGGTGGCGACCAAATGTAATCAAAGAAAACTTAAGACATAAATACATCTTACACAGTTACATGAGATTTTCTCAACACCAGCCGTATCCCAGCTTGCAGTTTAAGCGCGTTTTTTTACTCCACTCACTTTCGCAAACTTAAAATAGGAATATTTTATATTAAAAAAAAACAATTTGAAGCCCAATGTGCCAACTTTTGTTGGCTTGGTTGAGTTTTTGGTTTTTACGTTAGAGTAATAGATGGAAATTTTTATAGCCTCTAATCTACGAAAACTTTTTCAACCTTGAGATAATGATAATTTCCGAATTTGAATTTAGTTGTATGCCTTTGGAGAAATAGCCCCTTAGATTGGTAACCGTGTTATGATATGTTCAGGTGAACAAACTTAATCCGAATTTATGAGTATCCCTAATTTTGCCAAATTTTATATTTGTGCGCTCTTTATGTTGTGTAAACATTTTAACTTACTTTTCTAAACCTATATTAGTATATTGTCGCTTGGGTCGACTCTCTGGCCTTTCCAAAAGTGATATAGGTCTTTAAGGTGAACCCAATTCAATGCTTTTTTAAGGCCAGAAGGAAAAAAATTGTAAACAAGTTTATTCTGGATGGAGAGGATTTTTTTTTTTTTTTTTTAAAGTGAAGCAACCAATTAAGCTACCGGCTTTCTAAAAGCAAAAGGGGGATCACTCTATCGTCTCTTTCAAAAAAAGGAAAAGTGTTGAAGGAAGGGGGGAAAAACAGGTGGCGTTGTCTTGAGGGGATGAGAGTCAGTGACCCGTGACATAAAAAAAATACAGTGGCTGCCGGTGTGTAGGCAATGTATATAGGATGCTGCGAGTTGAAACAAGCAGACAAAAGAGGACTGGGTTAGGGGGTCAACGCACGTACAGCGCCGGCGGGGAGCAAGACCGGGTCCAGAGCGAGATGCGGGAGCCTCGGCTCCTTGGGTAAGGCTCACACTCAGTCCCGTGACACGTACCATCAATCAGCCAGTCGACAAGCTTTTACACAAAAACCTTTTATATAACCTACACGCCTTGCTTCTCATACCGACATCAGGCTGGGCTCCCCTTTACAGTACTACAGTACGTCTAGCTAATCCTTACGGTACTCTCAAACCGTGCGAACCTTGACCATTGTAAAGTCATTTAAAAAAAAACCCATGACCAATCCACAATGGAACTGCCCATTGTTTATGTTTGTTATTACATCCTCTTCTTGGACTCAGAATCATCATTCTCTTTACCTTGTAACTTTTTTCTTTGATCATTGTTAGTGCATTTAAAGTGGTGGACGAGTGACGAGTGGTATGTAGGTCTAGTTGATGAACAAGGCTATTAAAAGTACAAATGCTAACGGTGCTTCAGAACCGTACAACTCTTTACTACTTGAGTACTGTTAAGCTACTAGTTGTAAATATTTGCAGCGAATACTTTTTTTTTAAGATCCTTACATCATAGTATGCACTTTTTGAGCTACTATGTTTTGCAATAGTAATAGTCTTTAGCATATGCGTTCAGATCCTGGGAGCTATGTGCATATACCACTTAAACATCATACAACTTAACTCAAGATGTATTTAATGTTCATATCAATGTTAGTCATATTATTATAAGGATTTATTTTCTTCCTATTGTTCTTTTTGTCTCTTATATACAGCATAATGTGTATCATAGTAATTACCAATCTTTACTGTAGTATGTGCATTATAATTTCATCGACCACTTTTGGGCAATAGCAAAATCTCAATGGTCGTTTTAATTTTTAACCAAAATGCGAGAGTTACCAGCCTTTTCCAGTGAAGAGCCAACAGATTTTTAATGAATAACTTAAGTAAAGTTGAGTTTTAACTTTAAGTAATTATCTGAATGATGTCTAAATTGAATGCAATTTTATGAATTGAGAGTGTAAAATTAAGACATTTTAAAATTTGGTTCAGTTAAAAATTTTAACCGAGCGTTTACTTCTTCAATACAGTACGGAAAACGAAAAGACGGTGAGAAAAGATGGAAGATTAATTTTGTGATCATTGTAGAGCTTGTAAAGTCAAGTACGTAACATACTTTGACAAGAAAAAGAAAATTAAAAAAACCTTTATTATCTTTGAGGGATATTGTTGAAGTGTCTAATAGAATAGTAGAAACGTAATGTTCTGACAATAACCACAAGAACTTTTTTATTTATTTAAACTTTTATGCTGTTCTCTTTATTTTTCGTGGGTACATGTCGTAACTACGAGGTGACTTTATTGGGCCTAGTATACCCTTGACAATAATAATAACTTTGCAAGTTTATAAATAAGCAAGGTTTACTTCGTCACGGCCTCCCCCTCTTTAACTCACGACCGTGTTTTAGTTATTTGAACTCTGGCCTTATTATTAATGGGATGGCCCAGTCACGAACGCTATGTGTAGTGAAAAAAAAAAAAAAAACTGACAAGTTGTAAGTAAGAGCAAGCCTCCCCTTCTTAGAAAGAAAATATAGAATACATCAAGGAATATGAAGAAATGAGTGAGAGTAAGATTTGTTTTTATAACTAGGCTGAAAAGAAACAGAGTTAGTGAATAATAAATAATAAAAAGAAAAGAGACGGATAATAATAATGTGTATTGAAAGTGAAACTTGCTCTGTGTTGTCTGCGGGTCGTCTCCTTTCTCATTGAGTTATTTATTCATTGACTGGGACGGAGTGTGAGGGGGCAGAGGTATTGGGCATCAGGCATGGCAGCGTGCAATCATTTCCTCTCTACTCTATATCAGAGGTATGATGTGCCCCTCTCTGTCTTCGACTCTATACCCTCTATGATGTACGTGAATCAATTAAATCACTCTTCTCTGTTGTCTGCTATTAATATCCCCCCTTTTAACTTAATTACTGAAATGAGTGTACTCCCTAATTTGTTTTTTAATTGTCCTTTTATTTGTTATAAAATTAGCCATGAACTTGCCATGAACTACGTATAAAGATGCTAATGACATGTTTTAAAAATCTGTTGGAGGGATAAGCTGTGGAGTTTCTTGATTAGGAAAAAAGAAAGACGTCTCTCTACTAAAAGCAATTTTAGAATTTCATCAAAACCTCTGTCTCAAGTCCTACTCTGACTGTTTTTGTTTCACATTTCGGCTTGCCTCGCTTGCCTTGCACTGAAGATAACCAGTGGGGATGGAAAGCAAGTTTTAACGATAAAGTTACATCTAGTAGAGAGACTACGAGAAGAAGATCTATCTTTATTTCATTTGGGTGCCTTAAGAAGACTACATTTCAATAAACAGCACAACCCTCCCTCTTCGATTCACCAACCCTCAAGACTCTAATATTAATAGGACATTGTGGGACAGTTCCCTAATTGCTCTTTAGAATTGGAGTTATTTCTTGTATCTAATTTGAAGAAGAATATTATTGGAATAATACGTTGAACTGCCTGTTTCTACAATGTTTATCTGAGATTTTTTTTTAACTGGAACAAGTATAGCCTTTACTTGGGCTATTTGACTTTTGTCAATTTAGTTTTAGTCCATTCTTCAATAAAGTTCTGAAATAGAGGTAACTTTCGAGTTGTAGGTCCTATGATAATGAACATATTTGCTTCGCTTCTAACTGTTTAAAGCGTTAACATTATAAATGTTTTTTTCAAGAACTGCTGTGAGTTTTGGTTAAATATTCTATAACTCCTTCCTCTACTACGTTATTGGAACCAAATTCAATTTAAATATTGAATTAAATAGACTTTTGAGTACTTCCTGTGATATTTTATAGTGTTAGAAATTGTTTGGAAAATAGTTTGGATAAAGACATTAATTTATCAAGTTACAAAACTAAGTTATTACTAAAGGGAGTTTGTATTAGTAAAAGGGTTTGTATTATCTTTTATTACTTATAGAGTAGCGAGTATGTATATGTAAAGCTAATGAAATGAAGTTGTAATCAATTAAAGTCTGTTTGAATCAGAGCTTAAGCTAATGTAAACCCTTGGGATGAAGTGATGAAGTTTGGCTGATTTGCAGGCGGTGTGTTTATTAAGGGAGTTGAGATGTTCTCGTCATAATATGAACATGCACAACCTCACAGACATAACAATTAACAGGCGTTTAACCCTAGACAGCATGTGTAAACGTCCAGAGCTACATGCAAAGTATTGCGACTAAAACCAAACACGCTTTGAATACATTACATATTATGTATTTAATATATGCTACAAAGAGTATAACACTTGAAGGGTAGTTTGAGAATTTAAACCCATGCTATATCTCCGGCGTTATATTGTACGTTTTGACTTGTACAACAAGCATTTAGATTACACTTGTTATCATAGTTAATTAGCAGTTATCACTACACGGTTCTCTCTGTATATATTTATTTACAAACTAACGAGAACCCGTCTCTATTAATTATACTAGTACTTGGTAAAACTTGTCAGTTTCATCACCATGATTTAATTATTTAATAATTTGTGTATTAGACTAGGACAAATTAGTATATTATATACAAGCGAAAATGCATTTAATCAGTCATGTTTAATTATTTTGACAAAAAAATTGTGACATTTTTATATGTACTTAAATGTATAAAATGGCCATGTTGTGTTAAACCCCCTACACA
Organism: Gerris lacustris; assembly: GCA_951217055.1. Classification (NCBI taxonomy): domain Eukaryota; kingdom Metazoa; phylum Arthropoda; class Insecta; order Hemiptera; family Gerridae; genus Gerris; species Gerris lacustris. The sequence continues at coordinate 46,227,728 of OX578276.1, forward strand.
CTAGCCGACACGACCACCCGACTGTCGAGGCCAACGGGGTTGGTCCCGACAGTTGGAGCGTGTGTAGGCTTGTCGCCGGACTAAAGGCCCCTACAAATGATCTGACTTGGTCGGGCGGTTGGGCCAATTTGGTCAGTTTGGCCGAGAAATCGGGTGGTGTTTAGTCGAGGCAATAGCCCGACTTGGTCGGTGCACTAAGTCGGCTGTAGGTCCGCCCTTGGTCTGGCTACTAACAGACAAGATCGGGCCGTGTGTAGCGCTGTCGTCGGACAAGTTGATAATAATCAGCTGGTTATGACAGTTCAAGCCTATCAATTATTTACTATTTGGTTTGTTTATATGTTTTGTTTTTTATGGTAACACGACGAAGGAATGGTGGCAACTGACTAAGTCGGGAACGTGTGTAGCCAAGCCTACGACCGACCAGATCGGGACCCGTCTTGGTCGGGCCGACACGGTCAGGTCGTGTGTAGGGGGGCCTTATACTGCAGGACCCGACCGTCGGGAGCTTCCCACCCTCGATTCCTGTCGAGTCGGTTCCTGACTCCTCAACCCGACACGACCAAACTCCTCCCAAAAAGGGGAGTATGGTCGTGTCGGGTCGTGTGTAGGGCCTTTTAAACTAGCTATTAAACTTGTACATAACATATATTTGGGACTAACTATGTACTTTATTTATTTAGTATGCATTGTGACAATGAATTTAATTTCTTTTAACATCTAATTAAATAATTCATTAAAAAAACAAATTTATTTTTAAATTAATTATCTAGAGTATATTTCAGATATATTTTCCAAAACAATTTTTTTAGAGGTAACTTGAAACTTGTAAATTCATTGAAATTTCAAAATAAAATGGTTCACAAAAACATCAGTGCATCACAAGCTTTTCTATAAGATGTACTACATATATAAGAAAGTAAAAAAGACAAAACTGAATTACTTGTAATTGACAAGAATTCAAAATCAATTAATTACAATAATTGGCACTTGTTTACATTAATTTTCCAATATTCCCTCATCTTAATAGTTAATTTTAGACTAGGGGATGTTATCACCTTTTCATACTTAATAAAAATAGATTTTCCTAAATAACCCTTTGTAATAGTTATTCAGACAAAGAAAATTCCTTATAAATGGTAAACAAATATAGGGTACGTATTATCCTCGTATGGCACCTAATTTACTAGTATGTACTTGGTTACTCATCTATGGGTGGGTAAACACATAATGGACCTACTAATGCTCCGTGAGTGATAATTATGAAAACGAGATAATTTCAAATACTTATTGCTCAGTCAATTTTTTATCGGATCGGCAATTAATAAATAAACAGATCTAAAAAAGCGTATTTTGTCAATAAAAAATATAATATTTTTTTCGAAATTTCCAAAAAGTGGTATCTTTACTTTTGGTCGAAGAATGTTCAGGAATTGTTTCAGATTTTTTGCATTTCACATAAGCGAGATAGAGGGGGGGGGGGGGGGGGACACGTTTCACACCCACGTCAAACTTGCCTACGCTCGCCCTATCAAAGTTATAACCAACGAATTATATATTTTTGTAATCAGCTTGACGTACCCTTTCATATGATACCCCTCACGGTGTCGAAAAAAAAAAAAAAAAATATAACCCTTAGTTTTTTTACTCTAATTTTTTTTGAAAAATATTTTTTTTAAGTCGCTATATTTTTAAAATATGTGGGTAGGTACAAGACACATACATGCCAAATTTCAAAGTGATCAGACGAAAGGTGTAGTCGTGAGAGCACGCGACAGGACGGACGGACAGTCACACGCAGCAAAATATAAGGGTCCTTGGTTTTGCCTACGGACCCTTAAAACATGTTATACATTAAAAGAGCCGTTTAACCCGTTGAAAAAGGCTTAATATTTGACTTATAAAATAAGTAAAATTAAGAAAATTAATTTAAATATCTATTTTGATAAGTTGTTATATCTTATATTTGAAGACTAACAAATCAAAACAAACATTTATTTTTTATTGCAATATATGTGGTTGCCTTAGCTTTACAAATCATTTCGAGGTGCTCCTTCGGGACACTACTCACTACTCGAGTATACAAATGATAGTGGCACCATTTTTGTAAAAAATAATTTACTCTATTAATTGGTTTTATTTGTTGTTTTGGTGTTATTAATACGATTTCTCCCGTTTAGACAAAAATTAAGTTATTCACTTTAAAAAGTCATACAAGCATTATAAATAGTTAAAAATCTTTATTAATTAAGAAATAGTCTTCCAATTAAAATGGCACATGCTCCCTCGCGACCTATTTCATACTTGAATGATGTTTTGCTTTTTACGTCCTGTTATTATTGTCTAATTTATTTAAATTTTTGCTCTCCTTTTTTTAAAAATCAAATAATTTTGTTTGTTTTACATTAAAAAAGGATACAAATAAGGTTATTTTTTCTAATTTTATATGATCAAAAGCCTGTCTTTAAAAAAAGTGTTGGTGAATTTTTAGTCTCTAACAAAGTTATGAATTTATTAAGGTAAGTGTCCATCTGAGACTTTTTAGTATCGAGACTCGCTCTCGAGACTAAAGTCGCTAGTGGACATGGGGCGGAGACTAGTCTCGGAGAGTTACCGCTAAAGTCTCGGATACTCGCCGTATCACAAGTCGACAAGCTCTTCTCTTGTGTCTCGAGACTCAGTCTCAGAGTTCGAATCAGTTTCGAATAGCTGAGACTAGTCTCCGAGACAAACCTCACTACATCCCATCCTTTAACTACATCCCTTCCACTAAATATTATATTTATTTATTTTCTTTTTTTTCTCTCTCTTAATTCTGATATTGTAAAATGTCGAAAAACGTGTGGACTGATGAGGAGACGTTTCTCCTCATTGATTTATACTAATCAAATTAAATCCTTTGGAATATTAAGAAACGTGATTATCGAAACAGAGATAGAATATTAAAGAATTTGTGGCAGGGGGGATATGTATTGCAAATAGCTATATGAATCACCTAGAAATAAAATAATAATTAAGCAGGTAGAAGAATATATAATATTGGTACCTATTATTTATTTCCTGATAACGGAATTAATTCAGCGTATGATATATTTATAAATATTATTCATTTATTTGTGCTTAAATAGGTTTTATTTTTTACTTTCTCATATAAAGAGAAAGTATTGTGATGGCACGATTTTGAGATTTTGATGGATTTAAAAAAGTGGTTTTTAAAAAATGTCTGTCTGTCGTCTTTGCAGCCGCCTGGAGCCTAAACTACTGGGCAGATTTTGACGAAATTTGGCATACATATCAGAAAAATCATACCCCGAGGCGAAATCGAGAATGAATTTTAGCTCCAAATAAGGGGGCGCTATACCCTAAAAACTCTGAAAATATGAAAAAAAAATCTCAAAAACGGTTCCGACGATTTTGATTAAAAAATTCTAAAATGTAGTCCATTTGAATACGAATATAACGATATAAGCCGTTTTCCCGGGAAAATCTATTTTCTGAGAAAATAGCTTAAAACTTGGACGGAGAGATCCGGGTTCGATTCCCCGCCAAGGAGTTATGTTTATGATAAATTTTGATGAAATCTAATAAATGGAAAACACTGGGCTATGTAATTATAAACTCGTATATGAGAAAGTGTGTCTGAGTTGTCTTGGACCGATTTTTTTATTTTTATAAAGGCTTTGTTAGATAATTAAACCATTTATTACTAATACATTTTTTAATATATTTTAACATACTACCATACAGGGCCGTCGCGTGGGTGGGGCGACCGAGGCGGTCGCCTTGGGCGCCGCGATCCGGGGGGCGCCGCCGTTGGTAAAAAAAAAAATTGTTTAATCCCTCATCAGTCTCATTTTGGTCAAGCAATGGGTTTTAACAACTGGAAAAATTTGGCAGACCGTTTAAAATCCCATGAGTTGTCACCAGTCCATTTTAAAAATATGGCTTCATGGTTTGAAGCAGAAAAAAGAATTAAAGGAGAAACTCCAATCAACCAGCACATCATGAACCAAATTGAAACTGAGGCTCAGCGTTTAGAAGAAGCATTGCGTCGGTTAGTAAAAATTACTTTTTATCTAACAGCACAATATGGCTTTTCATGGGTCATCTTCCAAAGTTTTCACAAAAAATAAGGGAAACTTTTTTGGACTTGTGCAACTTTTAGGCAAATTTGACAGTGTACTCATGGAGTACACACACATGAGTACACATACAGTTGATCTCATGACGTATAACTGACAAAGAAAAACAATTTCATTCATTAAGTGTGTCAGTACAAAATGAGCTAATAACTATACTAGGCGACTCAGTAAAGCAAAGTATCTTGACGAAAATAAAGGAAGCCAGATATTTTTTTCCATTATCCTTGATTGCACTCCCGACATAATAAGTCACAAGGAGCAAGTTTCTTAACGATTCGTCACTGAAAATGATAATGGGAAGATCAAAGTAGAAGAAAGCTTTATAGCCTATCGAGTTGCCGAAGAAATCACTAGAGAAGTTCTCGCTGACTTGCTGTTCAAAGAAATTGAAGAGTGCGGTTTGAACATGACGAACTTTCGTGGTTAAGGATACGATAACGGCGCCAACGTGGCAGGTGTACATATAGGAGTTCAAACCCGTGTACTGGACAACTTCCCTTTGGCTGTGTTCATTTCCTTGTGGGTGCCATAGCCTGAACCTAGTAATTGCTGATGGAGAAAAATCATAAGTTAGATCTACATCTTTATTTGGTATTTTACAACGCCTCTTTACCATCTTCTCTAGTTCAACGAAGCGCTGGTGTGTAATAAGCGACCTCACTAAAGCACTTACTTTAAAGCAAGTGTGAGAAACGCGTTAGGATGCTCGCATAAGTGCTGTTGACACCAATAAGTGGAAGTTAGGGATGCATTGGTTGAGCTAGGCGACAAAATTGATGACCCCCAAACAGCCTCTGAAGCTCAATCTTTGACTAACCAGATGATAGATTTTTCCTTCATCGTAACTTTGAGCTTGTGGAATTACATTCTTACTGAAGTTAATTTGACCAGTAAAAGCATTTAAGGGAAAGAGGTAGACATCAGTAACTGTTCTGAAAAGTGTTTGGAGTTTTTCAACAGATTTAAAGAGAATGGATATGGGGACGCAGTAATCTCCGCTAAAGAAATAGCTGCTGAACTTGGCATCGAACCTGTTTTTCCCGAGAAAAGGATTCGTAAACGATAACGCGTTTTTTTGTATGAGTTTTGTATGAGAGGAAGTGCAATCGTCACCTCAAGAAATAGGAAATAAATTATAAATTTATAATAGCTGCCGGTTTTTACAGTCCGGAACACGGTGGGTCCATAGGTGGTGGATAATGGAGTGGGTTTAAAGAGCTAGGGTATCATCCCCCCGAACCAAAATGGGAACGAACAAAATTACGAGTCTTTGAGAAATGAGTTTTACGGGGGGGGGGGGGGGGGGGGGGCGTCGATTAAAGTCTTGCCTTGGGCGCCTACAAACCACGCGACGGCCCTGCTACCATATATCTTTTAACAATTATTAATAGTTTAAATAACTCATAATATTGTAATTGCATTTTAGAATTTTATAATCAAAATTGTCGGAACCGTTTTCGAGACATGATTTTGTTCACGTCTTTTCAGAGTTTTCGGGAGTTAGCGCCCCCAAGTTTGGAGCTACAATTATTTCTTGATTTCACCTCGGGGTTTGATTTTTCTAAACATGTATCTCAAATTTCGTCGAAATCGTCCCAGTAGTTTAGGCACGAAGCGTCTGCACAGACAAACGACAGAAAAAATACCGATATGTTTTAAAAACCACTTTTTTGAACTCAGGGGACCTCAAAACGTGTAAATCCATCAAAATCTCAATACCTATTTTTCGCGCCATCACAATACTTTCTCTTTATATAAGAAAGTAAAAACGGTAGAAAAAGTAATAAATTGGATAACAATCGGTTTTGAACACATAAAGTCATTAAATTGTACGAAATAGGACGCGCGGTAGGTATGTGCCGCACTAATTGGCAGAATATTTTTTTATCACTTCTTTTTAACAAGTTTGCAGGCTATGATTAATGGCAATATATGGCGTGCGGCGGGTATCCTCGATTGGGCGAGTCTCAGACGAATCTGCGGGATGATCTCAGGTGGACACAAACCTGAGAGTAGTCTCGGAGACTCAACTCTCCGAGACTCGACCCGGGCTGATGTTGCTCTCAAGTGGACAAGGTTAGGAGACTGATCTCGAGACTAGCTCTCGAGATTTAGTCTCAGGTGGACACCTAGCTTTAAACAAGTACATATGTATTATTTATTGCCAGTCGATAAACGGGTCAATCAAAGACAATAAACTTTAAAAAAAAAATCAGTAATAGGGTGAAGAAGCCGCTGTTTTATTGCAACTAATGTACTTCATTTGTCTTAGAATATAAATAATAGCTGTTTTTCCTTCTTCTAACTTTATTTTATCTTTAGCCAAGTTTGAATTTGGTTTGGTTCTTTATTTTACTTTTTATTTCTGGTAAGGTGGAGGAAGTGCCACGGTTAGCTCTATGTAAGATTTATAAGACAATAAATCTTTTTATTTGAAAGAAAAATATGTCCTTCCCCCTCTTCTTTCTTCTCTTCTGTATAAGAATCTAGAGAGTTCTCACACAGTTTTAACTGGATATTCTTTTTTTTAAATTCTCTCCTACTTCTACTTTAGTTTTCCCTTCTCGTTTTTTCGTAACACACACACACATATATACATACATATATATATATATATATATATATATATATATATATATATATATATATATATATATATATATATATATATATATATATATATATACATATGTACACACAGAAGCTCAACTCGACCGGAAAATATAGATTTAAAAACTAGACCTCCGTCGGCGAATCTCCAATTAAAATATTATAATACAAAATATAAATCACCAACACTAAACACATTCTGCTTGTATCAGGTTGAAATTTTACATGCTTGTTTCAATTGTACTTTAGACGATGTGTATGAAGTTTTATTGAAATCGTTACGTTAGAACGTAAGATGTCGGTAAAAACGTTGTTTTCTTTATTTAAAACGTTTAGGTCCGCTTTAATAAATTAAGCGATCTTTATCACTTCATAGCAGTGTCGGTGTTCGTTTTACTAAAAAAAAATATTTAAAAAACGTGTTTGTCTCATTAAATAGATGATGTTAGAATTTTTTCCCGTCCAAAAAATCCGAATTTTAAATTTGAAGCTTACGTTTACGTGAGCGTTGCGCGTGAACGCTTGGGCGGATAACGTTGTCCAACGAACTCAGCCTAGGCATTGGTAAAATGAACATGTGTACCAAATTTCAACTAAATCGGTGATCTTTTACTCAAGTTATTGTCATCGGTAGATTGCGTGACGGTGATTGTGGTCGTTTTTTTCGAATTTACTCCCGGGCGCCAGAACGTGCCATAAGGAACTTCGTTCCAAAAGGGAAAAAGTTTCTTATCAAGCGCATAATTCATTTGAACACAGAACAGCTTATTTTTGCTAAACAAATATTACCCTAAAGCGGCCCCAGACTCGGTCAATAGTATTGTCAATATACAAAAGTATTTTCAATTCTATTGGCCGTGTGCGGAGGTATTGGAAGTTGGTATTGATGTTATAAAACAGTATTGATGAAAATTTAAATTTTTTGATTTTCCCCCGCACACGATCAATAATAATGTCAATAATATTATTGAAAATACTATTGTCAATATACAATTCAATAACGACAGACCGCACACTGATCAACATTATTGTCAATAATTTCATTTAATTTCATTTCATTTTGCCTTTAGTCGTGCCCGCACACAAGTTGGACGTGTCACACTTCTCTTTTTTATCATAAATAAAAAAGCGTACAAAAAAGCGTCGCTGTTATTGTTTTGTGCAACCAAACGTTCCATCAAGCGTAAACGGTGGATGAAATACTGGATCAAAAGAAGAGAACATTATTCTCATGTAACATTACTGAGAGACATTTATTTAGGGATTCCACGGACTAAAAAAAAAAACAATAAAAAATTATTATCGAATGAACGTCCACACGTTCTATTTTTTAAAAGGTTTTTTAGGTTTTATGCTCTTTAAAATTATCCCAATTTCTCTATTTCATTTAGTTTTTGAGATTTGCATTTTATAGAAATTTTCGTGAAACACTCTGAAAAAAGAAATAAATATCTCGAGAACTATTGAGAAATGGGCATATGCTTACTCGTTTCGTTACTTGACATTTTTGTCGATGTTACATTTGTCCCAAAAATCCACCAGTTTCTTTATGACGTATAATCACGGTAACCCTGTATACTTATATAGTGCAGTCGTAAAAAAACATTGACTTCGAATTATTCTTTCCTTGAATGAACTCGTGTTAATTCTACCCTATAAGAAAAAGGAGTGGATGATATTTTTAAATAATTTATTTTTTACTACTTTTTAGGGTTTTGTAGATACTTCTCAAAACCCTTATACCGAGGGTGATGTGTCCGTCCGTCCGTCGCTCTTTGGTTCATAGGACCCGAACCGTTTAAGCTAAAGTGATGAAATTTGAAACACTGGTGCAACTTTTTGACCCAACCACAGGAAAAATATACAGAAGTTAAAAATTTAATATGCGCAGGCGCAATTTGCAAAAATGTGGTAAATTCAAAAATGTATATTTTTTTAATTTTCGAGTGGGTATCAAATGAAAGCTGCTGAAGCATAGGACGCATATATATATATATATATATATATATATATATATATATATATATATATATATGCTTTTTTAAATTTTGCATTCCTTATTGGGTAAAAAAAATCAAAATATATCCAAAAATATTCCCCCCCCCCCAACCCCATATAACGGCTGGTCCTAAAATTTCGAAATAATTCATGCTAATTCCTTATTGTGGGGCGATGATATTTCCGGGAGTTCATTTCTAGTTTTTAAAATTACCAATTTTGTGCGCAAAAATTTGAAGTGCGCCCAACATTTTATTTTTTTAAAATCTTGAGTGGGGTATCAAATGAAAGGTGCTGAATAGTAGGATACAAATATATTTTTGCTTTTTTAAATTTTTCATTCTTTATTGGTTTTATAAGTGTCAAAATATACCCCCAAAAAAATCCCCCCCCCCAACACTATATAACGGGTGGTCCTAAAGTTTCAGTCTTAACGGGGTGTCCTAAACATTGTGACCCCCCGGGGGATCGAACCCGGACCCTTGAGATAGATGAAAAAAAATCATTATTCCATAACGGGTATGCTTAATCATCTACAAAACCCTAAAAAGTACTTGGATGCAAGTACTTCCCTGTGATTTTTATTAGCTAGCTTTCTTGTTTGTTTGTTTACTTGTTTGTCCAGTACAAATCTTGCAATCGATTTTTAACTAACTTCCCGAGTAGCTAGACATTTGAAACTTCTAGAATAGCTCAGAACACGATGACAATGCATTATTTTAATACTTTTTGCCATCTTTCAGCAGAATTTAATTCGTTTTAAGCAAATTTTGCTGTATAGAAAGTTAGTTCGGAAAATATCCGCAAGATATTTTATTTGTTTTGACATATCCCATATTTACAATCTTCATTTTGACGGGTTTCAAATTTATGATTTATGACAGAAAATTTAAAAACGTAGTATATAAAAAGTTATTTTTATCTTGTAATTATTATAGGTAATATCGTATGTTAAATGTTTGGGAGTAGTGAATCAAACTTAACAAAGAGTAAAATCGATTAGTTTATAGTAAAAAGAAAACCTCAGTAGAAACTTTTAAAACCCGGACACGATACGGCAGGCTTGCCATTCTAAACTGAGAAGTCTGTATGAGGTATGAAGGTTGGTCTCCTGAGGTATGTATATATATTGCCATTTTGGTGTCGGCCTGCCAGTTGCGTCTATTAAGACCAGAATATACACACACTCATAGGGGACCGGCCTTCTGACGAACTTTCAGTCTAAACTGACAGAATGTTGGATCGTTTCTGGGTTCCAACACTTAATTCAATTCATTATCAGTGAACTGATAATATCAGTTTCCTGAGAATGGCCAAATATATTGCGGTCGTAGTTGATCCGAATTTAAGATTAGCTATTGCTGTTTTCTTACAATAAACTGGTATATTTTGCTACATACATATATATTAAACTAAAACTTTAAAATTCAACGTGATAATTTTTTTTGTTTCAATAATAATTATATAGATAGGTGTTGAAATCACCCGAACAAAATTTTTATTGAATTTAAAAATATGAACAGAGCTCTAATGTAGTATTAAAACCATTTTAATTTAGTCTACATGTATAAGACTGTGCTTAGTTAAAGAAATCTTTATTTCTGTTCATAAATAATAGGAGGTGGTAGTTGTAGATTGTTGAATGAAAGATATCTACAGCATTTTTATCAATGAAACTTGGATAATGTTTGGAAGTAGTAGTGAAGGGCCGTAGCAGAGTAATGAGAGGCTAAGGAAGGAGCGTAATGTGGTAAGGGGTAGGGTGAAGGGTGCATTCCTTGCCCAACCCCCCTCAGCTGGCCCTCTTTCCCCTAGTTCTCACTGACCTTCTTTACTTTTCCCTCAGATATTTGAATTTCAAATTTAGATTTTAAAATGTCTTATTTCTCTTTAAAAAACATTCTCTGGTGTAAAAATCATTTTGGGTTCATAGTTTGGCTAACATGCTTAGTTCATAGGCAATTAGCTGTTTTAATCTTAATGAAAAAATCGGTCCCATACAACTCAGACAAGCTTTCTTGTACACGAGTTCATAATTACTTAGCCCAGTGTTTTACATTTTATTAGTTTTCGTGTTTTCGTAGGTACATTTAATTATTACTAAACAATTAATCAAAATGTATTATAAAATAACTTCTCCTCGGCGGGAAATTAAACCCTGCCTCTCTCCTACTGCATTTAAAGCTATTTTCTCAGGAACTAGATTTTTCCCGGAAAAGCAGTTTATATGGTTAGATTCGTATTTAAATAGACAATTTTTTTAATTGTTTAATCAAAATCGACTGAACCAAAAAAAAAATGTTTTCACGTTTTTTTTTCAGATTTTTTAAGGGGTAGTGCCTCTAAATTTGGAGCTACAATTTATTTCTCGATTTGCCTTGGGGTAAGATTTTTCTGAACATGTATGCCAAATATTGTCAAAAGCGGCCCAGTACTTTAGGCTTCACGCGTGTGCACAGACGACAGATATTTTTAAATACCACTTATTTTGACCCAGGGGACCTCAAAACGTTTAAATCCTACTAAGTCTCAAAATATAAATTTCGCGCCATCACAATATTTTCTCTTTATATCAGAAAGAAAAAGTCAGCTTGAATTAATTGCAACGTTTAGTTTTTTACTTTCTTCTATTTCTAGTTTTCGTCTATTTCTAGAAAATATCGTTATAGCGCGAAAATTCGATTTTAAGGAGTTACACGTTTTGAGGTCCCATGAGAACAAAAAGGTGGTTTTTAAAAAATGTCTGTCTGTCGCTTGTGCGGACGCGTGGAGCCTTAAATACTGGACTCATTTTCTACTGGCATACATGTTCAGAGAAATCGAGAAAGGCCAAATTGAGAAATTAATTATAGCTCCAAATTTAGAGGCGCTACCTCTAAAAAATTATGAAAAAAATGATTCTCGAAAACGGTTCCGACGATTATAATTAAAAAATTCTAAAATGTAGCCCATTTAATATTTTATTTAGCTTATATAACGATATAAGCCGTTTTTTCCTCAGGAAAATAAATGTTTATAAATAAACTAGCCGGCTAGAAGTTGGCGCTGTGTGTAAATAATAATTAAAACAATATAATTAATATATCTTTATTGTTACATAATTTCGTATTTTAGTAATAGTAGGTTATATTATTTTTTATGCACTTTCAATTATTCTATTTTATTCTACATTAAATTTTCAATTTTAGTTACAATAAGTCTATGTAACAAATTTAAGATCTTTAAATCCACTGGAAGCTAAGATAATAGTATCTGAAATGGCTGCACTTATCTATTTATGGTACACTCTATCTATGTACCAAATTTCAAACCTCTATGTCAATGGGAAGTAAGAGAATTAATTATGAATAAATCCAAGATGGCGGCTATAATTCAATATGGCGGACATATATCGAAATCAAAATGGCTGCACTTTTCTATTTATGGTACACTCTATCTATGTACCAAATTTCAAATCTCTATGTCAATGGGAAGTAGGAGAATTTTTGATAAGTCAGTCACTGTCACTCTTAGTTTTATATATATAGATTTTTGTATAATTTTAAATAATAATTAAATGTACCTACGAAAACTCGTATATTAGAAAGTTTCGAGTTGTCTTGGACCAATTTTATATATATATTTTTTTTTAAATACATTTACTTTGTCCGTTAATATTAATAATAAATCCATATTTACCCTATCTAGTTGTACCTGAACCCAAACAATATGGGTCGTGTAACCCCTGGTGAAATGGGGCCACACCTTAATTTTTTCAACCATACCTATATTAAAAATATTCTACTTATTACATTATATGTAATAAGTAATAACATTAGAATATAATCTTTTGAAGTTGTACTATGTTTTTTAATATAATATATATTTTTTTAATAATTAGATCAAAAAACGTATCGTGTAATGAACTTTTGTTGACTAATTTATAATATGTTATAATTCTCCTCCCAGTTGGCCCTCTTCATCCCTCCATCATTTTTAATTGTGCCTGTTGTGTTTGTGGATTACATTCGGGTACTTCTGTTCCGGTGGTAGTGAATGGTAGTTTCCTGATCCAACCCTCTAATTTGTTTATTAAGTTGTGTGTTATTATAGAAGATAATTGAAGTGTTTTATGTGGTAATTATTTTTGAGTTGTTGCAATAATACCGCCTTTGTTGACCACACCTAGTTCGTTATGAATACCTCAAAACCAATTATCTGTCAAATATCTGTTATTGCCATGGTAGAGTTGCTTGTCATATCGCGTTGCTACTGTCGTCTTCGACACATTTAAAAGGCTGATATTTGTGAGCTCATATTCTGTTGAGTCACTGGATATGATTTGTAGCCGCCCTAGTTGGGTCATCATCACTGTGTTGTACCAATTAATAATGTCAAATTTAACAAGCTTATTCTTAAATCGGTGGTTTGGAGTCAATTGTATGGCGTGAATACTGGCAACTTAGTTGCTTTGTCTAGTAATCGTCATTGTCGTTGTGAAGGAACTTTTTCCACTGTCGCTTTACTTTAACCTGCTTGTTGTGAGAAGCGTGTTTTTGAGGCAGCATCGTGTGTGAGTGTTAGTGCGGGTGAGGTTAAGGGAAAAATACGAGTGTTTTCTCCTGGTTCTGCTGTTAAGGGGGAGGGGACGGCCGGGGAGAGTTGTTTATAATTATTAAAGGTTTGTCGGGTGCGCTAAGGCAAGGCAGGCCGGGGGGAGGGTAGAGGGGGTGCCTGGGTAGGGCCGCTATTGGATATTGATCGCGCGCCAGGGCTAGGGGCCACCCCTCTACCGTGCCACGGCACCCCCTACAGCTCGTATCGACCCGCCATGCGCCGTTCGGCGCCGGCTTCCCCTCGGCGCCCTTGTTAGGCTCTCGGCCGTCCCCTCCCCCCTAGAGCCGTTCCATTTTATATCATTTTTCCTGCTCCCTAATTTATACCGCTCTCCTTCCATTACCCCCCTTTTTCCTCCCTCCACCCTTTTTTTCTTAATTTCTGTTTAATCCCTAATGAGGTCCCTGAGACTTTTTTCGATAACGCTTTACTTTGGCTGAATAATAATAAAAAAAAAATATTTCGAGGTATAAAAATTTAAGTTTATTGTGTACTTTCTTCTTCTCTCTGGTTCCTTCCGCTTCCCTACCCCCCTCCTCGGCTTTAAAACCCCTTGTATTATGAATTTTTAATTAAAATTTCAATAGTGTTTGCTCACAGTAAAGTTCTGTTATTACGATTATAAACTTAGAATTCGTTGGACCCCTTTTTATCCTTTGTCGAAAACGTAGCCGTAATTTATTCTTTCTTCTGAACTCCGGGGCAAAGAAATATCAGTTTGTTTCATGGCTTAAGCTCTTGAATTCTCAACAAGTATGATATGCGGACTTTCATGATCCGGCTTCCTCAATACTGGTGAACAACTGTCATTAGTTGTAATTTGTGCTACGTAGATGCATTTAAAGACCCTTAAGCATTTAAACCGTTTACACTTGTAAGGGGAATGATATGTTTTTACTTTTAGTGGAAAACTAAAAGATGAGATTTAATTCTATATCTCTTTTGTAAGTTGCTCATTAGTGTGTCAGTACTAAAATGTCTTTTAGAGTCCGACAAACCTCTTTTATTTGTGTTATTTATCACGGATTACTTAAGTCCTAGTAGAATTAAAAATGATGTTTTTTTAGTTATTTTTACTTTGAAAAGAGTTTGATGATGGGTAATGTTTTCACTTTATTTATTCAGCAATGGTGCAAATAAAGATTCTAAGAGGGTATACTACAGTCTTAAAAGGAAGATAATGTTCTCAGTCCTATAAGAATATAACAAATCTTGGATTAGGAGGTATAAAAGTAATATTTTTGGAAAGATTTATTCTTTATTGTTTCATACACAATCAGATTTCACTACAGGATTTTTCGTTCTGGCGAGTTTCTGACTTAATTTTTAACTCTTGAAAAAAATCTAACTACCCTGTCTTGTAGGGCTTGAGGTAGATAGGTTTTTTTTATTCGACTTCTCCAGCGCCCTGTAGTGCCAAAAAAGGTGTTTTTGATAGTATACCCTGTTATCATGAGTACTTTTTCACTTGAAGACCAAGCCGAATATTAAGTATCCTATCTTGTAGAGGACACTTTGGAGATGGTACCCTACTTCGAATTCTTTTTTGACTCGAACCCCTTGAAGTGGAGTTATAGCCTCCACTTGTTAAGTTGATGTGATTTTCCATTTTTTTATGTTTAGGGGTTAATTCATTTTTTGATTAGAGGAGGGTTAGAAATGATACGGGGAGGTTCAATAAAAAAAATTTCGATGGAAATTTTTACTGGTAGACGGCTTATAAGGTCATTTTAAAAAAAAAAATCATTCTATTAACAAAAACGTTATTTGTTCGAATTTTGGGTGCTCATATTAAAGACTAAATACAAATTTAGAGAAAACTTAATTCAATTGCAATTTAGTTATTTATGACTATGACCTTTTAATGTGAACACCCAAAAGAAAAGTAAGAAAAAGTACGTTTCCTTTTGTAAATTTCATAATATATTATTGAAGCTTCATTATTTATAATTTTTTACTATTAATAATGAAAGACAATTAAAAAATATCGGTCAGATAAATTCAATCAAAACTCACTACTTAATTTAATTGATTTATTATTGAACATTTTTAAAAAGTTTTCAACGTACATATAATTTATTCAAGGTTCAACTTAAAAATGTTCAAGGTTCTGAAGATATATTCACCTAAAAAATTGCTTAAATATATACACCATCTCAGTAGCGTACACGGGGGGGGGGGCCCCCCCCCCCCCCGAAATGATTACATAACTTGGACCCGCCACACATTTAAAACCAAACAAACACAGCAATGACATATGCATTCGAATTGTCTGTAAATATTTTCGAATATAAGGAATTAATTAAGTATTTATTATCTTATGGTGTGTATATACTTAACTAAAACACCCCAAATGCGCAGGAATTAAATTCATTAAACACTATACCGGCCCGATTGTCGGCTGGGCCAGGATTTTGCCGATGGAATTAAATTCATTAAACACTATACCGGGCCGACTGTCGGCTGGGCCCGGATTTTGCCCGATGGAATTAAATTCATTAAACACTATACCGGCCCGACTGTCGGCTGGGCCCGGATTTTGCCGATGGAATTAAATTCATTAAACACTATACCGACCCGATTGTCGGCTGGGCCCGGATTTTGCCGATGGAATTAAATTAATTAATCACTACACCGGCCCGATTTCGGCTGGGCCCGGATTTTGCCGATGGAATTAAATTCATTAAACACTATACCGGCCCGATTGTCGGCTGGGCCCGGATTTATGCTGATGGAATTAGATTCATTGAATTAAATTAGGATGCATAAACTAAATCGGCCCGATTACCGGCTGGGCCTTCTTTTTCGCTGATTGAATTCAATGATTTTTTTTTGTGGTTTTAGTGCCGTTCAATAGCTAAGGTCATTACAGGACAGCTTCAGTTCATTACGAATCCTAATTCAATGAATTGAATTAGGATTCTCTCGCTCAATTTTTGCGAACAATTCTTAAAAACTACTTGTTCGATTTTAATGAAATTTCGATGGCAGTTAATTAGCATAAGTAGTCCATTGTTGGTCCCATATAAGTTACAATGTTCTGTGCCTATTCATTTCTCTTCCACATTCGCACAGACATACATTTATTTACACCTATATCTTCAAAAGTACTCATCTGATTTTTATGAAATTTCAATGGTTTGTTTAAAGTAGCCCGCAGATAACCCAAGATTAATTTCAACCGTCTGCGGTCTTAAAATGTTGCTAAATTGATATGTTATTCATGTCAAATTTATTTTATTTCCCCTCTCTTTTTAAATGAGTCAAAATTGGGTTGATTTTTACATGATTATCAATTTAGCAAAATTTAAACACCGCAGACAGTTAAATTTAATCTGAGAGCTTCTATCAGATACATATTATAAAAATCAGATGAGTAATTTTGAAGATAAGGTGTAAATAAATGTATGTGTGCGCACATGTGGAAGAGACACAAATGGGACCAGAAGATTGGAACTTATATGGGACCAACAATGGACTACATAATATGCTAATTAACTGCCATCCAAATTTCATTAAAATCGAACGTTTTTAAGAATTGCTCGCAAAAATTGAGCGAGAGACAGACTGACAGCCATAAACGGGATCAAAAATGTTCTCTGATAACTGGAACAGATTTCTGTCTTGGAATTATTGAAATCGGAGACATAATATTCGTTCTTTAGAACGATCACACAGTGAGTTGTTACCTCATAGGATTTCAATTTTATTAAAATATTAGGTTAGAAATTGAAATTAGAGTGTTGAAAAAGGAGAAATTACAATTATAATAAATTATGGGGTATGCTAAACCCGCATATAGGTTAGGTTAGGTTTGGCCCCCCCCGAAAAAATTTTTTGTGTACGCTACTGCACCATCTTGAATTTAAATACCGGATCAAAAAACCTTGATTAGTGGGGATGGTTTAAATCACCAAAGGAAGCATTCTTTAGTCTTAAGCTGTTTTAACGTTTAAGACTATCAATATTTAAAAAGTAAATTAAGGTGGTTTTGCTTTTAAACATAATTATAGCCTTTAGCTTGAATTTAAAAGATAAATTTAAAATCCCTTTATGAACCATGTTTATGTCATGATAGTGACTAATTTCCAAATTTCAAGGTTCTAGTTGAAGTGTCTAAAGACATGGTAAACTGACACGAAATTGTCTGCCATCTTGAATTTCAATAGCGTTAAAAAATCCCAGTTTTGTGGATGTATCATCAATGACTCGTTTTGTGATTTTGGCGTCTCCAGTTTCCGAAATTTAGTAATAGGTGGCTTAAAGATACTTTTATAAAATGAATATATTATAAAATAATGTATCAGTGAACGTCTAAATCAATAAAGAAATTACTATATCTTGCGTTCACGATTTCTGAGATATATTGATGAATATATGAGTAAGGGGACTTTTGTTTTTAAACATTTATATTGGCGCCATTTTTAATTTAAAAAATCAGATTGCACAATCCCTTTATAGGACATGTTAATTTCATAAGAAGCAACTTAATTCCAAATTTCAAGGTTCTATCATATAGTTAGGGATATATAGTGAATATAGATATGCAAAGAGAATGGCCGTCATCTTTGAAAAAATAAAATGTCGGATCAAAAATATCCTTTTATAACGGGGGTCATAAATGGCCGCCATCTTGCAAATGAGTGAGTGCTTGGGGATGAAACTGTCATTATTTTTATTAGGTAGATGTCAAATGTGTGTGCCAAAGTTGGTTGTGATACATCAAAAAATGAATAAGCCTATAGAGAACATGCACACACATATTTGTGTTGACTTTTATATTTATAGATGTAAAGGGGCAGTTAATAAACTGGAGTGATAGTAGTTTATTAATATACTAATGTGTTTTATTAATCACCAGTAATAATTTTAATGAATGCAGTTTGTTATCAGGTGTAAATTGCCTAAATCCATTCAATTATTACATCGACCAAGAGAAGCTTGATTATAAACAGATCAATTATACATTAAAAATTATATCAATCAAGACAATTTGTTAATTATAATGCTAATAATATTACTTTTGATAAGGAAAATATAATTAAACTAAATCTGCAGAAATCTGCAGAAATATCACTGCTTGTAATTAACACCTTTCTCGCGAGCCATTCCGCAAATGTAAATTTATGAACACGCGGTTCTGACAAATGGAATTGCAGTTCATCCCTACTGGTATTGATCAGGAAATTTCCAAGAATTTATTATGGAGCAATTATATTGGTTTATTTTGCTAAAATCATTATATTAGTGCATGATTAATTTTTTAAATTTTTTTTTTATGTTTTCAATAATAAAATAGATAGATTTATTTACATTTTAAACTATTATTATATTTTAAAGCTAAAGGAATTAATATTTTTTTAAATTAAATATAATATTTAAATCAAATTATAATTATTATTAACTACGGGAAACAGACAGAGAAAAATAGACTCCAGAGCCAGGATTTGAATCACGGGGGTCTATATTTCCAGTATAGTATAATCCCGTAGTTAATATTAATTATAATTTGATTTAAATTAAAATGTAATCTTTCCGTGGTATGAAAACTACCAAAATCGTTAAATATGAATTTCTAATTGATTGTACGAGGTACAGGTACTATTTGGGTACTTTATAATTATAAGCGTTATTTCTCGGTCTAGTTCTATGTCATTAATGTTGACTTCTCAGACTTGTGGAAAAATTGAAAGCTTTAAATTCGGGTCAAGGTATCATTAACATCAGAGAAAATCATTCTCCTGCGTAGCTTAGTTGGTTAGAGCCTATACTGGAAGAATAGAGGCCCGTGGTTCAAATCCCGGCGCTGGAGTCTATTTTTCTCTGTCTGTTTCCCGTAGTTAATAATAATTATAATTTGATTTAAATTAAAATTTAATCTTCCCGTAGTATGAATACTACCAAAATCGTAAAATGTAAAACATAATAATAAATACTCATTTTTATTATTTAAATTAAATAGAATTATTTCTACTAATGAGCAAATTTGTTTCTAACAGAATCAATTGGAACCACGTATTAATTATAAATAAGAAGTCATCCGCTTGCCACCACATACATTGTATTGGTTATAAATCTGGTGTTATTAGAACGCCCTTCCACCACAACAATTAACACAATTAGTTGGCCTGCCAATTAGACTACAAACCATTTAACCCTACTTTAAGTTATTTTTATCTTCAACAATTAATTGCTATATTTTACTTTGTTCTCCTATTAATTTTGATATTTATGGGGTTCCGCAAATATATTGGATATTTCTTATTTTCGCTTAACAACCATCCAATTATATCTTATCGTTTTTAATACTGTATTTATAGTTTTATTGTTGCTTCCTGCGTTTACCCAATGTAACCGAAGCGTTGCGATCAAATTTATGTCTCCAAATCGAAATGTCCTTTACAGAAATGCGTTTCAGACTTAGGGAAGCCTTTTTGGTCTCGTGCCTGTATTTTAATAAAATTTGGGTGGTACGATAATTTACCTACCCATAAATAGCTCCATATTACTTTGAACTTTTTACGCCTATTAGTTCCTCTCTATCATGCGCACAAACTTCGTTTTTATTACTTAAGTACTCATTTGATTTTGAAGAAGTTTATATAGTTAGTCCTAACTATCCCACTATTGATCCCATACTGTTTTAACATTCTGCGCACATTTAACATTGAATAAAAATTAATGTAACCCCTATGATAATAACAGGTCGAGATAAACATACATACTTCAAATTCCTAGTGGGTTCCCATTATTTTTAGGGTCCTTAGTCAAAAACAAGGACCTACATAAAGTCACATATATAGTAAATATTTACGTATTATTAAGAAAAAAATGTCCCCCCCCCCCCAAATCCTAAAAAATATTATTTCGGGTACGAATTTGACAGACACTTCGGAGTGGTTTCATTGCGTTTATAAAATAAAAATAAAACAAAAAAGTGTTCGTTTTACGTCATTATAATTTATTGTTTAAAATTTATAGCTAATACAAGCTCTCCTCCTATTCGCACAGTATATTTTGAAATCTATCTTTGTAAATATAGTATTTTATGCTCATGCCACCGTTTGTCTAATAATAATTGGACGCGAGGAAGCTGTGTGCCACTAATTGACACGACCTCTAATAACTCTCTCTCTCTCTCTCTCTCTCTCTATATATATATATATATATATATATATATATATATATATATATATATATATGTATTAACTTTATTTTCAATTTAACTTAGGAGTTCCTTAGAATCGCGTTTATTTTGATCTATTTTGAACATTTTATTTAGTAGTTAGTTTAAAAGATTATCTCTAAAAGTGTCTATCAAGTAGTAGGAGGGAATTTACCCATCTATAAGCCCCTGGTAAAGTGGGGTTAAATAATACTTTAGATTCTGCCCTCTGATTCTTGGAGAGCTATATCCTACCCTCTACCTTCCGCCCTAAGGTTGTTAAACTTTTATGAAAAAATTAACTTCTACGCTTTTCTCATCCTTTCCTCGTTCAGTCAGTTTAATCGTCTTAAAAGATAAAACTAATTGCACAATTTTATCTGTAATAAAGTAAGAATCTTAAAACTAATCGAAGTTTAAAAATTTGTAATTTAAGTAATTACTTTTAGTGTTTCGTTGGAAAAACCAAAAATTCTGGGAAGTACTTCTAAGGGTTTCGTAGGTTATATTAAGCATATACTTTATTATATTACGAAAAAATATTTATATATTTCCCCCATCCCACCCTATATAGAAGTAAAAAATATAAACAAGTTGTAGATTAGGGGTCCCTGGTTCGATCCCTTGGGGAGTCGGAATGTTTTTTTATCGGTAATAACAAAAAGGTAAATTAATTTTTTCCAAGAATTTTCATCGCCCAACCATAAGGTATTAGCATAAATCATTTCTAAATTTAGGACCTGCCGTTACAGGGTGGTTGGGGGGGGGGGGGGGGTTGAGGTATATTTTAACTCATTAAACCAATAAAGAATGCAACATTTAAAGAAGCATATTTATAATTTGTAACCTCTACTTATCAACAGCTTTTATTTGATACCCCACTCAAAATTTGTATCATTAAAATGTTGGCACATGCGCATGTGCGCTCACAAAATTTGCAATTAATACAAACTGTGTGAATTTTTTTCTGGAAATTTTAATCACCTTATTATATAAATAATTATTTATAATAATAGGACTAGCCATTAATGGGGCGGGGGGTGCAATTTTATCGCTGAAAACACAATATTGGCGTTAAAAAGCACTATACTCATAAAGTTTTATATATATGTTTGTAATCTACTCTTCAGGAGCTTTTATTTGATACCCCTCTCAAAAATTAAAAAGAAATTCTCCCTATAAGTTTATTCTTAAAATTTTTGAAATAATTCATGCTAATACCTCATGGTAGGCAGATAAAAATTTAATTACGATAAAAAACATTGTGACCCCTCGGAGGATCGAACCAGGAAACGTTGAACGGAGTATAAAATAATTCATATAAAAATGCCATTTTTCAAAACTGGTCTTATTTTCAACTTTTTTTTTTTTTGGTTTCTGTATTCTTCACCTTAGTTGTATCTATGTGCAAAATTTGGGGACGATTGAATGGCGGTAAGTGGTTCAAAATTGGGGTAATAGGTGTGCGATGAAACTTAAAAAGCAAATAAATTTGACGCAATTTTTTTTTTTTTTTTTTTTTTTTTTTTTTTTTTTTTTTTTTGGTTTCTGTATTCTTCATCTTAGTTGTATCTATGTGCAAAATTTGGGGACGATTGAATGGCGGTAAGTGGTTCAAAATTGGGGTAATAGGTGTGCGATGAAACTTAAAAAGCAAATAAATTTGACGCCATTTTTTTTTTTTTTTTTTTTTTTTTGGTTTCTGTATTCTTCACCTTAGTTTTATTTAGGTGCAAAATTTGGGGAAGATTGAATCACGGGAAGTGGTTCAAAATTGGGAAAACGGAAATGTGCGATGAAACTTACAAAGCAAAGTAATATAAGACCAGTAATAAAAGGTAATACAGAGTAGATTACTAAAATATACACTTATAAAATTGTTTAATTTTCCACGCTATTTTGTTAAAAATCATCAACATTTTGCCTGAAAAATTATATTATTAGAAAGAAAAGTTTATTTAACCGTAGTGTTATAATAAATTAGAAAAACATTTACAATGAGTGTTTTTTGTGCATGAATGGTCGCATTGCAGTTGTGGCGATGGAGTTAGGGAGTTTTATAAAGGCAATTTGTTTCGAATCATTTTATAAAGAAGAAAACATCTTAGAGAAAATACGATTATTAAATTCGGAAAATTTCCACTGGATGTACATATCTTTTATTACTACCGAAATGATTAATTTAAAAAATTATTTAAAAAAAGAAAAAATCACTCGGGAAGTTGTTAGATTAATCCTTAGTTAATAACATTCTAAATTAACAAAACCATATTATTTAATGATTATTACAAATCGATTAAATTGGTTGAAATTATCTAATTTAAACATTGAGTGAATTGATACTTACTACGTAAATACTTACTTGTGGTGATGAGATTAATTTATCAATTCAACTATATTTCGGGAATTATCTGTAAGTTACTTTAAAAAATATATAAATGCAATTTTTAATGAATGTAAACCCAAAATATTACTTTACATTGTTAAAGTTGCTTTTAGGTAACACACATTGTCATTATTATCCAATGAAGGAAAATAGAGAATAAAATCCAAACAATTTTTTAATTCAGGATTAATATTTTTAGGCTTGCTTACTACCTAATAATAATTTAACATAATTGAATATAATATATATATATATATATATATATATATATATATATATATATATATATATATATTATAAAGTATTTTATTTATTTATTTCTATTTAGTATTTTTTAAAGATACTAGATAATAACATTTTAGGCGCGACAGTTAGAATATTGGACCAATGTGTGGCCAGACATATTGGATGTTGGAAAAGGGAGGCGGACTTTTGACCCGGCATTGGATAATTGAAATGTTGGTCGTTCTATTCGACCAACCTTCCAATACCTTCCAACCTAAAATATTTAACGATATATGCAAATAGTAGAGCGACCACACTTAAAACCTTGGAAGGTATTTAGCAAATGTCGGCCATTATCCTAGACTTAATAGTGAAACTTTAAAAGATCAGTTAAATTCGACTCTCACCTTCTTTAATATTGTTTTACTTTTGTTTAATATATTAAAAAAAAAAAATGTTGTTATTAAGTGGAGAAGGGAGAGTTAATGTTCGCATCCTGAAGTTGAAACAAATTGTGGTTTGTGATGAAAACTCAGCAATTCGAATTAATTTAATTGGACCATTCTGCCTTAATTACACTTCCAGGACGACTTCTAGAGAAACTGGTGTAGGAAGTAGACGACAGTAAATAAAAAGAATTATAATCGCGTTAAGCGATGCAGCGATGAACCAGACGGCTCCTCCTGGTAGAGATAAATAAAAAAAAAATAAATAAAAAGGTAAGGAGTCTGTGCAGCTCTGTTGTATTTTAGCTAGAGAGGGAAGCGTAGGGAAGGATTAAGACTGGGATAGAGCCCAGGCGCCCCTGCTAATTTAATTAAAGTCCCCCCCTTACCCCTCCCCCTCGATGCTAATACAACCTGTCTGGAGCTAAATGCGGAAAGGGAAATGCTCTTGGCCCTGTTACTGTGCAAATGCAAGGGAAAAGCATTTAACAATGCAAAATACTTTGCACCGACTCAAAACATTAATGTTACTTAGCCGCATCAATTAACAGTCTCTTAATCTATCCTTCGAAGTTAATAATTAGTACCCGTTTTGTTGCACTCTTATTTAGCTATTGTATAAGTGTATCAGCTGGTTTAGTTTAGTTGGATGTTCTTGACCTTGTTTGCTTTTTGATCGAACTAGATTTCTTCTAAGAGGAATGTATAATTTTTACTATAATGTATAGAATTTTCTTTTGCATCGCATATAGATAGTAAATCGATTCAGTCTTGTCAATCTTGGATTACCACTGAGTAATTTAGTATGCCGGTCGTATTGTACTTTGGGAAACGCTAGATTTCCGAATCTTATGAATTATGTATCTTAATGTATTTGTGTTGTCTTAACGTGGGTTGAATAAATTTACTTTCCGCGCGTTGTATAACTTTGTCGTCTTGGTCTTAGTGCCACATATATAATCCGTTTCTGAAGAGAGAGAAAGTCCTTAGTTCTTTATAGGAACCCACATTGATTTGTCTACGTTTAAGTTGGCTTAATCGAAGAGAGCTTTGGTGATAGTATGTTAAGTTAGATGAACGTAATGTATTGATATAAAGTTCTTTTGTATAATGGTTTCATAAGTTATTGAGGACTCATTAATGTGGTGTGTGATCTTAAGATAATCATTCGCTTATTCCAAGTATCTTGAATCTGCTGGGACAAACTTTTGTTGTTACTGCTTATGAATCATTCTTCGTATTCTTATGAGTGAGTAGGGTACATCCTGAGCTAGTCTCTTTATTCCTAGGCTTATTTTGGATAAGTTCGTGGTTTTGTTTTTCCTTAACTTTAATTCATATAATTAAAAAAGTCCAGTCATGCACCACGCCAACGAACTCATCCTTTCTTTTGATATTATTGACATTTTAAAATTTGTTTGAAATTTTTAAATGCATCCTAAGGGGAGACATCGTCTGGAGTGACACATACATAGATATATATATACATACTTACTTACTTACTTACTCCTCGGCGCTACAGCCCATGTAGGGCTTGGGCCTGACCAATAGCACGCCTCCTATCTCCTCTATCAAGGGCTACTGTCCGCCAGCGCCTCACTCCCATCCTTCTCAAGTCTGCCTCCAACTCGTCCTCCCATCTCAACCTGGGTCGGCCTCCTTCCACCTGGTTTTCCTCTCTACACCTTCTTGACTGCTCTGTCATCTTCTAGTCTTTCAAGATGCCCTGCCCATCTCAGTCTGGCTGTTTTGGCTTCGATTACCAGATCTGGCTCACCATAAAGGTCTGCTAACTCTCTGTTAGTTCTTATACGCCAGTCACCATTGTCACAAACAGCACCGAAGATTCTTATTAATACTTTCCGTTCCCATCTTCGTAATAACTCTTCGTCTCTACGCGTCAGGGTCCAGGTCTCTGCTCAATACAGTACCACCGGTCTAACTACAGTTCTGTAGACGATCAATTTGGAGTTTCGGCTCACTGCCTTGCTTTTAAAAATTTTTTGGAGGGCAAAATAGCTCCTATTTCCGGCAGCAATCCTTGCTTTAATTTCTACCTCCATTGAGTTGTCCTCGGTGATTGTGATTATAAGAGATATATACATACATACATAAAAAAGTGTTAAATTTTGGGAATCATGGTCTAAAACGGATTTCCGTGGAAAGAAATGTCAAAAATTCGCGTTAAAAAATTTTTAAGCCATTGCAATAGCTTAATTTTCTTCGAAAATTCGCTAAAAGTGTATGAGATTTTTCATTCATTTAGAAGTTGATGCTTAAAGTTGTAAACTTAATTAAATGATTTAAAAGTAAAACGAGGTCTGCAATAGAAAACAGTTAAAGAATATTAAACTTTTTTTAGTATTATAAAATCTAACTTAGAGGTCAACTGTAGTTACTCAAAATGCAAATTGGCTCTGTTTTCAGTAGAAGAAATTTAAGTTTATTTTGTTGGTGCAGTATGTATCCAAATGATTCAGTTACCAAGCCACTCACACTGAGAAAAAAAAGAGGCGATTTTTGGGTAGCCGCTGACCAAAAATATTGTTGCGGCCGGGACCACCAGAAGTTCGTTGCGATAACAAGTCGAGTTTAGTAGACCGTTAACAATAGACTTTTAGTAGCTGTAATTGTAATTTGTATTGTAGCGGTAACCCAGAAAGTTTGTAACTGTTATTAAATGAAAAAAATCTGTATTTGCTGCAACAATGTTTTTAGTTGCCGTCAACAGTCTGTATAGTCACGGCAATTATTTTTATAGTTACTGCGACTACACTTTTTTTGCCAGAACATAAATAATAGTTGCTGTAACTACAAAATTTGTTAGCGCTGCTGTGTAATTAATGACCCCAACAATATATATTTTACGCTAGCTACATTAATTAGTTTGCTCAACTATAACAATAGTTGCTGTGCCTATTTAACAGTTGCTGTAACTCCAAAATTTGTTCCCGCTGCTGTATAACATAATGACTCCAACAATGAATGTAATTCCCCCAATTATGTATATAGTCACACCAAACATAACGTTTGTCATCCTCAACAATAATTATATTCCCCTCTACTACTCTTTTGGCTCCTGCATAATTGCAGGAACCAAAAGAGTAGTTAAGGGAACTATCCATGGTGGGACCTGTAGTAGTACGCCCTCTCCGATTACAAAATATATTATTGTTTATACAGTTAAGTATTTTAGGCCAAGCAATTTATTGAGAGCAAAATAATTTAGAATTTATTGGAAGCATTTTAGATTGCTTCCAATAATAATCTTTTTTTAAATTTATAACTTTGTTTGCTTTTAATAAATTCCATTACCTGAGACACTCAACAGTATAAACAATCATCTATTTTGCAATCGGAGGGTGCATACTACTATAGGTCCCACCATGGATAGCTACCATGACATTCACAACTATACTACTACTAGTACCCTGAATTCATACTTACTCATTGAATGTGACTTTTTATTTCATTGCTTTACTGACTAAGTATTCAAAGCATAAAGCATGACATCGAACTTACTTAAAAGTTCAAACTTTTGTATTGAAACAAGTCAGTAAAGTAAAGAAAATTTATAAAACGTTGCAATAAAAGACAAATGATGCAAAATAATTAAGGATAGAATAATTTAGCCTGGACACCGTTTTAGTGTATAACATGTTTATTATAAAATATATACAAGAAAAATATACATTATACTTTATTACAATATAAAAGTAATTACTATATTTATTATTTTAAAAGTATTACTTTAAAATTATTAATTAAAATTATTAAAAAAATAGTAATTAGTACTTTAAAAGTAATTACTGTATAAAATAACTAAATAAAATTATTACTAAATAATATATAATGACTACATTAAAATTACTGTATATTTTTTATATATGCATAAAAGAAAAAAAACAAACAATATAATTACTTATTAATATTTGTTATTTCAGCAAGGTATTTTTTTTTTTTTTTTAAATTTATTTATCTTTAATAGTTTTAGAATATGCTACAAATTAATGATGCTAAATGTTTTAGGATAAAACAATTTAGCCTGGACACAGTTTTATAATACAAATTGTTTAAGCTTATTTATTAAAAATATATAAAAGAAAAATAAACATTTAACTACTACAAAAAGTAATTACAATATAATTTTAAAAGTATTACTTAAAATTATTATAAAAATAAACGTATTGAAAAATTAAAATCATTAAGAAATTATTCATTATTACTTTAAATTAATTACTGTATAAAATTACTGAATTAAATTATAATTAAATAATACATGGTGACTGCATTAAAATTACTACATAATTTTTATACTCGTTTATAAAAGAAAAAAATAACATTATAATTAGATAACATAATAAATAATAATTAAATTAACACAATAATTAATTACATATAATTCAAACTAACATTATTTCAGTACCTAGGTACTTGTAACAAGTAATATGGAGTACCTGTACTCCATATTACTACTGGTACGGTAGTACTGTGTACTAGATATACTAGAAACAACCCACCCCTAGTTCACGGTACGGAGGTAGGCAAGGAACTGACAACTGACTGACAATAATTCTAGTTGTCTCTGGCCAGCATGGTGTCGTAAAATGAAACTGCGCATGCTCGGAAGTGGTTCATGTAGTTACGGGTATCGTTTTTACATTTACGGAAACTAAACTTAGGTATGGTGACTAGAACATTAGCTCCTCCGACTATCTTTATAGTTACAACACATAAATGACTGCAAATTTAGTTCCCGTTACTAAAATCACTTACGGTTACTATAAACTTTGTTAAAACACTATCCATAACTAAGTTTTTTTTAAATCGTTCGTCCTAACCAATAATATAAAAAGGGTACCTAGTTGCTTAGTTGCAGTTAATACATTTATAGTAAAGCGGATATGTCTCACAAAAATACTGGAAAATAGACTGCCAACGCCAACTGTAGTTTTACATCAAATTTGAGCTACTCAATTTCACTTTCCAAGCTTTTCAGTGACGAATTCGTATGTTAGAAGCCATGAATAAATGAAATACTGCAAAACCGAGGCCTCTGACAACCGAGTTCTTTAGTAGGGGCCCTGGAAACCTTAAACTGTGTATCTGAATAGCGAATAAATGTTATCCTCATGAAAATCAATGTTAAACACTTAATAGCAAAATTAAAGCATTTAAAAAAAAAAACAAAAAAAAAAAAACAAGGGCGACTGAAGCGAACTAGAATTTCAGAACTTTATCAGACAGGGTGGTCCTGGTTCTAGGGAAAAATTCCAACAAACGCCCCTAAAAACCTTAAAAAGATCTTAGGCCCAATCGCTCTACGGTTCTTTGATCCAAACCAAACCCCCAATGTAAGTTCAGCTGAGGGAACAGGCATACTTTTTTTGGAGGAGTTGGTTGGAAACTTGAAGGCGGGTAAAAAATTATGTCAATTTAAATTTCTACCTTTTAAAATTTAAGCTTTCAACAAGAATTTAAGATTTTTTTTAAAAAACTATATCTGAATAGCTAGTAAATGTTATCATCATGAAAGTCAATATTAAACAAATAGCTACATTAAATCATTTAAGCTACAAAAAAAACTTCAAGGCCGAGTGGAGCGAACTAGAATTTTAGAACTTTATTATACAGGGTGGTCCTAAAGTTTCCCCCCTTTAAATTTTGAACCATTTGACATAAATGAATGAAACCTGGCGTACTTTTCTTGTGAAAAGGGGTAAAACAGAGTAAGTCTTTTTTTGTGTGATTAACTTCATTTTGGTGGTATTGTTCACTTCGGGTCTCGGGTGTTCCATCTAATATGAGCTATCGCAAAAATGAAAAAAAAAAAGTTAATAGTAAGACATATTTGTAATGAACGTTTTTCATTCTAGGAATAAATGTAAGACATTTTACTTCTTTGAAGGTTTTTCTACAACCATAATTTTGTCGCCGATAAGCGCCCAAAGCTTCAAAGTAGGAATGTTTGAAGTTGAATTTCCGCTAAAATATTGACCCTACAAATAAATTGCCAAGAGTAAAAATGTCTCATTTTTATCTAGAGAATACAAACCTTAAATTTGTTACAAACATTAAATTCTCTAAATTTGGCAATTTTTCTTATTTTTTTTATGGTATCTAGCAGCAATAGTGATCCCAAAAAAAATCTTAAATCCATAGTAGAATTCACAAAACACATTCTACATTGGAATACTAAGTCCAATCACATGGAATACTTAATCCCTTATACTCTTTAGTTTAAATTAAAATATCTACATTTAATACGAGACATGGAAATACCCTAATCCTAGAACCAGATTAACAAAGTAAAAAAAAGAAGCTCTATTCCTTCGAGTAGCTCTTAACTGACGACTGAAATCTACACTAATATGTTATCTTAAACGCATCTTATTACACATTATACATTTATTTTTTATGGGTCTTTTAGTCTTTTGTTCAACATCTATCGATTAATGATTAGGTCAAAATTACATTATAAAACATACATATTAATTTGAAAATGTTAATTTTTGTTAAACGTTAAATTGATTCGATTTTAATCATTAATCGAATCAAAGTTTGATTCCAACCGATGATGATAATCTAATGATTAGATTTAATTCTTATTCCTAATAATTCACCCCCTATCGGCGCGGCCCGGTATGCTTGCACAAAAAGATAAAGATTAAACATAAAAAATTGGGGTAATACTAATAATAATAAAATATTTTAATTTTATTATTAAAAATTTAAAATACATATAAATATTTTCTGTAGATCTAAAGTAAAAAATGAATTTTATTCTAATAATATGTAATCATCTTTTATTTTAAAAGTCATGCGTTGTCAACTTAGTTTATGTAAAATCCAAATATATAGTTGGGGCAACTGAAATCACCAAAGTTAGTCTCAGATACTTCAGCCCTCAACTAATTCATTAGATGCGGTTACAACGTTAAGATTTTCAAGATTCACTTATTTACCGCAACTACAAATAAAACAAAAAATAGTAACAACAATTATAAATAAGTATCCACAACTAATTTATAATTGGGGATACTAAACCGGCGTAACTAAACCCTACTTATTGCAGTAACCACAAAAACAAATGAAAAATAATTGGCGCAAACCAAATGCAGTTGCTTCAATTGCATTTGACTTTGCGGTGACCAAATCTGCATTGACTATATTTAGTTTTTGCATTTTCATCCCACTTTTTTCTCAGTGCAGTTCATAAAATTAACTTAAAAAGTAACCAATGCTTTTTTACTTTACACTTGTTGTAGTGTGGAAATATCCTTTTGTAAAATGTAATTACTACAGTTTACCTATTAGGTATTCAAATATGAGTTATTACTATTACTGTAATATGGTTTTATTAGTGATTATATAAATATGGTTACTTATTTGAACATTCATGCACCAAGAGTATGCCTAAATGTCAATTCTTGCCTATATTTATCAAAGGAACGTAATTCAATATATGTATTTATTTTGTAGGTAAGAAAGATAAAATAGTGAGTTTGAATAATATATGTATCACTTAGAAACTGTATAGCTTACAAGAAGTAAATTTATTAAGAATAGACTCATTTATAGTATAGAATTTATATAGAGTGACATTTGTATGTAGAATAGAAATACTCGGTGTATAAAAGGAGCGCTATAAGACAACCTTAGGTTTTAAGGCTTACTGCGCCATGAAGTTTAATAATAATGGAAATCCTTATGGTGAAGGTAGCACTTGAGATAATTCTGGATGCTGTAAGGAAGATCGGATGACGGTACCTTAGCAACAGTAGATTGAGAAACTCCTAGCTGTAGATACAGTGCAGGTATGAGGAGCATTGCCATAGTATGTAGCAGAAGAGAGAGCTCGAGGAACGAGGGTACATTAAAGTCCTGAGGGGGGACTAGCGAAGTAGATAAGAGAAAGGGTACGCAGGTTCTGGATACTGTTAAAGAAATAGAGAGTATCAGAGGAAGAAACTTGCCTCTGTGTGTTTTTTCCGAAGCGAAGCACGGACTTGTGTTGAGGGAAATAAGCGAGAGATAAGGGAGTATGGGGTATAACGTGGAGAATAAAGGAGACGGTTGTGTGTATAGAATATGTATAGTAGAGAAGGTTATGCAAGTATAACAGAGAAGTAAGTTATGCAATGTCAGGGTCTCTGTAGTGTGCTGCAAGGCGGCCTTAGTACCCTAGATATAAACCCCATTAATCCGTATGGAACAAACATGAAGGGGAAGGCAGTGTATAGAGCGGAGAACGACTCGAGCATCCTCTATACATGCTTTGCTCGGCCTGCCCCCCGGGGGCCCTGCCTCCTTACTAACACTCAAACACATCGCCTTCTCCTTACTCCTGCATTAATTCCCCTGCCTTGCTCATCTTGCCTTATATCATCTGCTTTATATCTTGCCGTATCCTCCGGGCCGTGCAGTCTCCTCAGTCTCTTATAACCCTTCCCCCTTCCACCTGCCAACTATAAAGACTTTGATAGATAAAAGTACACGGGGCGTACGCTGCCGCTCGTGCCTCACAGGATAACTTAGTTAAATTATGTGCCTGGTTAATGGAGACGAGACTGCTTAATTTAATGACTCCTTATTTTAAGCTTGGAAACTACGACCGCCTTCTTTATACGAGACGACTAAAAATAAAACTCCCTCTATTTACTTTTATGTGAAGATGCATAAAATGAAATGGCATATGTTGGATATACCAGGGTGATTTTATATTGATGGCGCTCTGAGAGAAAATCATGATATCCCTTGTTAATACAACTTTGACCTTCATTCCTTATAAATGACTATTCTTTTAGGATATGGGAATAGAACTTTTAATCAAATATATTTTTATTCTGAGGAAAACAGTGAAACTAATAATTAATGACGGCATGTGTTTTATATATATTTCACTAAAATTCGGATGAAAGCTCTTACACGTTTGGACTGACAATGTATCTGTACAATTAAAGTTTAAATCTGACTAGATGTTCCTGTAGAATAAATGTGATGGTGATGATGTATACACTCAAGAATGATATGATTGGCTTAAAACTTGCTGGATATTGAACTTAAGTAGAAAGTTAAAAGATATATGTATTTATATGATTCTAAATTCTAAAGTCAAAAACCTCGGAGAAGAAATTAACATTGATTCTTTATTTTTTTTAAAAAAAGTATTTTACTTAATTTTCGCTAAAGGTAACTTTTATTTAATAATTTATAAGAAAAGATTGTTCAAGCCTAATTATATTCGTGACGAAAAAAGTTTAAAATATAATATAACTGCGAAACCTTGGATGAATGCGGAAGTAAAACACATTCGTAATGAGAATAGTAACTCTCTATACTCGTAGTGTTGGTTTAATGGAGAGATAGTGGAATAGATAGTAATAAATTATAGCATGCCATGTGCAATTAGTGCTGGCCAGAGCTCGGGCAACTCTGGCGATTTCAAATTTCCTTCACTCCATCAGATAGCGTTTGGTGTCTCGTTTCCATCGAGTTAGCTCTCGCTGGGAGAGAGCGAGTGCAACAAATCGGTTAAATCAGATCTATTCTGCGTAGCCAGGTAGTTATTACTAATTTTCACACTACTGTATTATTATGCTATTTTCTAAGCGTTGCAATCTTCTAATCGTGGCTTATCTAAGGTTAAAAAGTAGTTCACTCTGCCTGAAAATTCTAACAATTTGAACTAATGTTTGCGTGATATGAGATATAGTGTTACCGATTTTTTTTAATTAGCTCAATTTTTCAATTGAAATGTATTGATACTTTGTCCTAGAATATATGTGTAAAATAAATATGGATGAATCATAATATTCTGTGCGTCGTGAATTTCTTTATGTAATAAAGAAGTAGGCTAGGCTTTGGTACATTTAAATTCTGTAGGTATTGCTAATACCTACAGCATTATAAAGGTATTGCTAATTGTTATTATTTTTATAAAATGGATAACAAACGATTGAATCTTGAAGAAGGTAGTACAGTTTCGAAATGTCAGTAAATATAATACTTTTTTTAGTTTTGACTGATCCTCGCAATTGAAAAAAAATTATTAAGCAAAATGATCGTACCTAGAGAGGTATAATGAAGGCACCTAGGTATTCTTGTATTAACTCTCAGAATCAGTTGTTTTTAACTTTATTTTATCCTAATTTATTGTGAAAATGATCGTACCTATTATTTTATTTTTAATTTTTTACTTTCTCATATAAAGAGAAAGTATTGTGATGGCGCGAAAATTCGATTTTGAGATTTTGATGGATTTACACGTTTTGAGGTCCCCTGAGTCCAAAAAAGTGGTTTTTAAAAAATGTCTGTCTGTCGTCTGTCTGTCGTCTGTCTGTCGTCTGTGCAGACGCCTGGAGCCTAAACTACTGGGCCGATTTTGACCAAATTTGGCATACATGTTCAGAAAAATCATACCCCGAGGCGAAATCGAGAAATGATTTTTAGCTCTAAATTTGGGGGCGCTACCCCCCAAAAACTCTGAAAAAACATGAAAAAAAATTATTTCTCGAAAACGGTTCCGACGATTTTGATTAAAAAATTCTAAAATGTAGTCCATTTGAATACGAATCCAACGATATAAGCCGTTTTCCCGGGAAAAATCTAGTTCCTGAGATATTAGCTTAAAACGCGGACAGAGAGAGCCCGGGTTCGATTCCCCGCCCAGGAGAAGTTATTTTTATGATAAATTTTGATCAAATGTTCAATCATATTTAAATGTAAATTTGAAAACTAATAAATGGAAACACTGGGCTAAGTAATTATAAACTCGTATATGAGAAAGTTTGTCTGAGTTGTCTCGGACCGATTTTTTCTTGTGGCGCCCATGGATATATACAAATTTGTATTATTGCGTGGTTTAGTTTTTAAGAATGGCAAATAGACCGATTCAGATTTCTTTTAAATTACTGTTAGAAAGGATTTTGATTTTACTTTGTACTGCATTTAAACGAATTATTAAAACGTTCGCTGTATACTAATTTAAACGAACTTTGTTGCAGCATTTAATAGCAACACTTATAATATTATACAGAATATAGACAATGAGGAGAATTGTTGTGGTTCAGCATATTTTCAGTAACAAATGCCCATAATCCATTCAGGTGGTGTCACCATTCGAATAAAAACTTTTATTAAATCATTTCCTAATTTGATCTATATATTTGTTTCTAGGGGTCACAAGGAGGCGGTAATAGTGGTCAAGGCGGGAGCGGGCCGGGTAACCAGGGGGGCCCTGGTCAAGGATCTCAAAGTGGAAGCAGTCAATCTGGTCAAGCTGTAATCCAGTCGTCTGGCGGGGGCGGGGGCCAGCAGCCCGGGCCAGGCCAGCCCCCGCCGAGGCCTTTCCCGGGCTACCCATCTTCACCATCTCAGACTCCCTACCATCCACCCTCACCTTCACCCTACAGGCATCCATACCAGGTAATTTTTTTATTATCTTTTGTTAATTTTTTCTGCTTATAACTCAAAGGTTTACAGGTCACTGAATAACTCGGCCACCTTTAGATTCCTGATAAGCAACGGGATAGTGAGATTACTGTTCGAACTTGTCTTTCCCTAAAGGTTATTAGCTACCAAAATCTCATAGAAATATTGTTGCTTTACACAGTCAACTTTAGCAGCTTAGGTCTAGGACCATCTTTTCGCCTATTATAATTATTTAACCCTTAAATGGGCAAGACAAGAAATAATTTAAAAATACACTTTTTTTTTTCATTGATATGACTAAAGAAACATTTAATTAGGCAAGAAATCAACTTTTCATTATTAATTTTTTCTAAATTCATATTACATTTTGTTTGTATGTTATAACATACATTGACCTATTTCAGCACTTCAGGTATGTATGTTTCAACATACATGGACCATTTCTCCTTGTGAGAGGAATGTATGTTATGTCATACATTGCCCGATATGTGAAGACATTATAAGTATGTTTTAACATATTAAAGTCGTTATATAATTGCAAAAACTAGAAAAAATAGACTGCCAATTGGTGTGGCACATAACTTCCTCGCATCCTATCATGTACTTTATTGTTATATTAACATTATCGTTATATTAATTTATTGTTATATTGTTTATTATTAATAGTTTTTTGTGATCTTTAACACTTCATAGCTGTGTCGCTGTTGGTTTTACTAAAAAATTGTACTTGAAAAAAATGTTTATCTCATTGAATAGATGAAGTTTGGTTTTTTCCCCGACCTAAAATTCCAATTTTAAATTTGAAGCTCACGTTTACGCGAGCGTTGCGCGTGAACGCTTGAACGGATAACGTTGTCCAACGAACTCGTCCTGGGCATTGGTAAAATGAACATGTATACCAAATTTCATCAAAATCGGACGACAATTACTCAAGTTATCGTCGCACGTTTCAGGATTCGCGGACACACAGACCGACAGACAGACAGACAGACACGGAACCAAAAATGTTCCCTGATGTCTGAAACGGATTTCTGTCTTGGAATTTTTAAAATCGGAGGCATAAAACTTTTTTGTTCTCAAAAGTGAACACAATGCTTCCGTTACCTTCGGTAAGCTCGGAAGTAAAATGTGTTTATTTCTTTTGTTATATCGTTAATATGTTTAAGGAAAATATAAAATATCAATTTATACTTTAACGTTATATTAAAAAAAGGATAATGCTATAATATACTTGACTAATTCACAGTCTAACACATAATATTAAACAGTCTTCAAATTATAATTTTAAATAAAGTAAAACTTAAAACATATTTTAATACAGAATAAGTAAACAAATATAAAAAAGGTATAAAAGAAAGAAAAATAAATAATAATAATAATAATACATATATGGTAAAAAATTGAATGCAATACAAATGTATGCATGTAAAAACATGAGGTTTAAAAATAGTATACACAGCTAAAATAATTATGTATAAAAATATAAATGTGGAGTAATTATCATTGATAAACGGCACTTCTGTAGGTTGTTACTCCCCTTTTAATAAAACATAAAGGAGTGCCAGTCTAAAGAAGGTGTACGAAATGTTCTTCTTTAGACTCTCCCCTTATAAAAACAGAAATGTGATATTCCTTTGTCCCACAGTAAATTGTAATAAACATCCCCTTGCCTTAATAGTTAATTAGTCAAAGTCATTTATATTCCAAAAATACTTTGGGGAGTAACAATTAAAAGAAGTGCCTGATAAACTACAATAATTTATATGTGTGTGTAATATTCACAATTGGACTAATGTTGACAATGGCACAAGGTTAAGAAACTTTTGCTTCAGGCAAAACAACCTAAACAGACCATAAGAATACCAAAAATTAATTAAATTTCCAAGCTAATTTCATCTGTTTAAATAAATAATGTATTAATTTGCTAATAAATTATGCTAAAATGTCTCCATATGTAGCTAATTCATTAAAAGTAAACTTACATTTTTTTTTTTTGCAGTCACAATTTTCATTATTCGTACAGAGGGACATCATCTTGTTTTAAATCTTTTCGTATCCTAAAATCATGGAAAAATAAACAAGTAATATTTTTTCAAACATAAAATTGTTTGTATTGTGTATGTTACTGTTACATCATACATTGCCCTTTAAAAGGAAACTTTATGGGCATATTTAGTTTATCAGAAATCAGGCAATGTATGTTAGAACATACATGAAGAATAATAATCGTAGTAAATAAAATATATAAAAAATCAATAACAATTAACCATCACAATTATCAAAAATTTATACTCTACAATATCCCCTAGCAAAAAACTTCAAAAATTAGCTTAGAACATGAAAATAAATTATTTACTTACGCTCATTGAGGTTTGAAATGTTTCCTTTGCAAAATGGCAGGTTCGCATGTGACAAGTTTTGAAAACATTTAAAAAAAGTTATCTCAGAATAGCCAATGCTATAAAATAAAAATACCTTTTTAAAGCTGAAAGTTCCCTAAATAAAGACATTTCAGCTCGCAGTGTGTTTAAGTATAGACAAGATACAAAAAAAAAAAATCCCAAAATTATGTATGCCGTATCATACATTGTCCGTTTAAGGGCTAAAGTGTCCTTGAACTCATAAGCACTGATTTATGTAGTTAGTTTTGAGAATTATCTTTGCTCATAAGAATGAAGTTGCTACTTGTTTATTTATTTTTAAATTTTAACTAATAGTGGTTGTGGCATTCTGGTTTTTCTGATAGAGGAAGAAACTCATAACTTGGTTTAAAACAGACAATTCTCTGGGTCGTAGTTAGTATATTTTGACAGGTAATACATGTTTTATTACAAATTGGTATCCTTTGTCTTACCACGCGGCTTGTTTTGCTAGTTCTACAGCCGTTTATAATGTTTGCCTTTTAACTCGTCTTGTTTGTTATCAATACATGTTCTACATTCTGTTTACCCCAATCTCTCATTGTGTGTTTATGTTTAGACCAAGTTAAACCACAAGTTGCTTTTTACTTCGAACACTCACGGGTCTTTCTTTCATTCACGTTTGTAGATATTCTATAATTTTATCTATTCTTTGTTAGATACCAACCTTAATCTATCGCTTCAAATATATTTTAAGCTAATCATTATTTTGTGCATTAAGCTACACTATACACTTATTTCTCTCAAGTAAATAAATGTTTTTAGAGTAAATCTATTTATATTCGATTATTTTTACCTCACTTATAACAATGTGTAATTAATCTTGTTAATGGAACTTAATGATTTTTCATGAGTGATTTTCTTGTCCATAAGATTGCTCTATATTTTCTATAAATGCTATTATCGTTGGTCTTACCCATGAATATGATAATTGTTAAAAAGAATTTACATAGGCAATCCTGCATAGATTCCGTTTCGATGTAAATGTCTGTATTATTTTTAATCATAGCGAGTGTTTTCTGTTTGCTCGACTTTTTCGTATCGTGTTATTGTACCATCGCATGCTAGTTTCCTTTTAATAATCGTGTGGGTCGGTTTAATTGAGCCTATACTTGGTATAGCTGGGCTCCAAGCTTTTAAAGACCGTTGCATTTTTTTTCCTCGTCTCGCCTCTAATCGGATTTAATGCCGCTTAATTGTTCGGCGGATCTCATAGCAATCGCGGTCCGCTGGAACAATGAAACCCGCAGCTTTCTTTCGTAATTTTTCCGCCGTGATTTTTTTGCTCACACACGCGATACAAACCCCTTCTATTATCATCTTTATCTTTTGCGTTAGAAAAAGCAACTTTTCGCCCATTTTTTAAAATCGTTCTCTTTAATAATCGTTTCAAGAATATTTTAAACCCGAAATTGCACGATTCATTTCTATGTATAAATATTAAAATACAAAATAATTGAAAATTTATTTTATTATTATAAATGATCTCGGTCTTCCTCACTTTAATATCATTCAAAAATACCAATTATTTGTGGGAGAATAGCAAAATTATCTCTTTAGGAGGCTTTGATCGGGGAGCAATTCTGTTTCTCTCTAAAGTAAAGGAAGCTATGCATATACGTGTATATTAACATTTCAAAGGTACAATTATAGAGCTGTAATTTAAAATGTTCTTTGGATTCCTTGTATTACAAACCTGCTTCACTTGTTACCTCCATTAGCCGCAATTTATTTTTTCCATTCTATTTAAATATTCTGAGTGGATCCCAATTTGTTTTCCTTTACTATTATTTCTATTTTTTTACTTAGGTA
Source organism: Gerris lacustris (assembly GCA_951217055.1). NCBI lineage: Eukaryota > Metazoa > Arthropoda > Insecta > Hemiptera > Gerridae > Gerris > Gerris lacustris. The sequence continues at coordinate 46,266,961 of OX578276.1, forward strand.
TTATGTTTTTCGTACTATTCTTTGTTGTTAATTTCTTTTATTCAATTTAAGGATATTTGTTTTGCAATTTAAAAACTGCTTGGTCATTCTATGTACATATTAATCATTTATATATCATATTTTACCATGTAATAAGATAAATTATCGAATTAAATTTATCAGAGAGATAGTGATCGTACTGCCGTGTTTTAAAAGTATGGTTATTAGAACTAGATTTGGTATGATTGTATAACTTATATTGTGTGCTCGGATGTTAAGCAATTCATTTATTGTAAATTGTAATCTATATAATGTACATTAGATTATTGTAATGGAAAGGCATTTATAATTAATCCACTTAAATAATTAAGCGACTTGTACATTGCCTAGTTATTAAATATATGTGGTTAAAGGTTCAATATTCAGTTATACATAGTTAATACATTTATCAATTCGTCACCTCATGTCGTCATGTGACTATGTGACTATTCCACACCTGTGGAGTTATGAAACTTGGCTATAGAATTATTTCATGCCTCATGCCTGTTATTAATCTATCGATTTATTTAATAAATTTACGCTGTAACAACATTTTGAAGGGGTCATGTTTAACGGGTTATAATTAATTATTGCCTCTAGTTAGGTGTTGGCTGATCGTCCCCCCTCCCCTTCCTTTAATACCTATGCAAATAGCGTTACTGTTGTCGTTTAATTAAATAGGTAATTATTGGCAAGGTATAAATTAATTACTGGCTAAGGGATATATATCTGGAACTGTGTAGATTTCCCTGGTAAAGTCCGATAATTGAACTTGCCCTTCGAGGATAATCTCCGTTGGAGTATGACGATGTTTGGTAGACTCACTTCGTGGGACTTGTGAGTGTTGTGGTTGCTTTTGTCAGTCGTATTTGGATAATTGTTGTCCATACTTACTCTACGTAGTGGTTACCAATAAACGACTTAATTTGCATCGGAATCATAATTAGAATAGTCTATTAGTAGAATATGTCTGTGGCTTCCCCATGTCTTATCGGCCTGCCGGGAGTAAAAGGTTTATATATATATATATATATATATATATATATATATATAATATATATATATATATATATATATATATATATATATATATATATATATATATATATATATATATATATATATATATATATATATATATATATATATATAATATTACTATCAAAATTTTATTAATTACCTTCCAACACCCGAAAAAAATGAGGTTATCATTAAAAATCGATAATAAAAAAGCGAAATGATTTTGGCCAAAGGTAATCGCTGAGCTTTTGGAATGGAGGGAAACATCAAACATCTCGTTAGAGGTCAATGAGATCATCGATAAAGTCTGTGGTTTTATTGTAGGTATGATCAAAGAGAACGCTCAATCGATTTCAAATTAAGGGTGAAAGTAAAAAAGAAGACTGAGGATGGTGGAGTCTGGTTTAACTTATGCCCTGAATAAAAGAGTTAGAATGCATTAAAACAGCTGATTGACGATGTCTATACAAGGTAAGGGAATCAATAGTAAAGAGAGTGTAACCTTGGTAGTGGTGACATGTATGTCACAAACAACAGGGCAGAGAGAAGACGAGAGCGGCATTTATAAACAGCTGAGCCGAGATGGGCACAAGATACCCAAGTAAAGGCACCGAGTACCGCAAGCTCCGAGGAAAAACTTCTTACACAATGCCTCCTTCCTTCTCCCTCGAACCTCAAAAACTCCTTTATTCAGACTAGTTCAGGAAACAACATCTCTCTGTCCCTCCTCAAACCGACCCAATGGGAAAAAAACTGAATCCTTAATTTACCTTGAGTTCTCTTTCTCCCTCTCGAGAATTCCGCTTCTCCATTTGCGAGTCGCTTTCCGTGGGATCCTTTCGGCCGTCTTTATCTAAACAGAACAGTCCGTCTTGAAATTCCAAGGTCGCCACGACTAGACTGCTACTTTTTTCTTTTATTTTAACATGAAGTAAAAAAGAAAAACGTAAATGGTTTGAAATCTATTGATTCATATCTAGTAAATAAACATTTTATACTGTTGATTTCCTTATGGTATTATAAAAACGTTAGTTTTCCTTGGGTATATTTTGTATTGAGATTTTATCATTGTAATCAGGCCTTAAATTTAAGTTTTAATTATAAATTAATTTATCTTTTGTTAAATTTGATCGGAGTTGAGACAGCAATACTGGCGGAGCAGCAGTACTGGCAAAATCGAGAAATAAATTTTAGGTCTAAATTCGAGGGCTCTGCCTTCATAAACGGTTGCGAAGTTTATGATTATAAAAAAAAAAAAAAAAAAAAAATCAAAGTTAGTCCATTTAAATATAAATTAATAATCATGTAAGCAGTTTTTCTGAGAAACATCTAGTTTCCGAGAAATTGACGGAAATAAATCTATGTTGGCAAAAATCAAAATCGAAGTGTAAACAAGCAAGCACCTGCTGAACGCATTTTATTAATATTTTTAATAATATAATATTAAGTAAATGCAATATTGTAGGATTTTTAAATTCAGTATATGAGAAAGTTTTGTTCGTTTATATCGGACCCACTTTTATTTTTACATTATATTTAATATTTCTATTATTAATTTGCATATTGGGATGCAGTTAATGTTGTTTAATGTATTCGAGATTTAAAATGAAAGTAAAGAAAAAAAAGAAAATAATAATGGTATCCTTTGAAAGAAGAATGCGGAACATATCTGGTTTCCCTATAACTGCCTGAAGTGACCTTGCTCCATAATGTCATTTGTATGTTTACACTCAGGTTTGGGTCGTTAATCTCTTGCCATATTTTAGAGGGAAAAAAAGGTGACGTAATATCTGAGTATAATCTGGCGACTAAGAGGCCTGAGAGCTGGGGAGCCCGTGAGAATGTCACTCTTACATCCTACTCCTTGCCTCCCCCTTATTTATATACATTTATTTATTTATTTATACAGATGACAGCTAGATGTCAATGTTAGACTCTGTTATTATAGCTATTTATATCATCTGATCTGTATCTAACATCTGTTTTTATTGTGAAAAAGGTAAAGAACAATGTTTTATAGAATATTTGTATATTGTAAAACAGATCAACACAAATCTGATCATATAATAAGGGCCAACTCCCCCCCCCCCCCCCCCCCCCAAAAAAAAAAAAATAATAATATAATATAAAAGTAGTACATCTACATTGTGGCCAAGTCACCTCTTTCTTTAATCCACAACCTTACTTTACTCCTACTTTCATGAGTAAGAGTGCTCTTTAATTTTTATTGCTTAACACTATGCCGGTTTCTGAAAAAATGAGGATGAAACAGACTTGGCCGCAATATAAGATATCACTTTATTACTTTATTAGAAGGGGGTACGGCCCTTTTTTCACGGTAAGGTTTTTGTTGAGTATCCGAAATAAAATCGGTCATTATGAGAGCTCGCCGATAGTTGTAGGTCTTTCAAAATCAGTGGCTGTTTGTGCAATCAGTTTTTCGATACGACCTACCGTTAATTCTAAAAAAAAAAAAAAAACTTTTGTGTTGCATCGGCCATTTTGTCACTTTTAATTTTATAATGAGTCAGTCAGCAATAAAAATGGAAACTTGAAACTCTCCTCTTTTGCGGAAAGGCTTAATATTAAGGGCTCGATTTGTTTACAGTATCCTAAGCTACCAAAGCGTTTTCTATGTTACAAATTTCAAAAGCCCATCTTTAGAGGAAGCAGAGATATGAGAGTGAGATAAAACCGGGTGAATTAGTTCAAGTATCAAGATGCTTTCTGGAACTTTGGCCTTGCTCACTGCCGTGCGCTTAGATATCTCTGGTACTTTTACTTTTATCCAATATAAAACAAATTGATAATAATAATATAATATATAAGCTATCCGTCAAGTGGGTCAACTTTCCCTCAGGTTATTTTTATGCACTCGAAATGTCATTATCTAAACCATATTCTCACAGACATGTGCATTTATGCGCTTCCGAGGGTACCGAAGAAGTGTGATCACTCTGAAGAACGAAAAAATGAACTAATTTCTTAGTTCTTTCCCGTATACTGTCTAAAATATTTTTATTTTCTAAGGATGTTAAAATTAATCCATTTCTAGAAGGATTCAACAAATTTTTCATTTGTTGCTCTTTAGTTTAAGTTTCTATTTGCTGCACTTCAGATTCTAAATTCAATAGGGTTCTATGGTATGTCCAGGTATTCAAACTTTAGGTGCCGGGTTTCTCTTGGAATTGATTACTCCGGAAAATATAATGGGCTACGGTCTGACACGGGGGTTTTAAAGTCAGGTTGCCCTACCTGATTCCTTAAAACTCCGGTTCTATTATTGGTCGAAACCCTTCATTCTTAAGACTAGAGGGTCAAAGCTGTCAGTTCCAATCCTGCCTAAATCTGTCATGACCCTCATAACCAGAGTCGAAAGAATTCGGGGAAATAAAATTTTTTCCTTAGCTGTATAATACCATAAGAAAAAGTCCTTTTGTTCCGACATCTCTACCCACATATTGGTATTAGAATGGGGAGGCTTAAATGCCTTTTTAGGTCGTAAAATAAGATAATAGTTTGGTTTCATTTATGACCGTCAACTTTTCCTGGGACTGTTTTAGTCAATTTGCCTTTTAGAAAAGGATAGCGGTTAATTCCATCTGCGAAATAATTGCTTGAATGAAACTTGGGGACTATTCTATCTTTATACATCTGACAAATCCACGTGATAGAGAAGTATCTTAAAGAAGCCTGCCACGCTAAAGGTGTTAACTCAAGCGAATCACTATTACTATTGCTGTGTAAGAGAGCTAAGGCTGTCTTACTTAATGTTTTACTAGCTTTAGATTAGTTTGCCTTTAATTAATTGGCTTCATTTGCTGCCTAATGATTCTAGGAATGATCTCTCTTTATGTCATCTTTGAAACGATACCTCAGCTTTGGTATGTTCTTTAGTGGGGATAGCTACGTTATCTCTTTTAAATGTAAAATTATTTTACACTATATTTAGTTTTGATAATTATGTTATGTAACTGTCTAATTTGTTTATAATTTTCTCATTTGAAACATAAAAGCAGTACAAAGAAATAAGTGTTTCTATAACTCTATAATAATGTGTCTTTAGTAAGAAATTATGTTATTCCAGTGAGTCTTGAATAATTAAAACTAATCCAAACAAGCACACGTTAGGAAGTTTTCTATCGCCATGCTCTATAAATATGGAAACAAAAACAAATTATATTTAGACTAGAACATGTTTATTTCTGGTACCTTATTTTAAAAATAAGATCAGAGAATACTACTTTAACTAAGTAACCATAATAATCGCTTTTCACAAACGGTAATCATTAAGAAGGAATTTTATGCTTTGTTCTATTAGTCAAAGAGACAAATAAGTCATTGAAGAAACTAGTGCTTCTAAATTTACCAATTTACTGACCAAGAGGCGAAACAATCGATTTGCATAACAATGCTGTAAGAACAATAGTCTGATTGTTATCGCAAATGGAACAATTTTCGTTTGTAATTTGGTGGCTCTTTGTTAAAAAAAGATATAATATAATCAACATGACGTTTTAAACTAGAATACAATTGTATTTTTCTTTTCAAGAAATGTTAAAATGTGTAATCTATCAACATAGGCATGGGCATATTCGTTTTTGTAATAAATATATATAAACCATAAGCTTCAAGTTAATTTGCATTTTTTTCCTTTTTACTAACCATTTTTGTTCATATGGAGTGAGTTAGAATAGATAACAGTTCTTTTGATCTTCAGCAATTTCCGCTTCTTCTTTTTTTTTAAAAAAAGGTAACTCCCGGCTCTCGGAAAAGAGGAGAAATTAATGTGTTTTTTTTATGTTTGTGCTGGAATATCTAGGTTAAAGCCTGGGCTGCATTATAAAGCTTGCTCACGAAGGCTTTCCAAGCCCTCCGGCTCCCACCATTATAATGAAGGGTCCTTGATATAGAAGTAACAGGTGAAACACCTTCACACACACATTTTACTGAGACACTGAGAAAACTTAATGTGCCTTTGTGTCTTTGTGTTAACTCCACAATTCTCTAGCTGAGATACTTGTAGTTTGTAGCGTGTCTGCATCTCTTATAGATTGTCTCTCAGCTGTTATCGTACTTTTGTATTTGTATTTGTCTCTACGTTTATTTTCCCAAGTTCACTCTTCTTCATATTTACAAATTGTATATTGAAGAACTGACTTGATGATGAGGCGATTTTGTGGCATTAGTTTTGTAACGATTTCATTTAGAGTATATCGTTTAATATTTGTTGGAACTTGTTTATATTCTTAGCAAAATGAAATGTATTATTTGTTTAAATGTCATGATTTATTAATTTATTGATTAAAGTAAGACTGCGTGCACTTGTACAACTTGTACAAGTGCACTTGTATAAATCAACACTTAGTACTTTTTGGTGGCGCTAATTTTTATATCTCCATAATTAGATATTTTCCAAATCTGTCGAGAGCTTTATTATGATTTGGAGTTGGGGAAGTTTTATCTTGAACACTTAATAAATTTCAGTTGTTCCAAACTCCTCTCTGGCAAGTAATGTCACAGAAATAATTAATTTTTGCAACTACTAGTTCTCGATTTTTCTTCATAGATATCTTAAGAGACTTAATATATTGCATAAACATCCTTTCACTCAACAAAGTATAAGATCAAACAGTTAAAGTTAGTTTATTTTGATAGAACGTGGTAAGTAGTAAATGGCTTGACTCCTAAATCCCACTTAAGCAAATAAACAAGTGGATTATCCCTACATAACATAATAACATAGTCCTTTTTGTATTGAAACTGTAACAAAGCAATCATACCTTTTTTAGTTAACTCATGAACAATTCAACTTCTTAGCTCAAAAGAAATACAACAATAGTAAAGACCCTGCATGCATACGGATTCACTTATCTATATTTGTTTACCTATACTTTTTTTTCTTCTTAGAGTTAGATCGACATTCCTAAAAATGAAAATATTGCATCGAATTTAAGACACACTTTTTACTTGTCTTATATTACTTTGCTTTGTAAGTTTCATCGCACATCTATTATTACCCCAATTATGAACCACTTCCCGTCTTTCAATCTTCACCTAATTTTGCACAAGGAAACAATTAAGGTGAAGAATACAGAAACCAAAAAAAAAAAAAAAACATGTTCTTATATTACTTTGCTTTGTAGGTTTCATCTCACACCTATTACCCCAATTTTGGACCACTTCCCGCCTTTCAATCTTCCCTAAGTTTTGCACTTGGATACAATTTAGGTTAAGAATACAGAAAAAAAAATGTTGAAAATAAGAAAAGTTTTTAAAAATGGTATTTTTATACTAATTATTTCCATAATTTTGAGGACTTAAAAATGGGGTGCGTCTTAAATTCGAAGGCGTCTTTACATTTTTGATGTATTTGTTTATATCACTTAGTCTGCTTTGAGAGGTTATCTCTCTTAGAGAATTAAGATGACAATCTTTTCTCTGAATAAATTTAGGGAGAAAGACCTTCTTAGAAGGTAGAAATCCGACAAATGACCATAAAGGCCCGGCCACACAAAAAGCTACCTATGCTACGTCTGCGAGCTATGAGAGCTACGCTAGCTATATTTAGGTGGGGTGACCACACAGGAAGCGATGTTTTTACTTTCTCATATAAAGAGAAAGTATTGTGATGGCGCGAAAATTTGATTTTGAGATTTTTATGGATTTACACGTTTTGAGGTCCCTTTAAAAAATGTCTGTCTGTCTGTCGTCTGTCGTCTGTGCAGACGCCTGGAGCCTAAACTACTGGGCCGATTTGAAGAATTTGGCATACATGTTCAGTAAAATCATACCCCGAGGCGAAATCGAGAAATGAATTTTAGCTCCAAATTTAGGGCGCTACCCCCAAAAACTCTGAAAAACGTGAAAAAAAATTATTTCTCGAAAACGGTTCCGACGATTTTGATTAAAAAAATCTAAAATATAGTCCATTTAAATACGAATCCAACGATATAAGCCGTTTTCCCGGGAAAAATCTAGTTCCTGAGAAAACAGCTTAAAACGCGGACCGAGAGAGCCCGGGTTCGATTCCCCGCCCGGGAGAAGTTATTTTTATGATAAATTTTAATGAAATGCTCAATAATAATTAAATTTACTTACGAAATCTTATAAATGGAAAACACTGGGTGAAATAATTATGAACTCGTATATGAGAAAGTTTGTCTGAGTTGTTTCGGACCGATTTTTACTTTCTCATATAAAGAGAAAGTATTGTGATGGCGCGAAAATTCGATTTTGAGATTTTGATGGATTTACACGTTTTGAGGTCCCCTGAGTCCAAAAAAGTGGTTTTTAAAAAATGTCTGTCTGTCGTCTGTCGTCTGTCGTCTGTCGTCTGTCTGTCGTCTGTGCAGACGCCTGGAGCCCAAACTACTGGGCCGATTTTGACGAAATTTGGCATACATGTTCAGAAAAATCATACCCCGAGGCGAAATCGAGAAATGAATTTTAGCTCTAAATTTGGGGGCGCTACCCCCCAAAAACTCTGAAAAAACATGAAAAAAAATTATTTCTCGAAAACGGTTCCGACGATTTTGATTAAAAAATTCTAAAATGTAGTCCATTTGAATACGAATCCAACGATATCAGCCGTTTTCCCGGGAAAAATCTAGTTCCTGAGATATTAGCTTAAAACGCGGACGGAGAGAGCCCGGGTTCGATTCCCCGACCAGGAGAAGTTATTTTTATGATAAATTTTGATCAAATGTTCAATCATATTTAAATGTACATTTGAAAACTAATAAATGGAAACACTGGGCTAAGTAATTATAAACTCATATATGAGAAAGTTTGTCTGAGTTGTCTCGGACCGATTTTTTAGTCTCGTTTTTCATGTTAAGAAGGAAAGACCACAGTAGTTGACCACTGACTGTTACTTTTATTTACATTATGTGAGCAGAAAATGTAAAGAAAGTGGGTGCGTGCATTGGGTAATAGAAACCAATTTGGGGAATTCCATCACTTCGACGGTCTTATAACAAGATGAGGAGAAGTACAAAGAATACACTTTAGAATGACATCAGGTTACTTTAAATTTCTTCTTCAAAGTAATATAGAAAAATCGGATACGGGGCACCTCGGTACTTTTCCTGACTTTCTGTCCTCAGCAGCATTGGGCGTGGTCTGTACTCCGATGGGTGACCGTAGTTTCGAACTAACTGATTTTTTTAATATAATTAAAAAACAATGTATACATTATTTTTATTTCATTTATTTAATTATTTAAATTTTGGCGGTATTTTCACGGATGTAAACAAACTTTGACGTTTAACAAAACATAGCTAAGATGCGTCGCCGACGTAGCGTAGCTAGCCAGCGTAGCGTCGCGTTCAGTGTGGCCACCTCTATTCATTATAACAGAACGGCAATTTTCAGACATAGCTAGCATATAGCTTGCTGTTTGTGTAGGGGCCTTAAAGTCTTCCTAGGTGTTTCTTAATATGTTTTTCTAAAAATGCGGTGGTGCTCATTGCGTGTAAAACGTTAAAGTTAGAAACCAAAAACAACCGGCAGCTAGTGAATTCGCGGAAAGCTCTTTATTATTCTTTATTTCGCTTTTTCCAATTATTCAATTATAAAAATCCACAACATTTCATTTCCGTTTCGTTTGGATTTATAAGTTCGTCATTTCTAACGCTAATTTTGTCATGGAAAGACGACGACTCTTTATCAAGCAAGTCTAATTCTCTGTTTCTGATTAAATCATTTTTTATGTATGACTAATTAATGTTTATGTTAATGATGAAAATCAAACTTGTAATTATATAAAATTATTGAAGGGCGTCTTAAATTTGATTTTTTGTTACCTAATAGATTCTCAAATGTTGTATGGTGTGTCTTAAATTCGATGCAATACGGTGTTTAATTACTTTCAAGTTTCGCTCTGTGCTCCTGTGTGTTATCAGTATCAGTGATCACTAAACATTTAAATTCGTATTCTTTTATCTGCTGATCTTGGTAAAAAAGAAAATTGTATTTAATGAATAGTTGTCACATGTTGACTTAATTTGTTGTCAATTTATCAAGTGTTGTTTAATGGAATACACTAATATCCAATATCCTTTTATACTAACTTAATTACCCGATATAATATTTGTCTAACAAGTTTAACCTTTACTACCTACCACTATAGGAAAGTCTATGTGGGAGCTAGGTTTGTAGAGTGGACGATATTCGTGATACCTCTGCGTGACTGCACTTGTGCCTGAGAGGCCCGCACGAAGCTTTGTAACCCTTGTGAAGTAGAAAGTAGCGACTCATCTATTACTCTACCTTATCAAAACATTATAATCTCAACTATAAAAGGGCAGGTTCTCCTTCTTCATTGACGAATTACTATAGTAAACGCTCCCTTCCTACTTTCGACAGACGCTCTTCATGAATTTATAATAATCCGTCCCCTAATATCTTACCTGATCCTAATCTGTATATCTATCTAGAGGAATAAGTGAAAAAAAAGTTTATTGGATAACGGCTCTTTTTTTGTACAATGATGGGAAATGGTTTTCGGCAAATGTCGAATAATATTAGATTACAAATGGAATGTTGTCTTTAAGTAATAACAAAAATTAACTTAAACGTTTGAAATAATTTTTCATATTTCGATGACACTTTATTTGCTTTGCAGAGCATAATGTTATATTCCCTCTTCAATTAGTGAATTCTTGTAATTGTTCAAGTTTTCTTCAATACGTTCGATCGTTCTTTTCAACACTATTGCTTTATTTTAGTTCGCCATTTATCATGCATTGACGATTTACGCCTTAACCTTAAAATTCTTTCTCAATAGCGTTTTGCCGTAAATTACTGGGTACATTCTTCCGTTTGATTTAGAGTATTGGCTATCGATAAATAAAATGGAAAGAAAAGCGAATATGTATGTTTTATTTTAAAGTAGATAGGGATCGGGTGTTTTAGCGCCGTGCCATGAATTGTGTGGTGTTAAGGAATGGCGGCTTTGGCGTTGTTGTTGGGTGGTAAAGAAGCTATAAATATCAGTTATCTTGATGATCTCTTATATAACAGTAGTGAACTGGTTCGGAAACTAAAGCGCAAAGTTTCCTCCGGAGTTGGTAATATATTGAAATCTAATCCAATCCCCCTGTGTCCTGCAATATCCCGTCTATCCCTTTCTCTCCCGCCCTACAGCTCGGTTTCTGTTTATCCTGAGTTCCCTTCTTCACCCAGCTGAATTAAACTTGGGTCTCTACTCTTCGGCTTAACTTTCCTAAGCCCTAAGTGTCTGGTAGCCGAGAGCCGAAACTTCACTTGATTTTTTGACGTCTTTACCATAAACTTTTTAGATGGAAGAGTTTTCTTTAGCCGACATTTTGTAATGCGATAAATCTTTTATGTTTCTTGGATTTTTGTTCGACATCTTTGAAATGTTTACTAGCGAGAAAGAAGTTTTATATCGTCACATTTCTCTAATTAATTTTAAGCATACACTTAGTTAAATTGCTATTGCTTTAACCACGTGACGTAGACCTACATTTGTTTTGTGAGCTTTTTTCTTCATAGATTATCAACCAATTGATTTAGCCCCAAGTGTGGGTAACACTTGTATATTCTTAGTATTGCGTTAAATATTTGGTCCCCTAGTTGCAAAACATGTTACATGCATTCATTTTTTCAAACTAAGGCGAAGGTATTGGTTGGAATAAAAGTCCTGTTGTTGAGGGATATTAAACACCAGGACTTTTATTCCATCCAATACCTTCGCCTTAGTTAGAAATTCTAAAAAAGTCCACTATACATCTCTACAATTGCATTTATTTTCTTCATTATTTCAGAAATTACTAAAACTTCTGACGGACGAGAAATCAATAATATTTAATCATGTCAATAATAATAATTTATAGTTTTGATAAATTCATTTTTGCAAGTGAGTGACGACTCAACGATGTTTATAAAAAACGCATAGCATGTCAAATAAAGCTTTATTAACAGTTAAAAATGACTGAATATGAAGGGCTGCAAATTGAAGTTTGCATGATGTAATAAAAAAAAAAAAAAATAAATAAATAATGGCCTGGCGCAGCGAGGCGATGTCTATGTTTCAACTCAAGACTCGATCGTTTGGCATTTCATCTGTCAAAATTGGAATGGATGTTCCTTGAAATCATAAAAATCGTTGTATTTACATTGTTTATTTAAAAATACTGTTGCCAATTAGTGTGGCACATAGCTTCCTCTCGTCATATATCTTATAATTTAATAATTTAATGTTTTTTACAACCTAATATTATCAGATTTGTTTAATGTCCCCTTTTTATTAAATCTCTCAAAATTGTTTTGATTTTTTACATGAATAAAAGTATTAATTTATCAAAATTTAAAGAGTGCAGACGGTTGACATTAATCTGTTAATTAATCTCTTTGAGAATTATCAATTATCCCTTCTTTGATCATATTATACCCTTTAAAGAAATGTTTATTAAACAAATGATTAAATTTGTTTTAGTCCTGTTAACAATTTCTCAATGAAATGTCACAAAATTTTCAAAATGTTTAGGGTCCAGTTTCACTCTCTTTTTAATGAATTTTCGTTCTCACTTATCCTATTGATAAATATGTTTTTCAAGGATGAGCAGGTTGTCGTAAATTTCCTATTACATGGGGTGTAATTAATAGGTGATGATTATGGCAGTTGATTGACTAATAAATAAGTTTTTGTAACTGAAGCATACTGAGAAGAATGGTTTGTTGTTGCAGATGGGTGGTGGAGGAAGTAACGGAGGGTATGAGAGAGGAGGCTCCTGGAGTCCTGGACCTGGTGCTCCTCCTCAGCACGATCACCCCTCTTCACCTTCTCCTCAGCAGCAGCCTCCGCCCCAGCAGCAACCACCTTCCCAACACCAGGTCAGTACATACATAACTCTTTGCCACAATTGGTAAATCTTGATAAATGTCTAGCTTTAACAGATCCTTTGTCAAATGGTTACCACCAGGGTCGGACTGGGAAGAAATTTCGGCCCGGGAGTTTCTCCATCAGACCGGCCCTCAAGCCTTGATTTGGCCAAGGGACCGGCCCATTTTAGGCCTTAACCAGATTGGCCCACCGGGTAAACTCCCGAGCTCCATTATAGCCAGTTTGATCCTGGTGGTAACCAGGATCGGATATTTGTTGACCAGTCTACCTATATTTGTTGACCAGTTTAGTAGTAATTCTTTGTATAAATATCTATTGAAACAAAGGGATATTTAGTCCTACTTCTGTAGGAAGGAACATTACTCTTTTGTATGTTAAGTTGATAATATCCCTTAGTCTAATTAACTATTAATACTAGGGAATATTTACACATTAAAGCACTAATGGGCAGATACTCATATAAATGAGTGCAGATCGATCAACCAATTGATTCAGTTCTAAATGCAGGCAACGCTAGAGTGTCTACTATTGTTTTCAATTTTCAAACATTGTCTTCCTTTCGCGAGGCGAGAACTAGTGCAAAATATGATTCTCCAACTCGTATGCTTTCCTTCCGGGAGTGCAATTGGTTCTACTCCCTTTATCCTCTTTTAGTCCATCTACTGTACTTGGTCCTTGAATAATTTAAGACATCTGAAAAGGCTAGTTTTGAACTTGGCAAAGGTTTTTCTTCTTGGAAGCAACTTGTGAGAAAAGCTAGGGACAGAGAGTGTGAAAACAAGTCCAGTATTTGGACCTGCTTGAGGTTCAAATTTCCTGTCTCGCATAAATAATATTCTTCATAAGTAAAGATAAGAAAGTATTTTTTGAATCATATCCAAGTAAATTTGTGGATTTGCTTAACCTATAAAAGAAAATAGAAAATAAAAAAAATAAATAGAAAGAAACTTTAAAACCAAAAATTCATGGGTGAGTGCTCCCTCATCCCATTTTCGGCGCCACCCTTGTTTTTTAACTATTTGAATTCTCTGCCTCCTTGAAACCTTGCCGATCAAAAGTGTAAGTAAATTACTAACTTGACAGTTTATAGTCATACTGTAACTGATTATTTTGGACTATTGCATTTTTTGGTTTTATTCATTAAGTTATTGAAATTGACTCGCATCGGCTATAGTCATGCGATTGGTTCTATAAATGTAGCAATATTACTCGCTAAATATTTCAAACATTAATAGAGGACATTGTAACTGTGGGATATTTAGTTTTAGTTGTTTATCTAAAGAGAAGGAAATGTAACGAATTACGAATAGTTCTATTGGTATCACAAAGTATAATCATTGAAATAATAAATAAAATCGCAATAATAACTTATGTAGTGTCAATTAAATTCATGATGCGTTTCCGGTGCCGTAGGCCCTAATTATTCCATATAGATATGAAAAGAGATTGGTTATAAAAAAAATTTATTTCAGTTTTATGAATTGTGGTAGAGTGGGTTTTGATGGGGGGGGGGGGGGTTGTAGGTTTTAAGGAGGATTTATGGTTTTTTTTAGAGAGGGGCGTGAGAGGCACATCTTTCCCTGATAAGACAGGTCATGTAGTGCTCTCCCTATCCACCACGCTCAGCTATATATAGGGGTATTTTATTGCTGCCACAAGTGTCATTTGTCAAGTCAGCTCTTCTCCCGTTCTATAAGGGATATGTGGCAGTGGAAAGGGGAGAATTTTTAGAGACGTATCGGTAGCGAGACAAATCGCAGACGTATCCTGTAGTGAAACTACCCCCCATCTTTAGAGCATCTCAACTTTTGGTGCAGTGAAAAATTGATCGCATTTTCTTAACTCAACCGATAAATTATGGATTTCAAAAATAAAACATTTTAATATTATAAATTTATAAGTAAATGTAATAATATAATATTTAAAAAAAAAAAAAAAATAGAAGTGAATTAAAATAATTACATAAACTTTATTTATGGTCAAAATGTTATGTTTCTTTGACGAAACTTTTTATCGTTTAATGAAGTCGTCATTATTTCAGTTTAAAATTATCACATCATCATCATTTTATTTGTGACTTACTTTTTGATTTTACTAATCATATGCAGAGTATATACATATAGGTAAAAAGTATTGTGATAGCGCTAAGTTCTATTTTGAAATTTTGATGAATTTAAGGTACTTTATAAAGTCCATTTAAATAGAAATTTAATCTTATGAGCAGTTTTCCTGGGGGAAATCTATTTACTGAAATATTGATAAAAAGTATTAATTTGTCCCTGTTGAATTCGAAACACTTGTTGAAATAGTAAAGAGTTTTGTTTGAGTTTATCATACAGATATTTTAAATATCAGTTCCGTAATTTTTGTTTAAAGTTACTAATTTAGTTTCAACGATTGCTATTGATTTAAAAATTTGAAAAAATGTGTATAAATTAGATACTAAAATCACAGTGTTGACATCTAAGCCCAAAAATTGTATTCACTTCGTAAAATCAGTATAATATTAGTAAATAAATTAAACATACAAAAAGGTACATTTAAAAGTGATTCTTCCTTAAAAAATATTTTTAGAAGTAAATAAATTTTATATTCTAGCTTTGATCTTTTGAAAGCTTTCAGCCATTGTTAATTTGTAAAACCTAAAAAAGTTTTTATTTCCCGCCTTCCTCTCTTGTTTTTGTTTTATAAATGGATATAATGGCGTTGTTTTTTTTTTTTTGGTATCCATTAAATATAACGAATTTAATGGACTTTACTTTTCTAACGACAGTTTCAAAAAGGATAGATGTATGATAAATGCTTTCAAATAGAAATACTTCATAAAAGGCTGTTACGTTGGTGCAAGGAATAATTGGGTGTATAGGTATTTTTAAATTTATTTATTCACGTATATTTGCTGTCATTATAATGATTTAGGTATATTTGTTTGTTTCTAGTACTGTCGCTACATTGATTTAATAAAGGGTTCATTTATTTTTTATTGTATTTTATAGTATTGGGTTATTAATAATTTGAAGTGCTTGTATAATGAAAATAAAATTATATATAAACTTGTTTAATAAATGTTCCTTTCTTTTAACGATTATAACGATAAAAGAAAGAAGCTAATTAATTAAAAAAAATAAATGATCGGATTAAAGCAGGGTAAAGAGGCCTGATTATCTTAAACACAATAATAATTAAATCATTAAATACTTAGTTGGTTGACATCTTTTTTAAATTATAGCTTTTCTAATCAATAATGCATCAATAATTTAAGCTAATTATTACGTACACAAAGTTACATTTAAGGGAATTAAATTAAAAATTATAATTAACAATTACAGTTGATCGATAATTAAGTTTTTGAATGAAAATACTTTATTTCATTTATCCCTAATAAAACAAATGAAATATCGGTCCAATAATCTCGACAAAACTTTATCAAATATAATTTCTTTGTTCAGTATTTTTCAATTTTTGTTAATTGTGTCACCCAACATCACAGTTACATTTAAATATTATTATACATTTTATTAAAACTTACTATAAAAATTATTTTTCTCTGGCAAGGAAGGAATCGAATCGAACCTATCGCCCTTTGCAATTTTTTTTTTCAATATATATGCTAAATTTGATCATAATAGGACTTTTTTAAAGTTATATATTATTAGCTTAGGCTCCACGCGTCTGCACAGACAACAGACGACAGTTAATAAGCAGGCATATTTTAAAAATCAATTTTTTGGAATCAGGGTACCATAAAACGTGTAAATCCACCACTTCTCCATATTATTACTTTTCCTCACTCTACCTATATGTAGTAGGAAAAGTATTGTTTTCACAAAAAAAAAAAATGTTTTTCGAGATTTTTACGGAATTATCCGTTTTAGGTGTTTTTAAGACCTCCTGAGTGGTTTTCTTTCAGCATGACGTCTGTATGTATGTGTGTTTGTAGCGCTCAAGGTATTTAACCTAGAGAGTTGAAACTTAACGAAAAATCAGTCCTTACCTGTAGTGGTGCTGCCCGGAAAATCAACTTTTTACGCCATTTTGAATCCAGTTTGCTTGTCAGCGAAAATTTAAAAAAAATCGTAATAAATCGAAAATGGTCCTGATCGAGTTGAAATTTAGCACAAATGTACCTCTGTATGAAAAACAAGCCCACCAAATTTCATTTTGATATTGGCCGCCATTTTGAAGTTATCAATTTTTGAATTTTGAAACTTTGACGGTTAATAATACCGAAAGTATAAATAGGTTTTTGACGTATAGGATATCAACGCTTCTTCTTTAAAAAGCTTTATACATTGCCAGCAGCCACTCCTAATTTCATGTTAGACATCGAGGCTTCAGTCGATCCAATTTATATTTGCATACTTAAGCTGCACGTGAAGTACTGCCTTGCTGCTTTAAAAATGCCCGATGGTCGCTTTCGCTTTCCTAAAATGATTGCAGAGGAGGTAGTGCGAAACAAACATTTTTTGGTTCGATACGTGGTTGAGTCTGGGTCGAGAGTTCAATCTACAAATTGACCCATCTTTAGAAAAAGTTAAGACATAGGGTGCTCGCCTTAACGAAATTATGGCAATGCTTAAAAACTCAAGAAAAGTCGGTTCATTGCGTCGTGCCAAGGAGTCGAGCGGTTTTCTTCTCTATCGAGCTATAGTGGAACAGGATATCGATTTAGGTAATCTATTCACTTGGGATTCTCAGTCACCTTTAAATTTGGCCAACCTCAAACTTTTATTTAAAAATTCGTGGAGAGCTCCTATCTCTTAACAGTGTTCCCTGGGTGTTGAGAGATGAGGATGAAGAAGAATGCTGCTGTTGCTCGCAAGGTGTTGCGGAAAATATGCTGCATTTCCTTACGGAGTGTTCTGCCTACCACCAACTTCGGCTACTTTGTTTTAGAAACGCTGCTATATGCGGTCATGTTATAGTAGATCGCCTTTCTACAGATGTTATGTCAGTAATACGCTTTGTTAAACAGGCTCTTATTATACGTAGCAGCATACTACCTCATTAAATAGGTGCGGTTTTTTATTTTTTTTTATTTATTATTATTTTTCTTTATTAATTTTTTTTTTTCTTTATTTCTTTATTTATTTTTTTTTTCTTTAAAGTGTATTTCATATTGTTTTTATCTTCTATACTAAAGTAGATTTTTATGTTTTTCTTTATACGTAATTAAGGTAGATTGCAATTGTTGTTAATTTTGTAAGTGAGGTTTTATTTATTTTTTTATTTTTTTTTCTTTGGGGTTTTAGTCCCGATCAACTGCCAGGGTTATTACAGGAGTGAGGTTTTATTATTTAAAAATCGATTTATTATTTATTATTATTATTATTTATTTATTATTATATTTATTATTTATTATTATTTATTATTTACGATTTATTATTTGAGTTTTAAAGTGAGGTTTTATTATTGTTATTATTATTATTATTAGTTTATTTTTATTTTATACTTCTCTTTATTTAAAAATGCAAAATGCTGGACTCCGGCAGACAGCTACAATAGCTATGCCTATGTTACTTTTTACTTTTAATTTTTGTTACTATTAATTTTGTATATATAAGTAATTAAATATATATATATATATATATATATATATATATATATATATATATATATATATATATATATATATATATATATATATATGTGTGTGTATATATATACGTATAGGATATCGTTGGAACCGGAAAAAATTAAGGAACAAATATAAAAAACCCGATGAAATTCCATTAATTAGTTTAAAAGTTATAAGCGAATATAATTATTTATTAGTGCGATCATTTTGATGACGTCAAAGTTTGTTTAAATCTGTCAAAATACCGCCAAACTTCAAATAATTAAATAAAATATTGGTATTTAAAATAAGGTTTTTTTTAAAGAATGATAATAAATCAGTTAGTTCAGAACGGCCACCCATCCAAGTACTGACCATGTCCAATCCTGCTTTCTCCTGCTGCTTTAGTGGTCTCTGAAGTGAGGAGAAGTTCCGAGGTACCCCGTACCGATTATTTTTGTATAATACTACGTTAAAGTGAAAGAAAACAAAATTTGAGTAAACTTTCTCATAGATACTTATGAGATTTACATCTTTATTTATTCTATAGCGTATATAAGTGCATTCTTATTATACTTCTTTTCAGGGGCGTAGATAAGGGGGGGGGGGGGAGGGGCTGAGGGGGCTCCAGCCCCCCCCACCCCCTCCCCTCCGAAATTTGCATGGAATGATTTTATTAAAGAGCAATAACAAGAGTGGTTTTGTTAGGTATATAGATGTATGTGTATGTATACACACACACACACACACACACATATATATATATACAGGGTGACTGGCGTTGTATGTGAAAAAATGAAGTGGGTTGTTCTACGCCTCAGGGGCTACAAAAAACACTATATAAACCATGGGTCAAATATTAACCGTTCTCCCATAAGTTCAAATTTAATGATTTTTGTGAGATCGCATGCCTTTGCATATAAAAACACTTATTGCTCCAAAAGTATAAAAGCTACAACAAAATTTTTGGTTTCGTTGTAAAGCTGACAAAATTTTATGGACGACCCCCGGACCCCCCTTTTAAGGGGGGGGGGTAGAGAGAGGGTAGGTTGTAGTTCCGGCACCTCAATTTCTAGAAATCGATCACTGGTTATACTAAACCAGCAATTTAGCTCCCCCCGAAATTTTTCTCTAGCTACGCCCCTGCTTCTTTTATAATCTTCCTTCTATGTATAATTTGCATATAATTTAATCTGTCTTTAAATAACTTATTTACTTAAATGATTGATTATCAAACGCTTTTTATAAAACTGTTTTTTTATAAGTATGTTGACTCCATTTGATACTGAAATGTGTTTGTGTTTACATGGATTTTGGAGGTCACATTTATTTTTATTCAATATCTCGGAAACTATATTTAACATCAGCTTGTTAATCACGTTTAACTAATAGTAAATACATACTTTAATGAATAATTATAATTTTATTCAGTTGTTTCAAAATGTAAATTGATAAAATATCGTCTCTATAAATCAGACTTACTCTCTATGAATGTAATATAAGGTTTTATACATTTATTATGTTTTCATTGGGGGAGTTTTTGTTTTTATTTAATTTTACCATTACAGACTTAACAATAATATAATAACAATGAAGATTTTTTTTTTTTTTATAATTCGACAATTTGGCTTTAATTACTTTAAAGTGTTTGTTGTTAAACATTTTTATTTATTTATTTGATAATCTCATTTGCAATTAACCAGACTTCTATTTATACACATTTATGTTTCTATTTTAAGAATATATGACTCATGACCTTCATGATTATAAATATTTAACTGATAATACAAATATTGTATTATTGTATTTTATTATTTGAGTTAAATTGACTTTTTTTATGTTGTTTATCCGTCTTATTTACAACTAATTGAATCATTTATATTTATTTATTTATTAGTTATCATTATATGTTAATTCAAATTTACGATATGATGATAATGATTACTCCTGTATATTCGTTTTCCTGTAAAATGTTGATTATTATTACTTACTAAAACTATAAGTAAATAAAATATTAAATTAGACTATTTATGTTATACACTTTTTGCGTAATTGTATAACTGTTAGGGTATATTAAAAAATTGGACAACACTTGTTTTCTACAGGGTGACTGGCGATAAATGTGAAAAAATTAAGTAGGATGTTTTATGTCTTATGGGCTACAAAAAACGCTACATAAACCATGGGGCAATTCCGAACCGTTTTCCCGCCAGGTCAATTTTTTTAATTTTCATGCCCTCAAATTACATGACTAAAATGTATACAAATTTTATTTTTAAGAAAAAAATTAAAAATTCCATTTTTTGTGGTTCTATAACTCGGTAAAGAACCGAGCTTAAACTTTTCGGACTTCAGGAAAAACTTCCTTTTTTACTATAGTTTCGATCAATATTAATATTAATAACAAATTAAAATTGAATTTTTAATTTTTTTCTTAAAAATATAATTTGTATATATTTTTTGTCATGTAATTTGAGTGCATGAAAATTAATTTATTTTACATTTTTCTTCTTGGGAATTTTGTCACCATTAAAACGATACCAAAAAGTTTGTTCTACCTTTTATACTTCAAAGATGTGCAATCTTAAATCCTGGGTAATCTCGGAAGCATAATTATTAGAAAAATGTTTTAAATATTCATGTTTATTTTATTTCATTCTTTTTTTTTACAGAGTTCTTACCAGTCCAGAGGTGCTCAACAATCTCCTAATGCTCACGCTCCAGACCCATCTGTAAGTGATCTTTATTTAAATTTCCCTTTAATTTGATTCAGTACATTTTATTTTGACGTGTACGTCACATATATACATTCTTATATTTAATGCTAGTAAAATTATGAATATTTATTTTTAATTAGGTAATTACTTTTTATCAAAGGCTTATATATTATTATATAATGGATTAGGCAGGGGGGGGGGGGGGGGGGGGGGCATGTACGTCATAAATTCTCCACGCTGTTTGTTTATTCAAGGGTTTTGTTAACCTAATGATATAATAGCTAAAACTGATATTATGTAAATATTCCTCCACAATTGAGATGGGGTTAAGATCCAAAAATAGTTTAATATAAAAGATTGACTTATTTACAGTACTTCTCTAATTCACTCATTTAATTATAAGATCCACTTCCACTTCTTACTATTGAATTGAAAATGGTTACGTTAGATTATATACGTCTTATCTCTGATTCTAAGTTTGATTAGGGATTAACGATTCGAATTAGAGCAGATAATTATTATTCGAAGGGAACAAGGGAGGTTCGTTCGGCATTTCAGTGCGGGTTGTGGTTGGTTGTCAACCCAAGCTAAGTAATTTTCAAAGATGTACTTTAGTCAACGGTTGATATCTTGATCATTGACTTGGAGTGAAATGAGCAGACGGGTTGTACGGGAAGCTGTTTCCTGTTTCAGGGCTCCGATACGCTTTATCCCTTATATTCCCTTTCCCCGGTGTCTTGTCACTCGCTGGGGATGGGGTTGGTGGTAAAGGGAGGATGGAAGGTATTTAATTGAAGGATTAAATTTGACGTCGGTTCTATAATGCCTCGAGTTTAGTTAGTTTCCTCAAGCTCTACTCAGTTCAGTTCCTTCTCACACTTCTCTACTCCCTTTAGCAAAAGCCCACGTGGATGGGATGTCGGTGGTTTCATTTTAGCGCTTAGTCTGCATTCTTCAATAAAGGCGTGCTAAAGAGGGTGGAGTAATAAAGGGACTAAATTGAATAGAGATGTCACGCTTAAACATTTGAACGAGTAACCTTAGTAACGTGCAACGCACAATGTAGGTACTTATATGTTACTTTTATCTGCACATGTGTAAAATTTAGAGCAAAGGTGGCGCGGATGTTTTTATCTGCTTTTGAAACACCGTGGAATATGCAGTCATATTTTTAAATTATTAAACCCTTGTTTCACTAGGTAGGGATATTCATAGAAAAGCAGGTTGCTGCTGATCCTACTTACACTAGAATTTAGGAAAACAGTTAAATGATGAATATAGGTGCTGAACATTTTCTGCTTTATTATTTTTTTCTTTTTAGATTTGAAATTAAAGTTTAATTTCATTAGTGCTCAGGCTTTCGCCGTTGTTTTGTTGGCTTTTGCCGTTGGAGTTCTAGGTTTTCTGTTAGTGACCACATCATATATTAAGTGGATGATGTTTCCGACATGCATGATGCTCTGATGAAAGTAACAATGTGAACTGTGAACTTCTTAAACTAATAGCGGAAGCCTAGGCACTAATAATTACTTAAAATTAATTAATGATTCATCAAATTTTACCGAACCAATCTTTGGATTAGCGGTAAATACATTACGTGTTAAGATATAACTTTTTTTTTTAAAATAAATATGAATGCTTAAATACTAAACATCAATTACATTTTAATTCGATCAAAAACAATTTATATTTTAATCAATAAATTTTTACTTTAAAAATATTTTTATTTAATAGCTGCAAAAGATATTTGCTTAAAACCTGAATTCTGATTTTAATTGACCCTGTAAGGTTTATATGTCGCGGCATTCGTTAACATGTTTGTGATCGCCCAAATCTTCCGATTTTAGTGAATTGTGGATGGTATGTCAAAGTTAGCCCACAGATAGTCCGAATGTATCCTTAGGCACACTTTTAAGTATCAAATATTAAATGATACTTCATATTATGTATTATCTTCATATTATGTAATGATTGAATCCTTTTGTATTAAAAAACTGACGCATACATTAAAAAATCTATTTTATCCCTTTAACGGTACACGTTATTGCTTATAGATCGTTTTGACGCAAAATTTAATTTATTTTTCCTTAAAAAGATTTAATTTCGTTGCTATTGTTGATCTGAGTTTTGTGGAAGTAAATTAAATTCTAGTGTTTGCCGTTGAAGGGGTGCATAGGAACGATTTTGTAGAATATCGTAAATTACTCCCATATAGTTGAGCCATGGACCCTTAAAAGGCATGGAGATTTATTTCGCTGGAGATAAATAAACTGTAATACATTTTAGAGATGTAAACTTGGATACATTTAGCTGGGAGCTTTTTAGCTTGGCTTTCATACGGAGATAGGTTTCCGCTTTGTACACTTGTTCTTGTCAGATATTGCTTTATTTGTGCTCCTAAACTCATTACATCTGATCGGTTTATTTAGTGTTTCGTTTACTGCTAATTCGTCGAGTTTGCCGAAATTGGCATACAATAATGTATGCACTCTATTATATCAACTTGATTATAACAGTGTTTTCCTCCCCTCTGATAATAATTATTATTATTTAGACATTGTTCAATAGCATGATTAAGTAGAAGGTTTACAATTAAACAGTTCAGTGTGTTCGTGGTTAGGATTTCGAAGCTAACTCTAGATTCAATTACACTGTTCTGCAAAAACCAAAACTTCAGAATGAAAAATGTCTTTATCTGAAGTATTTTTGTATGCTGAATCCGAATCTGAAAATTCTCAAAATTTCTCCTATGCGTACAGTTTTAGAAAATAGGCCTAAAGTTCGGAAAAATTGTGTTTTTGGGGGTTTTCGACCCAATTTTTTGCCACAAAATATATATTGGGCGAAACCATGAAGAACACGAATCTAAAGTCAAAAAAAATCGGCTGACCTTACTTTTAAGAAAATTAAAAAATCGATTTTTCCTCCTATTGAGTCTTTGTATTTCAATTAATTTTTCAGTTATATAAAAAATGTTTTCTCTTAAAAAATTAAGGTCAGGAGATTTTTTTTACTTTAGTACAAAAGAAAATCGTGTTTCTCATGGTTTAATGATAGATATTCAACAACGCCCCCAATATATATATTTTTCCAAATTTTTTTTTGGGTCGAAAACCTCCAAAAACACCGAGAAATTTTGACTTCAGATTCAGCAACCTTAAAATCAAAGGAAAGATACAATTTTTGAAGAACAATGTTATCTGTAATTTAAATGCATAACTTCAATACATCAACTATTTAAAAAATACTCTGCCAATTAATGTGGCACATAGCTTCCTCACAAAGAAAAGACCAAATTAAGAAAAATACCTCGATAAATATAATCAAAAAGTTGGAACGGCGCGGCACTGTTCCAGTAAATATTTAATAAAGTTGAAGAAATTTAAACATTTGTTGGAGATAAAAAGCCTCCAACAAGCACCAAAAGTTAGCGCACATATAATTAATTTAATAAACAAATATAAAACAACAACCAAATCGTAGGAACCGCTGTATAAACAGTTTTTTTTTATTTTACCCCCCTCAAAACTAAAAATAACACAAAATAGAATATAACAAAAATTAATCTACTATGCAAGAGCTTTTATACGATATACATCATATTATAAAAGATTAACTTTAACATTTGTACCCCTGTACTCTGAGGTACCAAAGTAAAATTTTTAAAAAACAAACAATTCAAAGGGGCATTCATTTAACTAATAAATACATATAAATAAAAAACCTAATATCAAAAAAGGATTTAAACCCTTTAACCTTCAACAAAATTATAAATCGGTACAAAAGTATACGTACAAAATTTTTAAAAAATCAACAAATAAAATAGCTTTAATGTACATATTAAGGCCTTTAGAATGATATACGACACAATATTAAAAACAAAAAAAAGTGGTCACGTGACACGGCGCACGGGAAAAAGTTTACTCTCATGTTCTCAGGAAGTAAGATGAACTAATGAAATAAAATATACTCAATTTAAAGAGCATTAGTGTGAGATTCAATCGCCGCAATCAGAAATAAAATCGGCCAACTATTATAGAAAATATGGTCATTCAAAGACAAAAATGGAAAAAAATAAAACCAAAAAATAATAAAATTATCACCATCTAGGGTACAACCGACGATGATACGACAAAAACTCATAGGACTAAAGTTGTAGATCTTTTAAAACAGTCACCACTTGTGCTATCCATTTTCTAATACGACTTACCGTTTAGCCGCAATAAGCCCCCAAACCAGCTTAAAAATCAAGTCACCCATTTTTATTTTTTTAAGGGTGGAAGGAGGGGGAAAAGTGAACTTTGTATAATTATTTTGGTCCACAATATGGACGTTGCGCGTCGAATGGCGCAAACCACAAGTCTCTAGCTCTTCTGGAAGTGGGTAAACATTAATGTCAGTCAGTGAGTCAGTTAGCCATGCGGCTTTATAATATAAGACATATTAATTTAGCACGATTTAAAGTGCGCAGAAGGTTGAAATTAGGCAGGTGCAATCTGCAGGCTACTTTCGACAAACCATAAAAATTTCATAAAAATCAGATGATTACTCTTAAAGATATGGCTGTAAATAAATGTATGTTTGTGAGCATGTGGATGACAAACAAATAAGCGCTGAAGGTTGAAACTTATATGGGACCAACAATGGGCTAATTATGACCTACCATCAAAATTTCATTAAAATTGGACGTGTAGTTTTTAAGATATGGTGGTTCGCAAAAATTGAACGACAGACCGACAGACAGAAAACATGGAACCAAAAATGTTCCCTGATGTCTGAAACGGATTTCTGTCTTGGAATTTTTGAAATCGGAGACCTAAAATTATTTCGTTCTTCAGAACGATCACATAGCTTCCGTTACCTTCGGTAAGCTCGGAAGCAAAATAGGTTATTACATTAGCTTTTCGGTAAATAATTTTATACTTCAGCTATTTAATTACTTAAGGTATGAACTCGATGAAGGAAATAAATATGGATAATAACTCTACTAATATGACTTTTATTTCAGTAAATAAATATCTTTGTTACTTCTAAACTAAAATCCATGTCCGCATTTATTTGTTCATAATTTATTGTTTATATTTAATTATTCTAAAGAAGATTTTGGTTTTTTAAATCAATTTAACTTTTAAACTAGTATAAAATAAATTGTGGTGAGTAAAAAATTAAAATAAATTAATTGATCAGTTTAAATGTAAGGAAAATAAAACAGAACCCAGTTCCTAATGTTTAATACAGACTTGAATTTAATCATCAAACCGGTTTCGACTAAATAAACTGGTCAAATCCAGTGTGTATATACATCATAAATCTAATCTTTTTGTAACTTTTTGCTTCCGAGCTTACCGAAGGTAACGGAAGCATTGTGTTCACTTTTGAGAACAAAAATGTTTTATGCCTCCGATTTTAAAAATTCCAAGACAGAAATCCGTTTCAGACATCAGGGAACATTTTTGGTTCCGTGTCTGTCTGTCTGTCTGTCTGTCGGTCTGTTTGTCCGCGAATCGTGAAACTTGCGACGATAACTTGAGTAAATGTTGCCCGATTTTGATGAAATTTGGTAGACATGTTTATTTTACCAATGCTCAGGTCGAGTTCGTTGGACAACGTTATCCGTTCAAGCGTTCACGCGCAACGCTCGCGTAAACGTGAACTTCAAATTTAAAATTGGAATTTTCGGTCGGGAAAAAAATCAAGCCTTATCTATTCAATGAGGCGAACATTTTTTTCAAATACAATTTTTTAGTAAAACCTACAGCGACCCCCTTTAAAGTGTTAAAGATCGCTAAAAAATGTTAATTGTTCTTACACAATAAACAATATAGCAATAAAGTAATAAAACTTTAATGTTAATATAACAATAAAGTACATGATAGGATGCGAGGAAGCTATGTGCCATACTAATTGGCAGTGTATTTTTTTTTCCTTTCTTTTTGAAATTTTACTTATCATGAGTTTGCATCTAGAACAAAAACTAATGTATTAAATTATTGGTTTTGACAGTATTATTTGTTTTGACCAATAATGTGTGTGCTATATTTATTGAAGTTGAATGATTTTTAATTATAAACGTTCAGTTAACACTTTGTTCAATTTATATGCTTTAATTAACTAATCACCTTAATGAGATTTGTAATGTAATGATATGTCAATATGAAATGAGGTTTTATAGGTATGAAAGAGACAGGGTTAACGAACGGACATACTGTACCCACGTGACACTGTCATTATGGGGCCTTTTCTTTTTTTTATCTCATCTTTCCTTCTTTGTGAAAGGGGAATCCTTAACGAGCCCTTGCGGTATTTTATACGGAACTCAACCACCCTAAGTCACTCGTGTAACGTTGGGGCCCCGAAAGAAAAGGAAAAGTAAAGCCGGTGGGAGACTCCAGTCATGCATTAAAGGGTGAAAAACAAGGCTCGGGCGAGAGGCATGCGGTCTCCGTACTCGTGAAAACAAACGAGACAGCTGATCCCTTTATTGGCTCAACTTGGGTCGTTGTTTAAGAGGAGCCGAGCCCGATATTTCGTTTGTTAAGGTGGAAGCGAGTTGGACAAAGTTTTCCTTATGGGCTCTAATAAGAGAAGGAACCCCTCCCCCCATCCCCCCTTGCTCTTTATAATCTCTCACTCTTATCTTCATCTCGCTCTTTCTTCCATTCAATTTTACCTTGCCCCTGACATTCCTTATACCCTTACTTCTAATTGACCCAACTTTACAATTCTTCAACGGAAACACGTACAATACTATAAGTGTTAAGTTCAACTAACCCCCTCCTCTCTTCTTCTGCTTAAAGAAACAAGAAAATAAATAAGTAATGATTTTAATGTTCTTCCCCTAAAGATATCACTTTCAGGCAATAATTTATGAATAATTCATTGCATACTTAAACGGAAACTTTCAACGATGCTTTGATTTTATTTAGCGAATTTAGCTTTCTGAAATGCGTTTTTATAATTATATAGATTGAAACCACTACTACTTATAGGGTTTTAAACATGAATGAATTCCCTCAAAAAACTGTTAAAAGATATTATAATAATACCTTTCATTCATTTTAATATTTAACTCTTGACTCACTGAACAATCTACTTTATGGATAAGAAGTATAGTCGATAGAAAATAAATTTAATGAGGTCAGTTATATAATAATTATATATTATGTATATAATACATTTTGCAAATAAGTTTTTTCTATCCTTTTGAACTTATGACGACCTATTAAGCATTTAAAATCTCTATTAAATCTTGTTTTCGTTTTTTAAATAAACTAGTTTTGCTCTTAGAGATTTATTCACAATGAAACCACAGTTGTAACAACTAACTTAATAATGAACCTAATTGAACAAACAACATTGGGTCTTATCCCCTCCCCCTCTCCCTCACTGTAAAAATCTCTTCTTGGAGCAGTCATGTATGTAATGAGAGGTAACAATGAGGAATTGCAGTCCTAGTTAGAAGTTCGGAGTAAATCCGCTGAGGGCGCTTGACATATAGGCACAAAAACCTTGACCCTCCTGTCTATTAGTTTGAAAGGAAATTTCTTCTTAGATAATTGGTTAAAGGCCAATTTCACCTTTGTGGAAATGTGCAGTACAGTTTTATTACACTAGTGCGCATAATATTTTAACTTAAATTCTTAAATTATATCATGAGCTTGGTGAAAACACCATCTTGCAACAAACCGGAAGGATGCTGGTACTTGTCATACCTACCTTGTGCACATCCTTCGTAGAATCAGTATGTAATAATAGTCCTATATCATGATCATAAAATCATAACCCAAGTAAATATTTATAACACAATTAGGTTTTGGCCAGGTGAGATAATAGCCATTAATATTCTACTATCAGTACGCCTAGTTGTGTGAAACAGTGATGTAGGCAAGGTTTGTCGAGAGGCGTTCGTTTCTCGTGTGAGGTTTGAGGTCTGCATTTGAATGTAGGGCATCAGTTCCCCCTCTATTTCGGTCAACGGTGTTTCCTACTTTTGACCTTTCCGTAAAGAATTTTTCGAGCCACTGCCACTAGTATGAAGTGGCTAGTGCAACTAGTATTGAAGGTACCACATAATAAATGAGCTCCACACTGCCACTAGTATGAAATTTAATACTGCACCAAAAAACGTATAATATCAATACGGTAACTGGAAGTTATAACTAATTAAGCAATTTATAATTGTGAATTAGTATTTATAGATACTTCAAACGAAATAATCGTTTTAATTTCTTTACGCTACAAAAGCCCTTTTCTGATAAATAGGAGTAATAGTGGTTGTGCTTCAATTAAGATAATTAGTAAATTAAGATAATTAGTAATAGTATCGACACACTTTACAGAATAACTCATTATACTGTTAATAAATGGAAAACAGCTTTGCCTTATTAGAGTTGGACGATTATAGAGAGAAATCCCAGTACCAGGTAAAGGACCAAGTATTTCCTCTGTTAAACTCCATTAGGCATCCCTTTAATGTACTTCACTTTACTGGAATTTTGAATAAACCTCTTATAAACCGTAAAAGGGTTTGTCAATAAATCTGATTTTACTCACTAGTTTTATTATTTTATTAAAAAATAAGGAACATACTTTAAAATCTGATAAGTAGTGTGGATTTAACGATATAATACTCTAAAGGTTTTGGTTGCAAATAAAAGCTCGAGTTTTCAAGATAAAGAATTCAATTTTTCATAGCTTGAAATAGGAAGCTATGTGGGTTGGAAGATGAAATTAAACTGAGAACGTATGTTAGCTAACTTTGACATATTTATGTATTATCCAAATTTTATCATCATCAAACAAGTAGCTTTGTTGGCGTTCGCAAAATTACCGACTCCACAAAACCGACACTTGTTCTCTGATGTCTAAAACAAATTTTTTGTTTGATGAAATTTTTAAATTGGCGGCGGAAAAAATCCGTTCCATCTGAGCAATCTTATTATATTAATGCTTTCGTTACCTTCGGTGATCTTGGCAGCAAGATAATCATGATACAAAACAGTTTCTGGGCTGAGTGATGTTTAAGAGGAAAATAAATGTCTTGTAACCGCATTTCCTGCAAAAATAAAAGCTTAGTAAGAGTAGAATCTATAAAGTAAGATTTTGACTGTAATAATTCAAGTAAATCATAAATAAATTCATATTTCGTTTGTTTAAATACATCAATTAATATATATATTCTTATTATGCTTCCATTACCTTTTTTAATTTATCAGTATCATAAATATTGAGAAAGCATCGTTGGGGGTGTTAAAATTCGATTATGAGGTTTTGACGGATTTACCTGTCTGAAGACCTGTTAGTCTTTTATGACGCTATTAAACCATGTTCGAATAAATTTAGTATACCTATTTTTGCAAGGTCTTTCTCCAATGCGAAACTGAGAATTTTATTTTTGCCATCATATCAAAAGTTAGTCCTACATTTTAATTGTTCTTTAATATAATATAATTACTAGATAAAATACACATATTATTCCAATGAAACCAACATTTGTTTTTTAATTTTCAACTAGCTCACTTTTGGGAGAATAATATAGTTATTATACATATATATAATGGAAATGTTGTATATACGCATTATATGGAATCAATACAAAAATCGATTGAATTCAGGGAATTTTTTAAGACTTACTTAAAAAGATATAAGCTAAAAGTAGAATAAAATGTCGCATTAAAATCATTTCTGTGTTACTTTCTATATTTAATTTTTTAGTATACCCGTATTGGGAATTCTATATTTTTAACTCAGAAGAGGGTATTTATTTGGAATAAAAGTCCTTTTTAAAAATTGATTTTTTTTTTTAATTACATCAAAGCTTTCGCCCAGGGAACCTGAGCTTCTTCAGTGATAATCTACAAATAATAGATAAAAATATACAAATAGACAAGTAAATAAAGAAAAAAAAAAAAAAAAAATCAATTTTAAAAAGGACTTTTATTCCAAATAAATACCCTCTTCTGAGTTAGAAATTTGAAGTCCACTATACCTTTCAACAATTTGAATCTATATTTTTAGTTCAATTTTAAAGGTGAAAGGTTTGTTTGTGTATAGAAGTAGAAGCAGGGAATACAACATTTTCTTATTGAATGAGGTAAATAAGATCAGCCACCGGCGCGGCGTTTTTCGATTCGAATGAACCTTGCTTGTTAGTTGCTAAGTTTTCTCTCTCTCTCACGTCCTTCTAATCTGGTTTATTGATTTAGGTTTGTTTTTTTACTATTAAATTGTTATATTTAGTGACTGTAAAATGACTCAATCGTTTTCCTAAGTAGCGAACTCGATACATGTATATAATGTATCATATATTTAGTTATATATAATTGTTCTTTAGAACTTTGGTATTACTTTGTTTAATAAAATGTTAGTGTTATGTCACGCTATTTACGATATTTTGTCGTTTTATATTTTTTATAACTTACATATATATATTCCTTTGATACTTGTGAATAAAAGAAGAAATATTCCATTATCATCCAATAGGTCAAGCTATATATATATATATATATATATATATATATATATACTCGCCGGGTCGTCGTTCGGCCTACGGCCGAACTCCGCCCGACGAGTGGCCAGGTACTTGTATAGGTCTGGTACTTATAAGAGTTGGTACTTGTATAGGGTTTGGTACTTGTATAGGAGCTGGTACAATATAATATGATATGATATAATATAATATGATATGATATAATATGATATGACATAATATGATATGATATGATATAATATAATAAGTGCACTCTTAAAAAGAACTTGAATATTCGATTCCCCGCCGAGGAGAAGTCAATTTTATGATATATTTTAATCAAATAATCAATAGTAATTGAATGTATCCACCAAAAGTAGTAAATGGAAAACACTGGGGGTAGTAATTATGAAATTATGGAAATTTCAACAACGGAGATCAATAGAAATAGGGAGTACAAAGGGGTTTCCTAGTGATGGTGTAATAAGAAATTATAGGAGAGGGGGGGGGGGGGGGGTGGAATAGAGCTAACAATATGTTTCTACTTATATGTAAGAAATTGGGAGTACAAAGGGGTTTCCTAGTGATGGTGTAATAAGAAATGATAGAAGAGGGGGGGGGGAATAGAGCTAACAATATGTTACTATTTATTTTCAATTTATCTCAAGAAAAAATAAAAATAACACTATATAATCCATAACAATTATTAATCTACTATAAAAAGAGCTTTTCAACGATATACATCATTATTTAAAATATTAACTTTGGCATTTGTACCATTGTACCCGGGGGTACCAAAATTATATTTCAATAAACAAACAATTCAAAAAGGCTTTAAATATCCAAAAAAAGAATAATAAACCACTTTTAAAATTTAAAAAATATTATATAACAACAAACATACAAATCGGTACAAAAGTACGTGTACCAATTTTTTTAAAAATAAATAAATAATATAGTTTAAATGTACAAATCAAGGGCTTTCAAATTATATACGAACCAATATTTAAATCGGATAAAAGTGGTCACTTGGTATAGGGTTTAAGAAAATTATAAATGATATGTGAGTTCACGATTCCAATGAAGGGGGGGAGAGCATCTAAGTATATGAGCAGGATTGCTAAAGAGGGGTTGTGCAGGGGGGGGGGGGGGGGGGGGGTCATTCATTTGAAACCATAAACTAACAGAAAGAAAACCATAAACCCTAAAGAAAACAGTTTTTTCAATTTATTTCAAGAAAAAATATTAATAAAACAATTGAGTACACACCAAGATGTTC
This sequence comes from Gerris lacustris, assembly GCA_951217055.1. Classification (NCBI taxonomy): domain Eukaryota; kingdom Metazoa; phylum Arthropoda; class Insecta; order Hemiptera; family Gerridae; genus Gerris; species Gerris lacustris. Next base: position 46,299,892 of record OX578276.1, read on the forward strand.
AGGGGGGGGGGGAGGGTTGTTCATCCATTTAAACCATAAACTAATCTAGCAAATCTAAGAAATAACTAAAAAATAATTATTTTCAATTTATCTCGATAAAAAATAAAAATGACACAATTGACAATTATACAAATCAGTACAAAAGTACATGTACCAATTTTTTTAAAAATAAACAAATGAAAGAACTTTAATGTACAAGTCAAGAGCTTTTAAATGATATGTGAACGAATATTTAAATCGAAAAAAAGTTATCTCGTGACGTCACGTAACCACGGCAAGGTCGGGAAAAAGTTTACTCTCAATTTTTCAGCAAATAGGACGAATTATAAACATATCAAGGTCTTGTTTTTAAGGGCATTAGTGTGAGATTTGAACCTAAAAATCAGAATTTAAATCGGTCAATTATTACCAAAGATATGAGCGTTCAAAGACAAAAATAGAAAATTAAAAAACCAAAATAGCCCCATTTAGACTACAAACAATAAAGGTACGACAAAATGACCTATGAACAAAATTGTAGATCTTGCAAAATTAGTACATGTTTGTTAAATCAGTTTTTCGCTACAATAAACCGTTATTTTTTAAAAAATTCCAACACAGCTACGACGGTTTTTCTCATCTTAGGGGGGGAAGACGAAGGAAAAGTAAACTTTTGGCATTTTTTCGAGTTCACAATGCGGACATTGCGCATCGAATGGCGAAAACCCCAACTCTCTAGCTATAGCGGAAGTGGGTAAACATTTGTATACATGAGTGAGTGAGTGAGTGAGTCAGTGAGTTTCACAGGGGGTTGTATATATATTAGACTCGCCGGGTCGTCGTTCGGCCTACGGCCGAACTCCGCCCGACGAGTGGCCAGGTACTTGTATAGGTCTGGTACTTATAAGAGTTGGTACTTGTATAGGGTTTGGTTTTTGTATAGGAGCTGGTACAAAATTAAGATAAAAAATTACAAGTGCGCACTCTTACAGAGAACTTGAATAATTTCTATAGATTGGAACAGGGGTGGGAGGGGGGGGGGGGGGTACATAGTGTCTAGGAATATGCTCTGTGGTTTTTAAGAATATGATATAATATAATATGATTTGATATAATAAAATATGATATGATATAATATAATATGATATGATATAATATAATAAGTGCACTCTTACAAAGAACTTGAATAATTCATATTGATTAGAAGGGGGGGGGGGGGTACATAGCTTTAGCTTCTAGAAATATGCTGTGAGATGTGGTATACGGGAAAGCTAAGAAGATCTAAGGCTGAGTAGGATTTAGCAAGTAAAAGTATGTATTATATCTGTATTTTTGATAGGGAGAAAATTTAATGATCTTAAGTCAAGGTTCTACGACATTCTAAGATGTTATAGATTGCTTTAAAAAAAAGGAAAATATTTTTTATTGCGGATGGAGAAAGGCCGGGTTCGATTCCCCGCAGAGGAGAAGTCAATTTTATGATATATTTTAATCAAATGATCAATAGTAATTGAATGTATCCACCAAAAGTAGTAAATGGAAAACACTGGGCTTAGTAAATATGAAATTATGGAAATTTCAACAACGAAGTTCAATAGAAATAGAGAGTATAGATTGCTTTAAAAAAAAAGGAAAATATTTTTTATTGCGGATGGAGAAAGGCAGGTTCGATTCCCCGCCGAGGAGAAGTCAATTTTATGATATATTTTAATCAAATAATCAATAGTAATTAAATGAATCCACCAAAAGTAGTAAATGGAAAACACTAGGCTTAGTAATTATGAAATTATGGAAATTTCAACAACGGAGTTCAATAGAAATAGGGAGTACAAAGGGGTTTCCTATTGATGGTGTAATAAGAAATTATAGGAGAGGGGGGGGGGAATATAGCTAACAATATGTTACTATTTATAAGTAAGAAATAGAGAGTACAAAGGGGTTTCCTAGTGATGATGTAATAAGAAATAATAGGAGGGGGGGGGGGTGGAATAGAGCAAACAATATGTTTCTACTTATATGTAAGAAATTGGGAGTACAAAGGGGTTACCTAGTGGTGGTGTAATAAGAAATGATAGAAGAGGGGGGGGGGGGAATAGAGCTAACAATATGTTACTACTTATAATTGTTGGCAGAGGGTTAAAGAAAATCATAAAAGATATGGGAGTTTACTAATTCCAATGAAGCGGGGGGGGGGGGGGAGTGTGTCTAGGAATATGAGCAGAATTGCTAGAGAGGGGGTGTTCAGAGGGGGGGGGGGGTGTTTATCCATTTAAACCATAACCTAATCAATGAAATCCGAAAAAACACTAAAGAAAACAGTTTTTTCAATTTATCTCAAGAAAAAAGAACTAACACAATTCAGTACATAACAATATTTACTACACTTTTCAAGAGCTTTTCTACGATATACATCATTATTTAAAATATTAATTTTGGCATTTGTACCATTGTACCCGGGGGTACCAAAATTATATTTCAATAAACAAACAATTCAAAAAGGCTTTAAATAACCAAATAAAGAATAATAAACCACTTTTAAAATTTAAAAAATATTATATAACAACAAACATACAAATCGGTACAAAAGTACGTGTACCAATTTTTTTAAAAATAAATAAATAATATAGTTTAAATAAACAAATCAAGGGCTTTCAAATTATATACGAACCAATATTTAAATCGGATAAAAGTGGTCACTTGGTATAGGGTTTAAGAAAATTATAAATGATATGTGAGTTCACGATTCCAATGAAGGGGGGGAGAGCATCTAAGTATATGAGCAGGATTGCTAGAGAGGGGTTGTGCAGGGGGGGGGGGGGGGTCATTCATTTGAAACCATAAACTAACAGAAAGAAAACCATAAACCCTAAAGAAAACAGTTTTTTCAATTTATTTCAAGAAAAAATATTAATAAAACAATTGAGTACATACCATGATGTTCAGGGGGGGGGGGGGAGGGTTGTTCATCCATTTAAACCATAAACTAATCTAGCAAATCCAATAAATAACTAAAAAATAATTATTTTCAATTTATCTCGATAAAAAATAAAAATGACACAATTGACAATTATACAAATCAGTACAAAAGTACATGTACCAATTTTTTTAAAAATAAACAAATGAAAGAACTTCAATGTACAAGTCAAGAGCTTTTAAATGATATGCGAACGAATATTTAAATCGAAAAAAAGTTGTCTCGTGACGTCACGTAACCACGGCAAGGTCGGGAAAAAGTTTACTCTCTATTTCTCAGCAAATAGGACGAATTATAAACATATCAAGGTCTTGTTTTAAAGGGCATTAGTGTGAGATTTGAACCTAAAAATCAGAATTTAAATCGGTCAATTATTACCAAAGATATGAGCGTTCAAAGACGAAAATGGAAAATTAAAAAACCAAAATAGCCCCATTTAGACTACAACCAACAGAGATACGACAAAATGACCTATGAACAAAAATGTAGATCTTGCAAAATCAGTACATGTTTGTTAAATTAGTTTTTCGCTACAACAAACTGTTAATTTTTAAAAAATTCCAACACAGCTACGACGGTTTTTCTCATCTTAGGGGGAGAAGACAAAGGAAAAGTAAACTTTTGGCAATTTTTCGGGTTCACAAACCACACATTCCGCATCGAATGGCGAAAACCCCAACTCTCTAGCTATAGCGGAAGTGGGTAAACATTAGTATACATCAGTCAGTCAGTGAGTGAGTTTCACATGGGGTTGTATATATTATAGACTCGCCGGGTCGTCGTTCGGCCTACGGCCGAACTCCGCCCGACGAGTGGCCAGGTACTTGTATAGGTCTGGTACTTATAAGAGTTGGTACTTGTATAGGGTTTGGTTTTTGTATAGGAGCTGGTACAAAATTAAGATAAAAAATTACAAGTGCGCACTCTTACAGAGAACTTGAATAATTTCTATAGATTGGAACAGGGGTGGGAGGGGGGGGGGGGGGGGTACATAGTGTCTAGGAATATGCTCTGTGGTTTTTAAGAATATGATATAATATAATATGATTTGATATAATAAAATATGATATGATATAATATAATATGATATGATATAATATAATAAGTGCACTCTTACAAAGAACTTGAATAATTCATATTGATTAGAAGGGGGGGGGGGGGGGGGTACATAGCTTTAGCTTCTAGAAATATGCTGTGAGATGTGGTATACGGGAAAGCTAAGAAGATCTAAGGCTGAGTAGGATTTAGCAAGTAAAAGTATGTATTATATCTGTATTTTTGATAGGGAGAAAATTTAATGATCTTAAGTCAAGGTTCTACGACATTCTAAGATGTTATAGATTGCTTTAAAAAAAAGGAAAATATTTTTTATTGCGGATGGAGAAAGGCCGGGTTCGATTCCCCGCAGAGGAGAAGTCAATTTTATGATATATTTTAATCAAATGATCAATAGTAATTGAATGTATCCACCAAAAGTAGTAAATGGAAAACACTGGGCTTAGTAAATATGAAATTATGGAAATTTCAACAACGAAGTTCAATAGAAATAGAGAGTATAGATTGCTTTAAAAAAAAAGGAAAATATTTTTTATTGCGGATGGAGAAAGGCAGGTTCGATTCCCCGCCGAGGAGAAGTCAATTTTATGATATATTTTAATCAAATAATCAATAGTAATTAAATGAATCCACCAAAAGTAGTAAATGGAAAACACTAGGCTTAGTAATTATGAAATTATGGAAATTTCAACAACGGAGTTCAATAGAAATAGGGAGTACAAAGGGGTTTCCTATTGATGGTGTAATAAGAAATTATAGGAGAGGGGGGGGGGGAATATAGCTAACAATATGTTACTATTTATAAGTAAGAAATAGAGAGTACAAAGGGGTTTCCTAGTGATGATGTAATAAGAAATAATAGGAGGGGGGGGGGTGGAATAGAGCAAACAATATGTTTCTACTTATATGTAAGAAATTGGGAGTACAAAGGGGTTACCTAGTGGTGGTGTAATAAGAAATGATAGAAGAGGGGGGGGGGGGGGGGAATAGAGCTAACAATATGTTACTACTTATAATTGTTGGCAGAGGGTTAAAGAAAATCATAAAAGATATGGGAGTTTACTAATTCCAATGAAGCGGGGGGGGGGGGGGGAGTGTGTCTAGGAATATGAGCAGAATTGCTAGAGAGGGGGTGTTCAGAGGGGGGGGGGGGTGTTTATCCATTTAAACCATAACCTAATCAATGAAATCCGAAAAAACACTAAAGAAAACAGTTTTTTCAATTTATCTCAAGAAAAAAGAACTAACACAATTCAGTACATAACAATATTTACTACACTTTTCAAGAGCTTTTCTACGATATACATCATTATTTAAAATATTAATTTTGGCATTTGTACCATTGTACCCGGGGGTACCAAAATTATATTTCAATAAACAAACAATTCAAAAAGGCTTTAAATAACCAAATAAAGAATAATAAACCACTTTTAAAATTTAAAAAATATTATATAACAACAAACATACAAATCGGTACAAAAGTACGTGTACCAATTTTTTTAAAAATAAATAAATAATATAGTTTAAATAAACAAATCAAGGGCTTTCAAATTATATACGAACCAATATTTAAATCGGATAAAAGTGGTCACTTGGTATAGGGTTTAAGAAAATTATAAATGATATGTGAGTTCACGATTCCAATGAAGGGGGGGAGAGCATCTAAGTATATGAGCAGGATTGCTAGAGAGGGGTTGTGCAGGGGGGGGGGGGGGGGGGGGTCATTCATTTGAAACCATAAACTAACAGAAAGAAAACCATAAACCCTAAAGAAAACAGTTTTTTCAATTTATTTCAAGAAAAAATATTAATAAAACAATTGAGTACATACCATGATGTTCAGGGGGGGGGGGGAGGGTTGTTCATCCATTTAAACCATAAACTAATCTAGCAAATCCAATAAATAACTAAAAAATAATTATTTTCAATTTATCTCGATAAAAAATAAAAATGACACAATTGACAATTATACAAATCAGTACAAAAGTACATGTACCAATTTTTTTAAAAATAAACAAATGAAAGAACTTCAATGTACAAGTCAAGAGCTTTTAAATGATATGCGAACGAATATTTAAATCGAAAAAAAGTTGTCTCGTGACGTCACGTAACCACGGCAAGGTCGGGAAAAAGTTTACTCTCTATTTCTCAGTAAATAGGACGAATTATAAACATATCAAGGTCTTGTTTTAAAGGGCATTAGTGTGAGATTTGAACCTAAAAATCAGAATTTAAATCGGTCAATTATTACCAAAGATATGAGCGTTCAAAGACGAAAATGGAAAATTAAAAAACCAAAATAGCCCCATTTAGACTACAACCAACAGAGATACGACAAAATGACCTATGAACAAAAATGTAGATCTTGCAAAATCAGTACATGTTTGTTAAATTAGTTTTTCGCTACAACAAACTGTTAATTTTTAAAAAATTCCAACACAGCTACGACGGTTTTTCTCATCTTAGGGGGAGAAGACAAAGGAAAAGTAAACTTTTGGCAATTTTTCGGGTTCACAAACCACACATTCCGCATCGAATGGCGAAAACCCCAACTCTCTAGCTATAGCGGAAGTGGGTAAACATTAGTATACATCAGTCAGTCAGTGAGTGAGTTTCACATGGGGTTGTATATATTATAGATATATATATATATATATATATATATATATATATATATATATATATATATATATATATATATATATATATATTCATTATGTTCTTTTTTTATAAGAGTCTTTAAACAAAAAAATAAATAAAAAGCAAGTGTAGTTAGTAGTCTTTGAAATGAATCATGAACATATAAACGATAGATATAATTTATCGTTGAGTATTCGAACATTTTGCCCGGGGCATAAGTAAATTATTCAAAAGTATCATTTTGTAACACGGTCACTATTAGAAATTTACGAGGATTCAACGCTATTATTATCTATTAAAGTGTTTTATTCCAAATCTGTTCCATAATGCATGAAATGATTCCGAGTGTTATTGAATCAGAAATAGGTTTTGATTCTGTGTCGCTTTTTGCATTTTTATATCATTTTTTTCACACGGTTATGTGTAAATGTATTGGTTCGCATTCCAAAGCGTTTTATTTTTTTAAATAAAATACTTTTGATTTCGTTAGATAGTTGTTTAAGATGATACTCGTGTTTGAGTTTACCGTATTACATTATAGGTTTTATTTTTTGTTGTTGTTTTTTTTCTTAAAGATTACTTTCGTTTTCTGTTCCCAATTAGATCTTGAAGCTTGGAGCACCCTCCTTGACGTCATATTTCCTTATTTGAAATATGTCTTTATGTATTAAAGACGAATCCTTTGATTATATTTAAAGCTTTTCGTTTGAAGTTAAATTTTTTTATATAATGCATAACACTTGATTCTTATGATATCAATTTAATTATTTTTAATAATATCTTCTCTGACTGGAATATCTAGGGAGGGGCACTTATAGTAAATATTTGAAAAGCAATACCTAATAGTTTACTATTAATTACTTTACTTAGTAATTTATAAACTGTTTAGTTAATTTATAGACAGGATAAATTTATTTATCGCTTGTCGAGTTTTACCTTTCTGCGCTATTTTCTATATTTATTTATTTTTATCTTTGATTATTATAATTATCAATTCTGTATTATCTTAATTATTTATTAATTATTAAGTTGTATCAATTTATTTTACCTGTCTAGCCCACAGATTTCCATGTAATAACATAATGTTTTATTATTAAATATTTTTCTTTTAATATTATCAACTCGGTTAAGAGAGTGTAGGAATTTTTTCTTGTTATTCAACTTCATATACTTTTCAACTGCTTTCAACATCAATGTAATTTTTTTACAACAAATATTTCCAATTAATGTGGCCCATAGCTTCCTATCACATCATTTCCGTTATAACCGTTTGGGCATCGAAGTGTCTCCACGGTGTAGGTAGTAGGTCATTAAGAGGAAACTGATTTTTATGCATTAATTAATTTCAAATATGCACATATGTATGCATTTATACTTTATGCATTATATTTACTCACAAAATATGCAAGTATAATTTTCATATTTTGTATTTAGATCAAATTATTAAACAATAAATAATGTAATTAACAATTCTTTGTTAATTATTTGTTTAAATATTAAAATTTAAAAGAAATAAAGCTTTTAATTGTATGTACTTTATAAACCTTTAAATTCAAAATTAGGGCAACAAATAAAATCAATTAACAATAAAATAAAAAATGAAATCATAATAGAAATAAATAAAAATCTTGGCATTTATAAAGCTTATTCATTATTTATTTTGTTCAGAAAAACTTCAATCCAGTACAAATCTTGCAATCGACTTTTAACTAACTTCCCGAGTAGCTAGACTTGTGAAACTTTTAGAATAGCTCAGAACACGATGACAATGCATTATTTTAATTCGTTGAATTTAATTCGTTTTCAGCAAATTTTGCTGCATAGAAAGTTAGTTCGGAAAAAATCCGCCACTTATTTTATTTGTTTTGACATATCCCATATTTACAATCTTCATTTTGACGGGTTTCAAATTTATGATTTATGACAGAAAATTTAAAAACGTAGTATTTAAAAAGTTCTTGTTATCTTGTATTTTTTTTGTTTTTAATTTAATTTTTAAAACAGATATCTAATAATAAATAAAAAAATATTATAAAAAAAAGGCAAAAAAGAAAAAAAATCAATACACTTAATTTTGTCAGAAGAATTTTTAACGAATACATTTTTTATCCAACACTTATTTCTTGTACAAGTAAAAAGCTATTCAAAAAAATATTTATTTTATTCGTTTGTTTATTTATTAAATGACAACGGAAAAAAAATCGCATTCGTATTCAGTATTTTATGTAAATGGTTGGTCAAAATAAATAAAATGTAATAATAAAAAAAAAAAAAAAAAAACGAAAACAGTTAAGGATTTTGAAAGTCTTCATTTTTCTGTATTTGTTTATTAATTCAGTGAATTTTTATTTTATCAAGTTACAATATTTTTTCTTCCTCCAAAGGGGGCAAACATAAACTCCTTTATCAAAAAAAAAACAAAAAAAAACATTAAAAATAACAAGTAATCTAATATATTGATTGTATTTTTTTTTCTTTCTCTTTTTAACTTTTAAAATTTTCTATTTACTAAAAGTGTTATTTTCTTTATGAATGGCTTATCTCACTATAAATTCTTATTTTTAAGGTCCGTACGCAAAACCAAGGACCCTTATATTTTCCTGCGTGTCTGTCCGTCCGTCCTCTCGCGTTCTCTCACGGCTACACCTTTTGTCCGATCACTTTGAAATTGGGCATGTATGTGTCTTGTACCTACCCACATATTTTAAAAATATAGCGACTTAAAAAAAATATTTTTCAAAAGAATTAGGGTAAAAAACTTATCTTAGGTATCATATGAACTTATGATAGGGGTATTATATGAAAGGGTACGTCGAGCTGATTACAAAAATATATAATTCTTTGGATATAACTTTGATAGGGCGAGCTTAGACAAGTTTGAAGTGGGTGTGAATCGGGTCCCCCCCCCCCCTCTATCTCGCTTATGTAAAGTCCAAAAAATCTGAAAAAAATCCTGAACATTCTTCGACCAAAAGTAAAGATAGCACTTATTGGAAATTTCGAAAAAATATTATTTTATTTTTTATTGACAAAATACGTTTTTTTATAATTATGGTCTTTTCGATGTATTTATATGGTTGTAGTCCGGCTCAGTGGCAAAAATATACTTGATCAGAGAGTGTTTTGAGAATATCAGACCCTTAGAATAGTTCAAAGTAAGCTTTTTAGCATTTTAAAAAAACACTGTGTATACACTTTACAGTTAAACACTATATAGTGTGGCCTACAGACCCTCGCTGTGTGCTGACTAGCACACACTTGACCTGTTTATTTGAAATGTATTATGAGCTCTATTTAGATAAAAGTATCGTTTAAAATCTTTTTTTTTTTTATAAATATTTAGTAAAATACGTGTGGATTAATTGTATAGGAAACTTTATAATAGAGGGGTCTCAATTCTTAACAAATTGTGTTACCAAAAATTAAGTTTTTGCTCTTGCGCGATATGAATCAAGGTGCGTAGAAGGTTATAGAAGTTATAAAATTTAAGTACAACTGACTGACTTACTTGATCACACAAGTAAGCCACACATGTGGTTTCTCTGAAACCACATTCATCATATCTCATTACATTCTTGGCCTTCCACGACTTAGCTTGTAACCAGCATGTCCGTCCACCAGCTTACCAGGTGTACTTTAGCTCAAGTGGTACCTTTTATTCAAAGTCGACCTACTTCAATTTTGGACACAACATCTGAATCCTTCATATTATTATGATTATCTTTATTCACTATAACTTAAGTACGGTGATATATCAGTAGAAAACTAATTTAGACTTTGATTATGAACGAACTTTTTAGTTTATTTTTTATACAACAGTTAATAATTATAACAGTTGTTAGGATTTTGATTTAAATTGGGTGCTATTTTAATTAAAAGGCTATACTGATGGTGTGGGTTGGATTAATTTCTAGGATTAACTCAAATTGCAGATGATACCATGTTTTTTTACCCCCCTTAGAAACTAATGTTTACACATAAATACTCCTGCATTTTTAATTTAATTTTCATTAAAATGTTCGTTTTCCTTCAGTTATTGCGTTTTAAATTATGTATATTTTTATATGCATTCAAATGAATTTTGGATAAGTGTGTGTATTTTTTATTTAAAATAAAAATCTCATTTATTTTTGCTCCACTTATTATTATTTTCTTTACTAAATACCAAATAAAATTGTATAATTTTTTTTTTTTTTTTTTTTTGAGTGTGTAATGCAGACGGTTGGAGGGTTTGAAATTGTCATATTTTATTATTTTGTGTGTAATTAATGCGGTGGAAGTTTTTGAGGGGGGTTGGATCAGATGTTGGGATTAGTCGAGGGGGGTAGTGTTAGAGTGTTGTGGTGTTGGGTCCCCCCCCCCCCCCCCCGGAGGTGGGGTATTGACGGGGCTGGCTCTGTGACGTCACTACTGGTTGCCATGGTAGCGAGTCGAGCGCCATAGAGAGAGAGATAGAGCTACGTTGCTAAACTCTTGTGGTAGAGTGAGTTGAAAGCTGTATAGAGTTTCTCCCTACCACCGTGGTACAGTTGCCTGTTTCTAAATGGGATTCATTTATTACGTAGAGAGGCTGGCTGGAAGTGGAAGGCTTCCACTGCTATATCTGCCTTGCCGTACCTCTATATTATCTCTCCCTTCTAAAGCCCTCGCTCTCTCTCCTTCTCTCTCCGCTATAATAATGAACGTGCCTGGTTTTTCCTCCGCTATCTCAGGCTCCTCCCAGCTCGTTGTTTTTTCAACGTTCCTTTCTTCATCTGCCGGTTCTCCGAACTCCCTTCTCTCTCCCCGGAGTTCCAGAACGCTCCTATAACCTTCCACTATAATTACCCCTCCGAAAAAACCCTCCCCATCTCAGAATATGACTTATTCCTCTACCATTTTCCTCTAAAATCTCCCCTCCCCTCATTTTATAAAACATTTTTAAAAAAAGAAGCCCTTTTTTATTTTATATATTTTTTTATTCTTCTTTACAATTTCTTCTCTTTACAAAAAACTCGGATAAATACATTTTCTTCCTCTGCTAAGGAAACGAAGAAATTCGTAATAATTCATTCACTCTTACCAAGTTTTTAAAAACGCAGTGAAACAGCTCTTTTTGCCCCTCTATCTTTATTCTAAGTTTTCTTTTTATTTTGATAAGCAATATAAAAATAAAGCTTTTTCTTCTGTCACACAAACATTTTCGATTCCAACACACAAATACATATATTTGGTCCGCCATTCTACCTTTTTTTTCCAACTCTTTTTATTGCTTAAGAAAGGGAATGGTTTAACCCGATATATATAGACGTATATAAAATAGAGTTTTAAAGAGAACAGACTTATACCTACCTCCGGTTTCTTTTTATGGGTTACAGGGTTTTTGGGAGCTGTTTTCTTTTACCTTTTTTTTCCTCTTTACGTTATCTTTTGTTAAAAAAGCTTGAATTTTCCTTTTTTGCTAGGAAGGAGTATAAAAGTATATAACTATATGTTGTTCTTGTATAGGGGGGGAGGTATATAGCCCTGTACACAGGTATACTAGTGTTACTGTCTTGGGCTACTAAGCCTTGTGAATAATTACCCACTTTACTGTAGGAGGCTCGAGGGTTTTCCTTGCCTGTCTTTACCGGGGGTTAAAGAACCCCCTGAATCGTCGACATGGAGTAATAAAATCCTGTTTTACTGTTCTTGTTTAAACTCCTATCTTTACCCTTTATACTGTTGAATTATTCATAACATTTCAGCGAGCCCATCTCACTTCGTACTCTTCGCCCTTCAAAACATCTCAGCCCTTCTCTCTCTTTTTTTTACTGTTATATTACACTATAAAATAATATAATAATAAACATTAATATACTCTCTTCTATCTCCAGATACCCTAACTTCGACTTTATAATCCTTCCTCCATCTAAAAACTTTAAATTTCTTTCCCCTATTTTCTCTTATTAAATTTTGGGAAACTCTCATAATGTTTAACGGTCTGTAAGAGTCTTAAAGAGTAATATCTCTTACTCCCTTAAACTCTATCTAAACCTTTACTATCTTAAATTAGCTAGTTTATCTACTTTTAATCTTAATATTTATACTATAAATAACATATTGCTATTTTATTAACATGGCCATAACTAGTGATGCGGTGCATAAAGAACTCGCGTAGAATGGTGCTTTTATATCAGCCATAAGCCATACTATGTTCTCAATAATGATATCAGGATAATATTTCAGTAAAACCTGACATTTATTTAACCTGAAAAGATCATTAAAATGATGTTGTCCATTAACTTTATTTAATAATATTAACGCAGGCTCGCTACGCTCGCCTCTTGATTCAGCATATCTAGTAAATATAAATTAAATACCGTTATTGCAGGCTCGCTGCGCTCACCTGTTGATTTAGCGTTTGAAGTAAGTATTTATTAAATAAAGTTATTGCAGGCTCGCTACGCTCGCCAGTTTATACAGTTAATATAGTAATTATTTAATCAAATTAAAGAAGGCTCGCTACGCTCGCCTGTTTGATTCAGGATTTGTAGTAAATATTTATTAAATAATGTTATTGTAGGCTCGCTACGCTCGCCTGTTAATTTAGCGTTTGTAGTAAATATTTATTAAATAAAGTTATTGTAGGCTCACTACGCTCGCCTGTTGATTTAGCGTTTGTAGTAAATATGTATTAAATAAAGTTATAGCAGGCTCGCTGCGCTCGCCTGTTGATTTAGCGTTTGTAGTAAGTATTAATTAAATAAAGTTATTGCAGGCTCGCTACGCTCGCCAGTTTATACAGTAAATATAGTAATTATTTTCTAAAATAAAGAAGGCTCGCTACGCTCGCCTATTTGATTCAGAATTTGTTGTAAATATTTATTAAATAAAGTTATTGCAGGCTCGCTACGCTCGCCCGTTTACCCAGAAAATATAGTAATTATTTTCTAAAATAAAGAAGGCTCGCTACGCTCGCCTATTTGATTCAGAATTTGTAGTAAATATTTATTAAATAAAGTTATTGAAGGCTCGCTACGCTCGCTTTTTATACTGTAGATATAGTAATTATTTAATCAAATTAAAAATGGCTCGCTGCGCTCGCCTGTTTGATTCAGAATTTGTAGTAAATATTAATTAAATAAATTATTGTATGCTCGCTACGCTCGCCTGTTTATGAAGTATTTGTACGTAATCATTATTTAATATAATTAATTCAGGCTCGCTGCGCTCGCAAGTTTATGCGGCATAACATTATCCAGAAATACTAAATAAATTGGTGAGAGCAGCGAACCTTCAATAAACCCAGTGAAATGAAAACTAATTTTATATGCTGTCTATACAGGGTGAGCCAACAATAACATTATTACAACACCTGTATAAACGTGCGATCATAGCGAGCCTGCAATACCTCTATTAAATAATGTTTAACTAAATTTCCTGTTTAAACTGCTTAGTATGCAATAATTATATTAAATAATAATTATCTACAATTGGTTGAAAATATATAGAGTGAAATTTTAATAGTTATTTACTCTTTTCTTACTTCTAAACCCTTTCAAATGATGTATAAAATGCCATACTGACGAAAAACATTTTGTCATTCGCCTTATTGGCCGCCATCTTGAAAATATAAATTATGAAATTTGAAAAGTTATTGACTCTTTTCCTACTTTTATAGACCTTTAGATTAATGTATTACATGCCAAGTAGATTACATTTTTTTTTAATTTTCCGCCATATTGAAAATATTATGTGTGACATTTTTAATACTTAGATATTCCTTTGCTAAACTTCAAGACCTTTAAATTGATGTATAACATGTCATACTGACTAAAACTTTTTGTTTAGTCGTCCGCCATATTGGCCGCCATCTTGAAAGTGTGAAGTATTAAATTTTATCAGTTAAATATTATTTTCCTCCTTTTAAAGGCCTTTAAAATTATGTATAACACATTAAGCTGACTTAAATTTTTTTTTAGTCGTCCGCCATATTGGCAGCCATCTTGAAAATATTAACTTTGATATTTTATTAGTTAAATTTTCTTTTCCTTCTCTTAAAGACCTTTAAAACGATGTATAACACATTATGCTGACTAAAACTTTTTATTTTAGTCGTCCGCCATATTGGCCGCCATCTTGGAAATGTGAAGTGTGAAATTTGATTAGTTACATATTTTTTTCCTTCTCTTAAAGACCTTTAAAACGATGTATAACACATTATGCTGGCTTAAAACTTTTTTTTTAGTCGTCCGCCATATTGGCCGCCATCTTGGAAATGTTTAGTGAGGAATTTTCAAAAACTATACAGTTCTCAAAAATGCTGAGATGCATCTACGTGCCAAATTACGCTGAAATTGATCAATTTTTACTCCAGTTATCGTTAGACAAACAAACAAACAAACAAACAAACAAACAAACAAACAAACAAACTTTTCAAATCCCAAGTCTCTGAAATGAAGAACTCACTACGCTCGTTCAATAAATAATTCGAATATTAAAACTTAATTTTCAAGCGGACTCAGATCTTTGGAATCAGGTTTTATGTATTTGCTTGAGGAAGCAATATGCGAAGAAGGTTTAAAATAATGAACAATTTGTTAGCTAAACCTCATTAGCTGTTTAAATTTCCTAAATTCGGTTGAGCAGTTATAAATTCAGTTGGTCAAGTAAGTACATTCAGCACAATCAAAGGGTCCGTTGCCAATTAAACAAATAGGACGAGTTCATTAACAAGCCTAATTGGCCCAGCCATATCAATATGGTGGCCATTTAAAAGTTTGTTTTTGCTATAATTTTTGAATTATTAATTATAATGCCGTGAAACAAATGTCATTATATTATTACATACATTTTTACCGTTTAAATGCAATGAAACTACTTCGAAGTGTCTCTAGCCCAATACGTTTTTTTTAAGATTTTGGGCGCGTATTTTTTTCTTACTAAATAAGCGACGTATAAAAAAATCCTAAAATATTTTTTTTTTACAAAGAATGACTGTTTTACGTGGATTTGTTAAAAAAAATAGGAGTAGGAAACACGAAAAAATAAATTTTTAAGGACTCATGGCGCATTGATTAATTGGTACAAAAATTAAACCAAGTATTAGATATATATTTGGACTCAGGCCTCAGGGAGTGTTCATCTTTCATTCAAGGCCCCATTTCAGTTAAAAACAAATTGTAAAAATGTTGTTATTGTATTTTTGTTTAAATAATCAAATAAGATATATAATAATAATAATAAATATATAAATAATAAAAATAAATATATAAAGGAGATAAATATATAAATTTATAGAACATAAACATAAATATGTAATGCAAAAGAAAATCTTATTCTATTATGCCAATAATCGACATTACAATAATTTTGTAGACGTGCCAATTCCTCAGGTGTAGCAATTATGCTCCGATCTGATTTATTCAAAATCATTTTTATTCTTATCATGTATACTGGTTATTTATTAATGAACTTTTAATATCCTTTAATAATTTAATGGTGTATATAAACGCAAGGCATATTGTCAGATGTCTACTCTACTAAACAGATTTGTAGCTGTGACGGTGTCTGGCTCATTGTTATTGTTCGCAGGTTTATGTATGCGGTTTCTATAATTAATAATCGGCCGCCTAACTGATTGTTATGTCAATAAACATGCAGCGATATGTCATTCAATAACATGTCATTATGTCGTCTTAATATATTAATATTAATTATGGTTGCTTGTCGGTAATACAATTAATAATTGATATAATTGTTATTGTTGTCAGTTACCGGTGTGTACGTTAGATATAGTTGTATTAAGCTATGATTACATTGCTATTCTACGTCCTGCATTTCAGCACATTGACATTCTGCTCATAGTTAATTGCAAGATTGGATTTCCCTACGTCAATTCATTCATTATTTAATAAACCAGTGTTATATTAACAGGGGTCAGCAGACTATGAAATGATCATTGATACTCAACCATAAATCCTTCATTAACAATAGAAATAAAATTTTATGAAATCATTATCCTTTCTTGTTTCGTTGAATAATTGTTTTCTAGTCACAATGCTTCCGTTATCTTCGGTAAGCTCGAAAGCATTGTGACAAGTCTGAAAAGCGACATTTTTAATGTTTCCAAATACAATATTTCCTTAATCAAGATACGTTTTAGACATCGGGAACAATTTTGGTCTCATTTCGTTTTGTCTGTCTCTTGAGCTATGAGATCGTGCTGAAGAAAGAAAATTTTGCATGTCTCCGATTTCAAAAAGTCTAAGCTAAGACAGAAATTTGTTTCAGATATCAGGGAATTTTTTATTCCCGGTCTGCCTGTCGGACTGCGCTCAATTTTTGCGAACTAACCTATCTTATAAACTAACCGTCCGTTTTGTATTGAAATTTTGATGGCAGGTCATAATAACATTAGCCTCTTGTTGGTCCCCATATATGTTTCAACCTTATGTGACCATTTTTGTTTAAAAAATAATTAAAAGTAATAATACTTTAATTTTAAATTACATTCCCATTTGTTTGATCTGCTTCTTTTTTCTGGATATAGATTGTAAATTAAATACAATTGAAAGTTATCAAGGATCAGTTATAAGAAAATCGAAAGTTTAATATTTACTGAAGTTTCGGGGGAAAAAAAAATCCTTTTTCTATATATATATATACAAGCATGGTGGCAGTCATATAAATAGAAAATATGCAATAAAAGACAATATAATTAAAAAAAAAAAAGGTAACTAGGAATGTACATATAAATAGAATTTAGCTTTAAAACCATATAATGGTTTTATCAATCCCTTTAATAATTTTGATAACTAAGAACTTATATATTTTTTCTTTTAATTAGATCTGATTATTGGGTCGGGTCTGTTATTATGTATACCAACGCACTTCAGGAAAGCCATATGTTATATTAAATAAATTGGTAGTGCGTGAGGTCTCACGTAAAAAGGGTTTCGTTGGGGTTGTAAACATGAAATTAATAGGGTGGGGGGGGGGGGGGGGGTGCAAAATTTGGATGTTTTTTGACAAAATGGCGTAGAAAATTAAACGCTTTCCACAAGTGTTATATATTTTTGTAATCTACTCTTCAGTACCTTTCATTTGATACCTCACTCAAAATTTTGAAAAAATATTTTTTTTCCCCGTGACAGCAATTAGCCGCCATCTTGGATTCCCAGTTAATCCGACCAAGTTGCTATTCTTATTTTTTCTTTGGCCCATTAGACTGCACATTTTGCATATTTTTCTATATTTTTAGTAAGAGCGGAAATATAGTTTTAGAGGGGGGGAAACGCTAAATTTTGATGTTTTTTGACAAAATGGCGGGGAAAATTAAACGCTTTCTACAAGTGTTATATATTTTTGTAATCTACTCTTCAATAACTTTCATTTGATACCTCACTCAAAATTTTTAAAAAATATATTTTTTCCCGTGACATCAATCAGCCACCATCTTGGATTCCCAATTAATCCGACCAAGTTTCTATTCTTATTTTTTCTTTGGCCCATCAGACCGCACATTTTGCATATTTTTCTATATTTTTAGTAACAGCAGAAATACGATTTTAGGGGGGGGGGGACACGCAACATTTCAATGTTTTTTGACAAAATGGCGCCGAAAATTGAACACTTTCCCTAAGTGATATATATATTTGTAATCTACTCTTCAATACCTTTCATTTGATACCCCACACAAATTTAAAAAAAATATTTATTTTCGTGTGACATGAATTATCCAGCATCTTGGATTCCCAGTAAATCAGATCAAATTGCTAATCTTATTTTTTCTATGGCCCACCAGGCCACACATTTTGCATATTTTTCTATATTTTTAGTATGAGCGGAAATAAGATTTTAGGGGGGGGGGACACGCAAAATTTCGATGTTTTTTAACGAAATGGCACCTAAAATTGAACACTTTCCCTAAGTGGTATATATTTTTGTAATCTACTCTTTAATACCTTTCATTTGATACCCCACTTAAAATTTAAAAAAAATATTTTTTTCGCATGACGTGAGTTATCCGCCATTTTGGATTTGAACAGCTGATAATTTTGAGTTCTCTATATTTTTCCTGTGTGCGCGTCAAAACGATCTTTAATATTGGAAAGTTTCACGTTTCTATCTCTTTTTATTCAAAAGTTATTGGAACCGTACAGAGTGACAGACAGACAGACAGACACATGAACGAAACTATAAGGGTTTCTTTTTTTGGTTTTACCAACGAAACCCTAATTAAATGTTGTTTGGCGTAAATATTTTTATTTTTAAAAGACAAAGATTAAATCCCCATTTAAATTATGATTCAATCCGTCAGAGCAGTCCCTATTCAAAATGCATCTTTTACTGTATAAATATACCGCTACAAATAACTATGACTCTTGAAAATTGTAAATTTTAAATATTCATGATCATATATAATCAATATTTTCAACTTTTTGTATTAACTATCATATTTTTTCATGAAACATGCAATTAATTATAATAGAAGATATTTTATCTTTCCATTCATTGAGAGGTAGGACGTTAATCTCAATTAATGAGCTATGGTGGAGTTTTTTTTTTTACCGTAGAGGCATGCTAATCTTTCGAGCGAGGGTAAATTCCGGAATAGAGAAAGGGTTGTAGGGGGATTAATTTATGAGTGTTTTCTGTTTAATTAATGTTTTAAGTTTTTTAACCAGTTTATGTTGATATCGATTCGTTGACGTGTTTTTTCCTCTGTAGCCAATTCCGGATTTTATGCGAGGTAGATAGTGTTTATTCGCGGGCTATCCTTGTATTATCGAATTCGCTTTTCACGTTTTATAGAAGAAAAAAAGTCCAGTCCCCCTCCCCCTAAAGAAAATACGACGAATGTTTGTTAGCCTCCCATTAAAACCTAACGATCCAACCATGTATTTTATAATGGATGTTAAATTTAACTCTTTCAACTAACTAAAAATTTAGGGTGTATTTCCCTGCTCTCTTTTTTTACCCCTTCTTTATTTTGATTCATCTTGCTTGCACCTATTCTACCAGGTTTACGTTTTTTTACTGAACAGTCTACTTGTTAATTAGTTTTATACAGGCTCTTTTCTATGTGTATATATATATATATATATATATATATATATATATATATATATATATATATATATATATATATAAAATGTATATGTATATATAAATACTGCATTAGTAGAGAATTAAACAAATCATCCAAATTTAAGCAGGTAAATTCCCCCAACACGTTTTTATTCATTAAATTTTTTCCCCCTATTCTAAATATATTTTTAAATTGCATTTAATTTTTACAAAAGAACGTTTTTTGGAAAAGGTTTTATTTTTACCCATTAATTAGAATTCATTGCAAATTAATTTTGTTTTTACCTTTAAAAAACTATCTAATACCAAATTATTAATATTATTATTTTTTTTTTTTTATTGCATTATTTAATACTTTTGTATTTAGCAATTTTAATTTTTACATAAGCGTTAAAAAACAATTCTAAATTTTAGAGGTTTCTAATTTTTATTTATGTAAAAGCCGTTGACGTAGTTATTTTTTTTTATTGAGGTTTTTTTTTCTCATGTTAAGAGAAAGTATTGTGATGGCCCAATAAATTCGATTTTGATGGATTTACACGTTTTGAGGTCTCTCAGTCCAAAAAAAGTGGTTTTCAAAAAAATGTCCGTCTGTCGTCTGTGCATATGCTTGGAGCCTAAACTGCTGGGCATATTTTGACAAAATATGACATGCATATTCCGAAAAATCATACTCCGAGGCAAATTTGAGAAATCAATTTTAGCTCCAAAGTTGGGGGCGTTACCCTCCAAAAACTATGGTAAAACGTTCCGACACGTGAAGAACGAAGATGGTTCCCACGATTTTAAAAAATCGACAATTGTCGAAAAATCGACGAAATTCTAAAATGATCCGTAATAGTTTATAAGCCATAATATTTATTAGTAAGTAGTCGGATTTGTTTCCTTGTATATGATTCTTATTGATTTAATATTTAAAAAATAAAATCTTTGAATTTTAACACAGATATCAATAGTGACCATCATTAATCATAGCATAGCTATGGAATTTTATAAAAAAAAAAAAAAAAAAAAAACATTCCAAATTGTAAGTACAAAATAATTAATATCCAAAAGAACCTGAATTATATTTAACATGGGCTACCCCTATAACAGAAATTAATTATTTCAGATTGACAATAGCCACCTAGGTTAAAGGAAAATTAATTTTTTAGCAACAACAGGATGAAATAGTAATCTTCTAGTCAGGTAGATATAGAAAGCACTTTAATTATGTATTATGTTACAAAATATAGCAAATTTACTGGAGTTACTGACTATAAATGTGGTTTTTAGCCTGAAGATGACCCAAAGAGGGGTCGAAATATCACAAAAGTGAGCTTTTATTTTTTTTTTCTTTAGACCCTATTATCAATAAGAACAGAATATTTACATTTACACCACATTATTTTTTTTTTACCAAAATATTTTTTTTAATATATGCCTGAAAAAAAAAAAAAATCTTGAAAATAGTTCTGACGGTACCTCGTAACCGACTTTTCTTTTTTCTTTTTTTTATTAAATAAATATAAATATAATTGTAGGAAGTTAATCAATTCAAAATGTTGGTTAGTTTTTTAATATGTTTTAGCGCAATTTCTATCGGATTAAAGATTTTTATTTATTAACTAGAGTCTTAATTAATTAACCTCTAATTATATATTTCAATCTAGATCATTTATTGAGACTTAAATATAGAGTTTTATTAGAAATTGTAGAATTTACTACTTTAATTCTAAAATAAATAATAAATATAACTATGAACTATGAATATACACGATGTGGAGAAATCGTGTATAAGTATGTAGTACAAAATACCTTGGTGATTAAATCTTCATATGTTAAACTCATCAATTTATTGTAAGAACCACAATAGGCATTATATTTTAGTTTAAGCAGTTTTATTAATTTCCAATGTAGGATTTATATTTTAGGTGAATGTGGTTCAAATCAGATCAAAAATAGGATTTTTGCTACTAGCTTCGTAACTCCCAAATTTTTAGTTATAAACTAATAATTATTATA
The DNA here is from genome assembly GCA_951217055.1 of Gerris lacustris. Taxonomy (NCBI): domain Eukaryota; kingdom Metazoa; phylum Arthropoda; class Insecta; order Hemiptera; family Gerridae; genus Gerris; species Gerris lacustris. The sequence goes on from OX578276.1 coordinate 46,321,598, forward strand.
AGATTATAGTTACACTCAAAATTATTGTACTTTAATGTATTGGTGTTCCTACGCATCACGAAAAGTTTCAAACCCTCCGCGTCACAGGGATTTCACTATACATTTATTACAAGACAACACGCGGGACCCTACGCAGCACACACCATAGTCTTTTATTCACCAGTTATAATAACATTTTTTTTTCCTATCCCTCCAATGTTTAGTTATCAAATCCGGATCTAAATTTTATAGTTGCAATCAAAGAAATAAAATTAGACTCTCCTTGACCAGTTATAATGAACTGTACCTTAACACTCCGTACCTCTCTAAAGTTTGAGACTTAATCCGTACTCTCTCCGTACCTCTCCGTTACAAACTTTCTCCGTACCTCTCTAAAGTTCAGTTATCATGTTATCAAAAGTTTATAGTTGCAATCAAAGATAAAAGATTAGATCTTTTTTTGACTATTTATAATAATTGTAACTTTATTTCTACCTCTCAAATGTTATCAATTCAGAGTATCAAAGGTTTTATAGTATAATAAATTAGACCAATAAAATTATACCCTTCTTGACAATAATTGAATTTTAAGATATTCTTTCTTTTATTCTTAATTTTTAATTTTTTCATATGTCTGTCTTAAAAACTTATCGAATTATGAATAAACCTTCATATATGTTTTATAAATTAATTAATTCAAATAATTATGTCATTTTAATTGTATATGATAAGGTAATTAGTTGAGGAAATACAATTTTAATATTTATTTTCATTCCGCATTTGAAAATAATAATGTCATCTACTTTCTTTTTGAAAAGAAGTCTATTTTATTATTATTATTGCACATTGTGCTTTTAAAATAACAAATCGTAATTCCTACCTTGCATATCAGTTATAGTTCATTCAAGTTCGTCTTTTTTACTTTCTCGTATAAAGAGAAAGTATTGTGATGGCGCGAAAATTCGATTTTGAGATTTTGATGGATTTAAATGCTATGAGGTCCCCTGAGTCCAAAACAGTGGTTTTTAAAAAATGTCTGTCTGTCGTCTGTCTGTGCAGACGCCTGGAGCCTAAACTACTGGGCCGATTTTGACAAAATTTGGCATACATATTTAGAAAAATCATACCCCGAGGTGAAATCGAGAAATGAATTTTAGCTCCAAATTTGGGGCGCTACCCCCCAAAAACTCTGAAGAAACGTAAAGAAAGAATTCTCGAAAACGGTTCCGACGATTTTGATTAAAAAATTCTATAATGTAGCCCATATTTAAATACGAATCTAACGATATAAGCCGTTTTCCCGGGAGAAATCTAGTTCCTGAGAAATAAGCTTAAAACGCGGACGGAGAGAGCCCGGGTTCGATTCCCCGCCCAGGAGATGTTATTTTTATGATAAATTTGGATGAAATGTTCAATATTAATTAAATGTACATACGAAAACTAATAAATGGAAAACACTGGGCCAAATAATTATGACCTCGTATATGAGAAAGTTTGTCTGAGTTGTCTCGGACTGATTTTTTCTTTATAGCTACCTTTATTCCCGTAGTGCGTTACGGAGTACGGAGTGTTATTATTTTTTTTTTTTATATTGTTATAGGTTTATAAATTACCGTTAAGTACAACTAAAATTGATTGAAATTACTTATTAAGTGAGACCCTTTCTTAAGTATTAACTTCCAGCTTCAAAGGTCTTTCTGGGTATAATTCAACTTATTTTTTTTATTTTGCCTTTATTTATCGTGTTTGCAGAGCGTGATGGACCACCATTAACCAATATTAATGGTGGTCAATCACTCTCTGCAGTGGACGGGACCCGTCCACTCCAAGTCTGTACACAAGCAGAATGCTCATTTGTTGTGGGCGCAGAAAACGGCCTCCAAAATTCCATGATAATAGGAACAGTGCTTCCATAGAAATCATGACGAATCACAGCCAGTGATATTTGGATTTTATAGATAATTATGTTATGCAATTGGATACTATTTTTCTACTTCTTGTTGTCGTTTATAATAACAGTTCGTTGTCGAATAAACGATATCTTAAAGATATTTTATGTCAAGAAGATATCGTATTTATGAAATGATACAATGTAGAAATCTCGGTCGAAACAGCTATTTCGTTTTTAATGCATTCTATTCCATATATAATATCGTTACTGATTACGACCTTATAGAGTCCAACATATATTGAGAAGTGACTATTTCTTCAAATTCTTATTAGGATGACCTCTACTAATGCAACTTTTTCTTATTGATGACCTTGTTTTAAGATTCTTATTATATTATTACTAATTCTGCAATAAACTAAGAATGTGATTTTGCCTTTATTCTTTCCCCACATCTCATCATCTTTCATCAATTACCATTATCTATTACTTCTTTTTTACTATCTTATTATATATATATCTTTCCCATTATGTTTGATTTATTATCGTTTTATAACAACAGGAGTGATATGAGAAAAAAGAATGAAGGCCAAGGTCAAATCGATGTTTAAGACTCAATGAATCTATGTTTAGAGGAATAGTGTGTTTTTTTTTTATTCTCTCTCCCTTTTAGATTTATTAGGATTAATTCTATGCATGTTTATTTTTAACTCTCACGGCAAGATTTGCATTAATGACTACCCTATATCAAATTTATTTATTTTCTTTTTCACTCTACACTCATTTCTGGTTTTTTATAATCTTACTATCGTTAAATAATAAATTTTATGTGTTTACTTTTACTATTTGATTTTATCTTCAGTATTTAAACTCTGAATCATTAAATATATTGGTTATAAATCAACTTATTTATGAATTCTTTGAGTAATTTGTTATATCATTATAATAAGGTTTGAGCGCTATAATAGAATAATATTCCGATATAGTTGTCGTTGTAAACAATCTATTTTACTACGTTTTTATTAGCTTGCATTCTTGTTTGTTTGTTTGTTTGTTTGTCCGGTACAAATCTGGGAATCGATTTCTAACTAACTTCCCGAATAGCTAGACATTTAAAACCTTTAGCATAGCTCAGAACACGATGACAATGCATTATTTTAATATTTTTAGCCATCTTTCAGCAGAATTTAATTGGTTTTCAGCAAATTTTGCTGTACGGAAAGTTAGTTCCGAAAAAATCCTCGTTATTTTATTTGTTTTGCCATATCCCATTTTTACGCAATCTTCATTTTGACGGGTCTCAAATTTGTGATAGATAAACATTAAATGACAGCAAAAAAAGTCCAGTCATGCACCATGACTTAATGAGCGAATTTTCAAAGAAATCTGCGGATTATTGGCTTATGATAATATAGGAAAATTTTGGTTTAGAATTTGCATGGGTGAAAAAAAAATTTGGTCAACAGGGGTACGAGGTACAAAAGTCAAAATCGTATTTACCCTTCAAGATGCATGTCGTTGGAAAGCTCTTTAAGAGTACAGTAATTGTTGTTATGTACACTTTTATAATATTTTCACATAAAAGGGGGGTAAAATGGAAAAACACGTTTTTTGACCCTAAATGGTCAAAATTTGACCCCTAAATGGACTCCAAAAATGCTGGCCAACGAACTCATCCTTTCTTTTGATATTATTGACATTTTAAAATTTGTTTGAAATTTTTACGTGCATCCTAAGGGGAGATATCGTCTGGAGTGACACATATATACATACATATATACATACATATATACATACATACATAAAAAAAAGTGTTAAATTTTAGGAATCGATTCAGAATGGTCTAAAACGGATTTGCATGGAAAAAATTTTCAAAAATTTGCATTACAAAAATTTTGAAGCCATTGCAATAGCGTAATTTTCTTTGAAAATTCGCTAAAAGGAAATATCGATTATATTATTTATCGAATTATATTATTTATATTATTTCAAATACATATATCAATGGCACGCTTTAGATTTGGTGTTGGGGAGATCCGTTGTACAAAGATTTGTCCTTTTATAGGTTTAAGATCAGCTCTCTAGATGGTTGTCATTTATGTGAAGTAAATAAATTCGGAACTATTTTTTTTTTCACTAACATTATATATTATATAACAATAACAATTATATTATCAACATTACATACGATTCAACAGAAAATTTAAAAACGTAGTATATAAAAAGTTCTTTTTATCTTGAAATTATTCTCTCTCTCTCTTTTACTAATCTTAATTTAAAAATGAAATAAGACAAACTTTAGTCTGAAAAACGGATGGAGGTAATTTTATCATGGAAAAGGGGGTCCGTTGACCGAAAGGGGAAGGACAGGCATTAATCCGGCACGCACGTGCCAGTAAACCTTTCGCTGGTGGCTTCCAAAACCATTGGTTATTGGTTGACATCAACCATCCACCCGCAAAAGTTACTGCTCCCTAATTTTAAGGGCATTACGTTAAACGATAGGCATCACGTTAATTCCACCGATTATCGTTTTAGAGGATGGCTGCTTCAAATTGACTTTATTTATAGGTTTTTTTTTTGTTAAACCATCTGGATTCATAGTGAATAAGAGACACTAATGATAGTCGTGAGTTTTGTCTGTAAAAAAAATCGTTTTATCAAACTCGGACAAAACTATCTCATATAATTATTCAAACTAAATTTAAATCCCATAAAATCTAATTTAATTAGATATTTAAAAAAATAAATATCAACAGGATTTTGATTTACCGGGGACAAATTTAAACGTCATTCATTAATAAAAACTATTCTTTTGATTCAGGGGACCTTAAAATTTGGAAATCTAACAATATCTACTTCCCTATATATTTATATACTCGTACAGCATGTATCCCTCGTACTTCATGCATAAAAAATAAAAAAGTTTTGTTGGAATGATTTTGAAGTATATTATATTTTTTGCATCTATTATTTTGCTCGGTTATTCTTAGGCTCATCCGTGACCATTTAAGTTCAATCTACGCATACGCAAATGTAATATAATCTCAGTTAGCTTTTTACCTTCTTCCAGCACTAAAAGCAGTTTTATTTAAGTACCTATTTATATATTTAGACCCAATAAAATTTAAACCAGTAAAATAATTCTCAAAACAAACTCTCCTTTATGCAGGAAACGGGATCGTTTTCTTTTATGTTCATTTTGTAATAATGAAATTTGTCACGATACTTTTTTATTTAAGGCGTCTCATTGCTACAGTCTATAGCCTAGAAACTATTATACTTTCTCATGAAATGTTTGGAAACATAGCAATATATTTAGTAGTAAAAGGTTGGTATTAAGAATCATTGGTATTGCATAGTTGCATGTATTTGTTTTTAAACAACTATAATAAAACGTCAGATAGTAGATATGTTGCTGTAATTGAATTTTATTTTCCGTTTTTAAATTTTTTTAATGGTGTATATATATATATATATATATATATATATATATATATATATATATATATATATATATATATATATATATATATATATATATATATATATATATATATATATATATATATATATATATATATATATAGTAGTATATAGTAAATAGAGTATTACTAAATAGAGCAAGCTTTATGGAAAAGAATTCTACTTTACCTCTTAAGTTGTTTAGTATCTTTTAAATTCTATCTGATCTCAAATATAAAGTCTACATTTAACCAGTTGGTCGTCACTTAACCTCCCTATAAGTCGCGTCCACACCAAACGCATTCTTTTTCAAGCAAGGACGAATATTATTTTTTTTGTGTTCGCTAATGCTCCGGATAGAGTCAGTCAGTACATCAAAAGGGATTTTGTAGTGTTTTTTTTTTTTTTTCGACTGTTCAATCTTGAATGTTGGGTGGTCTGTCTGTACGGAGCGTTTCAAATGCTTCTTAAACACTAACCAGGTCGACTTAAAAGTAGTCGGTGCGTTCAGAAAGAAGAGGAATTAAAGCCGCTATGATACTAACCTCTCCACATCAAACCGCCGGTCGATTAGCCGGTGAGGGTTTCCGAACTTAATTTAAGTTAAATAAACATTATAGCCAATATTATCTTAAAATCAGATCCACTTGATATCTGTAAAAGCTGATCAAACAAACAATAGGGGCGGGCCTCTTAGACTTAGTACTTAGTTACACACTTGCATGTTAAGTCTCGCGGCTGTTTTTAGGTAGTATAGCGTGTACGGTACGGTTACTTTTTTGTCTACGATTAACAGCGAAATCTAGCCAGTCACTATTACAGCTTCACTAAACTATATGATACCGACTAGATTTTAAACCACTTTAGAGTTACTCTATTTTATGGGTCACTAGTCGACACATATGCATTTTACATTTTTCTTCTTGTTACTTTATAATCTAGATGTTAGATCTAAATATAGTTTATTATATAAGCTTCCGCGGGTTGGTATCAATATGAAGTTTTTGGTCTTCCGTTAGGCCTCATTCACACTAGAGATTCCGGAATGCGATTCACGAATCGAAGATTCTAATGATACCAAGCGGCCTATGTATTGTGCTTATGTCCATTCAGACTACGATTCCGGTATGCGATTCTCAAATCGAATATCCCAGTCCCCGTGAGCCGCCTCGATTCTTTTTAGAATTCTTCTTAGAAAGCGGCTCATGATACATTGCGCTATATGGGCCCATTCAGACTAGGCGATTCCGAATCGCATTCCGCTTCAATCCTTTAGCTATTTATTTTCTTTAAATAAAATATTTTAATTATAAATTCATAATAATTACTGTAATATCATTAATTATAATATTTTATTATAAATAATTTTATTTACGTTATATAAAATATTTTAATTATATAAATATATAATGAATCAATGTAATATATTATTTAATATATATATTTTTTTTTTCAATCGTTCTATTTACGTTAAATAAAATAGGTTAATTATGAATATAATATAATTAATTATTTAAAAATTAAATACATATATATGTTAGTGTATAATAAAAGTGGGATCAAAACTAGGAAAAGTGGGGGGAAGAAGCCGCCGAGATACTGAATCTTGATACTTTTTTTAATCTCATACACGAATCGCATTCCGGAATCCCAGTGTGAATGAGCCCTTAGTGACCGCGTCATGAAGGGTGTAGGTCCTAATGTTTAACGCACCGAGTGTTGAGGAGTACACGCTGTTCTAGGAAAGATGCAACTTTAATTTAAATCTAGCCCTCTGTTTTAACGTTGCTTTATATGTTGTGAACATTTATTCCCCTGAGGTTCCTAAGACTGAGTGAGAAACGTCGTGACTTTAACTTAGGCCCTATTCATACGGAGATACGCAAATCTCGTCTTGAGCTGTCTCACGACCAGGAGACTGAGTGATTCAAGTCGCTCGTCATCCTTTACACAACCACGACTCGAGTTTCGCGTACAACCACGTTATCTGAGGTTTGATTAGAAAGTATAGTCGGTTTTCACAGGCAATAGGCCGAGTAAACACCCAGCATAGTCTTTATCATTGTGTATTTACCTCCAAAAACGATATCTAGTGATTCTAGAATTCTAGTAATGATGAGGATTATTATTGCCGCCGGTGCAGCAGGAGAAAAGTGAAATCGTTTTGGGTTCATCCTTACATCGAAAAGAACATCAATTGTAGATTATTGTTGCTACAAAAGAATTAAAGGAATCGGAGTCAAAATTCCTTTAAGCCTGTTACTATACTGCACTGGAAACCTCTCCACTTCCGCCTTGAATTTTAAATTAAACACTTATTCACTCATTACGATACGTAGTTAAACAAGCCACGTTTGATAGTAAACTGAGAGACAAGGAGACCAGCAAGCAGAGTCGCCGGTACTGGAGTATCCCCGTCTGAGTAGCACCACCTAATTGCACATGCTGAGCCTCTTGGTCGCCAAGTCTCCTTACAAGAGGGTATTTGTGTAGCCCCGTGTGAATAGGACCTTGACATGTCGCAGTAGCCAACGGAGTTCCTAGAACATCATAGTAAATATGGTCATTCGAATTATTACAGAAGAAGAGATTCCTTCATAATAATAATATAACTTTTCAATCTCTAGGTTTGGATTATCAATGATTTCAACTTTCTTTATTAATATAAATATAACTCCTAACTGCAGAATTTCTTTTCTTTTATTTTATGAATTTACTGACAGTTCCACAGTGAATAAAGCGAATGGATTGTTACTCTTACCTGAGCTTAAAATTCTTTAAGCCTTTCACACTATGTAGCTTAGATTTCGTTATCGAACAGAAAGCTTTCAAATGCGCAGTTCACCTAGCTAGCTGTTGGCAGCGAAACTATTTCAAACCCTACTATTCCTTAAAGTTAATTTATCCAAAAATTCTTATTTTAAATAAACCACCTAACAATCAAATCCATACCTAAGAAGAAAGGCTGTTTAAAAAAAATTCAAATTAATATATTAATTATTTTCAAAAAGGAACAATCGCACTTAAGTATAGCTTAATTTATTTCTTAATTTACTATCGTTTAATTAATTTACTATCGTCTCCGGGAGCTTGTTGTTCTCGTGTACGCTTCTCACTGAGGAAGTTCGGGTTGGATCTACTCCGGCGAGGGGCCCAACTTTTGGTGTTCACCCAGCATCTCCATATAAATGGGTAGCTGCTTGAGTGAAACGTCTATCCGGTCGTGAATGTCAATTATAAGGTTTATAGAGCTCCTCGACTGTTTTTCACCAATGTGTCATACCGACTCATAATAAATGGGGTATAGTTAAAAAACCACACAACGTCTTCACACAAAATTATTGTAATTCAAATAATTGTACACCTTTCAAGTTTTTACATTCACAGTTTGTAGATTATCTGAAGAAAGCTGAATTAGAACAGCTGAAATACGTCAATAATTTTGCGTGAAGACGTTGTTTGGTTATTGGCCATGTATTATTATTATTATCTTAATTTTAAAATTACTTAAGCCTTTTTGGCTTAAGATGGCTAGCTGTCATCGTTAGTATAAAAAAAAATTAACAATTCATTTAAAAAAGATTTAAGAAAGAAATTTATTAGAAGAGTTACTGAACTTCTGCGTCAGCTTTATTTTTGCGTTTTTCACATCTTTTTTTACTTCGTTCTTTTTTTACAAACCTCTCATCAATTGGTGTCAGCATTAATTTTTTAGAATGCTGGGAAAAAAATAAATAATTGAAAAGGTTTTGTCTGCATTATTTATCATGATACCGACGAAATATTGGAATTAGAATTAAAGGAGTCTTTAGAGAGTTAGACTTAGACAAAAGCAGTAGTGTTCATTTATGTCTGGGATTTTTTTTATTTGCGTGTCTAGTACACTGATCCAATTTGCATATCATTGAATAAAATTGCATGATTTCATTGAAAATAAATAAAAGTTCAGTTATTGATCAATGAATTACTCTCTCATTTTATGTTTTTGTATTTAGATTTTGTTTAATGTCTCTTTTAAGATTTTTTATTTTATTTTATAAAAATAAAATAAAATACCTAATAAGTCTATGGCATAGTTCTTCTGTGTATTGATAATTGTATCACATATTCATATAGTTATACATTATCCACTAATCTACCTGGTGGTCTTAAGCAAACTTCGCATTTATTCTTGAATGCACATTTTTATCAATAAATATAAAACAGTTTTTAATCTTATTATATTACTATAATTAAGTGTTTGTTAATTACAGTTTTATTAATGAATTTTTGTTTTTGTTTCAGGTAAGTTTACTGTGTGCTATATCATCTGTATCTGTAAGTTTTAATTAACCATACAAAAATATTGCATCCTTTAAAAATGTTAAATCTTGTAGACATTTTGAAGATCATGAAGTATCTAAATGTTTGCTTCAGAGGTTTAGGAATCTTTCATTTATAAAGTATGGCAAAGAAGTGATACGCATCACACTATGAAACACAAATATAAAACACATTTAATATGAAATATGATTATATGGATATGATTAAAATGTAGTTTCCTAGATATTGATGAGAATATATCTGAATTACAAAACTTTTAAAGTATGTTTAACAATAAATTAATTAATTTAGATATTATGGGTTTTAAATTCAAATTACTTGTTTATGAAAAAAAAAAAAAAAAATGTTTGAGCTTGTCGGGCCGATTGTATTAATTCAAAATCTAATATTGAACGGTTTTTCTCTCCATGACTCCCTGTGTTTTTGGATATGATTAAGAATGTAAATCATTTCCCTTGGTACCGTTATATACACTTTAGACTAGTTATTACTCTACTTGGAGAAAATAACTTTCTTAGTAAACCGCGCACTAAGAGGAAAATTGATCAGTTGATCGAATCTATACTAATATAAAGTGGATAATATCGTTCTTCTTCAACTCTCTTTTTTCAATAAACTTATTGATATTGCATACACATACGAGTTTATTTTGATTATCTATGAGGGGAAAAGAGTTACTTGTTTATATCGTGTGTTAGAGCTACCTGTCTGTCTTTTGTTTCATGCATTGTGGTCTCAAAGTAAGATGTTTATTTTCATGTTGTATTTGGTTTTATTTTGATTAGAGTTTTCCTGGGGTTGTTTTCTTGTAAATGGCCGGAGCGTGTTGAGATGACGTGAGGCAGTGTTTTCCCGGTCACGAGTAGCCCCCCGCTCTCTCCTGTTTTCTTACTTAGTTAAAGGCGAGTCCCTTGCCAAGCATTTATAGGATTTCTTTGCTGTTAGTAGTTTTCAGGGTCAAGGCTGTTTCCTTCTAAGAACAGAAATAACTTTGTGGTAAGGATTGCCACCCCCTACTCTTCTCTTTTACTCCCCCTTGTATTGTAATGTAGGTTTAAAGGGGTTGCTTTATTTTATTGGTTCTTAACAAGGCTTTGTGTCAACACTGTTTGAGGTCACAAAGCCAAGAACCCTTTATGGACCTACTCTAAGCCTCGTTTTACTTAAGTTTATCGCTTCAACGACTCTTACAGCCGCTTTTGAATTACCTTTCAACTTTCTCGCCAAGCCCTTTTCGCTCTCAAATGACCTTTCCTGTACCCTTTCTTAACTCTGCTATAGCTTCTGTTTAGGTTTTGACGTCTCTATTTGATGTTGAAAACTAAGTTTTCTCCATTTTGTTCAGATGGCGAAGTTGATTTTTTTCTTTTCATAATAAACTTTTTGCTTAGAAAACCATTTGGTCCTATTCCCCTCCCTCCTTTTTTTTATAAAATGTTTCCTACCTGGTTAGTTTCAAGTTTCAAATGACTTTAAAAAGAAGTAGGTATACCGTAAGATTTGATCTTCACCACAATGTCTCCGGAGTAGAAATGCTCACGAGATATGGTTTAAACTTTGATAAGGTTTTTTAATTTTATTGAATTATATTTAAGAATGGTAACATTCTTTTATTACTTTTATACTTGCAGCGATTATATTCATATCTTTTATATAGGAATTAACTCGAGGGGTCACTGACATCTTTCTCCTTTATAATAGTAGGTCGTATAAATCCCCGTTGTCATATTATTATTTAAACATTACTTTCTTTTTATATAACTAATGCAGATAGTCATTATTCATTATTATTGTTGTAACAAGGGAGGGTGGGGGGGGGGGTATAGGTAGAATAACCTTTTGACCTCATATAGCATTCATATATATTGGTGGCTGCTAGCGTTATCATTGTGTCTATTTTTTTAATTGCGATTGTGTATTCTTGTAATAGAATTATAATTAATTTGATAAGGAAATGCAGAAGCATCTCTCTATTACGTTTGATGATTTTTGTTTTGATTTTAAATTCCCTGCATGAGGGGAAATGAGTTACTTGTTTATGTCGTGTGTTAGCTACCTGTCTGTTTTTTGTTTCATGCATTGTGGTCTCAATAAATGTTATGTCATGATTCACTTCTACATGACATGTGATATACGCATAAAAATCATATTTATTTTCGATTTATCGAGGCGTGTATTAAGTGTCAAGGGGATTTTAAGAAAGGCTAAGCGCTGTTACTTCAGTTACCATCGAGTAACTGAAATTGCAAATGCCAACTATTTACTATAAAAAATAATTAGGGTACGTTTCCTAGTGAAATGAGACTTGTTCTATATTAATGATCGCATTGATTGGTGATAGGTATCATAAGTGGCTCATACATCCACCTTTTTGATGATCTAATACTTTTCTTTTGTTTAAAGAAATATTATATTATCTACCCCTTCTTTTACTGTAAGCATATTCGCAAATAACGCTTTATTATGGTAGCTTCATTACAATAAATTATACTCTTAGGATGAGCATTGTTTAGCTAATAACTAGATTAGTATTTAATTAATTACTATTACTTCTTAATTGATCAAGAATTTAAGCCTTATTGGTCGCGTCATGTTGATTATAGGAAAAGGGAGCTTTTGATGAGATAACTGCAGAATCAGCTGGATGCTTATAAAAGATTTTTTATTGAGAAAAGTAGGTCCCTAGAATTCATCTAGGATTAGTCGTCATAGTAATATAATATCGACTTAGTCTCCTAGGCTATTGACTATTGACAATACTTAGCTTAATCTTCGATTCTATGGATTTTCATGGAACCTAGTCAGTTTACGTTTCAAAATTGATAATGGATTTATTTATATGTATATCATAAAAATAAAAAGTTCTAGTAAGTTATTCCTCTAATTTTGTCTCGAGTCCTGTTTGCCTGGATTAGTTTGATAAATTTAATCCCAGACAATAAAGCATCTAAACATTTAACTGAATGCTGATGTGCATTAAGAAAATAAATTATGGTTATTGAAATTAGTATAGTTAATAATGACACTATCAGTTTTTATAATTGATTTCAATTTTAGAATTCATGTAGATTATAATAATATCAAGATATATTGCTATTTTGGTTCTGTAATTGCAATCTGGTTCCCAGACATTGTTAGATTATGAAATCTCAATGTTTCATTCGCGTGTAACTTATTTGTCCACCATTGCGGAGATAAATTAGTTAATTTTGTCGATCACGTTTTAAATTTTACTGACAACCATTTTTACTGAAAAGGTCATATATAGGGCTAAGATTTAAATGTTTATCATGACTAATCCACTCTAGTATTGTTACATTGTCTTAAGTGGTAAGCACCATGAGTTCATTTTCTATTTTCCGTTAGTAATCTTGAAAACGAAAAGGTACAGAACCTGCAATTGTCCGGAAGGTCAAGGTTGTTAATTTATGATGTTTTTATCTTTTATTATTTCTCAATGCAATGTATCAATGTGATAACGTAATCTGATGCGTACCTAATTGTCAAATATTGACAAGATAGAGCTAAGGTTAGTTTATTTTTGCAATCACATTTTAAATTTTTGAAACAACCTTTTTTTAGTGAAATAGCCACGTTGTATATTTATTTGTAAAACTCCCCATTAGGTTTACAAGATTTAACTAAATCATTCAAGCTGTTTAACTTTGTATTAAGTGGTAATGCACGATAAGTTAAACGTTTCAAGTTCATTTTCTGTTTACAGTTATCCGATAGTAAAAGTGAAAACGAGAGGGTAAAGAACCTGCAATTGTCCCGAAGGTTGAGGTTGGTTTTTAAATAGACAAGCGCACGGTTTATTACTCTCAGGAATTCTAAAAAGAAGGGAAAGGAAGAAAAAAAAAATCTAATCTAGGTTGTTTTTTATACTGAGGTCGATTCCCTCTTTACCTTCCTAGATAAGGAAGTGAGAAGGAAAAAAAAGCTATCAGCTGATGTGTAAACAAATATAAGGCTTTTGAAGTAAAAAAAGACAGGGAGGTGAAATAAGGGAGATGTGGGTCAAGACCTTGGGCCCAAAACCCCAAGCTGTTTGCTAGGAAGAAATGCATAGGAGCGAGATAGAAAAGAGGCTGTTAACACTGCTACCAGAGAATGGTTGAGATAAAAACTTGCTAGCCTGATTTCTCAGGCTCTTCTAGACAGAGATATATCGACAAACAGGGAGAAAAGAGAACAAACACCGCACTCTTTCATTCCTCATTCTCTTTGATTCTTTTCGCTCCGACAAACAACCCACTCCTTCCAACTTTTTAAAGACCAATTAAAAAAAGAGTTGGCGAGGGAAAAACTGTTTTGGAAATATCCACTTCTGGCCACTCGGTGTAGGATTCATTCTTTAACCACTGCCCGGGACCCCCGAGGCTTGTTGTAACCTCCCCCTTACCAATGCTTGCCTTACATACCCCTCTTTCAGTTTGAATGGCAAATGAGATAAATAAAAAACCACAACCTACCGCAAACTTCATCATATTTTTCTTTCTCTATCTCTCTCTTTCCTTCCCTCTTTTTTCTACTTCCCCTCCAGAATACGTGTTTATTTATTATTATCATATTCCATCTGGGATTTAAAATCTATTGATCGTTATCAAGCGTGTTAACTGTTATTACTCATCGAAGATATTTTTTTACAAATGAATGATTTTCACTAATGACCTTGTTTGTTTTGTTTATTATTGTGCTTTTGCATTATATTTTCTATTAATTGATATAATTTTTTTTCCTTTTCTTTTCTGCGATTAAATACTTAAAGGAGAATTTTCTACTAAAAAACAACCGGTTCTCTTCTTTCTTTTTAGCGAAATTTCATTTTACGGTCTGTTTAACTTTATTTACCTTGAACTATTTGTTTTAATGCAAGCTCCTAATGTAACTCTGTTCTGTATAATCCAACTCCCGTATGATATGGACTAAATTGTGATGATGGGGAATATTTTGAATTAGACAGCATTTCCTAGACTGGAAAAAATTGTCAACTATTTTAAAGAGCAACTTTTAAAAATCAAAAATAATTTAGTCCGAGGCAGTTTTGCGTCTACATAGTATAAGTTGGTGTCAAACAGACAGACAAGAAAAACGTTGATGTCGGTGTAACGTTGTATTGGTTATCGTAATGTATTAAATGAAATACATAGTATTCAACATTTTTTCAATTCTGGTCAATTTACTGTCAAAAGTCAAAACTGTAATCTTATAATTGTTAAGTTATCTGTTAATCTTATATATATTAAGTAATTTTATGTTGTGTAATACCAGCAGAGGATGCATTCAGAGCAAAATTTGTACCCATACATTTTTTTAACAATTTGGAACGATGTTGTAAAATGTTATTTATTTAAGTAATCGAATGAAGGGGTTTTTTGGAATAAAAGTCCGATGATGGTTGTGGTTAAAATTTTTTGTTTAATTCAAAGCTTTCGCCTAGGGAGCCTAAGCTTCATCAGTGATCTACAAAAGAAAGTGAAATAGGAATGAGGTTACCTCTCATTGGCTCATATGCATTGTTTTGTAATTCTTAAAATTTATATTTATTGTTTATTACATTTTAATGGAGTCACATATTTTTAATTATAATTTTAATTTACTAAATAGTTTTTTAAAATTTGCTGAATTAAAAATTCATCATGTTAACTTTTTAAATTTTATTTTATATCTTCTACTTTGGTAAGAATAACTTTTGTACTGTATATAAATCTGTGCTCACAATTATTGTTTTCACATATTATAATTCTCTGTAAATTGCCTTTATCCTCATTCCTATTTCACTGTCTTTTGTAGATCACTGATGAAGCTTAGGCTCCCTAGGCAAAAGCTTTGAATTAAACAAATTTTTTAACCACAACCATCATCGGACTTTTATTCAAAAAAAAAACCCTTCATTCGATTACTGTCTACAAGTCCAAAAACAAAACCTACTTACGTTATTTAAGTAATATTAACTGTTCATATTATAAGTAGATTATTCGAATCGCGATAAGTGAGTTGTCTAACTCACATAACTGTTAAATAAAAACATTGTCTAACTTGCGACAAATTTGGTTCGAACAGCCGAGGTGACTGCTAATTCCTCCGACAGCTACTACACGAAGTTATGAGTTAAACAGCTCTTTATGTGTTCAGCATATCTGCATTTTTTAATTTTTTTTCTAAAACGTCATACTACTAAGATGTCATTTTATTTATACCTTCCTACTCGTGAAGATCAAAATGATACAATGTAAGTGAAAGTGCAATGAACTATTTAGGGATCTTTTTTTCTCTTTTGAGAGTTTAGTCACAAAAAAAAAATAATAAAAAGAAGAGAAAAAAAGTAATTGAGAGAATATAAAAAGGAAGTGAATGCTCAGAGGCAGACATGCTCCATCTCTCTCAGACAGGGTGAGAGCCTGGTTCACTCTAACGTTGAATATTATTTTGTCTGCTCTCAAATAATAATAGCATCTCAGTGCCTTGGGTGACCTCGACCCTCAACCAGCCTTGTAATATGTTCTATTTAAACTCCCTATACTAAATAACTACTCCAATACATTTAGTCTATATATATATATATATATATATATATATATATATATATATATATATATATATATATATATATATATATATATATCGTAATTCCGATTGCAGTTTGATTCGAATATAAAAAAGTATATTATAGTGTTTTTTTTTTTTTTTAAAGAGATTTTCATTCATTAAAATAAATCATGCTTGCTAAACGTATTGCCGTGTTATAAACTTGAATATTTGTTTTTATTGAATCTTTCCCCTATATTAATGACCTGGCTTGTATAGTTAGATTAAATGCTTTTGTTACCATTTATAGGGTTTCGTTGGTAAAACCAAAAAAATAAATCCTTATATGTAGTTTCGTTCCTGTGTCTGTAGGTATTGAAAAATAGATTACAAAAATATATAACACTTGTGGATAGTGTTTAATTTTTCATGCCATTTTGTCAAAAAAAAAACATCAAAAAGGCCTTTATATATACCCGGAAAAAATTTAATTTATCTTCTCGTTATTACCGATAGAAAACATTGTGACCCCCCGGGGGATCGATCCAGGAACCCCATCCTTTAGTAAAACTTGGAAATATTTTAATTTTCTGCTGTTACAAATATGCAAAATGTGCAGTCTGCTGGGCCATAGAAAAAATAAGAATAGCAATTTGATCTTATTAACTGGGAATCCAATTTTACGAATAATTTACCCTTTAAGTTCTGAATGCATTTTTACTGTAATGTGTTGTGTTGTGTGTAAAACGTAGAAGTGTCTCTGAACGTTTTCTTTAGGGATTATATTTATTAAATTCCTCCTCGTAAAATTATACTTGTTTATTTAACAAAGGCGTTTTGCGTTCTTATATAGTCATTGTCAGTGCCGATTTCGGAAGAAATAGAGTTACATTAATTAATGAATAAGTGAAATGTTTCTTATGTTGATCACCACAATTAAGTAGACTCATATTTACCTAATTAATTTATTAATGTGACTACTTCTTCCGCAATCGGTACAGAATCATTATTAAGACTAAAAACCAATAATGGCCTTCTAAAGGCTTAAAGCTGATTTTATTAATTAACAATTATTATTATTTTACATGAAGAGAGACATATTATAATATATAATCACTAAAGAAGAAAGAGTGCAGAAAATCTCTTACTTGATTACATGAATTTACTACTAATTGTGTCTTTCTTTATAAATAATTTTAATTTATTTGTCCTTTTAAACGGCATTTTAGCATTATGATTTGTTAGCTTGAGGAGAAAACTTAAATTATCTTTATCTCTTGTTTAATTCTTTGAAAAGAGACACAGCTTGGAGATTTCATTCTAGAAAGAGTATAAGAAAAGAGAAATAAAGTTTAGAATTTAGTTACATAAGAAACTCTTCAAGATAATCTTAAGATTTTTGTATCCAAGGTTTACTTGATAAAGTTACTGTGTCGAGGTTTTCTTTCACTGCTGTGAGAGAAAAGATACATTTAATCTTAAATGTATGTTTTTACCTTCTATATGTAACCTAAGTTTTAACATATTGAGGATAAGTAGCTTTAGATATTTTGAGACAGCTGCTCTTATTCGTGTATGATACAAACAATCCCACTAACTTCAGCCCCAATCGCAGTGCAGGTTAACAAAATAAAAATAAAAAATTAAATCATTACTATTTGTTGGAATATATTTTTAGTGTTAGTGAGGTATCCGATCCTCTTGTCTTAGTACGTGTTCCTCAAAATTTTAATAGGATCAGCATTATTTTGTATATAAATATATTTAAAAAATAAATTTTGTCTGAGTTCTCGGGTCGTTTAGATATATATATATATATATATATATATATATATATATATATATATATATATATATATAGAGAGAGAGAGAGAGAGAGAGAGAGAGAGAGAGAGAGAGAGAGATAGATAGATAGATAGATATATATATAACATAGATATATCTATGTTATCAAAGAGGAATTCGTTAAACGAACATTAGGATTCTAAATATTTATTATAATGTACGCAAAATTTGAAATTCTGTTGGTTAATAACTAGTTCGCATTTTTTTGCCACTGGTTTGGGTACCCTGTATTTTATGACACATTTCAAACTCGTTCCCATTGCAATTAAAAAAGAAATAAATGTTTGCCAATTAGTGTGGCCAACAACTTACTCTCGTCTTATCATTTTAAGAATGGTCGTATGATTACAAATTAAAGTATAAGATATATTTAATATTAAAGTCTTACTAAAAGAAAACGTTTGAGTCAATGCATAATATTGCACCATATGTGGACTAACTTTGACATCTTCGATATTTTATCAAAATTGGACCAATAGTTTTTTTTTAATATAAAGTTTAAGGAACTATCAGACTCCAAAACAAAAATGTTCCCTGATGTCAAAAACACATTTTAGTTGAGGTAATTTTTCATTTGGAAACATCAAAAATGTAGGTATCCACTATGTTCGTAATGCTTCCGTTACCTTATTGATAGAATCTCGGAGCGAAAATATGTATTTTTATTAAAAGTATTCTTCTATTTAGAGAAATAAATAAATAAGGTCAACGAATTAATATAATGAGAGTACGTTGAGACATTTTAAAAGATAAATTAAACGTTTCTCAGTTATCACAGTTATAGTGGCGCGACACTTATCTCTTAACCATTATCATAAGTCAAGAAATGATATATAACTCAGCTGATAATGAAGAGAATACAAGTGATGATTCAGATCCTCAGGTAATATGCGCATGTGTTAGCACTGTAGGATTGATAAATAAACACTTAAATATACGAGTACTTATAATTCTCTTGCAAGAATAATATTAACATTTACATTATTTTAAATGACTACAAAGTTTAAAAAATTAAAGCAGAATTAAGATAGAATATATATATGTACATATATATTCACACACATACACAGCATGTCCACGGATGGAGTTCTGTTCTATACGTATAAATTCATTTTTTTTTTTTAAATAAAGTCACTTCATAAATTCTGGTTGTTCTTAAATTAAGTTTATAGTATGTATTACTTTATGTTCAAGATGTAACCTGTCCCCAAAAAGTACAATTTTCTAAAATCGTACCAGAGGAAACTGGACCAAATTTACTATTTTTTTAAAAAAAATTCCCCATTAAAAATTAAAAAGAACAAAAAAACCTCGCCATTTATAAAAAGTAAATTTGTTTGATGTGCTAATAGATGCGGGGTCGATTTAAAGGTCTCATTGAGTGCATTAAAACCTATGGTATTGCTTAATTTGATAAAAACAACATGCGTGCTATATTTAAGGGGGGATCAATTAAGAAAAATAAAGTTACAATGACATCATATCTGTATCAACTTGAATAAGTAAATAATTAGTTAAAAGGCTTTAACGTTGTAGTGTTAAATTTAAACAAAAAATATAAAAATTCGCGTAAACTTAGCGTTAATAAAAAAAAATGAAATGCTGAGGATATAAATTATAAAGTTAAAAGGTTTTTTTTTCTCTGAATGACAAAGAGGTTAAAAAAATTTGAGGCTGATGCCACACTTGGGGGACTAAGTTGCCTTCAAAGTCAGCATAAAACTCGGCCAAACCCCTTTTTGTGATAAAATGAGTATCTGGCCCGTTCAAGCTCGTGAGTTTTTTTACTCTAAGGGTGGAAAAAGCTATGCTTTGCCTCCCTCACCCTGCCCAAGATAAAGTTAAGCTTGTTTTCAAACTGGTGTATGAATTATTTATTGCGTTTTTCTCGGGGGGTTGGATAAAGGGAAGAGGGATTGAAGCCGAAGCTCTTTCAAATGCTTTAGAACGGACTTAAAAACTCGTTTTTCCAATCGCTTTCTTGTTTCTTTTTATCTTTATTTATCCTTTTTTTCTTTTTTTTTATCATAAACTCAACTCGTTCTTGTTTCAGAAAAAATCAGTCGAATCTAGAAGTAAAACAGATTTAATCAACAACAACAAAAAAAACTATCTTTTAAATCATTTTCTCTTTGATGTTTTGAAAACTTGTGTTGACCTATACCGATTATGTTTAAAACATTTTTTTTTGAGTCTTCAATCTTTGTAGTATTTGATGAATTCGTTATTTATTTATTTTTTTTTTAATCGTTTACATTATATTAGCCGCAGATTTAAAATTTAATCGTGAGCGATACAATTGATTAATCGAGTTTTTTTAAGTGTCAGTCGATTCGAAAGCGGGCAGCCCGCTTTGTCCGCCGAGTGCGCTGTATTCAGTAAGATTGCATCATCTTGGGTAAAACGAACGCGGTGGACTAAAGTTGATCGCGACAGGCAGGGATCCAGTAGCATTTTGCTACTGAGTCCGCTGCGGTGAGTTCGAAAACTATGGCAACGAATAAGAAAGAGTTAAAGTAGCAAGCCTTTCTTTTGTCCCAATGAGGCGGCCTCCTGTTCTGGTTATTTGCCCAACTCAAGAATTGTAAATAAAAAACCGCTTTGTCAAAATATTTTAAAACATTATAATTTGTGTACTAGCACTTTCTTCTAGAAAAATTTGAAACTGAAGTACTATTTTACTCTTATTAATAGAATTTTATATAGGAATAAGTGTGATTGACCTTTATTGAATATTAAGCTCGAAGATTGTATACATACACTTCCCGCTCGTCCGCACACGTACACCACGTACAATAATTGTTTAGTTAAATTTTAACACCCGCCTCTTCTTCTAACATAGATAATTATTTCCTTTTATTATTTATTTCCTATTGTGCCTCCCTTGACTTTTCTATAATTTCTTATATTATTATGTATTATATAATGTGGATATATTATGTGTTAAAAAAACAAGAGGCTAAGAAACGAAAAATGACTTACAAGAAGTGAAATCCCAACAAAAACACTTGTGTAAAAAAATAAGCCAAGTCTCTCATAAAAAGCTGTGAGATCATATAGGTTTAGCCTAGTCTCCCCCTGTCCAAGTAAGTTCTTCTAGGTCTAATTTATCCAGCAGCATAAGTAAGTGATGTTGTTTTTCTGTCCCCCCTCCCCCTCTCTATTCTCTTTACCTCACAAACGCTTACATTTTCTTTTCCAAATCATTCCACATGTTTAAATTTAAAAACATTTTCTGAAAAACTGTTAAACCTAGTTGTGTTGCGTAATTGCCAAGTCAGAAAATGTTTTTAAATTTAAGCGTGTGGAGTGATTTGGGAAAGCATGTTTGAGTGTGAGGTGCAGAGAATAGAGAGGGGAGGGGGGGGGGGGGGATAGACAAACATCACTTACTTATACTGATATAATATAAGATTTAGTAGAACTTACTTGGACAAAGGGAAGATTTGGCTAAACCTATGATCTTACAACTTTTTATGCAAGACGGCTTATTTTTTTACACAATATTTTTGTTAGGATAGGTATTACTAACTTATAAAAATATTTACTTGAGTTGGGATCAGTTCTATGTTAGGTAGAGAAATGTGTGCTTCTGCAGAGATCATTAAAGAAATTACTCTATTAATGCGGTTGTACTACAAAAGCTTAATGATTTTGATAATTATTTTCGGAAAAAATATATTAATTCCCATGTGTAAGATGACCAAGCGATGTATATGCAATGTAGTTCCTATTTCCTACTTCTTTTAATATGAATTTCTTTAATATGCTTTTTAAATTTCATATTGTTAGTGCTGGTCGCAAATCAGAATTAGTATGGTAAGGAAATAGTTTACGTTACGTAAATAATAAGTATTTAATGTTGACTGATTGACTGTTGTCTTAATTTCCATCTCTGTTGCACCACAAAGCTAGACTCTTAAAGTAGAGCTGAGTCTTGGTGGCACGCCGCCTCTGTTTGTTTGATTATGCTAATAGCTTTGAATTGAGTTAATTATTCCTTCGGTATTATGGGATCTCTACTAGGGGGGCCCGACTGTGTAATATATATCCTCTCTCTCACTCTCTTTTACAAAACAGCTGTTTTCCTACACGGTCGCACACCCACTAACTCACACTAAAACCTACTGCTTTAGAATTGCTTATAATACCCCCGTGACGTCATCAAGGTCAATCAACCTTTCACCCTGACCTAGTCCAATAAAAAAATAATAATAAAATGAAATAAACTGGTTAACTGTTCTGTGACAGCATTCTCCATCTCTCTTTAATTATCTCTTAATTGTTTTGACTACAATACTATCGATGTTATGACCATTATTGTAGATAAGAGCTTAATCACAAATGTTTTCCCAGCTTTTTGTGTCTCATTCTATCGCATTTGTTTTTAAATTATCTTTGAAGTAAATAAATTTTAATAATCATTATATTTTTGTTTTTGTTAAATATTTATTTTTTACGAGATTTTTATGAATAACCTTTATTAAACGGTTAATCATTTCCTCTTTCAGTCTTTTTAAAAATAAAGTTACTTATGAAACAAGTTTATGAAAATCATTTGACCTTAGTTATTTTAATTTGTTTTAATTTACTTTTACTGAATGAAACTTAATTGATATTATTAAGTAATTATTAAAGCTCGCAGTTAAAGCGATCAATACCGGACTCGATTTAATATCTTATTCCAGTTTAACCAATGAGAGTAATTAAAGGCTACAGCTACTTCTGTTCTTTTAGTTAGCTTTACCATATTATTCAATTTTAACCGTCTAATTCCTAGAGCAACTACTGCAACAATTTATATAAATTATATTATTATTTAAAATAAATATTTATTTACAAAATATCAGTGAACAGTTGTTAGAAATACTTTAGACTTCAACACTTTTGTTTGTGCAGATCGGACTTTTGTATAATATGTATTTTGTGTAATAAATCAATTTCTGTTAGTTTGAGTTTGTTTCTCTTGACAGCACTTCTCACTAACGTTAAAAGATAGAAGATATACGTACACATTTATATCAAGCTTAAAAAAATTACATTTTTTTTTTTTTTTTTTTTTTTTTTTTTGTGTGTGTGTTGGCATTAGCTTTTCAACTATACAGCCATACAAGTATTAATGTTTTTTATTTGCTCGTTTTCCTATTAATTTAAATTTTTATTTGTTCACTATTTAGAAAATTGTATATTTCACGAAACACAAGGATATTATTGCTTTGAAGAATGCTTTTATAAAGAACTGGTTGTTTTATTTTATCTGAGATGCTGTAGAGCAATCTCTCCCTACTATCTCTGTACTTTGTACACTTCATAATTAAATGCTGTAGATCTCCGACTTCATTACATCTGTCACACATATCTGAGGAGCTTCTTCCGATCATCTTTAGGTACTTGGGGCAGATTCCGTGGTTGCATCTTAGTCTATTTATCACGCTCACCAAGTTCTTTCCTTTTACCTCTGCGAACCATGGTTTGGACCTCAGGGTGGGCTCTATTCTTCTATAATTCCGTGTTCTGTTATCACCTTTGAATTCATCTATCCATTTTTTTTTAACTCGATGTTTAGCTTGATTTATTGAGTCCATTATTGTTAAGTTGTTGTAAAAAAAGAAGTAAGTAGAGAATCCTTTAGGTACTTAGCGTAGCCCAACAATCCAGTATGGTCTTTGGTTTGCCCTATGGTTTGAGTTGCCTCCAATCATCCATTTTTCTTACTACATACTTTTAATATTATGATAGCGCAAATATTATATTTAGATTTTTATGTTTTGAGGTCCCCTGAATAAAAAAAAGTTGTGTTTTCTCTAGTATTTGCAGCCATGTGGAGTCTAACTTGGCCGGTTTCGATAAAACTTGGCATGTTCATAAAAGTGACACCCCTAGGATTAAAATAATGTTGCTTGTCTGACCATAATAGAAGCTTTTAAATAGTAAATTTTAAGTATGTATTATTTATTGGTAGATTTTTGCAAATATTTAATAAATGTATACTTTTTATTTGCTGGAAAACGTAACGAATTCACATCGTTCGTAGATCGTCGTTTTCGTTCTGTACATTTTAAGTTCTTTTTTTGTTTTATTTAATCACAACTCCACATTTTTCATGTGGCCTTCGTATGTCAATAACTTTTAATTTATTCGTGAATTATAATGTTGACACGATAATACCATTATCAAGGAAGCATTTATTTATTTTACGTTGACTTATTTTAGTAGAAAGTATGACAAGTAATTGCTTTCCTTACATTCGCTCTCTTGTTATGTTTTGATCTTATTTAAAGCATAAATTCTTCTTTATGTCTTCAAATGGCTGTGATATAACTTAGATTTGATGTAGAATAATATTGTTGACACGGTAACACTATTATTCTGAAAGTTTTTTTATTATTTTCTTGTAATAACATTCTTTTTTTTAAATGTCGAAAATATTATTTCTTTTTTCATTCCTGTCGTAAGAAATTTTCGAATTAGATTGCACTCTCTTCTTTGCATGTTTTCATTGGCAAAGTATTTCATTTTTTTCTTCTCACTCAAGACCCTTCGCTATTTTTTTGTCGCTGCTTTAATATTAAAATTCAATTATGGTAATACGATTTTATATATTTTTCCCCCCCTTATTCTTTGCCTCTGAAAGTTTTTAGAGGCGAGATTGCTTTTTATACGCTCTTTCCTTTTCACTTGCCTCGAGCTCAATTTATTATCGAGGAAGACCGGTGTGACTGTATGAAATCAGGAGATGGAAAGATACTTCTTTTATTTTTCTTTTTTAAGTCAGTTCGTAACGGAAGGGACTTTTTCTGGAAGAACATTAAGCCATATGATGAAGGAAAGGGGTCCATAAGAAATGCCACCCCCTTATGTTTACGTCATCTCCCCCCCCCCCCCCCCCAAATAAAATATATATTAAAAAAATAAAGTCTTTTTTATATAATATGTTGGGAGTCAATTGGGGTCTTATTCTTCAACTCAGAATTATTTTTATTTCTTTCAAATATACAAATTGAATTTCCATTCTATACGACCCCATTTAACAGGATTCTATGGAATTTTTATTTATACATATGCATATGTATTTTTTTAAACCTCTTAAAATTTGATTTTTTTCTTTCTTCCTAGAGATTCGTTCGGTGTATTATTGAAAATTATATTTCTATATAATATTATGGTTGTTATTGATTTTTTGTATTTACACATATATATATATATATATATATATATATATATATATATATATATATATATATATATATATATATATATATATATATATATATCAAATGAGGATATCCCTACCGTCGATACTTGCTTGATCTGGAGATCACTGGACCGGTTTCGGCTAAACGCCATCATCAGCAGAGTCGAAGTCTCTCGTAGCACTCAACACACTTATCGACACTACATAAGAGAATGAAGTTGATGTAGACTCGATAAGTGTGTTGAGTGCTAAGAGAGACTTCGACTCTGCTGATGATGGCGTTTAGCCGAAACCGGTCCAGTGATCTCCAGACCAAGCAAGTATCGACGGTAGGGATATCCTCATTTGATAACATACGAACTTGCGGTAACAACTCACAATTCGATATATATATAATATATATAAAATTGACGATGTGCGTGTTTGTTAGCCACACACTTTTTAAATTAAGTCTCAGTACTTCCGCTCCAATATCCAATATTGCGATGTAATTATTGTTAATAATGTTTTATTAACATTGAAAAAGGTTAGGTGTAGCTAAATGGCTGACACACTTCCATTAAATATCTGGTTCGCCAGTTGTGGGAGATATCACTGATAAACATTCCGAGTTGATGTGTAAAGTGACCTTATCTTGCGTTGATTACCTTATGAGAGCTTTTACCCATTATTTTTTCACATTTATTCATGGGCCCCCCTTCGCTTTTCCACCCTCACTTTCAGATTTATCCTAATATTTATTGTGTAATATACAGGGCGCCCCCAAACGAAACGGCCCGGTGAATACAGAATATCATTGATATTTAACATCTTTTTTGACATTATTTTATTTCTGATTATGGAGGGTGAAACAAGTGCGGTTGCGAAATATGTAACGGTTATTTTTGTGTTACATTTTTATTTAATTTAGAATTTAGGTAAAAACATGTAGAAACTCCAGTTTGTAATATCTCGTCTATTTTTATCGGCTTTACTTCTAGTAGATACAAATTATTGTTTTTTTACAATATCGTTGTGTTACTTTCTACTAACCGCTCTAGTCAATAATTATCTTGTAGTTATACTGTTCCTTGTAAATATCTGGTTTATCTGTCTGAGTACCAATTTAAAAATTGAGTCTTTGAAATTTGCACAAGTGACATTTTATATCTCATCAGCTTGTTCTCCTTTTTTTCCCCATCAATTGCTGCTGTGTAGAACAAAAAAGTAGGCCTATGAAGAATATTGTTATCTAGTAGCGTACACAGGAAATATTTTCCGGGGGGGGGGGGGGGGGGGGGGTGGACCTTGAGTGATAAGCAGGTTTAGCAAACCCCACTATTTATTAATGCGCATCAGCTGGATCCCTGTGCTTTACTATATTATACTACGTTCACACATCGTTTTGAAAACGATCCGCTAGTTGAAAACGCTATGTGAACGGAGAACGACGGATCGTATCACACACACATCCAAATTCCATTCAATGCATATTATTTCATCGGCAAAAATCTGGGCCCAGCTGCCAATCGGGCCAATTTAGTGTACATCCTAATTAAATTTAATGTTTTAAATTTCATAGGCAAATATTTACAGAAAATGTCAATGCATCTGTCATGACTGTGTTTTTTAAATTATGTAATCATTCCCCCCCCCCCCTCCCCCCTCCCCGCCGCTGTTGTTATCGATCTTTCTGACTATCCCTGTCTGTATAAAACGTTGATGACGAAGGACGAAGTTGATATTATAATAATGTCTTTCCTTTTTTGTTTTTGTATTTTGCGTTAAAAACTGTGGGGTTGAGAAGGACTGTGCTTGTCAAATGCATTTCTCATTTTTGTCGTCGTGTGCAATTTATTTTGTTTCTTGGTACCCCCCTAAGGCTAAATGTGAATGCCATTCTTGTTTCAATGTTAGACTTCTATGTACCGTAAAGTGAGATATCTCTCTTCTAATCTTTTAGGGATGTCAAAGTGTTATCCTGTTGAAATTCTATATAAGGAAAGGAAACAATACCGGAGAGATTGTTTCGATTTGGAATGGCACTGATGATACCGAGTGCGTAGGATTGCTCGCTGCCAAACTTTATTCCCTTTGATTTTTTGTTTGTAATTAGAATTTTAATGAAATTGCTAGGGTTGTTAGTTGTACTGGATCTCCCCTCCCTATGTGGCGGTGAGTTTTAGGGAATGAAAGGGAGTTGTAGAATGGAAGGGTAAGGGACGGGCCCTGTCAGGAAGGTTTTGTCGGGTGTAGGGTTCCCCAGGGGTTGGTTCCGTACTATAGAAGAGCCCCTGTGTCAGTAAGGGGAGAATGGAAGGCAGGGGATTTCCAGTGTGATTCCCGTCTCTCTGTTTAGACGCCCCCCGGGCTAGGCTAGGGTTCCAAACTCCGACGGGGTTCCAAGGTATAACTGTAAAGCTGAACAGGCCCCTCTCTCTTTCCCCTGCACATGCAGCTCCTATGTTTCCGAGCGGCTGAACACCCGACCCAGTCCCTTGTTCCCTCGGGCCTCGCCGTACTCTAGAACCCCTCTATAACCTTCTCTCTCTTCTATATTGATTCCAGACCCTTTTTTCCTCCTTCGCCCGGCAAGCTCCCTCTCTAAAGGCTTCCCAGGTTTTATTTACACTTCTTTTCTTCTCTTCCATATACCCTTAGTCTTCGAAATTCTTTTTCTTTTCGGAATTACTTCCCCGTACCTTTTCGCGTATTAAATCAAGTCACTCCTTTCCCTTCTTTTTTACTCTTATTTAAAAAAGGAACTTTTAAAGTCCTCGTTTTCTCTGCTTTAGGGTCCGGAGTGGAAATGTTTATAGTGCTTTTATCGTCCGATAGGGTCAGTTTTGTCGTGGCCCCGAGAAGTCGTTGTTTTTGTTCTGGGTCGTCCTAAATGAGAGGCGAGGTCTTTGCTCCGTTCCCAAGTTGAACCCTCGCTATCAAAGACTTCTCGTCTTCCCTCGGCCCTTTTTCCTCCGGACCTTCCTCTCTTTATTTATTTTTTCATGTTAGAAACTCTTTGCCTTTAACCCTTCGGTCTCTGGAACTTAAAGATCTTAGTTTATTTTATCCCCGGGTATTTTCCTCTTATTTATCCTTAGTCGGACTGAAGGGCGGGAGCACCTCATCCCATCCACCAGGTCTCTTCCTCCGATTTTTATTGCCTTCTTCTAGTACTCTAGTTTACTTTTCTCCCTCGAGCTTTTTTCAAAAGTTATTTTACCAAAAAGCACTTAAGTGGCATTTCGTTAGAGCCACAGCTGTTCTTATCCCCTCTATTATTCTATTCCTTTCCGATTAGATTAATTGCTACTTTAACCGATATTCTTAGCCATTTTTTTTTAATTTCCTCTTGAATGCATTCCCGTCTTTCCCTAATCTTTTAACTTTTTTCTTAACTCTTTTGTTAATACTGGTATTAACATTATTCGCTTTTATTAAGCCTATTATTTTAACAAACAATGAGTTTAATACAAAATGATTGCCTGAAAGTCTTAACGCTTAACTTTAGTAACGCTCAAATTGAGCGTTACTAATAGTGGTGTATATATAAGGTTTTTATCCTTCTTATAACTAGAGATATTTTGTAACATAAGAATGGGTGCAAGTAAAGACATGGTGGCGGAGCGGCTGGACCCTGATCTGTCGTTATGGAGGGTGAGGGTACCCGCTTGTTTCTATTCCATGGTGGTCCTTATCATTATTCCGAATGTTAAAGTGTCGTCTCCACCAGCCACCTTGCTGCTTCACACCGTGTAACATTGTAAAGTCTACATCACAACCTGATTACTTGATAAACTTGTAAACAGGTATTAAAAACATAATGTTTGTCAATCAAACACGAATTCCTCTTTTGCCCAGCAACATTTAACGTCAGAATCTAATATTTACTACAATTTAACTGAATTTTATTTTGTTTAAAAATTATCTAAAGTTAAATTACACGGAAGTAAAAGAATAGTACTCCAAGATAATGTCTTGAAATGATTTTATTACTAATATATATATATATATATATATATATATATATATATATATATATATATATATATATATATATATATATTATAATTCAAATACTGCATTTATGAAAGTAAAAAGCATTTATGAAGTAAAAACATTTTAATATATGTTTTTCTGTATTTCTGAAAACTATCGATGTTTCAATTTGTTAATATTATAATAATTGTATGTTGTAAGTAATTATATTATGTGATAGCGAAGTGGGGGAGTCACAGCTTATTGACTTGAGCTATCCAAGTGTATTAGTTAGTTGGGTGTAACTCAGGGATATGGGTTGGGTCAGGTAGCCATTAGTATATGGGAGTAGCGAGGAACAGGAGTATGAATTAGGCTGGGGTGGGTGGGCCGTGGACCCCGCGAGGCAGTCAGCCGACCAGTTGGGGGGTGTAGTCTAGCGGTTATGCATGTATGATGTATGGCTCGATTCCTGACGTAGTTGTCGAATTAATCATGCTAATGATGTATTGTTAGTATTAATGTATATATGCATGTTTGGATGGGAGCTCCATGTAGGAGCAATATCTCTCCGTACATGTATATGCATACCTACATGCACTATATTACATGCTGTATCCCCTTGACCCGGTCTATGCTAGCTCTGTTTGTATTAAGCAAACCTAATATCCACAGTACCTTGTTGTGTATAATATAATACTGCGCATTTGAGCATTTCTAAGACCGCGCTCTGTCGTCGCTGATTTTATACTGCTTGCTAAGGGTTGACCGATGTATAATAGTCGGCCAAGTAGTTTATACTTCCGAAGTCGGTTTAGCTTTGGATATGAGTTATATTATTATTACTATGGGACAATTGAAATATGATTTAGACGAAATGTTTAGCTTACACCGTGGCACCGTGGTTTAGTTGGGGTTGTAGACTTCCTTCTTTATCTCATTTACCTTTGATTTTGCCAAAATACCTACTTAAATTTGAATTATATCCTACTCCATCCTGATTCAAGGAAATGGCTTTATTCATCATGTCTTTTGTCTTTCCTCCAACTTTATCGTTTTATTCTAATGTCTACTGCTTATTTCATTATGGTCTAAGAATATCAAATTATAAAAATCGTCCCCCTCTTTTTGTTTTTTTAGTGATGTATATATCAAATACATATATTTAATCTAGAGAAATATGGGAAGTTTGCCATTGGTTCCTTGAGTCTAGCTCTCTGTGGATATATTGTATATACTTTATTTATTCACCTCCACAGCTGATCTGAGAAATATTAAAAGACTTCACGTATTTTTTTATACTTTATATTCTTCTCGTCTTTCTAAATTGTAGATTTCAGTTTTACTGATAAGTCCTTTATTTCGTAAAAACTCTCGATAACAATTAGACGTGTTTTTCTCATAGCTTGTTGGAATAGATGTCCTAATGTTTGGATTGCAGTTAGAATATTATTATAATTGATTTACCTTATTTCATATAATTGAGCTGTTTTAATTATCTGTTAGCTTTTGATAAGAACTAAATGAATAATTAACTCCAACGAATACAAAAATAATTCAATTTTTATTTTGTTATCTTGATAATTTATTTTATTGTATTTAATCATGTTTACTCTGTTATTTTCGTCTGATTATATTGTAACGAGAGACAAGCTGTCTATCATTGTTGTATATAGTAGATAAGGAAAGTCGAATGTGTGATTTTTTCTGTCTATAGAAGAAAGCGTGAGCTAGATAGTGTTAGAGAAGGACGGCGAGGTCATGTGTCGTCCTTGAGATTGGGGGGGTTGTTAAACAGAGTTTGATATAGCTAGAGCCATTGTTATGCATGTGGTTTTTATTACACTGTACAGGGGAGGCGTGAGGAAGGTAGCTAATCAATTTCGTTTTATGTAGATATCGATGACATTTCTTACACACTGCATGATTCTAATACTTCTTTTTACAACGGAGGAGTTAAAATAATATGGCTCCAAGCGTACTATGCACTTTCTTGTTCCATTAGATAACAATCTAATGACGGTGTCGAAGATGGAAGGAATGTCATCCTTCACTTTTCCTTCTCTGCACTATCATTATACTGCCTAATAGTCCTGTCTTACTTTTCATTCAATAGAAGATCTTGCAACTAAAGGAGGAGATACACATGCCTGTAGTTTGCACAAAAACATAACAGCTACTTGCACGTGTATACGTTAAATGGCACGCCTGTAGCTGGCAAGTAAGCAGGTATAAATCTTAATAAAAATCCTTAGTATGCCAGTTACTGGCAAATACCCTCTTTTGGCATGCATGCTACTTCCCCATTTTGACGGCATGTATCTCCACCTTAAAGGTGGTCGGTATTGCCTTTTGTAGACGATCTTCTGAACCTCTATAGTATATTGGTATAGGTCAGAATATTGGTATATTCTTATGATATATAATAAGACAATATGGGAATGAAATGCATTCGTAATTGCCACCTTGAAAAAAAAAGAACTTAAAATCTTCAAACAGAATTTCTGTTTTTGATTCTCGAAAATTTTTTATGGTGTGTTGCACGCAGGGGAGGATCCTTACCTTGGACACAGCAAAATTAAACTTTAGCTGATTGAAATAATAGCAGGTAAAGGAGGTCAGATTGCTAAAAAAAGGTGTTTCCAGGTTCCGCTCTGACGAGTGGTATCACACAAAAATTTAATATTTCCCTAGAATTGTGCTAGGGGCAAGTGTCCAAGGTGAAAAAACCTCCCCTATATATTTGCTAATGGCTATTTACTATTTACCACAGCCAACCATATGCGTATTTTTATGTGCTCTGGAACACCACTCTTCTTTGTAGGAAACCATATATTTTATTAGTGCATAAATGTTGTTAATACATTACTCCTGTGTAAAATTACCATAAAAGAGGGGCTTCAATATTATGACCACTCTTGCTTTATTACCTATAAAGGTGGTACAAAAAAGATCTTCTGTTGGAACTTATAGAAGTTGTTACTTAATGTTTTCGTGTTTAGGGGTACGTTTAAAGGTGGGTTCACAGCTAGCGGATACTTATTTGCGGAGGGCTATATAGATAAGATAACAATATATTCTTCGGAGAACCGCCGAGACAAAGGGCGGAGTCGTTGTTTCCCTCCCCTTGAGTTTCGGTCGGTCAGGTTATAAACAAAGCCAATTATAACATAGTTTTTTCAACTTGAATTTAGTTCTCTTGCTTAAAAAAAACTTATATAATTAAGATTATAGATTAGTACTTTTATTATTATATAAATAAGAAATAGCTATATAATCAAAATAATGAAGGAACAGATATAATAAGCACAGATATAAAAAAAACACGGACATAATACACAGATGAAGATAAAACACTGATAAAAAACGTATATTAAACACAGATGCAATACAGATTATAATAAAAATAATGTAGGAACAAATTCAGATACACAATATAATATAATAAACAATTGTAATATAAAAACAAATAGGAAATAAGAAGAGGACTAATTGAAGGTTTCATACAGGTTTTAAAGCGGCACCGCAAAAAAGATGGTTTGGAACCAACTTTCGGCGGCACCGTAAAATAGTTGCCATAGATGAATCCCTCCGGGCCTCTGCAATTACGGATCCGCTAGCTATGAACCCACCACGTGTCCCACCCCTTAAGGTGGGTAACCCACCTTAAGGGGTGGGACATGTGACACGTATTATATTGTTGCTTCGATAGATGTACATGGTGGTTAAAAAACGGCATTTAAAGAAACAAGAACAACGATGATAGTTTTGTTAAAGTCTTAAGGCGAAGATACATAATGCCGTCAAATTGGGGAAGTAGCTTGCATGCCAAAAAAGGGTATTTGCCAGTAACTGGCATACCAAGGATTTTTATTGTTTTTATCTGCTTGCTTGCCAGCTACAGGCATGCCATTTAACATATCCACGTGCAAGTAGCTGATATGTTTTTGTTCGAGCTACAGGCATGTGTATCTCCGCCTTAATGGTGGAAATTTATACTCGAGGATGTGCCATTTAAGAAGTAATAACGCAAACTCTGAATTCAAAAAGTTTTGACCGAAATTTTGTGATAGTTACACTTACACATATTTAACTAAATAAATTAGACACTATTTAGATAACTTTTGTTTATTTGTCTAAATCAAAAACACTTATTTGTAGATACAAACTTGAGTATACTCAACCACTGACGATAGCAGATATGCCGGTTAAACCAGTTTGGTTTAAAGTGTAACAATAATTGTGATTTAGACAAATAAACAAGTCATCTGAACTAAATAGTGTTTTATTTATTTAATTAAACCCGAACTCTACATTTCTATGCGTTTTTAATGTATTCCTGCACCCATCCTGAAGGTTAATTCTTATCTTATTGCAGCTTCATATTCTCGTGGTTACAGACTATAAAGTCGACCTTCGTAAAATAAATGATAAGACATCCGTTTTAATCGCTTAGTATAGGATAAACCTAGATAGTCTTTTAAGTAATAACGTTGTAACTACAAATGGTTTTGTATAAGCCATCGGGTCAACTAAATGGCAAGTTGTACTAAACGAGATCACATCTGTCCCAACGGCCTTGCCACCCCGGTAGGGGTTTTCTATGATCTATGTCCATGTCCAACATTCGGCCCGCGGGCTTAAGTCCGGGCCGCCAAGGGGTTTTGTATGACCGACCCCAAGGGCGGGAGATTCGAAGAAAGGACTTGACGTTTTTTAAATCAGCGCTGGGGGGGGGGGTACATTTTTTTTATTGGTCCACGAGACCCATATTCTGTTGTTTAACAGTTACAGTCTAAGTTTATAGCCTGTTCTATCCTAAAGCTTGTCGATTCTTCTGGATTTTTTTCTTCCTGTATCTTTATAATAATAACAATAAGTGAATTGCTGCTCAAAGTACAATAATGTAACAGTTAAGAAATACAGTAAAAGTAAAAAAAAAATATATAAAAATATTTTGAACAAATAATAATAATATGAGCACATTCCTCATTGAGCAGTGCTAAGAGTGATTTGCGATAGGTTGTAGTAAAAAGTTACTACTAAGTAGCTTTTTTAAAACAAACTTACCTTATTTTATTTTATTGCCTTATGCGAGAGAGAGAAAGAGTGTTACTAAATGTTTTTAACCCACCATAACTGTGTTTATATCCTTAATAATTTGTTTTGTCAAGTTATTGAGTTTTAATGGTTATTTATTATTATTACCATAAGGGCATATTTTTAAGGATTATATATTTACAATCTTAACGCTTTCTATAAAGAAGCCGGTCTCGTTAAGCATTTGGGTCGTTTATTATCTTTTAGTGAATCGGTACTTAGAGTTGTTTGGATGGTAATGAAGTTTCGAAGTCCAAACCCCTATAAAATAAAATCCTCGGGTAATTATCTGTGAATGAAAAGAGGCTTGCAAGTCTGTGCCAACGGCTTGGGTGCCCATTAGAAGGAAGTAGGATAGGGTCCCGGCAGGCCCCCTCAGACTCCTTTCCAATCAATTCCCCCTATCTAATAAACGCTTTTGAAATTCACTTTCCTTCTCACCATGAGACTTGAACAAGGCGTAAAGTTCAATCACCTCCAGTACACCCCGACAGTATCTCACTTGAAAAACGAGGTGAAAGGCCTCATTGTAAACATGAATGAAACCCCCAAATCCCCCCCCCCCCCCCTTCAGCTCAGTTCTTGATTGAAATCCTTTTTATTCCGATCTTGTTTCTTGCAATTTCAACATTGAAGGAAATTTGTTTTCATGAATAAGTCATTATAATGAAAGGAAAGGATAATATTTATTATTCAACAGTGTACTCGACATCATTATAAACCTTTTATGTTATAATTTATTTAAGTAGGATGAATAAAGCTGCTTAACATTGATCAACAACACTTAAATCAGTTAGATGATCTTTATTTTATGTCAGATATTAATGTTAATTATTTAGAATTGATTGAATTATTATTAGAATAACAAGATGGTTATGCAAAAAAACACTGAAATAACTTTAATATAACTTAGATATAATAATGACTAGAGAGGTTGGTGGAAAGTA
Organism: Gerris lacustris; assembly: GCA_951217055.1. Classification (NCBI taxonomy): domain Eukaryota; kingdom Metazoa; phylum Arthropoda; class Insecta; order Hemiptera; family Gerridae; genus Gerris; species Gerris lacustris. The sequence continues at coordinate 46,356,828 of OX578276.1, forward strand.
ACACAACAATATTGTCACCACAATTTTATTTATTAAAACTCATAAACGCGTTTCTACGTATAATATCATCTTCAGTGTGCGTGTTGGTGCGAGTTTTAATAAAAACAACTGCAGTGCCAATATTGTTGTGTTACTTTTCTTCCAACCTCTCTAGTCATGATTATAAAGTATATCACAAAACCTCAGTCAAAACAACTAACTGATTATTAACTTAGGTATACTTATCTACCCGAAGAAAAAAATATTGGCACTTGCAATTAACTATTTAAATTTTGCCAGACTTACTTTTTATATTCAATATGAAAACGCTAAAAGTAATTAACTGATATAAAATTACCGAGTGGTGTAGTTCACTCAATAATGTGTAATAAAGTGCTGTACTCAGTACTTCGGTTTTCTCCGAAATAACCCTTTATCAGAACTTAATATATCATCAACCTTGTAATTATTTGTATTTAGTGAAACCTTATGCATATGCCTCTACTTTTAAATCTTTTTAACGACTCTACTAACATTAGCTGTTAAAATCCTAGACCTTATAATATTCTTGTACCTCTCCTTATAAAATGTTTTTGTATAAAAGTAGACGTATTTTAAAATGGCAATTTATTGTTGATGACGAATTATTAATGGTCGAAACAGGCTTGATTAATCATTTGCTATTTTTTAAAAAAAAATTAAATGATCAATAATACTCGTGGAGATCTATTTACTGCTTATTATTATTATTATTTTTTTTTTTAATTTCTTATAAATTTTGCTTTGTATTTTATTCATTGGGCAATTCAAATCTATATGATGTTTTGTTCTCTCATAAATGTTTCTATTTGATTTTTATTATCAGCATTTTTCTTAGAGTTTTATTCATCATAAAGTAACTAAATTATTAAGATATTTTTGATTATATGTACTGTAACTAGAGCAATAAAGGAAGATTTTAGAGTTTTTCTTTCTTATTTTGGCGAACTACAAAAAAATCAAACCACTGTCGTCATTATCGATGAAGAATCAAATCTTCAAATTTCAACCAAAATCGCGTAAGGTGTTTTATTTCTACCGCACGGATATCCTCTCATTGTTGTTTACGAGCAAGAATGAGTCAACATTCTCAGGCTTGAAAAAACAACTTCATTAATCTTGATTAGTCTATCTTTGACCTAGGTATTTGCTGACCCTAACTCGAGCAACATAGAAACAATATTCATCAGATCTAATTTGTGGTGTTTTTTGGGCTTCGTTTTAAACTTAAAATTCAACCAAGTTCCAAGTTCATTAATCAATAAATAATTTTTGTACAAGAAAACAGAAAACTTAAAATGCTTTTGGTCTTATACGCGTTAGAAATGACTATATTTAGCGTGAACTTGAATATTTGCATTTGTTGTTCAAATTATCAGTAAAATACGTCTAAACCTTGTAAGCCTTGAATATTGCCATCTGGTAATTGGTTTTCTACCTACTGGTTATTACAGCGATAAATATTTATAACCGATTATCCAGGTACACAGGACCTGGATCCTGGATTACTATTATGGTTAATGTTAAAATCGATATTAATGTCGTTCTAATTACAATTATTTCCTTTTTTTCTTACTTATTAAATTCGACTAAATATTCTTTATTACATCGAGATTTAAGTTTTTACTCTTTGTTAAAATGTATTGTAATTAGGGCGCTATTTAAAATTGGTTCTGTAGAGGGTTGATTATCCGCATTAATAGCAAAATATCATCTCTCTTGAAAATATCATCTTATTTGTAGCAAAATCAAGTGATGTTTTAATCCGTATAATTGATGTTTCGGATGGCATTATGGATAATCTAGGGTACATGGCGCCACCTATTATTTTAGGGGGCGCCATGTACCACAAGGGGGGGGGGGGTTATTTTCTGGCATTCGACAAGCCAAAAGAAAAAATGTCAGTGGTTTTTGAGAGTTCCGGATTTGGCGCCCTGGGCAATTGCCACTCTGCTCTTTGGTGGATCAGGGCCTGGATAATCGACGCTGTTCTGTATTCAGATGCTAACTTCTCTGACACTGGGGTTTTTGGGATGATTCAGAATTATTCCCTTCAAAGAATGTATTAATAAGTAAATTCCCTTGCTTCATTTTTTGGTGTCTCAGTTGATGTTGGGAATGTCTTTTCTTGGTAGCAGCTGCTGGCGTAAATTTTGATAACACTTAGTTTCTTTCTATTTTCCTTAGCCCTTACTTTATTACATATCTCAATATTTTTTATCCTTAGAGAAGGGCTTTGTTATGTCAGACTAAACATTGTTGTATACATATATTATAATATTCCTGACTACTGACGGGAAATACACTAAGTTAGCCTGGGTACGTACTCTTATATTTTTTAAAAGTTTCCCTTTTTCTTTGGCTTTGAAGTAAAAGCTATTATTTATTCGTCTGATGAGTTATTTAATTAATTCTGGATAGATACATAATTTTAAGCTTATTACCACCTTTGCATTTGTTTGCTTACCTACTTATTTCAGTCATTGTTATACGACGCATTATGTATATTTATTATTATTATTATATATTTTGTTAAGGTATTCGAGGCGTTATTAGTTACTTTACTTTGTTGTTTCTTTCGTGATGGAGACTTGTTGCCTTGGTTATATAGTTATTAGCTTATCACTCTTCCTTAAAAGGACTGTTTTCATTCAGTCTTTAACACCATATTTGATATTACCTTCTATACTCTTTCAAGCTTAGATCATTTCATTCATCCTCAGCAGTCAATATTTAGTTTTGAGGTCGGGTACCGTGACCGAAATATCGGGTGGTTTAACAGGTAGAGATTGTTTATTGTACCCCGTGAATGTGTGTCCTGGCACGTGTTTCAACGAGTGTAGTAACGTACTTGGGATCTGTGTTGTCTGTGCCCACCACCCCTTACTGTCAAAACTTTGTTTTGTTCCCGTCACCTGTTTACTCTCCCGCTGACACCGTCACCCCAATTTTATCGTCAGGCGATTAACCTTCAGCCCTCTCCCCTCCCCCTAAGTAAGTATTTCACCTCTTTCTATCGCCCGGGCCGGAGAAGAGGGATTCTCACTCAGTCCCTCTTATCTCACTCTCGCCGCCCTTGTCTGTCGTACTCTTGTACTTTCTTTCTCACTCTACGAGAGGGTTTATCGGTCCTTCCTCTCCGGTAGGACAATTATCGCCCATTTATCACCCCTTGGTAACGAAACTTAAGGCGCACACTGTTGTAACCTTGGTGTAAAGTAAAGCCCGGGTAACTGCAGCCCGAGTGTGTCTGAACCCCTCTCCCGTCACACACACTTGACCCAGTTTCAGCAGTTCTCGGCCCCGCAGGACCCGTGTTTATCTCCCTTTCATTATCCCGCCTCAAATCTTGGGCAACTCCCTCGCACTCTCTCCCGAGGCGTCTTCACTCTTTTCAGTATTAAACCATTAGCATCTGGTATCGCTTACAGTTTTATCCCCGACCCCAGTCAACACCCCAGACCTGCTTCTATTGTGCAATAGCAATAATAATAGAACGGATGAATATTGGATCGTTTTGAGTGGCGAGGTTTGGTCGAGTTGTTACAGTGTTAGTTTCACTGTCGCTTTGTCTTAACCTACCCTAATCCCGAGCTCCCTTGCTTTGCCCTATTATTGCAAAACACTCCACACTGTTATCACCTTCAACTTCAACTTCCCCCACAAATTAATACCCCCACTTTGCATTTATCAAGAACCACATTTTACAATTTAAACAGAAAAATGTTAAGTATGAAAATATTGTCAACGATTGTGTCAACGTGAGTAAAACTACTTAATATCGTTTCAAAAATATATTGATGAACTTACTCAAAAACACATTTTTGTTGGGTGTCTTTCTATTATCTGTCTTTTAATTCTGCAATAATCAGTTTACATCAATATGTTTTCTCTAACGTAAGAATAATGTAAAAGAAGTGTAGATTCTTATTCAGAAGTTTGAATAAATAATGTGTGCTATAGAATTGTAGAATGGTATTTAACAAAACGTTTGCCTCGAAAAAAGTTAACGATCTTCCCCAATCAGAAATTTTGTTGGGAAAGGATATAATAAATATATTTGACATGAAAGTATTTCCGTGGGGGAAGATTTAATCTAAATTTTTTCATGTGGCTCGTGAACGAAGAAATATTATAAATTGATATTATAAATATTATAATATTTAATATTATAAATATTATAAATGAATATTATAAAATTGTGGGAAATATAATATTGTAGTAAAAGCTATACTAAGAGCCATAAAGTCTTTAATGTGGCTGATAGGATGAACAAACTTCGAGGTTTCCCGACGTGGAAAACACGTGGGTTTATCTACATTGTACTACATCAGGGATTACATGGGAAAGCCACGTGGTAATATAAGCCGTGGAATAACCTATTTAAAGATAAATGTAGATCGTATGCAATCCCTCGTTTAGAATGGATTTTAACAAAAGATCACTATCATTTTCGAATAAAACTGCTAAAAAAATCTAATATACAAAAAATGTGTGCCAATTATATCTATTATATAAAAATTATTGTGGCACATAACTTAATATATTATTGGCTGGTGGATACATGAACGTAAGTATAAAATAATGCGACCCCGTTGGGAATTAAAAGTGTGAGGTTTGGTCCGGTTTTGATTTTGATTCCCATTGGGGTCAAATTTCTTTTTATTCTATTTATATTTGGTTGAAACAATATTATGGAACTATCTGTGGGCTAACCAACTTCGACAAACCATCCAAATTTCTTTAAAATGAGATAAGTGCCTACTTTTACATCAAGATATATGGATTTAAAAAGATATGAAGAAAAAGAATGGGCGTAGACGGCTCATAATCTAAAACTAAGAGTGCACTAATTATGACTTATCTTTTAAATTTAATTAAAATCGAACAAGTATTTTTTAAGATAAGTTGGATCGCAAAAATGTTGCAGGACAGACACCAGTCCTAAAATGTTCTTTGATTCTTAATGCGGACGTAAAAAATCGTTCTTCAGAATGCTTCCAATACTTTCGGTAACCTCGGAAGCAAGAAATCGAGGAAAAAACTAAAATATTACTAGATACCTTGAAACTTTCATTAAAATGACAAATGCCTTAGTGTAATTATTAAGAGTGAGTCAAACAAGAAAGAAACATGTTGGTAGAATAAGAAAACAGGATTGTAAAAGAAATACTATATAGTGAAATAATTTGAATTATGCGTCCAAGTTGTTTGTTTATTAACCAGATGGAGATAATGATCAATTAGCCTTGCCCATCCGCAATATTATTCTATCTTTGTGAGTGTGTGTCTGCACTCCGTGTGAGCACAGTAATTAATTCAGTGACCTAATTACCGCGTGTTATATCTATAAACATGACGTATGCTTCTTTATGTAGGTATAATTACGTAGGTTTAGCACAGCCACATCTGGTCTTCTCCCCTCTTCGCCTTTCAATCTTGGCCCATTTTATTCTGTGTTTACATTGCAAATAATTATTATTTTCCTTGTTCTTCTCTCATAAACTCTCTTATACCGCTGATATAATTAATCTATTCACGTCCATTAATTAAACATTTTTATTAATAATAGTTTTTATAATAATTTTATTTTTATCTCCTTTTGAAATTATTTTTATAATTTAATTCATTTTTGTTAATGAGATTGAGTGATTGAGTGATTGAATTATTAAGAGATTCTTTTCATAAATCTTACTTCGAAATTATAATTTTATTTTTAATCAGACATAGACCGGTTTTTACCACTTTACTGGATTATCATTAATAAACTAATATATTACTTAATGATTTATTTATAAATTCTTAAGTTCATGTATGAACAAGTTAAAATATTGTGTGTGGTATGTATTATAGTACAGTTCCTCAAAACATTTAATCATGAACCATATTTGTTTTCCACCAAGTAACTTAATCTACCTTTTTATTAATGTTTAATTTGAAATTTATATGAATAACTTGATCCCTTTTTTCCCTACATGTCTTCCAGCTTTTTCTTCACTAAACATTAAACGTGAGTTTATAGAACTTAACAGAAGCATCGGGATCATCCAAAAATAATTTTATCATATCTCCAAATTCCAATTTTTAGAAAGATACCAGGGAACATGTTTGGTTCGCTATGTTTTTTGAACTGCCAACTTTTAAAAATTACTTTTCTGATTTTAATGAAATTTGGATATGTTGGTCATTATCTGTCCAATCTTTGTCCCATCACTTCCTCTCTCGCATGTGCACAAATATATTTTTTTATATTATCACCATTATTTTTAAAAGTATTCATCTGATTTTGATGAAATTTGGATGGTTTGTTGAAACGTTCCCACTTATGGTCCCTTAATAATTTCACATCCTAAGTTTATAATTTTGAAATCTTATTTCATTATTGTGTATTTTATACTTTATTGGGTCATTCGTTTAATGATTGATTGCGTGGAAGCTATGTGCCACATGAATTGGCAGCTTTTTAATAATTAATATCTTTATACATTATTGACAATATCATGTGTGCATTTGTTTCTTTCTCAAATTCATAATAATATTGAATTTTAATCTCATAATATCTAATTTATTTAATGTATTATTAAATATACATACTTGTTAAGTGTTTAACAGGTAGTTGTTAACTTTCAGATATTCAGTTAAATTATAGGTATATTATGTATATATATATATATTTTTTTTTTATCACTAATCGTAAAATAGATCTTTCCCGAGAAATGACTTACATGGTTTAATTCGTATTTAAAGGGACTACATTTTAGAATTTTCTTTAATAAAAATAGTGGTTATCGTTGATAAGATTTTTTTATTACGTTTTTTTTAATTATTTTGTCTACACTTACACTTTGTGTATGTGAATGTAAAATATCCATTGAACTAAAGAAATACAATTGCAAATTATATTTTTTTCTATTTAAATCAAATTATAATTATTATTAACAACGGGTGATAGACAGAGAAAAATAGACTCCAGCGCCGGGTCTCGAACCACGGACCTCTATATTTCCAGTATAGTGCTCTTGCCAACTAAGCTACACTGAAGAATAGTCTAGGAGTCGACATTTACGACAATAGCACTAGACCGAGAATTATAATTATAAAGTACCCAATTGGTACCTGTACCTTGTACAATCAATTAGAAATTCATTTTTACGTTTTTGGTATTGGCAAGAGCACTATACTGGGAATATAGAGGCCCGTGGTTCGAGACCCGGCGCTGAAATCTATTTTTCTCTCTCTATCTCCCGTTGTTAATAATAATTATAATTTGGTTTAAATTAAAATTTAAACTTTCCGTAGTATGAATACTACCAAAAACTTAAAAATAAATTTTATATTTTTTTCCTTTGAATTTCTTGATATAAAGCTATTAAATTAGATTAAGTTTCAGTAAAATGGATATTAATAAATGGTTGAATTCAAAATCTTTTACCTGGAGTTTCCTTCCTTGTTTATTTTCGTCTATATTTAACTTAAGCTAATTAATTTATTTTGATTAAATTTATCTTCAAAATTAATTTTCGATAGTGCCTGTTAATTAAATTAACACTAAATTAGCGTCGCCAATTAACTCTGTTGTATTAATTACGTATTGTGTTAATTAATTAGATCTCCAATAACCAATTATACATAACTTAAATACCTAACTTATGTATTTGTTTCTATTGTTGATACTAATAATTTTGTTCTTTTGTTTTAGGTAAGTGCCTTGAGTATTTCTTCTTTATCTGTAAGTTAAAATTAATCTAATGATGTATACCAACTCTAAATTCCGATGTTTATAATCTCATTTACGAAGTGTATTAGAAGAAAAAGGTGTTTTAATGGGGTGCAAATTGTTGGTAACGGGTCGAATTTGATGGATATACTCTTGATCTCCAATAGGGTTTATCCCTAAGCTCTGAGAATTATAAAACAAGTAAAACTATAGTGATCACTTAATTGTAATTACTAGTTATTTTCAATTCTGAAGTAGTTAGGTTAATAATTTAAAATGTCTCACTTATACAATATGTCTACCCATCCTTGGGTCATCTCATGCTGACTAACAACAACATTAACTTTTGTTAGATTTTACAAATCACTTATATTTTTAAATCTTACTAATTCTCGTAATTTTCACCTGAATTCAGGAAATATTGATTTTAATTTCTTGTATCGATATACAGAGAGAAAGTATTGTGCTGGCGCATAGAATCGATTTGGAGAGTTTGGGGTCCTCTGAGTTAAAAAAATATATATTTTTTTAAAGCCTTGTTTGTAGAGTCTAAACTCTTGGGGGGATTTTAATGAAATTTAGCATGCATATTAAGAAAAAAATCATACCTCTGGGAGAAATTGAGAAATTTATTTTAGATCTAAATTTGGGGGCGCTGCTCCTATAAGAACTACATAAAAACTGTATATTTTTCGATACGGTTTTGACGATTTTAATAAAAATAATTTACGTTATACTAATTTTACCGTATAAGTCGTTTTCCTGAGAAAAATCTTTATCCACAGATCTGAAACACAACAGGAACTGAAGAGCAACAGGAACCCTGAAAATACAATAGGAAAAAAGGATAAATTAGGAAATATCTATTTTCCGAGATATTGAAAAATAAATTTGTCGCTGAAATCTAAACTGAAATTTGAACAACCTCATGATAAATACTTAATGAGTTGGTTCAATAATAAATTAATTACATTAGATAATATGAGATTGAAGTTTAGCATCGCTATGTGAATATGACGTAGTTCGTCAATGCGATTTTTTATTTTAAATACTTAATCGAAAATGTTAGTACTTAGTCGAAAAAGTGTATTGACTGAGATTTTGTGGTAATCAAACATAATGAATCGTTTATATTACTTGTTGAAAGAAATAAAACACTGTAATTATAAATTATAAGTTTATTGGTCTATACCACAATTTTAATTTATTACAAATCAGACCGGTTTCAGCCTCTAAAATACTAAAATATTACAGTTTATAAAAATATAAAAGTAAAATAAAAGACAGTCTAGAAATATACTCGTAAGTCACTGAAGACGTCATACTTTTATATGTTTATAAACTGTTATATTTTAGTATTTTAGAGGCTGAAACCGGTCTGATTTGTAATAAATTAAAATAGTAGTATAAAGTATAGACCAATAAACTCAAATTTTATAATTACAATACTTTATCGTACACATATTCCTAGTTTTATCTTTCGTAAAGCCTAGTTAAGGATGATTCACGCTACACCGAGCCGGGGCCGTGCCGTGCCGGGCACGAGGCTCGCTGAAAAAATGTTGTATAGATTTTAAATGAAGCAATGCACAGTACACCGGGCACGACACGAGTCATGACCGAGCCTCGTCCGAGGCTCGGTGGCAAAACGTTGGGGTACATTGTTTTCACGCGCACGGCCCGTCCCCGCCTCGGTCCCGCCTCGTTGAGGGGTAATCCACGCTACAACGAGCCCGGGCCGTGCCGGGGCCGAGCCCTCCCACCGTCACTCTTCGCTATAATATCTCATCCTTTTCTAGAATAATTATTTTTTATTACTTTGTGGCTGTATAATTTTACTGTGGTCTTCGATTTTACTGTGGCAGTTAATTTTTAATGTAAAGTTTCGCATCAAAAATCAATTTGTGTGTTATGCTTCCGAGCTTACCGAAGGTAACGTAAGCATGAGAACGAAAAACTTTTATGCCTCCGATTTTAAAAATTCCAAGACAGAAATCCGTTTCAGACATCAGGTAACATTTTTGGTCTCGTGTCTGTCTGTCGGTCTGTGTCCGCGAATTATGAAACGTTGTGACGATAACTTGAGTAAATGACCGATTTTGATGAAATTTGGTAGACATGTTCATTTCACCAATACCCAGGACGAGTTCGTTGGACAACGTTATCCGTCCAAGCGTTCACAAGCAACGCTCGCGTAAACGTGAACTTCAAATTTAAAATTGGAATTTTAGGTCGGGAAAAAATCTAACTTCATCTATTCAATGAGAAAAACATTTTTTTCAAATACAATTTTTTAGTAAAACCAACAGCGACAAAGCTATGAAGTGTTAAAGATCGCTAAAACTATATTAATAGTTTTTACACAATATAACAATAAAGAAATATAAAAATAATTTTAATGTTAATATAACAATTAAGTACATGATAGGATGCGAGGAAGCTATGTGCCACACTAATTGGCAGTCTATTTTTTTTTTTTAATGATGGAAGACGAAATTTTAATTGAATGTGTGCGGAAGTATCCTGTCATTTATGACATGACACATCCTAAATATTTGGACCCGAAGTACAAATCTTGCATCTGGAAAACGATATCAGGAGAAATGAAACTAAATGGTGAGTAAAATGTAGTAGAGGACAGCACGTCCCACCCCGGCTCGTCCCCGGCCCGTGCCCGCCTCGTTCACAACTCGGTGTAGCATGTATGTAAAGGCTCGGACGGGGCACGGTGGGAGGGCTCGTGCCCGGCACGGCACGGCCCCGGCTCGGTGTAACGTGAATCATCCTTTAAATGGTTTAATATCTATCAGATTCCAATAAAACTTTTAAATTTAATCTTCTTGTCAGTCAACTTAAGAGTGACTCAACACAAATTCAAATATTAACTATTAACTTCCTTTAAGCTGTAGATTCTTCTTAAAAATTATCATATTTATTAAGTTGTTTTACAGCGTTTTAATATCTTTGAGTAAATCTTCTTCTTTTTTTTTGTATAATTTGTCTTCATTATTTACCCTTGATAAATCCGGCTGCGATGATGATAAATTCGATCATTCCGTCGTAGAGAATTATTGCATTGGATATATTTTATCATGTTTGCTCAAGAGTCCTCGTAGTCAGAGAGGGAACTTTTATTTACTCCCCTCGGTTTTTTTTTTTATTTTTCCTATTGGTTATTTTTCAGGGCTGTTTTTTTTTATTCTCCTCTGACGCGACGGCTGAAACCAAAAAGAAGATTAAGTATATATTTCCGCGTCCTCTTTTCCTAGATTCAGCTTTTAGATTTATTTAAAGGAGCATGTTAGAAAAAAGGAAAAAATAAATAAACTGCCGCAAAAAATAACTTTTTAAAAAATACGTAATTCGATTTTGTTATTATACCTTTGGTATCGAGATTCTATATTTAGCAGGAGTCTAAATATAATATGTATTATCAAATGAACTAGCGGCTACACTGAGTTAGGTCAGGATGACTGCGATAGAGTGCTAGGTATTAAACGTAGAATGTACTGTATTAAGAATTCATCAGAATGGCGTATACTTCGTACTTGCTATTTACATAAATATTTAGTAGTTTTAATTATTTTATGTCATTTTTTAATTAATCTTAATCGTTTGTCATTATTTTTTCCAACTAACATATCTTTAAAAATATTATGTGATTTTTATCAAATTTGGATGTTAATTAGCCTAATGTTAGTCCTATATTAATTTAAACAATCTTGCGAACATTAAATATTAAATAAAAATAAATTCGACCCCGCTGGAAATTGAAACATTTCTTTCTTTACAACCATACTTTCAATTCCTTGTGGGATGACATTATTTCTCATGTGACCATTCCTCCAGTAATAGGACGCGAGAAAGCTATGTGCCACACTAATTTGAAAATGCGTATTGTGTTTGCTGAATGAACACCGTTCTCTTTTAAACCTATAACAGTCCAGTCATTAGGTAGTTTCTTAAAACAAATTCTGGAGTAGTTATGATTTTTTGCTCCTTTATGTCTTTTGGGGTGCTAATTACGAATCTGAGGATTGCCACCAAAAATTGTTGTTGGAATTTTAGTTATAGCCAAAAAACATTAAAAAAAACTTTTTTCTCTCAGTTTTTTCCATATAACTTAAAATCTATCAACTTTGGGTAAAATATAATTCTTTACTAAAACAATATGCATAAAATGTTCTATAATAAAGATTATTACTAATTTTTTCGCCACACGTATCGTTCAGGCGCAAACGCGGGTTGAAGTAAGCGTATTATTTTGATACTCAAGCTCAATACATCATCAAGCGTGTTAAACGGCAGCGGGGTTCCATGCGGAGGGATCTGTAATCCCACAACTAACTCTCTATCCTTATATACAAATAATATATATTTGTCATTTAAACCATGATATGAGGATTTTTTTTGTTTTTTATGTGGTGAGTAGTTATAGAAGCAAGATAGTAAAGAAGTGAAAAGGATGATGGCTGGGGCTGGTGACAGTAGTGTATTCCTGGCTCTAGTTTTAGCCTTCTCACTAGTCATTGTTAAAATTACCGTTTCAGAGACATTGTCTTATTTATATTACCATTCTAACAAAGTTCATCATTTTAACTTTTTGCCTTCTTTTCAAATTTATATATATGTATTTTATTTTTTTATTTCATTCCTAAATTTTAAGCGACCATATAATGTGCATTTAATGCAAAGCGATTGTGAGTGTGCCATTGCAATGTGTTGTATACGTAAGAGAGACTTAAGAACGGAAGGGACGGAGAAGCAGAGATGATAGAATTGGGACAAAGTAATTTAGAATTGTGACTAAAAAAATTATAAATAATTTTTTTTCTTTAATTTTTAAAATTTGGACTAGTTTCTTGTACGATTTTACAAAATTGTACTTTTTGGGTACAGGGTCAATTTGAAAAAAAAGTAATGGCATAAAGGTTCAGAAAGAACAAGCTGGAGATTTTATAAAGAATAACCTTTTTCGATTTTTTTTTGTCATAACACTTATTAGCAATTATAATTTCTTTGTATACTTCCTCACAGCACCGAAACGATTCCACAATCCACGTCCAATTCTATCATATCTGCTTCTTCATCCCTTTCGTTCTTAAGTCTCTCTTACGTATACAATACATTGCAATGGCACACTCACAATAGCTTTGCATTAAATGCACATTATATGGTCCCTTATAATGTAGGAATGGAGATAACTTTGGCCTTCTAAATCGCCTCTCTGGCCTAACAAAAAAAATAAAATAAAATTTGAAAAGAAGGCAAAAAGTTAAAATGATGAACTTTGTTAGAATGGTAATATAAATAAGACAATGTCTCTGAAACGGTAATTTTAACAATGACTAGTGAGAAGGCTAAAGCTAGAGCCAGGAATACACTACTGTCACCAGCCCCAGCCATCATCCTTTTCACTTCTTTACTATCTTGCTTCAATAACTACTCACCACATAAAAAAGAAAAAAAATCCTCATATCATGGTTTAAATGACAAATATATATTATTTGTATATAAGGAAAGAGAGGTAGTTGCGGGATTACAGATCCCTCCGCATGGAATCCCGCTGCCGTTTAACACGCTTGGTGATGTATTGAGCTTGAGTATCAAAATAATACGCTTACTTCAACCCGCGTTTGCGCCTGAACGATACGTGTGGCGAAAAAATTAGTAATAATCTTTATTATAGAACATTTTATGCAGATTTTTTTAGTAAAGAATTATTTTTTATCCAAAGTTGATAGTTTTTAAGTTATATGGAAAAAACTGAGAGAAAAAAGTTTTTTTTCATGTTTTTTGGCTATAACTAAAATACCAACAAAAATTTTAGGTGGCAAACCTCAGATTCGTAATCAGTACCCCAAAAAACATAAAGGAGCAAAAAATCATAACTACTCCAGAATTGGTTTTAAAGCACCCTTTTTTGGCACCTAATGACTGGACTATAACTCTAGTATTTATTCTTAAAACGATATTTTATCTCAATCATTACGATTTTTCTAGAATCGTATTAAAAAATATGATATAATTTTGTTGAAGAAATCTGTTTTTCTACAGCAGCATTTATTTAAAGAAAAAATTCGTTATCTTATTTATTAATGCATTTTTATCTCTTTTTCCGTAGTAATTTATTCTTCTTATTTTAAAAATGTTTTAATGAATCACATAATTATAGATTCAATGGTTTTTTTTGTACCCCCGTAGTAATACAAAATACGTGTAGTCCGTCTGTATGTCTATCACAATTACTCATAGCATAACCCATACACACACACACTTATTATATACTACTTGTTTTGATGTTTTGAAACTGAATAGGTTGTATAAATAAATAAATTAAAAAAAGAGAGAGAAACTGTTTTTGTGTTTCTGTATTAGTGGAAACGACCTTGCATAGAAAGGCGGAAAGAATTTATTAAAGACAGAATATAAGGTAATCACACAAAGTGAGATAGAAGGAGCGAGAGGTTAATGATCTTTCAACAATGTAAAGTATCACTCGTAGTAATAAAACCAGTCCAAAGACCTTCACCTCGTCTTTATACACAATATCCAATTTTTTTTTAATCTAATAAATGAGGTAAAAGCAAACATAAATTATGTATTTTTAAAAAGAGATAAAACCAGTTGTAATATCAAATGCAACTGTCCTACTTAAAATAATTTTGTGCAAATATCAATCTTTTGGAAATCGCCACCTCTTTAGTATCCTAAAATATTTCTTCGGACCAATTATGCAATTAATTTATAACAAAGAATAAAGTCCGGAAGCTGCTTTGATAAAAGAAATATTGTATTATTTTACGCGGAGAGTCGTTTTACAGTTTGTATCTTTAAGATGACTTCTTTAAATAAAGATAATAAATGTTTATAAGTCTAGATACTTATACCATGCTATATTTTGTTGTTTTCTACATCGATCCTGTGCAATTTACTTATGCTGAATAAATTGTATTTGTAAACAATTGTCTGAAGATGAACTTAAACGATTTAAGTATACAACTAACTCTAATCGATTTAAGTGTACAAGTAGCCCTAAACTAATTTAAAAAACTATGTACAGATTGGAATTTATGTAATCACCTCCCCCCCTCCCATATTTTATTTCATCAAAATAGGTTTATTAGTGTTGGTCCCACGTCTGCTGTGTGAACTCAGAATGGCATTATAAAACCATTTTGGACATCTAACTAATACATCCATTAAAAGCTCATAATTTAATTATGCGCCATCTAAGTAAAATGAGCTAATATCATTTTTAGGGTTCGTAGGAAAAAACGAGGACCCTTAAATATTATTGTGCTTGTCTGTCTGTCTGTAACGCACCTGATCTCCGAAAGTACCTAACACAAAAATTTCAAACTTTGAAAATTTCCCAATCACAGGAAAATTATAGGGAAATCCTTAAAAGCCTTCCCTCAAAATCTAGGGGTTGAAGTGTTAGGGGTAAAAATTCAATTTCAACGGAAATGTGGCTTGTGTTGTTATATTGAAGAGGACACTCTGGGTAAAAATGTATATTTGTTTTTGTACCACTTCATCTTTGTTCCACTTTTCTTTAAGAATTACGTTTTTCGTGTCGCCCTCTCTCTCTCCTTTTTTTTTTTTTTTTTTTTTTTTTAACTAATCCAAGAAAATGGCTTAAAAAAGTCACAGTTCAAATGAAAAAAAAAAAAACAGTTTTTAAAAAATTTCCCATGCGTCGCATATTTTTAATTTTTTTTAGAAATTAATGTTCCCCTTCCCAAATCTTATTAATATATTATCTTGGAAATGTATTTCTATAGACACTTTGGAGTAGTTTCTTTGCGTTTGGGCACTTATTGCAAATAAATACGTCTGTTTCACGCCATTTATAATGAATGGTTCCAAAGTTATAGCTAAAACAAACTTTTATATGGCCGCCATCATAATACAGCTGGGTCGATTATATTTGTTAAACGAATTCGTCTCATTTGTTAAATTCCCTATACTTGTTCGACTTATTTTCAAACTCAATTAATTACACATTATTAGGAAGTACTTGTCTGTGCAATTTGTACTTCAGAATTGCATTTGTTCTGTTTATAAAAAACCCTAAATCTTATTAATGATATTAGAAAATAAAACACAATAATAATTTATCATTGTTGATAAAAAGTTTTAGTTTTTTGTCCCTTAAATATTTTAAATGTTATATTTTTATCACGTAAATTTGAGGAAAATAAATAGTGTATTGATGTTGCAAGTTGTATATTAATCTTTAGTTAGGGAAGTACAAGATAATAAAACATCTTAGTACTTGGTCGTTCAAGTTTTCAACAACTTCTAAAAGTTTAACTTCTTCTTATTCTTTGATAGACTAACTTGAAACTCCTTAAGTTTTAGCTCTTGAACTCTTGAGATAATATTGTAAAAAAACATTTTCCTTAAAACAGGTAAATAACAAAGACATATAGATAAAATCTGTACTTCAAAGCTCCATAATATTGTAGGTTTTTTGTACTTGGATGATTCTTCATCATAAATTTTTACTTTCTTAAATATACTTAATGTAATAATAGTAATATGTAAAGTGAGAGTTTTACGATGGCGCAAATATTTAATATTTTGGTGGATTTATACTCTTGAGTCCGAAAATTGGGTTTTGTATCATCTGTTTGTACAGTCCTTAACTACAAATCCGATTTTAATGAAAATTTGACTTATCACACTGTGATTTATAACTCTTTAAATTAATTTTATCTCAACACTTAAGCCCTTAAATGTTCAATTTGCTTCAAGGTGTACTACGGTAAAAAGCGTACTATTTGAGAATATTAAGGATAAACGTCCAAGAATGGTGGTTTTTAATGTTTTTTGCGAATATCTCGAAAACGAAGCTGTTCCGTCCATGTTTATAGGAACTTTTTTTTTCAGCGTCATATTTCCTATAAGAAACACTAAGTCTAGTGGTTTCGTTCGGGGAAACCTTTTTACATTTGTTCTAGAATTGGTTGTGATCCTGACAAAAAAATGTCTCACTCGTCTGGTAACATTCAATTCACCATAATTGAAAAACTAGACCGTTGATCTTAAACTTTAATTATACCATTTGAAAGCTTATGAAAAGCAGAAGTTTTCCAGAAAACGCCACACTTCTAACATCCCTCAATTGAGAGTAATAAGCTCAGGAAAATCGTGGTCGAATTTTAAAAAATCCAAATTTTCAAATGTAACAGAACTTAAAAGATGCTTAGCAGCTGATAATTTGGAAATAAATGAATGATTCTGAAAGGATTTTTTATGCTCTTTAAAATTGGTCTTTAGCCCGATTTCTCTATCTCATTTAGTTTTTGATATATTAGGCATTTTTTTTTTGAAAATTTAAAAAAAAAAAAATACTCGATATCTCGAGAACTATTGAGATATGGGCATATGCTTACTTGACATTTTTTGTTGCATTCGACCCATAGAATCCGCCAGTTTCTTTGACATTTTATCGCGGGTCACCTTGTATAATAAATTTCGTTTATTCTTAATAAAGCATAATATTATACATAGCTTTAAATACTTATATAGAAATGCGATTTGTAGTTTTATTATTAAAAGGTATGTTATAAAATAATAAATTGGATAAATAAATCGCTAATTAAAATAATAAACATTATTATTATTTTTATTTTAAATTAGTGTTTTCACCACTCTTCCCAATATCAAATGTGGTTGGTAATTGGAAAGTTTAAAAATATTTTACAGAAATAAAATTACCGCTAAATCAACTTTTCATTGGAATTAATTTGTTTTGCCGTATTTCATTATAAAATGCATTGAGAATTGTTGTTATAATGATGTGTTATTTTGCAACGAGGAATAGTAATGTGGCGTTGTTCCTTTATTTATTCCATAACGATTCATTTAGATATGAAGGGAATGAAGATTTAAATCGTCCAGCCCATTTGTGAATAAATTCAAAAATAAATTGGATTCTTCACTGAATTTTTATTGCCGAACGTGGAGGGAACAATATAATTGAAGTTGTAAATTTTTAATAGTCTTATATTTCCGTTATTTTTCGGTGTTTCGGGATCCTAATAATTTTTTAGCGACGGTAAAAATTCAAGGATGAGATTTGCGAAAGAAGTTTTTGAATCGGAGGACCAGGCTCGACTTTGAAAATAAAGTTTTTTAGTGCGAGTTGTATTGGAAGCGGGGCTTGGGGTTCTGTGTTAGCTGTGTGTCGGCCGACGTTGCCGGATCTCTCACCGCTTTACAAGCGATTTCACCTGCTCCACCTAGAGAATTGGGAAAAATCGGAAAATTCATAGTTTTCCGAGGGCTTTAAAACCGGGGTGACGTCGGAAATTTTCGACTTGGGCCGACGGTCTTGCGGGCGTTGGAAGCGTAAGAGGTTTACCCGTGTTAAAAGGGAGAGTGGGGCCGGGTGGGATCCGGCAACAAGGCGGCATGGTAGAGTGGGGAGCTTGCCGCCGACATTTGCGCGGCTCCGGGGCCGGCCCCCCCTCCTAGCTGCACGAGTCAGTCAGACCCGGGCCACGGCCCTATAACGCCGCGGCAACCCGCTCTCACCCGACCCGCTCCCTATAACATGGCCGGCAAAGTACTACGCCCTTTCCCCAACCAATGGATACCGCCCAGGCAACCGCCCGTACGTACCGATTTTTTCACTTAAAAAATATATTTTTATCACTCGATTTTTTGTAATTTTTTATAGCATTTTACGTAATATAAAAAACATTATGTAGAACAAAAAAAAAAAAAGAAATACCGTAAACAGCGTTCTTATCACGTTATCAGTAAAAAAATACGGTCTTGTGTTTATCATTGGTGTTGTCGGTCCACGTGGGTTTTGTGAATACGGAAAGAAGGAAGGATAGGGTGGGGGGATACCCCCCTCGGGGTGGAATCAGCTGATTGTGAAATCAGTGTGTCAAGAAGAAAAAAGAGTACGGAGGTGGGAGAGAGAGCGATATACTGTAAACCCGAAGTGGGACCGAGGTAGAGCTACCCGGGGGGGGGTTTCTAAACGGAGAACGAGAACCCCTGTTCAGTATTAGACAGAGCGAGATAGCAGTTTATCACTATGCGGTAAGGTGCGAGTGAGAAGTACCACTCCCTCCTTCAGACCTTACTATAAGTTAAACGGAGATAGCCTCACCGATACGTTAAAGTGGGAATGAGACGGAGCTATACTAAACCCCCATGTCATTGTTTATTATCAGAAAAGGCTTGGCAGAGCTCAGATCAGCTGTCTCATTCCTGTGACACACTTCTTTAAAATACATTTTCTTTTTGTCCGTATTTTTATGTTGTGTTGTGTGATTTTTTTTATCACTTGCAACCGCACTATATCACGTAGTAGTCTTCCTTTATGTAAAGACGTGACACCGGCACCTCACTTGTCACATGACTCACCTCTTTTTTTACAACTTTTTTTCCGTAACCTTTAAAGATAAAGTGACTTCTTCCAGTGCAACGTTAAACAAGTAAAAATAGTAAACAAGTTTTTATTATTGGTCACAATGTCAACTCTATAAAAAAATGTTTTTCTATTTAATAGACTACTAACCAGTAAATACCTTAACGAGTATAAACTTTTATTCGTAAATTTTGAATTTTATGTTCAATAATAACGAATTATTTTTTTTTAATTGTTTAAAATTAAGAACTTTGAATATTTTAATGATAAATCTTAATAATTCCATTTAAAATATTCAAGATTTATGACAAATCAATCAAATATGTTTTTTCGTTGTTGAAATAAAGTTAATCTTCAATATGTATATTTATATTATATCATATTTAATCTCCATGTGCCATAAATAGTTTGTAACATTATCTAAATATGTATGTGAAAGAAAAAAAATAAAACCTGCATATTAAAAAATATATTGTCATCGGAAATTTGTGGAAGCTTCAGCGTTCTAGGTATGTAATCGGAATGTGGGTTAAACAATTTTTACTAATAAAACTCAACATTAAAAGTTAAATGAAACTGAAATAAAATATTTATTTCTTTTGAGACTCAATAACTATTAGATAAATACCTACCTATTTAACGTGAAAATTAAATAAACTTTAACATGCCTAATTTCTAAAATACTTTATTCTAGAACTGAAAATAATTCTGGTTTGAAAAAAGTAAAACAGAAATATTTTTAAAATTTAATGTATATGTTACCTACATAATTTTATATTAATTATTTAATGTCGTAAAAAATCACTATATATATTCATTTGTTTATATTAATTAACTTTTTTCTCAGACTGTAAATTACGTATTACATTAAATTATAACTAAGGGTAAAATTTTATCTATAGAAATCTATGTATTAATAGGTTTTTAATTTTAATTGAAATGTCTTTTAATTACTAAACAGTTAAATACGTTGATATAACTATTTCTAACTGATATAGCAATAGCTATATAATTGTTTGAATGTTACAGCTAAATTATTGATTTCAACCTACTAAATAATACATATTTATAAATTTTATTTTTGTGGCAATTTTTGTCATATTATGCACTTTGTTTCATTCTTTTGATATTTTATATCAACTATTTCCTCCTTGGTTTTTAAACATTTAAAGATGAATATAATAACACCTGATAAATGAAGTAAGTTAAATTTTGTTGATTTGGTTCTTATTTAGGATATTTTCATGTTGTTACTGCATTTGTTCATTTGCTTAGTGGTTTTATTAGACATCTTTTTGCTAATTTCCCCTCTAATTTTATTTAATTATCGTTAAATTGTTTTATCCATGCATATACAAAATTCACCGTCAAATATATTGCACATCTTTGACAAGTTTTGTAATGTTACAACGCTAGTTTTGATCTGGCTTTGTTCAGTCCCCTAAAAGTAAATTTTAAACCAAATAGGTGGTCATGAAGCAAATTAATTGAATAAGTTTTATAAAGTCTTTAGGTAATTTTTTATAAGGGTAGCCAATTTTTATGTTAATAAGTTTTATACAAAATAGGAAGGAGAATCGTTCTCAATTATGTTGCAGCATATTAGTTTTATGTTCATTTTAGCAAAGGAAATTTAATTAAATATGTAATTAAAAAAAAAAAAAAGTTTAGGATAACTTGTTATAACATCTTTGGGGACCATGAAAATAAATAGACTACAAACTCTAGTTAGCACACAAATAAACTAATGTTTATAGTAACGTATTCACATAATTTTTTTGCGAATGAACTAAAGAATATAGAACGTTTGTTACTTCGAATGCCCTTATATACAATTTTTACTTTGTTGGCCAGGTGATGGTTTTAGAACATTTAACTAATATGTGTATATATTTTTTCTTCTGAGTTCCCGAGCTTACTGAAGGTAGCTGGAGCATTGTAATTATGTATTATGAAATGTGGATTTTTTTGCATTTCTAAATTCAACATTTCCAAGACATCAGGAAACATTTTTGGTTTCGTGTGAGTCTGTCCGTCAAAATATCTGCTAACGCCCCTATCTTATAGAAACTACCTGTTCGTTAATATTGAAATTTAAAAGGTGCGCCGAAATTAGGCCACAGATGGTGCCATGTTAATCTCAAACTTTTGCGCACATTTAATATTAAATAAAAAATAAAATATGACCTGGCTGGAAATTGAAACATACCCAAACAACTAACTCAATTTCTAGAGGGGCATCAATTTATTATATCTAATGGATGTTTTTAATTAAGTTTTTAAGTAACGCTCGCATTTTTAAATCTTTCCATTACACTTTATTTTATATTCTTATGACCATTCGATAGTAACAGCAAGCCAGCTATGTGCCACTCAAATTGGCATATGAGTTTACTTTTTTCGAAATTTTACGAAACAAATGCTCTTAAAGTAAAGTTGGATTATTTATTAATACAAATCCTTCAAGTGTTTTACCTTCATCTTATTTATAATTGATTTTATATTGTATATCGTAATTTAACAGTAGTAGATTATTATATTGTCATTATTGTGCTTTTTGTTATTTATATGTAATATTTAGCGGCGGAAGTTGTTTATTGCAACACAAAAGCATCAAAGGTTTTTGAATGATAGGAAACATGACTAGACACTAGACTGAGTCGTGGACTGGTAGTTTACTAGAAATAAAAGTACTTTATAATGACCTGTCTCTCAATCACAAACTAAACAACCATTTCATTTTTGTAGTTTATCTTTTTTTACTTTCATCAAAAATAGATTATCGCTAGTATGGGAGGGGTTTTCTAGGACCGGACTAAGCTATAATGGAAACAAGACGTAGGTTAGCTCTATGGTCATGGTTAGTCAAGAAAATTTGTATCAGCTGTTGTAGTATTTTCTACTTAGTCGTGTGTTATATTACCAACTGTTGGTTTGTGGGACACGGCGCATTCCTTACCTTTGCGTAACTTCCCTTGACTAACTCTCCCCCTGGGAGGCTTCAAGTTTGCCTTTCTCCCTTTATCCAAGAATATACACTGAGCGCCAACATTTATTGATTATTTTGAGGTCATCCTTTTTTCCTTTTAATAATGATTTAACCGCGAAATATGTATGTTCCATTACCTCTTGTGTTCTAAGATCTAATAATATATATATATATTTTTTTGTTCTTTTGTCTATCTCTTCTGTCGTCAGTAAATTGTAAACGAAGCAGTTTTGAATTTTTGCTTCCGAGCTTACCGAAGGTAACGGAAGCTATGAGATCGTTCTGAAGATCGAAAATATTTTATGTCTCCGATTTTAAAAATTCCAAGACAGAAATCCGTTTCAGACATCAGGGAACATTTTTGGTTTCGGGTCTGTCTGTCGGTCTGCCGATCAATTTTTGCGAACCAACATATCTTGCAAACTACAGGTCCGATTTTAATGAAATTTGTATGGTAGGTCATTAGTAGCTCATTGTTGGTTCCATATAAGTTTCAACCTTCTGCCCTCATTTTTTTTTCTCTTCTACATGCGCACAAACATACAACTATAGCTTCAAAAGTACATGTCTGATTTATATGAAACTTTTATAGTTTATCGCAAGTAACCCGCAGAAAGCCCCAGATTAATTTGAACCGTCGGCGATCGATTGATAGTTTAATTCATGTAAAAAAGAAAACAATTTCGACAGATTAAAATAACAGGGGAAACAATTGAATAAATGAAATAATAATTGCTTGGGAAAGCATAAAATCAATAAAATACGTGATGGTATGCGAGGAAGCTATGTGCCACACCAATTGGCAGTCTATTTTTTTTTATCGGTTTCTGAAAAAAAAAATGCAACACATGTTCAGAAAATTTCATACTTAGAGGTGAAATCGACCAACGTATTTCAGCCTTAAATTTGAAGACGCTATCACCTTATTAGGGAAATAACTGTTTATCCATTAAAGTGTAGTCAGCGTGAAGTGTTCTAGTTTCCATGATATTGAGAAAATAATCATGCGACTCTTCTGTAAATCGAAATCTGTCTATGTAAACAGCCACCTGATATTATTAAACATGTTAATAGTTGCGAGTGTGCAACATGTTAATAGTTGCGAGTGTGCATCTCATTGAAAATAAAAACAATAAATAGAGATAAATTAGTTATTATTATATGGTAAATTTAAAAAAATCTCGGTAAAAGCAAAGCAACTTATTTAAATGAATATTGACACTCAATTAAATAATATAAGATTAATAATACTTTGGGTAATTGGTTATTGCAATGGAATTGTAATCAGTGTTGAATATTTTGTATTATGCTTTCTAGTTTATTTTCTTTACGTAATAGTAAGTGCTCTAGTAACTAAATATCAAACAATGTCTTTGTAGATGTAGATAATTTAAATTCTCAAGCATAATGTTTAAGTAAATCCGGAGTAGTATTAAGTCCCATTTCTAATCATATATTTATAAGGATTTAAATGAAGTTTATTCCTTTACCCGCAGATCCTTATCCTCAGGCTCTTTACTTTAGTTTGTTATCTGTATTAAAATGTCCTGAAATCTTGGGGTTTTAATGTTAAATTCTCAAGGTAAACTGAAATCAGTTTTTTGCAATTGCAAAAGATTGTTTACGTTTTAAACATAATTTGGTGATGAAGAACTTAGACGATTGCTATTTGTGATCAACACATAATCGATGCATTTTCCTATTTGATTCATGTGTATCCTGTAACATCTAGCAACATAGACGTTTACGGTAGTGTTCTAATTAAAATGACTACTATTGATGTACTACGTGCTATTGTGCTTATGCGAGCAATTTTATTAAGAATTTTTTTTAAATTATTCAGTACCTCTGCTATTGTTCAATAGTGGAAGTGACGTGAGTTTTTTTGCTTTAAGAGAAAACACCATGACGTAGTATGCTTTGTTTATATTTAATTTGCTGAAACTATTAATATCTTTCTCGACTTGTGATTTATATATTACAAAGCATATTTTTTCGAAGAAGAAATATTGACCCACTTAATCTCCTAAGGTCTTTAGACTGTTAGTTCTTGAAACAATCAAATACTCGGCAGAAGTATAGAAAATGGTTAAAGGAAAGCCACCGAGTGAAGCCGGTGGCTGACAGAGACACATGGTGAAGGGCTGCATGCAGAGGACAGGATGTCGTCCGAGCCGAGTATGTACTGCTGTGACCCCCGGGTGCTTGGGCATCGCTGTGACCTGAACCTCATCGATCCGTGGCTCACTCTCCCGCAGCGGCCCCCGCCCATAGAACCCAGCACCAGATACCACTCTATCGGCCAACTCGCTTCCACTACATACCGCCTCTCATCTCATACGGTCCGATATATAATAACTCACCTGACAGCCACTCGCAATAAACGTTCAACAATAAACCACTGCCAGGATTAAAAATTGCGCAATTTTAATTTCATCCTCCAAACAGTAAACATTATTGCTTTTTAGGTTTCTGTACAAAGTACAAAAAGAAACCTTATATGTCGCTCTGTCCGTCTGTCTGTCTGTCCGTTGCTTGTTTCAATTCATAAACTACTATAGCTAGGAACATGAAATTCGACACACAGGTGCATTTCAGCATTTGTGACTACTGGACACTATTTCGATTGTTCACACTTAATATTTTCAAGATGACTAAAAAAAGTTTTTTTAGTCACCATGAGATGTTATACATCAAGTTAAAGGTCATGAAATGTAGAAAAAGAATATGCAACTATTAAAATTTTACACATTTAATTTTAACTTAATCGTACAGAAACCGGCGATTATCGCCTCACGTACTTACGTGAAGCGCGACTTACTTGTTTTATATAAGGGTTTATGTTTACGATGTCAGATTATAATTCTGATTAAATATTTAACGATATGTTCAAACATAAAAATGCTAAATATATCATTTTCAAATTTAGTAATAGCAAATTTGATTGATGGATATGTTCGTTATACGAGAGACAAGTTAATTATTTTGTCTCATCTAAATTATTTTAAGGTAGTTCCTTCTACGATCGATTTCATGTTATTTTTTAACAATAATTTCTATATAGAGAAAATTATTGAATTTTGAGAGAGAGATTTACGACTCTCAGAAGTTTTGTGCATGTTTAAGAAGCTCTGACCACGTGTTAAGTAGGTTCAATAAATAAGATTTTTTCACCATGACATGTTATACATCAATTTAATGGTATTGAAGTGTAGGAAAAGAATATGCAACAATTACACTTAATAATTTTAACTTAATCGTACAGAAAAAAACCGACGATTATCGTCTCACGTATTTACGTGAAAAGCGCCTTACTTGTTTATGTCTTTTATGAAATGTTGATCTGACTTTTCAGTCTTTAATTTTTGTTATAGTTTGTAACCTTTCAGTATTATATTCTATACCTTTCAGTATTCTTATTACCTTCCAAAATATAATAAATAAGATAAATTGCACTAGTTATCTCTTTTTACACCACAACAAACTTCCCTAGGTATCCTGTGTCTTTTTTGTTTCATCTTGTCATAATACTGATGAACCATTTTTACGCACACCAGTTGTTTCTTATTTAATAGCCTTCTTTTAGCCTTTCTTTTAAATAAATATGAATCAGCTAAGAATTCAAATCTTTTTAACTGGATTTTTGTCTGCATCTTAGGTGATTTAATAGTTGGGTAAATGTGTTTTGGTCGGGTTGAAGTGAGGGAATTGAAGGGAGGGTTCTTAGTTCTTATGTCCTGGGTGGGTGTTGGCACGGAACCAGCACGATGGTAGTTGCTGGGACGCTCATCTCCCAGGTGATATACGAGATTCATTGCTTGGCAACATAAACCAACCTCATTGCTTAGCCATTATACTCTTTAATAATTTTACCTTGCACTAGTAATACTTACCTTTATTTTAATTTAACGCTGGTAAAATATATTAAATATTTTTATAATACTGCAGTCTCAAAGCTGCAGACGTCGATTTATCAAAGAAATGATTTTGGTTTATAAAAATACAAAAATTGCATGCTTATATCTAATTTTACATCAAAGTCGATCTTGAAGTAATATTTATTATTAATTTTATACCAAAAAAGAAGAGATTTTCTAGATTAACTATTTTAATGCTCCTTCTCCATCAAATTTCAGTTATAACATAACGGGTAAAATATTAACTAGCTATTCCAAATAAATTTGAAACCGTGGTTGTAAACTAAATATTTTATGCAGTAGATTATATTTATCTCCTCCAAATTAGACGACATATTTCAGCTTAATTTATTGCGTCAAATACACTACTAAAAGTTATATCATTCAACTTATAAGAAGCTTTATAGCCATGTGAAATATAGCTTTATAGCCGTGTGAAATAAATCTAATTTAATAAAGAATTTTTTGTGTATTTTTAAAACAGTAACTTTTAGTTAGATTCTTTTCTTAATAATAAAAAGGTTTGTAGTATTCACCATGGATTATTAATAACGAAAAGTTGAAGCGCATCTTTTTTTAAAAAAAGAGGACTTTAAAGTCTTTATCTGTAAGAAGTCAAGTGATTTACTGGTTGTTTTTTTTTTTAGCTTTTTACCTTTCAGGAAGTTGTAGTGGCGAAAACCCCCTTAACATTTATTATAGATGTTACGTCATTTCTTTTTAGGGTAGAAGTTTGGACAGTTTCTCTAATCCTCCAGGTTTCCCTAGGGTGCTTGTCAGGATCAAACACTGGCACAGTTTGATCCGACTCGCATGTTTTATTCACCGCTCTGTAACCTGATTTGCATATCATCTATATTTAATAGTGGCTTGGTCTTTTATAAGAATATTTATAGCCTTATAGAGTTTTTTTTCAAGGGTCCAGATGAGAGCTGGTGATGGAACACCCCTTTATTTTATTCGACATATGATGAACTTTAACTTATCAATTTTATAAGGGAATAATTTACTTTTATGATATAAACCTTTTAGTGAATTAAAACACAAAGAAAACCGACCAGTTTTTGTGAAAAAGCCACTGACCCAATATTGATTTAGTAAATTTATGATTTTGAAGGTGAATAGTTAAATTGGAAATAAAACCCCCAACTCTATACGAGGTGATAGCTTATAAAATTTGCACCTCAATAATGTTGTACTGCAGATATTTAAGACTAAACAATAAGGTACCCATCAAGCAAGAAAAAAAATTACAAGTTTTTTATTTTTATCCTGTATCTCATTTAACTTGACTCTTTTCTTTTCTCAGGTAATTTAATACCTCCGTTTTCATTAAGTGCTCCTTTGGTTTCACCGTCTATATAAATACTTAGGATTCAACTGTTGCATTTGTAATTAAGCATCGGTGGTGTAGTCTGACCGTGGAATGCCGATTCAGATCTAACCAAGCAGTGACATCGAGCTAGTTCTCTTGTGGATAATGTGTGGAGGTTGCTGAACATGTTTCCAGGAGGTTGAGGAATCGCTTGGTCCAAGTACATTCTCGAGTACCTCACCAGAGTTTAGATTCTAGATGGTATACAATCAGGTTCCGCTTGCAGATGTCAGAGCTTTGCGGCTTGTCTTCATGCCTTGTGTGGATGTTCTACTTCACTGGACGAGAATGTCATGATTACACTTATACGGGACTATTGCTGATACTTAACGTGCCTCAACGTAATGTGAAATAGTCTTTGTTCAAGTAATTAAAAGGTTTTTTTTCTTTTATCCTTAAACATTCATTTTGAATTTGTACATTTTTCCCCGTATTCAACTAAACCCAGGACTACTGCTTTTTCGACCATCAATACTCTATATGGCAATGACAATGGTTTTATTTACTAGTTTGATGATAATGAGGGGTACCTTAAATACCATTTAAGTTTGATAATGTTATTAATTGCAGAAATATATATATATATATATATATATATATTATATATTTACTATTATTATTATTTTAGATTGGGATTATTGAAGCTTTAAATTTTATCTTTATTTCTCATATTATATTTCCCTTTGCTTTTTTTAACTTAAATTTTTCTCTTTATATGCTTATAATATCCCTTTGATGTTTTAAATTTTCAGTACATATATACGTTATTGCTCGAAATGAATCTCTCTACGCTTTTAATTTAATATCTTAATTTGGTGCTTTACTTTGATCCTTTTAAAACATTCAAATGCGATATCTCGTTTTGGTGATTAACATTAATAAAATTCTAATTTTATTACATTTTTTCCAAGAGTTTTATTTCGTTCTGCCTTATATTTTTAAAATTCAGTTTTGGTTAGTTTTAACTACTTTTATGTTTGCCTTTGTTCAGGTAATATAACCTTTTTTTTATTTTGTGGACATCTTTAAAAAATAGCTTAGGCGCTTATTATTCCACCTAAAGCTTTGTCAATAATATTTTCAATGTGACCTCAGCCTTCCCTTTGATTCATCAAGCCCTATCTCTGTCTAAGACTTCACAACTGTTGCCCATGTGTGATTGTTTATATTGGACCTCTTTGATAGCCTCATTTTTTTCCCAATTGATGATTGACTCCGGTGATTTAAACTTTAATCTTTTTATAGATCTATACATTTTTTCATTTATCCCACTTGGAAGTTAATTATTTCATTTAAAATTTGAGGCGTTACTGGAGGTGAGTCATAATTACATTAAATTATCTCGTTTTATGATTTATACTTGGATCTTTCTGTATGATTATCCTCTTTTGACTAAGATCCTTGTGCGGTTCTAATTTTATTTGTCGTTTACGGTCGATTCTGGAAAATATTGATACACGAACCTGAGTTAATTGCAACAGATTGGTGCAAGTGTCACACTTGTTTATTAGTTCTCTTTGAGGTTTAACAATGTTCATTGACTATAACTTTGGAATGTTGTTCACCATTCACCATGTATTATCGTACTATGTAGAGAAGATGAAGGTGTAAGGGTTTAGACTAGCACACATGCAGACCCTCTGATTATACATTTGGACGTTATCGTACTGACCGGGAGTATTATGTATGCCGGCTTGTTTGAATTCATGGTTACTGAGCATGCCGGACCCTACCTCCTCCGTCATGTTGTTTTGGATCCCTGACCCGATGGATCCTGTATTAATTAAAGGCACGTCGGTCTCGATTAGCGGTCCGCTGGTGGGGTCTCTTGTCCCCGCCGCTATCCTTTGAATAATTCATCCCCTGTTTAGTTCCCTCCGTCGAAACGTCCCCTGCATTTCGTCTCCAATGACACTTGACGTCGTTATCAACTACCTCCCCTTTCTAACCGTCCTCGAACCAATTTTACTTTTCGTTAAATTCCGCCCCCCGGTATCGACTTAATTCCACGTCATCGGATCACCCGGATTAACTTTCGATAAACTCTTGCCTTCGTTCCAGCCGACGCAACGACGACCCTAAACAATATAATATTTAATTAAATGCAAATCAACCGATGAATTAATTACATCCGAATAAGGAGCAGAATTAATTTTATTCGAACCCAATTAAAAAAGTTTATCTCCTCGATTATTTCCTGACGTTTTCATTCTGTCACCTTTGGATTTCGCAACTTTTTGATTTAATTAACTAACTTTGTTAAAGTCAAGACAACAAGTTTATTCGGAGAGATTTCCCTTTTGTTGGAACCGACACATTGTTTATTGAACATTCCTTTAGAAGAATCTTTAAGTGTTTAAAATAATTATTTGCATTGTCTTTAATTTCACCGTTATTCATTAAAATAAGTTAAAATTTGTACCTCAGAGGTAAATTTATTTATTATTAAGTTTTTTTAGACAATTTTGTTTTTGTATTTACTGTATTAAGCTGACAGACAATTGTGGTAAAGTATTGTAACTTCTTGTTAGTAAATAAAGAGACAACCAATGTAAAAATCTTTTATATTTTGAAAATATAGATTCTCCTGTAATAGCTAAGATCTGGCAAACAATGAGTTTACCTCTAAGGCCAAGAAATGGAATTTTAAGAAAAATAATAATAATAATAATAAAAACTAAAAGTTTTATTAGACCTAAAATGTTATCTATTAATGTTTTGAGTTAAAACATTACTAATTTTGAAACTGAAACTTTAGTGCATCAAAAACTCGATAAGAGATTGCCTTTACAATGTCACACACATAATATGTTGCGTATAATAATCGAATTCCAACTTCACAAGATTAAGTATCAAAAGGTAAAAGAACTATCTTAATAATATATTTTTTTTATTTATTTTTAAGTAAATTATTCGTATAAAAACAGTATTATCAAAGGGAATTAAAATATTAGTTCTTCATTACAAACACTCCATTAACCTTGAAGAACAAAATTTGAATTTTAAAAAACAACATCAAAGGGAAAACTTTTTATCCTTATTTCGCTTCGTTTACAAAAGATCTTAGCTTTTTTGATGAAAAATGTATCATAATCAATGAGTAAAAAACAAACCATAAAGACTATGAATTTATTATTTGCAAATTTTCCTCTCAAAGCTGATGAAGTTACTTACTAAAGAAATGGAAAATGCAAATTTCGCTTTTAATGTTACTCCTAGTCCTCCCGCCCCCTCTCATATATTTCTACATCCAATTATGTGTTTAAATAGCGATGTTTTTTTTGATAAAGTGTTCAAATGTTTATAAATGTCAACCTCGTTATATTATTTGTTATACAGGTATTATATAAGGTAAAATTTCTTTGTCACGCTAGAATAAAAAACTAATGATTTTATATTATTTAATCATTACAAGAAGGTGACGAAATGAAGTAAACATTATTATTAATTTTAGTCGTTTATTTTATTACTTTTATGAAGAAACAGAGAAATAAACACGCGGATTTGCGTAATAAGCACGAACAACCATCAATTAATTTAATTTTAACTACTTTCCAACTAAAATTAATTATTAAAGTTCATCGTACTTTATTATTTTAATATTTTTCTCAAGGTGAATATCAAGTGTAAGGAATCGTCTAAATGTTTTTTTGTTTTGCTTCCGAGCTTACCGAAGGTAACGGAAGCTATGTGATCGTTCTATAGAACGAAAAAGTTTTAGGTCTCCGATTTCAAAACTTCCAAGACAGAAATCCGTTTCAGACATCAGGGAACATTTTTGGTTCCGTGTCTGTCTGTCGGTCGGTCTGTCGTTCAATTTTTGCGAACCAACATATCTTAAAAACTACACGTTCAATTTTAATGAAATTTGTATGGTAGGTCATAATTAGCCCATTGTTGGTCCCATATAAGTTTCAACCTTCTGCGCCTATTTGTTTCTCTTCTACATGCGCACAAACATACATTTATTTACACTTATAGCTTCAAAAGTACTTATCTGATTTGAATGAAACTTTTATAGTTTATCGAAAGTAACCCGCAGATAGCCCTAGATTAATTTGAACCATCTTCGCTCTTTAACTTTTGCTAAATTGATACTTTAATTCGTGTAAAAAATCAAAAAAGTTTTGACAGATAAAAAGAGAATCGGAGGAAACAAACCAATATGACAATTATGGCTTGTAAAAGCATAAAATCAATTAAGTACGTGGATAGGAAGCGACGAAGCTATGTGCCACACCAGTTGGCAGTCTATTATTATAGAAATACTTGGAACTCAATATTGACTCTTTGTCATTAAGGAGCAAAATTATTATTCATTTATAATTTTAGCATTGAAAAAGGGAATGGTGACATTTTAATTAATACTTGACGACATGAAATCGTTGGACTTTACTTCTTCATAATGGAAAATAAAAGGAAGTTTTATTTACTTATTTACTAATATTATTTACTTTACTTAAAGGCATGTAAAATGACGGTGGCATGTTCAATTATAATTTTTTTACCTCTTGTTATTTAAGACACTGCTATGATTAGGTACAGGACGACCATTATTTACCGAAAGGCGCGGCAACGCCGTATTTCGCATAGTTCATCTTCCCACTCCACCATTATGTCTGCAACTTACTATAGTAATGATAACATGAACTTATCTAAATCATATTTGATTATTGCGAGTACAGACTACTGACGATATTTCAAATATGACAGTTTCTGTTTTCAGTTACCAACTCCTAACGACTCAAAAGCTCCGCAAACGCAAATTGGTGGTAACGTAAGATTTTTGTACAAAACATAAATTGACAGTGAGAAAAAGAATAAACAAGTTCCTGTGTTTGTATTTGCGTAGCACAGATTTAGAATACAATTAATAGAAAGACGTCGAGTTAAGGATAAATCACAAAATTAAAGTTTTTGTCAAATTGTTGTATTGGGTTATCTTTTTTGTAATTACAGCACAACACGACCCAATAAGAATAATGGCTAACAAATGATTACATGGACTCATTTGTGAATTATGACATGTCTAATTGGTACTCGCTGCTTTTTGTTTTAATTAGACATTATTTAAGGACAAGAATTGGCTTAAACAATATTTAAAATTGCCTATTTTACTTAAATCTTATTCTTATTAGCTTCATTGGTATTTCGCATTCAAAAACTTATTATTCATTTTTGTATTTTTTATATTGTTTGTTTTTTAAACATGAATTTTGTAAGTTATTATCGTTGAAGAGAATTTGTAATTATTATTAAGTTGTTCTAGGTAGGATTGTTTTAAATGTTGAATGGTTTTGTTATGGAGAAGTCCCAAGGTGTTTTTATACCTGTATATAAGAGGGTACGTGGAGGGGTTTGTGTAGTGAGGATTGTTTTTGCGTCCTACTCTAGACCGTGAGGGGGAGGGAACCCGGCTGGTGTTTTTGCCGCCCCTTCCTTCAGTGGGGGTGGACTCTGTATCGATTTTCAGATACTCTCTCTTCCACGCCAGGCTAAACCCACCCCTTAAACTTGCCTCTCTTGCCTTCCCTGCGAAATATTCATTTACACTTCTCTTTTCTCATCCCCTTTCTGTCTGTCCTTTCTCTCAGAAAACTTACCGAATTTACATCAATTCACATTTTCATATTTTTCCCCTTCCCTGTAAAGAGCTTTCCTCCCACTCATACCACCAAACTCGGAAACAATTCTATAAATCCTCTTCAATTTTTTTTTCTTCGTCAGAAAAGAAATAATATTTTGTTAAAATGTATCTGGGTCCCAATTTATTACTTTTTTTGTTTTCGCGTCTAATTTCGTCTCTCCTTTCTTACTTTCTCATATACGTGGTATACCTGTGTAAAGTATTGTGGTGGCGCAATAATTCGATTTTTAGATTTCGGTAGATTTACACGTAAAATTACTTCTTTTTTGGTTCCTTGAGTCCAAAAAATTGATTTTAAAAAATGTCTTTCTATATAAGTACATCTTGTTAAATATCAAAGAGCTATAATAGGAAAAAAAACTGGTTGTTTGTACCAATTGCGGGCAGCTACTCATAGTGTAAAAGATCCATGGAGCCAGGGATCAGTTTACTAAACTACAATAACGCACTTCTGAAATATGCTGTTTGTAATTTAAATTTTGAAATCTCTAAGCCTTTAATATAATTATTACTTAAATATTAATTTATCATTGTGTATTTCTCCTTGTATTAGCTAGGTTTTTGTACCAAAATTATTTGTTGTATGGTTTATTAGAATCTTATCCAAAGTTTAATTATTGTTGTTGCAAGATCCATTTAGTGCTCTGCTTAATCTGGAAAAGAAATAGTATGATTAATTTTGCACTACATAAATTAAATAAATATTATATTTGTTTAAAGCGAAATGAAATAACAAAATAAATGGGCAAAAAATTATTGTTTTAATTTAAAAGACTAAAACCTTTAGTCTTGTAGTTTAGGTTCTATGGAGCATTTCTATGCAGTTTAGTTCTATGGAATCATGCAGGATTATGTTCTATTTAGCAAGGAATTGAATGAGGAAAAGTCGAATCTAGCTCTCCTATCGATGTGTTTTTAGGAAAGTTTACAGATAGGCGGTTTCAACTAATGAACCGCTGCAGTTGATTATTTCAAACAGACCAGTAGTTTGTTAAACATGAAACCAAAGCCTGCGGTTACAAACATATAAAGTCAACCGCTACAAGGTTGTTTACTGACTTGAGTTTTACAGGCTTTGCGTTTTCACAACTCTCTCCTGGTCTGTTATTCGAGCGGCGTTGTTACTCGCCGCCTGACAATGGAAATAATGGAACTGGAGCCAGGTTGGAACCTGACGGCAATGCGAGGAGACCCAGCACACCTGTCATGATTATTTTCCCCAGGTGTATTTCGTGTTCTCTAGAGCGAGGAAAACGCTACCAATCGCACTGCACCTGTCAACTTTTCCAAACCTCCTCGCTTACCATTACCTTACTCCATTGTTTACTTTCCATCCCCATGCATTTTGATGTATTAAACATTATTACTGTCCCCCCCCCCTCCATTCCTCCATAATCATATTTACTCTTTATTACTGAAGACATTAAACCTCACATTAACTTATTTTTATTTATTGAATACATTTGATACAATGAGTTTATATACTGAGTAATACACTAAATGTAAAATAAACTTAGCAAGTTTATTGTGGAAGCGCAATAATAAATAGTATACCAATTAGTGTGGCACATATTCCTCGAGTCCTATACTTGGACGAATGGTCACAAAGCATTAAACAATGTAGGTGTACAATAAATGTATGATAAAAATATTTAAATAAACATTCGAATCAAGAAGTAAATAAAGAATAATTTTTAGTCTAGTAAAAACATTTATTTTCTTTACTTGTTCTTAAAAGAAACTGAATATTTTCCCCCTTTCTTTTTAGCGTTTATCTAATGGCGAGTTTTTTTAGTCTTATCTTTATTGCAGGTTCGGCTTGCGTGGCCTTGTCGCTGTTATACTTCTACCTTACTGTATGAAACAACCATACTTTTTCACTTGCAATTTACGTTGTTTTTTTTTTGCCGATTATTTTTATGTTTAATATTTATTGCTGTACATGTTCCCAGACTTACATAATTTTAAAATATATATTTATGTCTATGTCTTAAACTAATGATCTAAAACTCATAATCCTCGGGAAGATAATTTTTGGTTTTTTTGTGTGTATATTTTTCTCTTATATTTCATGTTTAGAAAGTGTTTTATATTATTTCAATATTCAATTTTTAAGTTTTTGGTAGTTTTCATACTACGGAAAGTTAAATTTTAATTTAAATCAAATTATAATTATTATTAACTACGGGAAACAGACAATGAAAAATACACTCCTGTGCCGGGATTTGAACCACGGGCCTCTATATAGAGCGCTATACTGGAAATATAGAGGCCCGTGGTTCAAATCCCGGCACAGGAGTGTATTTTTCATTGTCTGTTTCCCGTAGTTAATAATAATTATAATTTGATTTAAATTATTTCAATATCAACTGATTTATTTAACTATTTTTCCCGATAGATATTGAATGGTTTTGAAGTACGACTATAATTTTATTTCTTTGAATTCTATATTGTTTTTTTATTTTGCTTCCGAGCTTACCGAAGGTAACGGAAGCTATGTGATCGTTCTATTGAACGAAAAAGTTTTAGGTTTCCGATTTCAAAATTTCCAAGACAGAAATCCGTTTCAGACATGAGGGAACATTTTTGGTTCCGTGTCTGTCTGTCGGTCGGTCTGTCGTTCAATTCTTGCGAACCAACATATCTTAAAAACTACACGTTCAATTTTAATGAAATTTGGGTGGTAGGTCATAATTAGCCCATTGTTGGTCCCATATAAGTCAACCTTCTGCGCCCATTTGTTTCTCTTCTACATGCGCACAAACATACATTTATTTACACCTAAAGCTCCAAAAGTAAAATCCAAACCATTTTGCGGGGAAAATTAAACCCAAAACAGGGGAAAAATTAAACCAATTAGACAATAATGGCTTGTAAAAGCATAAAATCAATAAAGTACGTGGATAGGATGCGAGGAAGCTAAGTGCCACACCAATTGGCAGTCTATTTTTTACATCATTGATCTATTTTTAAACCTACCAAAGCTGGTGGTAATAGCTGGTTGTACCTACCAAAGCTGGTGGTAATAGCTGGTTGTACCCTTATCATTAACAAATAAGCATTAATTTTCAATTTGATTCGATTTTGAATTCATAAGTTACCTTTTCTTTTCGTCATGAAAAATATTTATTAATATTTATAGATTGGGGAAGGAAGCTTTTGATGTACCTCTCAGATTGTTTGAGAGCGGTGAAGTGTTTTTAGTTCCTTAATTTTCCTGGTATTAACTGCGAGGAAGAATGGATAATTCTAAAAGAAGGTTGACAGCTATATTGTAAACTTCATAATGTCTTTGGTTTGTTTGAGAGTTTCTGAGAATATACTTTTTTATTTTAAGGAAAGATTGAAGTATTAAAGAAGTTATTTTTTAACAGATCTTGTGTTTATTTACCATTATTTGGTTATTTCTTTTGTTATACATATTTACTAGGATTTGTTAGCTTTTCGGTTGGCTGTTTAAAGCCAGTGATAAAAATGTTTTATAGGTTGGTTATTTGTTGTTGGTAGTGGCTTTGTTATCCTGTTTATGTTAGATTTTTATACAATTTCTCACTTTTTGATTATTATGTATGTATATCGATGTTGTGGTGTAAAGGGGTGTATTTGGAAAGTGTGCCAGATATCGGAGGGCACCGTCCTCCCAGCCGTGGAACCCCCTCCCCCTGGTCTGAGAAGAAAACAACATAAATAAACATGGTTTCTGCTAAAAGAGGGGGGGGGGGGTGCTATTTATTCCGGCTTACTGCACTTGACCCTGAAGCCATCGTGTTCGGCATCTATCTCACTGTCGGGCTTTATATTATCTCACTGTATGTCGGGGGGGCACCCTCCCACCCTGGGGGGGTCACGTTTCCCACGCCCTTGTCACTCCCTGTCTCACTCTATCACTCTCCCCTCGTCGATAAAACCTTCTCCTTTCCTTATTCCACGCTAAAAACCCCCCCCGGCCGGGTTTTCGACCCCTCCGACGGGAACGAGGGAGAGAGAGAGAGATAGAGAAGATGGAGAGGAAAAGCGAAAGAAGACTATCAATTTGTTATTCTATTAGTATGTCCTTCTCGGTCTATCTTTACTGAGAGCGAGTGAGGCGACCTTACCTCATTCAGGCCGCATTGTTCTACAATTACTATTGGGGTTGGAGGAGTAAAGGGGAGGGAGAGAGTTCTCCATTCATAAAACTACTTGCGTATCATTACCAACACACACACACTGACTCTGTTAACTCTTGTGTTAGACACCTTATCGGAGTGAAGCCATCTCTCTCTCTCTCTCTGCTGTCGAGGCGGGAGTAGTTTTATTTCCTCTGTCCGTCTCTGTCGAGGCCTTGACATTCTCTGCCCGTGCCCCGGCTGTATATTTTCACGGTGTTATTGTTGTGTTGTGTTGTCAGTGACCGACCTCGGCCTTTCCTAATTCTAATGGTTTTCGAAACCTCTTTCTCTCGCTACTAGGTCTCGGTAACCTGACCTAGTGTTGCCTTGCAACCGGCAGTCGTGTCTCTCCTGGTATCTTGCACTGCTTCGTGCTTCCAACACTTTTACTTTATCTTTGCAAACTAGTTATGTATTCCACTTGCAGAAACCACCAGAGCTTCAGATAAAAGTCACAAGGTTTCGATTTTCTTTAAAATCAAACTAGGTAACTCTTAGTTTTCTCTAGTTTAATCTCTTGTTGGCAGCAGAGAGTGAAGACTTGTTAAAATTGTATTATAGTGATTCTAGTGCTAATATTGATTTTATAAAATGAAACTATCAGGGGAAAAGTATCTTAATTAACGTTACACCTCGCATTTAAATAAATTTGTTGTTTTTCAAAACAGTCGGATGCTTTAATGACTACACTTACTGGGCAATTTCTTGTACATTCAAGCCCATGCCACTCTGAACAAAATCCATTTTAAGTCGCGAATTGATGAAGTACTGTAATTATAAAATGAACCTAGTCTTTCAGTTCTATGTTTTGTGGTTTGTTGAAAATATCATGCATTAAAAGTTAATTTGTGGCCGATATGCATCCTCATCCGTATGATTGCTTTGTTAATACACCTGCATGTTAATACTTAATGCAAGGTTTTCCAGGTTCCTCGTAAAAACCCACAACCTAATATCTGGTTAGTGGTAGTTTTCTGAAAATCTGAGACTGCTCTGGACGAAGCATATTATTACTTTGTGTGAATATTTCCAACAACCATTCTCCCTAAGTGGACTTGAATCTCGTGTTCACTTCTTGTTATTTCCTTCTATCCTGCTGGTCTAATTGTAGGTTTCTAATTCTTTCCTCCTCTTTGTATCAGCTGGTTATATCATAGAATCATAGTATAGACTTTTTGGAGTTGGTTTTTGTTGAAATTATTCGAATGAACACTCTAAGAAAACATAACGGCACTGCTTTTCCCTGAAACCTAACCCGGCTACCACTTACTCAGAGCTTCTTGTTTATTTTCTATTCCTTTACACTAACTATTGTAAGAAATGATATTACTGTAGTTTCTTTCAATTATTTAAAAATGAACTACTGTATGCTACTATAATTTATCATGAACTACTCTCATTGTCATACAAGTTGTTTTATTATGCTAGGTTTTTGCTTTTCATTATTTTATCAAACGGCTATGTTATTAAACAATTATGAGCTATTCCGTTGTATTTTCCCCTTTCATATTACTTAATTTCTTATGTTGCTACTTCCTTCTGGCGCTTTTTTCTTCCAGATTGAATAGATAGTAAGTAATTGTTTACTTCCCTGGGGAGTAATTTTTTTAAATTATATTTTTTGCTTCCTTACTTATATTTTTACTTGAACATTTTATATGTCTTCGATTTAAAATTCAAAGACAGAAATCCGTTTTAAACAGTAGAGAACATTCTTGGTTCCGTCTCTGTCTGTTAGTCTGTCGCTCAATTTTTGCGAACCAACATATCTTAAAAACTGCTCGTCCGGTGTCATAATTAGCCCATTGTTAATTGGCCGTAATTGACCTATATAAGTTTGAACCTTCTGCGCACCAACTTACATTTCTTACATTACTCCTATATCTTCAAAAGTGCTCATCTGATTTTTATGAAATTTGTATGATTTGTATTTATGAGACCCAGATTAATTTCAACCGTCTTTACATTTTGCTAAATTGATACTTATACCTTACATGAATTAATGTAAAAAATCAAAACTATTTTGACAGATTTAAAATTCGGGGGGGGGGGATTAAAAATTTGATGAAAATAGGTTGTAAAAGCATATTAAATCATTAACAAAAAAGGACTCGAGGAAGCTATGTACCTCACTAATTGACAGACAATTTTATGATTATCTTACCATTCCTTTTACTTTTTGTTATTCGTTTAGTTTCTGTTTACCATTTTTGTCCTTATCGCTTGTCTACCGCAATCATAGTTCATTATCTATACTTCAACTTTCATTTTCCACTTAAAATGAATAAATATTTCATCTACGGATTGTAAAATATTTTTGTGGGAATGACCATATTATATTTGCCTTGTAAATTCTGAATATGAGCTATAAAGTTTTATAATTATTCTTCTCTAAGTGATAATCAATCCTGAAAAAACGCTATCTCTTGTCAATTTTAATACTACCCTTTATCAGTCTCGTAAATCGTAAACGTAAACGTAGGACTTTTTTTTATCTTCGACCTATGTTTTCCTGTTACAAATTATTCTTCACACATGACAGTACGTACCTTGAACCTTTTTCCTTTAAACTTGCTTTACAATTTTACATAAAAAAGAGGACTCATTCATTTCCTTTTTAAATGATATGAGTTTTTTTCTGAGACGTAAGAAAACTAGAGCTTTCTTTAATATAAATTTATATTAAATTTTTGAATTATTATTTATTAATGATGAACAACTAAATTATCGAAATAGACTGTATTTAAATGCTTTTTTACAAACAAAAATAGCTTTTCTTGACAGAAGAAAACAAAATAGCTTTTTAATAATAAGTTCCACAAAATCTCGGTACAATATATTTACTATTCTTAGTTATTTTCTTTAAAAGTGTTTTTTTTTTTTTTTCATTATTTTATTTATTTAATTATTTTCTTTTATTACTGCTTGTTGTTCTTTATTACTGCTTACAATTTTAGTTAAATTATAATATTTTTGCTTCCGAGTTCTCCCAAAGTAACGGAAAACGGAAGCATTGGGGTCATTCTGATGTCACTAAATTAA
Organism: Gerris lacustris; assembly: GCA_951217055.1. Taxonomy (NCBI): domain Eukaryota; kingdom Metazoa; phylum Arthropoda; class Insecta; order Hemiptera; family Gerridae; genus Gerris; species Gerris lacustris. Next base: position 46,397,082 of record OX578276.1, read on the forward strand.
AAAAGGTCCAAATTGCTAAACTTAATTCCCAGTGGGAGCAATCACATTATTTCATACTCATATAACCATACTTTTAATAAAAATAATAAGAAACGGGTAAGCTGAACACTACACTAATTGGATTATTATTTTATTCAAAGTTTGATAAAGTGATTATTAAATATTTAATAAGATATCAGGTTTTTTATTATTTTATTGCGATTTGTCATGCCTTTTTGCTAACACCTTCAGTTGGACCTTTTATTTAAATAGTAAAAAATAGAATACAACTACACCAAAGGTGTTAATTAATTCTAAAACATTTCTTGTCAATAAGTATTGTAAGTTTAATAATAAAAGGTTCTGGTTTTAGTTTGACCCGTCGAGTTTTTAGTTGCATTTAACACGCAGTTTTAAAAATATGTTATTTATTTATAATTGGAATAATTAGGCTTTTAACGTCTTATTTACTTAGCTTGTTAAGGGTAAAGGAACGTTGGAGGTAATAATTAGCCCAGTGTTGGGGCGGGCACCGTTTCCCCCGTCAGCTGTGTATAATTTGTTTTTAAGTGAAAGGGTCATTGACACACTGACAGATAGACCTCTGGGTAAAGCCTTCGGGTATCTATATACAATAAACATATGTATACTAATACGCAGTAATGCTTGTTTATTAGGCTACAAAAGATCCTTTAGGGCATATATAATGTTGTTTATATATATATAATATATATATATAATATATATATATATATATATATATATATATATATATATATATATATATATATATATATATATATATATATATATATGTGTGTGTGTGTGTGTGTAATATAAATACACATTATGTTAGTATTAACGGAAAGGTTTATTTGTGGTCAGGTCAGATTTATGCACTCAAGGGTTTCAGTTATGCTATTAGAGACGGAATGTAACTCAACTTGTTAGCTGCATGCTTCTCTAGTATATTCGGGTGGCTTCTCTAGCTTGTCCCTGATTGTTGTTATTAAAGCCTACCTTAATATACCATATTTAGCCTATATTCAAGTACACTAAAAATCTTCCAACCATGTGCAAACTCTTAGTTTACTAAAGCCATATTAACGTGTAATTTAAACTAATTCTCTTTTATTTCTATTTAACGCTTAAATATAATCGCGTGACATTTATTCACGGATTTTTTTTTTTTTATTTTACTTTCTGATAATAGTATTTTCAAGGAGAGAAAGAATTGTGATTGCGATAAATATTGATGAATTCACTCAGTCCCTAGAGTCCAAAAAAAATTTTTTTTTTATTAAATATGTTTTTACAAAATGTCTGTCTGTAGTCTTTGCGGACGTATGGACCCTAAGCTACTGGACCGATTTCGATTAAATAGGCCCTGATAATATACATATATATATATTTAGTGTTTAGGAAAACCTAATTAAAAACTTATCCAAATTTAATTTTACTTTAATTTTTATAATATTATCCCATATTCATATTGAGAGATATTTTGTGCATTATAGATAAATAGTCAGCCAATTAGTGAGCCACAGAGCTTGCTCGCGTCCTTTGAAGTGTACAAAAACCTTAATGATAACATAATAAAAACTTTATTGATATTAAGCTTACTGCCAATTAATGCCTTGTATATTCAATTTTGACTCCCTTCTTTTTAAATCTGTAAAAAAAAAAAAAAAAAAAAAAAAAAAAATTTACATGAATAAACGTATCGATTTAGCAACATGTAATGTGCTGGTTGCAGGCGTTTAAAATTAATATGGAACTATTTTTGGCTACATTAGAAGATTTTTGATAGGGAAAGATTAGATAAATATAATTACCTAATTGATTAAATGAATAGTTATATTATAATTATTAAACCCTACGTAAACCATTCAAATTTCTTAAACATCAGATGAGAACTTATCAAGATAGAGGTGTTAATAAAACAAGTTAGCGAATGTGAAAGAGAAATCAATGGGCGCTAGAAGGGTAGACTAATTATGACCTACCACCAAAATTTCATTAAAATAGGACGAGTAATTTTTAAGATATGTTGCTTCGCAGAAATTGTGAGCAGTCTGACAAACAGCACGGGACCAAAATGTCTGTAACGGATTTCTGTCATGGAATTTTTAAAATCAGGGACATAATAAAATGTTCGTTCTCCAAAACGATCGTAGCTTCCGGTTACCTTCGTTAAGGTTGAAAGCCAAAATGTTCTTGTCATGTTGATAAAGGAAAAAATAAAATTTTTATTTTTATATACATATAGGTATGTACTATGCGAAATTATTTTGAGTAAAATATCCATATGCATTCTAAACTTGGTTCAGGATGATTAATTTACTTTTATTTTCACCTTTATTCAGCATTTTGTATTTTGTATTTTTTTTTTTTTTTTTATTATTATTATTTTTTTTTGCTAATATTCTATTTGAACCTCCGGTATTCGAATATAATAATATTTTTTAATTTTATCTTTTTTGCCTGAGTTTTATTTGTATGGAAATATGATCCAAATTTATGACAATGAAATGTCCTTTTTCTTTTAAATAAACAAATATATTATGAATTTCTTTTTAATAACAGTCATATTATGACTGTTTTCAAAAATAAAATTAATATCTCTAAGCTATATAGCTCAGGGATTTTAAATTTTGTAAAAAAAAAAAAATAAAAATATATCTACATAAAAATGTTTTGTTGATTATTTTTGTTTTTTCATTTAGTTTATACTTTTTTCATATAGATACTGCTAATTATTGGAGAAAATGTATTAAAACCTTGTAGATTTGTATTTACATATTATAATTTTGACAACCATTTTACCTAATTATAATATTGTTTAGTTTTTTATTTAATTAAAAAAATGCCATTTCTTTAAAATGAGACATGACAGGTTTTATTGTAAAAAAAAATTCTGTGATTTCCCAAAATATTATTGTAAAAGAATCCTGCAATTAACTCCCCAAAAACGTATTATATCTGGATTAGAATTGATTCGATCAACCAAATAATAAATATACATCGTTAAAAGTGTAAGCTGTCTCATTCTATCGAAACACACCTTACTTGAATGATTTCATTTAAAATTTTATTAATTAGATATTTTATTCTACTAGTAATTAAAGGTCATAAAACCAATTCATAATGCCATAATAATGTAAATATATAGTAATAAAAGGTCATAAAACCAAGTCATAATGTGAATATATAACAATAAAAAGTCATACATTAAGTTTCATGAAATTATGTCATTCTATAATCCCTAAATACTAGGTAGTAGTATCGTCTAAAGTCAAAAGTATAATAAAAATCTAGCGAAACCCCGATAAAGTCGTCGTCCGGGTTTATCATTTTAATTAAATTATATTTAATACTAGTTTTTAAGTACATAATTGAAAATAATATTAGGTATATCATTAAATCCACTGATACATTGGCAGAGAAAATGACTGCATACTAACTGACATGAGACCACAAATGTTATCTCAAATGCAAGTCTGTTCTACAATGTTAAATTTAGATAAAGAAAAAGATCTTTAAAATTATGCCAATGTTAATGTTAACTTCGGCGATACCTTCTGAAGCAAAAATGTGTATTACATAATAAAATATTCTTTTCCATCAACTGGCCTATTAAGTAAATTTAAGTCTTGTATTGAGCATTCGAAGTAGCTACCATTCTATTTGATAGTAAATTTTATTAAAAATGATGTACACATTATTTTTACATATTTTTCACGTAATTTATACATCATTTATTGCTGTTATTAACTAGTTAAGTGAGTATAATCGTGTGAGGATGTATAATTAATAACATATTTCGTCCTGTAATTACCCAATATCCAATATGTTGATCGGGACGTAAAAGAAACAGCAAAAATAAATAAATAAAATATTAATTATTTATATTGTAAAAGAATAAAATAGTAAATGCTATTTTTAATTATTCAATTGTTTCACGTGGTCGCTAAAATAAATTATTTTCTAAATGAACAACGTATTAATATTTTTATATTGTAAATGAATAAAAATTGTAAATAGTAAATAGCATTTACAATTTTTTCTATGGTTGCAAAGATAAAATATTCTCTAATAAAGTTAGCAATAATTGTTGATTTATAAAATCAATTAAATTGATAAGATTTATTTAGAGACCGAGAGAAGCATGTAAAAGTATAGAGGGATTAATGTACATATTAAAACACCGGAATTCTTTATTAGTAGAACATGTGTTATTCATAAAATACCTTTTTTTAACCATCATATTTTCAAGTTAAGACTAGGAAAAAAAAATATAAATACATTTTAGCGCTTGTTTGTATTTTAGTATTAATATATTATATAAAAAAAATAAAACGAGAGTAATAAATTCAGTAATAACTCTTTAATATCTTGAGAGAGAGAAAGAAAATAAAAATTAATGATAAAAATTGCGCGGAATAGTTAAGTTTTGTTATTATTATTTTTTTAATATATTCTGAAATATTCTCAAGAGAAAAATACAGTAATTAAGTGGCAGGAGAGGACGAATAAAACATTGGAAGGAGCCGGTATTATTATACGTAGATAATAAAAACAACTCCGGCAAAAGCAAGGGATTACGTAAAAAACAAAAATGAGTTGAAGGTGTTTTGCAGAGGAAACGAGATGGGGAAAGCAAGGATCGAGTGGTTAAAAAGAAATAAATTGGAATGAGTGATCAATGGGAAAGGAAGGAGTGATGTATTTTATTTTAAAAAAGTTTTTTTTTCTGTTTGAAACGTGTGTCAAGTTTTTTCTTGTTTTGGTTTGAAAGGGGGAGGAATATTCGGCCAACACTTGACATTAAATGTTTTTTTTTTAGAGAGAGAAATATAAATGAGAGACAAAAAAAGAATAATATGAAATGGTTGATTAGAATGAGAAGGGGAGGATAAAAAAGAATGGTTCGGGTGGAATGGGAGGAATAAGAGAAGCGAAGAAGAGAAAAAAACGGTTTGTTGGGAATGTTTTTTTGGAAATGTGTTGTTGGATGAAGTGGACGGGGAGAGAAGGCGGGCTAGAGTTTTTAGTAGAGGGAGTCAGACGTAGAAGCCTTGGGTTTAGCCTGGCGAAGGGAACTCTAACAGCAGTGGAATATAACAAACCAGGCGTTGCCGGATCCAACCCAGCTGCTATCCGAGCCGCTCAGGGACGTCCGATACAACGGGCTATAGACTCGGCAACAGCGCACCCCCTACAGAGTGAGAGAGAAATAAAACAAGCCAGCCCACCCTGTCTCTAAGAACCAAGCCCCTCCTGTACCTCTTGGTACCGCTGTTCTCCCGCGCCCACTCCTAGTACCACCACCACGTCCACAGCTACGTACCAACGTAGTCTAACCTCCTTCCAACTACCAACTAAACCTTCATATTCCACTCTACAAAAACATATTCACCATCACCACCAATTTACACCAGACAGTCTCACCACCGACTTTATAATATAAACCTTCAAAAATGGCATATTTCATCTTAATATAACATTCGAAATTCAAGTAGAATTAAAAAGTCTACGACGTATCACAAATTATATGTTACTTTGATGGAAAAGAATCGATTTTACTAATTTATTCATCATACTCGATTTTTTTCTCCAGCTACGTGACCTGTGGTCAAAACACGTTAATCATCATCATTGTGGAACACACTACTTATTTATTCATGCATCAGTGGACTACTTTCACATTCACAGTTCTTATTCCACATCACTAAATCCACTTCATATTTTTCAATCCTTCGTGTTTACTCTGGAGAAAAAAAAATTTAAACCTGAAATACTTTTAAATCTTCTCTTAAATTACACCTATTAGTAGAGCGAACACATTTTTATTTTATTTATTTTTAAAGCAGCTCACAAGCCTGCAAAACTTACTATGCAACCTTACGCAGCAACATCTGATTGTCAAATAATCTAGTTCGTTGTGGGTCATGTGTACGATTGAGTTATAGTTTACCAATGTTAGCAACCTACTACTGACGTGACGCAACATGGTTGCCTTCATTAGCCTCCTTCCACAATCTAATCCTTTTGAATTTTATTGCAACTATTGGTGCAATCTGAAGTTGCAACTTACCTACCCACATATCTGCAAAATAATTCTCTGTAACATGTTCGGCAACTAAGTTGTCTGGTCTGTGTCTTAACAGAAAATATCTTGATAAAATAACTTTTGTTTACTGGTGTTTTATATAATTTCAAGCAAATTGATAACATTTGAAGCAATTATATATTAATTTACATCTTTCTACATCAATATTATTAAGAATTTGTTCCTCGTTAATTTGTTACTTCATTTTTTCTATTGTACATTCCTCTCTTTCAAAAACTGAACATCATTCAGTGAAACTTATCAATATTTGGTAAAATTATTAATCGTTCAAGTTTTGTTTCACACATTCATTCTTTTTACTTCGGTGTCGCAGGCATCTAGTATGAAGAAATTCCAATGCCCATGTACAGAACACTCGTTCTTTAACATTATATATAGTTAGTTATGAAAGATTACGTAGGAAGAAAAATGATATTGTTTTTGAACTTTCAAAGTTAAATTTAGTTTTATATTATCACATTTAAAAATATTTTGCGAATTTATTTCTGATGTATACATGAGCGGCATTGTTATCTCTAATACTTTAAAATTGGCGCTATTGTTGATTTCCTGGATTTATTTTCTAAATTTTGTCAACTGCATTCCAGTTTTATTTTTCTGGCTTATATACTTAACGCAGCAATGAAAAAGCATTATCAGTCTATATTATGGAATGAACTAAAAATAACTTATTCAATAATATATTTTTAACCGGTTTCAATGTACTAACCAGTTTCCCAGAGAGCACAATTTATCAATTATTTGTAATAAAAACAAAAACATAATTAATACATATTTAATACTGCTTATATATTATATAATGTTGAGACCGGGCTTGACCACATCGACATTCTAATTTGTATTGTAAATATTTTTATAAAAATGTATGACCTTTTAAAAAAAATTATCCAATTTCTTAGAATTATTTTCAATTATGTTTGTTGTTATGGTAACAGATTGCAGATTATAAATAGTTATTAATTTTCGCGGTTTTTTTCTAAAACAAAAAAAAAAGTAATTACTTTAGATATTATGAACTCCCTTACAATAAAACATTAAATATTTTTTATTGAATTTTTTCATCCAGGTTTTTTGTCTTACGTGTGGTGTCGCGAGACACCCGGTAGGAACGAAGTTCCTTACATTTTTCATTAAATATAAATTATAAAATCACACTGCTAAGTACGTATACGTTGCTAACTACTTTGGTGGAGTTAGAAAAGAGACAAAATTAAAAGTAACGAACTGTTTGTACCTGGCAGAGTTAAGGCAAAATTAAAAGAAAATCATTATTTGTATAATTAAAGCAAGCGTCTTACTATGAATATATATTAAATATAAGAAAAAAGTTGATCATGATGAGTTTATAGTGAAAGAGCATGTTTGTTAAAGGAGTTTGGATTGAAATAGGACTGTTTTCTACCTACCCGGCCAATTAATTTAAAATATTATAAAATATATCTCTTCCCTACTCTACAGTTTCTGCTTGTATCAGGGTGAAATTTTACATGATTATATTTTATTTATTAAGTGACATTTTTGACATATATAACAAAATTAATCAAAACAAGTCAAGTAATAGGCTTCCTTAATAACATTATTTCCTGTCTTTTTGAAGCTTACGTTTACGCGAGCGTTGCGCGTGAACGCTTGGGCGGATAACGTTTTCCAACGAACTCAGCCTGGACATTGGTAGAATGAACATGTGTACCAAATTTCAACTAACTCGGTTATCTTTTACTCAAGTTATCGTCATCGGTAGATTTCGTGACGGATTTTGTGACGGTGATTTTGGTCGTTTTTTTCGGATTCACTCCCGGGCTCCAGAACGTGCCATAAGGAACTTTGTTCAAAAAATATTAATCGAATTTGAAGGAAAAAAAAGAGTAAGAAACAGAAAAAAAATAAGATTCTTTTTTTTTTAAAGGACGATTGAAAAAATGAAATATGATATATCTTAAAGCATTATCTGGTTATCTTTTTTTTTACAACTTCCTTATCCCAATTTATTTCTTTAAAAAAAGAGGCATAACTGGAGCAAAGGCATGCATTATTCGTAAAACGTTAGTATTAATTCATTCATTTCATTATCGATTTCTTTATTTCTCTTTAGCGTGAAGTGATTCTCTTTTAATAGCTCATATTTCACTCTTTCTCTCCCGCTGACTCTTTCTAGCGTATTAAATAAAAAAAGGAAAACATGTTTAGAATGACTTATGAATGAAATAAACACACGTTACAAGAGGGAGGTGGAGTAAAAGAGATTTCTTATTTAGAAAGAGACAGAAAACTGTTGATTGCTTAATTTATTCTGATACTAAATAAATTGTGAATATCTCTTTTATTTTTTTTTTTCTTTCATGAATGAAACATAAATAAGTTCCCCATTCATATATTTTTTTACTATTTATCATATTGTTGAAATGAGTGCTGATTATTTACAATTTGAATTGTATTAAATTTTTTTTTCTTTTAATTCTTACTACCTTAGTGTTTTACTATGTGTTAGCATTTCAAGACTTTGTTTTAATTGTCTTGTTTGTTTTTTCACTGAATTATTTTATTCTGTAAAGTACTTAAATATTTGTATACTATATAAACAACCAAACTTTCTATTCCCATGTGACCATTCATGCAATAATTGGACGTGAAGAAACTGTGTACTACACTATTTGGCAGGCTAAGAAATTTTCAAATTATAAAGTTTGGTTCAGTGAAGCAGAATTCTTTGTTATAATACTTTAAAATTGTTGCTATCATGGGATTTATTTCGATTGATTTTGTAAGATAATATCTGAATGATTTTTTAAAATAATATCCGATTGATTTTTTTTTTTTAAATATAATATCTGATTTTCTAAATTCTTAAACATAATTAATGTTTGACTGTTTTTGTTTATATATATGAAATATTGGATTATTTTAAAAGTAATTAATTTATGTTTGTTTATAAAATTCAACAGAATTAGTTAGAACGCAACAGGATTTCTTGTTGATTTCGATGCTATAACACTCATGTAGTTTCTATGGATTGACCTAAAAATTGTTGTTTTTTGTGACCATAAACTGATCAATTTCGCTCTTAGACTTTTATCTTCGCTCTTAGCTTTTGTAAAGTTGAAGTGTTTTTTTTTGCTTTCGCTAAACTACTTATTTTAACTGATCGTCGACAATGATTTAACTTGATCTATTTATTGTTCTAGTAAATTAATTACAAGTATAATGTTGTAGATTTGCATGTCGATAAGAGTCAACAGTGTTTGGAACAAGTGACAATATTAATTATTTTATGTCAAACACCAACAATTTATAGGTAATACATACCAGTTGTAACCAATAGACATAAGCTTAGCCAAAATATCTTAAAACTAATTCTAGCTTCATCAAAAATGTTTTATTGTGCGAGATTGTTTAGTTTTACTGTGCGAGATTGTTTAGTTTTACTGTGCGAGGTTGTTTGGTTTTACTTTGCGAGATTGTTTGGTTTTACTTTGCGAGATTGTTTGGTTTTACTGTGCGAGATTGTTTGGTTTTACTTTGCGAGATTGTTTGGTTTTACTTTGCGAGATTGTTTAGTTTTACTGTGCGAGATTGTTTGGTTTTACTGTGCGAGATTGTTTGGTTTTACTGTGCGAGATTGTTTGGTTTTACTTTGCGAGATTGTTTGGTTTTACTGTGCGAGATTGTTTGGTTTTACTGTGCGAGATTGTTTGGTTTTACTTTGCGAGATTGTTTGGTTTTACTTTGCGATTTTATTGCACTTATATAGAGTTCAGTGTTTTCAGTTTTTTAAAGAAACACTCAGATGTATTAGTCACAGATTGCAGTTATTTTTTTACCTTTTATCTGATTGATTAACCTTCCAATGTTTTATTTTTTTTTATGCTTGGGTTGACCTGACCTGAGTCTTAAAACTATGCTTTACCTGAGTTCTTTCGATATAGACCGAGGCTCTCTTGGTCACATGATTTAGGTTTCTAGGTCATTTACGGTCCGAGAATAACTTTACCGTGTTTTCATATGACTCACACATCTAACTTATTGTCTTTTTATGGGCCTCACCGACTACATGGGGTCATTCATACGGGACAAAAGATTAACCATTTTAAATCCTTTGCGGTTTTTTTGTAAAATTGGTAATTGAAACTCTAACTGTTAAATTGAATAAATGCATATTGTACTTTTGAAGTGAAGTTAAGTAAAATGTTTATTTTTACTTTTACGTTTAAGGTTTACTATGTATGTGTCTGTCAGAGAACATTTGTAGCTTAAATTTATAAAGGTTCCCTGCAATTCCAGAATATTTTTTTTTTCTTCTTCTAATTATACATAATGTTAATAAATTTACTTATGTGTTGTTTTTTCTCTGTTGCAGGAACTGACAGGTCAGAATAGTAATGACAGCAGTAGCGGGGGAGGTGGCGGCGGAACACCCAACTCTGGGGGTGGACCCCTCAGGCCTAGTCCTTCACCAACTGGTTCCTCTGGCTCCAGGTCTATGTCACCCGCCGTCCTACCATCAGGTAACTTATTTAATTACATTTTTTTCCCCCTACAGTATTTATAACTGAAAAGTGCACTTGTCTCGATGTACTTAGGCCCAACGGGGAAAGTTCTGAAATCACACCATTGTTTTTTTTTATTGAAGTAACATAAAAAGTACATTCCTCTCCTGAAACTGTTAGGTGAATAGTTGCACTAAGTTCAGTAATTTAGACTTGACTTTTTACATCTGGGCCCCTTATCCAATAAGTTGTTTGTTCTAATCTTATAGGTAAATGGCAAGCAAGATGGATTTGATTTTTAACTTATCATTTGAGTAAACATCTGCTGGTTGGGAAGTAGAGAAATGTTTATAATTCGATAAGGAAGTTTATACAGCTTAGTAGGGCAGATACTTAAAGTAGGTCACCCTCAGAGTAAACATCAACTGCACTTTAACCGAAGTGGCTTATTAGCCCTAAGGATCTGCCTCTACCCCTGGATGTGAGATTTAACTGCCTGCACCTTTTATTTTTAAATACTCCTTCCTATTGAAGCTGCCTTCATTAGAAATGCCTCTCTACTCTCCCCCATTGCATACTCTACAGTCGCGTTAAATAAATTATACACAGAAACGAATACGAGATTGTCATCATCTTATACTTCAATAAAACATCCAAATTAATGAATTAATAATCCGAACTTAGTAATTTTAATAAGTACTTCTTTAACTATAATAAGTATCTATTATAATAACTTGTAATAAGTCCTTGGTTACGCTTCCACTGCTGGAAGAATCTTCAGAGTTGTTGTAGTGATGTTAACTTGAAGCAACAAGAATTACTGACGACTGGCGATTCGGACTTCAAGTTACACACTCGTATATAACTACGTACATATTCATTTAATCAATTTTTTAATTTTGAAAATTGTCTAAAGCTTTAATTTAAAATATTCCAAATATTTTTTTCCCAGACTCAATTTGGCTTTTATAACACAACCAATTAAAAGTCCGGCGATTAGATATTATAAAACATAAAAAAAGGGATTCGATATTTTTTAATCTGAGTCTATTTTGCTTCACTTTCTTTTATATCCTTAATGAAAATTTATAATTTGATTTCCTTTACAAAAATATTTTGATTTATAAAAAAGGGAGATTTTTAGGTATTGAAGATTGAGAAATTCATGTAATTTAGAGGATAGAGGATAGTAGATAAAAAACTATACATTTTTACAAAGGATTAAGGGGAAAAAATATATTTTACATAATTTATTATCCTGAGGTTGTTTTTTCTTAAATAGGAATAATTTTTTGAATGCTTTGATTTTTTATTCTTTTTAAGAATAATTCTTGTTGTCGTTTTTGTTCTTTGTATTAAAGGAATTTAAAATTGACGTGTTTTTTCCAAATGTCCTCCGGGCAAACTGGTTAATTGAAGTAGAAGGTTGTAAAGTAAAGTCGAAGTCTCTGTTATGCTGAGGAGGTTTGAAAACTCATCGGGTATAATTAAGAAAAGGGAAGTCCTTGTTCTTCTCCCTTTCCTTGGAGGTTGGGGTTTCCCTTTGATAAAGTCGAAACTCTTGAAGAGTCGACGTCCCTTTGGCTTTGTCTCCGAAGCGCCCTTAGAGAAGACTAAGGGAAAGACCTCTTTGCAAGTCCTTGTAGCCCTGTGTATCTCAAGGACCACGGGCTTTTCCATGCCGTGTCTGGAGTTGCCTTTGAACTGTTTAACAGTGAGCAGTCAAGACTTAAACCTTTCTTTTGGTAACATTCACTCTCTCTTGCCTTTGCACTCGGATGCACTGATGATATAAGATGAACCATCCAAGACTTTTCCCTTTTACTCTTTAATATTTTACAATTGTACGATTTTTTTTTGCTTTTCCTTTAAATGCCTTTCTTTTACATATATGTATAACAGTAAAGGATTTAGCTTAATCCTTAATTGAGAAGGTTTTTTTTTTTTTTTTTTTTTTTTTTTTAAGCAGAACTTTATATTGGGACCATTTTCTTTGATCGTCTGTACTTATTATCAACACTATTTGCCCTTGAAAATTAACTTGAATTTTTGGGGAATTCATCAACAAATATATTGGATTATATTAGGAGGAAGCGCTATGATTAGCCTAGTCCTGCAAGATGAACAAGGTTATAGAAGAACGCTGGAATCGTTTTACGAAACTGTGAAAACTGTATTTCAATTACCAACTGTACAAGTCGTCGCTTTGTTCTTTCTGTGTATCTCGAAAAGAAAAATCGTCATTTGTTATCGATGGTCTCTTTTAATAGTGATTCAAAAAAAAAAAAAAAAGTCTACTTTTTTAATTATCGAATATTTTTAAAAATTGAATATAAATTATTCTTAAGTTACTTTTTTTCTTTAAACCTTGACATTAAATATAATATAACTAACATTCATCTTCATATTTTTTTATATTTAGACGTAAAAAGAAGACCTTTATATTTATTTAACTCCTGAATTACATTTTGTAATGTTTTTCAGCTATAATAATACTGAATTATAACCGATTAAAACTTTTATAAATATAACTTTTATTAATAATGAACATTTAATACTTTGTCGTTCCCTATTTAATTTTTTTCTGCTTCAAGAATTTATTTTGTCCTGTTATTTAAAATTAAAAACAAAAACATCACCCTTCTCCTCCCCCCCCCCTTTTTCAGTAGGTATTCATTTTTGTGCATTTATATATTTTTTTCAACATTATTTCTCGTTGGCTTAATTTGTACACCCCTCTCATGCAAACGAAGTGATTTTGTTTAGAAATTAACTAAGTTTTTTTTTGTTGTTTTGTTCGATTCGCAACCGAACGCGTTAGGTAACTTGTCACAAATTAATTACAATATTTTTTCAACCAAATGTTCGTTTACACTGTTTAAAAAAGGCCCCTCAGGCTCTTTTATTCTTGTTTCTGTTTATAAAAAGAGGGTGGGGTGTGTTTATTTTTTTTTTAAATAATTATATTTTTGATTAAATTTTAGGATACGGAATGTAATTAACACCGTTAAAGATTGTAAATAAATTATTTGTTCTCTTGTGATTCTATCAGTTCGAGCGAAACATGAGTGCTAATGACATCATTTACAATTTTGTTTCGTTTGGGATTTAATTGAACAATTTTATTTTGTATTTCCAACACTTTTTTTGTTGTTCTTTTTATTTTTTATTTATATTTAATATCTGTTCTCAATTAAAAAACGAATTGTTTAAAATTAGCCTTAAAAAAGAGAATTAATTACAGATGATATGATGAACCATTTTAAGCATATGTAATATTTTTTTTATTTACGTAGTTTATAGGGGAGGTTTTACATTGGATAGGATATTTTTCCTAGGATACTCGTCAGAGTATAATATAGAGCCTTCAACTGCTGTCATATTTGTGCTATCAGTAATTGTTGTGTGTTGATTTTTGCTGTGTGTCTAGGACCTAAGAGGGAGGGGGGGAGGTAAGGGACCTCCCCTATATTAAGAGCCACCGCTTGCATTTGAGCTTGTCACGCTGGAGTTGCCGGGTACGGTTCCCATCTCCGACCTAGGGTACGTTTGGTTGTTCTCCTAGCATCTTGACATAATTGGTTAAAATGGTTTGGGGCTGGGGTGCAGAGAACTCACATTATATTCTCTTAACCAACTCAAGTTGTATCGATATCTTTTTGTATTTCTTGTAACTATTTTTATTTTAGAAGTAAAGAAAATGCCCCTAATGAAGATAGTTGAGCTCTTTGTTCTGCCTTTTTAATTGTCACACAATATTCATTCTTCTGTTTGTATTTTGTTTTGACAAATAAATTTTTAGTAAGAGAATAAACTTGGACTATTCTATTTCTTTACCATTATTGTTAAGAGGTGACACTTCTGAAATATCATATTCTATTTCTTATCTTATCATAACTTGGAAAAAATGCCAGAATATCGTTCTCAAATATTAGATTCTTTTTATTTTTGGTCGTAAAAGTTTTTTTTTATTTTTTATTTCTTTGAATGGTTTTATTTTTATTTTTGGAATTAATTGCGTTTTATTCTTTTTTTCTTTCTCTTAAGGTAAAAAAAATTGCTTGTTTTATCGTTTCCAAAATGACTTGGTATATGTTATAACCAAAAACTGTTACTGTAAAAGGTACAGTTTCTTGAAGGCTTGTTTTGTTTATACCTTAAAACAAAATGATGGCGTAATTAAATTAATTATAGTATTATAAAGGTAATATCCTTAGATATACCAACTGTCACCCGGGTTTTTCTTATATACCTAGTTTTAAGTGTTAAAACAATTACCAAGTCATTGTAGTAAATCTAATTTAGTTTTATTTTTGTATTTCTTAACTCAAGGTAATAAAGACAAGAAGTAAAGGGAGTTAAACTTTTTTTGTAATTTTTATTTATTTTAGAATTATCTTTGTTTCATTAACTTAGAAAGGCATTGAATATCCTTTTTTACATTTGAGGAAAACATAATTTCATTAATTTATAAATATACTGAATGCTTAATTTTAAAAGCACTCTTTTGAAATTTTAATGGTTCATAAGAATGAGCCCACTGTTGATGCTGTATTAAGTTCAGCAGTCAGCGCCTATTATGCAAGGAGTCCGTTTTTTGTATCTCATTTGACTCAACGTCAGGTTGTCCATTTACCGGCGCCGATGATGGCCGAGAGGCCGAAAACTAGTTTTAAGGAATAAACATTCATTTTGTGGAGAGGCTCTCCGTTTTTCATTATTCTATTGACATCAATTTCACTTGTTGTTGTTCTTTTGTATTTTTATTGATTAAAACTAAAACAGTGAATGTATGAGTGTAGAACGTAGAATCTTGCAGTTTTACAGTGCGCTGCATCTTCAAGAAAATAGTTATATTTTTAATCGATATTTACTGAGTGTTTTGTGATCTATATTATCTATATTACTTTGGAGTATTATCAGGAAAATCATTTTGCATAGTATGTGTGATTTAGAATTCTGGTGATTTAGAACTGTCCCTGTCCTAGAACTGTCTTGAATCTTCGACACTTTAGTTGTCTAACTGAAGTGACTGATTGTGATATGAAGAGTTACGTGACTTAAATGATTTCTACGCTATAAATCGACTACGTTTTCAACAGTCTAAGCGGATGTTGTGTCTTGAGTTGAAGATGGATCTGTCTTAAATCTTTATTGATTGACTTTATCATTTCAAGATTTTGAATTTAGCAATAGAGACCGAGAAGTCCTTAGTAAGATTAAAAATCCGTTGTTCCACTCAAATTCTAAGTTACATCGAAATGTAAGTTGACTATTTAACCGTTATCTATTATCAAATTATCGAGGAGGGGGAGGATGTACATTGTGTTAATGTCAGATGGTTGAGATCGCATTTGGCTGTCATGTAACGTAGAGGCTAGAAGGTATCTAGTTACTGAGGTATTGCTTGTTGAAAGGCTGCTCCCGACTCCCATACTGATACTGAAACCGAATATAATATTATCCTTTGTGATTTGCTTTACTCCCTCTCTTGCATCCCACTACACACTCTCTCTGTCTGTTCCCATGTTACAATGGAATTTCTTCTGTTTCATCTCACTCTATTTACATACAAGTATACGCTTCCCTTAGTTCTTCAACTTTGTTACAACGACTCTTCGGTCTTTGTTTGGTTTGTATCTCCGTGTTCTTTACGGTTTGCGGTTTATACTAAGGCGCCTTTAGATCTGTGATTATTCACTTGTAGCCTGGGTGATGTATTGTTTTCATATCTCTTGTTTCCTTTTATTTATTTATTTTATTTTTTTATTCCATTTTGTATTGCCTCCTTCAAATCAACCTGTCTCTCTATTTGGGTTTCTCTTTGACTACATTGCATTACATCCTTTTGATTTTGCTTTTCAATCTTTGATTTTTTAGTCTTGCATTCTTTTTGTTTATCGCGGTATTCTAGTAATACTTAATATGAGTATGTGCTTCCTCCACATTAATAAATCTGTACTTTATTCTAAACTTATTTTTATTCACTACTAGATCATTAGTTTTTCTTTCATCGTGACTTAAAATATGTAAAATGTGTCAAGAAACAAAATGAATAAAGAAGGAACACATGTATATGTATATTATCTTAGAAAAATGACTTAGTCTAACGTTAAGTTCATTAAGACTTGCAGTAGCATTCACGTGTTTTTCACTTTTCTCTTTACGGCCTTCTTTTTATTTAGGCTCTATGTTTTATTTAGTTTTGTATTTTATCCAAGCCATATCATAATCATAATGCCATTTATTGCTCATATAGTTTTTCTACAAATACAATAAGATAACAATGAAATTCATATGCAAATCAGCATTAGCTGTGGTCCCTTTTATTTATTTAAAATACAACGTACGTAAAAGCTCATTTTTGACTATTGTGTTCATCTTAGTTAATGATCAATCAAGATCAATAACACTTATTCCAATATAAAATTTTATTAATGAAACTAAAATAATAATTTAGTTTCGAAGTTGTCTACTGGAAAGCACAAGTAGTGCAAGTTATAATTGTATATGTATTTTGAATAGGCGGTTTTTTATTAGCCTTGATATGGGCAAAGAACCAGATATTTTTATTTTATTTTTACATTAAACTCAACCAATATAAAAAATATTAATTATCTAATAATTAATTAATAATTTAATTAGCCTTAGAATAATGATGCAATAGATCAGGGACAAAATAACAAAACTAAAGGCTCAAATACCTTTTGAACCAATATGGTTAGAGATGTGAAATTTATACTTCTGGTTCAGTTTGTAATGAACTCTAATTTAAAATTAATGTTATATATCTAAGTATCTTTTATAAGATAATAGACCCCCGTCTATTATCACTTTGGACCCGTCCAAAGTGACTTGAGTTAGTTCCAATTAAGGATGGTACGGCTGTGTACTCGACTTAGCGAGGGCAATGCCGTGTCCCCAGATCTCAGCATTACTGGTACATATAATATATCGTATTTAACTTGGTCAGTTTCAATGGATATAACAGTAAAAATCGGTTGTATAAATGGTCTAATTTGCTCTTTAATTTAGGTTTTGTAACTAATCTACTATTTGTATATTTACAAGGATACCGCACTACTATCATGTTAGATAATTATTGTTCCATTTATAGAGCTCCACCAACTATAGACACAGTTTTACAGTAAATCCACACTAGTTTTATATGCAATTACTGTATTCTGTATTAACTCCCTGCAACTAGTAACTTAAAATTACTATACTCAATATTGCCAGCTTATTACAGTACATATCTCTATTTTAATTGAACAATTAGAAATAAAAAGTGGAACGGTGTAGAAAAACCGTATACATTTGTTTTTTGAACCGTTCCATAAGCAATATTGTATTATTCATAACTTCATAACTTGTGTGTTATTCTCAAGTTTTTGTATTATTCAGTTCCTTATTAAATTATTCAAAGTTATAGAATATCACATGTGAAAATGTAATTTGCCTTTATTTTTTATTGTTGAACCTTAATTATAATTTTCTTTTTTTTTTATGTCAATTTTTAGGCTTTTGTTTTTGTACGGCTAAACATAGAGATAGTCAATAAAAAAATGTGAATAAACTCATTAATATGTAAGACTCATGAATCTTTAATGGGATTGAAAGCATCGAGGTTTTACTTGTTGTTTCAACAGTTCACCCACCTTTTTTGTACGTTTAATTTTATTTGTCACTTAATTCATCGTACCGTTTAATTTTAGCTTGCCTATCATTTCATTTATTTCATTATTTGACAATAATAATAATAATAATAAATAAACTTTTTTTCCATAACATTAACATTAAAGAGTGTTTTAGTTAGTAACATTTTAAGTTGCAGAAGTGTGCAAAAGGTTAAAATAAATATTTTACTATTTTCAATAGTTGTTATTTATATTATTGTTTTTTCTTCTTGTATATAGTTATCCTTAGCAAAAACCTAATCGTGAAATAAGGGCCAGGTTCCAGACCCCCACCTAAAAATGTCAGCCTATCAATGTAATGATGTCTTAATAACACTTCACTTTTACTTTAGTGAGCAAGACTGCTCTTTTATTTTTATTTAACACTTTTCGTCCGTTTCTGAATGATGAATGATAACTACAAATGATACTGATGTGTTATGCCTCATTCAGAAACTGGCCTACCGTTCACCATTTTTATTTTTTTTTGAGGGGCTTAAAATGAAAACTTCAACTTTTTTACTTTTCCTCACTACCTATAATTGGAAAAGTATGGTTTTTACCAAACATTTTTCTTCGAGATTTCAACGGAATTATTCGTTTTAGGTGTTTTTAAGACCTCCTGAGTGGGTTTCAGCATGACGTCTGTATGTATGTGTGTTATCATCGTAGCGCCCAAGGTATTTAATATTTAACCTAGAGAATTGAAACTTGGCAGAAAAATCAGTCCTTAACTGTAGTGGTGCCGCCCGGAAAATAAACTTTTTCCGCCATTTTGAACCCAGTTTGCTGAGTCAGCAAAAATTTAAAAAATCGTAATAAATCGAAAATGGTCCTGATCGACTGAAATTTGGCACGAATGTACCTCTCTGTATGACAAACAAGCCCACCAAATTTCATTTTGATATTGGCCACCATTTTGAAGTTATCAATATTTGAATTTTGAAACTTTGACGGTTATACCGAAAGTTATTAAATAATACCGAAAGTATAAATAGGTTTTTGATGTATAGGATATCGTTGGAACCGGAAAAAATTAAGGAACTAATATAAAAAAAAAAAAACGAAGAAATTTCATTAATTAGTTTAAAAGTTATAAGCGAATATAATTATTTATTAGTGCGATAATTTTGATGACGTCAAAGTTTGTTTACATCTGTCAAAATACCGCCAAACTTCAAATAATTAAATAAAATATAGGTATTAAAATTAAGGCATTTTTGAAGAATGATAATAAAACAGTTAGTTCATAACGGTCACCCATCCAAGTACTGACCACTTCCAATGCTGCTTCCTTCTGCTGCGAAGCAGCAGGAGAGACAACTTTAGTGGTCTCTGAAGTGAGGAAAAGTTCCGAGGTACCCCGTACCCTATTTTTTTATTTTTATCTGATAGTTTTAGGCTATAGCTACAAGTGTGTCAAATTTCAAGTTTCTAGTTATTCTGGAAGTGACTTATTTTGTGATGATAAGTGAAGTGAGTCAGTCTGTCAGTAACATAAGTGTCAAACTTTGCAACTCTCCCCTGTTTAAAAGGCTGAATATTAAGGGCTCAATTGTTTACAGTGTCTTAAGCTACTTAAGCTTAATCTATGTTTCAAATTTAAAAAAGCCCACCATAAGTGGAGCAGAGATATGAGGGTGAGAAAAATCGGGTGAATTGGTTCAAGTATAAAGATACACTGCATGCTTACTGGAACTTGGCCTCGTGCACTGCCGATTATTGTTATTTAAAAAAAAAAAAAAAAAAAGAATAAAACAAGTATTTTTCCCAAAATATTTAAATTCTTCTTTACTCCTCTAATTCATTTGAAGTTCAAAGAGAAAAGAGATTTATTCATTTGAGATCAAGATTAAAGATTTATTGAGATGTTTCATTTGAAGCTAATTACCTATATTATAATTTAACCCAAAGCTAAAATATGAACAGCAAATTTTAATTAGTATTAATTATTTTTCTTCGGGGAAAAATCATCGTTTTAAGTTTTGATTTTTGGGGCTTATCCTTTTTTAATATTCCTGAGGGTTTTGGTTAGTATTTGAATAGCTTATTCTTTACTAAAGCAGGAATGCTTTACTATATCCAAAATCAAAATTCGTGGAAGTAAGTTAAACTGATTTCCTATCTCAATACCTTGAAGAATAGTAAGTTTTTATATAACTTAAATAAACAATTTTTTCCGCATTTATTTTTTCCCGTTTGTTATTTGTTGGCTTCCCATTATTTTTCCTAAAGCTGTCTACCCTTTCCCACCACTAGTTCTGTCTAGAAAATCGAAAAATAAACGTTTTATTAATTTCGGAATAATGTTTCAGGTTTATGGTGGGGTTGTCTAGGGGTTAGAGTTGTTGACTGAAGCGGACCGGTTATTTTTTATTGGGTCGTTTGCTTGATTTGTTTACGATTGAACTCCAAGTTTTGACCTTGTTTCAATTTTTTTTATTTATTTATTTTGTGACATCATTTAGCATTTTAAAGTCCCTGTGTATTTTTTATTCTCCAAGAGCCATTTTTCTATTTAAAAATATTTCTTATTTCTTTCTTTAACTTTTTTTGTTTTTAATTTTCTTTCTTTTTTGCATTTTCCGATTAAAATAACATTTGTTTCTTTTGTAAAGAAAATAAAAAAGCCAAAGAAAAACTGAACTAAACTGAAACGGGTTAATGTTATTTATAATGCTGCAAAAGGAAAAATTAAATAACAAAATGTAAAATAATTTTTTAAAAGATATTTGTTACTAAAACTGTTTCACATAAAAGCTTATTTTATTTCACTATTGTTATCTCTAATTTAAATTGATCTTTGATTTTATTAATATTAAAGTGAATAGAATTAATTAATTATAATCAATTGGTTTAATGGATAGAGTAATAAAATAAATTGATTTATATTCAAGTGAATATAGTTGGGTGACAATTAATTGAATTGATTAAAGGCTAAAGTCTCTTCATGCCTTACTATTGATATTTGCTGTTAATAATTTATATATTTGTGGTAATTATTGCACTTATTGTCAATTGCGATTGTGAGGGTTGATATACCTAGATCATTTGATGTTTCGAGCTTTTGCTAAAGGGCATTTCAATGTTTACCTTTGAATGTTTGTTATTAATAATTTTCTATGATTTTCGTTTCATATTATGGATCAATTCGTTTTATGGTATGTGGTTGTTATTTAAGTCATTGATTTTGACGTCGGTTGCTGTTTATTCGGCCAACAGTTTTTATCAAATTAACTTTTTGGTAGTTAGTCAAGATAACTTGTCTTATAACTTTTCTCTATTTTTCTTCTGCTCTTGGCTGTGGAATGATTAAGTTCTACTTAGAGAATCGGCAGCGTCGAACTTGGAGTGCTAAATTGTCGTTAAGAAAAAGTACAAATGGGAGTGGGGAAAAAAGGAAGAAGGGAAAAAAAGCAAAATGAAGTACGAAATTTCCCGAAATTGATGGGAGTTGGACTTAAAAGGACAAAACAAGGAAGAAGCAGTTTAGGATCGGAGCCTCGTAAAAAGATAGAAGGAGTAAGGGGAACGAAGCTTTACTGGAAACTCAGATAAAGCGAGAGAGAAAAAGGAGCTCGTTAGAAACGCGTTAGCCAAGGCAACACTCAACATAACTCATAACCACTCAGAACAGCACAACTCTCACTCAGCATTAAACGACTCGGTGGGAACTGAAAACCGGCGCTTTAAGCACACCCCACCCAAAAACAACGTACATTGACACACTAAAATCTACTCTCATGCCGCCTCCCTTGTTATAGGCACTTTGCCTAATAACCGGCTTGCAGCGTCACCACCCTCTCCCTGGGTAACAGCCTTTCCACCCCTCCATAGGTGATATATGTCTCTCAGTTCGACCCCCCCCCCCCCCCCGGTTGAATTTTAGATGCCTCCAGCCTTGTGCTGTTACAATTCCACTCTACCTCCTCCCACTCATAATGTAGTTGTCCGGTTTTCGGCACTGAAATTAGCCGACCCGTCGTACGTCTGGATAAGCTATTTTTCGGTGTTATCCCTTCACGGTGTTTTCCTCCCTCACATTTTATTTCTACGAGGATAATTGCTAAATGTAACATTTTGGAATTTGTTCTGGTTGTAGGTTTCCCAATAACCGTTAATATGTGGTATTAATATCATGTTGCAAAAATCCTTACGTGAACACTACTGAATTGGCCGGCTTTTGCCCTGTTGTCATAATAATCTATTCCATTTGTTTTTATAGCAATGTCTGACTGAACTAACAGTTGCCTTGCTCATCGGACATCCTAACTTCACTTTTTCTTCAGTCATTACCAAATTTTTCTAACAAGAATGTATGCTGTCTAAAAATATCTGTTAACGTTTATGCATCTTTTCTGACGCAGTACATAAGGTTGTAAAATAAAGAATTATTTATTTACCTATATAATAATTTTTTTTTTATATGCATTACTATCATATTTATTTATAGATTGTGGAGAAACAGAAATCTCAGTTCGCGTTGATTTATTAATTATTAGCATATTGTTTGAATAGGTAGATATACATTATGATTATATATTCTTTCTCGAATTGTACTTTTCCTAATTATCTTTGTTATTTGAAGTATTGGTGTGAATTTTTGATTATATTTATCGTATGCGTTAGAGTTGGTTTTCACTAGCCCTCAAAGTCATGAGAGAAAAAATAAATGCATAATTCAGTGGGTCTGTTGACGCCAAACCTGCCCTACACCCGTACCTTTCCTTAAAAGGCGACTCTCGCGCCATCTCTGAATCATGTGCGAAACTAAAGTTAATCAGTGTTTTATGTATAATACCCGCCTTGCTACTTTTACTGTAGCCCTCAGTGACGTAACCTGGATGTAGCGTAGCATCTGACTGCCTGACTCCAAGACGCCACTTGCCTTGTGTTACGTGCCCTAGCTGGTAACCTCATAAGACCGTAAGTGCCTTCCCTTTTTTACCTTTTCCCCTTTTTTCTGTAGCCTTGCTCTACATTTCCCCATTTTTCCCCTTTTTACATGTTACTCCCTTAAGCGTCCCTTTTTGTTAGTTGTTGTTTCGTACGTTATTTATTGTTTGCGCGATTCGCGGTTTTTTAGTTATATATCTTTTTTTACGTGTTTTATTTTATTGCGTGTGTACGTACTTTGCGCGTACATATTTTTGGTCTCTTTGTTGCCGGATCGAACGGTTTTCTATCTATTTTATTTACAGTCCATATTTAATTTTATACTATCTACTAATTAATTAATTATCTAATTTTTATTTATTATTCTTACTATAATTTATTTTTTATATAATTATTTATTTTGATAATTATCTTATTAATTATTACTTTATTCTTATTTATTTATCATACTTTTATTATTATATCGAGTTTGATTATTAGTTCCGTTTTCAGAAGTTTTAATTATTATTTCCGTAAATTTTTTGTTTCGCGTCTTGGTTCTAACGGGGTTGTTAGAAGACGTAGAGTTAGGAGAGGATCACGGTCCAAGGTCGGTCGCCTTGCCGTTGTTACTCTTGGTGTTCCCCCTGTGCGGGAGTATTAAACATATTTACATTTTTATCTAGTCTTATTATTGCCTTTATTTACATCTATATCTACATTTAATATTTAAAACTTACAATTTTAAATATATCTTTTATCATATCAACAAACATATTTTTTATTTACATTGATAAAGCTATTTATTTTTTATTTGTCTCTAACTGACAGCTATATCTGAGGAATTGTAAATATTTACATTCCTTTAAATTTATTTTCCTTCTGGCATTTAAATTATTTATTTTTGAATACTTTTTTCTTATTCTGCGATGACTGAACAGCAAGTAGCGAAACTTACTGTTCTTACAGCTAAGCGAGAGCAGATGTTTCGCAAACTCCAATTAATGTTTGACTTGACCAAAGCCTTAGTAACTGATAAGGACAAGTCAAAAATAAATATTTTTAAAGTTCGTTACGAACAAATAGATGGAGTTTACGCAGATTTCCAGGTTATTTGTGAAGACATTAATTTATTAAAACTGGAAATAAAACCCACTGATACTCCAGATTTTCAATCTTTAACTTCATTTGAAGATATTTATTTTGAAGTGAAAGCGTTTTACTCCAAACACTTTACCACTCCTAGTACTTCTTCAGGTTCCACTTCGACACAGCCAACTGATAAGCCAGCTCAACCTAGGCTTCCTAAAATTGAGTTGCCGACTTTCGACGGCTCATTAAAAAATTGGACTGTTTTCCATGACACATTTAAATCTTTAATCCACGATAATGTGTCCATTAATTCTGTGGAAAAATTCCACTATCTGTTGTCCGCTGTTTCTGGTCCTGCATTGTCCATAGTCCGTAGTCTACCTCTTACAGAAACAAATTATGATATTGTTTGGACTAGTTTGACTACCAAATACCAAAACAAAAGAGTACTTGGTGCAGATTTATTAGACACTCTTTTATCTTTTAAAACTTTATCTAAAGAAACTATTCATTCCTTTAATGAATTTTTATCAACGTTTAGAGATTCAGTTACCGCTCTTAAGGCCTTACAGATTGACGATTTATCTGACTTTATATTGACTCACTTGGCTTTACGGAGTTTACCACTAGATGTCCGTAAACAGTTCGAGCTTCAATATACAGCCAAAGTTCTTCCGACATTTACCAATATTGTTGAATTCATTCAGAGGCAAGTTAATGCGCTAGAAGTTTCGAAGAGCTTGGATTCACATAGTAAATCTGAAACCACTTCATCGGAACAATCATTTTGTAAAAAACCTATTTACCAAACTAGAAAGGCTTTTACCGCCACTTCTTTTAGTTCGTTTAATAGCTGTCCTGTGTGTAAGAAGAACCATAAAATTTACTTTTGTCCCGATTACGAAAAGATGACGCCCTTGCAGCGTAAGAAAACTATTCGTGACTTGAGACACTGCTTTAACTGTCTCAAGGATCATATGTTAGACTCCTGTACGTCTAAAGTATTGTGTTCGGCGTGTGGGGCTAGACACCATTCTTCTATACATGACACTTTTAACCACTTAAGTTATCGTAACTCGAAGGAGAGCCCGTCATCAAATGCTTTAACATCTGTCCCTTCACAAACTTGTCCTGATACTGACCCTGTTGACTCTAAGTGTCATTTGTCTGCGAGTGGACTTCATAGTTTTTCATCTTCTTTTAAAACTGTGTTGCTAGGAACTGCACTTATCCACATGCAAGATGTTCGAGGAAATTTTGTACCAGTTCGTGCGCTAATCGATTCTGGCGCACAAACTTCTTTTATTACTTCGACGTGTATCCAACGTTTAGGTTTACCTGTCAAACAATGCAACCTACCCATAGCTGGTCTAGGTCAGAATTTTGTTTCTAATGTTAAGGGTATGACGTCATGTACTGTCAAGCCTAGAATTTCTCCAAACCCTCTTCTTAAAACAGATGCGGTTATACTTACTAAGATTACAACGAACCTGCCTTCGTTGAGTATCCCTGCTGATATTTGTTCTAAATTTTCTAATTTGATCCTCGCTGATCCTAATTTCGACACCCCGTCTGCTATTGATTTTCTTATAGCTGCTGATCTATTCCCGTTCCTGTACGACGGTCAGCGTATCATAGGTGGAAACGGATCCCCTTCAGCCCTTCACAGTATTTTTGGTTGGGTTATTACTGGTGAAATTAATTTTACTTCTTCTTCGTTGCCAGTAGTTGTTTCTCATCTATCCACTACTGAATTTCTTTTAGATAATTTACCGGAGAGATTTTTGGAGTGTGAGGAACCTCCTCAAATTGAACCTGTCATCAGTTCCCATGATAAAAAATGTGAACATTTATTCCAAGACTTATCCTACCACTCTGAAGAGGATAGACATGTTGTTCCTTTTTCTTTTTATAATAACCATTTTGAGTTCATTGGCGACACTTATGAACATTCTTTACCTTCATTGTTAAATATTGAACGTCAACTTATTAAT
Organism: Gerris lacustris; assembly: GCA_951217055.1. NCBI lineage: Eukaryota > Metazoa > Arthropoda > Insecta > Hemiptera > Gerridae > Gerris > Gerris lacustris. Next base: position 46,423,315 of record OX578276.1, read on the forward strand.
CCACTTAAACTTGAGCCTAAGTATTACTATTTCCTTACAGACTACAAACGTTTGAGACACCTTACACGTGTCCCAGTATATTATGATTTTACTTTTTGTTATAATTTGATTTATTATCATAACTATTATGACCAGACTATTTATTTTATTCAATACCATGCTGTATTTAAATCTACTGGTTCTACTTCTGCTTTGCGTTTTATTTTTTACAATTATTCTACCCGACCTCCCAATGGTCAATCTTATAACATTTTATTATTCTCTTTTTACTTTATTCGATCTTCTACTCGTAGTTTTGTTTTTTATATTTTGGTTACCAGAGCTGACACTTGCTTGTCTAATACTATAATTTCTTCTTTACATAACTTATCAATTCCTCAACTGGAATTAATCGCTCTTTTACTGAGTTGTATTTTTCGATACCTTTTATTAATATTCAATTATTTCTTGAATAATTATATTTATGCTTTTACTGATTGCATTATAGGTTTAGCGCAGCTAAAAACTTTCTACTCTTTAAAACCTTTTATCAGAGTTTGCCCGATTTTGAACAAAATATTTTCTGAATTATGGTATTTAAACCCTTTAATTTTACAACTTTATCCATTTTTGGACCACTTACTTTTGTGGAGTGGACCTCCATGGTTAATTAAACCTGTTTCTGATTGGTATTTTTATTCTTCGAGCCCTATGCCGCTCAAGCTTCTAGAATTGATCATTCTAAGCTCACTTTATTGTTTATTTTTATTCGTTTCTTTTCCTCCGCCTTCTTCGTGGGATATCAATCTGCAAAGAGTTACTGCCTGGTGCTTTCGCTTAAAGTTTAATCTAGTGTTACCAAAAGCACAGCGCTTTGACGGATCTATATACTTTTCTGACTGTTATTACCTTTATCTAGCTCTAATTTCGAACTTCCGACTTAATCCTATTATCGACTCTACGGGTCTTTTGAGGGTGGGGGGAAGATTAACGAATGCTTCCCTTCTTGATGGTGATTTGATCATGTTAGATGAGGAGACGCCGCCTCTTCAGTGGCACTGTGGAAGACTTAAAGATGTTTGCGTCCCTTCTACAAGAACATCGTACAGCACGTATCTTCGCACTGTCGCGAAGATATGTCCCCTACCTTTCTCTTAACTTATATCCCCACTTCCTTTCCTTTCCTATTTTCCTTTCCTTTTCCCTGTAATTTTTTAACCTATTATTTTCTCGTGCCAGAAGAATTTATATTTATTCATTTATATATTTTATCTAAACTTATATTTTATTTTCTTTACTTTTTTTTCCTTTTTAACTTTAGTTTGCCTAGGCCTAGGGAAATCACGTTGATTTCAGTGGGGGGTATGTTGACGCCAAACCTGCCCTACACCCGTACCTTTCCTTAAAAGGCGACTCTCGCGCCATCTCTGAATCATGTGCGAAACTAAAGTTAATCAGTGTTTTATGTATAATACCCGCCTTGCTACTTTTACTGTAGCCCTCAGTGACGTAACCTGGATGTAGCGTAGCATCTGACTGCCTGACTCCAAGACGCCACTTGCCTTGTGTTACGTGCCCTAGCTGGTAACCTCATAAGACCGTAAGTGCCTTCCCTTTTTTACCTTTTCCCCTTTTTTCTGTAGCCTTGCTCTACATTTCCCCATTTTTCCCCTTTTTACATGTTACTCCCTTAAGCGTCCCTTTTTGTTAGTTGTTGTTTCGTACGTTATTTATTGTTTGCGCGATTCGCGGTTTTTTAGTTATATATCTTTTTTTACGTGTTTTATTTTATTGCGTGTGTACGTACTTTGCGCGTACAGGGTCAAAATGTCAAATGATGAGAAGTTGGTATTAGAATTCCATGAAAGATTCGTTGCTGGAGAGGGCACCAATGGTGGAATTCTGCTTGTTTTAATATTTATCACCCGCATGCCCAGGCTCGAAACAGCGTATAGGCTGGTTTTAACAGCAACATGATGTAAGGGGGGAGAATCACGTGTGCTGCCTGGAGTTCCGTGAAAGCACACGCTGCCGCAAGTCTACCAGAGACGTTAGTGCCTACAACCTTGCTGAATATTTGAGCTACTGCGTTGCCCTTCTGCCTTCGGGTTAAGGCATGTGTTTGAATTATGTAGTAAACATGTGCCAGTTTCACTTCGAATAAAACGGTAAATAAAAGCGGGCTTACTCCTGCTAGATTCAGCAGTACTCCTCGGGTTTTAAAGGAAGATATAAAAATATACCGTGGCTTTATCATGTTGAACAAGTTTTTTTACTTTCTCATATAAAGAGAAAGTATTGTGATGGCGCGAAAATTCGATTTTGAGATTAAGATGGATTTACACGTTTTGAGGACCCCTGAGTCCAAAAAAGTGGTTTTAAAAAAATGTCTGTCTGTCGTCTGTCTGTCGTCTGTGCAGACGCCTGGAGCCTAAACTACTGGGCCAATTTTGACGAAATTTGGCATACATGTTTAGAAAAATCATACCCCGAGGAGAAATCGAGAAATGAATGTTAGCTCTAAATTTGGGGGCGCTACCCCCCAAAAACTCTGAAAAAACATGAAAAAAAATTATTTCTCGAAAACGGTTCCGACGATTTTGATTAAAAAATTCTAAAATGTAGTCCATTTGAATACGAATCCAACGATATAAGCCGTTTTCCCGGGAAAAATCTAGTTCCTGAGATATTAGCTTAAAACGCGGACGGAGAGAGCCCGGGTTCGATTCCCCGCCCAGGAGAAGTTATTTTATGATACATTTTGATGAAATGTTCAATAATATTTAAATGTACATTTGAAAACTAATAAATGGAAACACTGGGCTAAGTAATTATAAACTCGTATATGAGAAAATTTGCCTGAGTTGTCTCGGATCGATTTTTGTTTTACATATTAAACATTGTGAAAGTAAACGAATTAAAAGATAGTTATTTCCTCTATTTTATTCTCTAGTATTATTCAATCAAAAACAAATAATGAATATATATCAATTTAAAAAATATATTAAAAATCGTTGTTTGCTCCCTATTCTCTACTCTAAGTGGAAGAAACATAATTTTTAGTCAAATAAACCTGAAAGTACTTGTCAGACAATATGACCATTTCATATATGCTCATATTTGACGTACTAATATGTTTGTTGTTGTGATAATTTTTTTTTTATCTGGGCTAAAAAAAAGCCGGATGAGAAATCGAAATAGTAACATGACAGGAATTGTTTTTTTAGAATTACAATTAATAGGATGTAGAATGGAAGGCTTTGGGATTTATATGAATGTATAGGGTACATGGTGCCGGTAGAGTGTAGATGGTAAAGGGTGAGGGGATATGTATCCGCTTTGTTTTCCGTCTAATCAAGCGTCTGAGCGCCGCGTTGTCCTGAACACGGACTATCTCTCCGAAGCATGGAGGGAGGGAGGCAATTTGTTCAATTGGTGTGAGAATGAGAAGGGTTGTTGTGGCGGCTGTCTCCGGCTCGTGGAGAAAGAAATCGTGCTCGTATTGGTAAAGTTTTTAGAAATGTCACTGCCAGAGCCAGATATTGCAATTAGAGCACGCCTGCTGTCAGGCTGCGATCTGCGATCTTCACCATCAATTACTGCATCCTTTAGTGGATTACAGGCTTTGAGACTACTATAAACTCTTTTGACATTTGTTTTTTAGCTCTGAAAAAGGTTCGAATAGTTTAGGAGTTCAATCTTGTTTATCTGGACTTTTAACCAGTTAAACTAAAATGAATTAATTAAATAGGGAATTTAAGAATGTAGATAGCAAATTAAATTTGGTGTGTATCTACAATTATATTATGATTTATGATTTATCATCATAGTTATTTCCCTTTCATTCTTACCTGATATGAAATACAATCTTTGAATGCTTTTGAGTAGAAGTAGAAGCATGATGGGCTTAAAAGGTTTTAATAAGTTCTTTATGCCATATAAAGATCACTTGTTTTCCTGCCAATTTTTTTAGTCATTAAGTAAACCCTTCTGAGATCACTACTTAGCGACAAGACCTTAATTTTCGTAGAATTATTCAAACAAATAAATACGTTTGCTTTTGGAAGACAACTTTCAAAACAAGAATTACATCGAGAAAGGAATTTCCTGTGCTTGGACATGACAAGCTAGTGGTGTGTTCAGTAGATGATTATAACCAGTCACAGTGAGTCACCTCACTTGTGACTCAGAAACTAGGAGACTGTTTTGCCCTGGATTTCTCTAATTTTCTACCCGGAAATTTCCTCCTGTTTTTAGTAGTCACGATATAAATGTTATTAGATTGTATGAACCTCCAGATCTGCGTCAATCCATTCTTATCTAATCTCGTTTACGATCAATTATTCTTAAAATCGTAATCCACAAATCTAAAATCATATCTTAACTTGTACAAAGTATTATTTAAATCTTTAAGTGAACCATTAATATAATTTTGAAAACGTATAAATTAACTATCGCGTGGCCCATTGAAGTGAATTGCAATAAATATAAGAAAAGATTCATTATTATTGAGTGTCATAGTTGAAGACGATGAGTAAAACAGGTGGAGTGGGGGTACCGGGTGCCTTCCTTTATTACCCTATATAACTAACCTCTTTTAACCCTTATACGGCGCGAACTTAGTTTCAACTATTATTATGAATGTGTCAATCCACTACACAAAAAGTTTTGCTTGTATCAAGTTGAAATTTTACATGCCTGTTTCAATAATACTTTAGGCTATTTATATGAAGTTTTATTAAAATCGATTCGCTAGAACATAAGATATTTGTAAAATCGTTATTTTCTCTTGTTTAAACGTTTAGATCCGATTAAAAGGATGTAGGGATCTTTATCACTTCATAGCGGCGTCGCTGTTGGTTTTACTAAAACAATCTATTGGGAACGGGGGAAAAATGTGAAGGTATCTTTTCCCATCCTATAATTCCAAATTTTAATGTGAAGCTCACGATTACGCTTGGATAGATAACGCTATCCAACGAACTTAGCCTTAGCATTTGTAAAATAAACACGTATACTCACACACTTACACAGAGGAAACGCTTTACACAATAAATACGTATAAATTTCAACAACTTTTACTCGATATCATTGGACACGTAAACGAAACGTTACTGGCAGACCGACAAGGTACGAGGTGCATATTTTGTTAAATGTACGAAGCTGAAGATCGCTTCAATTACTTATCTACTGTTCTCTTCTTATCATTTTTACTTTTAATTAATCAGTATTAAAATAAAACAAATTTTGTATTTTATGGGATAAAGAAAAATAAAAGCTATTCTTAAGAACTTAAAAACCTCTTCACAATCCGTTTATCCTACTACTGTTTCAGTTAATATTTAATCTTCATAAATTTACTCTTAATAAGCTTTAAGAAAGTGGGATTTTTCTTTTTACCCTGACTGTGATTTTAAAACTTGTTCTGTTGTACTTAAACTGAGGATAGAATATAAAGGGTAAAAAAAAACAAGGATCGCTTTTGGGAAAATAAATTGACGGAATCGATTTGCTTTTTCCTATGTAGCTGCATCAAGTTGCTGGCTGTTCGTGAAGGTTTAGAAGCGAACTAAAAGGATTTTTCAGGGGGTTAGACCGGGGGGCGGGGGGAGATCCCCCCGTAAAATTGGGAGCTTTAGGAAGGGGGATGTTTGCTCTGTAGCGAGAAAAGAGGGGTAAAATAAGGGTTAAGTATTCCACACGTGTCACACCAACACGTTCAAACTCATGGAAAATAACATGCACACGTAGACATGTTTACCCTCAACATAGGCATGTTGGGTTGCACACCTGTCAGCTGTCTCTAGTATCTAGGTCAGATTCCCATTCACACTCAAAGAGAAAGGGGGAGGGCTGACGTAAAGTCTGGGGGTCCACTCTCACCCCCTCAGAGTAGGCAACCCTCCCCCCCCCCTCCCCCCGTGAAACTTTGTCCGATACTTGCCAAGGTCAGAGCCACTACGCTACATCTTTTATACTCTACCACCAACCCACACACACTTACACAGAGGAAACGCTTTACACTTAACTTGTTTTGCCTTTACACTCACTCATTTTGTTGCCTTGCTCGTTTTAAGCCTCGTTCACACGATGACACTAATGTCGCGACATTTAATGCCGTGACACTGCTTGACACTCAGCGTCTTTGTTATAGTGCGTTTAGTGCCGTGACATCTACTGTTCATACGACGACACTTGGCGACACTAATGTCGTGGCATTGAATGTCGCGACATTTAGTGTCATCGTGTGAACGAGCCTTTACTCAGCTTCAACCTAAGATATTCTGAGGAATTCCTCAGAGCACAGGCGATGGTGATGGTGTCTTCTCATTGACATAGTTTTTGCCGATTTCATTTCGATGGGTTCTTGTGCCTTATCCAAACTGTAGGTCTTGAAGTGATCCTTTGTTTGTACATCTATACTTGGGTAATGTTTTCCTCCCACCGCAATATTACCGATTTTTGTATCTGAGCGCACGGCAGTGCGTAAGGACAAAAGTTGGGCTTTTGAAATTCAGTTGGCATTTTTGTACTCACTCATCATCAAAATTATAAGTCACTTCCAGAACAGCTATAAACTTGAAATGTTATACACTTAGCAATAGTCGTGTAAATAACGGGGAAATTCCAAAAAGTTAACATTTTTACCCCCTTAAAAAAATATAAATGGCTAACGCATGTTAAAATTAAACTTTTTCCGGAAAAGTAAACTTTTTCCTGAGTGCCGTTTCAATTCAGCAATAAAAGCGTAGTGTTGCTTTGAAAGTAGGAGTGGATTGAGGTTATGGACTAAAGAAAGAGCAGACTTTGCATCAATGTAGAATGTCACTACTTTGATAGGCTGACTATTTTGGAAGGGGGTCTTGAACTAGGCCCTTTTTCACGGTTGGGTTTTTGTTGGGGATTGTCTTCTCTAGATCCAAGAGAGCTATATCCCTTTTTTGAATTTCAAAACGTTTTTGGTTAAAATAGTACATGTACAACTATGACACCAAACTCTATAGGGACCCAAAAATGATTTAGGAGAAAGATCTTTAAATTCAAGCCCTACCAAGAAAAGTTCCGTTATTAGTTCGTCTGACTTTTGTTCAACTAATGATAACATTATTTTGTTCACTTAATCATTGACAAATAAACTTAATTACTTCTTATATCAAATCCTTACTTTTTATAATTAAAGTAAAATCTAGTGCTGAAAATTTAATTCTTTTTCTTGATTGTTTCAGGAGGAGCTCAGCAACAAGGAAGTCAACAAAGCCAAATACAACAACAGTCGGCGCCTCCCCAGTCACAGCCACCACCCCAGCAGAGTGTAGTCATGCCTCCAAGGCCACCTAGTGGTCAGTCAGACAGCGGTAATGGGCCCAGTCGTCTCAGTCATTCACCCATGGCTCAACCGCCTGTACCACAACCAGGCCACACTCCCATGGGCCAACCTGGTCATACTCCCATGGGCCAACCTGGCCATCCGCCCATGGGTCAACCAAGTCACGGTTCCATTGGCCAGCAAACACCTCCTGGAGGCTACCAGGGTCCTGGCCCTGGGCCACAACACTATAAGATGGGACCAAATGCTCCTTCAGGTCCTGGTGGGATGTTAGGTCACATGCCATCTCCAAGCATGCCACCACAATCTCAACAGATACCTCCGTACTCCCCTCAGCCATCTCACCATCAATACCCCCAGCAAAGTAAGTCTCTTTCTCATTTCTTGTCCATTCATTGTATCTACTTCTATTGTATTAATAATAGATTCTAGCCTAGACTATATAACGATTCAACTTAACTCTTGAAAAAAATATATCTAATTCATTGAAATAGCTGCTATTCAGTGATTCTAAAAATTTGTTTTTATATTTCAGGTAATTACCGAAATAGTCCTTATTATCCTCCTCAGTCACAGTACCCTCCTCACAGGCCTGCCATCCCCAATCATGTACAGTATCCTCCTTACCCACACAAAGTGGGAGGCTATCCTCCTAGTCCCGGCACGTTCGGGGGTAGCCAGGCGATGGGGCCACCTTCTCTTCACCCAGGCATGCCTCCTCCACCTCCTCCTCACCACGATGGCCCCATGCCCCCTCCCTCTTCCACTACTTCGGATATGCATGAACCTCCTTCTACCACCGCTTCTCAGACAGGCACCGTCACCAGCAGCAGTAATACCAACAGTAGTGGCCCTCCAGGTGTCACATCCATAGTAACCACTGGACCAGATGCTTCTCTTGACGAGGCGTCTCAACAGTCTACCCTCTCCAATGCCTCAGCAGGTAATCTAATATACTTCAATATTACAAAACCAACCACCTTTTGTCAAGTGACTTTAACCACATGTATAATTTAAACACAATAATTGAGTAAGTGCATTGTAAACTGCTTGCGGTTGTTCCCAAAATAGTAGATCACTATGAGTATAATAAGATACACCTTTCTGTTTGCCATGTTGTTTTGGCAGAAAAAGAAGAAACAGCAAAATTCACAAATTTCCCTCTATGAAGAAAATACTAGTAAAAATGTTATTTTTATGAATTAAGTATAAAGATTTGGCAAACGTTTTGGTAAATATTGCAAAAGATTCCACTAATGTGTTCCTTTTGCCTTTTTTTAAATTGATATACTAGCTGGATACCCGTGCTTCGCTACGGCGTGATATTTTTATTTGATACGTTTATAAACTACCGCTGAGAAACATTTAAATTATTTTACTATGCGAGAATATCTAGATTCTCTCCCTCCCACTTATTTCTATACCCCCTTCTCTTTTTCTAAGATAATTTGCAAATATCCTAAATGAAAATATTACAAAACTGTACATAACAACAATTACTGTACTCTTAAAGAGCTTTTCAACAAAATTGCTTCATGAAGGGTATTCATTGCTTTGACCCCGTATCATCAAATCATCAAATTGGGATAAAACTGTAAATTTGTAAAAAAGATATACTCTCATACGGATACTCTTCTTTTTTATATAAGATATAGCTATATTTTTCCATTTTACCCCCCTTCTAAGTGAAAATATGATAAAACTGTACATAACAACAATTACTATACTATTAAAGAGCTTTTCAACGATATGCATCATAAAGGGTATTAATTACTTTGACCCCGTATTCATTACTTGTACCCCGTACCCCTGTGTACCAATATTTAAATTTTAAAAATTCATGCCCTTGCTTTGAAGGTGAAGTATGCAAATTTTCATTGAGATCGGACTAAAACTGTAGATTTGTATAAAGAACATACACATATATATATATATATATATATATATATATATATATATATATATATATATATATATATATATATATATATATATATATATATATATATATATATATATATATATATATATATATATATATATATATATATATATATATATATATATATATATATATATATATATATATATATATATATATATATATATATATATATATATATGGCCGCCATCTTAAATCAAAATGCCCGATTGGTAAACCATTTATTAAAAGTTTCTACTTTCATAAAAGGAAGCTAACTTCTAAATTTCAAGGTTCTAGTGCAATTGGTTCCGGAGATATCGTCTTATTTTTTATATAAATGGCCGCCATCTTGAATCAAGATGGTGGATTTTTAAAAACATTTCTTAGCGAGCACCTACGAGGTAAGAGGAACACACCTACAAAATTTCATGGTCATAGGTCCAGTGGTTTCAGAGATATCGTGATGTGTCAGTGAGTGAGTGGTATTTGGATTTTATATATATATTGATATTTTAATCTGAATATCCAATAGGTTTTCCAAGATCTTAGTTTAATATTTAATTATAAGCTTACAGTAAATAAGCATCATGTAAAAGTAGTCTGGCTTTAAGCTACACTTAGGCCTTGATTTTTTCCAAGGACTAAAGACCTATCTTTAATACAGCAAAATTTTGTCCCACTAATAAATATGTTACTTTTAAAATAGCGTCAGGAGATGATACGAATGTATCTACTCCTAGCAAGGCGAGAGGTCCCAGCGGGAAGGAGAGTATGGTTTACCAAAGCAGTCATCCCGCAACACCACAGAGTACTGCTCCCTCACCTGGCGCTGCTTCCATCAACTCTATGCACGAGGAATATCCACCTGACCACTCGCCCACCTGGTCTAGGACACCCAACAGCCCCGTAAGTATTTCATTTAAAATTTAATCTTAAGATGAGCAATTCTCTTTTATTATCTCTCCACTACCTCTCGGTAAAATATATTATGAATAACTTTTTTAAAAATGATGGCCAAGGAAATATAACAATATATTTCTATAAACCTTGTTTCAAGCAATAAATTGTTTTAGTGTTAATTATTATTTAAAATAAACTAGTTTATGGAAAAAGTTTATCTAATTCTAGAGTGTATTTGCTGCAATAATTTATTTTTTTCTTGAATCACAATAAAGGTCTTACCATACAAATTAAAAAGAAGAGAAATTCAAGTATATCAGGTACAAGATGCTCCAAAAGTGTAGGCTTGAGGAAATAAACTTAATAACATAAGTATCTTTGACCCTCTAAGTCATTTATTTAATTTTTTTAATAATATGTAAGAGGTAATTAAAAATACCGTCAATAGATAGATAGAGCTGCTATAACCAACATAATAAATGTGTTTTTAATTAATTTTCTTTTATTATTCTAGATATAGGGCCTTATTGATTTTTTATTTTTCATTAACCTCTAAAATTAATTTTATCTGATATAATTTATTTGTTTTATAAAGATATTTAAAAAAAATTAACAAAATGAAATTATTAAATAAAATTTCCTTCTGTTCATATAATTTTCATGGCGTGTTCTCTTCATTTATTTCTTTCAAGTAAAATTTAATATCAACAAAAAAGTTGTTCTCCCTTGGTTATTTTTTTTTTAAGTTGCTCAAAGAAGTCAACAATTTTTTTTTCCTTTTATTTTATTTTAAACATTGCTGTCCATATTTTTTAAGTGTAGAGTTTGATGGCACTTTGATGTTTTTTTCATTTTGATCATTTCTTTGTTTTCTATTGATGTGTAGTTAAAGTTATTTTATTCATTTCTCTAGTTAAACAAATTCATTAATAAATGTTCTTTTTTTAATTTGAATTATTTTTAGGTGTATGGTTATATTTTTTATGATATTTGGCATGAAGATATTTTTTTGTTTAAATGGAGTAGTTTTATTTTTATTTTTATGGATCATATAATATGTGTTATTATATTTTTTTTTTTTCCTTTTATAAATGTCTTATGTATTTTTCTTTTGACATGTCAATGTCTGTCTGTTTACAGGTGTTTAACAGTCATGTACCCCAAGACCTGTATAGACCCAAGGTTAACTATAATTCAGTAAATTTTAGAATATTTTTTTTTTTTTGCTAATTTTTATTTTGAGAAAAAAAAGTTTGCCTGCTGCTTTTTTTTACTGATTTTTGTTTTTGTTTTTACTAATGCCCACTTATATTACTTTTAATACTACTTACCACTACTAATAAATAGGATTATAATGGAAGGGGCACAAAATCACATAACCCTAGGCTTTGATGCACGAATTATTTCTTACTAAAACCTGTTGGCAAAAATCAATTTTGGCTCTGACTAATATAGTGATATTATTATTCTTACTTTGTATAGTGTTCCAAATATTTGGATAAAACGCTTATTTACAAGTGTCTCATTGTAAATACTCTATTAATAAATTATTACTTACTTTTTACTTGTAATTAATTATCACAATCTATTAACAAAATTAACATTAATTTTTTTTAATTATCCGTAAATCATTCTTAACATTATTTTTAGTTATACATAGTTGACTAATAATTTAATGCAACTTTTCTACATTTATTATTATTGAGATTTCCTCGGAACCTGTTCTCCATTCTCTGTGTCATATTGATTCTTTTTATCATTTCTTTATACTTTCTTCAAGATTGAATTATCAAAAATTCTCCCCTCTGATTTTAATTTTGCTGTTTTTATCGGAAGAAATATAGAGCTGGAAGATTGAAATCAAAACTCAGAGAATTGATCTATTGTAAAACAGCAATTAATTTTGACTTGTTTGCTTCAGATTAATTAGTTATCATCAGTAATAAGATATTATCAGTTCACTAATAATGATCAATTTAAGTACTAAAATAATGTTTATTCTTAATTTGTATCAAATAATCTTTATCAATAATCTTATCCAATTTATTCTTTGATTCATCCTTTACGTTCAAGCTCCAACTTAGCTCTAAAAGCCAAACTGGACCAGATTCAATATCCATAATATGGTTTAGCATGTGTTGACAATAGCTCATAATTTTATATCACACGAATTCACATCCTTGTATTGATTCAATATAGTTTCCTTTCCAAAATGGGTTTGGTGTGGTTGGTTTTTGGTTTTTTTTTTTTCTTGTAAAACTATGTTTATATTATTTTCTAGTTTTAATTGGTTTGGATTATAAAGATATTGTTTTTGGCTCTTATAATTTTTTTTTTAAAATTGCGACACTAAAATTATTATTTTGTCTTCAGAATTGATCAGTAGAGTTATTCTAGACTGAGGTTTGCCTCAGTAAATTTTTATCTTCTTTAGTAGTAAAGAAATTCTTTCCACAATAGCTTTATTTAGCCAAATCAGCATTTCACAAGCAAAGCAGTTATCATCAGAGCTTGGCGGATTAGTGTAAAAAGAAAAAAGACAATACATTAATTTTAATACAAATGATACATAAAAATATTAATGTTGTTATATAATTTAATATTCATATAATTTTGTGCCAACATTTAGAGAATGCAATCTTATTATTTTTTAACAAATTAGAATTATTTATGAAAAAATATTAAATGATTAAATATATTATAATTCAAATAGGTGTACTAGTAATGCAAATTAGCCCCTTTTTTTAGGTTTTCAAAACAATCTTCTCCCCACTTAATGCCATAATCATAATATTAAATTGCATTTACAACTTTATAATATCCATCACAGCACCTGAGGAAGAAGAGATCAAAATAAAAGCTTTAAATTCTTTATATTTTACTTTTATTTGAGAAAAAAGCACTTTTTATATTTGTGAAAGATGTATTGGCCGCTGCTTTTTTTCAAGACTTCAGACCTTTCTCCTGATGTATGAGTGTAATTTAATCCATTTGTTATGATGTACTATTATAATTAATCTTCCTCCAGTTGTCCTTACTTAGTTATATTTTTAATTTTTATAGTATTAAATTAGTTTTTAGGCATTGTTAAAAAAAAAAAAAAAAAAAAAAAAAATTGTTTTATTAAATATTTGTTATATAAATATGTATTCTATAAGTTACCAATAGCTAGCAGTTTTTCCAAGAATATCAATATTTTTGTGTGAAATGGATTTGGTTTTGGGTATGAAGGTATCTTGGGTTATATGAAATCTTACTTTGTGTGCATGGATTTTAGTTGTAATTTTTACATGTACAGTAAAACATGCTAATCTGACCACCTGCACAAAGGTGGCAAGTTGTCCACTTTTCTATGGTCCCTTCAGTGGTCACCTCATTGACGTTTGTTTTACTGTACATTGTTACTCCAAGTAATAAATTTAGCAAAATCTTTTTAGGTGATGCAAATAACAATTTTTACATAATTCAAGATCATTTAACCCATTCAATGTGGGTGGATCCATGCCTTGCTTACGCGCCTGGCAGGTGGATCCACAGTGGATCCACAGTGGATCCTAGCCTTCCCTTTCAGCCCTCTGTAGCTTTATTCTCCGTGCCTCGAGTAGAACCATCTTGCAAGGCTCCGTCAGGCCCGCTCACGTTTCTATCCACAGAAGATCCAAACTTTTTTTTTTATAATTTTTATTTATTTTTAAATTAACTTTTAAAATCGTTTATATATATTCAGTAACTAAGGTAGGTTCATGAATTGGATTACGCATTGAATGGGTTAAAGATTGTCTGTTTTAAAAAAATCCAAAGAATTTACCTGTGTCTTGAAACTTTTAGACACACCTAAAAATTCTAAAAGACTGTATTGGAGTGGCGATATTTTGCATGTGGTATGATTAGTTTAGTGCTTGTACAATATAATAAATTAGTGTTTTAAATTTTACATTTACACGTATTAAAATTTTACTGAAGTTAGAATCTATTCTTGTACTGTGATCTTTTTCATAATAATAACAAATATTTAACAAGCATTGTGAATACATTGAAGGTGCTATTTATTGATAATTTATTGTTTTTAATTTGTCTACTTCAGTAAAGTTTTAATTAATTATATCTTAATAATAGTTATTTTAATATTTAACTAATCTGTGTGTGGTTTTGTTTCTCTTTATTATGGTTTATCACAACAAGAGGAGTATTTTAGTTTGCTCATCATTAAAATTTAAGGCTTATTATCTGTCTATTATATTTCTAGTGTGGATCCCTCTCTTTTTTATTCAAGAGATACACTCATTATTAAAACCGTAATGTAATACATAAATTATTTACTTATTTATATAATTGTAAAATCACTTTTAAAAAATAAAATCATCGTAATAAGCCATGTCTTAAATTTTGTGGCCAATAATTTTGTTTATTGTAATAAAAGCACATACATTTTAAAACATAATTCTCCCTAATAAATTTGAAACAATTAATTTTTTCATAGCTTCTCGTTAAGTTTTCTCAAGGATTTATTTTCCTAAATAAAAATATTAATACTTAAATATAAATAAATATAAGTTCTTTTTGGAACTAAAAGAATTTATTTACTAAACCTTTGTGTTAATTTTGTTACTTGGAGATTGGTTAATCTAATCTAAAAACTTCTTAAAAAATGTATAACTGGCCAATTGTTCCATCTTGGCCCAAATTTATTAAATAAATAGGACTCCTCTTTGGACTCTCTATGTGGAATACTATTATCTTGTTAAATTTTACTTTAAGAAGAAACAAAACTGCTTATTATTCAGTAGAACCTTGTTAATCCCAACTAATTGGGACTTAGGGTCTGAGGGTGTTTCGGATTATCAAATATGATGCTGCTAAATCGTATTAATGGATTAAATGTCTGTGGTAAAAAGGATATATATTATTATTAGAATAAAAAGTCCATTACTTGCTAATAAAAGTCTATTATTTGTTGTTATATTTATTAACAGTTCAGAAACTAACAGACATTAATGAAAAATCTATAATTTTCTTCTGTGATATCAATAACGTGCGTTTTTTTGAAAGAGACTTTGTACCTTGGTGGCATTTGGATAAGCGAGTGTTTGGATTACCAAGGTTCTACTGTATCTTTTTAAATTTTCTATCATTATGCTTTTGAATTTGAGACACCATTTAAAAGGCATTATTAGAAAAACTTGCAATGCTTTTAATTTATTTTTAAGTTGTTGCATATATTTTTTTTTTAATAAATATATCTCTGCTCAGCTTTTTCAGTACAGGCATCCTTATCATATGAAGCCAATGAGTAATTATTCATTTTGCTTTTGTCTTTAAACTTGTCATCATCTGTTTAAGGATCTTAATATTGAGAATTAATGAAAAGCATATGTATAAATCATCAGGACATAGCATGGAATGCAATTTTTAGTTTTGCATGGTCCATTATTATTATTATTTTTTTTTTTTTAATTTCTTATTCAGATTTAGGATCAAAATAAGCATTAATCTCCTTATTCATTTAGGTTTAAAGAAATAAACAATTATCAAAAAATAAATATTTTTATTGTTTTGTTTATTTTATTTTTAAAATTGTGATATTTTTTGTTTTTATAAATATTTATACAACTATTACATGCTATTTAAAGGTTGGTCTAAAATTAGAAGAACGTACAATGTGGAAAATGTATGTTCAAAGTTCTTCCTTTCGGTCTTAAGAACGCTCCTGCGATGTTCCTACGTATTTTATCAAAGACCAAATGATAAATCAGGAGTTCGAAGTGAACTAGGTTCAATTAATTTGTATTTAAAGTACATAGAAAAAAAATTAAATTATTAAAAAAATTAATTATTAAGGAAGAACTGTGAGTTTGTATGGACAGACGAATGTGATAGGAGTTTTAATTTGATAAAGAGTACTTAAGCTCATCTCCCATTTTAGCAGTGTACAACGTAAATAAAGAAGTGTTCATTGAAACAGATGCTAATCTTAAAGGCATTGGTGCAACATTGAAACAACCCCAGACTGACAGACGCTACATCCAGTAGCATGTTTTTCAAGAAAACTCTGAAAAAGAAAAGAAAATGGATATTAACCATCTACAATGTAAAGCTATAAAGATGCTGTCAAATATTGGCAATATTACCTCATTGGCCAATATTTTACTGTCTGCAGTGATCCAGCCACTTGAAAATCTAAAAAAAGGATCTAGAACAAATCTAGGTCTGATGAAATATTGGGCGATTTGATTAATTATTTTTCCCAATTTAATTTTAAAATTATTTACAAGAAAGGAAAAGAAAATGTATTAGCGGATTTACTATCAAGACAACCAGTTTTAGAATATTTTGAAAATGAAGTTGTTAATTTAATAGAGTTAAGTGAAAATATAAATGACCAAAAAGATAATATGGAAAAATTGAAATCTGCAAAAACTAACTTACATATATGTATATATAATGGGGGGGGGGGGGGATTAGATTTTCAGAAATAGAAAGAGAAATAGAGGAGAATCCTCATTAGCATTAGTAAAGCATTAGTCTTTTATTTGTTTTTTCTGGGATGCTCATATTAATACAGAATAATTTATAATTTCAAACATATTCTAAACATAATGATATTAGGGCGTACAACTATCATTTCTTTTTTTTAAGGGATGATTGCAATTAATTAATTTTAACTTTTCATATTAACAGTAATTATGCCACTGTTAATATTCTAACTTATTATTATTTAAACTATGGTTTATAATTATTGATTATATTTTGTTATAGAAACATGACAGCCTTAGTAAACTGTATGAAATGGACGATTCAGTGGAACGACGGATGTGGCTGGACAAGTTGCTTCAGTACATGGATGAACGAGGCACACCGATCTCTTCATGTCCCACCATCTCCAAGAACCCTCTCGACTTGTTCCGTCTTTACATACATGTCAAGGAGAGGGGGGGCTTCATGGAGGTATGCAAGGTGCAGTACAGTTCCACCCCCCCACCACTGGTGACACACCACTTTAACACTTTATTATTATTATTTGGATTTTTATTTCATTATTGGTTTTTTATCTTTTTCTTTATTTTTGGTTGAAGTTTTATTCATTCTAAACAGTAACTGGAGTGGATTTATTTATTTATTATTATTTTATTTTATTTATTTTTTAATGCATGCAAGCCTTACCATTTAATTGAATAATAATATATAATTTTGATGTCACTTTATTTATGTATTTTTACAAAAAAGTACAGCTTTTTACAGATTATTATAATTTAATTGATATAAAAAGAATCATTATTAACTTCATCACTTTCCATTTACTCTTTCGAGCACCACCATTGAAAAATGACCATAATTTGCATGTATTTTAATTTAAGTATCACCTGCTCCACCTTCCTTGGGACTCACACAATGCCCACAGTCTTCAATCATAAAACTTTAACTATGGTTGTTTGCAATTGAAACATAATAATTCACTATAGACATTTCAGCAATAAATATTCTGTCAGGTAGTCATGTTTATTACCAAATATTGTTTGTAAAATTAATGTTAATGTATCAAGAAAGCTGAATTATGTCCACTCCCAATAGTAAACCTCTTCAGGGAAGTTTGTGGTGTCAGTCTGAGTTGATAAGTGAATTGGAGTTCAATCACCATGAGTTCCTCTGGAGCTGTTTCTTGGAATGGAGAGCAAACTTTTGACAACACATTGAAATGTGGACACAAATGGAAGGCCTCTCATAAGTTCTAATGGACAAATGATTTCCAGCACCACATCTCATTTGAAGCGTGTGGCCAAACACTGGACAAGCACTACTGAGCAAACTGTGCAGGGTAGGCATTTTAAAAAACTTAAACTCGTTCAGCATTCACCTAGGATGGACTTTACATGTGTCCAGTTGATACACTAAACTTCGGTGTTATATGTATGGCTTCTGTGAGATATGATAGATTTATGTGAGATATTAGTCAATTTAGCAATATAACCTATATTGCTAGCCTGTTTGCAGACACTTTGAGGGGGCTAGATAGCTAACAATCTTTGAAGAAAATATTATTTTATTTAGAAAAAATGTTATTTTTACATTTTATTATTTTTTATTTATTTACCTATTGCAATTAAGATCTGCTACCTTCTTACTGGTGAAGAAATGTACGATTCCCAAGAATTCTGTAATAATTTCCTTTTGTTGAAAGCCCATTCCAAAGGGTTGATAGGTCTTTTATATGTTTTACTGAGTCATTTGTGATCACTTGGCGATAGTTTTAAGGTACCCGACATACCACTGAACAAGAGATACTTAAATTAATTGGAAAATTAGAGGGCATAAAAATGTCTTGGATTCAGGTGAATGACTGATAAGAAATTAGCGCATGAAGGGCAACAGGGGTGACATGTCCTGTTGTTCTATTTGAAAATCAACAATGTTGTTTACCAAAATTAAACCTCAAGCACTATTTACTGGCTTTCTGAT
The DNA here is from genome assembly GCA_951217055.1 of Gerris lacustris. Lineage (NCBI taxonomy): Eukaryota > Metazoa > Arthropoda > Insecta > Hemiptera > Gerridae > Gerris > Gerris lacustris. The sequence continues at coordinate 46,441,899 of OX578276.1, forward strand.
GAAACATACAATAAGATGTGACAAGGAAGGCCTATAACTTGTTCTACTGAAAATCCTAACATCGTTCAAGGTGGTGCTTGTCCTGTTGTCCAACATCACACTTAATTTGCTAACTATCGTTGAATTATATTGGGGATACTTTCAACGAAATGGCCAGAGTTCCGGATCTTTTGGAAATTTGACATTGAACAAAAAAAGGCTCTTATAATCAAGGTTGAATTTAGAAATGTTGCTGAAAATAAGGAATTGGTTGTACAGAGCTGGGATGGGTCTCATTTGATTCTTAACAAAGTTTGCTTGAATGGCGAAAAGCATAATTTTTGAAAAATTTAAGGATTTTGTCAAATAACAATGATTTTTATTTATTTATTTTTTTTTTTACGAATATCTCAAAAATAAAGCGGTGTCAACAAATCTGTTTTTAAGAAGAATAAATACCCGAGGAAGGTAAAAGAGCTCTTTTGAATGGTACAAGGTATCCCTTTAAAAATCATCTGACAAATATATGGTGTTGGTATCCTCAGTATTTATCATTAACAATCTCATTTAAATCATCATTTCCCAAAAAAATTAATTTTATGATTTCGCTTTCAATACTATCACGTATCAGAAATGTGTTAATGATTTTTGTATTTATTCCTTGAAAAGTAATTAATTTTAAAATCTTGATGAAAATGGTAAGGCATTTATTGTTTTAATTTTAACTGATATTTTAATTGGTGTTATAGTTTTGTTTTTTTCATTTATTTAACTATTTTTCCGTTCTAACTTAACGTTTCATCTAAATGTTTATTTTAATTCTTTGCTTTTTTGGCTCTATAATTTTGTTTTAATTTTTTTGGCGCGGTAATTGATGTGCCTTGGTGTAGGTATTGGAATCTTTTTTTTTTTTTTTTAATTTTACTCACATCTTCATTTTCCGTTTCTTTTATTATTATTATTATTATTTTTTTATCATTATTAATTTTACATTTTTTGCTTTCTATTCCTATTCCTTGCTTTTCTGCTGATCCTTCTTTTTGGTCCAAACGTTCCTTTATACAAACATTATTCCTCCTTCCCCCATATTAAAAACAATTTCAAACAAAATTGTACTGCACATTTTTTTTCTTATTTTTTTTTTTTTTTTTAAATTTTTTTTTTAACCTTTTTTATATTTTTTATAAAAAAAAAATCAAATAGTTATTACTTGTTAAGAAAATTAGGTGGATTTCTTAATTTCTTTGAATAATAGCTATTTTAAAATTACTACTTGTTTTTTTTTTGTTTTGTTTTTTATTGTTTTGATTTTTTATTATCTCATTTAAATCATGATGTTTTGTCCTACAAACAAAAAAATTAAATACACTTTTTTAGTTTTGATTAACTCAATATTTTAAGACTTTTTCAAAATTGATATTCACTAGTTGTCTTTAAATAATTATTAGATAAGTTTTTAATAGTTATTTCAATTTAGTAATCAACTTATTCTTCGTATTTATGTATTAATTTTAATTTAAAAAAAAAAAAATAATGCACCAACATTTAGAACTAAAGATAATGCACAAAGAAATATATTTAATAATTAAAAAACGTATTTTTATATTTATATTTTATTTTATTATTTTATTATTTTTTTATTTTTTTTTCATTTCATACTATCTGCTTTGTGTGTGTTTTTATTTATTTATTGTTTATTTTTCATTTCAGTTTATTTTTCTTAAATTTTTGTTGCCTTGTTTTTATTTTTTGTTGTGTCATTTGTAGTTACAATAAGATAGACATGTGTGTTTTATTCTTTTTATTTGTTGGTCTGTCATCTTATCTATTTAGTTTACTTATTATTTATTAGAATATTTTCCATTCTTAAGCCATTTTTTGATAAAAGAAATTTTTTAAAAAAAAACTATTCATGATTTTCTCATTTTAATTGTCCAATATTAATATTTTAGAAGAGGCGCTATTTAATGGAGTTTGCTAAAAATATTAAAATATCAATTTAAACTTGAGATAAATAAGCTTCTAATGCCTCACACCAAGAATAACTTCAGCTTTCTTAATCTTGATACCTATTCTTCAGTTAAAATCTGTATCAAATTGAGTTAAGTCCTGACCATCAGTTATCAATGTTAAATATGCACTTAATACTGCTGTTAGAGCAGCACGTCAACCCTATCATCCATATCAAATATAGTTGTATGAGCCCTTTGGCAGCCCTTAACAAGCTGTTTCACTACACATTATTTTTAATAATATTATATAACCCTCTAAACCTTGAAGGTCTTTGCAGGGGAAAGTTTCTCCATTTTTAGTATTTCTACGCATGTCCCTGAGTATTTGAGTTTATATATCTATAAAAACACGTTAACTATTGATGGAACATTGTAACACAAAACATGGGGGTTACAGTTTTTATTTAAGTAGGTGGTCCCGCACTGGTACCACCTATCAATTTTTTTTTACATAGTATTTATTATTCTCTGGCCTTTAAAAGGTTAAAACCTAAGTACAAGAGGTTAATTTCCAGAGTTTGTGTGTATATTTTATGTATCTCTAGGCATTGATTGCCTTTAATTTTAAATTTCTTTATTTAATTCACAAAAAAGTACAATACATTTCCTTTATTTTTAAAGGATGATTGTTTTAGTAGAACCTATAAGAATTTTGATGCAAAAACTTATATGGGGCTGACCATACCACTGTATTTTACTCCTCGCTTCATTACTATTTTAGTGATGGGTAACATGGGATCACTCTGATTCTCGTCAGCTGTTTTATAGTGGAAAAAATTTTTCTCCTAATGCAGGACAAACACCAAACATCTAATTTCGTGAGAAGTATGCTCTGCATTCCCACACAAAATATACTCTCTTTCTTTGGGAGCTAAAGAGCCTTATTAGTATATTAGGTCAATTAATATTCAAATTTAAAGAATTCTCATACATTACCAAATTAGTTTACTAAATTATTTTTAAAACATGAATAGTTTTTATTCATTGAGTGGCTGAATTAAGTAAATTTTACTTTGATGTGGCATAATTCTCTATTTATTTATATTACTACTTGTCTTTTAAATGGGACTTAATAGTTTATCAGTATAGATTTTTCTTTTCTTTTCTTTTGTTTATTTTATTTATCTGTCGTAGATTATTTTCTTTTTTGTGTGTACTTGTAGAAGTCGAATAGTTATTGATGTTGTATTTTACTTCTTTCTCCCTCTCCCCAGCCCCCAATTAAAAAAAAAAAAAAAAAGTTTAAGGTATTTTAGGGTCAGGTAGTATGAAAACTTATTTATTTATTTATTTTTAAATTAAATTATTAATTTTGTATATGATATTATGTTTAAGATGTCTTTAATAAAATAACGATTGAAACATAATTAACAAATAAGGAATCTTTAAATATATAGTTGAGTCAAGAACAGGAACCATGATGTTAAGAGAGTTTTCACAAAATAAGTATTAATTCTAAAATTAAAAACTGACATTATTTGGTGATTATTATTTAGGAATATGTATTAAAATAATTAAAAATCATTGGCCCATTTAGTAAGTTTTCTTAAAAATGTGCAGAAAGTTAAAGGAAAATGTTTGCCTGTGGTTAGTTGATTAGTATAGCATAGGCATGTTTTAATAAAGTTCCTGGTGACTATGAATCTAGGAACATTTTGCTGTAAAACTTTTTGAAGAAAGCTTGTAAAAAGAAAGAGAACCTTACCAAACCATAATGTGAACCAACTATCTACAGTAAATTCCAATGTAATTAAACAAAAAAATAAATAAACACTTGCATTATTTAGTTGCTGTATGATAATTACAACAGTGATAAAAAACCAAACCATCAACCATAACAAAAAGCAACACTCTTAGCTTTATTTCGGCCAAAGTGAAATTAAGACTCAGAACTATATTAAGTAGTTGAAAGTAAAATTTATTATCTGCTTAGATTAATTTGGATATATTAACATAATTCAATACTGAGTTATAATAAAATAATGCATTTACATGAGTAATATTTTTAAAGAACTAACTTGCTCTCAATGCTAGACCAATGATAAGTAGACAGAAACCATTATCAAGGACTTTTTCTAATGTGTTGTTTGACCAAATGATAAAGCAACAAAAGTTTTAATTGTTATTGCTTTTTTCCATTATTTTTAAACTAATAGTATAATTATAGTACATTACACGTCGAGTGCGGAAAGTAGCATTTTGCATGCGAGTGTGGAGTTTGCACCCGAGCGACAGTGAGGGTAGTAGAACCACACGAGCAAAGCAAAATGCAGTTTTCGCTCGAGTTGCATACCATACTTTATCTACGATTGTTGGATTTTAATAATTAATACAGAAAAAAACCTGTTAGTAAGTTTGTATTTCTCTTTTGATAAAGATGACATTAATTCATTAGTTGTATTTTGAGCCGAATTAATTATTTTGGGAGGCGTATTATTCTCCTCATTTTCGTCATAATCACTTAAATCAATCATTGTTTTTCACTAAAAACTGGATGTAAACAGTTACTTTTAATTAAACAAACAGCAAATTAGTTTTGTTGAATGTAAACAAACTCGCTAATCGTACGTTAAGGTGAAGAATTCTTCTTTTTTACCGCACCAGGACGGAAAAAAGAGGAATTATGAGAGTGCATGCGCAATGAATACAAGTACGTAAAGAATCACTTTCTACGCATCTAAACAGAGATACAATGTTTATATTTCGTATCAATCGTAGATAAAATCTTTTAAAAGGAAACTATTTAAAATTCATTTTACCAATAAATATAGTATTCTTTTCATAAAAAAATACCTTACTGATCAATTTGCCAACTGTACAATTAAAGTTATTAGAGCGAACTTGATTTCTGTTGAGGGTTAAATTCATAATTTGTTGTTTATGCTGAGTTTTTTTTTTAAACTTACTCATAGAGAATAAAACTCATCTAAAATTTGGCAATATATAGTAGCTTAAATATGAGGTACACTATTTTAACAGAGATTTACTTTTTTCTGAAAATTTTAAACTTATAACATTTCAAAAACACCAAATTTGTTATTATGAGATCTCATTGGGTCACTAATGATAATGACGTTACTCTCAACTTGTCAACGGACATATTTCCTCAGAGAGCCAATACCACGGTTCAGCCGGAATGATTTGTCTTTTGGTAGTTGAAGGGGGGCCGCGGGCTCGTCGGGGTGCGCGGGGTAGAGGACCCCGGGCCTTGGGTTCCCCTTCCAGCGCCACTGGAGGGGAGCCTAGTGGGCGGGCCTACTCCCTCCCGCACCCCTGGGGAGCCTGGTGGGGAGAGAGGCTAGGTGCCCGGCCCGGAGCCTTCATTCAGTGCCACTTGCTCCGGAGCCTCCGGCTTGGCCACTTCTCCTCTCTCTCTCTCTCCCTTCCCTTTAGCCTTCCCTACTAGGTATTGTTATATTGTATTATTTGTATATGTATTCTCTTATTTTCGTGATTACACAGGTTAATATGGAGTAGTGTTTTTCTTTCAGGACCCGTCTCCCTATCACTCCCGTCCTTTCCTCCGCGAGGGAATGTACACCCGTGGGACCCTTTGTTGCACGTCCGGCTATGGGATGTCACTGTAGCCCGGCTTTTTGTCTGCAGCCAGTTAGGATGTCACTTTCTGGCCTCACTCTTCTTTTACCTCTGCTACGTCGTGGTCAGACGTAGCCGGCCTAAGCTTTTCCTTGCCGCTAGCAGGTGGTCACTGTTAGCCTTCCCTTTATCATCCGTCGGTTGGGTTGTCACCTTCCGGCCCCCTAGGTTTTTTCCTAACGCGCCACCGGGTGTCACGGTTGGCTTGTTTCCAATAAGCTGGTGGGATGTCACTTCCAGCGCCTTCCCTTTTGGTCTGGTCGCAGTACGGCTGTCACGTTCTGCTCTCCCGCTTCTCCCCTTTCCGCTGTCAGGATGTCACTGTCAGCCCTTTCACATTAGCTGGTTAGGTTGTCACTTTCCAGCATTTCGTTTTAGTCAGTGGGGTTGTCACCTCTGACGCGGCCTTTTTCCCCTTTCGCTGTCCGGGCGTCACGGATAGCCCTCTTTTCCAATTTAGCTGGTGGGGATGTCACTCCCAGCGCCGTCCTTCTTGTCCTCTCGCCATTCGGCTGTCACGTTTGGCCTAACCTTTGCAGTTCCCGCCGTTCGGCTGTCACGTTCGGCCCGAACCCCTTTGATGTATATAGCTGGTTGGGCTGTCACCTTCCGGCTTCCCCTCTTTCCACGGCCACCTTCTGGCTGTCACAGGAGGTCATTTGTCCTTTCTCTGGTAGGCTGCCACTGCCAGACCTTTCCCCTTTATCCCAGGTAGCCACTGTGCGGTTGTCACGTACAGTCGTTCCACACTATCCTGCTTTTGCCCTACCACTGACAGGGGGCCACTGTCAGTCGTCCTTGTATTCCGCCGGCGGGGTTGTCACCTCCGGCCACTAGGATCGGGGTAGTGTGATGCTTTATGCTTTGTTTCAGATGGCCCGTGAGATCGACGCCGGTAGATGCGTCGCCGACTCAGTGTCATGGCGAGTTTGTCTCTTCTCGCGTCAAAGAGAGACTGGCGACCGTGATTGGTAGGAGTCTTTTGTTTCAGGTCCACTTCCTTTGCCCCCGGGACTGGTCGGGGCTATGACAGGAGCTCGCGATCCCCCGGTTGTGCGCCCCGCGGCCACTAGGGCCCGGGCGCCGGTGTCAAATTGGCGACCGTGACAGGACCCGATTGTTTTATTTTTCCTGCGTTGTTATCCAGGTTACTTCCCACGTTGTCCCTCCCCCACCGATTTGTCTGCACCAGGAGTCTGCTGTAGAGGTTTCTGCGTTGCCCTGTTCCTGTCTTCTCGTTGTTTCTTTGTCCTGTTCCTTTCCCTTTTCAGGAGACCTGTCCGTTAGGTCGGTGTAGTTGTTAGGGAGACGGTCCGTTTTGTTTATTTAGTTACCGTAAAATTTTGTAACGTGACTTTTGTGATTTGTTAAAGACTTTAATTAATATTTAAATTCAAGTGATAATGTTTTCGAAAAGACTTGACGAACTCACCGTTAAAGAACTGAAACGTGAGTTGTGCAAACGTGGTTTAAGTTCCGAAGGTAGTGCGAGTGATTTATACATCCGGTTGGAGGATGCCTTAAGAAGTGTTGGAGCTAATCCAGGTGACCATTCGTTCTGGTGTCCGGAGGAAGTTAGTGACGCCACTAAGTTAGCTGCCACGGAGTCCAATCCATTAATGCTGCCAACTGAGTCCCATGCCGAAGTAAATGCGGCCCCAGCTTCTTCAGCACCTCTAGAACCCGGTAACTCCGTGCCGGGTGAGCAGATAACGGGCATGATATCAGCTTTCTTGCAGCAAGCGGCAGACAACCGTTATTTGCTTCAAACGTTTATCGCTCGGATGGAGAGATTAGACGCGGCATCCAGGAGTAAGGCATCTTGGAACCCTAAACTCCTTGACTATGTCATGACCACGTTTGAGGGATTACCCTTCGAGGATCCCGTTAAAATAATTGAGAAGTGGGAGTCCGGGCTTAGGGAAAATAAAGTCCCACGCTCCTGCTGGGTGGAGGTAGCCACCAGGTATCTTGGGAGCGGCGTGCATCAGATTTGGCGCCAGCTCTGCCTTACTGACGCTACCTGGGAAGACTTTTGTGCATTTCTAACCGGTCGGTACTCCACGGTTAGCGAAATCTCCGCTTTGAGAGCTAGTTTCCACGGAGATAACCAAAAGGAAGGAGAATTAGTTGAACCTTTCCTACAACAGAAGTTCGCCGTTTTTCGACGCTTATACCCAGATGAACCAGAGTCCACCTACATACATCAAGTCATCGAACTTGTCGATCCTAATTTACGTCCCATTCTTCGGCTTGGAACCGCTAATGGTGTGAGTGATTTCATTGCCTTGGCGAGAAAGATCGAGCAGGACCGCCAGAAATCCTTACACGTCGTTAGTGAGCCGGTATTTAAGCAACCTGCAGCTGCTTCCCGTCCTTCACAACAGCCTTCTCCTTCGTTTCATCAGAGACGACCTCCTCAGAATGCTGGACCCAGAGGACCCCAAGTTTCTAAGCAGCCACAGTCACAACAACAGCCTTCGAAGAGCACGCATCCGGAACGTCTTCTTCATATATTCGGACCCGACGACTGTCAATATCCGAGCATCGATGTTCATGTTGGAGAAGGAAGAGTTTCCACGGCGTTAATCGACACCCAAGCATCATGTAACTTCGTCAGTGAAGAGATGGCCCAGAACCCCGCTGTTGAGTGGCTATCGACCGAGCAAAAGGCTGTCAAGTTAACACAGTCAACCCAAGGTAGAACATTAGGCCAGGTTAATTTAACCTTTACTATTCGACACCAAGTGTTCCAAGTAAAGGCGTACGTCCTTGAAGATTCCCCCACTAGCATTATTTTAGGAAATAACTGGCTACTCGGGAATGACGTACTCATCGACTACAGCCGCAGAAGATGTGTCATCGGGCGTAAGAGAACTCTTGTCGTAAGCTGGCGCACAGAACATCAAGAAGTATCACCAGAGGCAGCCACAGAGCAGATGAAGCAGGATCCACCTTCTACCGAATGTCGTGATGAGAGTAGTGTGTTCTCAGAACGACAGACTCCTGTTAGTGATGACTCTGTAAAGCGTCCCCAGTGTAGGAGTAAGCTCGCGGCCACCATGCCATCGCCAAGTTCAGGGGATCGAGTACCTGAACCTTGCAGCATCGAGGAAAAGTACGGCGATTTTCAAGGATTATGGGAGAAGATTCATCAGGAGCAACAGAATGATGAAGATATACAGCTAAGGTGTAATTGGTTACGTGGTACAACTGAACCACGCCACCCCAAGCAGCGTCGTGTTTGGGCCCGCCAAAAGAAGAATTTTGCCCTTATAGATAATTATCTTTATTATATTGTAGACGAAGAGCCCCGAATATTCGCTCCTCGGCATTTACGCTCAGCTATTATGAGCCATTTTCACGGCAATAACCATGCCACTGTGCAAACGACGTGTGATTCCATCCGTCCCAAGGTTTATTGGCCGGCGATGACGAAATTCATCCGCGATTATATCCGTAATTGTAAGTTCTGCGATGTTCGTAAGAAATCCCAGCCACAACCTCGAACTCCCCAGTGTAGTGAAATAGTGAGAGCTACGAGGAATACTCTTGATTATCCCTCTCCGGTAAAGCCGACGACTGCTAATCGTCCCAAAAGGAGAGCTTATAATTTTACTACATCTAGAAGTTATGCTCAGCGCCAGGTTCCTACGTCCAAGACCCGTTATTCAAATAATCAATTTCTTGGAGGTTACGACGACCATTCGCCGCCGTATAGACTTAAAAGTGAGAGAGAAAACTTTTACTGTGATGAATAGATTAGGAGAAGTTAATTATGTGTTGTTATTGTTATTAAATTATAAATTATATTATTTATTTAATTTATTAAGATGTTAGGTTTTGTTTGGAGGTAATTTAGTTGAGCTTGTGCTCTTGTTTTGTTTGGTTATAGGTTATTTATTGTTATTAGTTAGATTTATTTATTATTGTCCTATTAATTTAATCGTTTCCGTTTTGTTGATTTCCCTCCCCCTCTCTTGTTGTTATTGTTATTTATCGTGTGCTGTCTGTAAACGTTTCATCGTTTTCCTGCTGCGAGCCGCCGACCCTCATCGTTGTTCCAGGTTGAGAGAGAGGTTGAGGGGGCAAGCTAGAGTTACTCGGGCAAAGTTAACGCGTATAGTAACAGTGTTCAGCGAGTAACCTCAGAGCAGTAATTATATTATAAAGCAATTATTATCAACATGTGCAGAAGAGAAGCTTTCATCCGAGAGGATGAACCACTTCAAGAACAGAATGAAGTTCCACTTCCGCAAGAGGTCAGGACCATTTCCGGATTTACTTTGCCGTTGATCGCATCTAGACCCAGACTTCGTCTAAAGAGGACCACTGTCGAGAATCTAGAGTCTTCCCCAAGGAGCAACCCCACACGTTGAGGACGAGCTCAAGGCAGACACACGTCCTTAGAGATTCGTCGAGCGACGAGAAAGGACCCCGAGCTTCTGTCTAAATACCGGAGGACGACGACTACAACCACGCCAGGCCAATTCCGCAGTGAGTCACCACTAGTCTTTTGTTATCAATATAATTATTGAAATTAATTTAAATATATTAAAAGCAACTTAGCAAAAATTTAGTTAACTTATAATTTCTTGTTATTTTGGTTTAACAAATTAATTAATTAATTTCTTTATAAATTATTAATCTATAATAAAAATAACTGTTTATAATTTTGAAATTTTGTTGTATGTAGAAGTACTTTTCTTACTAAAGAATTTGTTTTGTTTTCTTAATTTATTCTTATTGTGTCATTAATTAAATCTATTAAATTTTTGTGAAGGGAAGTTGTAGTTTTGCTTAAGTAATTGTAATGTCTGTAAAGATTTATATTTGAATGAGATTTATTTTGAAATTTGAATTGTAAAGATTTTTTGAATTAAGACGTTTAAAGAATTTGATGTAACATTCCGTCTGACCCATGGTATTGGCTTTCTAAGCGGGGGAGTATTGTCAACGGACATATTTCCTCAGAGAGCCAATACCACGGTTCAGCCGGAATGATTTGTCTTTTGGTAGTTGAAGGGGGGCCGCGGGCTCGTCGGGGTGCGCGGGGTAGAGGACCCCGGGCCTTGGGTTCCCCTTCCAGCGCCACTGGAGGGGAGCCTAGTGGGCGGGCCTACTCCCTCCCGCACCCCTGGGGAGCCTGGTGGGGAGAGAGGCTAGGTGCCCGGCCCGGAGCCTTCATTCAGTGCCACTTGCTCCGGAGCCTCCGGCTTGGCCACTTCTCCTCTCTCTCTCTCTCCCTTCCCTTTAGCCTTCCCTACTAGGTATTGTTATATTGTATTATTTGTATATGTATTCTCTTATTTTCGTGATTACACAGGTTAATATGGAGTAGTGTTTTTCTTTCAGGACCCGTCTCCCTATCACTCCCGTCCTTTCCTCCGCGAGGGAATGTACACCCGTGGGACCCTTTGTTGCACGTCCGGCTATGGGATGTCACTGTAGCCCGGCTTTTTGTCTGCAGCCAGTTAGGATGTCACTTTCTGGCCTCACTCTTCTTTTACCTCTGCTACGTCGTGGTCAGACGTAGCCGGCCTAAGCTTTTCCTTGCCGCTAGCAGGTGGTCACTGTTAGCCTTCCCTTTATCATCCGTCGGTTGGGTTGTCACCTTCCGGCCCCCTAGGTTTTTTCCTAACGCGCCACCGGGTGTCACGGTTGGCTTGTTTCCAATAAGCTGGTGGGATGTCACTTCCAGCGCCTTCCCTTTTGGTCTGGTCGCAGTACGGCTGTCACGTTCTGCTCTCCCGCTTCTCCCCTTTCCGCTGTCAGGATGTCACTGTCAGCCCTTTCACATTAGCTGGTTAGGTTGTCACTTTCCAGCATTTCGTTTTAGTCAGTGGGGTTGTCACCTCTGACGCGGCCTTTTTCCCCTTTCGCTGTCCGGGCGTCACGGATAGCCCTCTTTTCCAATTTAGCTGGTGGGGATGTCACTCCCAGCGCCGTCCTTCTTGTCCTCTCGCCATTCGGCTGTCACGTTTGGCCTAACCTTTGCAGTTCCCGCCGTTCGGCTGTCACGTTCGGCCCGAACCCCTTTGATGTATATAGCTGGTTGGGCTGTCACCTTCCGGCTTCCCCTCTTTCCACGGCCACCTTCTGGCTGTCACAGGAGGTCATTTGTCCTTTCTCTGGTAGGCTGCCACTGCCAGACCTTTCCCCTTTATCCCAGGTAGCCACTGTGCGGTTGTCACGTACAGTCGTTCCACACTATCCTGCTTTTGCCCTACCACTGACAGGGGGCCACTGTCAGTCGTCCTTGTATTCCGCCGGCGGGGTTGTCACCTCCGGCCACTAGGATCGGGGTAGTGTGATGCTTTATGCTTTGTTTCAGATGGCCCGTGAGATCGACGCCGGTAGATGCGTCGCCGACTCAGTGTCATGGCGAGTTTGTCTCTTCTCGCGTCAAAGAGAGACTGGCGACCGTGATTGGTAGGAGTCTTTTGTTTCAGGTCCACTTCCTTTGCCCCCGGGACTGGTCGGGGCTATGACAGGAGCTCGCGATCCCCCGGTTGTGCGCCCCGCGGCCACTAGGGCCCGGGCGCCGGTGTCAAACTAAAGTGAAACTGGCTATTAATTCAGAATTAATCATTACCTATTCTCATGTTTTTATACAATTCTTGCTTTTATGTGGTTTTTAAGATTTATTTACTAGGGCTAATTAGGGTCTGCTGTTGGTAAACTGTATTTTTATTAGGAAAATTGAAATGTTTTATTAGTAAAACTGTAGGGATGGAATTTATATCTTTCAAGGCAAGTTTTAAGGTAATTTTGATACTTGAAGCAGGAATAATGGGGTGGGGGGTTATAGATAACCCATTTTTCTCAAACTCAGGAATATTTTTCAAAATTTTAAATTAATTTATATTTTCACTGTGATTAAACAAAAAAAGACCTTACAAAATATGTCATCTTTTTGAGTTCTTTTAGAATCTAGAAATTCCCTAAGGTTAGGTGAAGAACCGAATCCCTCTTTCTCCTAACTCTATAAAAACATTTGAGATAGTCAAAACTTTGTAGAAAGTTAATTTCAGAAACTGACTGTCTCTAGAATTTCATCGCTGGTCCCTCGGGCTTAGTTCTCTCAAGTTTTCTTAAAAACTCTTTCTTGTTCTGTGAATTCAACTTAAAAATAAATAATACTTTTAAACCTTTTTCTTGTTATCTTGGGTATTAAATTTCTTTCAATCCAAACAAATTATAACTCTCTTAGTTAGATATTCAAGTTATTCTTTATTTTTGGTTTAATCTGTCTGAATGCTTTTTTGTACCTTAAATTATTTTAGGACAAAGGGTGGGGGGGGGGGAGTTTTAATCAAGGAATGGTTCAACTAGATGATTGATTTGTAAAGGTCTTATTAAACCAATGTTGGTTTTCCGTTTTCAAAATGCCTCAATTTTATTGTTTAACTTCTTATTCGATTAATATTTATCAATGCAGCAAATTAAATATTTTGATCAATGTTTAAGTGTGGAAATGTATTTCTTGAGAAAAAGTTAAATTATTTTAAAGTTAGGAAATGGATTTTAGATCTTGTAATTTTTTTATTTAAATATTTGTTTTTTGAATCCACTTTTTGATGGGGGTGTTTGGGCTGGGAAACAGAGGATAAATCATATTTTCTTGTCTTGTTAGATATAGAAAACCTTTGAACTCTAAGGCAGTTTAACTATAATTGCTGTACTTTCAGCCCCCTATAATTATATTAACTGATTTGACATGAGGTCCTCAAGCATTGATGTTACAATCAGTTTTAGATTTTACCATTTCATTTATAGATTTTTCTATGATCACTTTGCTTAGTCTTGTATTATGTTTCATTTAGAAAAAAAAAAAAAATAAAATAAAATAAAAAATTGAAACTTGATTTTCATTTTATTTAATCCTAATACATTTTCAAACTTGACTTCAAAATCAAATTTATAAATATGCATTTAATAAGTTTTTAATTGGCTAATTATACCTTTATTTTTTTAATGTTAAGCTGTAAGCAATTCTGTAAAAGTAAGTTTTAAAAGAGATCTATTTTAACTTGCCACATTTTAATATAAATCTAATTTCAATCATTGGATAACGCACATTAACTTTTAGAAAAATAAAATAATTATAATAATGGTCGATAAAAGATAGTTTTTAGTTTATTTCTGATACTATGTAATCATTCCATTACAATATAGTATAAAAGGTGACAGTTTATAAAAATAATTATGATGAGAGATTAATAAGCAAGTAACTCCACAATAATGTCACCACAATTGTATTTTAAAATTAACTAATATCAAAATTATAGCATCATCAGTGTTAACAGAGTAAGTAGTGTTAAAGTGTTAAGTATTATCAAAGTTACTTAGTAAAGTGTTACAATAGTGATTTTACTCTTAATATGTTAACACTGACGATGATATTATTTCAAAAACCTGTTGGTTAATTTTAATATACAATTGTGGTGTGGTGACTGTAATGTACAAGGGTGTTAAATGTTGTTGTATGAACCTTCCTACAAAATCTCAATCTAAATAACCATCAGCATGGTTTATGCTATCCATTACCTATATAGTTTTATTTACCCTCGGAAGGCCTAAGTCCTCTGCAGGCAGTTGTGCCTCTTTTTATTATTTCATTTGGGAAGTCAAGAATAAAAAAACATATATCTTATTAATGTAGGTTTTCCAGTAAACTCAGCATTAGAACTCAAGATAAAATATTTCTCCCTTTATTGAGATTCATTAGTGTTGTTGAACATTGTATTGGCGGAAAATGATAATTGTAAGTTGGACAGGGATATGTGTCTCTTGTATTCAAGATAAAATTACCAACTTATGACATACCTTGGTTACTTCTAGCACTAGGAACAAGCTTTCTAATAAAAAAAATGTAAAATGTTATGAAGACTTTAAAGTATCAAAATCACCAGATACTAAAACAAAACAATCCTGTTAGAAACAGTTCAAATTGAAATAGTTCAATATTTGTAAATAGAAGTAGTTCTAGAATTAAAATGACAGATCACTTTTATTAGTTTATTTTATTATTATCTTTATTATAAATAAACCACACATTAGGATTAATAAAGTTTATATTTGTTATAGAAACAGAACATTTTATTTTTTATTTTAAATAACTACTTAGAGAGTCTCTTTAAAGAATTGAATATTAATAATAATAATTTAGTGTCGAATAAACTTTAGGATTCATAGTTTAATATATTTAAATTTTTATTCCATTTATTTGAATTAATATCTAACCTAGTTTTACATTACTGATTTCATATTTTAATCAGGTCTTGTCAATATTAATTATTGTGTAGTTGATCAATCAACATTTTTAATGATAAGTTTGTAAAATTTTTAAATAGCTTTAGTGTATTTAGTTTCTGTTGTAAAAAAAAAAATTACTATAATTTATACTATCTAAGGTAGTAGGTTTTATTAGGGTTATTTGTTTTATAATTATAATTTTTATTTTTAATTTTCGAAGTATAGAGTTAATTTTATTTTCAGTTGAACTGACAGAATTGGTTTTTACTTATGTGTTTAGGTAACTAAAAACAAAGTGTGGAAGGATATAGCTGGGCTGCTGGGTATTGGTGCTTCTTCTAGTGCTGCTTACACCCTAAGGAAACATTATACCAAGAACCTACTTCCGTTCGAGTGTCATTTTGACCGGGGAGGTATAGACCCTCAGCCTATTATCAACCAAGTTGAGGCCTCGTCTAAAAAGAAAACTACAAAAACTGCTCCAGTACCTTCTCCTGGTTAGTAATAGAGAAGTTTTCCTAGTCTCAATGTTTTTATCGAAATTCAACATTATCTTTATCAGAAGTTCATGGTGTACGAGGTTTGTTCAGAAATTAACGGGAATTTTAAAATTTTGCGGGTAGTCCGATTGTCAACTTTTTTTTTTTTATTATGTTGCTATAAATGCCCCTGAAGAATGATAAAATTTTCTGCTGTATTCATTGTATACTTTGTCTGTGGCTGCCGCTAAGGTTAGACGTGTTTTTATGAGCTCCAAAATTTGTATCAAATTTTATGTAAAAAAATGAAATAAAGTGTAACAAAGTGTGTGAAATGTTAACAAAGGCCTATGGTGAGTCTGCTATGAGTAAAACAAGAGTTTCCAAGATGGCCGTAAAGACGTTGAAGATGACGAACGCCCCCGACACCCCAGCACATCAACAAATGATAAAAATGTGGAAAAAGTGAAAGAAACGGTTAAGAACGATCGCCGAATTACAGTCAGAGAAGTTGCTGATGATGTTGGCATATCGATTGGCTCATGTCATGCAATTTTTACAAATTTTTTGGGTATGAAACACGTGGCAGCAAAATTAATTTCAAAATAGTTGAATTTTCAACAAAACAACGGCGAATGAAAGTTGCTCAGGTGTCATTAAATGAAGTCAACGACGATGCAGAATTACTGAAATGTGTTATAACAGGTGACGAAATATGGGTTTACGGATATGACTTTGAAACTAAGGCTCAAATTCTTTGATCCATTTTTTTTAACAAACGAAAATTGCCGAGCTCATAAAAACACGTCTAACCTTAGCGGCTGCCACAGACTAAGTAAACAATAAATACAGCTGACAATTTTATCATACTTCAGGGGCATGTATACCAACATAATAAAAAAATGACAATCGGACTCTCCAAACCCGTGAAATTTAAAAATTCCTTACTTTCTGAACAAACCTCGTATGTTTTCCTCATGTTCATTAATAGTAAGTAGAGATTTGAGCAGAAAGAGGAAAGACTTTTTATTTTATCTGGTGGCTATATTTTGTCTCCTTCTCGAGGCATTTGATTTACCTGAAAATAAAAAAAATATTATCTTTATCTAGAACCAGACACAGTTCAAACCATCTGTTAAATAAAGTATTATAAACTCACTTCAATATATGTCAATAGTTGATGGGAGAAAATATTTATCTTAACTCTTTTATTGCTAACAAAAGAACACAAGCTTGACATGCTGACATCTATGTATTTAGTTTTCATCGTGCGGAGCACTAAAAATATATTTTGTAGCCTTCCCTGCACTAATAGCCTAAAACAAATATTTTGTCCTCAGCCCATCACATCTAAGGAGGCAAGAGATGAAGGGTTAGATGGTGGCTGCTGAGGCAATTTATTTCACTTGTATTTATACTGAAGCAGTTGAACACACACACATTGTGTCTCCTCTCTCCTGAGAGGGCCTCTTTGCACATAGGGACATTATCAGTCAAGTTTGTTAATGCCTTGTTATGATAAGTTTGTTGAGACCTCTACGCAGAAAGCCCTTTTAATCTCTGCACAGATGCTTTGTGTCTGCATGGGAAACACCCTACCACTACCATCAACTTACCATCATGCCTCTTTCTATGCGGCCTTACCTTTACAAAAAATCGGTCCGAGACAACTCAGACAAACTTTCTCATATATGAGTTTATAATTACTTAGCCCAGTGTTTCCATTTATTAGTTTTCAAATGTACATTTAAATATTATTGAACATTTCATCAAAATTTATCATAAAAATAACTTCTCCAGGTCGGGGAATCGAACCCGGGCTCTCTCCGTCCGCGTTTTAAGCTAATATCTCAGGAACTAGATTTTTCCCGGGAAAACGGCTTATATCGTTGGATTCGTATTCAAATGGACTACATTTTAGAATTTTTTAATCAAAATCGTCGGAACCGTTTTCGAGAAATAATTTTTTTTCATGTTTTTTCAGAGTTTTTGGGGGGTAGCGCCCCCAAATTTAGAGCTAAAATTCATTTCTCGATTTCGCCTCGG